>OZ012559.1:12705714-14056071 GCA_963935595.1 Schoenobius gigantellus | reverse complement strand
AACACAATAAACTAACAAGCGACAGCGCAAATCTTTGTTGGTCGTGGGGCGATTTTCGACATTGTCCTTTATCAAGTCCTGTGGCACCGTTCCAGACCGGTGATAGATGAAAGTTCTTAAAATCTCTCAATCTGAAGAATAAAAGAAAGCGCCTAAAAACTTAATAATAGTGTAAAACATAATATGGTTTACGCGCAGAACGTCCCATTTGCAGAATGTAAACATCTCATTCGCAGAAAGTCTCATATCTATAACACGCCTATATAACACCCACTATAAACATTCCATCTCATAACATGTGAATTTACTGTAAGGATGTGAAAATAATAAAAATAACTATTAAACATTTTTTTTATTTAGGCCATATAATCAAAAAAACAGCCTTTATAATTTTTGGGTGACGAATACGTTTGATTGACGCAATAATATTACAAACAATATACTTTTCATCATTTCAGCGAAGAAACGCCTAACTTGTACGTATTTAATGCAATAATAATTAGGTTAGTCTCCTATTTAAAAATTAAAATGATTTGAAAACTATTTTTAATAACTAACGACGCAATAGGGCTTTTTCGCTTTAGTGTGCAATGAAAACGCCTCCAGCGTTTTATTAACACACAGTAAGACAAATGGCGCTCTTACACCGTTCATTCAAATCCATGAACCTAACACGCGCAACCAGTACAAAGTACTCCTTACATATTTTATAAGGCACGCTTCCTCGATATCATGTTTGTCATCTCCATCCTAATGCGCGTATTTGTTACTGTCCTTGCTACAGATTATACTCCGTACCTCCCGCGCTTTGTAAAAAGGTACTTTGTTTTGGAAATACATATCTACGTACGGAACTTTTTCCTTTTATGTTGTTTGTTTCTCGGAGTACATACTCCTGGAGTCGTCGTTATTGGGTTAGAATTTTTGCCACAAACAAGGGGGATGATGTCTCATAGAAAATTGGACCAAATGTTGACAACTTCATAATCTCATAAGCAAAAAGAACCGAGATTTCCCTATGTAAATAAATAATTATACAATACGTTTTAATAAAATAGCATTTATTGTTGAATGGTATAAGCATCAAAATATACAAACTTAGTTTAATTTATATTCAAACAAAAAATAGAACTCAAAACGGGCTCTCATTGATGTCAATCAAAATACAAAGAATTTGATTAAAAATCTAACTAACTAACTAAGACATACAATTTATTTTTTAAGCCTTGTATTGTATTGTATGTATTAATAACTGTAAATACAATCCCAATCTTAATTAAGATGTATGCAAATACAATAAAAATAAAAGTAAAAAAACTTTTTTTAAAAAACAAGCTTTTATTTAAATGCCCTAAAAAGCTTAAAATAAATTTTTCGTTTAAAACTTTTACTATCAACTTATAATGTTATTACACAACACAATATATCTGATAAAAAAGTACCTAAGTACCTACCTAGTATAATTAGGGACTTATACAGGAAAACTTTTTTATCACCCCGGATAATTTAAGGGACGCTTCAGGACACATCCATTATTATATAAAAGAAGAATTAAAAACATCTTTAAAAAAAATATTTTACAAAAAATAAAAACCGACTTCAAAAACACTGAAAAGTTAAAAATAATATAAGAATAGGTACAGACAACATCACACTTCTATATTGAAGTCGGTGACAAACGATGATCTCCTAGAAAGTCTTAAAATTTGTCTTTTCAATATAGAAGTGTGATGTTGTCTGTACCTATTCTTATATTATTTTTAACTTTTCAGTGTTTTTGAAATCGGTTTTTATTTTTTGTAAAATATTTTTTATTTTTAACATTTTAGTGAATGAAATCTTTTTAGTGAAAGAAACCCTAATTAAATTATCGTTTCCCTCGATTTTCATGGGATCCCATCATCAGATCCTGACTTTGGTGACCATGGGACCACCCTTGAAGTATACTCTATCGAATACAAAAAGAATTTTGAAAATCGGTCCACAATTGGCGGCGTAATCGTGTAACATACACACAAAAAAAAACATACGCATCGAATTGAGAACCTCCTCCTTTTTTGAAGTCGGTTAAAAATACTGCATTCAAACTAGGGCAGTATTTTTGGGTATTTGAGAAAATTTATATATAATGTAATAGGTGAGTAATTTTTTTTTTATATTTAAATCATTCTACTACCGTGTCCTGAGGCATGCCTTAAATTTTTCGGGGTCATAAAAAGTAACCCTGTATACTTAAATACTTACGGCCTTACAAATAAAAAACTTATTGCTAGGAATAACCTCGGAATAGTTATTCCGTGTTTTGTCTTATTTTGACATATTACATCTGACATGTGCTAAAACAAGACAAAACACAGAATAAATTATTCCGAGGATTATCCTCGGTATAAGTTTTTATTTGTAAGGCCATTAGATTTTACGGAACCCTCGGTGCGTGAGTCCAACTCGTATTTTTACTTTCAAATAAATATTGTGACAAAATTAAGTAGATTTACCATTCTCTTCTATAGCTTAGCAGTTAAAAAAATATGTTTGGTGTAGCGATGTGCCGGATCGTTAAAATGTGAAATACATGAGATACCGATCCGAATACGGATAATTGATATCAAGATCCGCGTATATGGATACGAATACGGATCTTTATTTTACACTTTATGTGGCACGCAGTATTAATTTACTGTATTAGAATAATCATTCAATTAGAATTTATTTTTGTTTTTCTCATTATCTCATCTCATAGTTATAAAAGTGATATTATAATTTTCTATAATATTGAAGATTGTTCATTTAGTAACATTGACTTATCTACCTACTATTGGTATGGTTACGTAATACGATAAAATATTAGATTTTAAGAAATAAAAAATACTCTGAATGTATTTAAATAGTTTCATAGTCTACCTAATCACCTACATTTCAATTAATAAGGTAAATGATCCGCGAGAAAAGTAACGGATACCGATGCGGATCTTTCTTCTCCCTCGGATATCCGCGGATAAGAATACGGATATCCGGAACATCACTAGTTTAGAGACACACTGTATGTTTCAAATACTTACACAGTATTTAGGAAAAATCGGGCAGCTTAGTAGAGTTCCTTTTATTTTTATCGCGAGTTCAAAACTCATACATCAACAAAAGCGCACATCAATATAATATTAGCCAATTTAGCCAAATCTAGCTAGACTGGTAGCCGGAGATCGGGCTTATCCATAGTTAATGTGCGCAAACCGTTGCACGATCTGTGATTTGATTTGTTTAACCCGACGAAATTTGAGCGAGATCCGATTGAATCTTTTAATAACAGTTTAGTAGAGAGGTCGGCGAATGATATTTTTAAGCGTCATTTCATATTGCTTTTACAAGGCTTTGATCGTTTGTTTGTTCGTATGTTTTCGATATTTCTTTTTTCAGTTTGTTCGTTTTTGCTAGATCCTGTGACTGTATAATAAATAATATGTTTGGTACATTCTTAGGTACCCTATCAAGCCGCAACGTACCCATGCTAACATAGTCGATTAAAACTTATACGGCCTTATTAATAAAAATTTTACGCCTTGAATCATTTTCGGATTAGTGACTCCGTGTTTTGTCTTATTTTGAAAATGACAGCCGACATGTGCGGAAACAAGACAAAACACGAAGTAAATAATCCGAGGATGATCGAACGAGTAAAATTTTAATTTATAAGGCCGATAGTGTTTTTAAACATTTTAAATTGTAAAATGAATTTTTAAACCCACAATGCAAATTGTTGGGTCAGTGAAAAAAAAAGTATAGAGGGGATAAGAAAATGTATGTTTAATGACGCCATAACTATTATAATTATGATGATGTTGACATATGTGTAGGTTTCAGCTTGATAGGGTATTTACCATACACCTTGAATATAATATTATCTTATAGTAGGTCTATTTGATATTCAGCACATAAGTCGTGAGTTTTAATATCGTTTTACGAATCCTTACAAGTAATACAGATTAGATCAGCATGCAATTGTGTATGTTACTATAAGAAATGCATTTTTAAAATCGATTCAACTCGTTTTAAAGCGTTTCCTTAACGTGTGTTTATTTACTATGTTCATCGTTATATCCTTTAAATATAAGTGATTCTATCTATCTATAATAATATGGTTCATCATGTTCATAGTCAAATTATTCCACGAGAGGATTATCGAATAATTTAAGGGTAATTATCATTAGGCACGTTTGAATGCTTAACAAACGAAATTCATTTGGATAATTCAGAAGCACAGTACCCAAAAATCAAACAATGTGGAAATTATCGTTGGTTTTGTCCAGTGCGTGTTGATGAGTCTTCATTTGGAGAATCTACACTTAAAATTTGAATGCAAACATTGTGGTATTAACAATAATGCTTGACAGACTGAATGGTGTGATAGTTCTGTAACAACTGAACAAATGCTGGGTGCAAATTACCTTTCGGGGTTGAACCGAGATAAACTGTGCGACCAATTTAACGCTGCGCTCCGTTTTACTTGCGAGCATGCCTGCACAAATCCAGTTTGCACAGGTAAAAGTATTCTTGTGGACTGCGAAAAGACAGTAATTTTCATTTTTATGATTTAGTCGTTAGTGTAGTATAGTCTTGGTGCTATCTAGATAACCTGAGACCGACCCAAATTGTTTAACATAAAAAATCGATACGAAGATACAATTTGGTATCTAAATTTAGGCAGACGCTATTTCGAATTTCAAACATTCACGCAGACGGCCAAAAACTAATGTTTATAAAGCAATAATGGAATTCTTTAGCCGTCAGGCGTATTTATTCAACGGTCAGTCAACAAAAATAGCAACGGATGCCGCTAGCTACGAGTACGCTCGCTGAGCCACGATAGAGATTCGATAAGAAAACAAAACATCGATTTCGCTATTCTCGACGACGTTTCGATCATTCTTTTGGAAACATTCGCTTCGCTTCACCTTCCACACAGTACACACACATGGTCGTGACCAATTTTTTTTTGATATCTGAACAGTAAGGGAGATAACTAGCTCTGAGTAGTATTGAATTCTTATATTTCTTTCCTGCAGTAATCGCTATTTGTATATTTACACGTTTCCACTAGTTCTTTTCATATGACATTTAACAAACACTTATAGAAAATTGTCAAACTTTTTTTTCAGTTCCTTTTATGAGTAAGAATAAATTATTCATATAAGCGTATGTGTGTGTGAATAAAATAAATAGTTCTACTTTCAGAAGAAAAACCGCTTTAAATAATCAAATTAATATTCCATTGATATTGCTCGCTATAACTGCAGTGCTATTACAACAAAATAGCCCCCAAAATATGTATGAAAGTCGTTAACAGAATGTAATATAATTAGCTTGCTCACTCGCCAAATTTCTTTTCACTTAACGTCAAAAATGACTGATTATAGAGATGGGGAACGATTTCTTCGGTAATCTGCGAAAATCACAATAAGACCCCAAATGATTTATTGGTTCCGATCAATGTAATAAATCTTCATTGCCTAATCGTCAATTATTATGTGAGCCGAGTGTAAAAGGTAATATTTGTCGACATTGCAAAGGATATTGAGCAAATAATATCCTATATTGGTACCCGTAGATTAGCCTGTATTACACAGGCTAATTTAATTAGAGAACTATGATCTGGTTACCTCCTAATACAGTTACAATAAGTAATGATTACAATAGTTTTTTTTTAAATTTTGGGATAGTAACCACTTTTTAAATTAAATTAACGATAATTTATTATTTTTAAAGCTTTGATAAGCTACCACATATGTATATTTGTCAAAGGTTGAGAACAAATGGTGTAATTATAGTGTGAATCCGTTTGGCAGTTTTAGTTAGACGATGCTGCGGTAATAGATTTGATACATTCAAAAATAAATAAATATTCCCGACAGCGTCGTTAGCTCCGCAACATACTCGTATAATAAGAAAGTTATGTAGGTATATAGTTATTTCTAGAGCACTCTATCAAAACCACATTGATGGCATGTCCGTCGAATAATTATCGTTTTAAATTTTAGCGACACTGTTTTGTATATTTTACCTTCATTCGCAACTTTTAATTGTTATTTCGAAAAGCCCGACAGAAACATAATTAATGTTAAAATGCAAGAACTTGTGCGCAGAAATGTAAACGGCCATTTTCATCATGCTCGATGCTTTAGAGAGTAACCAACCATTAAGAACGCCCAATTATGACGTCATTGATCATTTATAAGTCAATCTATGCACTCCGATTAGTCGAACGCAAAGAACTTAAGCCTTCGATTAATCAGAGCTTAGATCTCCTTTTCGAATAAGTCGTCATCTCTATCAGAGATCGTCATCGTCTCTAGAACGTCATCTATATCAGACTCTGTCATTTATTGATTGATATTTCAGTAGACTCTTTTTATATCACTCGTCTGGCATCAAGCTTTCGACTTTTATTAAATAATTTTCGTTCGATTTTACAAGTACTTATTCTTCCATCAACTGCATTATTGAGTAGTCTCAAGTCTCAATCACTCGTCGCTAATGCCCAGGATACACCAGGCTAGTTTTTCAAGCTACAAAAGCAAACAGAAACTAGTCTAGAAATGAAGCTATACTAGTTCTGTGTACACGAAGCCAGACTTATTGACTTCTTCTCATGCTAACACTGGCATGCTATCTGGGCTGGAAAACTAACTTCGCGTATTCCGAACATAAGCGTGTGTTGGCGGCGAGTGAAGTCTCGGGTGACGTGTGCAATTCCAAACGAGCAATTCAAAAGTGTTCGGCCGCGTGGTGACGAGCTTAGAATACGTCATTATGTCACCGCTCCGATTTTCCCCGTGTATTGCAAGAGCCTCCTGAAAAAAATAACCAAGGACTTACTACAATTACGCCTCTGCGAAGAGATAGAAAACTCGAAACAGAGGCCAAATCGCACTTGTGTACTCTACACAAGAACTAGTAACACGAACTCGTGTAATAGAGATGTCGGAGTCAAAACTTTGCTCAGCGCGACGAGTGAGCAGAGTTTTCCTTCAGTCTCGTTTCGTTCACACGTGGCAACGTCTCAGAATGACGAAGTGCTCAGTAAAAACAAACAGAATGGCTTCAAGAAATGCACTTCAAAAGATACATTTGAAGTAGGGTTTTTTTTTTGTAACTTTTTATTTTTATCTTTTACTAGCTGCCCGTCCCAACCTCGCACGGGTATCCTAAAAACCTTTTGACAATACAACAATGTAAAAACCATAGATTTTTGGAATAAAATGGTTTTATTTCGTCACTTCTATATGAAAATGTTTAAATTCGCAATTTTTACTTTTTTTGTATAATTTTTTAAACATTTTCTTTTATACAAACCTTGTCCTGACAATAACGAACACAACAAAATAAGAATTGACCAATTTGGTGCAGTCGTTTTAAAGCTATGCGCGTACATACATTTCGACGACTCCTTTTTTATTTATATAGAAGATAGATAGATAAATATAGATAGATAGATAGATGTGAATTTAATACCAGCTCCCCAAAGTGACTTGAAAGAATGTTACAAAGGGTAAATACGTGCCTCCAGTATTTAAAATACCCCTAACTCCTAAAAGTTAAGAATCATTCCATCATCAGCTCGGTTCACGACTACCAGATGTAAATACCTGAATAGTAAATACCTGAATAGCTTCGGAAGAAACATGAAACACGTTGGAGGTTCCTATAAAATTTAAACGATTTTTTTGAGATTTTTTTTTTTTTTTCATTTATTTAATCAAATAATGTATGTACACAAAAAACAAACATATTCTCGCCAAACTGACTCGCAGTTTGTTGGCGAGTACGCGCTTATTATCTACCATGCATACAAATTATGTGCACTTATTAAAATTATACAAGTATTTATATATTTATTAACCTATGCTACTCGTAAGTTAGTAGTTTGCAATAGTGTATCCTTGAGTTTACGTTTTAATGTATGTTTGCTTAAATTTGGTTCATGTCTTAACCAGGGTATTTTATTGAATATATCAGGCACAACATACCTATGCAGTCTCCGACCGTAACAGTTGTTATATTCAGGCATTATCAATTGTCCTTCCCTTACACGCCTAGTGTTATATTTATTCTTTACTGGATTTTTAAACTCTTCATTTAGGTAAAATTCAATAGCTATTTGATAAGTGACCTTTAGGTTAGCAGGTAATATTTTTGTTAAAGCAAAAAGCTTTGTATAGTCTCCCTTACAGTTGTCCTTATCCTTTTTATTTATTAAGTATTTAAGAAATCTTGTTTGTAAGTTGTTTACTTCAGTCATGTAGGTAGCGTAGGTACGTCCATACACACTAATGGCATAGCTTATCATTGAAGATCTCATCATCAGATCCTAACTTTGGTGACAATGGGACTACCGTAGGAGTTTACTCTATCGTAAACAAAAAGAATTTTGAAAATCGGTTTACAATTGGCGGAGTGATCGCGTAACATACACACAAAAAACATACGCATCGAATTGAGACCTTCCTCCTTTTTTAAAGTCGGTTGAAAGATATTAATTTATTTTTTAATATCATAATGTTAGCAAGGCAGTTTGTCGGAAAATTATGACGCACCTATCTCTTTCGTTCGGTAGATAGTGAACGAGATAAGCATATCTTGTTTTCGACGACCTCAATTTGAAAGCTCGAATCATACGTCACTATGCCTGTGCTATTTGAATTTCACCTCTATCGTTAACAATATACCGTTTAGAACTATGTGGAGAGGTTTAGCTTATATCAATATACTAGCTTCTGCCGGCGACTTTGTCTGCGTGGACTTCAGAATTGAGTCTAAAGCTTCGCTGCCCGCGGCTTAGCTCGTAAACAATTTCCAATTTCCAATTCCTCGGGAACGACATAAGGAATTGGGATAAAAGGTAGCCTATGTTCTTTTCTATGTCAAAGGCTACATGCATGCCAAACTTCATCCAAATCCATTTAGCCGTTTTTGCGTGATTGAGTAACAAACATCCACACTTTCACATTTATAATATTGGTAGGATTGCTAGACTATGCCAACACTTTTTGGTCGAAGCTTCTACTAGATTGTGCATCTAGTTCTTGTAAAGAACATAAATGCCAGAGCGTGATGTGGTGAACCAGTTCATCTATCCCCTTCTATATAAAGACCAGTGCACATCAGCGGGACGTTTATGGGTCGAAGTGATCACGATGAATCCCAAATGGAGCCCAAGTTTCTTCAATACGGCTGTGTATTAGTGGAATTGGCTCTCTGGTGAATGAACGCATGGCTCTCGCCAGCCGCGTCGTCGCCGTTGCCTGCGCGAGGCGGTTACGAAAATAGTTTAAAGGCTGTTGCCCGCTCTAGGTCAAGAGAGAGAAGCACGCTGTAAACACCCATGTGGCGAACGATGAATACGTCAACGCAAACGCGAGACCTGTCGTGTGCAAAATATGGTGAAGCTCGTTTTATTTGGCGCGGAAAAGTACCTACACTGTCTTTGCTAAACTTTGCGATCAATTCGTTATGTAACTATAGCTAGGTTTTGACAGTGACTTCGTTCTACGTAACTTCTGCACGTGATGCCTTTACACAGCGTGGCCCAAAATAACGTTAACAAAATTAAAAAAAATATTATCTCAAAAATGGAATGCGTTCTCTTTTGTTTAAGTTTCTTGTTTTCACATTTAGTGGCGCCATTTTAATAGTATTTGTTAGCTAAAAATTGTTAAAATATATTTATCACGCCATGTTAGAGCATCATGGAGCGATAAATTTATTGTATGAGCGTGGAAAACGGCAGTTTGAGATAGGAAACATTCTTGGTCTTAGTTGTCAGCTAGTTTCTTCGACAATTAAATGCTGTGTTGAGCTCGGCAACATCGATGACTTTCCTAGGAGAGGACGTAGACGGACTGTTCGAACTTGTAAGAATAAACACATTATTAAACAAAGATTAGCCCGAAACCCACAACCATGGTGAGAAAAATGTCGCGAAACTTGGGGATAAGTCGGTTTACCATGCAGTGTATAGAGAAATATGATCTTCAATTGATACCTTACAAACTCAGAAGAGCCCAATTGCCTACAGAGAAAGACAAAAAAGTTCGCCTTGAAAGATATCGTTTGCTCAAACAACGCTCCGCCGGTTTGAATTGGAAAAATATCGTATTATTCAATGAAAATTTGTTTTTGATAGAACAAGCCAATAATCACCAAAATGGGAGGATCTGGTCTTGCACTCATCCTGGAGCTACGGCAGTTATTCCAAGTTGCCAAAAAGCGAAAACAGTAATGTTTTGGGGTGCAATTTGCACCACTAGACAATTCCCCTCGTTTTTGTTGAAAATGGTATCAAAATTGACCAAGAAACTTATCGACAAGACATCCTTGAATCTGTGGTTCTTCCTTGGACACAACAGCACTTTGGTAACTATCCATGAATATTCCAACAAGACTGCTCCAGCTCACAGAGCCATAAGTGTTCAACAGTGGTGCAAAAGCAATTTCCCTGATTTCATAAGCTTAAAAAGAATGGCCACTCTACTCGCCTGATTTAAATCCAATAGATTACAGTTTATGGTCCATCTTAGAGGCAAGGACCTGTATTACGCCTCATAGAACTGTTGATGACCTGAAAGCTAGTCTTACACGCGAGTGGTTCAAAATATATGTTAAGGAAAATTGTGGCAAATTTTACCAAACGTTTGACTATTTGTATTCGTGCAAAAGGAGATTATTTTAAAGAAAGATAGGGATTCTTGTAAGAAATAAGTTGTGTTTTTATAATATATAATTTAATTTAACTAAGTTTAAAGTTAACAAAATTATTTCAAAAATTATTTGTCAACGTTATTTTGGGTCACCCTGTAAATAACATAAGTTGCAAGATAATGGGAAAAAAGCTGGAGATTTTTTTTCTTACTAGGTACTATCGCGCGCAGTTCCGCCTGATCACCGCTATGCTCATTTTCGTTTGCACTAGCGCTCTCTAGCCCCACCCTGTGGACCTGGAATAGACATGGAATAATCAAATAAAAGATTCTTCTTCGGCCTGCCGCCGAGCCGCCGAGGAACCCCCCAACGCTGATTAGAGAGAGAAAGAGTATTTCTTTTCTAATAGGCCAAAACTTAAGGGGGCGTAGCACGGCGCTTCCGCACGATTCAAGCAAATAAATTTTTAAATGGTCAGGCGGAAGTGCTCGCGATAGTACCTTGCGCTATCCAATATTGTAATCGTACAGATATGTGAGCTCTCAGTGTCAAAATACTTTATAGGTATTTTAAATTGTTGGTGTGAGTGTGGTATATAACATTGGGAGTAAATGAGACGAGGGATAGATTGAATGGGAAGAAAGATACAAAATCAACTCTTATTTATTTCGTTACAAGGAGAAATAAATAAAAGTAAAACTGTGTTTGATTCTCGTCCAATATAAAACAAATAATATATTCTAGCTAACATTGTAATCTCTTGAGTGATAAACAAATGAATATTGAAATTACTGTCGAGCCCTTTTATAATTAACTACCTATTAATTCGTTATATAGAGTGAAGAACAAGTTAATACAAAACGTATCCTTAAAATTGTAGCAAGGCTAACGGGAGTTTGGTAATCAACAAATGTGTGATTGATTAACTGAGACTTAACTGTTAGGTAAATTGGTTTCCAGATTACTCTTTTTTTGGGAGCCAGACACAATATAACTAAGTTGGAAAAGTAAAGCAGGAACGATGCAAAGAAAGGAAAAATCTTAAGATTAAAGAGACTAACTTCTAGCAAACTAATTCATCCACAGCACCTAAGACGAACTGACCAACCGGCTAACAGATAAATCTTTTAGACACGTTACGCCGCCACGTCTTTAACTTCCTAACTTTGCTCCATACATTTTAATTTTTCACTTTAGTCTTCTCGCTTTTTCGTGGTAAGACTATCTAAAGCTTCTGCATTGGATTTATTTCTTACGTACTAAATGAAATAAATGAAAGTAAAAGTTGCTGACGAACTTTTGGAAAAAGGACAAAGTGCGCTAAGAAGATACAAAGTACGACTTGATACCATTACAATTGGAGTTGATGATTGAGCAATAAAAAACCAAGTTCAAGCATACATTTACATTTAAGATATCAATAATATTTGCCAAAATTTCACTTGCTCACTTTGTTATTGGGTTGTTGCATCCCCTTAAGCCATATTGATAACTGTTGGTTTGACAAGTCAATAATTGTGAGATCTAGAAGTTGTAACTATTCAACTGGATAGGATAATTAAGTGTATAACTACAACTTAAAAATTATTAAGTCAAGACATTTAGACTTACGATGGTTAATTTCAATTTTGTTACCTCACCAAAAGCCTCTGTCCATTAGGATCACCGCGTAGTTCAGATCTGTAGCTTCTGCTCTGAACTTGATTCTCCATTGAGACAGATTGATTAATTTCATGATAACATAATATGAGACTTTTTTACACAAGATAAGTAAGTGCAATATCCTCGTAAAGCTTTGAGGTAATTCCGAGCAAAACCGCTCCAACAGAGAGATGGATCCCACAAAGGTAGTTAGGGAGAGAACGTAAAATGTTGCAATTGTAAATTTTTAGCAGAGTCACGATGAGCTGTTTGTGTTTTGTTTTGACGAGGGTGAAACTCTTATTGCTATGAGGATTAGGTATATCGTGGTCAACTGTTTTTTACTGAGTACGCATTCATGTACCTATTACTTGGATACTATTATTTTGTAAAAAGGTTTTCAATGCATGTAAACGAAATATTAAATGATTTAAGCCCGTATAAGCCCAGTAGTGTTATTATTATTGGGTTTATATGTTACTGATTTAGTGCCATTGTCTTTTGTTAGAAATTTATTTAGTTTCCCCAAGCTACTTTTACCTTGTAAGGTAATTATTTGATAAATTATTTCTATATATATCTTCTAATTCCATTAACATCACTAATGACTCTTACAGCACGACTTTGTAGTGGCTATTGTTTTGAGTATTTCCATGATTTTCCGGATTCCACTTCATTTTTTTATTAATTTATTTATATTATACTAGCTTTCCGCTCGCAGTTTCGACCGTGTTATATTCGCTTTTACCGGAATTCCATATTTTCCCGTAGGAAAATATAGAATAGCCTATGTTACTCAGTGATATTGTAGCATTCTTCTATTGAAAGAATTTTTGAAATCGGTCGAGTAGTTGGTAGTCGGAGCCTATTCAATACAAAAATACAAATCTTTCCTCTTTATAATATTTTTATACCTAGATTATACCAGTCAACCATTGCTTACATTACTTTATTCAGCTAAAAACAACAAGAAAATGCTTTCAATATATTCACAACGAATGCACTCGGCACCAATAACGCTGCTTATTGGAATATTCTAGATTTTACCTCGCAGCATCCCAATTTTCCCTCGCCTGCATCACATAAAATTTTATTTCAAGTTTTCAACTTAGAGCATTTCCAATAAATGTGTGTGGCATTGTAATATTTGTAATTGCGAGTACTTGAAGTAGAATTTTTAAGATGTAAAATGAAAAAGAATTTCTTTACCAAAAAAAGTCCCTACTGTGGCATAATTATTTCAATATAACATTTTATTTATCTAGACTTTCACAATTTATTTATTTGAACTTCCCTTATCTAACAACAACATTTCACACTTCACTTCGTCGTTTAGAAGCAAAACATGATAAGTAATCACATTAATTTCGTGAGGGACAATTATAGGCAGCTATAGGAAGTTATATACCATTTTTAATTAGGTATACGTGTATTATTAGTGTAATAATCTACATTTACATTTTCACTTCGTCAACGACATTGATATTCAAGTAAATTTTAATAACCAAACTTCAACACACGCTTCACGGCTAACACACCAAATCCTGCAACAAAGCAACACTGCTCTATTTTGTAAAACCGTTGTCGCGTCAACGCCAATTAATGTAAACTAACGAGCTATGGAGTTGTGTGGCTGACATGTTTCAACCACAGACGCGGTTGTACATGTGAATTTTAATAACATATAGAATCGGTAGCCAAATAATATGTGAATGTTTCATTCGGGCTCGGTTTTAATATCATAAAAATTAAGACCTAAAAAATAATGTGAATAATGAGAACAACTATATATTTCTATGATATACAGCTAAAGATAATAAGCTCTTCCCCCAAATGTACCCTTTAATAAAAAAATCGAATGTGGCGTGGTAAGAGTTCATAAGTTGCACTCTACTTTTTTGCCTATAATCGCAACAATTATGACCAAACTCAAGTTCTCGTTAACTGGCTCTTCCTGTCGTGATGCATTAATAGTAGATAACCCAATAAGTGAAAAAAAAGGTGAATTCTTTTCGAGGCACTAATTTGTATCGCGAGAGGAGCGAAGGATTCTAAAGTAGTAGAATAGAATCCTAAGCGGATCAAGGGATACAAGAGGCGAGATGATTTTTTTTTCACGTGTTAGGTACTCTACTTTTTATCATTGACTGCGAGAAAATAATTACTCTTATCCTGAAATTTTAAATTGAGGCATATTCCATACAGCCAGTTATTACGTTTTGGTGGTTTTTATTTAGTAAGTACGTTTTTATAGCGAGAGTGTGCAACCTCTTTGCACGTTTTCCTTTTTTCTTACTATTATAATCCGTATATTCGCGCATGTTCCAAATACTTTTTTTTTATTCACTCAGTGAAACAAAGAGCGTTTTATTCACTGTTTTTGAAGAATCGCGAGCCCTTTGTCGAGTGTCAATGGTAAAAAGTATTACTTATCATCATGACTAGCTTGTAATTTGTGGGAATATTGCGAAACTATTCACTCGCTATACGGAGTTTCAATTTTGAGGCGCTTTATTGTATATTTTTTTGTTCGAATTGAAGAGTGAGAAATCCTTCATGTTTATGTCGAACACTGGGCGTATTAGAGATGATGATGTTCTTGTAAGGGTATATCGCTCAATACATTGCTTGTCGTGTTTGACTAATTGCCGACGGGTTTCCGTGGCCTTCCGGATATTGACGCCACGTGCCGCCCGCCCACAGTGCGTTGGCGCCCTCGGCTAATACATCTTCAGGCCAAATTTCGCCATCAAACGATCCCTAGTGATAAAGCCTGTGTGCGGAGGATTTATTCAACATTATTGTATCCCAGCTCACCTTTAATAAATAAATTGATGTTACAGTGCGCGGTTCAAAACACGTGTACATTCTTAGCTCCCTTATTATGCCCTGTGTGTTTTTAAGAATCAGTATATGTAGAATTGATATTGGAAGAGAAATTTAAATGTATATTTCCATAGAGCCGTCAAAGCTTTGGTCGAAAAAAGTAAACTTCTGCAATATATGTCAAAAAGACGTGAGCAAATTCAAAAATCATTGGATGGAATTATATAGAAATCACAAAGATTTATGTTTTATTTTAATTGAAATAAAACAAGTAATAATGAACATCACCACGCCTAATTTCCCCAAAAAGTAATAGAAAAAATCACCGACATTTATATTGAGAGTTAAGTTATTTGAGAAATTTTGTATCTCTCTTTCAGTTTTTTTCTGTCCCGGAATTATAACTTATACCACTATACCTCGTAATTTAATAGTGACACTTACAATCTAACGTGTTTGTAAAGTATAGTCAGATGTGCAACAATTATTTCTAGTTATTTAATTCGTATTCAGTTTGTATTTTTCGTTGGATTATTCATATCAGTCATGAAATCAGCATATTTCTGCCTCAAAGAATGCAGCGGTGGTACTTGGTATGCTATGTCCCAGTTTGAAATGTGGGACGGAAAGTGAATGTACTAAATATACTGTGACATAGACACCTTATGTCACAAATTGGCAACTGTGACACATAACAATCGTGAAAGAGTCCTGTAAACGATCAAACATGTTTGATGGCGCCTAAAGTCGACGCCACCAATTCGGCGTTTCGCCGATTAATGCTTATTTTAAGACCGACTACAATGGTCTAAGATAATTGTGCTTACCTCTAAGCTGATCCGGTCTCCGTATGTAGCCGGTGGACTTCCTGAGCTAGCTCGAAGGAAGTCGCGGCTCCTGAAGGGCTGCTGTCAATCCACCGAACCACGACCGGATCACTTTCACTACATTTGCGTTTCCCTATTAGGTCGCCAATTCACTTTTTAATCGACATTATACGAGCGGATATTCGCGACATCGGAGAACAATGATAAGCGGACTTCCGCAACCACAATAATAATTATTAGGTGCGCCGCGCAAAACACAATTCAATGGTTAATTTTCTCGAAAACGCGCCGCGCCGGTAAATAGTTCAATTTCAATGTCATTACAAATTCGACTCGACTGACATGTCACAGCGGCCGGCCACCACAGGTCCTCACATGCACAGACTATATGCAGTGTTGCCACTCGCTCTTCCTCGAGCTTATACAATGTTTGTCAAACTTGCTTGACAAACTTCACTTTTTCATCAAACACGACGTCAATCCAGATACTTTTCAAATAGGTACATCAAACACGTAGTTCGTTTGTCAAACGCGTCAAACACAGCCCTACACGAACAAACATGTCTACAGGGGCCTTTAGAATAATATATTCTAAGTATATGATAGTAATTACACTCGTAGATGACACTGTAGCCACTCATGCGTTCGCTTGTTTGCTAACTTAATTCCTCAAAATGTGGACATAGTTTCAGAATCCACATTTTTGTGTTAACATTACATAAATTCCTCAACAGTACCTATTCATTTTCAAATCAGCCATCTTAAAATAAGTAGGTACAATCCACGAGTACGTAACATCGTACTCATCATATAACTAGGCCCGGAATCGGATATAAATTCAGCAATTTCCAAGACCTCTTTCTAAACTCAAAGCGGTTTCCAATCCCATCAGGGGCGTATTACATCCAATCGGGCCCAAAGCTGATTTCGAGCTATTAAATTTATCTGGAGTCAATTTTGATAGAAAATTTCGTTGTAATATTTTATTTATTGCCTTACTGGAAAAAACGAGTTTACGAGTTACCACACTAAAATAAAATAACATTACTTACCGGAAATACACAACACTAAAAATCTTATAGTTAATAATGATAAATCAAATTAATTAAAGTAACAAATATTACAATAGATAATATATATGAACCTCACAAATTAGTTAAAAACTAAACCTTAACAAAGTAAAGAAAACTTAGAGCATTAACCGCAGTAATAGTATATTTAAATTTTTAATTTCGTCCGTGGGCGGATCTAGAATAAATATGTCATCGATCCTGTTCTTCCCGTGGATGTTATAAGTGTCGACTACGGGCTTTTTACAAATTACCCAAGTTCCCAAATTCCCCATTTTTACAGTTCTTAATTTAAAAATGGATGCGTCAAAGCAGACTCGAGTTGTTTAATTCATCTGACAATCTTCCGTGATCTGCCATTGTTCGCATAGAAAGGCGCCGGGAAGCGAGTTGTTTAGCGGCCTCTTGAACCACCCGTGGGCTATTACCGTGGATCGGTCTCATTTACACCGTAAGGCCTTGATTGCGACAGCCGCCGCGGTAATGACTCGGTCGTCACGAGAAACCGCCAAAAGGTATTGCGACTTGTGATTTCAGTAGTCACTATCGGAGTGAAGAAGTGTATTGTGTATGCATGGTTAATCCCTACTGATATTATGAATGCGAAAGTTACTCTTTCGGTTCGGCTTGCATGCCTAAACTACTGGACCAATTTTAATGAAATTTTGTATAGAGTTAGCCCTGAGCAAGGATTGGGTCGTTTTTACTCCGAATTTTAATAAGTTCCGTGAAATAATTAATGTCGAGACTTATATGAAGTTCATTTCCACAAATCGAGTATATATGAATACCTATACTACTCGATTTGTAATATACTACTCGTCAAGCTTCAAGAATACATATTACATGCTAACGTACGCATACGGATAGGTACGACACGTAAACATCGCAAAAGTGAAATAACTTTTGTCAAATTAAATATTTAAATTTGCTACAAACGTCTCTACAGTTTCATGCGCCTACTTCAGTTTTGTAGGCATTTTCCAGCCCACTTCAAACAGTTTCATAAGTTTTTTTACACTTTCCCACGTTTTTGAAAATGAAATCACATGATGCTAAATCAGCGTTGTACGTAGGTGTGCAATGTGGTTGCATGGAGGCTGTTTATATAGATATCCGGTGTGTTGTTAAGAAGTAATTTTAAGTCTAAATATTCCAAAAATTTTCCTGACGAATTCCTGAACAGCTATGATATATTTTCCACAGGAAGCTGAGATATCTGTCCAAAAAAATAAGGAAACTACAGTGTACAGTTCATTAAAACGAACAGTAGTTTGCGAGTACTTCTAGTTTTCTGACAGATTCTTTGTGACATTCACTTACGTTCATTTAAACCTGACGCTTGGTGAGTATCGATTTCATATTAATCGAAAGTAGTTGATAGTTAATAAAGCACAAAGCTGCATTTATGTGTAGGTATATAAAATAACGTATTTTGCACTTGTGCTTATTCCAGTTAACTTTAACTCCACTCTATTACTTTCGAAAGTTAGGTTTTATGAAAGCGAAGCTTCCGAATTACCTTTATTAAAATTTGTCCATACGTAGATCCCGTAATTAGCTGTCAGCACGAAATCGACATATCGCGCTTACACAAGCTTCAACGTTCGATTACAGTTTATTGGTATACAGAGCCACTGCATAATAAAATATGCATTCAAATAACCACGGTAATAGTATACAATCAAAGTGGTATAACTAAGTTAAATCACAGTTATAAAAAAAAACATATTTTCTTATTGTGTCCCTGAAATAAGCTTCCATAGCTATTTTATCCCATTTAAGTTTTATTTATTTTCTAATTTAAAAATAGTAGGATGTATATATACCCTCCAGAGTTAGTACAATCCACTTCTAGATATCATCAAAACTGGTTCGCAGCTTAAACATATTATACGTAAATAGTAAAAGACATTTATTAAAAAAGTGGTGATACCTTATAGAGATTATATACTCTCGGGGAAAAGCGCCGTTAGATATACTAATCTTTTGAACTTTAAGATAGTATTAATTACGTGAAAATTATGATTTCTACGTCAAGAGTCACTGGAAATTTACACGAAAACAGAGAGACTTGAGTCTTCCATATCACATTATATCACAACCTTCTGTGTGACGCAAAAGCATGCAATCGAACTGTGATGAACCGCACTGCAGTTTTTTTCCACGAACATTTAAACGCACATTTACTATTCGAACAGCACAATAAATTTCAAGAACTTTCACACAACTATAAAGAACAATGGTCATTTCTGTTCCCAAAAAAAGCGAAAAATAGAGCTGATTAATTCATGAATAAATGTGATCCTTATAAAATATGTAACCAATTTAGAATATTTATGAAACCCCAAATAAAAAAGTTACAAAATAAAATAAAAAATATTCTCGAACGCTTTCTTTCCGCCATTTTACTACTCCGAGAGACAGAATGCAAGCGTTCGACGTAATGACGTCATCGATGACGATCAGGTTGGACGCTGTCAGCACGCTCACCGTGATTCTAAACAACTTTTAGCGCGCTGACTTTGATAACATCGCCATTCGGAACGCATCCGTACAGCTAGTTACGGTCCGAAATGCGTATCTTATCAATAATATTAAAACCTGAATATCTCTTAAGCCTGGAGTTTAACAAATAATATAATTATTTCAACATGCATTTTTTAACCAGTACAATAAGTTAAACTAGTTTTTATAATTTATATGTTTTGATTTTTTGGGTGAAAATCGTTCAAAGAAAGTGACCATTGTTCTTTGTCACAAGAAAGTTGGAATACTTCTCACGTCTTTCGGTTGTCCTGTGTTGTCCTATTGATTTTTTTTCTAATTTTACGATTCACTTCCACTCTAGTTCATGCATGCCGTGACGGCCTTTAATTGAGACAGCACTTAGCTCAGCTTTAAGTATTAAGATTTTCATAGTATGTTTCAGTGTATGCCTTTTCGGTTGTCGTTTTTTTTTTAAATAAGTACGTATTCACGCAGAGGTGTTGGTTTTTTATATTACTAGTTTTAGTTTCTCTTGATAAGCTACAATGTTCGTAGAAATAGTCAAAGAAGTAAAACAATGCTTTCGCTCGCTTCAATAATTATACATAGTTTCTACGGCAGTTCGATTGGAAATGCACTCACAGAATACCAAGAGGCTTGCGGCGCAGCACTTAGGCTCGTATTAATAATTGCATCTCAAGTATGAGATCGATCTTGAGATACTGTTTTTGAAAGATGTTCCATACATTAAACGTCAAAACTGCAGCTTAAGATCGCTCTCAACTTTGAGACGCGTTCATTAATACGAGCCTTAGACTAATTTGATAGTGGAGTTTTACTACGTACCTACGTATTCGTAACTTTACGTTTGAGTTCGCGTTTAGTTGATTCGTGGGAACTTACTTCACTTGTTTTTATATACTGACTGCTCAAACGTTATCTGTGCAAGAAACTATCAATAAATTATGCTCGATCGCTATATATAAATAAAACGCAGAGGTAGCCATGATGGTAACCGTTTATGACAACTCATATCAAAAGATACAAATAACAGCATAAAACAAAACTGACAAGTACAAAAGTATCAAAAACAAAAATAAAAAGGTAACTACAAACACACAAATAATATTATGATAAAGGTCTTAATGATAAAAACTGTCAGTAACGTTTTTTCATTAAGACCTTTATCATATATTTTTTATATATCATAGATTCGTGGTTTTCTTTTTGTTATTCTATATTCATGTGCATTATACCGTCTATATGCATGTGTATAATACACATATATAATATACACATGTACTTAGATCAGTCTGAATGCTCTAAATGAATTAGTATGCACATCAATATACATTCTTACTTCAATGCAAATTTAAATTTTAGTACATACAATAAATAACATAGAATAAACGGACTTATCTTTAAAAGAGATTTTTTCAGTCAACCTTATTTGACATTTTGTAGGAATAGCGAGAAAATACTTTCATTCTTCTTTTGAACGTGACTTGAAAGTATATAGACCTACTTGCTTTACTTGCTTCAGGAGGATGTAGTTTTTATTTTCTCAACTTGGAAGAATTTATAAAAATCGGTTCAATAGTAGCAATAAACAAACAATAAATTCTCGTTTATAATATTATCTATTCCATCATATTGTAAGGGTAAGAGTGAGGTCCTTAAAGAATATTAATGTAATTTTTAAAGAACAAATTCAGTTCTCATTTTCTTCACAAATATCAAGCCTTAATACAGCCTACTGCCTCAATTACTCTATTTGAAGTATAACGTGTCAATGAATGCTTATAATTATTTATTTTTATACAATCTTGTTAATAAAACATAAAAGAACACAAATCCGTTTACTAATACGCCATTAAGTTGATTATATAGCGCCAGATTATTATTATATACAAAATGAGTCTCAGTGTAACGTGTCATCTCTAAAGACTAATTTAAATTATTTACAATCATCATCATCATAGCAGCCAAGAGACGCCCACTGTCATCAAAATCAAGAGATGCAGCTTATGCTGAGGTCGGGTCCTAATTGGCCATTATGTGTATCTGTTTTTTCGTGTATTTTATTGTGTTTGTGGTCAATAAATGTTTTTCTTTCTTTCTTTCACTGTTGGACATAGGCCTCCCCCAAGGATCTCCATACCGATCGGTCCTGCGCCTCCCGCTTCCAGCGGCTTCCCGCGACCTTCACCAGATCGTCGGTCCACCTTGTGGGGGGGGGGGGGGGGCTACCAACACTGCGTCTCCCGGTAGGCGGCCGCCACTCGAGGACCTTTCCACCCCAACGGCCGTCATTTACAATACCCATATTAAAATCTACAAATTAAACGAATAAATAATCTTTATACAAATAATAAACCTTAATTTCAATGTTATCAACAAATCATTTTAAAATGGCTTCTCCAGAATAAAATTTTTACCTTCTGTGGTATCGACTTGTGTCATAAACCTACGACCCTCACGTAACTCTTTTTACCTACTTGCATTTTAATAGATACCTATTGAATATCTACATTTAGCTTTATTTCCTTTTTTTCTGTCTTAGTTTGTGACTAAAGCGCGAGAGTGGCGCCCAATGTGGGGCCATAGTAACAGTAAAAGTCAATATAAATACGTAAGAATTGCACCATAATGTCTCACCTCTAGTTTCAATTGTAGTTTAATTTTATCCTTTACGTTTAAAAAGGTTAAATGTAAGTGGTGAATCATGTATTTAATAGTGAAACGACCCATTTTTTATGCATTAAGTTGTTACTTTTTACGAGATCGTAACACTTGGTACAAACGGCTGTAAGAATCTAATGCTCTACCGACTGAGCTAGCCGGACTTAACCGCGACATCAGTTAGAGGAGTACTGCAGCTCAGACCGAAAATACCTATGAAAAGTATACAAAATAGATGTTTCGTAGTCCTCTGTTTTCTCCTCTAAAACTAAATCGATTTAATTACTTGTTTCATAGAAAATTTAAGAAAGGATTTGGCTGTTACATTTGTAAATATTTTTTTGATTTTTTTATTTAATCTCCTCTTTGTTTGCTTAATGTTTAAAAACAGCGGAAAATCTGGCCAATTTTCAAGCTTCTGAAAGGTTAATTTAAAATTTTAACATAGAAAAAGAGGAATACATAAGAGCATGCTAATAGTTAGCACTTATAATATTTTTTTACTTTTTTTTAAATACTCTATTTCCATTATCAAAGAAGGAAACCTGGGAACTACGTTTGTATGGACAAACGGCCTTTATGATTTTCTCTTAATTTTACATAATGCAAAATTAATTTTTATAACTCACTTCTGTCAATTTATGATCTCGTTCTTAGACATGTATGTAAATTATTATCGGACATCATGTGTAGGTATAACACAACAAGTTTTCACTTCGTGACAAAAATTTACCATGTTTTTCAAAAAAAAAACCAATTGTCCAGATTCTGCTATATTACCTTGTAATGCAAAGCAAAGCAAGGTAAAGTTGCAAGACGAAGACGGTCGGCGAAGAGTTACACGAATGCACCAGGATAACGTCCAGTAGAGAAATATGACAGGAGATCATAAAAGGCTCCCAACATATAATGAACCAGTGACATCAGCCCCCAACATTCAGCTGTTCAAAAAACAACGCATCTACTGGGAGCAAGTAATTTATCATAGTTATTCATATTTGTTGTATTGGAATATTGCAGTTATTTTGCAATTTCGCATGCAAATATGTAATTCCTGTTACGATTTGTTTAGAGATTGTGAAAACATAATTTGACGACATTGACAGTAGCGAAAAGACGTGAACGCGCTTGATAAAATTTTTAAATTAATGATATAAGGGTCTTGTAGTTAAGCACGAGACAAAGGGAACTTTATCCATACAAATTGCCCGCTCTAAATAAATTCCATTCCCGCTTTAAGCATTTAAGAAATAAGAAATATATAAAATGAGACTGCAGCATTAAGACGAAAACGTACTTAGGGTCTTTATTAGATCTAAAGGTTATTCGCTTCTGACAGTGGTGCAGGTGGTAGCATAAAACTGTTTCTCGAAATCTACTGAATGGCTGAGTGCCCTGGACTTTTTAATGAACGAAGAAGTGCTTTCGTGCTATATTTTTGGGATATTATTAAGCTACACTGCGATCCTGTATTAAGTATCATTATGAACACTGATCTTATGATAATGAATTATTTGTATATCTAATTAGGTACAAAACATATAAATTATAGTAAAACTAGTGAACCGCCCGCGGCTTTGCCAGCATGGATAATTTATATTGAACTATTACCCTTTCGAAGTCGGGGCAAATCGCTATAGTTATACATATAAACATTCCTCTTGGATCACTCTATCTATTGCTTAAAACTACATTAAAATTCATACGCTTATAGATCTTTTAGATCTAAGTGTACAGACAGCGGGAGCGCCTTTGTTTTATACTATGTAAAGTTGTCTCTTGAATCTGATCAGACTTTCACTTTTAATTTTACTTCCATTCTAATCATCATCACAGCTCATATACGTCCCGACCGAGGGGCTCGGGCCTACCCTATGTAGGGGTGATTATGCCTTAGTCAACCACGCTGGCTGAGTGCGGTTTGGTCGACTTCGTATACACCTTTGAATTTCTTCGCAGATGTATGCCAGGTTGCCCCACGATGTTTTCCTTCTCCGTAGGAGCATCGGCAAATGTAATGTAATGTAATTCGAAAAACCAAAAAACACAGTGGCAAGTACATGACAGAATCGAACCACGGACCTCCCGATTAAAAGGCCAGTGCCGGGTCCACATTACCATCGAACTAACTAATCGATTCGAAAGTAACTTTGTCTGTTCGTTTACATTTTCACGCCACGACCACTGAACCAATTTTAATGAAATTTGTTATCAAACTCAAACTCGAAAATATTTATTAAATATAGCCGGTAGTGGTATCGCATTGTGGACCTTATCACATAAGGGCAGGGAGAACACCAGGGGGTTTTAATGGGAACACAAGCTCGTCATCTAGTCAACAGCGAACAGCAAGTACGGTGCGGTCACGCAGTCCCCTTAAAAAAATGGTTTTCCGAATATACCTCACTATACATCGCTGTAATACTCATTAATAAGCGAAAATAAATAATTAACTGTTACAAATTACGTTTTCATCTTCTTTAACGCTGCACTCCAAATGTATTTACAACTAGCTGTGCCCGCGACTTTGTCCGCGTGGTATAGTAATTTTTGGCAAAAAGTAGCCTATGCTATTACCTTATATACTCATAATTAATAATAATAATAATAATAATAATAAATTTATTTAGACACACCAACAGTTTACAAAATACTTACATAATATTATATACACTTTCACAACAACAGTGTTAAATATGCAGTAAAGAGTGTACTCCTAACTCCCAAACTAGGAAATCCCTGTATCTTGGGAGCTAGTGATTCCTCTAAAAGTTCCAAAGATAACATTCATATCCTATTACTAACACTTACAACTTAGGTACTATATTTATTAAATCTAACTTCACCAATACTATGAAATTGTGTGTGATTATGAGTGTACGTGTGTGTGTTTATGATGTGTGTAAGTTAGTATATTAAAGAGTACGGAGCTACGATCCAATCAGATTATATTAAATATCATATAAAAAATATGAAATAAATAATTTATTTCATAAGGCTTTCCGTTTCCTGGTATGAAAGTTTTAGAAGTAGCTGCTGAATGCTATGTTTGGCTTCGAATTTGGACAGTATAAGGATAGTCCTTTTTTTATTAATATTTTTATATAGTTTCGTACTGAGTGCATTGAACTGTCGCTTTGCCCACGCAGTACGGCATATAACTTGAGGACCAGCAAGACTTACACATCTCCTAGATCGTGTCTGATCCAGGTTCGGATACTCCATGGGATGAATACGAAGCAACATCCGTAGTATAGCTAATTGTCTGACAGTCAGAACTTCACACTCGGAGTAAAGTAACGCTGTGGAATATGTACGTTTTTTTCTAGTTAATACTTTTAGTACTGCACGTTGAGCACGTTCCAATTTTAAAAATGTGGTTTTACTGGCTCCACCCCATACGGAAATACAGTAAGTCAACAGTGATTGGCATAGTCCAAGATAGACTGTAAAAAGGGTTTTACGATCCATAGAATTGCGTAGATTTTTAAAAATGAAAATAAGCCTCCGCACTCTGGAAATCAGAGCCTCGATGTGTATATTCCAATCCAGTCTACTATCCAGATAGACGCCCAAATACTTAACACTCTTCACTACATTAAGAGATTTGCAGGTGCAGGAAGGTGCTGAATTAACTTGACAAGAATGTATTTTAATGTCATCAGAAGGAGGGTCGGATTTAGCTGCCCTAGAGATATCGAAGCGGATTATCTGCGTTTTGTCTAGGTTTAGTGTTAAGGTATTTTCTGAGAGCCACCGGTTTACCTTTTCCAGAGCAATTATTACTTTTTGCCTTGCGGAAACCCAGCTATCGCCGCAAACCAATAGAGCTGTATCATCCGCGTAAGTAAAAACACTACTACCGTCTAGTGCTAGGCGACAAAGTTGGTCAATATATACCAAAAATAAGGTGGGCCCCAAAATGCTTCCCTGAGGAACCCCGTAGGATATAGGTAGATCATCACTGACAAATGCACCGATTTTGACACACTGAGTGCGGTTTGTGAGGTAACTACTAAAAATATCCAAACAGGAACCACGCACACCAACAGACTCGAGCTTAGATACAAGAGTGGGTACAGAGATGGTGTCAAAAGCCTTCGACAGGTCCAAAAATACCCCATAACACTTGAGCTTGTTGTCGGTGTTCAAAACAAGAGCGCTGACAAATTTGGAAACAGCATCTTCTGTCGAATAACCACGTCGAAAGCCGTATTGATTACTCGATATGATTTTGAATTTATCTAAGTAATTCATGAAAGAATTATTAAGATATCTCTCCAGTATCTTAGAAAGGGCCGGAAGAATAGATATAGGCCTGTAATTACTTATACATTCTCTATCCCCACTCTTGTAAACAGGAAGCACAATTGCCCTCTTA
Source organism: Schoenobius gigantellus (assembly GCA_963935595.1). Classification (NCBI taxonomy): domain Eukaryota; kingdom Metazoa; phylum Arthropoda; class Insecta; order Lepidoptera; family Crambidae; genus Schoenobius; species Schoenobius gigantellus. Next base: position 14,029,462 of record OZ012559.1, on the reverse strand, counting down.
AAAGCTACAGGGAAGACACCCTTATCGATGCATAGGTTAAAGATATGCCGAATAACAGGTACCAATGCATCACAGGATTGCTTAAGTACTCCAGAAGATATACCATCCCAACCTGTGGCGCACTGATTTCGTAGATCCATAATCAATTTCTTAACATCAGCCTCATTCATGGGAAGTATGACAAAGGAGTTACTGGGCGTGGAGCAGTAAGTAATTGCCTCTTGCGAGCTGTGTGGTGGTTGCTCTATCTTGGACGCAAGGTTTCTACCAATGTTGGTGAAGTACTCATTAACTGAATTGATCGAAGTCTTTAGGTTACTAGAATTATCTAAAAGTTCATGTGCAGTAGATTTTATCTGTTGAGTATTACTAATAGATTTTATGACGTTCCACAGCGCTTTAGGATTTCCTTTTGATTTTTCAATTTCTAGCTTTTCATAATTAGTTTTTAATTTTTTTTAAAAGGTTATTGCAATAATTTCGATATCTATTATAGGTTAATTTTAAGATATTGTTATTAGGGGAGTTTTTTAAACGAAGGTGCATCTGATCACGATTCCGGATACAGCGCAAAATTCCAGGGGTGATCCAAGGCTTAATTATTTTACTCTTCTTTGGGATGCTTTTATTAATCGTGTGTTTATTTATAATGGATTGAATTATTTTAATAAGTAAATCTATTGCCTTATCAGGATCTAGCTCACTGAAGATAGCGCTAAAATCGGTGGAATCTAGATCACTTTTAATAGAATTATAATCAGTTATAGTAGCCCTGCGAGTCTTACTCTTTGGAGCGTTATTCTTAAAGGACATTGCTAAAATGGTCGGGTAATGATCCGTAACTTCAGTTTGCATAACTGCGACTGTTGCCGGTAATTTTGTCTTTAACAAGATATGATCGAGACAGTTCCCGGATCTTGTAGGAAGGCGATGCGCAGGCAAGAAACCTAACGAGGACATAAAAGTGAGATATTCATCAGAAAGTCGATTATTGTGGTTATTCATAATGTCAACGTTAAAGTCTCCAATCAACACAATGTTTGTAAGTTTTTGTGAACTAATAACAATTTCTAGACTCGTGAAAAATTTATCCAGACAAGTGTAAGATGGTGACCGATACACTGCGAGTATCGCAATATCACCAACCCTACCCAGTAGACAGTTAGCATCACTCAAAGCTGGCTCACTTACAGAACAGCTTAACGACGACTTTACATATAAAACCACGCCATCATTTTGAAGGGTATTATTTAAGGAATAATATACTTTATAGCCTTCTATAGCAGGTGGGGGACCCGTAACTTTCAACCAACATTCAGACATTATAATAATGTCAAATTGCAAACCAGTTAGAGTCAGAGTAGCCAAAAAACTATCAATATTCTTATTAATACTGCGTATATTAATATGAATGACTGTTAGAGACTGATCATTATTTTTAATATACTGAATACAGTTAACAGGAGTGCAAGAAAAGGATTGAGCTACAGTTACGTTGTCAATATCAGTAATAATTTCTTCTAAGTTAGCCATTGGATAGGAAAAGCATCTAAATTACCAGAGGCATAGACTTGACACCTGCTCAGTATAATTATAGTTGTCATGCTTTTAAAAATTAAAATATATTTATTATACGTTTGGCTTAATTTTATTGAATTGCATCTTTCAATTAAATAAGAGACTATTATTATGTTAAGACCCATAACCAGGTAAACGTAGCAATTATATAAGTAATAAACCATAGTAAGTGTGTATAAATATAAGCTCCAAATTGTGGTATTATGAAAGTAAAATAAGAGTGCAATACCAATCCGGTCCTTGTAAATTGTACTTAGTGTAAAATTGCAAACGTAGGACATGAATAAACAATTTTTGAGAATCAATTGCCTATTTAGTGCTAAATGTAAGTTCGATATGAAACCTAAATTAAAATGTGTATATAAAAAGTTACAAATGTTATTCAAGAAGATTTTATAATAGAGAATTTTAGTATAAAAATAAAAACTTTGAAAGTTGTGAGCTGGTAACATAGTATGTTTTCTATGAGCTATTAAGAACACCTGCAAGGCACTGCTCTGACTTAATATAAAAGAATTTGGAGCCATTGTCCCTGCGAAGGAACACCTTGCCCCTAGAAGTCCAACAAAATTTAAAATTATTGTTTTTGGCAAACTCACGACTCTGAAAAAAGAGTTTTCGTGTTGAGGCAGGCAGGTGTTCATCCACATAGATCGGGTTCTTTTCACCGGAGTATCCAATGTGCTTGGTGTTAAGCTTATCCGCTATACCTCGATTTTTATTGAATTGCCGGGACTTAATTATAAAGCAGTTTTGTAGCTGAACTGTTCCAAATTCCACCACAATAGCTTTGACGGAGCCAGGTTTGCCATGACGCCTGTATATATCTCTAATATCTCGCTCACGAATGTCCAACTCCAATGTAGTACCCAAGGTTTTTATAATATTTGTGAGATCTTCCTCTGATTCCTTTTCTTTTTCAGGCACATTTTAATTAGCTATCTATTATTGAAAGTCCCGTCAAAATCGGTCCAGCCGTTCCGGAGATTAGCGGGAACAAGAGGACAGACAATTTTTTTTTAAATTGTGGTTTTGTTATTGGTACTCGATATACATTCATACCCATTAAGTAAAAACTTGTTATTTTGACATTAAAAACAGACACTTCAATTTTATTTATTTGTATGTATAGACTAGATGTGCCTGCGACTTCATCCGCGTAAAATAGTAACTTTTGTTAAGATTGATAAAAAGTAGCCTATATTATACCTTATATAATTAGCTATCTATTCGTGAAAGTCCCGTCAAAATCGGTCCAGCCGTTCCAGAGATTAGCGGGAACAGACAGACAGACAAAAAAAAAATTAATAGTGTTTTTGTTATTGGTACCCGATATATATTCATACCCATTTAGTAAAAACTTGACTTATTTTGACATTACAAAGAGACACTTCAATTTTATTTATTTGTATAGATATATATATACGGTCGGTAGGGTTTGGATAGAGACGAATGGAGTCTGTATACTTAGTTAGGTATAATAATGGATATATACTCTATACTCTCTATATCTCTCTCTCTCTCTATATGGATATATACTATATACTCTATAGAAATACTCTCGTGAAAAAATGAAAGGCGACAATGATAGAGATAAAAATAAATGTAAAAGACGCAGTCGAGCAAAAGTAGGCAAATGGGATTCAGTGGATCGAAAAGCTAATTGAGTTAGTTTGCTACGATCCACGAGTACAGATTACAATTAACAGCGTGTCTAGTAATAAACAAGGAGGCTTTCGTGTTCGGCAAGTTTAACAACGTCCCCTTAGCGACTCCGTCTCGTTTTCATAATAGAACCCTTAGTAGATAGCAAACTGATTTACATGGAAGAGGAAAAGTTCTTAATTGTCCATTGTTCTCGAGTGATTTTTCAGAGAGTTGTATCAGCTCCGTTGTCTTTGTTCGGATACTGCTAGTATCGTGTTCGCTTAAGAATGGTCCGAACTCAATAAACTTTATTCAATACAGACCTTTATTAGAAGTAAAATAAAAAAAGTTGACTCTACACTTGTTCGGAAAGCCTTGTTTGGGAGAGCCTTCTTCGGAAGAATAGGCAGGAAACTCGGAAGGTCAAATTTTTTGTCACTTCTTTTACATCGCCGAGAATATTACAACATTCCATATACCAATATTTATTTTGGAACAAAGTTCGATATGGAACGTTGTGAGACAGAGGCTAGCCGGCAAAAACTGTGCGTAACAAAAAAGCGTTACAAGAAACGTTAATGTTAAAAAGCGTTATTAATAACTCGAAAACAACGCATTGGAGATCGAGTCATGATGCGTGTGATTTTTAGAGAATTTTCTAGAGAATCGATTGAGATTTTTATAATTCAAGCCATTTTGAGCCTAAAAAATAGGAAAAAAGGAATTCATTAAATATAATAAATTGTCAAATAGCATAAAGACTTCGTTCCTATCGGGCGTCCCACGACATCACACGGCTTGTAATAATGTGCATAGTTCCCGTGTTCCCATTGTATAGTTTACTTTAACTTCTACTTGGAATATGAATTATGTAAGACAAAAATTAATTTAAAAAAAATTGTTACCCTCTCAACACACAAAACCTACCTAGATCCTATCTACAAGTTACAACTTACAATTAATTTAATATTAAAACTCAGTTTGCTGACGAATGTCAGTTTTTTTTTAAATATTGTGAATCCCTGCCGATTCATGAAAACGTTAAATTTTGTCTTCTTCAAGAACATTTTTTTTAATAATTGGTATCAGTCTAAAAAATAGACCTTCAACAACAAATAACTTTTATGGCCAGCTTACTTAATTCCGCGATTAATTCAATCTAAACGCATCCATAAGAACCAAAATTTAACTAATAATATTAAAACTGTTCTTTAAAAAGATACCTATTGTGAATGTAAAGTTCGTTTTTTTGCTTGTAAAATTATATATTTTTTAATACGTGTATAATAAGTCCTAAAGGTAATATTAATAAACCGTATTTACTTACTTATATTTACTTTACCGTGACGACCCTTGCTTGAAGCTTATGTGGCAGTCTCATTGTAAAAATATTTATGTTTATTATTTAAATAAATTAATTAAAGAAATCATATTTAACTTTAAGGGAAACAATACAAAATCATCAAAAAATCCACCTTTATATGCTTAGCGTTTTAAGATAGTGACATACATTAACGGGCTTATTAATAAAAACAATGCTTCTTGGATCTTTATCAGATTAGCTATTATGTGTTTGTTTTGTTCTTACACATGTCGATTGTTACTTTTAAAAGTAAGACAAAACACGAATAGATCTTGACTAAATCAACACTAAGCTACGTTTGATTAAAACAAGCTCTCAAGGAGCGGGTATGCCGCAATTGCTTAGCTTGTGACCATTTTTACTATAATACTCGTACATATATATTCTTATTCTTCTAATTAACCACTAATTGTGTTTTAAGGCAAACATAGTCTAAAATATCCGGGAAGTGTAATTGTACATTGCTAATAATTATTCAAACAAACAGATAATGTAGTACTGTAAGTTTTCCAAAGAAAATAAAATGATATCTTCCTTCTACTTCGTACCCACTTCCAGGATTTACACTCGTCAGAAACGACCGCATTGGAAGAGGTGGTGGAGGTGTAGCTATATATCTCCGGAGTGATTTTCCCTTTAAAATTATTACTGCTTCCATCCCCCAATATTCGGCTTCGGCTGAATATTTATTTTTGGAAGTTGGCGTTGGGAGTGCTAAATTAGTGCTTGGGGTAGTTTACTGTCCTCCCTCTATTGACTATTTCACTGACCTCGAATCAGTTTTAGAATCCTTAGGGTCTGATTATGCACACCACATCATCATGGGTGACTTTAATACCAATATCCTTTGTCCCCAATTTCCTCGTCCTCGCAAGCTTTTGCAAGTCATTGAATCAAACAGTCTACATGTTCTGCCTCTTCAATCAACACACGTAAATACCGGTGGAAATGACTCTTGGCTTGACATAATGCTTGTTTCAAATCCCAGTCTTGTATCTTGCCATGGCCAACATCCTGCTCCTGGTTTCTCTCACCACGATCTTATCTTCCTTTCTTATATCCTTAAGCCTCCCAAACCAATTCCTAAAGTACTGTACAAGCGTAATTTTGCTGGGATCGATGTTTCTAAATTCCGATCTGACGCATCTAGGATAAACTGGGAGCCCGTATTTCTCGCTAGTGCAGTTGACGATAAGATTGAAGCTTTTAACAATATTGTAACTCAGCTTTACAACACTCATGCTCCAATTCGTAAAATAAAATTAAAACACAAGCCTGCACCTTGGATGTCAGAAGAAATTAGGAAAGCCATGAGGAGAAGAGACAAAGCATTTCAAAAGTTTAAGAAAGAACGCACCGATGAGAAATGGAATGCTTACAAAGTTGCAAGGAATCGGTGTAACCAGGTGATACGTAATGCTAAACGCCGCCACATACTTGACAATATCTCATCTTCTACGTCTGCCTCCATCTGGAAGTTCCTAGGAACCCTAGGTATAGGCAAAACTCGCCACTCTGACCTTCCTAACTCCATTTCTTTGGATGATCTAAATTGTCATTTTGCCAATAATGCTCATCATCAAAGCCTTAACACTGAAAACACCACGGCGTACATAGCTGGGCTTCCAATGCCAAACATCGCTCCTTTCGACTTTTCACCAATGTCATCGGATGAGATTAAAAAGATAATCCTATCAATTAAATCTAATGCTGTTGGTTGTGATAACATCAGCCGTCAAATGATTATATCCATCCTCGAGCACTCCCTTCCTGCGATCACTGAAATCGTAAATTTTTCCCTTGATTCTGCAACTTTCCCCACCCTTTGGCGGAAAGCCTTTGTTCGCCCTCTTCCTAAAGTCCCTAACCCAACTGTCCTCAATCAATTCCGCCCCATTTCTATCCTTCCTTATCTATCCAAAGTGCTCGAGGCTTGTGTGCATAAGCAATTTTCCTCATTTATCCACAGAAACTTACTTCTGAGTCATTTTCAGTCCGGCTTTAGACCTGGTCACAGTACTTCTTCTGCTCTCCTCAAGGTGACCGGGGACATTAGGGCTGGAATTGAAGACAGAAAGATTACCTTACTCATTCTTGTTGATTTCACGAATGCGTTCAACACTGTTCACCATGATATTTTGTTATCAATGTTATCTCATCTAAAGGTCTCACCCAAGGTAATTGAGTGGTTCTCTTCATATCTTCGGGGACGACAGCAGTCGGTCATTTGGGAAGAGTTGTCTTCCTCATGGCGTAATCTTGACGCTGGCGTTCCTCAAGGTGGCATTCTATCTCCACTTCTTTTTTCAGTTTTTATAAACTTTATTACCCATCATATTCGCTGTGCGTATCACCTGTATGCTGACGATTTGCAACTTTATACTCATGCAGATGTTGATAGTATAAATGATGCCATTGCTATAATCAATCAAGATCTCAAAAGTATTAAGGATTGGTCCGAGCAATTTGGAGTCCGCGTTAACCCAAATAAATGCCAGGCGATAATGGTGGGCAGTTCCAGGTTCATATCTAGACTGGAGCATCAGAACCTTCATCCCGTAATTTTTGATGGTGAAGTTATCCCTTTGAGCAACAGTGTCAAGGATTTGGGGTTGCATATAGATTCAACGCTCAACTGGCAACCTCAGGTAACTAACGTTTGTCAGAGGGTTACTGGAACTCTGAGATGATGAGACTCTCTACCGACTGAAAAACTTTCTGCCTATTGACATCAAAAAAATGCTTGTACAGTCTTTAATTTTTCCTATAATAGACTATGGTGATGTGTGCTATTTCGACCTGAATGCAGATCTACTCAACAAACTTGACCGACTTCTAAATAACTGCATTCGATTCGTCTTTAATTTAAGAAAATATGATCATGTTTCGGCATTCCGAATGCGCTTAAAATGGTTACCTATTCGGCAGCGTAGGCAGATGAGAGCCTTAATGACTTTATACTCCTTACTTCATAACCCTAACACACCCTCCTACCTCAAGACACATTTTCAGAACTTATGTACCTCTCATAACAAAACCCTTCGTTCTGCCTTCAATGGTATTCTCATAGTTCCTCCTCATCGCTCTGATATTGTTCACTCATCCTTTTTTGTCCAATCTATTCTTTTATGGAACGCCCTCCCTCTAGAGGTAAGTAACGCCCCAAGCAAGCTTAGCTTCAAACATAAATTGCGAAGGCATTTTGCACAACAGAATTGATTTTTTTTAGACATTGGCAATCAAATGATTGCAATTATGGTATTCGTAGGCATTTTAGATAATATATATTAGTTTATTTTAATTATTTTATTTGTGTAGTAGAATTTTATGTTATATATAATATTCTTAATAAGCTGTTCCATTTCTCGGTACATCTACCGCATCACCCTTTTCTGCACCACCCTAAGGTTGACTGGAAGAAAATGCCACAGGCATTAAGTCCGCCTTTGTACGAACATTGTGTACATAAAGAATAAATAAATAAATAAATAAATAAATATAAAATAAAATAAAGGCCGTAACAGTCTTATTTCAAACAAGTCAGTGAGCTGCTAGGCGTACATACATCACCAAAATCTTGTAAGTAAACATTATTTATGTTTTGAAAATCTTTACTGTGCTGATATTTGTGCGCCTCCCAAGACCTTATCTAGTTGGCCAATATCGATGGATGGAAAAACTGGGATTTCCCAACGGCACGATTCATCTTTACACCGACATCAATAAAACCTGTACGTACAGTGACGGGTACTAAAATGAATACTTATCAGTGATCGTTACAACAAGGGCCAGGGACCCTTTTTAATCATTTGTCTGCAAAACCTTTATTTTACATAGGTAGGTCTTTATAGACACTTCTTGACGTCAAAAACAAATTCTTACGAGAACTTGCCATCTGAAGTAAATAAATGTTAGTATTGTTGGATTGTACATTTATCGCAAGTTAAATGTTGTTTTTTTTATACAACTAAGATGGCAAACAAGCATACTGCCCACCTGATGGTAAGTGGTAACAGTCACCTATAGTACATGTGGTTTCTGTGAGATTCACAGCAAATTTGCAACCCCCACAAGAACCACAGTGTGCGTTGCCAACTTGTGACAATAAAATGTAAAGTCACGGTACCCAGTAATTTCACTGCCATATCTTACCCTTCAAACCGGAACACAGCAATGCAAGCACTGCTGCTTTGCGGCAGAAATAGGTAAAACGGAGGTACCCAAGCAGGTGACCCTGGTACGGAAATATATTACCCTTCAAACCGGAACACAGCAATGCAAGCACTGCTGCTTTGCGGCAGAAATAGGTAAAACGGAGGTACCCAAGCAGGTGACCCTGGTACGGAAATATACAAGTAGAAGACAGAATAAAATAATTAATGATGTCGGGCGTTACTAATTGTTAACGAGTAGGAATATAGCAAAGCTTCCTACAAATATGTCAGTTATTGGTACTAACTACGTAGGCCGATGGTGCACCGCCCGCCCTCACTCAATCGCATGCGAGTAATCTTCTTGCACTCCAAATGAGTTGTTAAATAAAGCGCAGCGAAGGCGACAAAATCCTGAAGATGCCATGTGAAGTGGCGAAACGTGTCGAATCTAAACATTTGAATGTTGGTGTGGTACTAGATAGTGTTATTCCTTTGTCGCATGCGATTGGGGGCGGGCGGTGCACCATTGGCCTGCGTACTTAGTCGATTAACACACTGCCACGCACCACGCTGCATCATGCGTGTCGACGCAGCTACGCGCGTACTTGCGGGAGTGCAGATCCGCATCATCATGCGGATTTTTTACGCATTCATGCGCGTAGTTGCGTTTCCAAAATCAACGTCAAGCCCTTCCAAAGTCACACACAGCACTGCGAGACTCGGTGTGCCATACCTTGCGTCTCGCGCGCACCTACGCGCGTGGGTGCGTCTTTCACCGCGTGTAGGCGCGTTACCTGCATGAACGCGCGTGGATGCGTTTTCTGTGTGTTGGACTGTGCGTGTTTTCTATACAAACGGAGATACTTACAAGCAACGTAAGAACACGCATTGACGCGCTACGCTCCGTGGTGCGTGACAGTGTGTGAATCGCCTAGTACCAATTACTGACATTTTTGTCGGTAGTTTTGTTATATTCCTACTCCTTAACAACGAGTAATTACTAATGATGATGATGATGATAGACAATCATAGTACGGCCTATGATCGTCGCTCCACTTAGTCTAAGAACGTTCTACACTGCGTTTGCGATTACCGCAGTCTCTATTCAAGAATATAATATAATTTTCTATTCGACTCATGATTGTCACTATGTAGTGTATGTTTAAATCGCCACACATTACAGTATTGATATTTCACACGCCTACATGATAATCTAAGAAATAGCCACCCTTATACTCTAGACTAGCTATGCCCGCGAACTGCGATTCGCATTAATAAAGCTCAACACTGTAGTTTTCTTATTTTTCGACGGGGATTTCTACGCTTACTGTGGGAATTTCAAAAAATTCTTTCTTAGTTTACCTACGTAAGCCAACGAATCCCTTTGCCGAATTTCAAGCCTCTAACTCCAATTCGGGCTCAACGTCGAAGCCTCAGTCAGACACACACTAAAACCTTCTATAAATACAGATATTAACCAGGATTGTGTCTCGTGTCAAGCACACGTGTAGGTACGACCCTTAACTTTTCAATTTATTCTTTAGACAAATTTCCCGACTATAACACGCTTCAGTCAATGTGCCTTTTACAAATGCCCTGTGGCGTGTAATTATCCTCTGGCAAAGGCTGACATTTGTTTATCGTGCCGTGACGTCTAAAATTAATTAGAGGAAAAACGTGATATTTAACCTCGTCCTAATACCCCTTAGTAATAGCACTTGCGTAGAAGTACGCCTTTTTTGAGACAGGATACTGAAACACAACAGGAAAATTAAACGCGAAAACCACTATTGTACTTTGAGTAAATTGACGTTTTTGGATAATTTTTTTATCTTCTTCTTCTCTTATCGCTGTGTGTTAGCACAAAGTAGACTTTGTGGTGTTAGTCTCGAAAAAACATATAAATGGCTGGAACGATTCTTACGAAATTTCCTTTTTGTGTGATTGAATAAGTCTAGGGACGACATTTATGATGATGACAATTTGTGATATAATTCATATCATAAATTCCATTAGAATCTAGATTAACTATGTTACATAAGAAATTACAATTAGTTATCCATATGATCTAATAACATAAGAAACTATGCATAAGATAGATATTTTTTTTTATTGCTAACGGTGGCAGACGACCCAGTGGCCCACCTGATGTTAAGTGGTAACCACCGCTCATGGACATCTGCAATGCCAGGGGCACAGTTCTGTCACTGCCTACCTGGAGAGAAATGCTCTTCTTAAGCCTCGTTTGAAGAAGGACATATCGTAGCGCTCAGGAAACACCGCAGCTGGGAGTTCGTTCCAGAGCCTACACGTACGTGGAAGGAATGAACGCTGAATCCGAACTGTACTAGACGGGATTGGTTCCAGGCAATATGGATGAACTCTACTGCGATGGCGGGTGGTGCGATAGTAAAAAGGTGAAGAGGGCACCATTGCAAACAGTTCCTCAGAGCATTCTCCGTTAAAGAGCCGATAGAGCACGCAAAGAGAACCAAAGTCTCTCCTTTGCTCCAGCGTCTCCATTGAGGCCGTGATATTGGGATCACCGACGATGCGGAATGCACGCCTTTGCAGGGAGTCAAGAGGGTCGAGCTGATATTTGGGAGCTCCCGCCCAGAGGTGCGAACAATACTCCATATGCGGCCGAATTTGTGCTTTATAGAGCATTAGCCGCTGGCTTGGAGTGAAGTACCGCTTGGTTCTGTTCAGGACGCCCAGCTTTTTGTTCGCCAATTTGGCTTTGTCCTCCAAATGACTCCCAAACTGCACTTTAGCTGAAATTTCCACACCGAGGATCCCAATACCATCGGACATACGAAGAGTAACTCCCTGGAACTGAGGCACTACGATAAATGGGTCCTTCATCGCAGTGAATGCGCACAGTTGTGTCTTCGTGGGGTTGAAATTAACCAAGTTCTTTGCACCCCATTCGGAGACTCGCCCTAGAGAGTCTTCGACTTCAGACACAAGTTGTAACCGCCTTTCTAGCAACGAACTCCGAGGGACATTCTGGTGGTCGGTATACCGCGCATCACCTGTACTGTCATCTGCATAGCAATGTATGTTCTCAATTGACAACATGTCATTGATATGCAGAATGAACAGGGTTGGGGAGAGCACCGAACCTTGTGGAACACCAGCGTTTATGGGCATGGTTTCGGAGCAGCAGCCATCAACGACGACCTTAATGCTCCTACCATCCAGCTGGCTATCCATTTGCAGAGTCCCTCGGGGATTCCATATGATGGTAACTTCGTGAGAAGAGCTCTATGCCAGACCCTATCAAATGCCTTAGCGATATCGAGTCCAACGGCGAGAGCCTCACCTTTGCCCTCCAAGGTTTCCGCCCAACGGTGGGTCAGATAAACTAAAAGGTCACCAGCTGAACGGCCGTGACGGAAGCCGTATTGTCGGTCGCTAACCAGCTGGTGTTCTTCTAGGTACCGTAGGAGGCGGGAGTTGATGACCCGCTCCATAATCTTGAAGAGCAAAGACGTTATCGCTATTGGCCTGTAATTTGACGGGTCGGATCGGTCACCCTTTTTGGGAATTGGGTGGACGTGAGCAATCTTCCACGAAGATGGAACCCTATTGTTCTGAAAGGAAAGGCGGTAAAGGCGCGTTAGTACGGGGGTCAGCTCAGGGGCGCACGTCTTCAGCACCACTGCTGGGATGCCATCCGGCCCACTCGACTTATGGACGTTCAGGAGCTTAAGCTCCCGCCTGACCGCACGTTGTGTAATACGGATTTCAGGCAGAGAACTTTCACACCGAGAGATGGTGGGTGGTGTGGCTCCCCCATCGTCCATTGTCGAGTTAGAGGCAAAGAGTTCAACCAGGAGATTGGCCTTCTCTTTTGCGCTGTGGGCCAGGCTGCTATCAGCTCTACGCAGTAGTGGGAGATTGGACTGGCAGAAATTACGTTGCGCAGCTTTGGCCAGCGACCAAAAAGCACGACTCCCACTGGGATAGCTTCCTAGTCGCTCGCCAACCCTGGCCACGTGTTCCGCCTTGGCTTCAGCAATAGCCTTCCTGTTGGATCTGGAAGCAGCATTGTACTGACGCTTCTTCTCCGTCACACCAGGATCCCGATAGTTTATATTCAATAAAAACGATGAATTATAATGAACATCTAAATCCATCGATAGGTTCCATCGATCGATTAACTTCCTGAACGCTGCCCAGACGAATTGGATTCATCGATTTACCTCTTTCTGGAATTTGCTCCAGGTAAAAATATTCGTCAACAAATTCCGGTATAAAGGCTCCATTTTTGTCGTACAATAGCACGTCAACATATTATCTTATGTCTTTAAATCGTTTCTCGTGTTATTTTCTCATTAAGGCAATTTCTTATGATAGCAAAGTATAAACATATTATGAAGTTACTTATCTTCGATGCTATATTTTGGAACCCAAGCAAACAATAATTTGTCACATTTTCACCTACACACACCCAATTGGTTTGACATCAACTGACCCGCGTCTCTCCCAATTTTATCATAAAATTAGCTATCTTGATTCAGTCAGTTGATATTATTTTGACATGTTTTTCTGATACAGCTGACATTAACTGGTCTGAGGCTGGTAGCTGAGATACCATACTGAGGACTTGCATAATAAGGTATAATGGGGGGAATCCAAGAAAAGATAGGATTCAGGTGAAATAGGGGTAATCCTAAAGAAAATCTAAAAGAATAAATAAAGAATTGATAAATATTTTGTATGAAAAATGAGAGTACACTGTCTTCTTTCATCTGTCAAGATGATACGAAGTTCGCTGCGTCAACTAGTTTTTAATAATAATAACTGTTTTTATTTGTTCAAACAATTAGTCAAAAATAATTAGTAAAACAATTAGTCAATCACAATTGTTTATTTTAACAAAATGTTAGAGTTTAGAGTATTTGTGAAGGACTGGTGTCTGTACTACTAGACCTGCATGACAGATTACCAACCTAGATTCTCTACATCCAAACCAGATGGTAAGATCTATATATAAAAAGGAGAAGTTCCCAACTATAGACGCACGCACGGCCGTAAACGCTAATAGAAGAAACGTGAAATTTAGACAATTGTTTTAATTCAAAATGCGGACGCACACTTAGAAGGGATTTTTAAAAACTTTAACCTTTAGGGGTGAAATAGGGGGTTGCAAGTTTGTATGGTTTTTTTTTTAAATTTGCAACGATTTTCATGGTTTATTGGAATTCACCCCCTTAGGGTGATTTTTCTCATATAAATGTAATCCAATTTTCATAGGTACGAGTAAGTACTTCTAAATTTAAATACAATGCAGTTCCATATAATAGACCTCTTCATTGGTTTCCCCTATTAAGGTGAAATCCAAAAAAATCTGGTCTTTTCAATCAGCAAAATATTCAATTTACATGTTTCAGAAAAATAGCCCCATACAAATTTATCTTTTATTTTACATTTAAAAAATCCGTTTTTAGCAGGTGACTACCTAATAACAATCCATGCCAAACGCCCAACCCGTTCAGTGGTTTTCTGAGCTATGCGTTTCATTTTATAGATATTGGGCGAGATAAACAGAGGTGTTTCCCATAAATCATACTTAACTAAAAAGCTTAGTTATTAACGCTCCGAAAGGCCCATTCATAAAAGTAATAAAAACTTTCCATTCCTTAATCGTCGGAAGCAGGGTTTTAATGAGATTAGCTAACCATACTAATATTATAAATGGGAAAGTGTATGTGTGTGTCTGTTTGTTTGTCCGTTTTTCACGGCAAAACGGAGCGACGAATTGACGTGATTTCTTAAGTGGAGATAGTTGAAGGGATGGAGAGTGACATAGGGTATTTTTGTCTCTTTCTAACCTTCCCTAAAATGGGGGGTGGAAGTTTGTATGGAGCATTCCGCAATTTTTAAGGTAGAAAGCTTAAAACTGGTATGCGGACTATTTGTGACTAACAAAAAAAAATGCATCAATTTTTTTTTGAAATCTGCCCCCAACCCCTTAAAAGAGGGGGTGAAATTTTATATGGGACTTTTCGCAGTTTTCAAGGTAGGAAGCTAAAAATCGGTACACAAACTCTTTGTTACCAATGAAAAATACCTGCTTTCCTTTTTTAATCTTCCTTGTTACCCCGAATTTAACGCGAGCGAAGCCGCGGGCAAAAGCTAGTTATATATAAAGATGCGGAGGATATTGCTCGGTTAACATCGAAGTTATGAAACAATTAACAAAAGTTGTGATCTAATCGTCCAGTCGGGTTAGCTATTGAAGGGCAGTTAGAGGAAGAAGTACGATAATAACTTGACCAGCTTTTAACTACAAGTATTTTCGTGCATGATCTTCAGAAAAATCATGTCGCGCTCTTTTTGTATCAGTTAACGAACTGGTTTAATTAACTACAAGTATATTCTCCGGATTAGGTAACATTGTTTTTTTTTTCTTTTAATAACGTTTTCTTTTTGTGAATGTCAACTAAGAAGCAGATTGCCCATCTATGTAATGGTAAACTGAGTCTCTACACTCACCTATAAGTACATGTGGCTTCTGTTAGACTCATAAAGGTGCACCTCCTACAAGGGCCATATTGTGCGTTGCCAACTTGTGACATAACTTGTATGTATCTGTTACCATTCAAACCGGAACTTAGCAATGCAAGCACAGCTCTGCTTTGTGACTCTAGTACAATGTCTGCCTCTGGTAGACTGATCTGAATTAGATATAGTAACACTGACTATATAGTCAGACAACATCATAGAAATCAATTCTAGATTAATAAAATGGATATTCCCAAAAACAACAGCCAAAAGCAATAAAGCACTTACACAGAAAAATATATAATAATACTCGTGTTTCCTTCTCAATGAAATTACATCCTGACCTCGTAGTGTTTATACTGCATGCTTCGGAATTCCGCCTCACGAAAATTATCTGTTGTTCAATAACATTAACCGCTGACTAGGATCCACTCTTTTGTTTGTAGAAGTAATCGCGCAACATATAGGTATTGCGTATTTCAAGTTAACTTTCTTTTTTAATGTAATACAATGGTTGCTTGATGTCAGCAGATTATTGACGATCTGCGATTCTGTATAGGTCATTGATTTAGTAGTAAATCAATGGTATAGGTACAAGGCTCCTTCTGAGAAATGTAAGTATTTTATGTTTCATCGTGATTCTTGTACAGTAACGTAGATAATCTATCTCTCTTTACCTACATACATAGTCAATATGTCTATAAGCGAGGTATGTTCAAAAAGTAAGGATTTTTTCGCAGGCGATATACATTCGATTGTGTTTTTTTTGTTGTTGTATTGTTAGTTGTGCATGTACCGAATATTTATGCTCACAGTGTCAAGCATATTTAACATACTTGATTTTAATAGATAAAAAGTTGGACGTGTTTACGTGCACTTTGCGATTTTCTATTATTATAAAAAATGAAGCAAAGAATTTCCTCAAATGTAAAAATGGAATCAGTGCTCTAAAACACTTGAAATGTTGTCAGTGTCATACGGCGAGTCTGCTCTAATAGAACAAAATCTTTACAAGTGGTACAGGCCAGCGATAAACCTCGCTCTAGGCGCCCTAGCACATCAACAATAGATGATAACGTCAAAGCTGTGAAGAAAATTGCTTTGAAAATTTTTTGATTACCATTAGAGATTCTCTCTCTCTCTCTCTCTCTGAGGATATTGCATTACAATTAATTCGGCTAAAAAAGGTCCGGAATTTTAGAAAAACAATTCATGGCTTGTGCACCACGATGGTGTACCTGCTCATACATCATTGATTGCGAAAGATTATTTAGCAAAACACAACACGACAATCATGCCTCAGCCACCAAATTCACCGAATACGGCGAGTTTCCTGTTCGTAAAACCACAGTTTAACGAAACTGTGCTAAAATTGAAGAGACCTATGAGGTTTATTGAAGTGGTTGTAATAAATACACAAATGTATTGTATCTGACGGAAATTACTTTGCAGGAGACGACGTGAATATTGAAGAAAAATAAACATTTTTTTCACAAAATATGTATGCCTTGCTATACAATAGAGAAGCTAGTTTGCTTTGATTTTGCCTGACGATTTTATTGTGTAATAATTTCTATGTACAATACTACACAGCTATTATGGTGCCTCAATTTGACAAACAGCAGCAACTATACGGACATTGAAAAAGCATATACACTACGAGAAAAACTCCAAACTAAGGAAAAGGAAATCTTTCAATCATCTGTGACTCAAGGAGGCCCTAAAGTAATATTCGAATAAAGAATTCTAAGAAAACATGCCCGGTACTAATGTCCCATATCCAGTGTAGTGTATACGACAGATACTTACCTTCTTGCAAAAGAATTTCCTTTGATGTAATTATGTTTGTATGATCTGTCAGCCTTATTGAATTCTGGACACATCTATCTGGTATCTTTCAGTACAATGAACGACAGATTAGCTTACCTAAAATCGTTATACTTGCTAATATTGGAGGAACTTAACAGTTTTGGCAGTTTAGCTTCCTGATAAAGGTAGTAAAGGACTACGTATACCTTGGACTTTGGTTATCTTTTGGCCGAGAAACGCAGATGAAGAAAATTGCCAGAAGGATTCAGCTGGGTTGGGCTGCCTTTGGAAAACTAGTAGACATCCTGAGGTCACGCACGTTCCCTCAAAGCCTAAAGACCAAGGTTTTTAATCAGTGTGTTCTGCCCACGTTAACGTATGGTTCCGAGACATGGACGCTTACAAAAGAGGATATGCACAAAATAAAAGTTGCACAGAGAGCCATGGAGCGCGCCATGCTCGGTATCAAGCTTCAAGACCGTATAAGACACACTGAAATCCGAAGTCGTACCAAGGTAGCCGACGTAGGTGAAAGGATTGTAAGGCTTAAGTGGGCGTGGGCAGGTCACGTGGCGAGGCGGGATGATGGAAGGTGGACTAAGGCGGTCACGGTGTGGCGACCAAGGAACCGAAAAACGCTCGGTGGGTAGACCACCGGCCCGCTGGTCAGATGATATTGTCCTGAGTGTGGGGAGACTCTGGACTAGAACAGCTCAGGACCGTAAATATTGGCGCAAAAAAGAGGAGGCCTATACTCAGCAGTGGGTAAATGTGGGCTAAATAGATAGATAGATAGATAGAGAGATTGCGCCAACCTTCTAGTCCGCTCTGAACACTGCACGATTCCGTTTATTACCCTTGTTACTACCAAGTCTTACTACGGGAAATTCAATTAACCGTGTTTCTACCGCCTCGGCCGGTAGAACTACCGGCAAATATTTTTTTACTATAGTACTACTCTGAAAACCAAAAATAAAATATAGTATAAAATATAAAATTAAGTAATTTATTATACTTAGTAGGTATTCATTTATAGAACTTATATTAATTATAATTGCTCTGTTGTAATATAGGTATAATTAAATTAAATTATTTTGTTTGTCTACATAAGTTGTAAGTGAAAGATGAATGTCACACCACCAAATAAGTTTTAACACGATAAGAATAGTATTAGTATATTTTATGTGCGTGAGAAAGAGGCGTGAGACAACTTCAGAGAGGACTAGCAGTTTGACGCGCACTCTACCTAGTTAATTTCTAATGCTCATATCATGAGGTTTACTGTACATCTACGAGCAGCTAGCGAAGACAACCTCGGACGTTATTACATTTAATTGTGAAGCGAGGCGCCCTCCCTCAGGTACATTAATTGTGTTGCCGCAAATGGAGCCCTAAATGGATTGCAACTTGTACCCAACTGGTGTACTACATACGTTGTGCCAACAAGGACACGGCCACTACAAGGTTGCTCTTTATAACGGCTGAAGTAGATGAAAGCGGAGTCACGTCAAACAATATTTTGCTTTACTCAACAGCAGCTCGACATTTTACTAGGATAGATGGAGATTGTGTGAAACTTTTCATGTCAAATTGTTTATAGTACTGCCTTTTGTGTGCACGAGTACTACATGTTTAAATAAAATAACACTTTTCGCATCAACTGGCGTATATTAGACCAATATAACAACAAGAGAACTAAAGTCACCGACATAGCTCACCGTATTAACAAACTGTAGTGGCAATAGGCTGGCCACATGAGCCGCAGAGCTTACGGCCGTTGGAGCCGTAAGGTTCTTGAGTGGAGATTGCGACTCAGAAAACGTAGTGTGGGACGACCTGCGACAAGATGGGATGACGATATGCGTCGGCTGGCTGGAGTGGGCTGGATTAGAGTTACCGAGGATCGGGAGCGGTGATGTGCATTATTTAGGAGATACCTATGTCCAGCAGTGAACGTGAGTAGGTCGATGATGATGATGATGATGTTAGACCAATATTAATAATTTACTGTTATAAATAAAAATAAAAGAAGCAGACACTCGACAGGACATCCTGTTCTGGTGCTGGTGGCGCCCTCATCAGTAGAAGGTGCTAACAGAAGCTTACACTAACTCGTCTTGCCAGTGTAATGTAGTAGGTTAATATCTTCTCTTTGTCGTATTGATAATAACTTTTTAACCGACCTCAAAAAGGGAAAGGTTATCAATTCGATGTGTATGTTTTTTTTGTGTATGTTACACGATTACGCCGCTATTTGTGGATCGATTTTCAAAATTCTTTTTGTATTGTCCCATTGTCACCGAAGTCTAGATCTGATGATGGGATCTTAGGAAAATACAGGGAAAGCCATGAATTTTGTATGTACGTCCAACGTGTTTCATGTTTCTTCCGAAACTATTCAGGTATTTACGTCCGTTGATCATGAACCCAGCTGATGATGGAAGGATCCTTAACTTTTAGGGCGTTAGAGGTTTTTTAAATAGAACAGACACGTTTTAACCCTTTTTTAAATACAATTGGTACGTATTGATGCTTAATCCTATACTTCAATTACCTTCTTCGTAAAATTAATACCACCTCACCGAAGGTGAGCTTAAATCATTAAAAAGATAAAAAAACATACGCATTGAATTGAGAACCTCCTCCTTTTTTGAAGTCGGTTAAAAATGTGATGCTGTCTGTACCTATACCTATGTTATATTTAAATTTCAGTGTTTTTGAGGTCGGTTATAATTTTTTAATGTTCGTTAAAATCTGATATTGTTTATGTTCATTAGTCAATGTGGTCCGTGGCCTGCACCACGTGCCATCGCTAAAAACAAGTGCCTATCCCACTATATTCAAGGACATCTTGGCTGAAAGCTGTCGACTGGGGAGCACGTTATAAGAGCCCTTGAGTACAGTGATTAAGGCGGGATTTAATCATGAGCTTACGACCATACTACGAGAATAATGAGGTTAAGTCTGTAAGTAAATTGATCGAGACACTTGTGTATCGTCCCGACACATACCTACCTACAAGATTAAATTGAAATAAGAAATGAAATTTTACACAATCGAAATGTCCGCAATAAGGACTGTTTTCATGAATTATATTTCAACTTGTGATATTTTTCGAATAACAAGCATTTTGGAAATATTTAAAAATATCTTAAAAATACATCGCTTAATTTTTTTGTGTGTTATTCTTATATACTTATATATATTATTCGATTGCACTACTTAAGTTGGCAAATTTCCATTTTTCAGTGTAGTTTTTTTTATGAAATTAATTTTCAACAAGTTTTGTTTTCAACGGCGCATATCAATATAAAGTATAAAAAAGGTAGATCGATAATGTAACTGGTCCTTTTGTTGAAGATACTTAAAGATCCATTTTTGAACAAAAGCTTTTTCAGCATACATATAAAGAAAAGATTTTTTCGTCATGCGAAGCAAACTAAGAGAAAAGTTTAAACTTTTCAAGCAGTAATTGAATCTTAGCCTAAAATGAACTTAAAAATTTCTATTTTTAAAAATAAGGAAAACTAAATAAATTATTAACCATTATTCACTCGACTTTAAGTAAATTAGGTAGTTATTACAGAATAAACCAGAATTCAACCAGTTTTCTATAATAATTACATACTTACGAGTATTTCTTTAAGTCTAGCTAGCAAATACAAAAGTGTTATTTCCGGGGGAAAAAACAAAAAAAAATATTCCATTGAAAGTATCACTCACTTAAAAGCATATAGCCGCCTTAAATAATTCTCGCCGCCCGTAAAAGGCAAAGTAATATGTACACCGCCCCGGTAAATGTATGCAAATCTCGAACGTAGCGTAGGGTGAAGGTGTCTTTAGTATACCACCAGCAAATTGCTCCGAGCCTCGTTCAATATTATCTTGATATTGGATTTAGTTCACGACGATTAAGACTTTAATAACGGCAGATGTTTATTATTTATTAACTGTCAGTTGTCTTTGCAAGTAGCTGGCGGTTTTTTAATCCTGTGACTTGGCGTATAAAATTTTTGGCTGTTAATAAAATCCTGTATAGGCATCTGTTTCATACTGATAATTTCTGTTCGTACTTTACCTGCGCTAAATAGGCATGATCGCTTTGTATGAAATGTAAAAATCCATTTAATTTCAAGTAATTAGATAATCACTGGGCCAGCGTAGTTTGACTAAGGCCTAATCGCCCTAAGTAGTTAGGGTAGGCTCTTGCCCTTCGGTGGGGACGTATATGAGTTATGATGATGATGATGAATGAGATAATCTATATTTTTGAAATAAATCGCCGTTTGTGAATCTGCCTAAAATCCCAACAACGGCTTGACCGATTATTTTAAATATATTGTACAGCCACTTATTATTAATCAATATCATAATAAAAAATATTTTACAAAAAATAAAAACCGACTTCAAAAACACTGAAAAGTTAAAAATAATATAAGAATAGGAACAGACAACATCACGCTTCTATATTGAAGTCGGTGCCAAACGATGATCTCCTAGAAAGTCTTAAAATTTGGTCAAGTCCAAAAGTTAAGGTTCCTTCCACCATCAGCTCAGTTCATGACTATCAGACGCAAATACGTGAATAACTTCGGAAAAACACGAAACACATTCGACGAACCTATAAAATTTAAGGGTTTCCCTCGATTTTCATGGGATCCCATCATTAAATCCTGACTTTGGTGACCTTAGGACCACCCTAAGAGTATACTCTATCGAATACAAAAAGAATTTCGGGAATCGGTCCACAATTGGCGGCGTAATCGCGTAACATACACACAAAAAAAACATACGCATCGGATTGAGAACCTCCTCCTTTTTTTAAATTGTGGTTAAAAATGTATAGCTCAATGTGTTGCAAACCGAATAACTTAAGAATAGGTGCAACGCTTCAGTTATTTTTTTTAATGATTATTATTTATTGTTTCGATAACGGTTTTATGAAGAGAAAATTTGATAAATTGCCCGAAAACCATAAAAATCACAATTGCCAAACTGTTCCAGCTGTACCATGACATCTAACATCACAATCCAAAAAAGAACATCTTTTTGACGGGTTTCAACCCCAAAAAACTCGAATGAGTAACTACTGTCCAGAGTAATATATTCTCACTTGCGAGGTTTTCAGCGGATTCACCAGGCACGCCAGTTCTAACTTCAATTCTTGGAAGAGGAAAGGGTGCCAGCGTGTCTACACATAAGTAACATCCCATACTAAAGGCCGGCCTATCTTCCAAGGAATCAGCGTCATGCCTTTTACCGTCGTCGTCACGCATGAGGGCATTTCGCTGCGCAGTGTCTTACAGAGCGCAAGGCCCTCCGGATAATATTGTTAAGGCTGGCATGGCGGGGAATTCTTGATTCACACCTGCCGCAGATTAGGCCGTGATGGTCAAATCTGTCAACATCAACGCCACACTGAGAGCGGTGAGGAGCACATTACGACGCACCTAAACGCAACGGTATTTCAAGCCCGAAGGAGCATGAGTCCATCGATCGATGTAAACAATAGTTCCAACTTCAACCCAACTTGATTGGCACTTCTGCATTGACAACGTTTGCGACTAAGTTAGCGATATGTATTACAATAATGGGTACACTTCAAAATGTTATTGTGTTTCATTCATGGGCTTAGGTGACTGTAATCATTTCAGAGAAATCGCTAACAGTCTAGACTAGAGCCTTTATTATTAATATTTGCTCCGGTTTCAGGTTCCACGCTGTTCTCAAATACAAAATCTAAAAGCATTAATTTCTAGACTGACACCGTCTCTTCGCGATTAACACTTTCAGCTTGCCCTTGACTGTTATATCTGACAGACAAAGCAGATTTCTATTGATTATAAACCAAGTTATTAATATAATAACACTCGACGACACCCCTTTGCCAACGTCGAGAAATGAAACAAATTCGACAAGTTCCTTTGACTGAATTGCGTAGTCGTCGACTAAATTTGTCAGGCATACTGGCGCAAGTCTCAATTTACACAGAGAAACAGGGTGTTTATTTGAACGAACCTTGAGACCCTCGTCCCGCCTACAAAGGTGACGTGTCCCAAGCTACGAGACTGAAGATGCTTATCTCGAACGGATCACTCTGTTGTCTTAAAATTAAACTTTTAATGTCACCGTCGACTGAGTTTGTCTGAATTTTGTCGTTTTAGTAATAAAATCTTTATATTACAGGATTTTATTTACTTTCACCTGGTCGGTGTCTGTAATGAAATTAAATTTGACCGACTTCCCGGTATCCGATTGAGCTGAAATCTTGCATGAATATGTATATCGCGTGATAATGCAATACAATGATGATATAAAAGCTTGTCATTAAAAAAGTTTTTTTTTTAATAATTTTACTTGTTATTTACAAACTTTTATTTACCCTGTCCCGGTGTCTGTAATGAAATCTTGCAAGTTAAATTTGACCTACTTCCCGGTTTCCGATTGAGCTGAAATTTTGCATGCATCTGTATATCGCGTCACAATGCAATATTATGATGATAAGGAGCTGATCTAATACTGGAGCTGAACCCTGCAATTAAACGACACAACCCCATCGAGTTTGGGCTCATTAAATTCGTATTGACGAGTACTAAAAGCTTGTATTTAAAAAAGTTTTTTTTAAATAATTTCATCGTAGACTTATCATTTTTTTGTTGCCATTATCATTCTTTATTTTCTGTTTAATATCTTATAGAATTAAACTTCACTCAGTTATTTTAAGGTGAATTGCGCAGCTCAGCTGCAGAGTTGACCAAACCAGTGTTGAAGAAAATTTCATAAATGACTTTTTGGAAAAATTAATAAGTAATCAATACAACAAGAAAATTTCGACCCGGCGGGATTTTAGCCCGCGTCTTAAACATACCGTGTTAACGCCTTGACCAATTGGGTCACCGAACACTTATCCGCCCCGACGAAATTTCAACTGTATTGAAAGAGATTATGAGAAATGAACATTGTGCGAAAGAGACATTTTGCAACCTATAAACATTTTGCGAAATGGACATTCTGCGTCTAATTGATTTATTTTTGCACTTGTTAAGACACGGTAGGCTTTATCCATTGTCAATGACTACGTATCAACATCCAATTTAGAAATCTTTCAGAGTTCGTGAAAATTGGTTAGAATAAAGCAAACTCACAAATGTTTATATTGTACAAATACTACAAATAGAAAAAAACTTTTTTTTTTTATTTTTATGTCGATCGGGTTTTACGACTCTCTACGTCGAATTCAGTTATAATATCACGTATCCCCTAGAGAAATTAAAATTAGGAATCAAAAGAAGCCTGTGTCCTCTCTCAGGGATTAAGAGGAAACACTAAGGTCGAGAGAATTCAAAAATAGGTATTTGAAAAATGTATTGCTGTCGCGCTATGTGCCCATACAACCGAACTGAACGCGATAGAGACAACTGCAGCTCGGACCGAAGATATGAAAAGTACACAAAATATACGTTTCGTAATCCCCTGTTTTCTCATCTAAAACTAGACCGATATAATTACTTTTTTGCGTTAATTAAACATTAGAGAAAGGGTTTGGCTATGTTTGGCTTTTTCATATAAGATGTTTGAATACAGCAGAAAATCTGGTGATTTTTTTAAGGTTTTAAGGTTTAAATCTCCTTTAATAGTTAACTCAATAAAAAGAATTCATAGGTACATGCTTATAATAATAATAATGGTGAATTTTTTAAGGGTTTTAGGGTTTAAATCTCCTTTAATAGTTAACTCAATAATAATAATTCATAGGTACATGCTTATAGGGGCCATAGATTTTGTTGGATAAAATAGAGCAACTATTGCCTTTATCCAGGAAGGAAACAGGGGACTACGTTTGTATGAAAAAACTGCCCGTACGACCTTCTCATAAGCTATCTGGTATATACCAAATGTCTATGCAGTTAATACGGCGGTTTCGGCGTGTTAGCATAACAGACAAACAGTCGGACAGGTTTACTTTCGCATTTATGAGTAGAGCTATGTCACTGAATACATACATATGATATTATATGATATACATTTGAATGATAAGAGAGAGACAATTTTCTTAGCATTCCATGGATTCACCGTGCGGGTGCTGGGTCCATCGCGTTGCAAAAAAAAGGAGTGCGAGGCGGCGTCCAAACCAAGTGTAGGTTTAGAGGGCCCTCTTAATATGCCATGCATTAGCGCTTACTTTCACTACCCCCGCTCCTTCATCTGCCTACTTGTACATAATTGGTAATGTACAAAGAACAAATGTTTCTTAGTACACTACCCGGTCTTGTAGGAAGAATATTTTTTCCTTGTACATCGCTGGTAATGTAACTCGGTTATGTACGAGTAACAAAGGGCCTCACCATATCTGGTAAGATCCAACGAATGACCGTGACGGGCCAAGATAAAAGAACTGATATTTTATGATAAAGAAATGGCATTAGTTTTATATTTCAGTGAGGATTTGTACGCTCGACTTATCGCCCGGACGGTACTAAATAATTATAGAACGATGAACACAGAGCTATATTGAGATGAAGCTGTATTTATTTAGATCTAATCGTATTCTTTATCTCGAAGTTGTGGCTTGGTTGCAGAATGATGAGACCTTAGCATTTATAATCTTCATCCTACGCTATTTCGGTGTTGAATCTTGAAAGAACCTGAAATGAAAATTACTAATTAATCAATAAAAGTACAGCTTAAAAGGATTGTAGTTAAAGTACACATTGGAATGATATATTTTTAACCTTCGCGTTGTGTAGACAAACCTTATATTATTGTAATTTACACACTTCTCACACGGTCTACTAAAAGACGCTCTACTGTACCTTGTTGTGAGACAAAAAATCATTTTTAAATTCGAGCTGAGATTTCTAAGTTACGTCACTATAAAACCAGCCAAGTGCGAGCTGGATTAGCCCACCGAGGGATCCGTACAAACTTATCTAAGTATATAGGTTCCTAACTATTTACATATTTACGGTTTTCAGATTTTACTCACACATGTGATGTGGTCAACGGGAAGGATCCTTTGGGTTTTGATTCCCTTGTGAAATCGCGAAATATGCGACATCACCATCAACAGCTCATATACTCGTACGTCTCCACCGAGGGGCTCGAGTCTAAAGCGATTAGGCCTTAGTCAACCACGCTCTGGCCAAGTGCGGGTTGGTCGACTCACACAACCTGTAAAGAAATTCTTTCATCACAAGTGTGTGCAAGTTTCCTCACGTTGTTTTCCTTCACCGTAAAATTTAAAAACACATAGGTACACTCGTAGCGGGGTTTGAGCCGCTACCTCCCGATTGGAAGGCGACGGCCTTACGCACTACGCCATCGACACTTCAAATATACGACGTAAACAGCTATATCTTTTGATCGCGTTAACTTACACGTATAGTTTTTGCACAGCTAAAAGAGACTGTAGACCAGAGTATTTCACATTAATTTCAGTTCGATTTCTCTACGCGTTCCCGAGAAAAAGGTCTTGACAGACAGACGGACAGGCGGTCAGGCTGACAGACAAATAACAAAGTGAAGGGTTTTCTTTTTACCTTTTTAGGTACGGAACCCTAAAAGCAATATCAATCGTAAATTTGTTGTTTGTACCACAGTCGAAAGGGAAAGAAGCGAGATCGGCGCCGAAGGGTCGCGCCGGATGTCGGGGAAAAGTATACATTTCAAGTATTCTCATTTCAAACATAATGAAAATTATCATCCCCTTTACGACTCTCGGTCGATCCGATCATATCGGCCGATACCAGAAGCTTTCTGCATTTCAAGTTTTGCTATTTCTTTTCATACTGATGCGTTATAAAATATCTTCATCAACGGATGAACTTCTGAAATAAATAGTTTTACGGCGTTGTAAAGAAAGCTGTTAAACCGCCATATTTGCTGCAAGAGCTATCTGACGATTGAAAAATCAAGTCTTATGATATGAAATTAATCTCTGACCAGTTATTTATTTAATATTACTCTCCTGTGTGTTTCAGTGTCAGTTCCTTTTTCTCTAGCGATTTCTAGCCATTAAAATAGTGAAGTTAGTTAAAATAATTAACTGTAATAACAAAGTACAAGCTAAACTCTAAAAAAGTCGAAATGGAGATAGGCCGTTTGTATCAAACTTTGCTTATATTCAAGCAAGTTTTAAAAATAGCATGATGATGGGTACCTATTAAATATCACACAGCTTTGGGTAATAGCAGTAAAAACTAATAAATGTGTATGCAAACTAAAGCTAGTGCTTTTGTTCGCTCGAAGTTTCGAAATACGGGCTCGCTTCATCGCAACTCAGTGCAAAATGTAGGCGTGAATTCATGCAACATTTCAAATAAATTGTCGCAGCAAATTTTCATTTACATACCTAAAAAGTGAGCAATATATACGAATCCAGTGTTTTTTTATTTAGCTACTTTAGGACACGAGACATAAATACATACAATCTGTATTTATAATTTTTAAGATCTCACACATCTGTCTGTGCTAAAACCAAAAGTATGCCAATTTAGATACACTTTAAGACCCAATAATGGTACATTTGCTATCGATGATATTTTCATCAAAAGTGTCTTAAAAAGCAACGAGAATATTCAAACTTACGTTTTTAATGTCTACTTTTCTAAACAGATAAGTATTGTATTTTTTAAAATAAAAAAGTCCTTAATCAAAAATGTTTTTCGAATTCTGTTGTTTTAATTTTCTTGTTGAATCTTCCTTTACTTCACGTACGACGCCAGTTTTTTTTTAAAACAGGAACGCCCGATTTTTAACTATGTCTTAAAGCACATTCACTTTGCTGTATACTTAAAGAAACAACTGTACCAAAGCCAGGCTACACTCACAAACTTTTGCATTTATAATTTGTTGAATTTATATTTTCATAGAAATGTTAAATTACAAAACCAATATACTTATTTTTTTCTTGAATCAACTTATCAAATTGTCAATAATTCTTCTGTTTTTGTTTCATGTACCCGTTCGATGCCGCTTTTGAAATAAAGGTAAGAAAATTTTAAGTAATAGTTAATTTGGAACCTTACCATTCTTCATTTTAGAAGCATGTATGCCATAGATTGGTATTCTAATTTGATATAAAATAAATACTTAATTATTTTGTAGATTATTCTTTTTATTTGGATGCTTAGAAGCATGCCGATCAAATAAATTTAATTTTCAGATTTAATCAAAGAGTCACCCAAACTCAACCCTAAGTAGTATACAGAGAAAATTAAACTAGTTAAAAAAACTGAATAATTTATTGCGATTTTTGTGTTCTAAAAAAAAATATTGACTTTAATGCCAAAAAATACTCTTCGTTCAATATATTGAAATCAAGGCAAACTAAACATGATTTATGAAAATCTGTTCATCGCCTACGTTACCGCAGCATATATCTTACTATAGAAAATTAGTCAAATATATCTTTTACACGAATTTTTTTCTGCTTTTGGACCGTTTGACCAATAAGGATAAGACAATACTTAAACGCAAGTCATTCATCTAATCACCAGGATGAGTAGGATGACTAAGGAAAAAAACCACATTTTTAGTGTTTTATGCCGCATCAAGGGTAACTTAACGATAGTATTTTCATGGATTATTTTTAACGTTTACACAAATTAATAAACTGTATAGTCTATTTCAGTCAAAAACAAAACGAAAACCAAACTTTAAAAAATGTTTCGTTAATGAAATCTTAAACGAAATTTTGTTTATCAATTGAACGCGTCAAAAAACTTACTGGTGTGATTTATTTTATTTTAGTAACATTATAGATAAAATAAAATTAAGGAAAGCTTGTAACACTTGCTAAATTCGTTTAAGTTTCATACAAATGAAAGCACAAAATGAAAAGTATAAATACATTTAATTTAAAGTATTCAATAAGATTATGGAGTTATGTTATCCTTAATTTTACTTTATTAACAATATTTTTATTGAAATAGGCTATATGTATACTCGTACGTAGATACCTATTACTTTTCTACAAAAGACATTAAAGTATATGACCTAAAATGAAATTTGCTCACTAAACAATTATAAAATTCTTGTTGCGTATGAAAGGTGTATATGTAAATACATATATATTTGTGTAAGACGCCAAAGCTGTGAATCCACAGCTATTGAGCGAAATATCGTTCAAAGAGAAATTATTAATATATTATTTTGTCATTTCAGACCGGATCAAGTTTAAGCCGGAGAGTAAGTTAATGGTTTTGTGAGAGAACATTTGTGTTTAGAAGCAATACTGCCTTATTCTGGATATTCTCGTAAGGTTGTAGAGATATCGTTTATAAATTGAATATTTTTTAAAATATTTCCAAGTTACTGTATAACTTTCTTGGTTTGAGTGATATCTTTACTTTATTGTTCAATTGCATTCAATTATAGAATATAAAAACAGTGTATGTGGGATAAATAATTAATAATAAATAAGGAAAATTATATTTTAATGATTAGTGAGCTGATTATAAAAATATGTTAATAAAAATCTCTAAAGTTTATCTAATAACAGTTGCGAAAATTCCAAGATTAAATTGATGCACAGTCAGCATCGCACCTGGCTACGCACCTGAAACATATTAAATGTTTATTATTTAATGATTTGTTTAGACAATTTACTTGAACAAATCATTTCCAAATACATACACAATAAATGTTTAGAAATGTCCCCGAAAACGATGTCGCTACGATCCTTCGACTAATTTTTTCTTGCGTTCGAGTCAGAGTCCAGAATACGCCAGCGCTTGTATGGAATCGCTAGAATAGAACTAATGCTTCATTTGTTGCCTTCGTATAGCTTAGAGAACATTGTAGGAGCTCAAATAGATGGGATTCAGATATGTAGTTTCATTATGTTGTAATTAATGATTGGAAATGTGCCGAATTTATTGGGTCAGTGGTTAAAATAATTACTGTATTGTGTTTTTATGTTATTTAGACAAAATTTTTATTAGGTATTGTTTTTTCAATTTTTTGTTTGAATCAATCCATAAAAGTTTTGTTTATATATCGTTTGCTGAAATCGCCACTAAAACAATAAAGACAATTTGTAGCTCATGAACTAAAATCTTAAGAGTAAGTATGTGATTTTGGAGGTAAAGAAAAATACAAAGCGGTGTAGATACGTCCATAAAACATTTAAGAAATGAAATAAAGCAAAGAATACCGGTAAAATATGGTAACGTTACTTTTCCTCAGCAAAGTAGAGCAATCATTCGACCGACAAAAATACAATTACCTGGAAATAGCGATATGTCATCGGAAATATAATTATTATTCGTTATGTTCTCACATAACGAATAATAATTATATATTTAACCTTTAATGTATCTGTGTTGTTATTAATATCGTTTTTGTAACGTTAAGAAGTTAAGGTCACACCAATTCACTATCAGGCTTCAAGATTAAGTTCAAACGAACTTCCACTGGAAGTAATGTAGAATTCTGTCGCATAAACATTACTGTACACTGAAAAATTCAAAGTAAATGCATTTTTATAAAAAAAAATTATTTAAATGTTTTTTCTTAAACAAGGAAAATAAACTTTAAATTAAATAAAACCCATCAATTAATTACATGACACAATTTTCGATGATTATAGAAATGCTTGTCGCGAGATTTACCTACCTACTTTATAAAGACATATATTTTTCAAGTCAAGACCAAGTAAAATAGGTATTGTATTTTTATTTGTCTACACAGGTAAATCTTGAAAAATACCTCAGTAACGCTGTAAGAGATTTCCGAATATCAACATGACTTTAATTTTTTTTTTATAATTTTCAACAATAGTGATACCTATTATTTTTTTACGAAAAGTTATTTTTTCATTTTTACACAATACCAACATGCTTATCACTTAAAAAAGGCTTAATGTCCACATACCTATGATCGATGATTATTAAAATTGGAAGATTCATGGTGGCATCGTATGATATCACTTGTGTATATTTTGTCTCAAAACTATTTGACTCCGTTAGACATATTTATCGATATTTGCGAGACATATGGTAGTTAGTGTCTGTGTGAAAAGACAACCGTTATGGCAAAACGAGAACTGACGTTAGTACATACCTCAGGTACATACGGTCAACCAAGAAAGTGGTGTTCCAGTTTTTGCAAAACTTCGCGTATAAATAAATTGTCTTTAAGGTTGCCCTTGACAGCTGTCAGTATGTTATGGCATGGCACGGCAAAGGAAAGTCAAGTGTGTTGTTTTATGACTTGAAACTAAGCTTCAACCTTAGGATGATAAACCACTTTTTTGGCCGACTGTACGAAATCTCTTTCTAACGCGCGTGCTTCAAAATGTAGTGATTCGTCAATCGTCAAAGGAAAAGTTTAAAAAAATACAAAAGCACTTGTGCGTTTCTCAGAGGGAGACCCTGTGCCAGAATCGTCTGCGTGGGTACCTCTATTTTGCCTATTTCTGCCGCCAAGTAGTTGTGCTTGTATTGCTGTGTTCCTGTTTGAAAGGCAAGACAGACTGTGAAATTACTCGGTACTATGTCTTGACATCTTGTGTTGGGGGTTTTATGACTTTCAGGTGTTATAGGGACCACATGGACTATTACGCGACTATGTCCACCTTCCCTCGCCGGGCACATGTTTGTGCGGCCCACGACATGTTTTTAAATTTCCACAAGTATCCAAACCTTTGGTATTTTTTGTAAAATTACATTTCATTTAATTTACTATGGTATGTCAAATAAACGAATTAAAATGTTTTAAATAGTTTATTACACTTCACATTAATTACCTTAATTGACAAATACTTATTTGGCATTTTTAAAAAAAAATGCAATCTTATCTTATCTTAGAAGTTAGGTGGCCCAAATAGTGATCCTTTGCACTTCGGCCCACTCTGGATCTATTGTGCAAACCCAGGTGTTAGTCCCTAAAGCCATCACCACCTTCGGTCCAGTTCACCATGCCCATGACCTTGATGATGTCCTTTGATGCCACCAAAGGCCCTGTAATCTTCCGGTTTTGGATAACTAATTCCCGTCAGCATTAGCCTCCTGCAGGCAAGAGCATCGCAATGGCACAGCAAATGTTCCACGCTTTCCTCTTTATCCTTGCAGGCCCTACAGATTTTGGACCTGGCTAGTCCCATCCTGGTTAGCATGATCCTAGTGCCAAAATGTCCGGTGAGAGCACCGAGCATTAGGCGGGTCTGGGATCTGCTAAAGCTCAATGTAAATTTGAGCCAGTTGTCCATGCGCATAAAGAGCTTGGCGTGCTTCATTCCATTTTGTTTGGCCCATTCTTCCTGGTGCCTCCTTTGTGATTGACCTCTTAGGCCTGTACTAAATGTTTTTGCGGTAATTCCGACAAACGGTTCCGGCCCCACAAATTGTGTTTCCCTTTCCTATCCAGACCCTTTCCCCTTTCTTGCCAGACAGCCAGCCTTTTCGTTACCATCGAAACCCTAATAGCCTGGAATCCAGACTAGACGTATAGTGTTGTCTTTACCTAGTTTGTTTAGTGCTTCAAATGTGTTCATTACTAGTTTGGATTCCACCTTGTGTGACAGAAGCGCTTTGAGAGTCGCTTGGCTGTCGCTGAGAATGTAGATGTTAAGGCCTTTGCGACCTTTATCTAGATTCTCCTGTGCACAGACAAGGATGGCGTATGTTTCAGCTTGAAACACAGTAGCCAGCTTGCCCATGCCAATTGAGATCTCAGTTTTATTGCAGTATATTCCTGCTCCCGTACCAGATTTCATCTTTGATCCATCTGTGTACCAAATCATGCTGTTTCCCTGGGGGGCGCCAGCCCCTTATCCCATTCCTCCCTTGTTGGAACGTGTACCTGAAAGAGTCGTCTAAATACGTATTTAGGTATCATTTTGTCGCTGGTCATGTCCAGCAACAGAAGCTGTTCCTCAGCCTTGAATGTCGTCTGTCTTGATAAAAGCCTGTTTACACTCCAGAGGCCCAAAGTTCTGAGCCTATAGAGTGCTCTCATAGCCTTCGTATAGCGCTATGCAGTGGCTCAAGATTTAAAAATCTCTCCAGGGCCGCCGAAGGAGTTGTTTTGAAGGCCCCCGTTATAGCCATGCAGGCTAGTCTTTGAAGTCTATTTAGTGCTTCCCTGCATGTGACCAGATTTGTTCTTGGCCACCAGACAATACTGCCATAAGTTATGACTTGCAGTATCATTATGTTATAAATCCAGTAGAGTATCCTGGGTTGGAGACCCCAGGTTTTACCGAAAGTAGATCGACACATGTTGAATGTCCTTATGGATTTTTCAATAGTGAGGTCTACATGCTCCTTTCAAGTTAGTCCTTTATCTAGGGTGACTTCTCGGTATTTGACCTTTGTGGACCATGATATCTCATTGCCGTAGAGTTTTAAATGTCTCATGTTATTGAGTTTCCTCTTTCTTGTGAACGGTATGATCACTGTCTTTTTCGGATTGATGCTAAGGCGTGTCTCCTTGCACCAGTCTTCGACCTTTAGTAGCGCCCCCTGCATTAGGCTGGCTACCATACTTGGCACCTTGCCATTAACCGTAATTACTATGTCATCAGCATAACCCACTGTGTTCAGTGGACCTTTGTTCAGTTCTCCGATCAATGGGTCAATCACTAAGCACCACAGTATCGGATAGAGAACTCCTCCCTGTGGGCAACCTTTGGTTGTCATGATGCTCATTGTATCGCCTAATATGCTTGCAGATATAACTTTGCTCTCTAACATACAATTTATCCATCTTATTATGGTGTCATTGATGCCATGCCTTCTTGCCGCTCTGCTAATGGACTCAAATGTAGTTTTGTCAAAGGCACCCTCTACATCGAGAAAGGCGCCTAAGCATACCTCCTTTGAGTCCAGTGCCTTTTCGATTCTGCTAACTACATAGTGTAAGGCAGTCTCCGTTGACTTGCCTGCCTGATAGGCGCATTGCATTCCATGTAGGGGCCGTTTCCTAAGCGGTCCGTCCCGGATAAATCTGTCGATGAGTTTCTCCATCGATTTCAGTAGAAAAGATGAGACACTTATCGGCCTAAATGCTTTTGGCTGTTCATAGTCAGCTTTGCCCGGTTTCGGTATAAAGCTTACGTTTATATGTGTCCACGCTACAGGTATGTAGCCAAATGCTATGCATGCTCTAAAGAGGCTGCATAGAATGGGGACAAGTACAGATTCTCCTTGTTGTAGTAACGCGGGATAAATCCCATCAGGGCCAGGTGAAGAAAATGCAAAGTGCTATATAAAAAATGACTTCAGTATTTATTTCTCTGTACGACTGTTTCAAAAGTGCCGTAGCTCATAATGTAACGTTACTGATTCGATTTTGCGTTACAATGCTGCCTTTGTTACTGACGAGCATTCTCTTGTAATGTAACATTTCAAGATTCATTATTATCAGCAATTCGAAGCAATACGGCCTCGTTAACTGGTGAGCATTTGCCCATAATATAACATTTTAGACTGGATTTCGGAATCTGTGACATAGTCTATTACAAGTGGTAATTATGTTGAAAATTATAACAAATATTACAATGTATCAACAAGCTATACGTGATGCTTGAATCTCCTCCCTCACTGATGTAATGCTCGAATCCGTAACGTTACATTACATGCAAATCCTTCCAGTGGGTATATAGTACCTTTAAGTGAAATTATGTGACAAACGGATAGCTTACGTCTCACGTTCGCAAAGCACACTATGGTGCTTGTTAGGAGTTTTTTAGATTGTGATTCTCGCCAAAGCTACGTCTGCCTGTTTGCCACCTTAGTTATAAAAATAGAAAAATGGTGTTCTGAACCTTACATTATTTTTTAAAGACCTATTCAACAATATCCCACACGATGGGTAAGTCGAGAAAAAAAAATACTCCCACTTTACTTGTATGGGAGCTACCCAAAAAAAATTTTTTCAACCACTTTTTTGGCACAATTAATATACATACCCATACAGTTTTCTAGTACCCACTAATAGTCTCTGAGTAAAACCGCGGACAGACAGACAGACTTGGCGAAACTATAAGGGTTCCTTGTTTACTACGGAACCCTAAAACGATAACCACAACGGCTCTCTTACCGCACGATTCGTAGTAGACTTAACGATATACAAATTGAGATTAAAATGCTACAAAATATTTTGTTCAAACCACCCTATCGTTCTTGGAGAATAATATTTTTTAATAAAAGTGCCATTTCAATAAAGTATTATTGCGAGAGCTGTTCAATTATTACGCTTTCGTGTGTATTAAAAAGAAATAGCTATTTACAAGCAATCCCAAGTGGCACTTCAATATAAGAAAAATCCGTGCGGGACACAAGAAAAAAAAACGTCGAGTACCTAATATGTTGCGAAGTTTCGACAATTTGCGTGGGAACTCCGCGAAATGGTTGAGAATATAAGAAGTAGATATTACGAATGAACTTCTCGGAAAAATATTTCTCTGTCATAATTCAAAAAGCTAATAAATCATTGTTTTCGTGTCAAGAATTTATTACATCTACTCTTATTTATTTTTATGAACAATGAAATGAAATTATTTGATTTGTATCTATTAAGTAAACGGATGTTACAACATCTCTAAGTAATCTATTAATTTCCAGTAAAAAAATTGATGAATCCTCAGCAACCTTGCTTGAGTTTGTATAATTGTCTTAAGTTCGATTCGTAATCGTTCTTCAATAGATGAAATTAAGACACACATATTAGACTCCACCCGCGTGACGACTTCAAGACAAAGAAAAACATACTATTTGAGTCTGACATTCCCATTGTTTGGAGTCGATACGATCGACATTTCTATCACCCACACGCTTCTTTACTCCATTTGTGGTAAAAACCATCGATCGTTATCACCGTTAATGTTCATATAGACAACTGTGTCAAAACGTCAACAGTGTTAAAAGAACAACTGTGTCAAAACGTTAACAGTGTTAAAAGAACAACTGTGTCAAAACGTCAACAGTGTTAAAAGAACAACTGTGTCGAAACGTCAACCACGCTTATTTACTCTATTTGAGGTAAAAACGGCCCCTTGGTCGTTACATTATGTTACAGACCATCTATACAATGATCAAATGTTGCCTACTACACTGTAAGCGTCGATTTGAGACGCCACTTCATACAAATTAATACTCTTCAATTAATTAGTAGTTGTAAATGTAGTCCATTGAACTGGCGCTGACGTTTACAGCCGACCCAAATCAAAATATATTCTTTATAAAGTACCATTTTAATGTCGGCAGTCATGTCCGTGCAGACACTGCCGAGTCGTGGTCTTACGTGCAAGGTTTTTTTTAAACAACTAAGTTGGCAATCAGGCATAGTGCCCACTTGATGGTAAGTGGTGACAGTCACCCATAGTGGGGTTTTTGTGATATTTGCAGCAACTCTATAACTCCATAAGAACCACAGTGTACGTTGCCAACTTGTGAGTTTGTGACATGAGATGTAAAGTCATGGTACCCAGTAATATCACTGCTATATCTTACCCTTCAAACCGGAACACAGCACTGCAATCACTGCTGCTTTGCGGCAGAAATGGGTAAGGTTTGAAACAGAGTCATCTTTATTATAGCGAATAGTGATCTATCGCTCTCACAGCAGCTTCGATACTGTTTTATCGATCATAGTGAAGGAGCTGCCGGGATCAGAATGCTGCATGGTAGCGGTCAAATGTTTTGCGTAATTAAAAAATATATACAGGCTGTATTTCATGATAAGTTGTCAGGAGCTGTTATCATTTCTTCTAAGTACACTTTTTTCTGTACAAGTGAACGATAACGCTATTTGGCTTTTGTATTAATACTCTAAACAGATTACCTGATGGTACGATACTGGTTCAGTTGTGATGATTTAAACACTTGAACAACAGAAATAAAAATTAAAATGTATAATACTACAGTAACATAGGTGTTTTTTATTGTGGTATAAGCCTTAATGACTAATGTTTTAGTACCTATACCTACCTATCTTAAATTAAATAACACATGATCTTGATGCAACCACCAGTTCATTTAAAAATCTTATAAAACAGTAATATCAAGCCCATCGATTTTATTTTATTTTATTTATTCTAAATTTACTCATGTAGGTGATATTTTTTTATAATTAACTAAAACGCACCAAGTTCATGCGCAATTAAATAGGAAAGGTCTGTACAACGTTTATTGTTTTGGTACATATACATAATATGTATATGTACCAAAACAATAAAAGATGTAAATTGGACATAGGTACTAAAGAACAATACGTCAATACAACAGAAAGTATTATACCTAAAATAATTAAGAAAGTTAGTAATTTTAAAGCGGAATATACAGTAACGGAAACGAAGGCAACATTATAACTAGCAAGTAGTTTAAGCCAGCAATTGAGCTTCGAGTAAATTGAAAAAACACACTAACACTGTAGATTTTTTTTGTTTTAGTGACGAGTCAATGCTTTACTAAATATAATTAATTTTAAAATTAGTGTTACAGAATACGCATTTCATTTACTGCATTTTACTTTTTACTTAATCGATGCTACCAAGAAGATAATACGTACTTACTACACGTGTATTGCGGCATTTTTTTTTCAATCTTCTTACAACTTTTATCAAAAAAATAAATGTGATGATTGAATATGTTTTACGATTGAATTTTTAGTTATATAGCTGATAAAGAAGCTTTTTTTACCGGAGAGAGACTCTGTGCCAGGGTCGTGTGCTTGAGTTCCTCTGTCTCACCTATTTCTGCCGCAAAGCAGCAGTACTCGCATTGCTGTGTTCCGGTTTGAAGGGTAAGATATGGTATTGAAGTTACTGGGTACCGTAACTTTACATCTGATGTCACAAGTTGGCAACGTACACTGCGGTTCTTGAGAGGGTTGCAGTTTTACTGCGAATCTCACAGAAGCCACATGTATTATAGGTGACTGTTACCACCTTACCACTTACCATCAGGTGGGCAGTTTGCTTGTTTGCCAACTTAGTAGCAATAACAAAAAAAAACACATTAGCCTAATATAATAATTATTTAAAATGCACCAAGAACATACGCAGTCTAAAAAGGTAAGATCTTTACAACGCTTACCTAACACTATAATAGTTTTTAATGCAGTAATATGAAGGCAACGTTGTAATAAGCAAGTAGTTTACGCCAGCAATTTAGCTTCGAGTAAATTAGAATGCTAAACATACTAAACGCTATAGATTTAATGGTTTTAGTGACGAGTCGAGTCAGTGCTTTACTAAATTTTAAAATTGGTTTTAGAGAATACGCAAATGTTTTATTGCCTTTTAGTTTTTACTTGTGTTACAAAAAAATAATAAAATGTACTGTTACGGTAGATTTTGCAATTGCTTTTATCTAAAAAATAAATGTGACAGCAGGACAGATTTTTCATTCAAAAGCTGTCACATTTATTCCTCGAATAAAATTTATAGGTGTAAAATCAGCCCTTAGTTACAAAATTATTTATCTAAAGAAAATGAATAAAATCAATGAAGAAAAATTTCGTCTCGGCCGAAATTTTTTTTTCTTTACTGATTATTTTCTTTTTTCAATTTATTTAGCATTTTTAAAGAAAATGCCAAGTTCTATATAAAAAGAGTTATTTGTCTATAATACACTTAATTGCACATACATTTACAAACAATAAAGTTGTAGAAAACAACATGCGCTGGATAAAACCTCTTATAGAGATTTATGTGACCCAACCTGTGGGTGTATTGAAAATACATTATTTTTTTTGCTTTTTAGTTTTATCAATCACTAGATGTGCCTGCGTCTTTGTTCGTATGGATGTTGGAAAATAATAACATCATGATGTTATATAGTCTATTAACATCATGAGGATGATAACAACATTATTATAGCCTCGATAAATGGACTGTCCAACAGAAAATAATATTTTTCAATTTGAATCAGTAGGTACCTAGTTCCTGAGATTAGTGCGTTCAACCAAACAAACAAACAAACTCTTCAGCTTTATTATATTAGTCATGCTTTTTGGCAAATGATGAAACGCGCTTGGTGATTAAAATATCTGCTTCCGAATAAAGAGTCCGAATTTGAATTTAATTCTGCAATTCACAAATTACATAATGGTTTCGGTCACTGACAATCAAATCTGACAAAGGAATCGAAAGTGGACTAAACCTAAAAGAAACGTTAGTTGGGAGAAATTGCGAAGCATTGATTGTCTTGAAAAAGTTCGATGGCGATATAATGGGGCGTTCTGTCTCCCTGTTACGAAACTGTTCACTAAGACAAAACTTTACTTTGAAGTGCATACATACACTCAACGCCTTATCATAGAGGTAGACACAGTTTTCCAATTAACGTGATTTTAACTTCATTAATGCTTCCATACATGCTTGTCGGTAGGTCACCTTGAACTAGCCTTCTTTCGGGATGTTTCCTTTTTGATCCAGGTAAGCTCGTCTTGATTACCCCTTACCTTTTGTATTCTCCTTCATCAGTCGCCTTTCGACCATCCTTTTTACATACCCAACCTTTATAAACATTCGTTTCTCGATCACTGACACTACATCTTCATTCAGCCCACACTTTTTCCTTATCACACTGGTTTGCGATTTTTCCACATGAGTCACTTATACTATTCCTCTTAAAATTCACATTTCCACTGCATTATTTCTTCTGTCCTCTTCTTTTACCACATCTAACATTCTCCCATATATAACCATTAAGACCATCACACTCCTACACACAATCAGTCCTGCCTTTTTGACAAGATTTTTTTGACTTACCATCTCTTATCAACCTAAACCCCAAATATTTAAACTCTTTCACATACTTGCTCTAAAGATTCAGTTACGACCAAATATTACATTTTGTTCACATTTCCTTTCTTTCAAGAGATAATTTATTTTACTCATATTTACTTTTATCCTCATTCTTTTTAATTAACTATGCTTAAAGTTAACAATGTCTTTCAACTTCTCTTCGGACGACCAAATTCTTAGAGCATTTACCCTAAATTCTGTAATTGTAACAGGCACTTGACAGCTTACTCATTCATTCTTAAGCCCCTTTCGCTATCTTTTATGTCTATCAAATAATTATCCATTAATAGATTAAAAATCCACGGTGAAGCTACATATACTACTCTACGTTACACGTTTTCCGATATCAAACCAGTCTGCTTTGGCATTTTGCAACCCTTATAAAGTGGTTTCATTGCTTCGATAAGGTCGATGACTTATTGCCAACAATTCATCCGTAATCACTTTATGATAGGCCTTTTCC
Organism: Schoenobius gigantellus; assembly: GCA_963935595.1. Classification (NCBI taxonomy): domain Eukaryota; kingdom Metazoa; phylum Arthropoda; class Insecta; order Lepidoptera; family Crambidae; genus Schoenobius; species Schoenobius gigantellus. The sequence goes on along the minus strand of OZ012559.1, from coordinate 13,989,179 downwards.
AAACCTACGAAAACGTTGGTTTTTGGTTTTTTGCCAAACAGTCATTCCTAAAGCCCGCTGCCTTATAATTCACCCAAGTGAACCCATTAGGTGTACCACGGGGAATGACCGTCATATATCCTTGGCAATTTTTTTGATCACTCTTATAATAAACACCTTTGCATTCAATTTACTAATTATTGTGAGAAGACTACGTTACATTAAAAAGAAAATTGCTGTGTCTCTTTGAACAATGGTACATTTAAAAACTTGCACCAGAGGGCCTATTGCCGATCTCATGGTTTTGCAAATGATATCATATGATATCATAGTGCAAAACGAAAAATACGATTTCCGGTCAGATTTTTGATCATTTGTTCATTAATAATTGATGAGATCATTAATATTATGCCATAGTGATGATATCATTGGAGATCGGTAATACGAAATGCAGTATTTCATGACTTCTTTTTCTCAAATTTATACCATGTCATACGATGAAAGATCCATATATGGCCTGCAGATCTCCATATCTCCGAAAAAAGAACAGCATAATTAATAATTGCCACACAGTACCCCGCCCGCCTAGCTTACTGCATTTCGGCAGGTATCCTATCATGCTCAGCAGCATCTCCTCCTTTCGATCATTTTCACCCTTTTACGGTCTCTTTTAATGTAATTTTCTGAACTCGACACTTGCCTTCCAGTGTGTTTTTCGTTTTTCGAATTTCATATGTACATTTGTCTGACGCTCCTACGGTGAAGGAAAACATCGTGAGGCAACCTGCATACATCTGCGAAGAAATTCAATGGTGTATATGAAGTCGACTAATCCGCACTGGGCCAGCGTGGTTGACTAAGGCGTAATCACCCTAACATAGGGTAGGCTCGAGCCTCTCGGTGAGGACGTAGGTATAGGAGCTGTGATGATGATGACTATAAACTTAGAAAAAACTTAATGCTATTTCGGGAATCATGAAACAAGTTAGTGTTGAATGCTTTTTTGTGATTTGCTTTATTTCCTCTGACAACATATTTTAATACTTCATTATTATCTCGTTTACGTCCTCATTCGCCGCCTGTTACACTTTAATTAGATTTCCAATCTATGTTTTCATCTTATGAGATACAGCTTCCCTCAAAACTCAGATTCTTGTTTTCTTTCTTTTTGGTCCCTCTACAAACGTCAGTTGCAACATTCTCCCATACATCTTTAATAATCACATCATCTAGTTTGTAAAATCTTTCCCTAAGCTTTTGGTTGTGTTTTACTTTCAAACCATCTTCTCGTAGCATACTCACATGCTCGTGTACTCGATAGAAAAAACCACTGATTTGGCTAATTACCAAATAATGGTCTGTGTCTATAGCTACCCCATGATTAGTCCGAGTGCGTTAGGGAAGGTGCTTAATATCTACTTTTCCTATTCACTTTTAAACTCAACGCTTTAATCTCGTCTTTGGTTTATTGGCGGGTAATTTTAATCTCCAACTCTTTACGCACCTACAAAGGCGTCATAATTTTGTATGGAAATATGACGCCAGCAATTAAGAAAGCGCTTTTCTGTAACACGACACCATAAGCACAACTTCTTAATTGATATTTTAACAACGAAGCGGTGGAACATTAAACCTGAAGACATTTAAAGCAGACTTAACGACTTTGTGACAATTGTTGCCTACTTTAGAGCTAACTGTTGGCATCACTGCAATTTTTATTTCTGTAAAAATTTCATGCGAAATAAAGAGACCAGAAACATGCGTATCATTAACAAAATTGTATAAGTTTGTTAACAAGTGCAGTTAATAAACTTCGATACACAGATTAGTACTTAGATTACGATATTATAGAACTTTATTAATTTGGATCCTTCGGGTAGAACAACCCTTATTTTATTACGATATAGGAGAAAGTACCTACATATTCCTTATCTTATAGATTAAATTATGTGTAACATATAGAAGGCCTACCACCTGGTGTTGTAATTTTATTCCTATGGTACCCCATTGGTGCAAAGGCCCTTCACTAGCTACCGCCACCCCTCCCTATCTTGGGCCTCGCGTTCTACAGCACGCAAACTTAACCCGGCCGCTTTCAATTCAGCGTCAACGGTGCGCTGCCACGTGTGCACTGGCCGTCTCGGCCTCCTCGAACCACAAGGTCTCCACGTATAGGCCAGCTTCGCGGTGTTTGTCTCCGAGCGTCGCAATGTGTGCCCAATCCACTACCACTTACGGTGAGCGATTTCCTGCCTGGTCGCCACATGGAGGCATCGGTTCCATAAGTCCACATTGCTGATAGTGTTCGCATCTACTAGATGCGGAGAATTGACCTCAGGCACTTCTTGACGAAGACTTGGAGTTTGGTCGTTAAAGCTTTCGTCACACTCCACGACTCACAGCCAAACAACAATACGGACTTCATAATGGAATTAAATAGATTATGAAACTTTCAAAAAGAAAAATAGACCACCTGGTGTTAAGTGAAAATTAGGGCCAAATGCGAAGATAGCTAGTGCAGGAGAGGGAATTCACGCCGCAGAAGCGATCCTCACCTAGCCGACCTGCAAGGTGCTTCTTCACGCCTCTTTTCAAGAATCCGGGATTGTAAGAAGACGTAAACACGTGTGCTGGCAGAGTTTCATTTTTTGATCGTGCGACATAAAAATGAGTTGCCTTTCGCGTTGGAATGATGAGTCAGTTACAATAAGACGGTGACTGGAGGCCATCGCGTGTAGTCTTTAAAAGAAATGGAGAAGATAGAATCAGTGCAGATAGCTCTTCAGAACACTCGCTGTGGTATAGGCGATAGAACGCGCTTAGTGACATATTAACGCGATACAGCTGCTGAGGCTCAAGGTTGTTAGTCAACTCTACATCGCCAATGATGCGTGTTGCGTGCCGCTGCAAGCTATCTAAATCATCAAGTAAGTACTTGGCGGAGCCATCATCCCCGAGGTGCGAGCAATATCCTACCCAGGACCGTATTTGCTTTGTAAAGCAAGCACAGTCAATCAGCTGTGAAGAATCGCCGCACCTTGATCAAGACACCGAGTTTTCGTAAATCTGTTTTAAAGGGCTTTTGATGTCCTTTGGGACTAGGTCGCAGCGTGCATCCGAGCATGGTAATACTGCTCTGCAGCTTTAGTCTTGTGCCCTGAAAAGAGGAAAGGGGAAGGAACGGCGCAATAACGTTTTTGCCAAGAACGCGTCCACCTGCGTTTTATTGGCATTGAAATCAACCAGGTTGTCTGTCCCATTCGGATATGAGTTTCAAAACCCGACTGAGTTCAGTGACAAGGTTACCCCGTCACTCCCCGCCCGTCCAGCCGCCCCGTGTCCGAAATACTCGTATACGTAAACATTAAATTTATTTAAATTGTGTTATTATACGATAATACAATAAAAACCAACAAATATTGGCTTACTACTTAGAGACACTTCACAAAGTTTAATCTGTAGGTATAAAGATTTCCGAAATAAAAAAATCAAATAAAGCAAGAAAAAGAATAACAATATTTAGGAAAAGAAAAGTACAATATTAAAATTAATATATTCCTCTCCACGACTGTCTGTAAAAACACCTTAGAGTTTAGGAAAATGAATAAATCATTTTTCAATTTAATTAGTAAACTCTCGCGAAAGAAGCTTAATGAATGTAAATGTGAAAAATAAATCTTAGAATAAATGTTTTGATTTGAATTTCATTGCAGTTCCGTGATTACAACAGATGTCCTGAATAGGTAGGTGAGGTAGGTAAAAAACAAATTAACGGATCCAAAGAGCTCTATCAAGTCATATTTGAATAAATATTATTGTAATTTTGATTGATTATGCGTTAATTATATACAATTTTTAATGTTGTTTTCAACTGTAATAGGTGAGCATTTCAAATCTGCTGAATAGGGGCATTCGATTTCACCCGCTCCCCTTTTTTTCCGGGGGGAAATGCGCAACCGCACCGTACCCGCCGTTGGCTAGACGGCGGGCGTGTGTGGGGCTGGCCCGGCAGAGTGCCAGGCCGACCCATTAAAACCCCCCGGTGTTCTCCCTGCCCTTATGGGCGCGCATGGTAAGGTCCACACTGCGACTACCACTACCAGCGCGCTCGGGCAAGCCCGACCAAGATGGTCGGGCTATCGCCAAGGGGGGATTGCCCGAGAACACCAGGGCAATCCCCAGATGGAGGGCCTTACGGCGGCATGCACGGGGCCAACCGTGCACGCAGGCCTCCACGGCAGGGTCATTAGACGGGCATCGCTTGAGCGAATGCCCGCCTTCGCCTGCCTGTCCGTCTACGGCGGATGGGAGCGGCTTGAGGATCATTCTCCCGCTCCCTCTCCGCGGCCTCCTTCTGCAACATGACGTCTTCGCAAAAGGAGGCCACAGCCCCCCATTCCGCTTCGCCGCGGAGCATGGCCACGACCATGCTCGGCAGCGAGAGGTCTCCGCCTCCCAGCGCAGCGTTGAGTTCACTGCGCTGGCATCGCCAGGCCGGGCACACCAACAGGGTGTGCTCGGTAGTGTCGTCGGGAGCGTCGCAGTGATGACACTGCGGCGTTTCCTCCCGACGCGCGACCCGGTGCAGGTAGTGACCAAAACAACCATGTCCGGTCAGTACCTGCACCATACGGAATGAGAGACTGCCCTGCCGGCGCCCTACCCACTCCTCCAACACCGGACGTATTGCTTCTATCGTCCGGTGGCCGGCAGCTGGGAAGGCGAGTGCCTCGCCCCATCGACGCAGAGCCTCCCTCTGCGCCTGGGTACGAACCCGCTCCACTTCCTCAGGAGCGGATCGTCCCCCCCGTTCTCTTACAGCAACCCGATGTCGATACACCTCCGCATGGACGCGTGCATCGAAATCCCACGGCGTTTGGCCCGCAAGAACGCAGGCAGCGCCGTGGCTGACCGTGCGATAAGCTCGCACGGCCCGGGTTGCTATGACCTGCGGACGTCGCAAGAGGGCCACCGTTCGGGGAGAGAGGCACTCCGCCCACACCGGGGCTCCGTAGAGTGCCATCAACCGTATCACCCCGTGATACAGTCGACGGCATGCCGATCCTGGCCCTCCCACGTTAGGGAGGACCCGTCCTAGTGCGGCTGCGGCAGCACACAACCGTGGAGTGAGGAGCTTGAAGTGCTCCTCGAAACTCCATCGGGGGTCCAGAACCAAGCCGAGGTACTTGAGATGCGCCTCGACGGGTATACGGACCCCCTCCACTCGTACTCGGAGCCCCGGTGGGTTCCTGCGACGGGGGGCGTGGAAACTCATGGTCCTCGTTTTGTCGAGGGCCACGTCCAGGCCCAGGAGGCGGATGCGTCGGACGACTAGTGAGGTGCCGACCTATGCAAGGTGGGCCGCCTCCTCCCCCGTTTTCGCTCTCGCCGCGACGAGCGTGTCGTCGGCGAAGCAGACGACCTTCGTCGGTGGCATAAGGTCGCCTCGCAGGACCCAGTTGTACCCCAGGTTCCATTACAGAGGACCTAGTACGAAACCCTGGGGCACACCTGCCGCCATTGTCCACGTATGGACGCGCCCATCTGGCCCCTCGTAGAGGATGGACCTGCCTTGCAGGTAATCCTCCACGAGAGCGCAGAGGTACGGAGGCACCCGGTGGAAGTGGAGTGCCTCCTTTATACACTCATGGGGCAGGCTGTTAAAAGCGTTGCGGATGTCGAGAGACACCGCAACAACAGCCTCCCCACGTGCTGTGGCCTCCTCAGTCCACCTCTTGAGGAGAGCCACCGCGTCCAACGTGGACCGACCGGTGCGGAAGCCGAACTGGTTGTTCGCCAAGTCCGGCCCCGGTCCTCCAGGTGCTCGACGATGCGGGTGGCCAGAATTCTTTCAAGGAACTTCCCAGCCTCGTCGTGCAGCACCACCGGCCGGTACCCAGTCGGGGAATCCGCAGGGCGGCTCTCCTTTCTCAATAGGCAGAGCCTGCCCACCTTCCATCGACTGGGGAAGCGGCCCGAGGCGATGCTCAAGTCTAGCATCGCCCGGAACCGCTCCTCAAGGTGTCCCAGGGCTAGGGTTCACCCGCTCCCCTGAGACTTGGGGAGTGTCCCACCACGCTCACGCTGTGCGGGTTAGTCGAACAGGCTCTGCGAGCATGGAACTCTCGATAAACAAAATTTGACAGCTAAGATCGACATACTCGACAAAAATCGATAAATTTGACAGATATTCCTAAGGAGTGAAAAGGACGGATGCTTTGTCAATCGACAAGTCCATGCTAGCAAGGCAGGAGCCTTTGACGTTCGCTCGAGTACCAGAGTTTTTCAGAACCACTCCAAAATTGTAAGAATTTTCAGAGTTTCAGGCAAGTCTCAGAGATTCAGACAAGTCTCAGAGATCAAGTTCAATTCACACCACCCCCACAAAGTGCAAGAAAAAATTAAATGTAACAAAAATTTGTCTCCTACTAGATGTGTATGCATAAGCCAGAGCAGAGAGACACATTATTCTGTTACTGAATTCGTAAATTTTGTCGGTATTATACAACTGCTAATAACCTGCATCTGTATTCCCTTAGGGCATACAACCCGAATATCTTTAAAGAGAAAGTGAACAAGCATCTTGTAGGCAAGCTAGTCCCACCGTAGATCTCATCCATATGTTAGATTGAGATAAAAAAATAAGCGTATCTTAAGTAGGTAAAAAACCTGCAACTCTATAAATGCAGTTACAGTGAACCCCACAGGCAGTCGCAAGTCAGCTAATAAGGCTGCGGTGACCGTGTCTCATTCATAATTTCGACCCAGTAAGGATTATTAGTAGCGTCATTTGTGTATTTGTTGAATCCTATAGCACGGTTATACACGGTGTTTCAAAATAACCAATAAATAATCAATTCTTTATCGAAAACTCATTATTAAAATGTGTTTACACGTAATATCATACAACACAAAATTTTCATGTAAATCATAGTATCATCATCATGTCTATTATTTATATGAAAATTTTGGGTTGAATGACATTACGTGTAAACACAAGTTTACGATAAAGAATTGATTATTTTTTGGTTATTTTGAAACACCGTGTATATGTTCTTACAAAGCTTTAATATTAAACCGATAGATGGGGCCGTCGTGATTCGAGACACGGTGACGTTTTAGTCATTGTGATAGTACCTATACACAGTGCTACAAAAATACCCGCAAAGCGAAAAGGGATTAAATGGTCCCTTATAAGAGTCCATTTACAATATTTGAAAACTTTTGTATCACTGTATGACTTACTGCCAAGAAAAATTCATAAAATTTTTCAATGATGTACAAACCTTTCTTAGTAAAATTAAGAAGTTACTACGCGGAATAACAGGTATGGAGCTGCGGTTCTCTAACGTGGCAGCTTACTAGGAATGATAATATTTTTGGCTTTGATAAATTTATTATATTTTTACGAGTTAGTTTGTAACAGGTTGTATAAGGATTTCCTGGTGGAGTCGCCAGTGCCTTGACCTGACCTTGAAAAAGCAAGGTGACGCTCTTAGGGCCATCTCTAGGGCCAGCGTCTAAAATATGGGTCAATCAAAAAATAGCTTGTGTCCTCGACTAGCGTAACATAACGATTAAAGTCAAGCAATTTACGCCGTGGTCAGGCCTGTGATGAGTTACCATAACAGTGAATCATTCCCGAGCTTCGATCGTGTTTCGGAAGACGAGATAAATATAGTCCTGCATAAATGATCTCATTGCGTTCGTGCATGATTAAATTAACGACGATACGAAGTATCGGGGCGCGTCATCGTTGATGGCACTATCTAAGCCTACGGTTCAATTCAGTTTTATGGCAATGTGTCGGCCAGGGCCTGTCGCGGCAACGCCTCTGAAATTGTTATCGACATAAGGTCCATGGACTTTCACGAAAAAGAGCCATAAAAGGTCGTACGAGGCGAGCGAGCGAGTGAACTGGAGCGAAATAAATGCTCACTACGACGCGACGGACGACTAACGACCTCGCGTAAAATTCTTTACTAGCGTCGTAAACAAAGCAAGTTTACATTTACAATCTTTGCATTTCAAAGGGATTTACCCAGATGGAGGAGTACTCTGAATCATCTGAGCAGTGACATCGAGGTACCAGTCTATCTTACCTTTCTGTCGAAAAATAAAGCTTGCATTCTTTGATTATAGACAAGTATATAATCAAAGCTTGCATTACTGTGTTCCGATTCGAATAGTAACTTTTACATGACACAAGTGGCAATTGACACTGTAGCTCTTGTAGGGTTTACAGATTTTACAAGAACTATAAATGTATCTATTAATAGGTAACTGTAATCGTTTACCGTCATATATCTAGTCTCATTGTTTGTCAATTTTGTTTTACAATACATATAAGTTGCATCGAAAAAGTCACAGTTGTTAATTATATTATTGTTTGTTTTTATTAGTATGATTGTTTGTGTTACGTTTTTGTTTTTATAAAAAGTTTTTTAGGTGAAATAAACATAATTAAGCCATTCATATTTTAGGAGATTAATGAAGAAGAAGTTAATGAATAAATTGAGTGTAGAGCTAAAGGGGTAGGATCACAAAATCGTATGCGTGTGGCATAGCATCTAATTAAATATGCGTTTATGCGTGTCTAACCATATAGCGAAAAATGAACACGTTCGCAATTTTTATTTTACAACTGAGTTGGCAAACAAGTAGGCTACCTGATGATACCTAACTGGCTAAAGTCACCTGTAGTAGATATTATGATTTCTGTAATACTTGCAAATCTACAACCATATCAAAGACCGCAATGTACGTTGCCAATTTGTGACATAAGATATAAATTCACACTAGCTGTTATATCACGGCCTGTTTTATACTTCAACTAAAAGTACTAAAACAATAATGAAAGTAGTAGTTCTGCATGGAGCGGTAGAAATAAATATGATTTGACGTTGACGCGCTGACGATTGCAGTACTAAGTCCCTCTGGTAAAATCCTACATTAATATAGGATCCTAATCTTGCAAATGACTCGATATTCATATCATTGCTTCTTCTGCCCTTACCACTAAAACTATTTATATGGCATAAAGAAGATTCCGTACTCCAGGAAAAAAATATTAGAAATGGAATGTTGCTCAGACGATTTATGCTATAGACAGCCTTTATTTCTAGAAGGTTCATCGGTGCGTCACTTTCAACCGTTTATCGCAGCTCGTGGCTCGTATGCCCCAGTTCTGCCGCAATATCGCAACAAATATGAAAACATGTCTCGCCTTAATGCAACGTCTTCGCCGCCATTTTTGCCGCCATTTTCTCTCTGCGTGTCGATAGAGGTGACATCTTCCGGCGGGTGCTCCATCTTCCGTTCCGTTCGCGTTCCATTTTCAAGATGTCCACAGCCATCGTTGGAGACGCGTTTTTGCGGTAATTATCGTCAATCTACTTACGATCGCAATTAATTGTTTTTGAATCTGGGTCAGAACGCCTCCGCACTTTTTTGGTGGCGCCTGGATTTTAGACCCCGCTTGTAGTTAAAACAATCACATTTTTAATCTGTGGTTTTACGAAAAGACGTAAAGCCAAGCCAAACATAACACCGATTTCTGACTTTAAATAAAATGGAACAGAAGTAATTTTAAACTGTTTATCAACTAATAATCAGATGCTACACTACCTACTCAGTTTTTTCAAAATGTTCCTTATGTCAAATATGTTCAAAATATATTAGAGGAAAGGAATAATATTATTTGGTATAGTATACTAGCACCCCTAAAAATTTTTGGTAATTTCGAAACAAAAACGTTAACTACGTAAACGTAGAAAAATGTGACCCGTAATTTATTAAAACAACATTTTTGTCCGTATCCGCTACATAGATAAAAACAAATACAGCTACTAACACGGAACAGATTAAACGTTCCGTTGGTCCTAACAATATTTGCTTAGGATATGCTCATCGTTATCTGAAGAAGATAGCTTCGGCATAATTATGTTTGCAGCTAACTCCGCCCTCAATCGCCTCAATGGCTTTCACAATATGACATACGAATACGAAAATACGTTACACGAGGATATAAGTCACGTACGTATGTTGTTCCTGTTTGTTGGTTGAGTCTGATGATGTGTTTAGCCCTCTGATTGGATCCCAGCTCCGGCGAAGCCAACGTGATGTCTTCATGCGGCGAGTGGTCGTATAAAAATTTATCGTATATACAAGTCATTAATTTGGAATTAGTTCTAATCACATAGTTGAGAATAAATATGTATAGCTGATAATACCACGAATTTTAACTTATTATTTGATTTGGTAACTCCCGCCATTATACCTCTACCATGCAATACAATGATCGATTAGCTTATTCAACAATCAAGCCAGCCAATCTCCAATAATAGGAAATTTAAGCTTGTTTAAACATGGTAATCTAAAATTGACATTTTCAAATTTTCGACTTGTATCATCATAATTTAGATCTCCATTGTGTACCTAGAATCGATGAGTGCAATTACGCTATGCAATTCTGACCCTGTTTAAACATGTCATTTTAACATACAACAGGGCACTTAGCCTTCATCCCACCTGTGGTTGTGAGCTTAAACTCGGCTCCTTAACATGTTTTTCTGAAATAATTAACATAATCAACCTTCCTACAACAGCAGTTCCTCTACCGTTACCGAGGAAGAGAAAGATATTTATATAATATTGTTTATTGCACATAAAACCTTCACGAGAAAACAAAATTAGAGTAAAGTTATATTTTTAAAACAAATGATATTTTTAATCATGGAAACTAGTAGGAAACGGAAACCTTCGACCTGTCACGAGAACCTTCTTATCCTGAACTAGCTGTGCCAGCGAACTACGTTTCGCCGTATATTTTTTACCCGTTTTTGCAACATTTGTCATTGATGCTCAGCTTCTATTAGTCGTAGCGTGATGTTATATAGCCTAAAGCCTTCCTCGATAAATGGACTATCCAACACAAAAAGAATTTTTCAATTTGAATCAGTAGTTCCTGAGATTAGCGCGTTCAAGCAAACAAACAAACAAACTCTTCAGCTTTATAATATTAGTTCCTCAATAGACAAAACAATCAAACCAACTAGCAACAAGCCACAAACAAGCTGAGCAGCACTTCGTATGTTGGCTCTTTAATAAAGTAGGCACTACATTCTACCAATATCAGTCAGGCAGGCCAGGCTAATTGGAAAGAACTTATCTCCCGAAGAAATCAACTTGATTGAAGGAGCCCCGGCAACTGATACATCTTATAAAGTAAGATAAGTAATCTCCGGGGAAAATATTTAACCTAAGCAGAATTAATAATGTCGGACCGACCCTCGGTCAGATCCCATCTCGAGAAAGTTTGTGTAGCTTATTCATTCAATCGACAACCAATGCGCTTCGTGTATCATGACGTGGAACAATAACAATATTTTTTTAAAATTTTTGACATCAGTTACAGGAATGGAAACTTCACTTGCAGGAATTTTTGCTAAATCTCGATTTAACTAAAACTAGGTTTAGGTCATGAATGTCAAATTTTTAATTCTACATTTTACATTTCAACATTTTTGCATGGGGTAAATCTAGTTTTAGTAAAATCGAGATTTTGCGAAATTGCTGCAGGTAGACCTTAGAGCTGTCTCAAATATTATGTTTATGTGATGTCAAATATTCGACAGTCGGCGCCAAACGATGATCTCCTAGAAAGTGTTAAAATTTGTCACCGACTTCAATATAGAAGTGTGGTGTTGTCTGTACCTATTCTTATATTATTTTTAACTTTTCAGTGTTTTTGAAGTCGGTTTTTATTTTTGTTAAAATATTTTTTATTTTGAACTTTTTAGTAAATGAAATCTTTTTAGTGAAAGAAACCCTAATTTAATACCAGCAATTAAATTAGTTTTTTCCTCGATTTTTATGGGATCCCATCATCAAATCCTGACCTTAGGACCACCCCAGGAGTACACTCTATCAAATACAAAAGAATTTTAGCGTAACATACACACAAAACACGTTGGACACACCTTAAAATTTAAGGGTTTTCCTCAATTTCCATGGGATCCCATCATCAGATCCTAACTGTGGTGTCCATAATAATAATAATACTTTATTGACACAATTATACATATTTAGATACAAGCACTCCAATATTTAAAAAAATATTGTGCCAAAGGGGTACTTTCAGCTTAATGTTGCCAAAAGAGTAAGAGAGGCAACGCTGATTTACAAAGTACCCTTTGACTTTATGCTGAAATTAAATCAGTGCGCACTATACAAATTATAAATACTAATCATCAACATTTAAAAAAGGACATTAAAATTGCTCATTACATTATAATATTTACAACATATCTATCTTTAAAATTATTCCCAAATTGCTAAATAACAAGATAAATAAACAACTATATAAAAACATCATCAAATATCATTACTGATTCAGCAAATACATTACGAATAAAATTCATAAAATTTATTAAATTTAAAATATTCGAAATTTGAACATATTAAATGAATGAAATAAAAATTATGTTCAAATTGAAATTCAATATCTTTTATTCAAATTGGATTGTTACAATCTCTTTTGAACGTCCAAGCAGCTACGCCATTGGTTCACAAGTCTACGGCGGGAGACCTTGTACTGGAAAGAACCAGCAAGGGCTATTTTTTTCTCCCTGTATTGTTACAGAGTCGTCAATTGGAAGCTGACCTCACAGCAGAAGTTTGAGCTCAACTTCTATTACAAGATTAGATGTGTTAGTTCTCTTCTTACTACTTATTACCAAAAATAATATTTGTTTAAACAAAAAGTTATACATAACAACACGATTCATTATCTGAAAAATTAATACCAGGCATTGGCATCATTCAAATAATCGTTGACTTTATAATATCCTTTACTCATAAGAGTCTTTTTTACATGCGCTTTAAACTTATGAAAAGGCAAGTCGGTAACACTTTGTGGAAGCTTATTATAAAAGGTTATACATTTCCCCATAAACGAGTCTCTAGTTTTTTGAAGTCTGAATGTTGGAACGGCAAGTTTATTTTTGAATCTTGTGTTTAGATGGTGAATTTGAAAATTGGTTTCAAATGTATTATATGATAGTATATGACAGAAGGTACTATTATTTTCAACTATGCATTTTTTTTCTTTAAAAAAACGTCGCCCCACACTAGGATTTTCTCCTGTATCGTGGGTGCAGTTACAAACATAGAATATCACATGCACATACGCCCAGACCGGAAAAAAATTCTGTAGGCCATACAAAATATCTGTCCAGTGCGGGAATCGAACCCGCAACCCGTTGCACAGTAGGCGATCACTCGACCTCTGCGCTAACCGTGTCGTGTCACGAATCTCGCGAAGGTCTCTGTGATTTTTGTTCCTCTAATAATTTTGCTCTCAGTTTCAATTTAAATGTTTTTTGAGACATACCTGTACGTAACGGAGGGGGTAGGTCATTCCAGATTTTTGCAGCACGAAATTGGAAATTGCCTCTATAGCTGTACCTCAAATTATTGCTAAAAGGGAAAATAATTTTATGTTTATTATGTGTACGAGTTCTCTCCCCGCATGTCGCCGATTTCCACTGAAACTTATCAAATAGATACTTCGGTTTATGTTTGAAAACAATCTTATGTACTAAGCAGGCATAATGTAAGTCTCTCCGGTTATTCATTTTTAGAATATTGTGGTCCACCCTGGGACCACCCTTGCAGTATACTCTATCGAATACAAAAAGAATTTTGGAAATCGGTTTAAAAATGACGGAGTTATCAGGTAACAAACATAAAATAAATAAAACCGAATTGATAACCTCCTCTTTTTTGAAGTCGGTTAAAAAAAATAAACTTGCCGTTCCAACGGGTACGTATTTAAATACCGATATTTCTTAATAACTTTGAAATACCGACGACGTCCAAAACAATGAAATTCAAAATACCGAAAGTTTTAAATGACGATAGCCGTTATATCAAAACATAAAATACCGATGTCCAAATGCCCGAATGGACGAAATCCCGAATGGACGTAATACCGAATGGACGAAATACCGACCTATGGAATTAATAATATGATTTCAGTAGTATAGGTTCCCATTTCTTAGAATAGTATGACGCATAGTCATGTTCTGAACCTAACCTAACCTACAGTAGGCAATTTCGTCACCTATTTTCTTTTGTGATGCAATTAGCCAAAAAAATAATTAACCTAGGTAGGTATTTGTTTCTGGGGCCCTCCAATCCATACAATAATTTGCATGTGCCCGCCATCGTGTCTGGCTGGTCTGGATAGTCCTGACTTAGGAGTATCAAAAATAGCCTACGATCTATTCTCAGACCTACCAAATATACACAAAAAAAACTCATAAAAATCGGTCAAGCCATTTCGGAGGAGTTCGATAACAATCACTGTGATACGAGATTTTTATATACGCGTGTTAGATATACATTACCTACTTACTGCAATAGTACATTACTTACTGCAGAGGCCGGGAAGTTAGGTATTTCCGGACGAGGAGAGCTTGACAATAATTACGAGTTCGGTAATCCCATTCCCGCTGAGGTATGTATAGTGCTTTTCTGGATAATTGTGAGGAAATAATGAAATACGTAATACTGGAAACAAATGAGTATAATATGAATAAAAGAATGAATAAAGCAATTAGTACTTTGTTAATTTTCAATTAGTGCAAAGGAAACAAAGCCCATACAGCCTAGTCATATTTTACGCAATAAATGTAATATTGTAGATTATGGCTTTTTTATCTCGCAACGAAAATTAAGCACATATAATGTGGTAGCAATTGACTGTATGATAAGTTACATAATTCAAGTTATAGATGAATTAAAAAATATTTGAGCAGCGGCCAGAGATGAATTTTCATACTTTCCTGGCCTAGGCCGGTAAAGTAATGCATGAGCCAAGAATTACAAACTTCGTGACTCCTTTTTACTACAATAATGCCAACATTTCCGAGCATGTTTGAGAAAAGACTATTTTGAATAGGTAGATAGGTAGGTATCCACTTCAGAATGGTTGCACATCGATGTTTGTTTTATTGAGTACTAACTTTTGTCCGCGACTTCGTCCGCGTGAAATTAGTAAATTGGGTAGCTCATTTTTTATCCAAACTACTTAGGTATATTCTTCCCCACAATTCAAACTATCTCCATACCAAATTGTATCTAAATCGGTTCAGCGGTTATGATTCTACATACAAACTTCCATTCGCCTTTTCCACCCCTTTATAAGGATGATTTCTGCAATAAAAACTATCCTATATCCTTTCCTGTGGCTTTCCTTTGTAAGCGTGAAGAGGTAATAGACGTGAAGAGGATATTAGTATGGAGTATGGAAGCCCCGCAATCTGTGTAGGGAATATCTTAGCCTATCTAGATGACAGGCCACAATGTTTCACCTCTAATAAAAAGGACAAATCTAAATGTCCCCGATGAAAACCTGTTAAAATTCCACCAGAAGCGGTGCACAAAATGGAGTTTGTAGTTACATTTTATTCATTCAAAATTTCACGCAGATGGTAATTTTACATAATTAGCTCTCCTTTGTTTACGTTCTAAATATACAACCCGGGCATCTAAAGACTCATTTTATCTCACGTGTGCTCTATCTATAAACTTTTGTTGACGCTGGCTTGCTACTTACTACCATCTTATTTAAAAGCGTGACATGATAACAATAATGTTCTAGAAGTTAAAATTTGTTCGTTTCGGTGAGAATTCCAGGTAAAGATCGCATACATATTCGACATTCATTCTATATATTCTAAAACAAACTAATTATAAAAGACTTTTCTTTTATAATTAGTTTGTTTCAGAAACGTTAAGTTTCATTCTGAATGAAAATACTGAATGAATAATATTAGCTTCAATTTACTTCAGCCCAAAAAATTTCTTACTTCTAAAACGCCCGAATACGCCATTAGCAACTTTAGCCACGGTAAGCAGAATACATGATTTACAACTTGCTCAAAGCGAATGCGGATACCACTTTAATATATATGAATTAGTTTGGAAGCATCCTGACTAAGCTAGTGTTAAACTGTTTGTGCAAAATTCCAGTGTAATAAAGCGCCCACTATTTTACATTTTGTTTTTTTTTAAACTATTCTACGAGGGTTAATGAGAATCAATATTTCGCTTTACTGAAGTCAGTATAAAAGTTATTTACTGAATTATATAACATTGGGTAACCCAAGCAGAGTTGTTCTTTTAGGTAAAAAAAAACTTTCCTCGTGTTGTTTGATATCTAAAAGCAGTTTAAGAAAGGAAAACTTTGTGTTTATTATCATGCAAGGGTCAAATAGGGTTACAACAGATTTAGATCTAGTCTATCAAATATTTACACAGGAAATCTAATAGTACCTATAGTACCTACGTAATGCTTGCAAAATTTTATGGTAGAACTCATCTGGAAATGCTTATCCACTTTAATACTTCCTCATAAATATAGAGCAGCTTTTGAGAACATAACTTTTGTTTGGGCTTTCAATAAAATCCCGTAAATGTGTGCCTAATCTTACACAAAACCAATCTTGAATTCACCTATTATATCAAGATGCTTTTCGACTCTACATTTCGAAAATAATACGAAAATTACGGCAACGCTAAAATAAGTACTTAGTGATGAATAATTTTATCAAAATCAATTTGTGTTCTTTATGTCAAGGATACCTAAATCACAGTTGTTTGTTTATGATAGATACACTGACCTTCAAAAGTAAGTACCACACTTTTAAAATTGCATTAACTTTTAAAGTAGGCAAAATATATTTTCAAAATAAAAAGTATTAAAAAGACTAATTTATAAAAAACTATAACTTCCGAGAAACCTGACGAAATGAGCTGAAAATGTTTTTTGTTTCAATCCTTTATCTTTTGTAGTTTAGGGAAATTTTTAATTTTAAAAGTTACTTACTTTTGAAGGTCAGTGTAGATAGATATATTTTTATTTGCACACTACAACACACAAATAAATACAACAGACAAAAACAAAACTATCGCGATTCAACAATACACACAATGGAACAATGTATAAAATATGCATTTTTAAACGCATGCACTCTGTTGTACGACCGCTGTGTGCTGGAGTGGTGCAAAAGGCCTCACAACTCAGCATACGATTTGCTCATGCAGATGAGCAAATCACTGGTATTCTGCTGTAGCCCCGAGGTTCAAAATGAGGTATCAAAATGCATGTATATATAAACAATTAGTTACTATTTGCATGCGATAATAAATACAAACATATTACACATAAGTACAAGTTGACATAATGGGTTTGATAAAATACATAATACTACCAGAAAATAAAATATTTGAAGGATAATTCCGTTATACATACGAATATACCAGATATTACCAGAAATACCAGATGATATTAGTTAGTATTTGAATAATTATGTTTGCATAATTGAGCAACACTATTTAAAATCTATAAAATAAAGTTGGCAGACTCAGATGAAAAGACAAACGAATAAATTCAATATTGAAGGAATATACTTAGTATATTTTATTTAACTACTAAATTACAATTATATATATTTCAAATTTTGAAGTAAATTTTACATTTATTGAGAAATACAAAATTAAAAGCTTATTAGTGGGCCCAGCGAACGTTGTCCCACCAGATTACAGCGCGACCTACCGGATCCAATTGTACGAGTAGCTTTATACCTTCCCTCTGGACCTATTCAAACATACACAGAAAATTTCTTATGAATTCTTCTCGCCGTTTTTAAGTTTCAGCGAGACTAACACACAGCGTTTCATTTTTAGGGTTCTGTAGCCGAATGGCAAAAAACGGAACCCTTATGAATTCGTCATGTCTGTCTGTCTGTCTGTCTGTCTGTCCGTCCGTATGTCACAGCCACTTTTTTCCGAAACTATAAGAACTATACTGTTGAAACTTGGTAAGTAGATGTATTCTGTGAACCGCATTAGGATTTTCACACAAAAATAGAAAAAAAACAATAAATTTTGGGGGTTCCCCATACTTAGAACTGAAACTCAACATTTTTTTTCATCAAACCCATACGTGTGGGTTATCTATGGATAGGTCTTCAAAAATGATATTGAGGTTTCTAATATATTTTTTTTTCTAAACTGACTAGTTTGCGCGAGAGACGCTTCCAAAGTGGTAAAATGTGTGTCATAACTTCTAAAATAAGAGAATGATAAAACCAAAAAAAAATTATGATGTACATTACCATGCAAACTTCCCCCGAAAATTGGTTTGAACGAGATCTAGTAAGTAGTAAAATTTCAAATTTCAAATTTTCAATGACGCAATAACTTTTATATGACTATGTTAACATAAATATATAGGTTTCGGCTTGATGGGGTATTGGCTCAACTCTTTGTATATAATAAGAAATATTACTATTATTAATTAATTTGCTAACAATTAACGATGTTTTCTTTTTATATTAATAAAATATATTCTTTTTATATTATCTTTGATATTATTAAGTTGATTATTGTTATTGACAAACAGTGACAGGAGCACTAATTAAGACTCAATGACTATTTTTGTGCATAATATTCAACAAATCACAATCGCACAAACATTCAACTTCATGAGGTTTACACGCATAAGACCACAAACGCGAAATACCAACTCTACGCAAAAAACCACTTTTGCAAAACACCAACTACGAAGAAAACCACTACGCATAACGCCAACATGAATGTTAGCAAAATACCAATTACGCTAAATACCATATTCACGATAATACCAACCTACATTAGGTACTCCACCCGATTGATGATGATTGAGTTCATTTTGGTGAAAAGAAAAGATGGTGCAATGTGAAACACATTTAATATGCGTTTTCCAATGTATTAAGATTTATTGAATAAAGGATAAAACAACACAACACACACAACCTGAGAATTTCTTCACAGCTGTGTGCAGGTTCCACACGATGTTTCCTTCACCCTAAAAGCATTGAATAAATGTACATATGAGATAAATCACATTAGTACGCGGTGGGGTTCGGACCCATACCTCCCGATTGAGAGGCAACGGCCTTATGCACTACGCCATCGACGCTTTCTGATGTTGATTTCTTTTATTGACAGTTGTGAGTCGGATATTTTTGCCATCAACGCAGGTGTTCCTCAGGGATCTGTCCTATCCGCAACGCTATTTCTATTGCACATCAATGACATTATAAACTCGGTGTCATTGACTCTAAGGACGTTAATCTTGGTAGTTTTGATGATATACTCGAATGACAGACAACTAAGGCATTGTGGTATAATGCCGGAAAACCTTTTTGACTCAATGTGAAAACAACTTTTCCTGCTTCTGTGATTTCCGACATCTTTTTGAAAGATTTGTTTATATACTGACATATCATCCTTGAAATCAAATCATAGACATTATTATAATTATCTAGGTACTTATAAAAATAAAACCTCGTTAGAGAAAGACTGGTCGTTGTTGTTGTACACCACTTCTATTGCAATCATTTTACGAGTCCCAGTTGGTGTTTGACGTTTGTGGTATTGTACGTGTTTGGTATATTGAGTAAATAATAATGTCGCAAAAGACCACAAAACGTCAGGTTGGTGTTTTGCGTTTGTGGTATTTTATGTAGTTGGTATTTAGCGTAATCATTTTTATAAATTCGCAAAACACCAACAAAACCTCGGATTGGTATTTTGCGTTTGTGGTATGATGCGTCTAAACCAGCTTATAAAAATACATCCATGCTAGAATGCAAAAAAACGTCACATATCTTATGACAGCTTGTATACCATTAAATGCATTTATTATTCACAACGAGACAGGTTTCAACGGGGCTATTGTCACGTATACTATTAGATGAACTAAAACTTTTGATGACGATAACCCGAAAGGGGAAGCGGAATTTTAATTCGATTCAGACGATTATTAAGACTTTCCACCTCCGATCCAACAGGAAAGGTATACGAAATTGTTATGTCAATAACTCAATTCAACGTAGGTATTTAATATTATTTGATATGTGTTGACTGATTAGCTGTGTCCAGAAGGTCAAACACATTTTGAGGTAATACCGTCCAAAATAAATCAGAGAAAAATCGCTTTTCTCTAATATGTCGAATATTGTAAGAAGAATATGTCGAACTCAATTGATATTGCTTAATTCGACGTTTCAGCTCCAACAACGAGTACCTGCTGGCTTAACCGCCGAAAATCCAATAGTATAAATTCAATTGACATCGGGAGGTATTTTCCGCACGACGACGGGACGATATTTTATGTTAAAGCCTGGCAAAACTGTGCCCTCAATAAATGTGTGTACAGTACAAAAGCGAGACAGTTAGCTGTAGACATTTCATTACCAATTTCTCTTACCTACCTTACAAATGATATAATTTTACGAAATGTAGATATAATTATTATTTACTAGCTTTCCGCTCGCGGCTTCGCCCGCGTTATTATTGTTTCCCCATGGGAATTTATATTTTACCTTAGGAAAAATAATTTTGTAGCCTATTTAAGCCCGGATAACAAATGTCGTAGATATTGGCCCAGATTTTAAATAATTCCCATTGAAACTTTCAACCTCTATTTTGCACCCTTAGGGGGTGAATTCCAAAAAACCATGAGACACGTGTTCAATGAAATATTTTTAAGAGCATGACTCTCAAGTTTTATCAAAAATCATTGCTAATTTAAAAATTTTTCCACACAAACTTGCAACCCCTATTTCATCCCTTTAGGGTTAATTTTTTTTTTAAATCCCTTGTTAATGTGCGTTCGCATTTTGAATTAAAATAACTATCCAAATTTCACGTTTCTACCATTAGCGGTTACGGTTGTGCGTGCGTCTATAGATGGGAACACTACTTTTATATATACATATAGATAGATATTAGCATCATGTCTATTAATGATAAATGTTGTTGTCGTTCCTAAGACACCCAAGAGGTGTAGAGGACCTCCACAAGATCCCGCCATGACTTTCTGTCCGCTGCGGCTTCCTTGCTTGGCCTCAGTCCATTTGAGACGCACGGCACTTAGCTCACAGTCCACCCTTCCGCGCCACGTCTGTACGGAACGTCCATAGGCTCGCATACTGTTAGATGGTTACCACTCGAAAGCGATGCTGAAATTGCTTGTCGTCCCTCTTCGAAAAGGTGCGAAGAGGGAATGAGTCGTACAAAAATTTAAAGAGATGTAAATTTATCCTACGTAAGTTGTTCCCATTTTCCGCAGAAATCCTACTGACAATTTTATTTAATTTGCTAAGATAAGGAAAAATGTTTGAAAACCATTTTCAGCGGGGTTACTAATCTCTCTGTGAACTTTGATCGTCCCGCACTTGGGTGTGCCTGCGAAAGCTAATGATGGGGAGACTGTAAGAAGTTACCTGCGCGGTAGATATAATAAAAACGAAATAAAAGCACATCACTGGAAGAAAACCGATTTCCTTTAGATGGCCCTTTTTTTGACTTGATAATTCAGAATGGTTATTTTATTGATGTCAATGTATGGTATTTTTTTTATGCGCTTAAAAAGAAAGAAAGAAATATTTTATTAGACGCATGTATATAAAAAAAATAGACACAGACAGACGGACAAAGTTTACGTACAAAAATAAGTACAGTACAAAGTACAAAAATAAAATTAGACGAAAAGCCAAGGAGAGAAATAAAAAATAAAATGAGGGGCTGTGTGATGCCAAAAGGTTCAACTAAGGTTTACACAGAAGACCTCTGCTGTGGCCATGGAAGTAATATAAATATGCAAATAATATATACGTTGTGCAGTCTGTATCATTAGTAGCTTAGTACTTAGTACTACATTGCAAAACATATCACAATAGTCTAACAGAAACACTTTGTAAAAGTGTGTGATAATTTAATTTTCATAATAAACATAATAAGTATTCATTCTATCAAAAGAAAAGTATTTGAAAATTTCAAAATTATAATATGGTTCTATAAAATATTTCAAAAGTGTCTTATAATTATAACAATAATATTTCTTTTATATTTGAACATGATATCGTTTTTGGTATACCGAGTTTAAATTTAAATGTTGTGCTCAGCATTTTGTTATGTCGCAATGACACTTGTCATTTAAAGTGACCTCAAGTGGCTATTACCTGTTCATATTTAAGTTCTCTATAACTGCTGTTTTGTCAGACTATTTTTATAAAAAGCCGTCGGAAACTCTAGAAACATACAGTGCCTATAATATACCTACCTAATATTGAAAAAATATTATATCTTTCTAGTGTTAATACATTTATTATTGACTTTTTTTAAACTGATACGAGTGTTTATTACAAAAAAATGTAGGTCAGGTTATTGTAAAAATTAGAAAAGTTGGTACTGTTTAGAATCCGTTTTTGATCAGCGACTTTTGACGCTAACTGTACCTCCTTGACCGCGATGTACAGACATCGACGTATACGGCGAAAGAGTTTGTGATTACTTCCACGGTCCATTTAGATACAGATGTAATAATTCTGGGTTAGCAGTCATTATAACTTGGCTATATGCCAGAAAAGAGAAAAAAAATAACTCTTTGTAAACCCAAACACAATAATAACATATACTAATCAACTTAATATTAACATATTAAAAAAACATTTTTAAGTAATAATATCACTTATTCTTATTATATTTATATAATATACGGGTTTACAGATATCTTGCAAATTGTTGTAGTTTAGCAGCTGCTGTCCTCT
This sequence comes from Schoenobius gigantellus, assembly GCA_963935595.1. Taxonomy (NCBI): domain Eukaryota; kingdom Metazoa; phylum Arthropoda; class Insecta; order Lepidoptera; family Crambidae; genus Schoenobius; species Schoenobius gigantellus. The sequence goes on along the minus strand of OZ012559.1, from coordinate 13,966,533 downwards.
TTATTTAAAACTAGCTGTGCCCGCGAACTAAGTTTTGCCATAATCATTTTTTCCCGTTTTTGCTACATTTTTCATTGATGCTCAGCTCCTATTAATCGTAGCGTAATGTTCTATAGCCTTATTCTCGATAAATGGACTATCTAATACAAAAAGAATTTTTCAATTTGAATCAGTAGTTCTTGAGATTAGCGCGTTCAACCAAACAATCAAATAAACTACTAGGTTTCCGCTCGCGACTTCGTCCGCGTTATTTTTGGTTTCCCGTGGGATTTTTTTTCCGTAGGACAATTACCCTATGTCCTTCCCCTGGTCTCGAACTATCCCTATACCAACTTTCATCGAAATCGGTATAGTAGTTTCGGAGCCTATTCAATACAAACAAACAATGAAATCTTTCCTCTTTATAATATTAGTATAGATTATAATATTAAGTATAGATGTACAAAAAACTATAATATAAATCTAATATATAAAATTCTCGTGTCACAGTGTTTGTTACCAAACTCCTCCGAAACGGCTTGACCGATCTTTATGAAATTTTTTGTGTGTGTTCGGTAATTCTGAGAATATGTCGTAAACTATTTTATTTATTATGGCGAAACGTAGTTCGCCGGCACAGCTAGTCTATCTTCTATCTAATATATAAAATTCTCCAGTAACAGTGTTTGTTACCGAACTCCTCCGAAACGGCTTGACCGAACTTTATGAATTTTTTGTGTGTTCGGTAGGTCTGAGAATAGGTCGTAAACTATTTTTTATTCTAGCGAAACGTAGTTCGATGGCACAGCTAGTCTTCTAATATATAAAATTCTCGTGTCACAGAGCTTGTTACCAAACTCCTCCGAAACGGCTTGACTGATCTTTATGAAATTTTTTGTGTATATTCAGTAGGTCTGAGAATAGGTCGTAAACTATTTTTTATTATGGCGAAACGTAAGATCGCCGTTATTATGGCGAAACGTAGTTCGCCGGCACAGCTAGTTTTTAATATGATTCAAATTGAATAACGTAGTTGTAAATGAATTTAGACGGGCTACCTTTAATATGAACTTTTATAGTTTCCATACTACATACACGCTGATCTCTTCAATCAACAACAGGGGTGCAGACTGACTATAAAAATATAAACTATTAAGTCCTTCAGTTGCATAGTAAAAAAATTCAGACACGTGTTTTTTTGTTTTTTTTTTACATACGAAAGGGAAGCTCTTAGCCATCATCTCACCTGATGGTTATTGATGATAAAGCCGAAGGTGGGAGCGAGCTTCATCTGGACTCCTCAACAACTAAGGCAATGTCTATCTTAGCTGTAATAATCGGAACACAACAATGCTATTAACATTGTTATTATGGCGACAAACTTAGATGACAGACGGTGGTAGCTAGTGAGGTACCACCAACCAAACCAAGCAGAAAAATTTCTGCCCCATGGGGAATCGAACCCCGGACCTCTCAATCTCAACACTCGGTGGTGTTAACCACTAGACCACGGAGGCGGTGTTTTTTACTTTTGTCGAAATAACAGAAATCTACCAAGATAAAGGAATTTAAAGTTATGGTGTACGTTAATACTATTAGTTATTATGTGGATGACGGTTCGCTACGTCATAAAATATAAGTTTAAAATTGACTTACGTATGGCATCATGTGGAATTGTGGACATTTCAAATCAATGTATTTTCACAAGTTGTTAATCAACAACTTGAAAAGATTCATTGATTACGAAAAAAAAAGAAAAAATATGTGGTGCAATATTTTTAGTAATCTGCCAGACGCATAGGTATTGAAAAAAAATTGACCGATTCATATTCAAAACAAATTTTTCTCTCGCTATTGCGAGGCGTATGATGGCGTCAAACTTTGATCGTTCTAATGACTTCGAATTCTTCAAACATGGAAGCGATAAAATTGCACAATCCCAAAACCCGTGAAATATGATGATAGTTTGCTTTGGTCAATCGCCAACCAACAGGCCTGGAAAAAAATTGGCAATGAACAAAAAACTAAAGTGTGTGGATTAAGCTGACTTCCCACGGTCATATTGCAGATCGACACGGACTATAAACGCAGACCAGCATTTCAAAACTTTATCATTCCTCTGAGAGCTACGCGAATTATGTTACCTTATTTGTTAAACTATATTAAGTGAACAACATAATGGATTCGTTCGTGCAGTGACCGACTAAGAATACATCTGTCGCCACTGCCTTTCTTCCCATGGATGCCTTCAAAGCCAACTAATGGAGTTTGCCGCAATTACACCTCATCAAAGAGATAGAAAATTCTAAACAGAACCTTTTTTTTTGAAACGGGAAATCTGTTACAATCCCAAGGGGCTAAGTTGACTAAGCCGGCCACTTGAATATGCTATAGGACTAAGTTCACCAGCGGGTGTTTCGCTGTTGTCCTCATACCCGGCAAAATCCCCCGAAACCTCTATACCCACATCAACCCTCTAGCCGGCATTATTTAGTATGCTAATGGGACCTAAAAGGGTTGAAGCGGTGAAGATGACTATGGAGTGTTGCGACAATTAACAAAACACAAGAACTTGTTTATTTTTGTTTTAACTAGAGCGCACAATATCTATAGCTATTATTATCGTAGCCGAAGCTGCAGAAGTTGGTGACTCGTGCAATACGGGTCCAATTTGGTGCCAATTTGGCAATTCAAGTGCACAAAAACACAATCCCAATATCGATCGAATGGAACTGGATCAAGAGTAAGCCAGCAGATCTTCACGCACCGTTAAAAAAAACATTGCGCGCGCGTCGATTGTTTACGATGATTCGAAAATCACAGACCGTGAGAAACCAGCTTTACGTGTACTCAATTGCTGTTCCGAATGCAATTTTACATCCGCAGCCAAAATTCGACAGTCGGGAATTTGGAATATATCGTCGTAATGAGATAAGTTCGCGAATGTTCCTGTTTGGAGAGATTCATTACACAAAACTGTGTTCGTGCGGCTACATTAAATAGGTACCTATTATTTATTCAATGCAAAGGGCTGTTTTCCTGTACTCAAAACGTGTACTCGACGCTAAATTAAGTACCTACTCTGACAAAACCGCGCACTGAATGCCTTGACCTGTGCTAATGACTAGTAACTACGTTATTCAATTTGAATCATATTAAAAATATCATTATGTAATTAAATTATTGAAAGATCTCCTTGGTACTTTCTGGTTGTTGATTATTGAATTACATTATTTCATAGAAAACCCTCGACTGCTAACAATAGTATTTGTATCTCCTTATCCGTACATAGTCATATCATGTAGAGAATTGGCCTTTAAGAAACAATGACTTTATAACAATATCGCGAGACGATGTTAAACGAGCCAGGACGAGCATTCCAATTAATTAATAGCGAAATAATGCTTGTCAACATGACAATAGTGGGTAATTATGGCTTAAGGCAATGTTTATTTTTTTATACCTCCTTTTCCTATATATACATTTATTTTGTGTTTAGTTTAATTACGAGTAAGGTACTGTAACAGCTTTAACTTTATATGCTTCAGAAACCTTAAAAACCGCATTTTGGATTCTGTCACCAGTGACCATAAGATACCCAGTTCAGTTGGCTAGAAGAGATCTCTTAAGAGACGTACACGTCCTATCTGTATTTTGTTTTCTTGTTGTATAAATTTTTCTTAATGATTTATATAAATTAAATTGTATATAGTATAAAAGCGCTAGCCAAATGTCCGAACTGATGGAAACTTCTTCCTGTCAGATCTGGGGGCCTAGACAAAGTAACTAATGAAAAACGATAACGAAATTCGATAAGAACAAAATGTATGAAATTGACATAATTATGTCATCGCTAAATAATGTGGCGAATCGTTCAAAGTCATCGATATGTAAGTTGGTAGACAAATTGATTCGAAACGAATCGATGAAGTAGCGAATTTTTTTTTGTTACTTTCATATAGTTCTCAAAAGAACTCATTTTCATCAAAATGAAATAAACATATTAATTTTAATCATATACCATTTCAATTTCTCTGTTTTAAGTGTGTTGTTTTCCTACAGAAAGAACGATTCGACACAACGATCGCTAATCCTTACGTTGGCTAGGAATTTGTTTTCGTTATTTCTAGAGACGATGACGAATTTAGTTATCGTTTCGCTATGAAACAATTGCTACTTGTCTAAGCCCCCAGGTCTCCTTGTATACCTGTGTGAGCTTTGTTTCAGGTTGTCTGAAGGGTGCATGCTTTCATCTCGTTTTGCACTCTGGTCCACCATGTCGAGGAACTCCCTTTTTCCTATGGGATGGGGTTCCCAGAATATTCATAATTTTTTTTGTTTTCATTACCATCTCAACGCAATCGTTATCCTTCACCTAACTATCACTGGAGCGACTTTATAATATGAACCTCTAACTCATAAATTATGACTTCACACTTTATAATGTGCACATCTAAATAATATATAAGTACATACATACTTATATAAAAACAAAAATTTTAAAATGTCATAAAATGTATGTAAGTATATTGTTTTTTTATACATTTTTCAATTCGTCGATAAATAAAATTAAACCATTACTTTCCCTAATTTCAATACGTGCACATATAAAAATTGAAAGAAATACCTGTAGGTAGATACGTAAATTATGAAGTTTCCCAATGAATTAAGGGGCTACCTAAATTATAGTAGCACATTATTGTAAGAGCCAAAAGTACGCCATCCAATAAATTATTATTATGAAGCAAACACGGAAGTGCGGCAAACTAAAGAAAATTTATATGATGGCTATAGGGCTATTCTTACAAATAATAGCCAATAGATAGTTAACTCTATATACATTACCGAACACTTATATTGTTTTTCTTTGTATAGTCGTAGTTAGTAACACACTATACCCGTGATTACTACAGAAACATCTGTAAAATAGACAAAAATTAGCATTAATCATCATAAATCAGCAATTACTATTATAAATTATATTTTCAGATAATTTATAATAGTAATTCACTTTAACAAATTAAATTTTGTTTAAATCATTATATTAATTAATGGTAAATTAATATGATTATACCAATCAGATTTGATTTGGTTCAAAAATTTTAAACGGCTCACTGTGTAAATATCGCTATAACACTACGCGCGAATATCCAACAGTCCAACAGTACTTACAATCTGTTATCGAACATATCCGTACAAATCGAACTGTTATGCCAGTGTTTAATCAAACAGTTGAAATATTTTGATTTTTGTTACTGCTGTATTAAAATATTTTCCATTCACTGTAAAATCACACTATCATATTTTTTGCTCACCATATGGCGCCACTGGAGAATAAGGCCCAACTGTCAAGGCGAGACTGATTTGTTTAACTAGGTACGTTGCAATTGCAAAATTATCACAAGTTAACGTTATTGTATAAGAGCGTCGGTGGCGTTGTGGACTCGGTACTGTCCTTCTAATCGGGAGGTCCGATATATCAGAAGTCGACCGATCCGCACTGGGCCAGCGTGGTTGACTAAGGCCTAAACACCATAACTTACGAGTACAGTACGCTCGAGCCCCTCGGTGGGGACGTATATGAGCTGTGATGACGATGATGAACGTTGTCTAATAAATCATTATTGAACTATCCCTCGACAATAGTCATCAGCAAAACACAAATCACTTTGACATCAAGACCTCACGCTTCATTAGCGCACCCCTAGCGAAAAATCCCTTGCGGCAGCCCTCATTGACACAATAACTGACCGGGGTTTGAATGTCACCGCATATCGCGTGACGGGCAAACAAAACCGGTGTTGTCCGGAATCAAAATGTTTTTCAGTCAAACAAGCCTGTGCGACACAGAATGTCAGGAATTCAGGATTCACTGTATTGTTGTTTGAGAGACAATGAAAATTATGTTGCTTGGGTAAACGGAACAATATCTTCGTAATATTGTTACCTGAATAAGTCATTTGGTGTTCACAAGCGGCATTGTTTTTTTTTATAGTATTTTCTCGCCGCTGACTGAAAATGCAATATTAAAAACAAAATACCTAGCTTCGTTCGTGGCACTAAATACGATATAAATAGGTAGTAGATTCATTATAAATAATTACTGTTGACATAAGCCCAATTTCTTATAAGTTTTCTACTTTGAAAACAAATTGAAATCAGTATATAAAAGTTATCGCCATCACAGTAAAAATGAAGAAAATTACGGTAATAAAATCAAATTTTTCTTCACAATATATTCCAGTAATATACTTGAATACGAACTAAGTTATCTCATTAGGCACAGGCATATCATTTTCAATTGTAAGGAAAATTGCTTCCGCTCTTTCTTTAATCTTACGTCATATTCGTCTATCTCTTGGGCGAAATTGCCACTTCGCCATGCCATAAGATATTATCACGCAAAAGGCGGTTGCCGAGTGACATGACATCAGCCAGCCGGTTGATAGGAAATGGCGTGCTTTATCGGCGCCCTCAAAATGGCGGCATTTATATTATGTAGAATCTGAGGCTTGCTGACGATTCGGACAAAATATATTCGGACAAAGTGTCCGAATTGACACATTTTCATTTCAATTTTTTTTTCACTGACAATTCGGACACTATTAAATTATTGAAGCTGTTTAGTACAGCCAGATGAAAAAGTTTTAAAATAATATATGTGGAAAAAAGCGTTAGCAAAACTATTTTACGGTGGCTCTAAGGCGGCATCTATCGGTGATAAATTTCTTTGTGGACGTGTATCACTGCTATATTACATACATGTTTAAAAAAACAAACATCATTTAAAACGTATATTTTGTATAAAAATCAACATCTTGTCGATATTGGTTTATATTAATCTACAATACAATCACATGACGGGTAAATCGCGGGCTTGATATGACATGTCACCTTTTTATGCTATAGGGAGACTGCTGCATGCACAAATAAAACAAAGTCTAATTTAAACAGTAACCTAATGTATGCCTGATGTCGACCAATCACAACTTCACATTATCACGTCATTCAACTTCTAAAACAAAATCGGTTTGTTCTGATTGGTCTAACGTTACGTTCCGCATTAGGTTTAATTTCAATGTATTCGAGAAATTAATAGTCTGGACTGACTCTAAATTATTCTAAGTAAATTTTCACAACAACCAATAATTAAAACTAAAATTAGTCCATTTGCACGAGACAGACTTTGACATTAAATTTGGAAATGTCTGAAGCATTCTAATATTTTACTTTACTTTTGCCTTCTCTCGGACCATTAATCAGGAGCGTGATGTTCTTCAATAGAAGACTCTCCACTTACTTTTGATGCTCGAAAAATTGGAAATCTTATTTGGAACTCATTAGTTCAAATACTCTTTTAAACGCCTTAATACGTCAATTTAGCTGTATTTTGAATTTTAGGTATGGGACTTTTTCTTAAAGGCTTCGACAATAATTTATTCAAAACTTACTGGTTTATTGATGTTCAAGTAAATGAATAGTTGAAAATATTTGGCTATACAAAAGAACTTTACTTGAACATCAATAAACAAGTATTGTTAAAAACCAACTTTACTCAGTTAATCGGGCTTATATGTATATCTAAGCCATAAGCCATATTTTAAATCGATTTGTAGGTATTCTAATGTGTAGGTATAATATACTCGTACATATATAAACATACTTATAACTTATCAAATCACTGAGCATTTTTCGTTTTTTGCGCAAGAGTTTGCTATCGCCGCTTAGCACTTTTTGATCACTAGATACTGAAATTTAAAGGAGATTAGAAGTTTTTTCCTGAATATAATTTTATTAGTTTTCGCAATACTTTTGCTTAAGCGACAACTATTACACGATTTAAATAAGCTACAAACTTACAGATATACAGTAAATTTAGATAAAAAATCAATAAACTAGGCACTTTTTGAAAAAACCGATTTACTTTTAGAACAAAAGAGATACGATTTTTTCGAAAAAATAAAACTTTATCCTTCATTTTCCACAAGTACAGTTTTGGCGCTTAAGCATTTTCTCCTTTCCACTGACGATATGTATATACTTACTTACTTACTATACTAATATTATAAAGCTGAAGAGTTTGTTTGATTATTTGTTTGTTTGTGTGTTTGCTTGAACGCGCTAATCTTAGGAACCATTGATTCAAATTGAAAAATTCTTTTTGTGTTGGCTATACAACATCACGCTGCAACTAATAGAAGCTGAGTATCAATGAAAAATGTTACAAAAACGGGAAAAAAATGTATGACGAAACGTAGTTCGCGGGCACAGCCAGTTTATTATAATATCCGTAATTGTTAAATTTTTCTGGTTAAATCTTCTTTATACACGGTGTTTCATAATAAACAATAAATAATCAATGCGTTATCTAAAACTAATTATTAAAATGTGTTTACACGTAATGTCATTCAACCCAAAATTTTCAAGTATATCATAGTATCATCATCATGTCTATGATTTACATGAAAATTTTGCGTTGAATGACATTACGGGTAAACACAATTTAAAAATTAGTTTTTGATAACGCATTGATTATTTATTGGTTATTATGAAACACCGTGTATATACGTATAAATCAAAGTCGCTCCCGCTGTCTGTACGCTTAGATCTTTTAAATTATGTCACGGATTTTAATGCAGTTTTCAGCAATAGATAGAGTGATTCAAGAGGAAGGTTTATATACACGGTTATTTTTTTATCACCCTGGAAAATTTTAAGGATGCTTCAGGACACATCTATTATTATATAAAAAAAAAAATCTCTGAAAATGCTGCTCTCAACTGGATTTTTTCGTTGACTAACAAATCGTTGAAACTGATTTCAAATTATTATATGTTTGCTTAGATATTAATTTTGATTAACGTTCGAGTTGCTTGTGATTTATTTTTTAATGGTCCTTAGTTAGAATTTATGTTTAGTTTTACGATGTTAACAACCTAAACAAAGTCTTTTAATTGAATATCTGACGATATGTCGAGCCTAGTTTTCGTAAGATGATAAACTCTAGTCACAATATTTTGATAATTATTAGGTTGTCCCGAATAGTTATAAAAATATTGTGACTAGAAAAAATATTGTGACTAATCGCAGTTGGAAATTTTCGAAAAATACAAAAATATCTCTGAGATCGTGATATTTTCACTAAGGTCAAAAATTGAGGTAGGGGATATAGATGGACTTCATTATAGCCATAATGAAGTCCATCTATAATTAAAGGTTTATCCATTGTTTTAGGGACATCCTGTATATCTAACGATTAACAATAATTTACCTTACATAACTAGACAGTTAAGTGAAGTGATTTATTGCATAAATATTAATCAGCATATCAACCGCCCTAACTCTTCATCTTACCTATTACATAATTAAGGCGGTTTGTCTAACTCTCACTGAATATGATTAGCGTTATACGTGATAAAAAAATAATTCTGTCTCTGCCAGCTACAAATAAATGACAATAAAATCAACTTTCTGACCTGAACAATAAAACATAATTATATGGGTACAGTGAGAAATATAAATGTGAGCATGCCGCCCTACCTAGGGGCCATTTTATATATACATGATTATAATTTAACGTCTTTAATCTAATAGTAGGTATATCACGGTTGACAAGAAATAAATTTTAATTTTTAAGTAAATTTGCAGACATATCGAAACAAATCATGCTGCTGGTAGATACGTTGAATTTTTGATGAAGTGGCCAAATATTTAAAAAAACTAGCGCTATAACCCCATACAATCTTCATTAAATTATTAAGCGTATTAACTGCTTTACCGACTGTAGCCTAAGCAAACATCAGTATGTAAGCATAAGTTTAAACCATCACCTCACTTTAAACCACCACGTTTGGCACTCACACACACTTTAACATTTCCTCAATCAGCCCACCTAGACAAAGTTACTGTCCATTGAGTTATCTGTTAGGGTGCTATCAGACGGCTCATTCAGAATATTCGCTCGTGTGAACACGTCATTTTAGTTCCGCTCCGTGTTCATCCGGCTTTGCTAAAATGATAAACAAAAGAACGTTCACCTGTTCCATTCTCAAGATGTCGAATGATGTCGTGCGTCTTGGAGTTAATCTAATATGTGATTAAGTATTGAGAAATCGAGCAATGAAGAATCATTCGTTTGTGAATGAAAAGTCATTTTTTTCGTGCACTTGGGTGATGATTTTATTGCATCGGCTCCTTTATAAATTTATTTTAAACTTTACTTTTATTTCATATTCCAACTTTACACTTCGAGTGAAACATACCAAATGAAAGAGGGCAATGAACCGTACGATAGCACTCCTAAAGAAAACAAAAATCTTGTGACAAATATTATTGACACCTATTGGTGTGGTTGGATTCGATATACATTTACACAAAATTTTATAGAGAATTACTTTGTCCGGGCCGCAAAATAACATAATCATTCTTAACATTAACCAGCAACATTATACATTACACCAATCTCAGAAATGTACAATCAACAGCACATCGCAGGCTACACAAAACCGACAAATCTCTCTGATTGAATTTGAACTTTAAGTTTTTTAACGTTAACATTAAAGTTGATTGATAAATATTGTCAGTGTGGTAGCCTGATGTTCTGTTGACTGTACAAGTTAAACTGTCACTGTCTAACATAAAGCCTGTGATCCGCAGCGGACGAGAACGGGTCGATATCGGAGACGATACCGGACCGGCCCGTCGAGATCAAGAACTTCGCCAAACTCTGCGAGCAGCGGCGCAAGTTCCCAGTCCTGTATAAGCTGGAGTTTCAGGTACGTTAATCTGTCGTCGTCGTGTGGTCGCCCTCTAACATGTCTACGAAGGAAACTCGAGCCGGAAAAACTAGAATAAACGTTAAACTAAAAGTTAAAACTTAACTCCAGACTACTCGTAGTATTTACGGCGTCCAATTTTTGTCGGGAATTTTGTGGAGTACAGAGTATTATTTCGGTTTTATTTCTTTGTAAATGTGTTCATAACTTATTATATAAATAAAAAGTGTTGCGTGAATTAAAGCCGGAAAATAATGAACGCATTAACAATAAAGTAAAAAGAATGAAGTATTTTTTTGTTCGATGAAGAGGAAACACTAAGCTCGAAGGAATTCAAAAACAGGTGTTTGCAAAATGTATTGCTGTCGCGCTGTGCCCCGAACAAACGAGCTCAGCGCAATAGAGAAAACTGCACCGAAGATACAGCTCGGACCAAAGATATAATATACCTTTGACAAGTACACAAAATGGACGTTTCGTATTTTCCTGTTTGATAAAAATAATTTAAAATAAGACCTAACAAACCAACAGTTTGATACATAAAGAATCTAAATAAAATTACTTACACCAAATATTTAGGTTATTTTGGTGGAAATGGTAGTAGAAATATGTTATTTATTCATTGTATGATCATAAATGGTTATAAATTCTCATACGCAAAAATTTCTATGAAACATTCAGTAATAAACACAAAATAAAGAGATGCATATTACTTAGCTTCATAGCGTGTCTGCATGAAAATAGCGGTTCATTTCGGTGTATCGTAGATCAGATAAAACTCTGAAAATGAATATAATAAAATACAACAGAGGAAGGCAACAAGAGACCTCAATTAAATGAGCTGTTTAATTACGTATTGAGTTTAACTGAAACTCAACATCAATCATTTAACAAATCTATGATTTCAAACTTGCGATTCTGCGAGCACAATATACCTATTTATTTATTTTGTATTTCGAATTTGTTTATTTTGAATTGGCCGAGAGTAACATTTGTGTCACATAGGCAAGTCAGTAGTTACAGATTAATATAAGCTAAATCTAGTCTTTTAAATTTACACCACAACATGTCATGTCATTAAATACAATAAAAAAAAAATGTCATATCCATACAGTAAAACAATAAATAATCAATAAACAAAATAATTTGGCAAATTCGTACATAAAAAATTATTCATCAACAGGTAAAAACAAACGCTCAGTCAATCGAAGGGTCATAAATTCATTCAGTGAGTACATAAGATTTTCCACGAGAAAACATTTTAATGTTTTTTTGAATGAAGGATCATCAAGTTTTGTTACTACTGGTGGCAATTTATTATACATGGCAATTTTGTTATAAATGCCTTGTTTCCGGACTTTGGCTAATCTAGTTCTTGGCTGTAGCAATTTATTATTATTTCGTAGGCTGTGGGTTATGTAAGTCACCTCTTTTTAATATATTATGCCGTTGTTCGTGTATTTCTATAAGACTGTTAAATATGTATAGCGATACTACAGTCATTATTTTATTTTTCTTAAAATATTCTTTAGCCGAGGACCGTTTCTTTAGAAAATTAATTACTCTTATAGCTCTTTTTTGTTGCCTCAAAATGCATGTAATATCTGTCGCGTTGCCCCATATTGTGATGGCGTATCTTACAAGGGAATGGATGTATGCATAGTAAACTGTGATAAGAGTTTTTTTGTCGATAAGTGGTCTTAATTTCAGGAGTGCATAGTTTGCACTGGCCATTTTTTTGCATAATTTTTCAATATGTGTTGAGTGAGTTATGGTATAGTCTATATTATAGCCTAGGAAAATTGTGTCTGTGGTTTTAATATTCTTGTCATCTTTTTTTAGTCGATATTCCATAACTACACTTTTGTCAGCATTTAGTATGATGCCATTAGCATTAAACCAGTTTTTAAGAATAGTAATAGCGTTATTATTATTTTTTTCTAAATTTTCTATTTTATTATCTTTACAACCTACATGTGTATCATCTGCGAATAGACTTACATATGCCCAGTCTGGCAGAGCATTTACCAAGTCATTGACGTATATCAAGAACAACACTGGACCTAGTATAGAACCTTGTGGTACACCGATGCAAACATCACCAATATAGGAGCTTTTATCATCTATGTTTACAATTTGACATCGGTTGCTCAGATAGCTTTCCATCATTTTAAAAGCTGTATCTTGAAATCCGTAATATTGCAGTTTCATTAACAAAAAGTCATGTCTTAGACAGTCGAAAGCCTTTGATAGATCGCAATAAATACTGGCACATTTCTCCGAGTTATCTAGAGAATCAAGTACGAAATAAATCACATTTCTGATTGCTATTTCAGTCGAGAGCCCCTTACGGAATCCGCACTGAGATTTAGTAAATAAGTTATTTTTCTCGAAAAATCCTACTATTCTATTTTTCAAGATAGTTTCCAGTATTTTAGAGAAAGTAGGCAATATGCATATAGGCCTGTAATTAGACAAATCATTTGATTCGCCTTTTTTATATAACGGTATTATTTTGCCAATTTTTAACGTTTCTGGAAATATTCCTTCTTTAATACAAGAATCCATTACTAAATATAAGAGATGCATTAAATTATCATTGTCACGTACTATTTTTATCATGAATTCCGAGTTTAAATCATATATATCCTTAGTTTTCTTTTTTTTAATTTGTTTTATGGAGAGTGTCAATTCATGTACATCTAATGGTTCTAATTTGAATACATTTAAAGGTTTTATTACGTTTCTTAGGTATTTCATAGATTCTTCTTTGTCAATATTCAGGTTGGTTGTTAAATTATAAGCTATATTCCTAAAAAAGTCATTAAATGAATTTGCAATCAACTGCGGATCGTCAATATTTAGACCATTGTTATCCCTTATAAAGCTTATTTTCTTTTTTTGTTTATTTTTTTTGCCGTAGCACGATTATTCCTTTATAATTTTCCAAGATTCTTTGACCTTGTTTTGCGAAGAATGTATTCTATACTTATATTGAAGTTTTTTTGCAGTCGTCATAACTTTTCTCAGTATTTTTCTATATTTTTTAATTTTGAGTCTCGTTTGTTCATTCGGATAGTGTCTTTGCAAAATTTCCATTTTAATCAAATTATTTTTAGAAACCTCTATGCCCTTTGATGTTCTTTTCCTTGGCTTAGTAGTGCTTACTATTTTCAATGTCTTTGGAAAGGCAATATTGTAGAATCTACACCCGTGGTATCGATACATTGTACAACATTAATTTCTTAGGCATCCTCATTGTCATAATTCACTATTACGACATTTCTTGCTTCATATCATTTTCTATCAGTGTCAAAGAGACGATACGCATCGCAAAGGCCTATACGCTGCTTTATCGCGGGACCATTAATTTTGGTGAACATTTTCAGAGTTATTACTTTTACAACGGAAGCACGTGTGATGTCAATAAAGATAGAAAGATGTTATGGATAACATTAACACCGATCCTAAAGGCGAAAATTTATCCATCCATAACCCTCAACGCTAATGGGATCACATGTGTATGAAAATTATTATATTGGTATGTTTAAGTAATGTTTCGTAAACATTTGTTACTTTTACTAATTTTATCTCGCTAAGTAATAGTTACAGAAATGTGGTAAAAAAGTTTCAAAAATGAATTATGAATCTAACACTCATTTAATATCTTCGTCGTGATAATAAAAGTCTTTGAAGGTAGGTCTTTACAAAAAAAAGTACTAAAACGGTTGTGATCATGCCTATGTGCGACTTGCACACCACTCACTAAATACAGTTTGACGTTAAACGCATTTAAAACAAACTTAGGTCTGCTTTTTTACAAACAAATGTCAAAACAATATTATTGCTTATCGGCTTAGTTAGTACATAAATATATATTCCGGTTCGGCGTCCACGCTTATAATAAAAAAAAAAATTATAAAAATGTAGCAACATACCTACTAAGTTGTTGTGCCAAACAGGATCCAAAATTATCTGTACCATCTTTTGTAATTTTGGATACAATAAAAGTATTGAGTATTGAGTATTGAAACTACATCCTGCAGCTGACATTATCTTCCATTACTATATGTATACTAATTTATTTCACCATACCAATTAAGCGTCTTGACTACCTATGTAACGTAAGTAAAGGCAAGCTTAGAATTTCGATCACTTGTATTGTGGCACAACGTTGCAGCGTAATGGTGCTCCCACATTGCCGTTATAAAATGTTTACAATGTTAGTAGACATTTTGTTAACATTTGATTACAATGTTAAAAAATGTTTTCATGTTAGGTAATGTTAGTAAACATTTCTTAACAAAATTGTTTTTAAACAAATTGTAGCTAAATAAAACATTTGTTATCTTTTGTTTGTAAACATTTATCCTGTCGCATTGTGGACCCTACTACGCGCGCCCTAAAGGGCAGGGAGAACACCGAGGTGTTTTAGTGGGTAGGCCTGGCACTCTGCCGGGTGAGCCCCACACACGCTCGCCGTCTAGCCAACGGTGGGTACGGTGCGGTTGCGCATTTCCCCGCGAGAAAAAAAAAGGGTGACTGCGGGCATAAGAATAACTAATAATACGAGTATAGAAGCGAAACTCCGGCCGTCGAGCGCTCAAGGCCACGTTATTTACCTACCGTTTGATTTCCGTTGAACGGAATCGCCAGTCAAGGTGCGCACCGTGTGTTTCAGGTACCCTGTGAATGTTTTCCTTTTGATTACCTGATTAAGCTTTTTATAAGAATGCGTATTTACTACGCGCTGAAGTTTAATAACCGAAACTTCAAATCATCTACAAAAACGCTATCTTTTATAAATATCAGACATTTGTAAATATTTCTGTTGAATTGAAACCTTTTAAATAAAAATGATTGAATACTTACTTTAAAATTATTTTTATTATACCTACCCTAGATATAGATACAGTTTTATTCGTAATATTCATTACATGTCAAAGCTATACAATATAATGTATCGAGTTTCTAAAGCTGTCATTGTAGTGTAATTTTGAAACTCTGTAAGTATGGGATTTTTTGTCAAGTCGGGAATAATTTGAATTATGAGAAACTTTGGTACTGCTATATATATTTTTATCGACATTTGTCACTGTTCCATATAAAATTTAAATACAATCAATACTTGATTGAAATTATATGAAACAACAGATTTTTTTTCAAGTGAAAATGTTGGTCTGATAGTAAAAACTGAGCTTAGGTTTTATCCATTAGTACATTCATAACTTCAGCTCTTGGACTATAAACGTAGGTACGATACCTAAATTACAAACCATTTTTGTACATCGAAATTCGAAACATTTTAATGATTTTGTTCTCGAAGTGTAGGGATTAAGCTCAATTAATCAAAAATAGGCAGGTTCTTATAACTACGGTATCAAAAAAAACTAAAAATGTGCGTACTATTGCTAAAGATAGTCGCTCGCTCGCTACACTTGAAGTACAAAATCAATAAGACTCGGTGTATGCTCAGTTTCTCATTTAATGTAAAATATGGAGGTCCCTGTAGAAAAAATATTGTAGTGGTAACCATACGTCCATGTGGTGACCCTAGCGGCGTCCGCAGACTACTGCGGGGCGTTACAGGGGGAAGGGCGCTGTAGGTATGCAAATAGCGGCATTTGGCGCACCCACAAAGGAGATTCGCTTCTATACTCGTATTATTAGTTATTCTTATGCTGCGGGGTATGCGGAGAGCGCGGGGCCCGTTTTAGCGTACGCCACGTCCTGTGGTGTACTGGACTTGTCAGTCACTATACTTTCTCTAGCTCTTAGCGTTTATCGCATCCAGTGAGAGTGCTTTTTCTTTTTTTTTTACCAAAAAACAAAAGCTATTTCAATGAGTAAATATTCCATTTTATTTACGTCTCAGAACGAAAAACCAAATTGCGTGACAATGTCATGTTTTCAAATGTTATAAAATGTTTGTAAACATTTTCGATCAGTGAAGAAGCACTCACAACATTTAACAATTTCTAACCCAATGTAACAATTCCTAACATTTGTTAGTAAATGTTATAACAGCAGTATGGAGGCATAATAAGAACCTAACCCCTTAACATAAACCTTTATTTAATATGAAATGCGCTCGCCCGCGATCTCCACATAGGCCTTATTCTATATCATCGTGTCTTGATAGTAGAGTTTCAATAAAACTGCTTTTGTCACTTATATACATTTTCCTGCAATTTATTCGTACTTCATTTTCACGATAAGTCAATACTGTCAAATGTTTTAGTAAGATTCCGGTTAACCAATAACTATCTCGAAAAGCAATGTGCTATTGAAGTGTTATTGACGCGCCATAAATACCTTAACCCTAACAGAATAAGGCCCCGGATGTGAAGCGATGATGCGGTCTATTTTTTTTTGAAAATAGAAATAATTTTTCTTACTACGAAACCAGTGGCATACATTTTATTCATGGTACGTATCGTGCGAAGATTTTTTTTAACCTCACGTCACTTTTCTTCTTTTTATACATAAGCCAATGTATGGCAAGTTTTAAAGTCACTTTCTATTATGATTCCTTTTTTAATTGCATAAAAGAATTGTTCTGTTCACCGGGTACACAAACTTTGAAGCTTTAAGGAGCGTCCCCACTACGAGCCGCTCGGCCGCGGAAGCCGCGAAGCTCAGCCTCACGAGCTTTTATTGTTCTCTTGCAATGCGTCCTCACTTGCCTTGCTTGTCCTTAGGCCTCGTAAGCCGAGCGGCCCTAGTGGGGACGCTCCTTTACATTCGGAATCGGGTCGCTCGGGCGATTACATGCGCGGCATCAACTCCGCGGATGTACTTGCCACTAGCGCACAGTTTATCTTTTTTTAGTAGAATATTTAAATGTTTTATTAATTTTGCAAAATTGACGATTTTAACTGCCCGCAAGGGCCAATAAAAAAAAGTACTTTTGTATTTGAATTTATTAGTAGGATAGATAGGGGAAGACTTTTATATGATTATATCATTTCTAAGCTTTTATGAAGTGTACTTTGTCTAGTGTAGAATGTAGATACATAGAAAATGAATGCTAGGGTGAACTACCGAATGAATGAATGAATGAATATCTTTATTGTTTCTAAAATAAAAATTTTACAATAATTTAAAGGAGACAATTTAAACAAAAGGCGACCTTATTGCCAAAGCGGCAATCTCTACCAGGCAACCTCTGCTAGAGGAAAGGTAACTTAAAACTTATCATGACGGGTAAATAAACAACATTATATTTTGTTATTTAATATTAAATTAATGACTATAAACTACATATACTACATACTAAATAATACTATTCATACACTACGTAAATTACATATACTTAAATAAAATACTAAAAACAGTAATGGAGAACACTAAGCTTCCAGCTGCAAAAAATGACTTTTAATTGCTCGCGTAAATGAGTCATGCGAACGAGCACGCCTTACGGACTCCGGCAAGGAATTCCAGAGCCTAACAGCTTTTACCGTAAAAGATTTGTCATAGAAAATTGAGGAATGAGGTGGGAGAACTAGAGACAGGTCGTTTGAGGAACGTAAGGTTCTATTTATTGTTGTGGAATGGAGAACAAAACGGGATTTGAGGTAATTAGGAGCATGTGGATTGGTAAGCAAAGAATGGAGAAGGGAAAGGATGTGGCAGTCTCTTCGACGAGTTATTGGTAGCCATTGAAGTTTGGAGCGATAGTAAGATATATGATCGAATTTTCGTAGCCCAAAGATGAACCGTATACATAGGTTCTGTAATCGCTCCAATTTGTTCAACTGGGTAACGGATAAATCAGGGTAACAAGTATCGGAATAGTCCAAAATAGGAAGAAGCAGGGACTGGGCTAACGAAATTTTCGTTTTGGTCGGAAGTAAATTTTTCAAGCGCTTAAGAGAACTGTACACACAAAACACTCTCCTGCTGACCTCCGACACTTGCTTGAGCCAGGAAAGGGAGTTGTCGAAATATACACCTAAATTTCTTACCTCTTTACTTAGACAAATAATTGACCCGTCGAAATTAATATCGGGTAAGGAATCATAATTAACTCTTGATATGTACCAGGGACTGCCAATAATGATACACTGTGTCTTTTTTGGGTTAACTAGAAGACCATGACGTTGGCTCCAGTCCGAAATATGTTTCAAATCTTTATTAATAGTGCCAATTGCTTTAGCCAGATCATTTATTGGCGCCTGAGTGTAGATCTGGAGATCGTCTGCATACAAATGATAAGAGGAAGATATAGAAAGAGTAATTGAGTTTATGAAAATTGAAAAAAGAAGTGGGGATAAAACGCCACCCTGCGGCACGCCAGCAAATATATCACACCATAACGAGAAATCGTTATCAATGCGAATCCGTTGCCGACGCCCGTACAGGTAACTTTGAAACCACTCAATTACTGGCGGAGATATGTTAAGAGAACGTAACGTAGCTAGGAGTATATCAAAGTCAACAGTGTTGAACGCATTACTAAAATCAAGCAGGGTTAACACCGTTAGCTCCTTGTTTTCCATACCAAAACGAATGTCGTCAGTGATTTTAACAAGTGCCGTTGTCGTACTATGACCGGGGCGGAAACCAGATTGGTAGGGATTCAAAAGATTATTACGATGTAGGAAATTGACTAATTGTTCGTGAACAAGCTTTTCCAGGACTTTGGATAGGAAAGGCAATATGGAAATAGGTCGGAATTCGGAAAAGGTAGCGGGATATGAATTTTTAGGTAGTGGAGTTATATTAGCTTCTTTCCAACTTGCGGGAAAAATGCTACTGGAAATGGATTTGTTTAGGATATCGGTAATAACAGGTGCAAGGATATCAATTAAGGGAACGATCATACTACGACTAATGCAGTCACTACCACTGGCATTGGAGGCAATATTAAGTACGCATTTCTTAACACCACACACAGTAAACCGATTAATGCTGTACAGTATTAAGCTTTCTAGATGATCACCACCAACATAGTTCTATGTCTTTGGTTCCAAGCCAAGACTCTCCATTACACGGCTCCAATAATTCACTGTAATCGCCTTGGACAGGACGCCGAAAGAACTTGCGATGCGCATGTTCAAGACATAAGCTATCTTGACTTTAAATTTAAATCTCACTATCGAAGTTATATATGTTATGTATAATAATAATAATAAATAATAAAATTTAATTAGTCAAGATCGACAGTTACATACTAATATGCATACTAATATACATAGTACTTACATATTAATATGCACTTTCACAACAACAGTGTTATCTAATGTAGTAGTTTTCAGTTAGTATCAATTGGTAGTAAAGACAGTTTTATTTTTTACTAGATAGCCGAACAGACTTCGTTCTGTCAAAACTTATTTACTCTGTCATTGGTACGGGAAAAGAAAACTGTGAACCTTCCTTATCATCATCATCATCATCATCATCACAGCCCATATACGTCCCCACCGAGGGGCTCGAGCCTACCCTATATTAGGGTGATTAGGCCTTAGTCAACCACGCTGGCCCAGTGCGGATTGGTCGACTTCACATACATCATTGAATTTCTTCGCAGATGTATGCAGGTTGCTTCACGATGTTTCCTTCACCTTCCTTGTGCCTTAAGGAAAATATGAAAAAAATTAGCCGAACCGGTCCATCCGTTCTTGAGTTTTACACTTAGGAACACATTTGGCGATCCATTTTTATTTATATATTTCTATTGCTTTGCGTGTGTACATTAACATTTACTTATATACATATACATATAGATTAATGTACACATGCACATAGTAATAGATACACAGACAAATGGGAACATTGTACCTACAAAGATTTAACTTATTTCAATTAAAAATTTGCTGTGCCCGCGAACCACGTTTCGCCTTATTAAAGTAGTATATTCGCAATAATAAATATTGAGGTATAAAAACTATCCTATCTTTTGAGTAGAACCAAATTTTATACAGGAAGCCAAATTTCATCAATATCAGTTAAGTAGGCAATCTTGGAGTTTATCCCGAGCAAACATCTTGACACGAGATTTTTATATATGTATACAGAGTTACTTTTTTATCACCCTGGAAAATGTATGGGACGCTTGAGGACATATCCATTATTACCAAAGACATTATAAGAGTAGACCAACAATGCAAACGAAATGTATGAAGTCCCCTTCAACCAATTTTGATATGATAATAGCTAAATAAATAAACATAATTAAGACTCATCGGTAATAAATAATGTTACAATGTGATTTAGTTTTTATTACTGTTCGTTTTTTACACTACAAAACGAAGTTATTTGGGCATGTTTAAGTATTTTTATAACTTGACGCGCGCTCGACAGTCGAATGCAGTACAAATACAGTATGAGTAGCGGCCGCCTGACCGCTGTTGTGGTTGAAGGGGGTTTCTTAGAGGCCGCGCGTATTGTCGGTCTATCTCTTATAATGTCTTTGATTATTACATAAAAAAATTATAAAATAAAAAAAGTCTTTAAAAATACAGTACTAAACCAGTGCAGTATTTTTTTGGATAAGTATTTTAGAAAATTAATATAAAATTAAATAGATGAGTTATTTATGCTCTGTACAACACATGTATTCTGAAAGGATTAAAAATACATGGTGTTGTACCTACTCTTATGTTGCGTCGATCCCATCCGGCTTGAACGGCCTGGTTACTCTATGTATTTAGGCAATGAGACACAATGAAGCAATACTTGTTCTCTATAAATCCACCAAGATTATTTTGCCTGCAAAGCTGAATCCACCAAAATTACATCTAGCCCAAATTATGTCAAATACAGTATAAGTCATTCAACCTCTTATGTAACTGTAAATCCGTGAATGAAGTAGGGATACATTGAACAAATATGTTAGGTACGCTGTTGTTTTGAAACTTTTATTAAATTTCGCATCCCTTTTACCAAGTTTGTCTGTAACGGAATAAAATAAACAAACTGTCCGAATCTGAATACGTAATAGAGCGAATAACGAATTCCTTTCCGCTGTTTCTCAGTTTTTCGTTCTGTTTGAAACACCCGGAGATTATTCGCAACCATTTCAATTCCAGTTTGATTTTAATTAATACAATGCCAAAAAAATCCTGACCTATTTACCGTGATCGCCGCTTCAGCTCATACACCTCACGGATATCAAACGTAGTAGTAGCAATTAGTATACAATACTACGGCTGGCCAAACGGTCTGGCCCCGTATTATGTACTCTTATTTCCGTTCAGTTTACGGGCCTAGAATTAATTTTGCTATTGATGAACTTTATAAGCAAGGCATTAGAGTTCAATACGAAATAAAAAATAAGCAGATATTAAACTAAATGAAAATAAGACTTCATAATACGGGGTCTGGTATAGGGTTATATTTCGAGTTTTCCATCCCTTCATAGAGGTATAATTACGGTCAGTTCCTACGTCCATGGAAATAATGAGCGACAACACGTGTATTCTACATCTATGACCGTGTACATATTATCATCATCGTAACAGGAATACCATTATTATTATACATGAGTTCGTTTGCTTTGACATCGAATTGACATACTTGTTAGAACAGAATATAATCTGTGCGGAATAGTCTGGACAATCAAGTTCTGCCATATACATATACACCTTAATAATACGCGTTGATATCGACCAATAAAAATTGTTCCCTATCCCAACTATCCTCGAAAGATGTAATGCGCATTACCTTAATACATTCTTCAAATTACGTTAAGAACTTCGCCATTTTCATTTCCCTGTATCGCAAGTATCCCGATATTCTACAATAGGAAGCTACTCCTATAACATGAAAATGGTGCTTAGCAAACACAGGACTAAGCATAATCACCAACCAAGCATAATACTGAATTTAATATTTATTCATTACTATCCGCCCGGCCCAGCTTCGAACAGATGTACTAAAAAAGTTACTCAACCATCTCACCTCACTTTTTATATGAAAGTTCTGAAATTATTTTTTTACTTTTTGTTAAATATTACAAACATTTTCTTATACACAAACCTTGTACTGACAATGACGAATACAACGAAAGAGAATTATCCAATTCGGTGCAGTCGTTCTGAAGTTATGCGCGTACATACATTTCGGCGATTCATTTCTTTATCTTTTGACTTATAAATTGGATTGATTGATTTACAATAAGGAAAACAAATTATTTGTTTTTATACGTAATTATTGTGATTCGTTGAACTGATATTCTTTGACTTAACAATAACATTTGGCTTTTAAAAAACTCACATTCATTCATTTCGCATTCAACTTTGTAATCTCAAGGGTTCTAAATGTAGTTCATCATATGACAAAAGCAATTGTCCACTTTGTCCAGGACTTTTATCTGCAAAGAGAAATCGGTCCCACAGATAAGGCGCAAAATAGAATGAGGTGAACGACACTAACAAAGTGTGTAGTTTGTTCCCGACAAACCCACTGTTGCATGCACAAGCCACTATAGGGAGAAATAGAATTTAGAATATACTGGCTGATCTGGTGGGCTATTGTCTAAGAAAAAATCTATCACGATCGCTTATAAATTGACAGCCATTCCGCCGTGAACATAAGACTCTGTGTCGGCTTTCTTTTATAAAGGAGTAATGGATGGGTTAGTAGTCATTGTACGCTGGATCAATGTTATACTAATTATCATAATCTAGTCATATTAAAATAATAAAAATATAAACATTTTCAAACAACAATTAAGGTGTTTCCAGACTACGCTATAATATAATAGCTTATATTATAGCATATAGTTCATAGCACAGCAATATCGCGCACCATACATTTATTATGGACACGTTCACACTTAGCTGTACTATTATATTATTGGTTCACTATACGTTATAACTATTTGCTATACTATATACCTAGCACAATAGTATAGCGTAGTCTGAAATGAGCTTTATCCTAAAGAAATCGAAACACAACGCCATCTACGGGATTGGTTACCAAACTTATATTTAAATCACAGCGCCATCTGTTACAAAGTTATGCAACATTGAGGTCAATAATCGATTAAAAATTAATTAAAGCAAGCCTAATTAGCAAAATTGGTTGAATAGTTTCGGAGTTTATCTCGGACAAATATCGTGACGCGAGATTTTACATATTATACACGGTTATTTTTTATCACCCTGGAAAATTTTAGGGACGCTTCAGGATACATCAATTTTTATAAAAAAAATATAAAAATGAAATATATATTTTTTTTTAATTAAAAAATCTCTAAAAATGCTGTTCTCAACTAGTGCAGCCATGGCACCAACTTCGAAATCGCAAAAAAAATCAGCTGTTCCATACAAATGTTCAACATTCACTGAACCTAAATGTATGGAACAGCTGATTTTTTTTGCGATTTCGAAGTTGGTGCCATAGTGAAAGTTGTTCAGTTTGCTTGTCTGAACAAGCACACAAAATTTTTGTTATAACTAAAAAATAACCTTGTATATCTAATATGTAAAAATCTCGTGTCACATTGTTGGTTATCAAACTCCTCCGAAACAGCTTGACCGATTCTTATGTAATTTTTTGAGGCATAGTAGGCACAGCTAGTAAATATATGTACCTATATAAAAACAAGTTTTACTGTTTAACTAACTTAGTTCTAACCTTTCAGCGAACAATTACAATGTATACTTTACGTCAGTCTGTTGGTGAACTAAAACTCTCAACGTTAGTGCCATGAACTGAAAAGTAGGTTTATAGCATCATTCTTGCTGGATCATAATTATATGGCACTAATTATTTTCCACGATTTTGTTGAAATTGTTGAAACCAAAAGAGTTACTAAAGCTGTGTTTGAAATATGAGTAAAATCGTTCATCCGTTTTGCGTAATTATGTAAGAAACATCGATAGATCTATATGTGTAATATTACATGGTCTGTCTGAATGACTGATTCATCATCATTCATCACCTAGCATAAGCAGCTAGAGCTAAATATATTAAATTTGGGTAACAGGTTATTTTTAACGCCAAGTGCCAACATTCACTAACAAAGGGTTTTTGGGAATTCAAACCATAGTGATTACATTAAGGGTTGCAAGTTTAAGGAACTTGTTATTTTTGAGATTAGTAGCAAGAATTCATGTATTTATTTAAAATATGAAAAGAAATTAGTAAACATGTGTTTAGCGTTTTTTTTATAATTCAAGGTGAAATAAGGCCTGTTTTTTCAGTACTAACAGTACCTATATCCTATACACTACAGCTACCTATTTAACGTATTCTAACAGGACTTTAAAAAACATTTGCTTTTTACTTTTAATAATTTTTCTGCGGGATACTATGAAATTTCTACAGAAAAACGATAATAACTCTAAAAGTAAATTAAGTAAAAAGGTTAAGTAAGTAAATTAAGTAAACTCTTGAAAGCTCATATAACAATAATCTCATTAAATAACATGTTTTACATTTTTCTTACGTCAGAGAATTCCTTTCAGCTTCATCTTACATCGTTGTTTTAATATTTTTTTGTACATAAAATATGGTAATTATGGTACAATTGTACAATAGTATAAGGCAATTTTACGGTCACATATACATACAAAACTTTGAAACTTTGTCAACGAAGCGGTAACGTAGCGCTCGCGTCGCTGCATGCAGGCTTCATGAATCCTGCCGTGCTGCATGTAACGTAGCGCTCACGTCGCTGCATGCAGGCTTCATGAATCCTGCCGTACTGCATGTAACGTAGCGCTCGCGTCGCTGCATGCAGGCTTCATGAATCCAGCCGTACTGCATGTAACGTAGCGCTCGCGTCGCTGCATGCAGGCTTCATGAATCCTGCCGTACTGCATGTTATACGCCTGGGCGTACACCGAGTAAATACGTGTTTGATTTTGTAAAAATGGCGGCCAAATTTATTCAAATACTTTAAAATACCCGTGTTTTTACAATAGAATCTGTGCTTTGTCGAATAATAGTAAAAACCGAGCATAATGGCCGGTACACACTTTGTTTAGTGTTTAGTGCGAGTGGATTGTTTAGTGTTAAGTGTTTAGTAAAAAACACGTTCGGACAGTTTCTGTTTAGTGTTAAGTGTTTAGTGTTTAGCGAATAGGAACGCGTTCTATTTTTTCTGCGAGTCGCCCCTCCCGCTCTCCCGCCTTCACCCCTCACTTAACACTAATAGGCCCTACTCACGATGCAATTTCGCTAGCAATTTGTTGCTGCGATCTGTTGCAATGCAACAGATTGCGACGTGAATAGGCAGGTTGCAGGTTGCATGCAATTTATCGCAGGTCGCATCGCCCGCGCTAGCGACCGACTGATTGCTGCAACTTATTGCGAAGTGAATAGCGCGGTTGCATGCAACTTGGCTCAGTCGCACGTGTGCCGCTTAGTCAGCCACACCTCTGTAGTGTAGGTAGAAATAGAAATAGAAATCTTTATTTGCCTAGGTAGCGTTTAGAATAAGTAATGAAAATGATCCGCAGAGAAAAAAATGAGAAATCTTCTGGTTCCAATTCCAAATGAAACATAACGTTCATTTGCGATATTTTATTTTGTATTTTTTTAGTTTGTCTGGACAGATCTGTTTAGTGTTAAGTCCATATAATGAACAAATAAACTAAACACTGTTTACTAAACAGTGTAGGGACAGCACCTACTAATCACTTAACACTAAACAGTCTACTAAACACTAAGCACTTGACTAAACAAAGTGTATACCGGCCATTATATGAGGTGGCGTATTAAATTAAATGAACGAGTGAGCACCAACTTTTTTTTATTTTGCACTTATGAATGTCATAACATAACATTTATTCAATGTTACTGTATGCAGGAATAAACCAAAATAATGTCTTCGTCGTTCAACTGTATCGTCACAAATTATTGAAAGTGCAATACGCCTCGTGGACAGAATTCAGTACACCGGGCTGCACGGCGTATTTTGAAGCGTCCATGGAGCTACGCCTCCGTGGTGTGGCTGACCCCAGCTGGGCCACAAAAAAAACTGTGAAAACTAGATTGTTTGAGTATGCCGCTATAATGTCTAGAGTTTGTCGGCGAGTTTCAGAGTTTGTCGTTTGCGCGTTTCAGAGATAGGTATGTGTGGCTCAGCTGGGGTAACGTTACCTCAGCCGGGCCACACGGATCTCGAAAACGAAAAACAGCGAAAATCTATTTGCTGATATAGATAGGTGGCAGTTTGTCAAAGTTTGTCGGATAAGTTTCAGTGCCCATCGGGCTCGCGTTTAAGGGGGGCTTTCGCTACGTCGTCGCTTTGTTTTCGGGATCCAGCTGGCTCAGTTGCAACAACTTTGCTGCAGGTAAGCTCTGAAACGGTAGGTCGACAAACTCTGAAATTTGCTGACAAACTCTAGACATTATAGCGGCATACTCAAACAATCGTTTTTCATAATTTATTTTTGTGGCCCAGCTGGGGTCAGCCACACGCCTCCATGGACAATAGCCGTAACCATGCTACGAGTAGCTCAAAACAATAAACCGTGCTGAGAGCGGGATGGCGCTTTAAGCAGCAAGAGCGGTGTCTCCGTGTCAATATTGTTTTAACCTTGCTATAAGCGATCATGATAGAGCTGCAGGAGTAATGATATTTATTAACTTATTTAATTTTAATGATTTGTTTGCGATAATCGAAACAATATTTTGTTACAGACGGCGGTAAAAGTGGAAACGCATTCATGTCGGCACGCCACAAAGAAGACAAACCTACATAAAAATCAAAACCAAAAAGTTATTCCTTGTAAGTACTTATCTACTAAAATATATATCAATACTTTTTTTGAAAAAATAGAAATTAACTTATATTTTTACTTTAATGGTTTGTATTTAAACCAACGTTTATATTAATTCATATTTAGACATACCTAATCATAATGGAAATAATACTCGATCCGACTTAAAGACCCATAATATAACCATACTAAAGACCCATAATATAACCATACTAAAGACCCATAATATAACCATACTACATCCTTTACTAATATTATTTTAAACGCGAAAGTTTGTTTCTCTTTCACGCAAAAACTACTGAATGGATTTGGATGAAATCTTGTAGGTAGACGGATTACGACAGGGATTAACATATTATATGTGTTACCCCAGAAAAGTACATAAGTAGTTCCCACGGGAAAGTAGATTTACAGTTTTTACTTTGACCTTTTAAGGTGAAACATAGTTCGCGAGCATGACTAGTAATATTATCAATGCAAAAGTGAGTTTGTTTGTTATGCTTTCAAGCTTAAGCCACTGAATTAAATGTATATTAAAGGTATAGGGATAGTTTAAGCCCTTAGGAATAACATATTCCACTTTTCATTCCGAATTTTAATGAATTCCCTAAGGGCTCAGGCGAAGTAGCGGGCAGCAGCTAGTATAGGAATAAAAGTGATAGATTTAAAACACGTTTATTTGAAACAACTATTGTTAAAAACTCGTGAAGTTGTTATCTTTTCAAACAACAACAAAAAATCGTCATCATATTTTGCAAATACTCTACATTTGCCATTGCCAATTACCATTATCAAAGTAAGAAAGTATTCAGTTATTTTAAGTGTCAATATTTGTTCTACCACAAAATAATTATTCTCCGAACGTCCACCTCTTTCGAAATATTCCACAGAATTGGACATTTCCATTTGCAAAGCTTTTAAAATAAATACACAACCAAAGTATTTCTGCTGAAGCCGTTAACGTAGTTAGAGTGCCTGCGCCTGTAAGACTAAGTGCATCATCTCGTCATCTCCTAAGGAAGCAAACATCTCACAAAAATAACCATATCTACTGTGGTAACAATTTGGAAGCGTATTTAAATTGTTACCGCACGTTCACAGTAGGACGTGACGTGAGTTAAGTGTTTATTTACTACTAGCTGCACCCGGCATGCGTTGCAATGCCATTTTTTTTTAATTTTGTCATTTTTTTTGCTAGGAACCCTCACGGTTCTCCCTAGAATACCCTACCAAAGTTTCATTACAATCTGATGAATAGTTTCGGAACGCATAGAGGACAAACAAACATAGTAGGTAATACATTGATTTTTATTTATATAGAAGAAGATAATCAGAAAAACTTTATTACAACATAGATTATTATTGTATACTAATATTAATAAGATTATCTTCA
This sequence comes from Schoenobius gigantellus, assembly GCA_963935595.1. Lineage (NCBI taxonomy): Eukaryota > Metazoa > Arthropoda > Insecta > Lepidoptera > Crambidae > Schoenobius > Schoenobius gigantellus. The sequence continues at coordinate 13,937,707 of OZ012559.1, read as the reverse complement.
GTACCTTAAATCTATTTTACACATCAACTGATACTTCGCAATAACCACGGCGAAGGACTGTATGCGGAAAAACTCTAGTGACTTTGTGTTTGTACCGACAAGATGTTTTAAAAGGAATATTAAAATATTTGTAATTAGCTTCTGCCCGCGACTTGTCTGCGTGGACTTCAGAATTGGGTCTAAAACTTCGCTCGTTAATAATTTTTAATCTTCCCACGGGAACTATTTGAGAGATCATTAAGGAATATAAAGTACATGGCCTTTTCCATAGCATAGGTGACATGCATACCAAACAAAGCTGTCTGCCGGCGGCTTAGCTCGTAAACAATTTTCAATTATCCCTCAGGAACTACTTTAGGAATCGGGATAAAAGGTAACCTATGTTCTTTTCCATGTCAAAGGCTACATGCATGCCAAATTTCATCCAAATCCGTTCAGCCGTTTTTGCGTCATTGAGTAACAAACATCCAAACATCCACACTTTCAAATTTATAATATTAGTAGGATTATTAAAATAATAATAATCAAGCAATGGACATTATTTTTATTAATCTTAACTTTCTTCAAATTATTCTTATACAAGCTTTACTTTACGCAGCTTCGCAGCTTTCGGTGAAGGAATTTTTGTCCAGTAGTTTTTGAGTTTATCCGTTACATACATACATACAAATCTTTCCTCTTTATAATTATTATAGTGTAGATTGAGGAATTTATTGTTATTTTTGCGCAACAGAAAAAAATACAAAGATGCATATTATAGTAATTTATCAATTTTACATTTAAAATATATACGATAGATTTTATTCGCTCGGTTTGATTATTGATAGGGCTTCTGAACCCGCCTGGCTAGCTACCACCGTCTTACCTAAGTTTGTCGCCATAATAACAATGTTAATATCATTGTTGTGTTCGATAATAGAGGTAAGATAGCCAGTTCCTCAGTTGTTGAGGAGTTGAGGAATTCCTGAAAGCTTCCCTGTCGTATGTAACAGAGATTGCAAACCAATAGTAACGCGCGTGCCATTGTTGGTAACGCGAAGGTTACGCGTAACGAATCATAATAGGTACGGGATCAATTGAACATCTTAGTTACATCAACAACCTAAAAATCAGACTAATGTTATAGAAAATTGAGTTTATTTCCTAATCACTAGTATTGTATGTTAGCATATCGCGAGACTACTTTTATGTTTATTTGTAAGAAGTAGCACGATTAGGTACACAGGTTCATCATCCCTGTCTTAAATTGATATAATATTGGGCACATTGAATGAAATATGGCGACAATTACAACTATCCCATACGAAGTAGAAGAATAAAATTGTTCCAGGTATTTCCGACCATTCCGAGTTTTTGAGATTCGACATCACAAATATATACTTGTCAAGAATAATCGAAACGATCTCAAAAGTATATTGTATGGCATACGTCCTTTCGCATCAAACAACCCATGAGATTTCGATTGTTAAGAAAAGTTGAACAATTTATACCTTTCAGTATTAAAGATCTCTGAGGAGAGTTCTCAACTAACAATAAGCTTACTTGTTCAATATCGACTGAAGGGTTCTATTATTATCGCAACGTTCGTGGAGGGATTTTGAAGAAACCCCACATTCTAGAGCGTTTATTAATCCACAATCCAACTAAAAATGGGTTTGGGAGAATATGAACAAGTTCCAGTGTAAAATGCATAAATTCTGTGCGTTGGAAAACGCAGTTGTGTGCGATGAAATATCTACATTGAATTGCTTGTAGCGATGCTTTAACTATTACGTCAATAACGACCCCGAATGTTTTTCTTAGTTTTCTTACTGTTATAATTTATATGTTAAGATGTTTTTTTTTTAACAATTACAGTAACCTTTAAATCGGGATTCTTAAAACAAATTATTTTTGTACCTTAATATGTGACTATAGACATATATTTTTTTTGATATAATATAGGATTCCTCATTGACATCACCACAATTTTGGCATAGGTTTATCCCAAAAAGAGGGGTTTGGGCCATCTCCAACGCTAGCCCAGTACGGGTTCGTAAAGAACACCATATTATTGTTATTTGAATAGCTGGATCGGAGTGTAGGCACAATGTGTGTAGGTGAGGTTGGCTTCTCGGGGAATGGCTAACGCCGATCCCGATTGTGTCTCTACGGAGGTAGAAGTTGCTGGAGGGTGGTTTAGCCAGGTATGGGGTTTATACCCGAGTCCAATGGCATATCCTTGAGGCGGCCTTGTCAGCTTTCAGCCCCTTGTTGTATTGTACAGAGGTTCCCCCGCCTCAAAAAAAAGGGTCCGATAAGGTATTATTTGTACGCCCTTACACAATTATTCACATGTTTTTCTGTATATTAGTACCTATTAGACAAAATATAAATTTGAAGTAATATGGTGCAACCCAGCCTTAATTTGATCAAATGCTCTATGGAATTACGAGTGTGTTCCACTCTTCACTGTAAGCTGCTGTGTGCACATATTTTGGCTTGCTGTCTAGATACAGATCTGAATATAATGTGTAAATATTATGTAATGTTATGACTGTAAGCTGTTCTGTGTACCTTACAAATAAATAAATAAATAAATAAATTGCAAAATTACTTAAAAATTTTGTGCTTAAAATAATTTCAGCATAATCTAAGTCTTGAGATAGGCTTCTTACTAACCCAAATACAAAAAAAGTTTTATTTTAGTTAGTATAAAAGTAAAATGAAAATTATTTTATAAGTACTACGAATATTGTTAAATAACTCGCAGTACGAGTTATTTTATGTATACTATGTGACTATGAGTATTATACATAATATATACACATAATAGTACTAGGAAAAGTTATTTTAGACGTACTACTAATATTGTAAAATAACTCGTACGTACGTAAAATAGATAAGTAGGTATGGTATAGATAGTATTATATTCGTAATATAATACTACCTATACCTACTTATCTACTTAGCATGTGGTTGTTGTCGTAGCTATATTAAGGCACATGTTATCCTAAATTTGTGATTTAAAAGCTGTAAGTATAAAATATGAATTTTTAAAAATTCATGAAATCAACCTAACCATGTTAACTACTAATGTTGTATGATGGAAGTTATAAAATAACACAACTATAAATATTCGATATTTTAAACATTAATTAAAAACCACCGAAGATTAACCATAAATACACATTGAGGCTGGAGTTCACCAACACTTAAAATAAGCGATTAAAAATTAATCGTCTGTTATTGACATTTCTTCCACGCGGTAAATGTAAAAAATCTACGGTTAACTTTGAATCGCTCGTTTATTAGGTGTTGTTGAACTCCACTCTAAAGTCGCTGGCATTATCTGTGTTCCTCTGTTGCAGACGATTACAACCGAGTGGTGCTAGATACAGTGGACCGGGAGCCGGACTCCGATTATATAAATGCTTCCTATATAGATGTGAGTATTACATTCGAATTATCAATTGTCATGAAGGCGAGGTTTCCCAGGAAATCTACTCGTATACGGCGACTGCTTTATTGCAAGGTAATATAAGTAATTGCACAGCTTTGACTTAACTAAATCAAGTAGGTAATAATGAAGTGGGGCGCGTCATTTTAGCTTTGCCGAGCTCTACTTTGTTTTGGTAATTATCATGTACATACAATTTGGATAAAATATTTTACGACGTAAATATAAAGCAATCCCTAAGACTAGAAATACTTAGCTTGAAAAGCTCTGTGTCGACATAACAATCAAAGTAAGACGACGCCATCCGTTTTGAGATTCTTATCAGAATAACAACGGCAGCTCCCCATCCGCTCTAATCTGAAATTGAGATGTAAGTTGCAGGACATTTGCAAAGCAGTCGTGTTTCTATTCCCAAATGTCCGCCGTTGTATGGCTCTCGCGCAATTGCAGTTGTTCTAAAGATAATACTGATTCGTTATTTATGCGTTTTGTATTTAATATTGCACGAGTACCTTGAATTTCTTCCTTGCTATGTTATCAGTTAAGATTTTATTATGCAATATTTATATTTAGTAACGTTTTTGTTTTATTTAATATGAATAATAGTCTAATGTAAACATATTGCTTTTGCTTACTCATTTAGTCATTTATAAAATTTATTTTCTATTTTCTATCGGTCATCCTTTAAATATTCAAAATATTTTCTCTATAATATTGCATCAGAGAAGTATTCTATTTAGAGATAATATTAAATATTATCAGTATCACATAACAATTTCTTTGATAAAACTAGGAAGCTTCCAAAATATCTACGCTATAGTCGCCTCATAAGTTGTTTAACTGTGAATAGCTCTTAACAGTATTGTTTGGTATCTAAGCTGCTTTCAAGAAATGTAATAAAAAGACAATAATGTTCATTTCTATGTAGGTATATAAAGTGGAAAAATTGTACCTTAGAATGAGGTAAAAAATTAAGATACATCACTAGAGAGTTTTACATTATCCACTGTTATACAAAAAAAAAACAAACAAAAAGCATTTAATAGTTTTTCTTTCAAAGTAATCCTTAGATGATATAACCGTACCGTAAAATCACCAGATTATATAAAGTGAAGGTTGATCAATATACGACTATGTATATTTTATCTCAACACAACTATACATTATAATATTCCTATATGTATCCTGTAGGACTGTGTAACCCTTTTTGTTATGCAAGCCGCGTCCTCAAGTAATTTGTAGCAAGTTGAGCCGAGTCGTACAGATTATTAAGGAGCAAGTGAACCCTATCGCTCTATTGGGACAAATAATCTCAACCCTTCCGATCAGCTTACAGGAAAGGGCTCGGAGTGGTCATAAGGTTCGCACTCGTTCAAATAAAATGTCGACGGAGTAATCTGATCCGGAGCGCGTAGTGCGGAGCCGGTTATAAAAAATATTGACCCCGTTCACTCATAATAGGGGGGAATTTCTGACGGCTTTCCGCGTGACTTACGCAGTCGCTTGTGCAGTTAACCTTTATAGGTCCGGCTAAACTGCGAACTATTTCACTATGAGCTGCTATTAAGGAAGGTAGTCACGGCCGTTTACACACAGTGACTTTAGGCAATCGCGATACGGTGTTGTCTTTGAAAAAAGGTATTATTACCACTTACTATAAACTATAACAAAGCAATATTTTCTACCAACGTATACAGAATAATATGACTATTCTTATATGACTTTAGAGGGCGGGTTTCTTTTCTTCTTTTCTCATCAGCCTCATAAGGATTAGATTTCTGGGTCAGTTCATACATTTTACTCACACGCATTTTATTACTCCTATAGCTATTATATGTACAATATATACTGTTGTTCATTAAAGTCTCCCATTCAACAAATAAGAATATCAGTTTTACAAATAACATTCCTCATAACCTTAACAAAGCTGTTAAATAATTAATAATGTATTGTCGCATAAAAATATTATTTAATATTGAGCTAATCCTATAGAACAGAATTTAATCTTACTGAAAGTCTTGCGGTAAATTAAATCGCGCATAGAATTGGCAGATTGTAATTAAACCTTCAATCAATTGAATAGTTTTCTGGTGAGCTTTTGAAAGTTGAAAGCAGTGCCGGGAAAATACTCGTAGCAGGTGGGGATTTTACAAGCGATTCGTCATCATAAGTAAACATTGAAATCCGCATCGTATTTCAATAAAGTCGACGGGGCTTGCATTAGGAATCCGTTTTATCTGTTCTGCTGGATTAATAAAACCTGCTAAACTATCGAAAATTTGTTTTGAGTGTGTAAATGGGATAAACTTTATTCACTTCTATTTTTATTGTAAAGTGTAAAGTGATCGAATAATAGTGAAATAAATTTGTAAACCACTTTTTTGGATTGCGTACCTCCGAAGGAAAATACGGAACCCTTATAGGTTCACTTCGTTGTCCGTCTATCCATCTGTGTGCCAAGACCCTTTTTCTCGGGAACCCGTAGAGGTCTTAAACTGAAAATAAGAGGTAACAAACATAAAAAATACATACACTCGAACAGAAACTCCTCCTTTTCATGAAGTCTGAAGAAATGAAAATCGAATTAGACCACCAGATTAATAATAAAAAAATATTTGACACTTTCGCTTTGTTGAAATAACAAAAAAACTACTACGATAAAGTGGATCTACGTTACGGAGTACATGGGGTCTACTTACGTAACACCGTGCTACAAAATGTGCAAAGGCGTGACGTCACGGGACATTTTAATTTAATGAACCGTCTCAAGTTTATGATTAGGGCAAAAAAGATGACAATACATGCCCATTTTTAATGATTAACAAGACGGGCACAAAAAAAAAACATTTCTGAAAATTCCAATTCTAGTAAATTCTCATGAAGAAATATTTCGTAAGCATATGCGTGAGATTAAAAAAGTCGATCATAACACTAATTGTTGACGTTTTGTTCGCAGAGTGTTTTAAAGCCAAACGCATACATAGTGACTCAAGGCCCAACGGAAGACACGGTGGTCAGCTTCTGGCGGATGATATGGCAAGAACGAGCGGCGGCTATCGTCATGCTGACCAAGACTTTTGACTTCATCAAGGTAAAACTGAGGACAGATCACTTTAAAGCCCGGAAATTAATTGGTGCAATTTTGGGTCGGGCCACATCTTAGCGTGATTTACGCCGCGCATCTTCGGTCGCGTAGTTTACGTGTTAATCGCTACATTCGACGGTCTGGCGCATCTTTAGTTTAATAAAAACTATTTGGGTGTTTATTTTGCATACAGCGCATAGCGACATACGTTAAATCGACCTTCAAAATACGGGTGGTAATGTTATACTTATCTGTAGAACATCTATATAATATCATCATCCTCACAGCTCATATACGTCCCCACCGAGGGGCTCGAGCCAACCCTGTTTATGTTACGGTGATTAGGACTTAGTCAATCACGCTGGCCCAGTGCGGATTGGTCGACTTCATATACACCATTGGATTTCTTCGCAGATGTATACAGGTTGCCTCACGATGTTTTCCTTCACCGTAGGAGCAACGGCAAACGTACGCACGCCAGCATATCAGACAAAACATTTCTGTTGCAAAATAGTATTTATTACAACCATTTATAAGATGCCACAGTGTTTACCTTGATGTGCTGTCGTCCGTACATAGGAAATTAAAAACATATTGGTACATGGCAGGATCGAACCACGGGCGTCCCGATAAGAAGGTCAGTGCCGAGTTCCAGCGCCACCGACGCTCCTTATAATATACAGAGCTACTTTTAAAGCAGGAGCCAGATTGCTCAAAAATTAAACCTGTATATACCTACCTGTATAATATTTCATCTTGTTAGTTCTTTTTTCGAAAAAACACGTACGAAAATTCCACAGGCAGTGGTTGAAAAACACATTCCGCACTATTTCGCGAACACAGCGCCATTCATCACGTTCGGTGATATGTTGGCTCCCGTTTCGGATATTATGACGGTTGGTCAGATTACCCTTTGAATAATATTACAATTTGAAATTCTATTATTTTTACTTTACATACCTAATATAGGTTAGGTTCCAATTTGCCATTTATGTATGGTTGCTTTCAGGATTTGTAATAAATATTTGTTTTGGGTTTTTACCACGAAGAATGAAATATAGCAAATCAATAACTGTGTAGTCTCACATTGTACAAACAATTTGAATGTTATTTACACACGTACGTATTATAAAAACAATTATGAGAGGCATGGAAGACCAAACTGTCAAAATATCGGCAGTTCGTGTATTAGTATTAAGAGCCCTGTAAACGAACAAAGCTTTATACGAACAAATAAAAAATTTACAAACTCGTTTGATCGCTTACAGGACCCCTATTATACGACTTAATATAAATACAAATAATCTTCAACCTGATCAACGTTTAAATTCTTTGATCGTACATTAGTGTAATAATTTGTTTGTCAATTTATTTATTGATTTTCACTAGGGTGCCATTTCTCTTCAATCGGGGAATGGCTAACGCCGATCCCGATTGTGTCTCTACGGAGGTAGAAGTATCTGGAGGGTTTTTAGCCGGTATGGGGTCTTCTACCCGAGTCCGGCATATCCTTGGGGTGTCCTCGTCAGTCGGCCCCTTGTCGAATCCGCAAGAAGGATTTTCCCTCCTAAAAAAAAAAAAAAAGGGTGCCATTTCTCAGTCCCCCGATTATGAATGATTATCACCTGAATGTAACTTAATTAAATATACACGGTTATTTTTTTATCATACTGGAAAATTTTAGAGGCAGCTCGGTAGACGCTAGACGACTCATATCAATAAAAAAAACATGTGGTTATATTTTTTAAATTTTATCCGCCAATAATATTAAATTATAGACATTGTTCTTGTTTACTACAAGATAAGGTAAGATTATGAATGAATAAAGCATTTACTACTACGGGCTTAGGAAAATGCGGCAACGTCGCATTATTAATTCAAGCAAGATCAATCTACAACTCGTTTGAAATAAGAGTTATTATTGCACTAGACACTACAATAGTGAAAGACAGAGACAGTCGGCGCCGGCGCCGGGCGCCGGCGGCGGCGTTTTGTTGTTTGCTGTCGCTTGTCGGCACGAGCCGGCCGGGTTTAGTTCGCCTTTGACCCCGGCGCGTGTGAACGTATCGCGATGTCGCGCCCGCGCCTGACGCGCGGCAATCGGGCGCATTCGGAATTTTAGTTTCAAGTTAACACATCTCGCGAATACACAGACCTTACTCCGGTAGACCGTAGATTTTTACTTGTGAAGTGAAAGTGTTTGGTGTAAGAAAGGGAACCCACAAACGTAAGACTTGGAAGCGAAAACAGCATTTGGAGACGTTAAACACTAACCAAAGTGATATGTTGTTGTGGTCATGTATAGTTTTAAACGTGCACGACTATGTATGAGTTAGAGGACTTCCTTTAAATTTAGAACTCTTTTGTTATTAGAACTAAAGTTGATTTAAATTGTTTCCTAGGTAGGTAAGTATTTAAAGTTGATTCCAATTTTTTAACTACGCCAAAACAACCTACCATAACCGTAATACCTACTTAGTACTGTTTGTTTTCTTTAAAAACTTTGTTTTGCCGGTCCTAAGCCCGTGAAGTCGCTCGCCAATGCTGCGGAGGGCAACTTTTGCCAGTCTAGCCTCCCACCGCTGCGTAAGCCTGATGACAGCTTGGCCCATAGTGCAAAGGATAAGGCCGATCTCCTGGCGCATCTCTTTGCCTCAAACTCTACTTTGGACGATGGAGGAGCTACCCCACCGACGATTAAACGGTGTGAAAGTTCTCTGGCTGAGATTCGCTTTACTCAACGTGTAGTAAGGCGAGAGCTAAGACTTCTCGACGTCCACAAGTCGAGTGGGCCGGACGGTATCCCCGCAGTAGTGTTGAAGACGTGCGCCCCTGAGTTGACCCCAGTTCTGACACGTCTCTATCGTCTCTCTTACACATCGCATAAGGTTCCATCTTCCTGGAAGATAGCTCTTGTCCACCCGATCCCGAAGAAGAGTGACCGATCGGACCCGTCAAATTACAGGCCGATAGCGGTAATATCCTTGCTCTGCAAGATTATGGAACGAGTTATAAACCGCTATACCTTGAGGATCGCCAGCTGATTAGCGACCGCCAGTACGGTTTCCGTCACGGTCGCTCGGCTGGTGATCTTCTAGTGTATTTGACACACCGCTGGGCTGAAGCTTTGGAGAGGAACGGTGAAGCTCTCGCCGTCAGCCTCGATATCGCCAAGGCATTTGACAGGGTCTGGCATAGAGCACTTCTAGCGAAGTTACCATCCTACGGCATCCCTGGGGGACTCTGCAGATGGATCGCCAGCTTTTTGGATGGTCGGAGCATCAAAGTCGTTGTTGATGGTTCGTGTTCCGAGACTAAAACAATTAATGCTGGAGTTCCACAAGGTTCGGTTCTCTCCCCAACGCTGTTTATTCTGCATATTAATGATTTGTTGTCGATAGAGAACATTCATTGCTATGCGGATGACAGTACGGGTGATGCGAGATACACCAACCATCAGAATGTCTCCCGGAACTCCGTGTCGGAGAGACGGTCACAGCTTGTGTATAGGGTTGAAGACTCTTTGGGGCGGGCTTCAGAATGGCATATGAATTTAGTGCAGTTCAACCCCACAAAGACGCAGGTTTGCGCATTTACTGCCAAAAAAGACAAATTTCATAAGCGCCCCAGTTCCAAGGAGTATCCCTTAAAATATCTGAAAGCATTGGTATCCTCGGTGTCGAGATCACGAGTAAAGTCCAATTTGGGAGCCATCTGGATAGCAAGGTCAAACTAGCCAGCAAGAAGCTCGGTGTGCTTAGTAGAGCGAAGCGGTACTTCACGCCCTATCAACGCCTTGTACTTTATAAGGCCCAAGTTCGTCCGCACGTGGAATACTGCTCGCATCTGTGGGCAGGGGCTCCTAAATACCAGCTGGGTCCATTTGACTCTCTGCAAAGGCGAGCTACTCGAATCATCGGGGATGCCAATCTAACGGACTCGCTAGAGTCACTGAGCTCACGGAGGGACTTTAGCTCTCTCTGTGTGTTCTACCGTCTCTCTAACGGTGAGTGCTCCGAGGAACTGTTCGAATTGGTACCAACGTCACCTTTCTATCATCGTACCACTCGACACCGCAGTGGGGTTCATCCATATTACCTGGAAGCAATGCCGTCTAGTACAGTTCGCTTTCAGCGCTCATTTTTACTACGAACATGTCGCCTCTGGAACGAACTTCCCACTGCTGTGTTTCCCGAACGCTACGACATGTCCCTTTTCAAGAGAGGTTTAAAGAGAGCACTATATTCAAAGTTGGCAGCGACTTAGCTATGTCCCTGATATTGGCGAAGTCTATGGGCGGCGGATACCGCTTACCATCAGGTGGGCCGTCTGCTCGTCTGCTACTTACAGCAATAAAAAAAAAAAAGTAGGAAGGTGAAATTGTGATCAACTCAGTGATGACTTTGAATCGGCGACGTTGTTGCCAGTTCGCGTTCATTCAATGTTTTGCCTACAACTTCACTCAGTGTCCATACCAGTGCAGTATTTTTTGGATATTTTAGATAATAAATATCTAATTAAACAGGTGAGTAAATTTTATTATTAATGGTTAAATAATTCTTCTACCGTGTCCTGAAGCCACCCTTAAAATAACCAGGGTGATAAAAAAATAACCGTGTATATGAGAATTATGCATGTTACAATGCTACATCAAGATATACAATAAATTACAAAACAATTTGAAAGACCTACTTCTGACTATATTAGAAAACCAGTTAGTCAACTTTTATTAGAAGTTACACCATTATTTTGTATTTTATTATATACATAATCTTGAGGGTTATTAAATTCTTAATTATTATTGACATTCAGAAGTAATATGATGTTTTGAGAATATGATGTTTAGCGATTATGATATTTTGATAATATGATATTTATTGACTGAGCGTTTTTATTTTATGACACAATATTTAATTACAATCTAACTAAATGAAAATAATTACGAAAATATTGACATTACTTAAGTATTTTAATGGATTTAGAGAATGTTCTCTTATGTGCAAGTGTCATTATTAGACAAAATAAAAATTTATATTTACATGCTATTGACATAAGCCCAATGTGTGACACTTTAAGATCATATCGTAACACTATGTTCTAGCAAATAAATTATATTCTATTCTATACGATGAGTAAGTAATATTTTATGCCTTTTCATAACTTTAAAATAACCCTTCGATATAGGTAAGTGAAAAGATATAATCTACAGCAAAAATCCAAAAAGTTTAAATTTGTCACTTATCACTTTATCACCCTTATCAATAAAGTTCTTCGAACCAATTAATAGTAAGGTACAGCGTATTTCTGATAGTGGCGTCAAAAATATTGTACGGTTATCATTTTTGTTTGCTTTCACTACATTATTGAGACAACACGAATATTCGCGTAATCGAGATACGTGTGGTCATTGTCGCGAACACATTAACTGTTGGATACTGTGTCTAGAAGATGGTCAGGACACGTCGAGCGGCGAGATCCGTTCTAAGATTGTAGCTTCGGAGGTAAAACGAACAAACTCCGAAATGTATTCATACATTTTTATTTTATTGACAACATACTAAAAGGGCGACTGATTACATTCACATAAGCCTATTAATACATTTACCTAGTTGAGGCTCACGTTATAATGTAGATAACTACCTACCTATTATTATTATGTCAGAATTTGATGTTATTATTATTATGGTATATGTTATGAAATGAAGAGTTTGATTTGATTCATTAAAAAGTAGAAGCGTGAACAAACCAAGTAGCCCCAAAGGCTTTTATATTAATACCTATAATAAGCAATACCAAACGTAGTCGAGAAGCTTTAGCACAATAACACAAAAAGAATATTCTACGAGATCCCGCCATGTGAGACGTAGATCGTAATAATAGCTTTTCCTGTATTTCGTCATAATTTAACGTAGGGTACAATAACGACGTATTGTGAAGGTATACTTGTAACTGATAAGATATAATATCTACAGGACTTATTATTTTCGAGATAATTCGATTGATCGAGTTCGAAAATAATGGAAAGTCGTCCTAAAGAGCCTGATGCACAATCAAGCTTAGCCCCGTGAAAATAGACACTACCGTATAATATCCTACTTCGTTTTGGCTTAGAATACCGCGGTCTTGCGGTAATCCACCCACCAGTGAGCAAGCAAGACAAGGGTAAATTTGAACCAAGAAGTTCGCCCGATGAGTGCGGCTTAAGGTTACCTACTCATTAAAAAAATTTCGTTGCAGGTAATGTGTGTACAATACTGGCCCCCGAACAAAGAAAAAGATGAAACATACGGCGACATAAGCGTGGGGATAGTCCAAGAGGAGGAGCTGGCCAATTTTCACATACGAACCTTTAGGCTTTACAAGACAGAGAAAGACGTAAGTTATAATGTGATTTATTTTACGACATTTCATATTTGCAACTGTAAATATGAAATGTTTATATCGCTGCAAAAGGTGCAGTGTGTAAAGCGCCTTATAACAAAAGTAGATACTCCAAATCTATACTAATATTATAAAGAGGAAAGATTTGATTGTTTGTTTGTTTGTATTGAATAGGCTTCGAAACTACTGAACCGATTTTGATGAAAGTTGGTATAGGGATAGTTCGAGACCAGGGGAAGGACATAGCGTAATTTTCCTACGGGAAAAAAATACTCACGGGAAAACAAAAATAACGCGAGCGAAGTCGCAAGCGGAAAGCTAGTAATAAATAAGTAGAGTTACCTCTCGCTACGAGCTCCGTAGCACTCTACGAACAATTTAGATATCGTAGCACTTTCATAAGCTGCCATAGCCAATGCGACTCTGCAAACGTTTAAATTTCAGAGCCCATAGCCAAAGTATCATTCGCCATCGTTTCATGTATCATGTATGAGATTGATTCGTAATGTGAAATCATTCCCATACATTGCTGCTCAATACGTTTTAACGCAAGGAACGTGAATGTTATTTTAAAGCCTAGGCACCGTACAGCACGTCTCGTAGCGTATTCGCTACGAACATCATCACTTACACGTAGCACGATAAATGGCTATTATGAGGACTGTGAAGTGCCAATTCATGTCTCGAGTATGCACTTTCAAAAATGCAGTTTGCACACCGCTTAGAGTTGAAAGTCCGAGGCAAGTGCCTACATTTCTTATTGGAATATTGTTTCGGGCGACAACGGTTTTACCTCCCTAAACCTTTACGAAATTAGACACTTTTGGTCTCATTAGATCCAGTATACCTTAATCTATGTTTGTACGTTTTGCTTTTTTGTAATTCAGTATAATTTAGTCAAAAAAAGATAAAAATGCTCGAGGTAGTTTTTAAGTCTTAAATATAGATATTTGGATGCTAATAATTTATATTCTGAGCAATATTACCGCAAAATCAAAACGTACAAACCTTGATCTTCATTATATCTACAACATTTCCAAAAATATGAAAATTGGACTATGTAAAGAGGGAGAAAAGCGTTATCGCTTTTTGTATGAAAATTTATAGCTTCAGAATCCTCTTAATACAATGAAGTTTTTACAACCTTCCACAGAAATTAACAGCTTATCCGAGAGGTTCCCAATTATGTGCTATTGACAATCAATTTACCTTCGTCCGAGGCTGTCAATCGTCAACCCTTAGAAATTAGTAGCCAAGTAGCGCGACTAATATATTCACAAAGTTAAGCGTTTGCTTGTATCACGATTCTCATGGGCCATCAAAATATAAATTTATTACCTACAAACTCTTTGGAAAATATGTTCAATGCCCGTAAACATTGTATTTCTTTCACGAAAAAATAGTAAAATATAGGTAGATACATGAATATTTTATTTATTTACAATACGTAACTCTTGGCCTACATCTCGCTTAGTGGTAGGTAACAATAAATCCGAAGACTCTTCATCCATATTTGCGGAATAAACCGAAACACTGCTAACATTTTTGTTATTATAAGGACCAATTAAGTAGCTGGCCATACAAATTCAGAAATCTTTACAGAAACCAAACCGAGCCGAAAAATATTTGCTACGTATTTTTTCACGTCTAAACACCTCCGTGGTCTTCTGGTTTGCAATTCTTTGGGCTATGTCGTTAGCTCTGGTTCTTCTACGAATCTTATAATTTCTGATACGATCGCGTATAGCTCTTTTTATTGCCTTTTAGATGACCTTGAACTTTCTTGCGAGACGCATTGTAAGCGGCCACGTCTCAGTTCTGTATCGTCATCTCTGGCAACACTCATGAATTGAAGATTTTCATCTTAAAACACTGCGTTAGATGGGCCGAGAATATGCTGCGCAGCTTCCCGAACGCTACCCAGCCGGGTTGGATTCTTCGATTTACCACTTTCTGGAGTTAGACTTAAACTGTAAAAACAATATTTTGGTTTGGGTTAAAGTTGTTTGCTAAATATGCAAAAATATTTTAGGTGGTGATAGAGGAACGGTTCATCCTGCAGTTTCATTACACGCAGTGGCATTCTCACACGTGTCCGTTTAGCAACGCCCTCTTGGAATTTCGGCGGCGAGTGAGGGCTGTCGTGGGCAGAAGACTGGCCACCAACCCCGCCGCCGGCCCAATGGTGGTCCATTGCAAGTTAGTATAAAGGCAGAAACAAACTATTGTGTCGTGTTGTGTTGTGACGCGTCAGAAGCGTATCGGTTTCATACATTTAATACGGTTAGAAACACATTATTACAGTGTGTTGTGTTGTGGCGCCAATGTGTTTCTAGCCATATAAAATGTATGAAACCGATACGCTTCTGACGCGTCACAACACAACACGACACAATAGTTTGTTTCAAGCGTAAGA
The DNA here is from genome assembly GCA_963935595.1 of Schoenobius gigantellus. Taxonomy (NCBI): domain Eukaryota; kingdom Metazoa; phylum Arthropoda; class Insecta; order Lepidoptera; family Crambidae; genus Schoenobius; species Schoenobius gigantellus. The sequence continues at coordinate 13,922,386 of OZ012559.1, read as the reverse complement.
CTGCATTCCTTGACATAAGATAAATTTTAATTGGGTTATTATAGAACGTCCAACATAACATGTCGATGGCAATTTTTTTTGTGACATTATAAAATATTAAATAGAATATATAAAAGGCATCAACTCATAAACTTTGTTTCTTAAAATCAACCTCGAATTAGGTTATAATGAAAACCTTGACGTTCCGAAGATGAAAAGCTATATAATCTTTAACGATATTTTCTCCCACAGTGATGGCGGTGGGCGATCTGGAGTATACTTGGCCATTGATGCCAATCTAGAGTTAGCAGAAGAAGAAGACTGTTTTGATGTTTTCGGATATTTAAAAAAGCTCAGACAATCAAGAAAAGGCCTTATAGAAAACGAGGTACCAACAAAATTTTGTCCTTTTATATTTTACGTCAATGAAAGATAATCTTGATCTATAGCATTTCTTAAGGATGCTCCAGACTCCTATTTCGGTCTAACAATAGGAGACTTAGATGCTCCAGTCTCCTATTTCCTATCACACCTATTAATTACATTACGTATCTACAGTTGTGCAACATTAGCAAATTTAGCCGGATATTTAACTCTCGTTCGACGCGCTCAGTTGACAAAGCACTCGACGTGACTCGACCGTATTGCGGGAAGGCCCGGCTGTAAGCCACAAGAGCCCATAAAATCAATTTTAGGCGAATCTTTTTTATTTTGATGATTTTATAGTTTTTTGCAGTTTAATGCGTGTAGTTGCAGTCTATAAACTCTTTATGATAAACTAGACAACGCAACTCGATAGTTATTTTTTTGAGACTGAAATAATAAGCTGCTTCTAAAATTTCTTCCGAACATTAATGGTCCACAATTGTCATTACTCTAAACACGAATTTCGTCTTTCCAACGCAAGTAGACAGTTGTTTTTTCAGTATGTTGTGTTTATGAAAATCTTCATCATTAAATTTTTTTCAAACAGGAACAATACAAGTTCGTATACGACACGTTAGAAGAGCACGTGGTGTGCGGAATCTCGTGGTTTCCCGTGTCGGAACTATCGCAAAGACTGAAGCAGAAATCGCAAAGGGACCCCGTATCTAAGCTTAACGAGTACCAAAAGGAGTACCAACAGATTTGTAAGCAAACGCCACGTTTCACGATCGGAGACTGCGCGGGCGGCCATAGAGGTGACAACAGGGAGAAGAACAGAGATGTTCTGGTCGTCCCACGTAAGGAACTCTTTAGTTTAGTTTCGTAAGAAAACATTCAAAGGTGTGAACGTAGAATGAAGTCAAAATAGTGAACTAACGTGAAATAAAAAATAAACAAATAGGTATCAAAATTTAGTTTATACATATGATCCGAACTACATGCATAAACTTATTTTATTACTTATTTAATTCTATACGAAATGATTAATAAATTGCTAAAAATTGCCTCGTCTTTTTACACATTCATTTGTTTACGACTATTTTTAGCGGGTTGCCCTGCTACATTTTTTTATCAAACAATAGTGAGTAAATATTTTTTTTACATGATTGAACATTGGATATGTTTAATATTGGCATTAACTCTTTTCAAGAGTACTTTAGCCTAAATTGTTATATAATAATAAGTAAATATATAGTTTAACTAGTGGGCCCGGCAGACGTTGTCCTGCCCGATTACAGCGCCACCTACCGGGTCCAACTGTACTTATAAACCTTTCCTGGACCTATTCAAACACACACAGAATTTCATAACAAATTTCATAACAATCTGTCGAGCCGTTTCAGAGTTTTAGCGAAACACAGCGTTTTATTTTTATATATAGGTAAAAGAAAGAAGAAGAAGAAGATCATATGTACTACTACTGAATAATTGGATTGTGCAATTCACGTAAAAATATTTATTGAATTAATAGACCGGTAAACAAAATATATCCATCGTTACATATCATTGCTACTACAAGCGTCGAGCGATATTAATAATTTAGTATTGCTCAGCAGTACGTAACCAATATTTGGGTCAATAAATTGATATCATGAACGTTAATGTGTTTACGTTATAACCGATTAATACATTTTTCTCTTTGATGTAATACGATATGCTTTTTCCATTTTAGCTGATAACTTTCGTCCCTATTTGACGTCTTTCCAAGGGAACAGTTTCACTGATTACATCAATGCTGTATTTGTAGATGTAAGTAGAATTTTGTCTTTTTCTAAAATTGTTAAAATAATTTTGTGTCTAATACTTGTTACAATTCCGATGTTCTATTTTTCATTGATTTGTTAATTTTCAATTTTGCAATGGCATCATTAAGATGTACCCGTTTTCTGTGTGCTGGCTGTATAAATAATAATATAATATATAGTTAAGATATTTTTTTCTAGCGACGGTTTATTTTATTGCTGCATTAACAACTAGTGCCAAATAAAAAAATACACAATACACTCAAAACATTGGTGTCTTAACAAAAAAGAGTACGAAAATAAAGACGAAACCAATTGTCTAACAGACATTCTTACAGAACATATTTTAACTGATTTATATGAAAATATTTACTAAAGTCATCACAATATCATTAAAGCCAGTTGATGAAAATATTAACATAAAGTAGCTGTACCATATTGTACTCAATGAATCTCGCTAAGCCTATTAGCTCCAAAGTTATAAAGACAGTAGCTTATTGAAAAAACCAAAGTGAATTAGGGAACATGACCTCTGTATAGAGAATAATTTTGCCACTTCTTTTTTAGGGTTATACGAAACCTCGGGAGTACATTGTAACAGAGTGGCCTTTAGTAAGAACACAGGGAGAATTTTGGTCTTTAGTTTATGATTATGAATGCGCAGCGGTAGTTGTTTTATGTGTTCCACCAAAAAACTCGGTGAGTATAATTGTAAAGTTGTAAAAAATTATATACCTGCTTACTTTATTATATGTATAAAGTAGTAGAAATAGATGAAAGTTAGAGAGAATGTACTTTAAATATAGATTATAAGAAATTTTTCTAATTGAAGACATTTTTTTAAACATTTTAGACAAAACTATTTTAGACGAAAAAGATATTTCTATCACTTGTCTAAATCGGAAATCGAATCGGTTAATATACAAAAAAAAATAGTTCCAAGGTATTTTTTCTTTGTCTTTTCTATAAATAATTAATAACAAATTGCTAAATATTCATTTATTTAACGTACTTTCTCTCCAACTAGTTGACTGGTTTTTCAAATCCCTTCTGAACATTAAACTTATAACATTCTGTTTTTAGCAACAATTTCCTCCATTTTGGCCCGAAGGTCGACATTCGAAGAAATACGGACCAGTTTTCACGATAGACCACGTCTCTCACAACCACTATACAAACATAAAGACGTGGATATTTCGGATCAACAAAAAGGTTAGCGCATAAACAAGCTGCAATCCAATAAATAAGAGTCAAAAAGCTACAACAATATTGGCATAGTGGTGATAAAGTAGAATCCATCCCTTTCATTTTTGATCTATAACTACTGAAATTTCGGGATTTTTAAAAAAAAAAAGTGCACCTTGTTTTTACATAACATATTTACGAGTATATTGATGTCGGATCTCTAGACGAACAAACGATTTAATATGATACTACGCACCTAACCGCAATACGGCGCAAGATATTCGAGATAGTTAGAGATTTCCAATCATCTAATATAGATTATCTTATCATAGCCCAAATTCCTAACAGCACCTCTAGGTAATAAGCTATAATATATAAAGATCGATTTTTTGTTTACTCCCATTTTAATTTTTTTGGTTGTGGCAGAATATCAGTGCTTTGTACACATTTTTGATGTGTACGATAGCGATTACTGAGCCATGACCTTTTGCACTTCTACAGCACACACATACTGCCACGGTATATGTAGGTATCTCTATTTATTGTTATATTTTTATTTAAGTTGTGATTGTAACGCATGTGTGTGATGGAGAATTGCAATAAATGTCTATCTATCTATCTATCTCGAAAATTTTGCGACATATGACTTACTTAGTAACTATTTAGTAATCTGTGATATGACATTGTTTTGCGTATAGATCCCCTATAGATCTGAGGGCCTATTACCGATCTCATGGTTTTGCAAATGATATCATATATGCAAAACGAAAAATACGATTTCCGGTTCAGATTTTTGATCATTTGTTCATTATTTAATGATGACATCATTGAAATTATGCCATAGTGATGATATCATTGGAGATCGGTAATACGAAATGCAGCATTTAATGACTTCTTTCTCAAATTCCATGTCATACGATGAAAGATCCATAATTGACCCTCTGGCCATCTTGATTAGGAATCACACAGATCAGAGAGCCAATTGCCCTCTGATCTGTGTAATTCCTACAAACCTGGTTATCACTATGCAAGCCAGAGAGGTTCTAACACCTTTACAGTGTCATTAACTCAACCAACCACGATTTTTGCTTGTCAAATTTAATTAATTCGCTTAAAAATAAACATAACTTAATCTCATTCATAGAAATACGCTGGAGTATGTAAAAGTACCTAGTAGGTAAAATACTCACTAAGTACCTACGCACTTGAAATATTAACGTAATTTTTGTGGATATTTTGAAATGCATGTTTTACAAAAAACCCTTACCTTACCTTACCTTTGCCCTCAGATCGTCTCCCTAACAGAACTAATGGCAGGAGTGAAGGCTCCTCCGAAGACAGTGCAGCTGTTCCAACTGACCTGCTGGCCCATGGGTCACAAGGTGCCGTCCTCTACCAACTCGTTAGTGGAGCTTATGAACATGGTGGAGAGATGGCGCCAGCGCACCGACTACGGACCAGTCTGTGTCGTTTCACCGTGAGTTAAAAACGATTTTTTTATCATATCTATGCGAAAAGAGCTATATACTTCCTCATAAACAGGCACACAAATAGATTTTTCTTCCCTTAGGTCCACTTGCAGCAATTTTTCTAAATCTCAATTTAACCAATACAAAAATGTCAGAGTTAAATCTAGGTTAAAAAATCGCAAAATTGCTGCAAGTGAACCTTTAGGAATAAAAAAAGGTTTCAATTTAGAATATGGATATTGTCAGTAAAAGAACGTAAAAGTTCCAATCACTAAAGACAGTTTGTTTATATTTTATTAATTTTTCTTTTTTCTTTGTCTTGTCTGATTTTTTCTGTGTGTAAATAAATAAATAAACGTGTATTCAAACTCATAAGTTTCACTCATTTTCTCATATAGACTGTTAAAAAGGAGAGTGTCCATCTCGGGAGCAACACTATTTTAATCTCGAGTGACGCACATACTTTGAATCCCTCGCTGCGCTCAGGACTTAAATACCCTTTTGCCTTAAAAAATAGTCTTTGGTTCCTTCGGAAAAGAATCTACTAATGTGTTGTGTAAAATACACTGCTTTCTAATTACTTTAAAAATAATTAAGCGAGAAACTACTTATGACCATATACAAATTCAAAATAATCATAAAGATTTTACACATTCAAAACAAAAAGATATCAATAAATTTTACTGGGAAGCCCCATCCAAAGAATTTGCCACGGACCTCAGTTACGCCACCGCCACCCCTATAACGACTACTGTGTTACGTACAATGCCAACTTGTGACTATGATATAAAGTCAAGGTACCTACCCAGTAATTTTTTCCCTTCAAACCGGAACACAACCATATAATCACTGCTGCTTAGCGCAGAAATAAGTAAAAATCAGTACCTGCGCAGACGACGCGGAGTCTTCCTCTGGTATTCTGTATTTACTGTGTTACGTACACTGCCAACTTGTGACTAAGATGTAAAGTCAAGGTACCTACCCCGTAATTTTTTACCCTTTAAACCGCAACACAATCATATAATCACTGCTGCTTAGCGCAGAAATAAGTAAAAAGCAGTACCTCCGCAAACGACGCGTAGTCTTCCTCTGGTATTCTGTACTGTACGCGACTATAATATTGGTGGCAGGGACGGGCGCAGCAGGGCCGGCGTGTACTGCGCGGCGAACGCGTGCATCGAGCAGGTGATCCAGCACGGCGAGGTGGACGTGTTCCAGGCGGTGAAGACCGTGCGCCGGCACCGCCCGCAGCTGGTAGAGAACATGGTAACTGGGCCGTTGTGATTGCAGTATTAATATCGGGGGGAACGTATGCGGCAGTAGTGCGTGGCGAACGCGTGCATAGAGTAACGTTGGCAAGCAGAGACTATACACCTGATGGTAGGTAAATGATAATAGCACCTACTTTCTTATGGTTCTTGTAATTCAAGTTTGGAATAAGATGTCTAGTCACAGTACTCAGTAAATTCAAAGACTGCTGTCTTACTATTCATACCGAAACGCACCCCTGCCTTGCAGCTCTTATAACGCCCCCAAAACACCAGATTTTTTATCCTGTGCTCCTAAATTGTAATATTTATAGAGTCTATTATATTTTGAGAAGTGTAGCGTTAAGTATACAGTTTACATATTTTTTGATTCGTCCACTATAACGGCAAGTTCAACTTTTAGGAAATTTAAAATATAAATTTTTCGAGCTGTAGTATGTAATACATTCATATCACCTCGTATTTATAAGACAGCTCAATACAAGTGAAGTTTAGGAGTACCTAGTATTCGGTAGCAGACACTCTTTCAACAAACCGTGTAATCACACCAATTATCCGCAGACCGAGTACAAGTACTGCTACGACCTGGTGCTCCACTACGTGCTGCACTACTTAAACAAGGACATGAACGAGAAGAAGTGAGAGTGCGAACTGAAGGACGAGCTCTGGTTCATCGAGTTCGGTCGCGGCGCGGCGCTGCCGACCACGCCGGAGGAGACGAGCCCGGCGGCGGCGCGCGACGGGCGCAAGGCGAACGGCGGCGGCGGGAGGAGGCCCCGCCGCGGGCTGTCGCTGGACCGACTGCCGGCTATCACCACCGCCGCCTTACGTCCGCCGCTGCCGCACGCCGCCACGGAGGAGGCGCCGCGCCGCCCCCGCCGCGACCGCCCGCCGCTGCGCCGCTCCATTCGCCTCGAGGACGACGACGCCGCCGCCGAGGAGCGCCGGCGCGTCTTCGTCCGCGGGCCCCGCGCGCCCTCCTTCGACGAGGGCGACGCCGGCGACGAATGCGAGTGCGCGCGCCTGTCGCTCGAGCGCTCCGGCCCCTCCGCCGACGGCGCCGACGACGCCGACTACGAACCGGAGCTCGCCGCCTCGCCGCCCGCGGAGCCGCCGCCCGACCGGCCCGCGTCCTCGGACCGCGCGCTCGCCGATCGCGCGTCGGTAGCCCCGCGCGCGCCCTCCCGCGCCCACTCGCAGGGCGTCTTCGAGCGCCGGCTGCCCAGGATATACAAGTTCGGTCTGGACAAGGCGAAGCGGGCGAGCTCGAGCGCACTCTACGAACGCACGGACCGATCGCCGACCGAGGCGTTCTACAACGCGACCGGATCGACACGGCTGAGCTCGCAGGAGCTCTTCGAGAAATTCTGCTCGGAGGACTTCACGTCGCTGTACGGCCGCGACGACGAGCGACGCCGGCGGCCGCCTCACTCGAAATCTACCGGCAGCAGTGGATCGGACGTTCGACACGAGCGCACGTGCTGTCGCAGGATCCCCTGCGGCTCCCAGCCGGCGCTGACTCGAAGGCAGGTGTATCACGCGCCCCGATCGGACCGCTCGACGGATTCCGAAGAGTTGTCGCCGCGGCGCTCGGGGCCCCGGCCCATCCCGCTGGACTCTGACTCTACCCATCTCGACGATTGCTCCCGATCTGCTCCACTTTTGAGCCCGGATAGGTTTGAGGCGCGATTCACGTTCGACATCTCGGAGCGGAGCGAGGTGACGTCGAACCGCGACGAAACGCCGTCGGACGCGACGGAGACCCGCAACCTCACCCTCTACGAGGAGCCCCACTCGGACCGCACGAGCTTATGCGAGCTGTACGACGCGGCCTTTTCATCGCATCAGCCGTCGTTTCGTCACAGCGGCTCGAAAAAGAAAGGAGGCCCGTTCGACCTGAGCGCGTTAGACTTTCGAGCTATCGACGACGAGAGCCCTCGGGCGAGTCGAAGAACATCGCAACGGAGCGCCGACGACACGCTGCGACAGAACTCAGAGACGCGCAGCTGGGCGTCCGATTCGGTGTTCGCGACGCCCGAGCGCCGCATCCCGCCGGAGGCGTCCTCGCCCTCGTCCGCGGACACTCGTCGCTTGGCATTAGCCGCGGACTCGGAGCGGGCGGATTCGGCGGCGGCGGACTCGACGCTCGCCGACACGACGGTGATCGAGGAGGAGGTGCCGAGCGTGATCGAGCGGGCCGAGTACGCGTTGGCGCTGCGGCTGGGGCGGATCGACCTGGACGAGCCGCTGGAGCGCGCGGCGTCGACGCCGGCGGACAGCGTGCGGATGTCGAGCAGGCCGTCGATGCACAAGCTGGAGCCGCTGGAGCTGGGGGGCAGGGCGTGCGGCAGCGAGGGCGACGCGAGCAGCGTGCGCGCGCGGCGGCGACGCGGCTCCAGCGAGCCGCCGCGCCGCTCAGCGCGCTGCTTCCCGCTCTGACCGCGGGGCGCGGCGTAGGCAACGGCCGCGCCGCCACACCGCGCACACGTGCCTTCCCACCCGCACACTCGATCTCTATCCCCCTCAGACCAAAGAAACCGAAGGAGATGAAATACCCACAAGAAAATAGCATGCCAATAATGTAATGATGGTGCTCCAAGATGACGGAAAAACTAGGGACGCCGCATCCAGTATTACACACTTATGATGTTTTTCTTTATACCTACAGTTTATTTAAAAAATCAACCTCATTAACACGATGCTTTGTAATGGCGGACTATCCATAGACAATATATTGCGAGTCCATTCTTTTCTTTGGTCTGAGCTATCTCCCAGCATTTATTATTAGAGCCGGTACACATTTGACATTTCAAAATCCAAAAGGTCTCTGTACACATTCAAACGCGCACTTCAGCTCGAGCGCAAACGGGCGTTCAAAACATTCATACGGGAACAGTGCGCGTTGCACGACTTGCACGAGCGTTCGGCGCGTGCGTCAAGATGAGCCGCCATTTTGTTGTTCATTTAATCACCGTGTAAAGTTAACGTAGGTTGATGAAATCGGATATCGAGCATTTTGATACGAATAATATTAACGAAACACGCGCCGATCTCAACGCTGATCGCCTAGTGTGTACTGGCTCTTACACCAGCCACGTATCGAGGTTCTATACGACTGATCAAAGACTGGGTCATGCAAGCGTCGTCGAATCCATCAGTCATGAATACGTTTAATTGAGTTGTTATAAGTTATTCGGCGATTTTCACTGCATCAGTCGCTGTTAAGCTATTTGTTTATACTAATTCACAAATTGTAAATAAACTATATACACCGGATATTTAGTAACAATCTATTACTGGAAATTATTAATGAGTAATAAAGGTGTTCTGGCGAATAGAATTAACTGATGCCTGCATGACCGTCCGTATCAGTTAACCAACACACAATGACTGTGCAGACTAGTAATCATCTCGTCTAATCACCAAGCATTTTATATTGATGATGTAATGAAAGATACAACTTGGATATACATACATGAGCTCGTCCGGGTAATGTCATATTGCTATATAATAATTGCTGTCAAGCATCAAGCTTTAAATAAGAACGAATATTAAGACAGAAGGCTGTCTTTTTATTTAGGTACCAGTATCAAAATTTTGTTTTTAGTGTAAATACTGTTGAGGTGTTGAGTGCACTACCGTGATACTTTCTAACGGCGAAGTACAGGTGCAAGCAGATTTATTATATATTTAGACAATAAAATGCAGAAAATATCCCACTTTGACTTCCCAATAAATGTAACTATTTATTTATACAAAATAATACATCAATCCATTGCATGGAGGAGCGAGGGATTGTTGTGTTTTTTAATGATGATTGATTGAGTGATGACAAAAAGGAACGAACTGGCTTCAACATCAATTACTATCGAATGTACTGTTGCGTTTAGAAACTATTTAATAATCTATTGTGCTCCAAGTTGAGTGATTTGATGCACAATATTTCGACATGTCTTAGGATCTTTAACTATTTCATGCTTAAGGGAAGAACCTCCTCCTTTTTCGAAGTCGTTAAAAATTAAGAAAACACCCTGAGGTAAAACTATAAGTAGGATAATTATTCAAGCAATATCTCTGGAATCGTTTTGTCAAACAAGTAAGAATAGGCAGGAACTAATAAAAAGGTAATCCTAGATCGGAGTTCTGTTGGTGGTAGTGCACTCGATAGCTTCATTTATCAATGGACATCAATCATTTATAAACATAATTCTTATTTCGAGCGCTCCCATGCGCAGAAAGTTCACTAATGTAAGTTAGAAAATCTAGGCTATATTACTTGTAATTAATAATGTAGTGGCTTCCTCCTTGGCCCGCCGCAGGGCGACCAGAGCGATTGTACTAATTAGATAGACCTCCGTAATCTAAATGAGTAGCGCATCAATTTCGGTGCATCTATAATTTTTTTATCTGTTTAAGCCCATTTATATGTACAGTCGAGTCCAAAAGTGACTGGCCATTAAAGTTATTAGTAATAGTAAGACTAATAGTGTACTTGTAATTGTCGGTACTGAAGTGGTCAGCGAATTTTGGAATTGAGTGTTACGTTTGTTTTTCGTCGTTCGTAATATAGTCTTCACTCTTCCCCCATTAACTGAACCGTAACTGCCAAACTTCTAAATAAATTAATATTAACTTCTAAGTGAATAGCGTAGTGCCGCTCAACCGGCAGCGTTCGGTAGGCAGTGCCTAGTCTACTACGTGCATGGAGCGTAGATTCTAAATTTGGTAGATAGAAATTGATCCCGAGGTACGCCGCAGGCGACTCGGTCGCAGTCCACGACTGACACAGGGTCAAAGATTAGCTAATTAATAATAACTGTATTCAGATTATTATAACGTTAAATATTACCGTTAAAAACTTTAAGCTGACATTATAAACTCCTGATTTTTTGGCGAACAACAAAGTAATCTAAATACTTAGTGATTACTAACGTTTTGAAACATTGGCGAATCTGATTAAATAGAGCTAATTAACGATGGTAAACTTATATTGTTTGCTTAATGTTATAACAAACTGAGTATAGCACTACACTAGCTATACAGAGTTACTTTTTATGGAGCCAAATTGTGTGTGCTTTTCAGACAAGCAATTTAAATAGCTTTTACTATGGGACCAACCTTGAAATCATGAAAAAATCAGCTGTTCCATCCATTTAGTTTCAGTGAATGTTAAACTGTATGTTAGCGCAGTGCGTAAGGCCATCGCCTACCAGGGTAGTAGCGCTTCGAACCCCGCCACGTACTAACACGTGTTTTCAAATTTTGAATTCATACGTCCGTTTATTGGACGCTTTTACGGTGAAGAAAAACATCGTCAGGAAACCTGCACACACCTGTGAAGAAAGATTTTATTTATAGGTTGTATGTGAAGTCGACCAACCAGCACTTGGCCAGCGTGGTTGACAAACGCCTAATCGCCCTAGTTTAGTTAGGGCAGGCTCGAGCCCCTCGATGGGGACGTATATGAGCTGTTTATGATGAATGTTGAACATTTGTATAGAACAGCCGATCTTTTTTCGCGATTTCAACATTGGTCCTATAGTAAAAGCTGCCCAGTTCGCTTGTCTAAACAAGCACACAAAATGTGGCTCCTACTTGAAAATTAACCCTGTGTAGGCACTTGCGTTTAAGCTAGGGTAAATGTAGTCGCAACAAGTACCATGCGATGTACGCCTCGAGCAAGTCTCCATAAGGGTGGCATAGAATGCTACTTTTCACTAACTTGCTCACTTAAATGTACAACTTGAATAAAATAGAGTACTTATTTAGGTCACCACTCTAACGGCTGGTTGTACCAAATTTTACGTTTTACGATTTCGTAAGAAATGGAGCATAATATCTCACCTCTAGTTTCAATGTTAGTTTTATTTTATCCTTTACTTTTAAATGTACGGCGCGAATCATATCTTGAATACCTAGTAAAACGACCCATTTTTATGTATTAAGTTGTTACTTTTTACGAAGTAAACTTGGTGCAACCGGCTGTAAGTGAGACTTGTCGGGGCTTATTAATGCTAGTTAGTGTGGAAATCGTAAAATTTTTACTTTTAAGTACATATATGAATTTAAAAGCGTTACCTACACACTGAAATTTTAGTAGCAGTGTGTCCGATGCAAAAAGATTTATATTTAATTTATGAACAAATCCAGTCGACTTAGAATCGTATAACACCACGCCTTAAACTTTACACATAAGTGAATGTTCATCGCTTTTAAGTTTTGTCTTATTTTATTTTCGATAGTAATTACTTAAATTTCAGTGTGTAAATTGTGTAATAAAACCCTTAAACGGTGCAATCTAGGTATTTGTTGTTTAACATGTAGGTATTTAATATGAAAATAGTTTGTCAATCCTATAAAAACAGTGATATCTGAGAAAATAATGATTTGCATAATCCTTCCCAAAAAAAGTTTCTATATAAAATATTATTAAATAAATAATATGTTTCATGTTTTCATGTCCATAAATTATATTGGTGTTATTAAATGTTTGTAGTTTATTATATACTACGTTATTAGCTTATTCGTTATTGCGTAAGCTTACATTTATCAGAATATAATTATAATTAATAAATAATTTTGTATGGCGATACTTTAATGTTGTACTGCGTAGTAATATTGTATTTTATTTTAATTTTATAATGAAAAATTGTGCCAATGTTTCCGTAATTTAATATATTATATGTCAAGAGTTAGTTATGGAATAGGTATATAAATAGATATTTGAAATAAAATTATTATGAGCTTGAAGCTCTTGTTTAATAGATTGATAAGGAATCTTCCAATATTAAATTAGCGTGTTTTTGTAAACTAGGTCCTATGTTAATTGTAACTATTTTGATTTTCGTGAAACCAATATTTGCATTGGGCATGTTACTTCTTTTTTATTTGTTTGCCAAGTGATTTTATGGTTTGGTTTGCCAAGTGGTTTTAGACTGTATGAACCCTTGTGTCAGAGACCTTTTAAAAGAGTGCTTGTTATAATAATTTTCTTATACATGCAATTTTGTTTTGTAAATAATTTCAACATATTTATAAAAAAATTACTTTTATTTTATCCAATTACATTGCCGCGGGCGGCAATTCTTATTTTTTTTTATTGTTTACATTAAGAATTATAAAAAAAATAGTCCATAGTTGTCATAAGATTTACAGAAACCCCTATGATTATTTTGTATTTTAACGAATAATAACGCACAACCTAACCAATCCTACTTTAGTATATAAATATATTGATGTTCCCTTTACCGTGACTGCAAAATAAAAAAATGTAATAAAGTAAATTTTTAGATTATCTTACATACTAGCGACTGCATCGTCCTATATTTATACTAAACATAAGAATATTTATAATCTTGTGGTATATTAAACATCACCATTTCCAGTAATGCCAATGAAATGCTTATAATACCTATCTTTTAATAATATTAGAAGAGAAATATTTAGAAAATTACTAGTGTAATTTTGATAAAGCTGTAATGCTTTCTGTTCGCGACTGTACATCTATACTTATTTAAGTAGAAAAGACAGGAATTTTATTCCGCTTCCTATCCTGGTTTATTATACTTTTATGATTAAGATGAAGTTTCTATTATTCTGTTTATTTTCAAATATTGTTTTTCCTGTGGTCTATACTAGGTGACAGCTTAGTGCTTTCGTTACTCTTGCGTGCTAGATACTTTTGACTCGTCATGGCAAGCGCAGGCTTTAAAAAGATACCTGCGCTTGACAAAAGTTATCGTGAAAGAATAGAAAAGTGAGGCGTGCATTGCGAACTTGGGAGTACTTCAATAAAACTGAAAGTTAAAAAATTATACAAGCAACTTGGTGTATGTTAATTGCATAAAAACAGAGCTTTGTTGTATACTTAGTAAAAATAATTTATATAGGTATAATAATATAGATTTTTATCAAGATATATTATTTTAGACAACAAGAACATTAGTGCAGTTTTTTTTCTATTACTGGCATGCAAATTTAGGTATAACCTTTAAATTCACCACTCATGGGTTTGATTAAAAATCGTAATTACAAAACTTTTCAAGTTTATCTCTCAATTTTAAACATTATAAATCAATAAATTGAACGCCAAAGTTTTATTAGTTCGGGGTGGCATTGCAAAATCGCTATGTCTTTGTATGAATCGACCTTCCAACAAATGAACGTCTCATCCAAGCCAAAAATTGCCCGAACAAAAAGAAAAATATCTGACGTTAGTATTTTTGTTCCTTTTTTATGTTATGTCATATTATTTAATCCAGTTCGCATTGAACGCAAAACTTTTAATGAATGGTGTATCGATGTTGTACAGGTTATGGTGTTGTAAATGCTTTATTGTAAGTTAAAATTTCATGTGGACCATTATTCAAAGTTTTTTTAGTATAGTAAAAATTTATGAACAAAATGAATTTTCTTTGTAATATAAGAGAAAAGTTTTGACGGTATAACTTTCGCCGCACCGACCATCTTTATGTAAATAAAATAAAATATTAGAAAGGATGCAAAGAATTCTGTAGTCGGGTGTACCTAATTATACTAAATTATTGTATACCATATATATATACTTATACATGTAAATGAATTTGATTATATATGTAGAGTGGAAATTGTAACTTAATATAGAAACATTGTGATTTAAAGTTGTCAACTTCCAACATATTTTAAATGTAAAATAACATTGAAATATTGTTGTCATGAATGTTATTTAAAAAGTAATTTTAAAATTTATACATGGAACTTAATGGAAAATATATTTATTTGTTGTATACTAATGTGTTTTTGTGCTCGTCAATCCATAACTATATAATACCTGTAGGATTGAGATAAATTCTTTTTCTCAACTTGAAGATGGAAGTAGGGGGCAAAGTAACATTCGCATTCGTTTAGTTTACGTATACCACAGAATAGATAATAGACTACATAGGTACAGAAGATGCACTCCTTCATCTTGAGAAAAGCCTTCCTTAAGGGTGTAAAAAGGGGAGGTGGGGAATTCGTAAAAGGAATCAATAAAAAAGGCCTTCCATACGGACGAAGTCGCGGGCAAAAGCTAGTGTATAGTACGGACTGCCAAGACTGGACTTGAGTCACGCATTATCTCACAATTTCAGTGATAAAATCTCTGTCTTAGAGACAAATACGGCGGCAGCGCGTATTTATTTAGTGTGACTGACGTGATAAAAATTTCTTGACGCTCGTCAAGGGCCACGTGTGCTGCTACATCTTCCAAAGTATTAAAACCCTTGCTACAACCACAGTAGTCAGAGCACAGGCACGCCAAGAAACTTGTGATAAAATGTCTACTAATACCCCTGGAGCAGGCAGGGCTTGACGATCGCAAGGCGGGGACAAACGACTCCAACTCCTTGTGTGCTGGATCGTACAGTCGACGAAATCCAGTACGGACACAGTGAAATAAAAACTGAATTCACTTGCAATAGTTTTAATTGGCTCAGCAAAGAAAATCTCAATGAAATGATATACTTATAATGTTTGATATGACTCAAGAAAAATGTTATTTTATGCTGCGAAGGAGCAAAAAATTTCAAAAAAAAACCGGAAATAAACTCAAAGCGATCGTGATAGATTTTTTCTTAGACAATGCCGATGCCCTCCAAGCTGAATACAAGGCTACTTTTCAAGCAGGAGCCAAATTTTGTGTGCGTGTTCAGTCAAGTGCCTAAACTGGACAACTAGAAATGTTCAACATCCACTAAACCTAAATGTATAGAACAGCTGATTATTTTCGCGATTTCAATATTGGTCCCATAGTAAAAGTTGTTCATTTTGCTTGTCTGAACAAGCTCACAAAATTTGTATCCTGCTTAAAAAGTAGCCCTGTATTAATATAAAGTGTAGTAAATTGGAATCTATCACGATCGCTTTGAATTTGCCACTCATTGCGAGGTCAATATAAGACTCTGTGTCGACTGTCTGATAAAAATAGCGAATACACTTTGACTGTCAAAATCGAAAGCGATCGTGATAGATTTTTGTTACACAATTAAAGGGCTGAGTGTAAATATTCTTACCGTTACAGATAAGACCCAAACAAAACAAGCTTACCATTACTAAAAAAACACGAACCATGTTTATGTGTTTCAATACACACAATACCTATTCTGCTCATAAGTGGATTTCAATTTGAACCTTAAAAGCGGTCGGGCAACTTTATTAAGCTTAGCACGCGGCTAATGCATTCGGGACTTGCAGATTAAGGGGTTAACCACAGGCTTATCGGTCCACCAAAATTCCGCGCGCATTTGCAGTTGCATCAAAGCTGCCAAAATTATTATTCGTTGATCGCTTTGTACGCAAGCGAAGATTGAAGTATGTTACAGTATGTATTTAGATTGATGTTTAAAACTTGAACCTTTCGAAGCTATTCGTTCTATACAACTAACGAGTTCAATGTTAAGTGTAAAAAGGTTAACTCAATTTTATAGAATGTTTTGAAAATCTGTGAATAAAGGAATGTAAAGGATAGCGAATAATACCCGAAATGCATAAATCAATACTAGGAAAAAAATTCACTTCGAGCTTACAATATCTTCAATAACAAGGTCATGGAACGTGATAGCCCTTTGCCAACGTTAACAGTTTGCCTACCTTTTAAATTTTTAATAAAAATACTCCTATTTTGGGTAATTTTTTATGGCGGATTGGTCGAATTCATACTCATTTGAATTTCTTCGCAAGTTGCCTCACGATGTTTTCCTTCACCGTAAGAGCGTAAGACAAATGTAATATGAAATACACAACGAAAAACACATTCTACCTTACAAATAAAAAACTTATTCCTAGGAATAACCTCGGAATAGTTATTCCGTGTTTTGTCTTATTTTGACATATTGCATCTGACATGTGCTAAAACAAGACAAAACACAGAATAAATTATTCCGAGGATTATCCTCGGTATAAGTTTTTATTTGTAAGGCCGATTGTGTATTTCATATCCCGACTGGAAGGCAAGTGCCGAGTCTATAGCGCCACCGACGCTTAAAATAAATAAAATAATACGCTTGAAATAAAATAATTTAACATAATCACTATAACTTACTTGTCAAAGAATCTTTGCCTCGCTAGTTTCAGTGTTTATCTTGCTCTTGGCGTTGCGATCTGGAATCGGGAATTTAGCACTAACCTCATCTTGAATAGATCTTGGTTGGAAATAGAAAACCGCTCAAACCCTTCCATTCCACTATCTTCTTAGCAGAGATATCTGTCTAGCGGTTAGTGTAGTGGCTGAGATGACGATGATGATGACTAACAAAAAAATCAAGGCTAAGTGCGAGCTAGAACCGCGCATCGAGCTACGTATATACAAAGTTATCTAATTTACGATTTTTACATTTTTCCTTAACATGTGCAGTAAGGCACTGCTTCTTGGCAAAATTCAAGATCTAGATCAACAAGAATAGTACCGTAAAGGTTTAGATTCCCTTTCTTTCGGGGGGAAACGCGTAACCGCGCCGTACCCGCCGTTGGGTAAAAGGCGAGCGTGTGTGGGGCTCTCCCGGCAGAGTGCCAGCCCCTACCGACTAAACCCCCCAGTGTTCTCCTTGCTCTTATGGGTGCGTGTGTAAAGGTCCACGCCGCGACACCACTACCAACGCGCCCGGGCAAGCCCGACCAATTGGTCGGTATATCACCAAAAGAGGGTTGCCAAACGGAGGGCCTTACAGAATTAGTCATATTCAGAAGGGGACATTACAAGAAGTTGTCACAGAGCGCCTAAACGTACGGCGCGGCGCGGCGTGCACGGAGCCAACCACAGATCAATATACCTAATTATGTAGAGCCAACCTTGTACGCAAACACGGTTTAGATTCCCTAGTTTATATTATGTGTGCCCTAGCGAAATCGCGAAATATGACAACAAGTGTGACTTCTGCCATAGCTTCTGATTTGACGCGATTATAAAGCATCGATTATAAGCATCGATTAGACTTCACGATCCATCGGGGACGATTTGCAGAAAGGGCCCTAGCTAGTGTGGTCTAATCGCTGTTAGGCAGTTAGGGTCCCGATATCGTGCGATCGTGGTTGCCCGATCGCCCTAACTCCCTAGTTAGGGCGTAAGTCGAGAGATGTAATCGCTGTTAGGGCGCTCAGTCGCCGCACAGCGCTCGATGTGAGCGGATTGTTGCTGTGTATCGGAAGCGAAAATCTGGTTTAATGTATGTTCTGGACATGTATAAAGCTATACCAAATTTATTTCTCGTCGCTAAAAATTTTAGCGTCACTGCTAATCGTTGTTAGCACTTACACTTTCTCTAAATAATGTGTCATGTTTTTCTGAATATAATTATGGTGTCACTTAATTTCAAAGATGGTCAAGTTGTGTAGAATTTATTCGTAAACAATTTTTGAAATCTTCTGGCTCTAATGAATATAAAATGTTCATATTGCACAGTTTTATTTTATTTTAATAAAATTTTGTTTATTTACATCGCCCCAATTTTTTTTTATATATCTATCGCATTACACAAAAACATGAGATTCATACAGGTCAGGATTGGTCTTATGCATCTTCGACTTTAAATCTGTGTGGCAGGGGTTTCATCCTGGTGTAGAGCGTTATTTCTTCATAAATTTGTTTATTTTAATAATTTGTTATTTTTTTTTATTAATTACTTGTTTTTTATTTATAATTTTGATTTCAGAAGAAAAAGATTCAAGCTAAGATTAAAAACGCGATTTTTTATCAAATAATTTTACCACCCGAAACCTACCATCCGAAAAAAAGTGTCACTTGCATCGTAGTTTCATAAAAGCACACAGTGATTCTCTTTTTTATTTTAATTTTTCACATTTACATCCGCAGTTGCGGCAAGGGCGATACCATTTTTTTTTATATATTTGGAGAGTACAGGAGCCATCCTTCCAACACCACGTTCGGTTGCCTACTGAGTTAGGGAGGCGATCTAGTGCAATGTGATCAGAAGGCCCTAACTGCGCTAACTCCCGATGGATCGTGAAGTCTAATGTACAGCTGAAAGAGCCTTTACGCGTTCCTGAAAAAAGGGGTGTTAATAGACAGACGGACAACAAAATGATCCTATAGGGATTACTAAAAACAACAAAAAAAACTACTATGACAAACATTCTTTAATAACATGAGTTACCGAACCTACCGAATCGATGAAACTATTAGAAAACTAATTTAGCCCTTTCCTGAGTTTCGTGATTCACGTCGGATTTTCGTTCACACTTCAGAGGTCACGAATGGAGTGGACTACGAGGAAAATTGTGAAGGCATTAACGAGAATTAATTTTACGAGGTAGCCGCAAAAGCCGACTGTCGTCGCCACGTCGGCGTCGCCGCCATAAACTGCTACTGTCGCTTTAGGGCGCTTCTACACACTACAAATTATACGATGTTTATTACGGAAATCCATTATAAGGCAATTATTTGATTTAGTAATAATAATTTTGCTTTTTCTTCTAGTCTTTTTTATACTCTTTCTAAAATAAGAGTATCTCACCGCTCTAGGGGCTTAGTAAGTATATAACAAAGACAAAGATTGTGATGTTGTTCTTTGATGTCAAATATTAAAATTTATTACTATAGTAGAGGTTTGTCTTGGATGATAATGCATAGATAATGTAGTACTTAATCTTATTAAAAATCGCAAAGAAAAAAATCTAAAAATTTATTTTTAATTAGACTAAATGGCTAGTCTCGCATCCCTTTTTAGAATAGCTACCTATCTCATCCATTTTTACATAGAAATCTAATGAAGACCTTAGACCATATTTTATCTACGTGCAGTATTTCATGTAGAAGCAGACTTCTCGCCATACCAATAAGAAAAGCGAAGCTGTGACAAAAGAGTAAGGGTGGGAAAAAGCAAAAGGATTGTTGATCAATCCATGATTCGATATTTAAATTGGATCTTTACCTACACATTAAATCACAGAACACAGAAAGAGGTTATCGAACTTGTTGTTATTGAACTTGCTATCGAACATTGGCGAAGTAGGGTTGCCATATGGATTCAAATCAAAATCGACAAACTTTTGCAGAAAATCCGTACCTAAAAGTAAATAAATTAATATTGCTGACTTAATCATCACTCAGACCCTCCCATCCCCATCCGCTCCTTTAGTGCTTACGAAATACATGAATGGCGTCCTAGGCCTAACTGCAGCTGCAACCTAACCTGCGACGCCGAAAAACAATTGTACTAACGTCTATCGAGTCCTCCGCAGCTCTGGCGGTGCACGTATACTAACTAATTGCCATCAACGTCACCCTGCCGTGGTCAGGGTGACGTTGACTACAAGAGAGTCAATTCATGTAGAATATAATTATTTCAATAACTTGAACTACAACTGACTGAATAAATTTGACAGAATACCTTGTAATAACTTGTCAATCGAAATCACCAATCTACATATTTTTTTACGTATATATTTTCTCAAAGTAAAGTTTGCAAACAAGCAGACTGCCCACCTGAAGATAAGTAGACATTTTGATTACGGGCTTAAACCCGTGAAAATCTACTCTAAAGTAGATTTTCAGAGACGATTCAGTACCTACATCAAGATAAATAAGCTATTTCAAAAGTATTTCAATGTTTTTGTTCGAAAAGTGTAAAACAAAAAATACCAATCAGTTTGTATTATTAATCAGCTATACGTAATTTTGTGTATAATGTACGAAATGCTTAATCGAGATTTATTAAAATAATTAGGGTTGTGAATAAGATAGAGGAAATTGACTGATTTAGAACTTAATTTCTATAAAACCAAGTGACAAGGATCTTTTCGCTTTAATAAATTTTGGATATGCAAAGGGAAAGGATTCATAAACAAGATGCTGAAAACAATACAAAAATCTGAATACTCTACAATGCAAACGGTCGTATCGTAAATGTTTTCTAGAGGAAAATATGTGAACAAACCAAAAACATAGTAAAAGGCCGAAAATTCACTCAGACTCGACGAGAATGGAGCAAATATTTGTCAGGGAATGCTTAAATTTTGTTTTGGGATGCCTACCGTACTCAAACAGCGTTCAAAGCAGTTTCTTTAGGAAAATGGTTCGTCAGAAAATGTCTAAAGACTTCTTACTATGTATCTAGATAGTTTCTTAATTTTTTCTGTATTTATTCATAACATATATCACATTTTTAGCTAGAATTAAAAATTGAAATCTCTTATAGCTTAGAATGGATAAGATAAGAAATGAATATGTAAGACGACGATCTTACATATTCATTAAAAGAGAAGCTAAGAGGTAATGGGCTAGCTTGGTATGGGCATGTAATGAGGAGGGATGAGTCGTATTACCAGAATAGTTAAATATGGACATGAATATGGAGAGACATAAGAGACGAAAACCTAGGAAATATGCAAGAAGAATATGCGTGAAGAATGTCGATGCTGAAATAACGTATGATAGATATTAATGGAAAAACATTTATAAATGGAAAATTAAACCGACTTCAAAAACACCAAAAAGTCATAAATAATATTATTATAAGAATAGGTACATACAACATCACAGTTTTATATTGAAGTCGGTGCTAAATTATAAGTAACTACATTAATTGTTCTTATATTTTTTATAAGACTTTCAATGTGATTATGCTTGGCACCGACTTCAATATAAAATTGTGATGTTGTAAGTATTCTTATATTATTTATGACTTTTTGGTGGTTTGAAGTCGGTTTAATATTTATGTAAAAAAAAATTCAATATTTTTAGTTAAAATAACTTAAACTAAAACGTCTTTCGCTCTAAACAGCTTCGAAATAAATATTCCCAAACTCCTTATCTACCAGAAACCTTCCATCATCAGCTCAGTAACATGACATGATGACTACCAGACGCAAATACCTGAATATCTTAAGAAGAAACATGAAACATGTTGGGAAACTAATATAATTAATAAAAGGTAAAATAGAATAAAACGACCATCTTGGGCGAAACAATCGAATCGAGACGTTCGTTCAGTTTATTTTTCAAACGTTGTGCCTATGTCACTCTATGATATATAGACATGGAGTTTATATTCACAACACACCGCCTTAAACACAAATGACTATATAAAAATAAACACAAACATAGTAAACACTAGCCTAGAATACCTAACCTAACCAGTACACTAACTTACTAACTAAACCCTATACTATTTACACAACGCTTAAAAACAGCAGTATTTACAGGCTTAGTCAAGAAATCAGCTAGCATCTGGTCAGAGGGTAAGTACCTGACGACTACAGTGCCTTCCTCAACCAATTCCCTAACGAAGTGATGCCTAATATCTATATGCTTCGTTCTTGCGTGAAACCTAGCGTTGACACACAACTTCTGTGCCGACTGGTTGTCGTTATACAACACTATCGGTTCGCTACGACTGATTAGACATTCCTTCAAAAAGGAATTAACAAACAACGCCTCCTTACAGGCGTCAGAGAGTGCCATGTACTCCGCTTCAGTACTAGACAATGCAATGGTTTTTTGTTTACGACTCTCCCACGAAATCAGAGACTCGCCCATCTTAAACAGAAAACCAGTGTATGATCGTCGATCCGCACTCCCTGCCCAATCTGCATCTACATAACCACTAACCTGTAGTCCAGACTTTTGAAAAGTAAGACGGTAATCTACCGTACCCCTTAGATACCGCAAGACCCTCTTCGCCGCCTTCCAGTGAGCTTCAGAATAACAGCTGTTGAACTGACTCAGGACTCCGACGGTGTGCGCGATATCAGGTCGACTGCACACAGCTATATACAAGAGACAGCCAATTAAATTCCTGTAGTCTAAGTTACACACCTCTGTAGCTTTGGCAAGTTTATAGAGGCCAGCTTCCATAGGCGTGCTCACAGGCTTGCAGTCTAACATACCGTACTTTTCTAAGACCTTCTTTATGTAGCTAGATTGCTCCAGAACCACTTTACCATCTTTCTTGTAAACATGCATACCTAACACATGTTCTATTGGACCTAGGTCTGTCATGACAAACTGCTTCATTAGCAGTTCCTTCACTATCTTTTTAGTCTGCTGACAGTTACTAAAAAAAAAGACGTCATCAACATACAGCGCTATTAACACTAATGCACCGTTCTGTGATCTTATATATACGCATGGTTCTGATGAAAACCTTTTAAAATTCAATTTCTGAGTGAGAACGTTATTAATTTTCTCATTCCACGCTCTTGGCGCCTGTTTTAAGCCATACACCGACTTGCGTAAACGATATACCTTATTACTACTATTTACATTGCTATACCCTTCTGGAGCTTCCATGAAAACGGATTCTTTTAAATCACCATTCAGAAAAGCCGTTTTCACGTCCATGTGGTCAATATCCATGTTGTATTCAGCAGCTAATGCCAACAACATACGCAACGTAGAATATCTTACAACAGGCGAGAACGTCTCGAAGTAATCTACTCCGTACTTCTGTGTGTAGCCCTTTGCTACCAGACGAGCTTTGTACCGCAAAACTTCGCCATTCAGGCCCCGCTTTCGTTTAAAAATCCACTTGGACTTAACAGTTTTCTTACCTTTTGGTAAGTCCTCAAGTGTCCAACACTTGTTGTCGAGGAAAGACTTGTATTCTTCATCCATTGCAGCTTTCCACTGTACAGAATCAGGTCCACTCAGAGCTTCATGAACGGTTTTCGGGTCGCCGTCCTCATCAAAATTCTTTCCTGTTAAAAAAACTGAAAGAAACGCATCCTCAAAGTCGCTGAAGTTACGTGAATCTTCGGAATCGAATGACGACCTGTCCGGAACGTACAAATCAGAACTGTCGTTCTCCTCAGAAGCACTTACATCTGAACTCGCAGTTTGCTCTACACTACCAGTTGTCTGGTCTTGTTGCGATCTGTCAACAACCTCAGAACCTTGTACCGTGTCCGTATTGTTTAAAATCGTGAGCTGCATTGGACCACATTCCTGGACAAAAGACGGCTTAATGTCCTTTAAGAATTTGTTTTCCAGGAACACTACATTTCGTGCTATTTTTAAAGACTTCGATTCAGGATCGACAAGGCGATACCCTTTAGACTCGTCACAATAACCTACGAATGTGTACATCTTTGTCTTTAAATCTAGCTTACATCTAATATTTACAACGGCATATGCCAAGCATCCAAAAATTCTTAAATGGTTTAAGTTTACCTTATGACCAGTCCACTTCTCTTCAGGGGTGGCACCACGTACAGCCTTTGTTGGAGAGCGATTTTTAATATATACCGCAGTTTTGACAGCTTCAGCCCAGTACTCGTTTCCAAGACCGGCCTCACGAAGCATACACCTTACTGCTTCCACAATAGTCCGATTCGCTCGTTCTGCCACTCCGTTTTGCTGCGGACAGTAAGGCACTGTAACCTCATGCTTAATACCATTTGATCGCAAATAATCTTTGAACTGTTTATTCACATATTCACCGCCTCCATCGCTTCTCAAAGCCTTAATCTTCTTACCGGTTTGATTTTCTACTAGCGCCTTTAATTCTTTAAATCACTGTAAGACCTGATCTTTAGTTTTTATACAAAAACAAAACGTTTTCCTACTAAAGTCGTCTATAAACGTCAACATATACCTAGCACCGCCTATCGAATTGTTTTGCATAGGCCCACATATGTCAGTGTGCACCAACCCTAGGATATCACTAGCACGACGTAAAGACTTCTTTGGAAAAGGTAGTCGGGGAGTCTTACCTTCAATGCAACTAATGCACGGTTCGTAATCATCACCGTAACTGATACCGTCCGCCATCCCTCGCTTAAGCAGTCCCATACTCCTAGCGTTCAGGTGTCCCAGCCGACGATGCCACGTGCCCTGATCAGCACGCCCACTGCTCAACACGGGTAAAGCAGAAACATTCCTATTTACATCCGAGACAATCCGACCTGTAGAAGAATTCAAGTGCACTGTATCATCAGGTAATTCACTTTGACCAGAAAATAATTTTAATTTGTACAAACCATTTTCTCTATTTGCAGTAGCTACAATCTTATTATCTAATAAAATGTTACAAAAATCTTTCGTAAATATTAATTTATAACCGTCAAGTGTCAATGCGTTGACTGACAACAAATTACATGACAACTTCGGAATAAACAATACGTCGCGTAATTTTTCCAAACCCGTTTTAACCAAATAGTTTGTATTACCGCGGGATAAACTACATACATTTTCACCATTCGCAACTTGTACTTCTACATGACAGTCCTGTACATTGTCAGTAAAATAGTCAATATTATTAAACATGTGACAACTTGCACCCGAGTCAACATAAAATGCTTCCTGCTTCACAGTCGATGACAGAACTGACACCAACGTAGCTCTCGCTGCCGTTGAAGAAACTGGTTTCTTCTCTAGCTTATTGCGGCAGTCCTTTGCAATATGCCCAGTTTTCTTACACTTGAAACATTTTATCACTCTCTCTTTAGGCAGGCGCTTCGATACTAAAACTGTTTCGCTAGGCTCATTGTCAGTACACGCTATCTTGCGAGTACTCTCCTGCAACAGTTTCATTTTCACAAGCTCACTCGTTAGTTTTATATCGGAATTTTCTAACGCCATTATTAGTGGGTCATAGTTAGATGTCAGTCCACTAAGCATGATGACCGCCAGAAACTCATCCTCCAATGGACATTTTATATCCATCAACTGTTGAGCTATTTCACATACTCTGGTTAGATATTCCTCCATACCTGGAAATCTATCCAGTTTCAGACCAAAGAGCGTCCTTAACAAGCCCAGCCTTCTTGTAAGGCCCTTGTCTTCATATGCTCTTTCCAAGCTCGCCCAAGCCTCATATGCTGTACTCGCATTACGTACATGCACAAACGCCACCGGATTCAAACTGAGACAAATCCTGGCCAAGACCTTCTGTTGTTTTTTGCTATCCACATCTGCTGTACCTTTTGACTCGATACATTCCCACAGATCTTCGTGGATGAGAGTCATCTTCATTAAAAACTTCCATTGGGAATAGTTTGACAAGCCATTTAATTTTTCAATAGCCGCCGCAACAACACTTGCCATGATTTTAATATGACTGTACACTTCGCAACACAAAACAAACTTAGTTAACTCTAATTACCAATAGCTCTGCTACCATGTTGGGAAACTAATATAATTAATAAAAGGTAAAATAGAATAAAACGACCATCTTGGGCGAAACAATCGAATCGAGACGTTCGTTCAGTTTATTTTTCAAACGTTGTGCCTATGTCACTCTATGATATATAGACATGGAGTTTATATTCACAACAAAACACGTTGGACGTGCCTATGAAATGCAAGGGTTTCCCTAAATTTTCGTGGGATCCCATCATCAGACTGGGACATGGTGACAATTGGACCACCTCGGGAGTATACTCTTTCGATTACAAAAATAATTTTGAAAATCGGTCCACAAATGGCGGAGTAATCGGTGAACATACATAAAAAAATAGATACAGCTGAACATCCTCCTCCTTTTTCGATGTCGGTTAAAAAAAAAGGTGTTGCATCGACCTCACATAAGAGTGGATAAGGTGATGATGATGATGACTCTCATAGCTTACATGTTCCAGTGGTTAGTAACATTGAACTATAAGAAATATCTTTATACTAGCTGTGACCGCGAACTACGTTTCGCCTTAATTTATTTTTTCCCGACATCTTCAACAAATATAGTTTATGTTGTACACAGAAATAAATACAAAAACTTAACAAATTATATACTAAAACCCTCCTTGAGAATCACGCTATCGAGTGGTGAAAACCGCTTGAAAATCGGTGCAGTAGTTTTTGAGTTTATCACGAACAGACAGATAGACGCGGCGGGGGACTTTGTTTTATAATATGTAAGGATTTTTCAAACTCGTCTAGAATTGGAAATGACAATTTCAAGACAGCAAAAAAATCGGACTAGTGCGAGTTGGACTCACGAAGGTTCCGTACAAGTAAGTTTCTATGTAAAAAACAAATAAATCTATAAAGAAAAAATCTTGTCTCGGGCGGGAATCGAACACACGTATAAATGTGCGGTTTTCCGATTTTTCCTTGAAATGTGCAATAAGCAGTTGCTCCTTGCCAAATTTCATGATTCTAGGTCAACGTGAAGTACCCTTGTGAAATCGCAAAATTTTCATAAATATGCAACATAATATCTTTTAGTCACGTTGAGGTACAAGTTTGTTTTTTTTCACAGCTGAAAGAGACCGTGACCTGAGTATTTACTATAAATTTCAGTTTTCCTTTCGTCCTGCGTTCCTGAGAAAAAGGGTCTTGACAGAAAGACAGACGGACAATAATATGGTTCTCTTAAGTTTCCATTTGATCCTTTTCATGTAGGTTGAAAAACTCTTAAAAATTTAAATTAAATGCATTACGTAATTAGCGTATCATAAGTTAGAAGAAAGGCAATAATGCATCTGTAGCACTATTATTCATTCTGTGTCTGTGTTTGCATTTGCCTACTTAATGGATAAATGCAACAATAAACTATTTTTCACTTCTCGTGCTCGCAAAGTTCGTCTTTATGTCGTTTATAGGCTGCATAAAATGGCTTTTTGTGTTCTAGAGCATAAAGTAAAATTTTCTTTTAGTCAAAAAGATTCTTATGCCCAACAGCCAACAACGCTCAATAAAACTTCACAGAATAACTTGCGATAATTTATTTGTTTGCTTTAATTTATTTGTCTTATGTTTTCTTAAAAGTCATGAAACCAAATAAAAATAGTAACCGGTTATTATTAAAACGCATCGAATTTTTTTAATTACTTGGCAGAATTAAATATGTACCTAAGCCATCGCCATGTAAAATTTTTAAAAAATAAGTTTACTGGCAGGTGTTGGCTATTATTTCTTTAATTCTTCAACATTGTGTTACATATTTGAATTAAAGTGAATAAAGTTTAATTTTAATTAAATTTTCGTTTATATTTTGAAGTAATTGTTAAATTTTCTGGCAATCGAAGTGAAAAGCAGAGTGTGATACACCGGCATAAACAAGTCATTGTACCCCTCAACTTATTATCGTAAGATCCACTGTAGTAACATCCATTGCCAGAGACGATTTTATCGTCTCGGGCTACAATGACTAATTTTATGCTCTTGTTGTACAATCTACTAGGTATTTCCTTTCTTTGTGCAGTCTCATAGCCGTACGTCTAATCTGAAAGGTCGAAATTCAAATACTTATACCAAAAAAATACTTGAACAGCAATAAAAATCACGCATCTACCGATTTCAGCCTAATTGGTTGTAACAAGAGAAACACAAATGGCAAGAAAAGCTAGTCCTGTGATAAACGGCCCCAAGCAAAGGAGCCATTCTTCTTCGGCTCTTGGCCATAAAGTACAGCAAGTGGGGAGTAGGTACCGTGTGCTGGCACGCCTACATGAAAACTGTTTCTACCCTAAGCCGAGCCCAATTAATATTAGGGGGCGAGCCGAGACATCTGCGAGCACGGTCATTCGCACATAATCATCCCCGCAACTACTTTCAGTAACACCTCGTTAACAGCTAGGTTAATGTTGCAGCTGCAAATCACTTTAGTGCTGCTTATTACTGGACATTTCGGTGTTTTATTTTAAGGTTCAATATTGTATATTATTAAGGTCCGATGTCGATCACATTAGAATTTTAGGGGGGCTAGACAAAGTAACATTTTGTTGGCGTTAGTTTCATTAACTTTATACGTTCTGCATCAAACATATATGAGTGTATGAGTCATTCGAGATATGTGCTCATTTCCATACAGTTTTTTTCTTTTTGAACTTCGTTATCCTTTTAGAATTGCTACTTTGTCTAGGCCCCCTGAATTAAAAGTTCTTCTCAGTCGCGGCGCTCTTGACAGCGATCGTGGTCATTATGACGTTTCCTCATGCATGTGAAGTGACCCACAATTTTCATGATTTGCCGCCTTCTGGACCAATTCATTTTTTTTATTGCAATCAGTTAGCAAACAAGCAAACTGCCCACCTGATGGTAAGTGGTAACAGTCACATACATGTGGTTCCTGTGAGATTCACAGCTAACTGCAACCCCCACAAGAACCACAGTGTATGCTGCCAACTTGTGACTTAAGATGTAAAGTCACGGTACCCAGTAATTTTAATGCCATACCTTACCCTTCAAACCGAAACACAGCAATGCAAGCACTGCTGCTTTGCGGCAGAAATAGGTAAGACGGAGATACCCATGCACACGACCCTGATACAGAGTCTCCCTCCGGTAAAAAGAAGGGGAGGTGACGCCTCACATGGCCACGTGAAGTGGCCCGCCGGGTTAAACCCGGCCACACCACGCCCCCTCCACGGGGCAGCTGTCAGACTCTTAGCCCGCGGCAGAAAATCTGCCGGGTTGCCCAGGGTGCACCACGAGGTGTTCTGACATCGCACCCCATTCACCCCATTCGCCCCACATCGCACCCTCATTTCTTCATTTCTACCCATGGGAAACTCGAGACAAAACTACACTTACCTGTCTGACCAGCTGGATGTATAGACTCATTTTTCCTAGTCTAAAGATATGGGTGGATGTGACATAACATATAAATACAATAATACAATGAGTAACTATATCATATACAGTGTGTGGCCTGAACCGGTTACCATAATTGAATCATTATGTTTCCAAGTAATTAAAATCAAAACTTTCGACTTTGATTTAAATTCAATGTAATACTTTACAATAGTTCCGCTCAGCTTGATTGACAATTCTGCATTATGCCCTGTACCACTCATTGACAACGTTAGCGACAAAGTTAGCGATAATATCGTTGGAGCGTCGGCACGGTAATGTCGGTGACGTTGTGTACTCGGCACTGGCCCTCTAATTAGGAGATGCGGGGCTCGATCCCGCAATGTACCTACCAATTTGTTTTTCTTTTTTTTAATTTCATATGTACATTTGTCCGTCGCAACTACTGTGAAGTTAAATATCGTGAGGCAACTTGCATACATCTGCGAAGAAATTCATAGGTGTAGATACTTATGTAAAATCGACCAATCCACACTGGGCAAGCGTGGTTGACTAAGGCCTAAACACCCTAACTTAGGGTAGTCTTGAGCCCCTCGGTGGGGACGTATATGGGCTATGGTATTGAATTGGCGCGTGCGCTCAGCGAACGATTGCTAAGGTTAAGCAACGTTCGCTGTGGTCAGTCCTAGGATGGGTGACCAAAATAAGAAACAGCTCAAGCTCCTCCGTGCTTCGGAAGGCACGTTAAACAGTGGGTCCTGCGCCTGATCTCGCCCCGGTCGTCCCGGTTAACCGTCCCATCGGACTAGGCGAGTGAAGGAACAGAGAGTGCACTTGCGTTTGCGCAGTCACTTGTGCACTATAATATCTCCTGCGCAGATGGCTAAGTCTCTGTGGAGATTGGCCGCCGTGACCGAATATCGGTTAGGAGGATATTATTATTATTATGGTGTTGAATTATAACTTTTAAATGCTATTGTGCTTAATGCATGGGTTTAAGGTAACTGAAATCATTTCAGTGAAATTGCTAATAGTCTATAGAGCCTCAATTTTTAATATTTGCTCCGGTTTCAGGACCCACGCCGTATAACACAAATACATATACATAAGAACTTACATTGGTAATATAATTTCTACGTACTGAATGCTCAGACAAACCCACCTTCCATCCAATACTTAACCAATCTTAGTTAAGTAGGAGATGTTCGTGGAACCTGCAACTGCATTCTACCACGCACAAAGCTCAACTTTGACAAATTGTTTAATTAAGTCTCTTTTGTCCCTGTGTCCTTCTCCCCTTTCTAGGGCGGACAAAGACACGGTAAGCCTTCGGTGTCAACCGTACGGTCGCTGTGTGCCCACTGTTAGTAGTACCGCTTGCTCGTCTGCTGATCTCTTTGGACGCTTCGTTTACCCTCTTCGCTCGTCACCTCTCTCTAGCCTACTCACGATCTTGTGCCACCGATGCGCGCCTCAGGAATAATATTGCCCAAACAGACCCATGCAATATTTGAGCAAGAATCTTGCTTAAATCTCGCATGCATCAGTCTTGATCTTGGTCTTGATAAGGCCGATTTTGGTCTCGCTCTTGCCTCAAGGGTCTCGCAAGACTGCAAGACCGAGGCCGATTTTGGGCAACACTACTCACGAAATTCGCCCACGTCCCCACAAGGTCATAATAGTAAATCGAACCAATATTGGTCGTTTTCACTTTATCTAATAAATCCCTACGCGCGTCGCTATACAATAATGCGTGGTGCAGGTCTTCAGCCTCACACTCCGCAATAGCACCTAATGCTATCCACCAACTTCATACTGAAGAACCCAACATTAAAACAGCCATGTCTAGCAAAACTTCGGAGTTCGGCTCGACCCAAGTAAATTTTAAATGTTCAGACAGTGTGAAGTCTCTAAATAACACCGCTGGAGATCCAGGAGACCTAATGGGGAAAAAAGACCCTGCTGTTCATCGAACGAAGCTCTGCCGCTAACAATATGTACTTGGCCAGGGTTGTGGATGGCCGGCCGGTGGAGGCCTATATATCATTATTCATAGAGCGTATTATGGCTTACATAATAAAGCATTATCTGATTGACTGATTTGAAATCCCAACCAACCGCCCAAAGCAGGAGAAAAGAACTGTGTGAACTGTTAGCAATTTATAACTTACATTACATACGTAGTAAGTTAGAAATTGCTCACCTGACAATTTAACCTGCGGACAGTCACATCTCATGCATACGAAATGCACCAATTAATCCTGTACTACGCCCGACCTCGCTGCAATTATCAGCAAAGCGACATCATTAGCCTTGTCTCGGAAAACTTAATGAAAATTCTGAAGCAGAAGTAGGTATTATTAACAATTATAGTAGATGGGAGACTACATAACTATGGTTAGATATAGATGTTTGAAAATAGAATCACTTCTTTCATTTATGCCGCCCTTCAAAACCAAAACCAGGTATCTTTTTATGACAAGACGGAATTTTGTCCATCGTAAGTACCTGCCGATGGCTCGTTATTGTGTTATTATTCTCGTAGAGTGAAAAACACACTAAACCAACTAAAAGTATTGTTTTGTTTCGCTCTGATGTTAGGGAGGTACTTCTAATCAGCACTTTACAATGATAGAACAACACTTACCTCTCGAATTATTTTTTTAATGAGCGCGAACGCACACGGCCGACTTTTTGTAGGTCGACTTTTTCACCGACTTTTTTCCACCGATTTTGTCACCGACTCAACGCACACGGCACGGCAGTCATTTTGTCGGTGGCAATCGAGATACGTGCACGTCTAGGGTTGATCATGGAGTTACAGAGGAATCAACCAGATGGGCACAGCCAATAACAGAAAAGATAATTTTTTTTTGCACTTTGTAACAGACTTGTCAAAATATTCTCACGTGCGCTAGTTGATTTTCTACATAAGCATTGTTCGAAATTTTTATATGGTATTTTTTCACTAAAAATAAAAAGTGAATTTGAACAAATGAAATTATGCCTAAATGTTCTTCCGGAAAATTCTAAGCATTGTGGTGTAAGCCATATCAAATTCTGTCCAGTAGTTTCGGAGATCATTCCGGACAAACAGACAAACAAATAAACAAACAAACGTTTTTTTTAAACTATTCTATCGTGTTCTGCTAATGATTTTAAGGCGACCTGTGTATTTTTTTTCTTAATATTTCGCAATTACAGATTTTTGTACCCCTTCGATTTTATTATTATATATAGAGATTAAAATTAATAACAGTTTCGTACAATTTAATGTAACAAACATCAAACGTTTAAACTTAATCCTTGATAAATAAACAAAACTTTTGCCAATGAATTTTAAAAGAGCGACATCGATATTGACAACCCTACCAAGCCAGTGCACGCGGCCGACTGTCAGTCAGTGTCGGTCGGTCGGGCCGGCCGGGACTCACCGATTTATTTTACGGCCGACTTTTTGTAGTTCGTGTTCGTGTAACGTACAACTCCATATGTTTCATTTTCCACCGTCAAAAAGTCGGTCACCGATAATCGGCCGTGTGCGTTCGCGCTTAACCAGTAGGTACCACAGAATAGATCATGGTACTACGTACCAGTACAGAATAGTAGACATAATAAGCATCAGTTGCATTTTTGTATTTGTTACGAATACACGTTGAAAACTATGAGCTTCGTATTAGGGCATCAGCTTATTGACTCGTAATGGAGTACTCTTCGGTAACCCAACACGTTAATGTACGAGTATTTCACTGCCTAACTAAGTAACGTATCAAAGAAGCCGCAGCAAAAAGCCCTCGAGTGTTCTCTCGCCGCACATCTGCTACCGCTAGTTGAATGAAAGCAACGGCTGGGCAAAAAGATTTATAAGCTGACACGATTCGAGATACGAGGTGCAAACAGATCTAGATTTTTGTTCATATTTTCGAAGTTTGCTATTGTGAATTAATTTTCCAGTAAAATCCTAAAACGGTCGTGAACTGCATTGTGAAATGGCAATTATGGATACGTAAAAGCAGTGTAATTATTAAAATACAAGCTGTGCCCGCGGCTTCGTTCGCGTTGATGTCGGAAAATAATGTTATATAGCCTTAGTCTTCTTCGATAAATGGACTATCCAATACAAAAATAAATTTTTAATTTATAGGCATTTTTATTAACTTCATCAGAGTTACTCATATTGCGTGGGTATTTGTAGTAGTATTTTCTAAAATAAAGCTCGGATATCACAGACACAGTTTAACAATTGTTAAACTGTGTCACAGATCACACTATTATAATCACAAAATTAATTAAGAAATCAATATCACGGCAAGATGCACAAGATTTCGTAGGATTTAAATCGGACGTAGACGAAGTGTCACTCCCGTCTTGCTCCGCCAACCGTTATGTAAAAACTAAAAAGTGCCTATTTATAGGTACGTGCCTGTCCACATTGGACCATTTGCTAAGCCCACAGACTAAATAGAGATACGCTAAAACGGAAATGACATTCCGTGAGTCCGTACACATGGATTACACTCTCGTCCGTACGACATCCGCCGATATGTGACGCCTAGAAGCCTAGTAATTTCTCTAGTTGAAACAAGATGGCGCCACCACTGCACCGTCAAATTTAAATAAGTACCTACAGATTAATGCGTACAACCAAACAAACAAACAAACTCTTCAGCTTTATAATACGAGTATTAGTATAGATGAATACTCAATCACATCCGTAATCCATCAAAAGCGCTGTTCTAAATAACATGGACTTTTCCAAAAAGAAATCCACACGAATTAAATATCTCTGTTCGTTTACTTACTGCCGAGGAGCCCACGCGGCCTGTAATCAGACGCCCGGCACTTTCGTTTGTCAACACAAAGTAAATTAGTTTCCAGATAATTCTGCCGTCAATGTCATGGATGCCTTCAAATATTTGATTTTGGAACTCAGAGTTAGGGCCTTTTTTGCGCGCCTCTACCTTCCTTTTGCTTTATTAATGTTTTGAAAGAAAGAAAATATATTTATTCGCTAGTTATTTATTCGGTAGTGCATATCGTTGGCATATCTAAGGCTCTATATATAGTATGGACTCGATAGTATGGACAGCTCAAATGTATGATGAGATGGCAGTTCAAATGCACTTAGACTGCGAAATTGCTAGTTAAATGCAATTAGCACGACTTCAACTTCACACTGATTGCAATTTTTTTCACAATTGCAATCAGTGTGAAGTTAACGTAAAATTCCAACAACCGCTACCTATAGCACGGTCGATATGCAGTCATAATGCAGTTAGTTTTTAGATTCATTGCACTCGTGCTAACTGCATTCAAACTGCAATTTGGCACTCGGAGTGCAGCTGAAATGCAGTAATGCGTCTGCTTAGAGCATTGACGTTAGAACTGAATCAAATAAATTCAAACTTAAATAAGTCTAGGGCACAATTTCCTGCTGGGACTACGCAAACACACAGACAGCATTGACGTATTAACAGACAGTGATCCAGTCCAGTAATGCGAGACCTTATACTGGAAGACAAACATAATACTGAACGAGATGTTACACTTGCTGCAGGCCTATTACCGATCTCGTGGTTTTTAAACGATATCATGTGATGAAATCATAGCGCAAAACATGTCATAAGATTTTCGGTCAGATTTTTGATCATTATGGTTTAAGATATTTATTCTCATAAGAATTTTATAATTCACTTACATGAGAAATACTTCAAAACAACATACTATAATCACAAAAATCACCAAGCGTGCCAGGTAATTTAGATACTAGGTTACAAAACAATAATTTATTTTTAAATTGATTTTAAAATGAGGGTACGTTTGGAACAACTATAACATGACCAGTTAACGTACAATAAACACAGACACACAGGTAACAAAAACAATTAGACAAAGCGGGCGACCACAAGAGACACGGATCCAAAGTTAGTCAACTGGATGCGGCATTGGTTATTACAAGCCAAGTTTTATTAACATTTTTGTTTTTTATGTTTATTTCTTTAACATTTTAAGCAAAAATAATTATTATTGTGATTTTATATTTTTTTTTATTTATAACCGTTTCTTTTTTATTAAAATATTTATTTTATAGTTCTATTATTTACAACTCAGCAAACATATTCTTAGCTTCCTTAATCTCTTTAGGCAATTTATTATACAGCTGTGCACTTTCGTAAGTAATATTATTTTTTCCATAGTTAGTCCTTGGTGGGCGCAAAACTAAGTCATTAGCATTCCTTAATAGTTTCTTTTGTATACTTTTATTTAGTGTAAACGATATATTAGTATGTGTCTTTATTTAGAATTTTTCGTATGAGTATGCAGGAATAGTATTGGTAAGTTTTTTCGATGTTAAGTAATTATTAGTATCGATGTTAATCATTCGTTCATTATATCATGATGACATCATTGAAATTATGCCATAATGATGATATCATTGGAGATCAATAATACCAAATGAAGCATTTCATAACTTCCTTATCTCAAAATGTATACCATGTCATACCATATCAGACGATGAAAGATCCATAATAGGCCTGCTGGACTCTACATGCCTTACAGTCCTAATTCAAAATTCTTTATCCAATACACCTTTCCTGGTACTTAATGGCATCTTTATAACGATAAAAGAGTATAAGTTCTCGATAAAAGAGATCATAATGACTAAAACATTCTAACTATTAATCCTTATATGTGCATATATTTTCAACATATTTAACATACAAGTAGAAAAAGAAGAATTAAGAATTAAGAGCATTAGAAACGAGAGGTAGGTCCCCACAAACTTATCTATGAATATAAATTTCTAACTATATACTTATTTACGGTTTTCAAATTGTTTCCTTATCATGCGCTATAAAACTTTGCTTCTTGCCAAATTTCAAGATTATATGTCAACGAGAAGTATCTTAGAGGTTTTAAATCCCTTGTGAAATTGCAAAATATGCGAAAATATGCGACATAAACGGTCATATCTTCTGACCGCGTTGACATACAAGTTTGATTTTTTCGCACCTGAAAGAGACCATAGATTCGAATATATTATACAAATTTTAGCTAGCAGGCCTATTACCGATCTCATGGCTTTCAAATGATATTATAATACAATCATAGTGCAAACATGTTATAAGATTTTTGATCATTCGTTCATTATATCATGATGACATCATTGAAATTATGCCATAGTGATGATATCATTGGAGATCGGTTATACGAAATAAACCGTTTCATGACTCCCTTACCTCAAAATTTATACCATTTCATACGATGAAAGATCCTTAAGGCGAGGATTTCCCAAATTTGCCGATCTTAGAACGTCTAGATCTGGATAATATTAGAACCCACAATTCTGAAATTCACACACCTTAAACTTGAAGATATAATCTAGTGAACTGTGAAAGCAGAAACACGATTTACTCCATTTCACTCGATAGAAAAAAAATCCAAACATAGGTCTAAATCAAAAACTAAAACCACGATTTGAAATCGAAATATACATAAAACAGTATAAAAGTTATACCAAAACATGTAGTTCGTTATTATCTAGTGAACTGTGAAGACAGATTTTTTGATGTCATATAAAATATTTAGGAAAATTACGAAAATTCTATAATTTCGCTTGGTTGCAATCGCGCTCCATATAAGACAGTACTCGCCAAGTCGTCTCAGGGTATGGTCATGTCGCTTCGTGTCGCGGGCGCAAAAAAATATATTACGTGTTTCTTTACGATCGAATTTTAATTTTGCAGTTTGCGTTTATTTTGTTAACTTTCATTATTATTATAGATTAGTGTAGTAATATGGTGAATAGTGTAAATAATGGATTAGGTATTATAAAGGAGAAAACTATTTTAATCCTTCTTCCTAAATTATTTTATGTGTGAAAAAATATGTTTTTCGTTCTTTTTTTCTATAAGTTATTTTATGTGTAAAAATCGTTAATAAAAGAAGTCAAAGACGAAATGTTAAATCAAATGCATACAAAAAATGCTGAAAGAAAAGTGGTAAATATTTATTTCCCAAATGTTTATATTTTATTGTCGCGGCCATATAGCACAGTGCAGTGTTAATAAACCAGTATGATAATTTCTTCAAGTAAATATGCAACGATTTATAGGTTCAAAATAATGTTTCCTATAAAACTTTATTGCTGAATTCCTTTAAATACTTAATGTTACCCCCTTTATTCACAACGCCTTGCATCAAAGCTTTAGAAGGTAGAATCAACAGCACATTATACATGTAGCTAAATAATAGAGTTTTATTCGAGCCTATGTATTATATATGATTATGAACAGTAAAACAGTATTTTAGGAATCTTTTAAATTTCGTAACATTTATGGTCAAGCGTGAGTTGATTATAAAAAAGTAAAAAAATAATTAACATTTTCCGTTCGATTTATGTAAAGATCACTTCATTGTATTAAAAGAAAATATCTGATCAGCGGAATTTTGTGAAACTTTATAAAATATTTGCTTTTGCCCGCTGCTTCGCCCGCATAAATGTCATAGAGGTTCCATACAAACTATTATTTTTTAGTTTTACCCCCTTAGATTGCGAATTTCCAACGTACATGTCAAATTTCCGCTTTTTGTGCCTTTTAATTATGGCTGTGTGTAATCTGTCAGTCACTCAGTAATGAAAGTGTTTTTATATAAATACGTCGCCCCACACTAAGATTTTCTCCGGTGTTGTGGGTGCAGTTACGAACATAGAATATCACATGTACATACGCCCAGACCGGAAAAAAATCTGTAGGCCATACAAAATATTTGTCCCGTACGGGAATCGAACCCGCGACCCGTTGCGCAGTAGGCGATCATTCGACCTGCGATTCATTCTGCGCTAACCGTGTCATCAAAGTTACAAACATACGAGTAGAATATATTACATATCACATGCACATACGCCCAGACCGGAACATATTTCTGTATTCCATACATAATATTTGTCCCGTAACTACAAAAAAATATTTTACAAAAAATAAAAACCGACTTCAAAAACACTGAAAACTTTAAAATAATATAAGAATAGGTACAGACAACATCACACTTCTGTATTGAAGTCGGCGCCAAACGATAATCACCTAGAAAGTGTTAAAATTTGTCACCGACTTCAATATAGAAGTGTGATGTTGTCTGTACCTATTCTTATATTATTATTAAGCTTTCAGTGTTTTTGAAGTCGTTTTTTATTTTTTGTAAAATATTTTTTATTTTTAACTTTTCAGTGAATGAAATTTTTTTAGTGAAAGAAGTGTGTTTTTAGTGCTTTCCTCGATTTTCTATGGGATCCCATCATCAGATCCTGACTTTGGTGACCATGAGACCACCCTTACTCTATACTCTATCGAATACAAAAATAATTTTGGACATCGGTTTAAAAATGACGGAGTTATGAGGTAACAAACATAAAAAATACAACCGAATTGATAACCTCCTCCTTTTTTGAAGTCGGTTAAAAATATTTGGGAATCGAACCCGCGACCAGTTGCGTAGTAGGCGATCACTCGAACTCTGTGCGCTAACCGTGTCGTCAAATGTAAAGTCATCATCGTAAAGAACGCTAGCTGTGTAGTACTTCCCGAGTTTTCTTACAGGCCTAAGGTGGTAGAATATTAATTAATATTTTAAAACCAGTTTGCTTAGAGACTAATACGGTTGCCTGATATTCATAGCGATTTGTGGCTTTCTTCTTGATAATCTTGTTTAGTACATGCACGCCTCTGTCACTCACGCAATGCAGCGTTATAAATACCTACCACTAAGTAGCGCGCCGGCGCGCCGACCGCTGCACACACGTGTAAAGAAATTCTTAGGTTGTGTGTGAAGTCGACCAACCCGCACTTGGCCAGCGTTGATGATGGTAGCACATCAAAAACAGGTTTGAGCTTGTTTCGAATTCATCTAATAATAATATGATGGATGACATACCTGCCAGAGATACCTGTCACAAAAATTGGGATATAATTAAAAACAAAAATACTATCGTTTTTGATGCTTGCTAAGGCAAGGATAAAAATATCTCCGTCTTACCTATTTCTGCCGCAAATCAGCAGTGCTTGCATTGCTGTGTTCCGGTGTGAAGGGTAAGATATGGCACTGAAATTACTGGGTACCGTGACTTTACATCTGATGTCACAAGTTGGCAACGTACACTGTGGTTCTTGTGGGGCTTGCAGTTTTACTGCGAATCGCACAGGAACCACATGTATTATAGGTTGTTACTGTTACCGTTACCACTTACTATCAGGTGGGCAGTTTGCTTGTTTGCCAACTTAGTAGCAATAAAATAAAACACACAACATTACATTTTTATTTTGAAGTAGTTTTTGTTTTGAAGTGGTGTCGGTATTTTTGTAAAAAATATATTTTTATTTTTTTCGTGAAATTAATAATAGCTCTCTAAGTCAACTTGAAAGAATATACCTAACTGAGAGTCAATACGTACCTTTTATATCTAAAGACTAACTCCCTAACTCCTTAAAGTTAAGGATCCATCGTAAGCTCAGCATAGTGGAAGAATCCTTGAGATGATGTCTTTCAGACGCAAATACCTGAATAGCTTCAGAAAAAAAAACAGGAAAGACGTTGGACGTGCCTATTCTCTCGATTTTCTTGGGATTCTAATACTAGATCCTGACTTGATGGCATGGAACCACTTCGGGCGTATACTTTTCTGAATACAAAAAGAATTTTGAAAATCAGTTAATAAATGACGAAGCTATGAGGTATGTGTTACCTCATAACTTCGTGAAGTCAGTGAAGTCGGTTTACAAATCAAATCGAAATAAGTTATAGTACTTATTTATTCAGTAATGTATTAAAATACCTACATATATATATATTAAAATATTTTTATTGACGAATAGTAAGCGAAATAAGTTATAGTACGTATTTATTCAGTACTGTATTAAAATACCTACATATTTTTTATTATTATTTTTATTTTATATTATATCTATTAAAATATTTTACTTCAAACTACTCATTAATTTTACTCTAATCATCGGAAAAGGCAACACTAAGTAATACATTACTACCCTGGAAAACGGCAGTAGTATTGTATGAAATTTCATTAATGACCCGTTCAACATAATTGCCCTGTTGTTTGTTTTTCTAATTTAAAAAGAAATTACAATTCATATTCATACAATTCATACAAAATGTAGGCATTTTTCCAAAGAGATTTGAGTGGTTGTATAACATGTCACAAAAAATACACATGCGCAAAACAAGTTATATAGGACCCTACAAAGCCAATTTTATTTAAAAAAGAGAGGCAATTGGCTTTAATGGCGAAGATTAGCTTTTATTTTAATAAATTAAAAATTGTATTCGAGTGAATATTGTGCAGTGAAAGTGGTGTTTTTTGGTGCACATTCATGTTGACGGCAAGAAATAAGGGTTTTGTGGTGTACATGACAGTGAGTTTTTTTTGTGGATTTTCCACTTCCGTCACCACCGTCAAGATAAGGTTTGGTTTCTTAATAAGAACAACTTGCATTTTTTTTGTCATAAATAAATAAGTTTTTCTACAGTCAACTTCAGTTTTTTATTATTTTTTAATAAGTTGAAGGAAAAGCAGATTACACACCTCGTAAGAGAGCTATTAATGCCCTCGGGTTATTAGTGCCCTCGAGCAAGTGCTCGTGCACCAAACATCCGCGGGCA
Organism: Schoenobius gigantellus; assembly: GCA_963935595.1. NCBI lineage: Eukaryota > Metazoa > Arthropoda > Insecta > Lepidoptera > Crambidae > Schoenobius > Schoenobius gigantellus. The sequence continues at coordinate 13,881,198 of OZ012559.1, read as the reverse complement.
TTGATAAGTCACTTAGCGCCCGGTGTAACAATCTACTATTTCTAAATCAAACCGAATAGCTGTCGAAGTCAAACAAACAAATTTAACAGTGCTTTATAACATATATTATGCCGCCGCGTCAGTCATATTCTTAGCTTTTGTTTTAAATACTACTTCTAGCTAATCGAGCATTTCTTGTATTCTAGTGATGCATTCTATACTGCACAAAAGAAATATGCATAAAATTTGAATTTACATTTTATTAATAACACATCATAGAAACATTTAAAACCTTTGAAATTGTGAAGAAACGGTCTAATTATGATGAATCTTGAAAAAGTCTAATTATTGATAATTGCTTTACGTCTCTTTCTTATAAAATATATGTTTGTATCGGTATTATAATGGTGGACGAGTACAATGACGTCACTAGCAAATAAAAGCTTTTTAAACTTTGTTATTTTTTAAGTTATTAAAAAAATCACGTGGTTGTTTGTCAAATAAAAATACTATGTAATGTAACAATTAAAAAGTGTCCATATTTACATACAAGTAAAGATACAATAAAAAATAGCAATGAAGTCATAAAGCTGTATCTTTATTGGTTGTATTACTGTAGGTACTTACCTCAGTTTATAAATCAATACTTATTTGTAACCTAGCAAAAAGTATATTGCATAAAACGTCCTTGTGGTACTGTTATATTTTAACTGTGCGGCACATGATGTTGGCGCCTGTTCAGTGGCCGCGTCCGCGCTAACGTCATGTACAAATGAACGGTGTGAAGTGCGGAACATATGGGCTTGCACGTGGAAATTCCTCGCCTTAAGGCGCTATATCGAAAATGAATCAAACAATGGGAGGCGTGGTCTATACGTAAACGCGGGGCGCCCCCCGTGCTCAAGCAGCTAGTCTTTATATCTATGACAACAAAGTCGTGAATGCGATGCGCCCGCATGCAATCAGATCCTTTAGAAATTATCGACGTAAGCGACAAAATACAAATTATTTTATTAAAAAATAACTATAATGATTAGAAAAAAATGCTTCTGTACGATTCTGGATACTGATGATGGCTACTTATTTAAGGAACTTTTTAATTAATACCTAACACCGTTTACTAGTAATCCTGAATATTCATATTTTTAAGAGGTAATTTCAAAAATAAAAAGTATCGAGGCAAAATCTTTAAATCGCGTTTTCGGTTCTGCTCGTGACTAGCTAAAGATATGAAGAAACACATATTTGACTTTCAGACCTGTAAGATCTCTCAGTTACCTATGACATTACATTAAAAATAACCAATATTTTCGATATAGCGCCTTAATAGGTCTGCTGGTATCGCAGCTTGATCGCGTATCGAAAAAAGGTTTTTGACAGACAGACAGACAGGCGGACAACTAAGTAATCCTATAAGGGTTTCCGTTTTTCCTTTTGAGGTACGGAATACAAAAAAGGGTGACATTTAAAATAATACTAGTCAATCACATTATCATTACTTTCTTGGCTTCTCTTTGCACTTAAATTCTCGAGTGAATTCTTGTTTATTATTCGATAGCTGCGCAAGCAAATTTTCTAAATATTTCTAATTCACCCTCTGTCCACTAGGATACGTAAAGTGAGTAGATCGATCAATCAATCATCACTGCTCATATAGGTCCCCACCGACGCGCCTTAGTCAACCACGCTGGCCCAGTACGAATTGGTCGACTTCACATACACCTTTGAAAATGAGATGATTAACATTAAATAAAAACCTTTAATTAGTCGGAAACCTGTCGGGGTGTCGGTGGCGCTATGGACTTGGCACTTGCCTTCCAATCTGGAGGTTCTGGGTTCGAGACTACCATGTACCGATGTGTTTTTCGAATTTCATATGTACATTTGACTGACGCTCCTACAATGAAGGAAAACATCGTGAGGCAACCTGCATACTTCGAAGAAATTCAAAGGTGTATGTGAAGTCGACCAATTCGCACTGGGCCAACATGGTTGACTTAGGCCTAAACACCCTGACTTAGGCCTAAACACCCTAACTTAGGGTAGGCTCGAGCCCCTCGGTGGGGTCGTATATGAGCTGTTATGATAAACAAACCTTTAAAAAAATAAATTGCCTCAATATCCTTCCAAGCCTTGAGAATGTTTTCTTCTTAACATAGTTTTCCAGAGAAAATGAAAATATAGTTCACCACGACCCAGATTTATATGAAGATCATGTTCTAACCCCAATTAGGGGCAGCTCCCGAGCAATAGGGGTTATTTCGAAGAGTCAGCCAATATTAATAGCCTTTTTTCAGTGGCATTATTGTAAAATTTTAATATAAAGGCAAGTCGATTTCAGTAGCCTTAAACCTTTCAAGTTATCACTTTAAATATTAGAAGCCAATTCTGGAGTATCGAGACGGGTTGAACAAATTTTAGCTGGTAACATTTTTAAGAGTATTATAAACGCTACAAATCATTCGAATTGTTTGACTGGTTCCGAATTGGGAAATTTTAAAGATTAAAACTGAACAACTTGTACAACAAATAACTTTGTTACTTCTTATTTCGATTCTCTCTAACGTTGTAAGCCGAGAGGATGAAATTTAATCCCTTTGCGAAGAATTCAGATGAATGTCGATAGAATTAATAAAAACTGACTATTAAGGTTATTGATATTTTAATAACTAACACAAGAAGTGGCTTTTAGGATTATAAAGGGAGATGTTCCATTTTTTATTCTTGTGAAGTTCCATCGTGCTGCCTGTTGCATAAAAATTTGTCTATTAAATTCATTCAAAATTCAATATCTTTTATTCTAATTGGATTGTTACAATCTCTTTTGAACGTCAAAGCAGCTACGCCATTGGTTTTCAAGTCTACGGCGGGAGACCTTGTACTAGAAAGAACCAGCAAGAAAACCAGCAAGGGCTATTTTTTTCTCCCTGTATTGTTACAGAGTCGTCAATTGGAAGCTGACCTCACAGCAGAAGTTTAAGCTCAACTTCCATTACAAGATTAGATGTGTCAGTTCTCTTCTTACTACTTATTACCAAAAATAATATTTGTTTAAACAAATAGTTATACATAACAACACGATTCATTATCTGAAAAATTAATACCAGGCATTGGCATCATTCAAATAATCGTTGACTTTATAATATCCTTTACTCATAAGAGCCTTTTTTACATGCGCTTTAAACTTATGAAATGGCAAGTCAGTAACACTTTGTGGAAGCTTATTATAAAAGGTTACACATTTCCCCATAAACGAGCCTCTAGTTTTTTGAAGCCTGAATGTTGGAACGGCAAGTTTGTTTTTGTATCTTGTGTTTAGATGGTGAATTTGGAAATTGGTTTCAAATGTATTATAATTTTTATAGACATAAATCAAATTTTCATAAATGTACTGTCCTGCTAAAGTCAAAATATTAATTTCTCTAAATAAGTCCCTTAAAGAATCTCTTGCTCGTAAATTATAAATAGCGCGAACCGCTCTTTTTTGAAGTACAAAAATACTTTCTATACTAGCAGCCGATCCCCACAGTAGTATTCCATATGACATGACACTATGAAAATAACTAAAGTAAATCAATCTTGCCGTTTCAACATCAGTAAGTTGTCTTATTTTTTTTACTGCATATGCAGCAGAACTAAGTCTGTTAGCCAAGGACTCAATATGTGGATCCCACTGCAATCTAAAATCTAGTGTTATACCCAAAAATTTAGTAAAGTCGATGAATTCAACAATTTCATTATTCATTTCCACTATGTTATCTACTTTTATTACATTTGGCAATGAGAATTTAATACATTTAGTTTTACGTGAATTTAAAGATAAATTATTTATAGTGAACCAATGTAATACTTTAGAGAGAGTACTATTTACAACGTCAGTATTTCCATTTCCTCTGTCAACCTTAAATATTAAAGAAGTATCATCTGCAAAAAGTACTGTATCGCACAGATTCTGAGTGAAGTATGGGAGGTCATTAATATAAATTAAGAAAAGCAAGGGTCCCAATATCGATCCTTGTGGCACGCGCATAACTATAGGTGCACCAACAGACTCAGTTTTGTTAATAACAACTTTCTGAACCCTATTGGATAAATAAGACTCTAAAAGTGTTTGGTGACCAACGCAATCAAAAGCTTTTGATAGGTCACAAAATATACCAATTACATATTGTTTACACTCCCAAGCAGCAAAAATGTGTTTCAGAAGTGCAACACCGGCATCAGTAGTGCAACGACCTTTGGTAAAACCAAATTGGTTCATATGTAAAATGTTGTTACTTGAGAAATGATCAGTTAACTGATTAGATATAATTTTTTCAAATATTTTACTAAGAGCTAAGGTAGAATCAAAATTAGTCGATAGTTTGAAGGGTCATTTTTATTCCCAGACTTAAAATCATCATATATATCATCATATAATTCATCATATAAATAAACCACGACATGTGCCTGAAGAAGAGCAATATCTTAATCGTTTTACAGCATTGATTTACATTAACCTCAAAACGCTACGATCAAAGCTATAATTGAAAGAATGCCGTAAGTACATTATTTCTAAAAACTAATTTTCTTGCTTCTATATTTATTAACTTCTAAGTATAAAATCTAGGATCCCCCTCCCCTGAGCTCCGTCGCGTCGAACAACATTTGCGAACGGCCACCGGTAACCGCGCGCGCAATCTTTGGCTAGCCCTCACTGTACTCGCTTTTTGTTGTTGTGATTTTTAAATACCAATTTCCGCCGCTATAACCGAACTGCGGACACTTTTTTCTTCTTTGTGATTGGACATAGTGAATGAATTACATATGAATTATCAAAGAGTGAGGGCTAGCCCAAAAGATTGCGCACGCGCTTACCAGATGTTACCAAAAAAGAGCTCTCACACCACACGCACAACTGTTGTTCTGCGCGACGGATATATAATGAACATCTAGGTATACATTAATAGTTCTCCTTTTTCATAGATCATATTTCTAAATCGTATGACAAAGCCATTAAAAAGGAAAAGCATATTAATCCTTTATATCTACTGTCCTTGTGAAAAGCATTTTAGAATATTGTAGCACAATATGGTCACCATGTTATAGGAAACACATAGAAAAACTAGAGTCAATACAGAAGCGGTTTGTTCGTCGCCTCAGTTATAAAGTGGGTTTAGGCAAAGTATTGACAATATATGCTGAAAGACTAAAAAGGTTTAGATTGGATTCCCTTCTTGTGTGAGTCGGCAACTTAGCTTAGTGACCTTGTAACATTACATAAAATTGTTCATTCTAGCTGGGATACTTAAGTATGTGTCAGGCCATGCTACTAAGATTATTTTACAGATGAGTCATATCGTAGGTAGAAGTGAGAGAGTTGCGTCCTATAAGTATCCTCTCATGTCTCTCAAAGGTTTTAGAGAAGGTTGTTGCTGCACAAATGACAGACTATATTGAAAACAACAATATATTGCCGGAAAAGCAGTCGGGATTTCGAAGGAATCGCGGTACGTGTACGGCGTTACTGGATATTACTGATAATATCCTAACAGCTCAAGACAAGGACTGTGGTACTGTACTCGTGCTCTTGGATTTTTCTAGGGCATTTGATTCACTGAACATTACATTACTGCTCTCCAAACTCGCATTTTACGGTTTTAATCCTGAAACAGTTAGTTGGTTCAAATCATATTTGATAAATAGAACGCAGATGGTAGAGACTAAAAATGAAGATGGTTCAACCAATTACTCTGATTTGAGCCCATTGGAGAGAGGTGTGCCACAGGGATCGGTGCTTGGGCCTCTGTTGTACAATCTATTTAGTGCAGATATACACAGAGTCATTAAGCATTGTAGTTATCACATATACGCTGACGATGTTCAAATATACCTATCCTTCAAACCATGTAATACTGATGAGGCAATAAGAAATATTAATGAAGATCTTAATAGTATATGCAAGTGGGCAGAAGAGAACTCTCTTACCTTAAATGCTTCCAAAACGAAATACATGATTCTTGGTACAAAATATCAAATTTTGAAAATAAGTATGCGAAATCCGCATGTGCTTGTGAATGACTCTGTTATTGAACGGGTTACGGAAACGCGAGATCTGGGTTTGAGAATTGACGAGAGACTGCGATTTGAAGACCATATTTCCGATACGGTGCGCACTTGTTTTTACCGCTTAAAGCTCTTATACAAAATTCGGAATTACTTGAGCACAGGTTTGCGCGTGCAACTAACAGACACTCTTATCCTATCCAAGTTTAATTATTTGGATACAGTATATGGACCAAGGTTGCACGCCAAAACTGCAAGTCTGATACAAAGAGTTCAGAACGCTTGTGCGAGATTCTGTTTTAAGATTCCACCGCGAGACCATGTAACACCTTATCTTAATGATAATAGCATACTGAAAATGCATCACCGGCGAGACTTACATTTGGCTACACTACTCTTTGGAGTGATCAAGAGGGGAATACCGGAATATCTGTACTCAAAGCTGGATTGGAAATCCAAAGCATGTAACAAATTCTCCATGCGTTCAACAAGTGCCCCTTTGATCATACCGCAACATAAATCTGCCGCTTTACGCGGAAGTTTTAAATATAATGCCACCAAGTGTTGGAATAACCTTCCACCCCCAGTACGTGAACTGCATAGTTTACATAATTTTAAAATTAAATTTAAAAAAATAATGCTGAATAAACAAAAATCCAATACTCAAACTTATTAGTGGCAATAATGGGAATAACAGAGTTTACCTACCAATTTATAATTAAGTATTTCATGTTATGGGCCTCGGTATTCAATTTTATATGTATGTGTTTTATATTATAAGTTAAGAATTATTGGCGTTTGTATTGCGATATATGTATAAATGTTTTTTTTTTGTTATATAAGTTAGTAGTAAGTACGTCTCTCAGGCTGCGGGAACCACTTAAGGCACTAGCTGAAAATCGACGCTGCAGCTAGCTGTAGCATTATGTCGAGCTAGGAGCCCATTGAACACCACACATGCAATTCGTCCATCGCTTGTGTTATTTTTGTTATCCTTTTTTTTACTTAAATGTAGTGTTTGTGTGTGTGTGTGTGTGTCAATAAATCATTTCTATTCTATTTCTATTCTATTCTTTGTCATATTCCATTAGGCAGTAATAATGTACTGGTCCACTCTTATTTATTTATTTTACGATTTGATTGTACACATTAAAATACAGAACATAACACAAACAACATACACATGGGCACAAAAGGTTTGGCTTATCTCTTGCGGAATCTCTTACAGCCAACCTACAATAGGAAAATTTTCTCAAATTAAGAAAATATAGACGCGGTGTGTACACAAATTCAAATAACCTAACGCTTAAAAACTATAAGTACATTATATACATATATACAAGGAAAAAAGCAAAAACAAATACTAATTTAATAGAGAAAAAATATATTTAAAAAAATACATTTAATTTAAAAATAATTATTTTGTAGAAGCGAGATAAAATTCTTTCACTCTCTTCTTAAGTAAAGGGAGAGTTTGAATATTACGATTGTGAGGAGGCAGCGAGTTCCATAATCTGACGGCATGGACAGTGAAGGACCACTTATAAAACTGTATGTTAAAGGAGGGAAGATGTAGAAGCGTGCGAAGGTGTGATCTACAAATAGTGTCAGGAACGAGCAAACTCAAAAAGCTAACGAAGGTAATACGGAGAGGTAGGATTACGTAAGATATTAAAAAGAAAACAAAGGATGCGTAAATTTCTTCGAAGCCAGATAGGAAGCCACTTAATTTGTGCACGAAATTGAGAAACATGATCATACTAACGTAACCCAAAAATGAATCGCATGCAACATTTTGAAGTCTTTCGAGCTTGTTGAGTAATTCCTCCGTGATGTCAAGATAACTGACGTCGGCATAATCCAAGATAGGAAGAATTCAAGATTTCTTACTTAGGTGTAGAAAGTATAATCTTCTCTGTAAAGACCTTGACATATTCCACCAAAATATATGGCATGTTCCATCCTTTCTGAAAAGTATACGGTTGTCGGAAAGCGTAGTTATGGTTCTTTGTAAGGACTAGTGGTACTTAATTGTTTTAAATTTCTTGACTAGCTTAACTATGACATATTTAAACCTAAGTTGTGCTCAGTTATTCTTGGAATACACAATTAACAAAATTTTGTATGCACAATGTTATGTAAGTACTTATGTAAGCTGTATCTGTTACCGTACCAAAGATTTTTTTGTAGGTCCATGTCTACATGCAAACATATAAACTAATCGATGGAATACTGACCAGTATTCCGTCGATCAGAACTGTCTCAGAAGGATTCTATTTAAATTTTATCAAGTCATGTGAGGCCGTTCAGGACCGGTGATGCAACAAAGTTCATTAGGGGCCATCCATAAATTATGTCACGAATTTCATGATTTTTTGACCCCTCCCCCGTCCTTGTCACAGCTGGTCACATTTGCGAAATTTCCCCTCTCCCTTGTGTGATGTCACATATTTTGCAATGTTACATTTAGAAATTATTGAATTTAAACAGCAATTCTGAAATTAGTTTTATTTCCATTTAAATTATTTTTTAATAATATTTACATTTTATTAAAAAATAATTTAAATAGAAATAAAATTAAAAAATCCAAGAAAATAACAAAACAAAAAACTATCACTTATACTAATTAAAAGAAAACTTAATCATCTTGAGTCCATGGACTTTGAACCCACTCCTTTAAATTATTTATAACTGGCATAGCAGCCAGCACTTCGTTCTCGTTTGGGTTGTAATGTCAGGAACATTCGTTGTGTCAACATCTATTTAATCCAACCATACAGCATCATCGTCATTATCCAAACAAAGAATTTCTCTGCCTAGTCTAGCAGCAATTCTTTGCATGAGGACGAATCTTCGCGATGGGCATAACTTCTTGTTCACTCTTATGCCATTATGCCAGTGCTTGTGTAAATTAGTGGCCTTGTATGATGCAAAATATAGACCACAGATGCCACATGATAGCTTGAATAAGTATGCTTAAACATTGGGGTAATAGCTATCATAAAAAACTTGCATCAAATGTGATGACGCTCGGATATCCAAAGCTAGCTGAATAAACTCAAAAACTACTGAACCGATTTCAAAAATTCTTTCACCGTAGGTTACAAAATTATTTTTCCTAAGGAAAATTATAAAACTCCTACGGGAAAACGCGCGCGAAGCTGCGTAAAGTAAAGCTAGTAATAAATATTGTGATTCACTTACATAATTTGCGTACCAACTGGCATCATTTTTTAATTCCTTAGCCTGTTCAATATTCAGTCTAGTATCTGTTGGCACAATATATTCGGCAACCACAGGAAAACCAACAATGACCAATTGGCTCCAAACATTAGCCAGCACAATGCCTGCACTCTCAGTTTCGTTTTTTTAATTCCAAATCCGTTGTTCAATTACTGGAATCAAGATGTAAACCGAAACTGTCATGTTTCAATACAACACCAGTAAGTTCGCAAATAAGAGGCGCCATACGTCATATATACAGATATAGAGTTGCAAATGTTTTTTCATTACTCATACTCTGAAAGTAGGTCTGAAGTTGCCTGAGGAGCGGGTTGAAAGTAATACTTTTCAGCCCTAGGGAGAATCACTTTCAACTGACAGCTGCTGTCAAATTTTAAAAAAGAAACTAGTTCTTTTTTCACATTTTTATTGTGAAATTCCATGTTTCCACTCAAATACACTTAATTACACTCAAGCAACTCAATTACAGCGCGGTGTAAAATTGAAATAACAATGTTAGGTATTTCAAGAATATATTTTTAAATGACTTTATTATAATTTATTTTCAACTATTTCTTTAAAATAGCAGATATGGGCAAAATATTTACCATGTCTTAAATTATGAAAATGAAAAATAATGGCTAAATAGCTCGCCGGCCACAGAAAAAAAAACAAAATAAGCGGGAAAGCGGCAATGCGATCTTCATTTGTTTTTTCCATTTGTATTAACTGTTAATTATATTTGTATAAAATTGTGTTAAAAATTAACACAATGAGTTCATCTGATTCAGGTATGGAGTTAACGCCCGATTTTATAAGAGGAAGCTTGCTAAAGCAGAAGTTGTTGATTTATGTAAAATAAAATTAACACGTTTTTTCTTTAGCTAATTCATTGTTTTATTTTTACTTTCCTCGTATTCGTAATGAAAAGCAAAGTGTTTACCTCGGGTTAAAGACTTATTTAGTCCCTCGTACTATTGGTGCCCTCGCTACGCTCGGGCGCCAAACACCGTCTCGGGACTAAATAAGTTACTTTCACCCCTAGGGTAACAATGTACTATTGAGTTTTTCGTTGATAGTGCAAACTTCGTGTTTTAGCACGTAGATTTTTAAATGTGACGTCACGAAATTTAGGACCCCTAGCACCCCCTTGTCACACTTCGTCGATCCCCTCCCTCCCCCTTAACGTGTGACGTAATTTATGCATGGCCCCTTTAGGAAATTGATAGCAAACGAAGCTTATGTCGCAAAACTTGCGAATTTATCATACGTACAAATTTTAATAATATTATGTGGTGGTGCCCAAAGTAGACACCACCACATCGGCGTTTCGCCGATTATTTGATTGCTGATGTCCACCAAATACATTAAAGAATTTGCTACTTACCTTGTCTCCGTTCAGTCTGCGTATGTAGCCGGTGGACTTCCTGAGCTAGCTCGAAGGAAGTCGCGGCTCCTGAAGTTCTGCGGTGGATCCACCGGTGGAGACCGGAGCACTACAAATGCCTATTAGGCCACCACGGCTCACACACGCGACGATAAAACTTTTGCACAACACCAAGCGGGCTTTCGCACCCCGATATTAGGTGCGCCGCGCAAAACACAATGTTATTTTCCGAAACGAGAAAGCTATGTTCTCCCGGGCACATAACCTATTTCAATGTCATGACATTTCGTATTCGACTCGACTGACTGACATCTTACATGCGGCCGGCCGCCACAGACTATAATGCTGTGTTGCCACTCGCTCTACCTCGAGCGTAAACATTATGTTAATTTGAGAATTTTCAGGTCCGTGTTTGAGATTTTTATGTATAAAATTTTACATTTCCGAATTCAAAAAGGGATTCGTAGTTTACTAGTAGAAAGAATAGAATATCTATTGCTGTTTCACAGAATTCTTTCATAATATCGACGATGTTTGGATGGATGGATACTAAAGATGTTCATAAAATATCATGAAATTCTATATGCCATTGCTTGCGTGGTGGATATACATAACAATGATATTACAATAAAAAATCATTCTCTTAAGATAATATGAGGAGATTGCATAATAAATGTAAATAAAAAATAAATTGTTCTCTGATCTTAATTACATTATTCCAAAAAAATATTACTAAATTACTCTATATTTTCTTGCTTGGCAACACAGGCCTGCGCAAGCGATCCAATGAACTAACAGGAAATATCCAAGTGTTGATCGCTTCTCATGTTCGGGTGGTAATTCTAGCACTTGGCAAACAAATTAATACAGATATCTCACAGAGTGAACAATATAAAAGATAATAACAACCCCATTTTCTTGTTTTAAAAATATTTGGAGGTCATGATGCCACGTCCTTTTCGTATTATAAACATATTTATTTTAAGTTACTCTGATAGTCCTTATAATAAAAAAAATCGTTTTGTAGTCAAATCACTATCCGCAAGGTGGATTTAAAATACATGTGTCTAACTGTCTACGCTAACTTACTTCCCGTGAATGCGAGAGCCGACTAAAGGATTTTATTCTAATCATCAAGACCGGATTTACCATAGGGGCCAAGTGGGCCAGGGCATAGAAGCGTAAGTGACTTTATGCGGAAGTGAAATTTTACGAACGTGACATTCTGCGAAGGTGACATATTGCGAACGTGACATTCTGCGAACGTGACATTCTGCGAACGTGACATTCTGCGAACGTGACATTGTGCGCCGAGAGGAAATTTTACGGGCGGCCAAGCGGAAAAACCAGGAATTCGGAAAATGTTTTTATTTCAGTAGGTAGCCGCCATTTTGTAGAGGAGCTTGGTGGCGCATAGGCGCGCGCGCTCAGCGAACGATTGCTAAGGTTAAGCAACGTTCACTGTGGTCAGACCTAGGATGGGTGACCAAAAAAAAAAAGAAACACCTCAAGCTCCTCCGTGCTTCGGAAGGCACGTTAAACAGTGGGTCCTGCGCCTGATCTCGCCCCGGTCGTGTCGGTTAACCGTCCCATCGGACTAGGCGAGTGAAGGAACAGAGCGTGCACTTGCGTTTGCGCAGTCACTTGTGCACTATAATATCTCCTGCGCAGATGGTTAGTCTCTGTGGAGATTGGCCGCCGTAACCGAATATCGATTAGGAGGACATTATTTATTATTATTTGCGTTTCCTCATTTTACACTTCAGTGTAAAAGTGAGGTAAGTATTTCTTAGATCAAACAGATATGTTTGTAATTTCGTTTTATTAACTCTTTTAATTTCAGTATTTATTACTACTAAGTTAAGAAACCGGAGCAAATGATGAAAAAGAAACACTTTTTCATAAGAAGTAAAATATTTTGCAAGCTTAACCCTTTTTTTTAGGCGGGGGAATCTTGTTACGGATTCAACAAGGGGTAGGCTGACAAGGCCGCCCCAAGGATATGCCTTTGGACTCGGGTATAAACCCCATACCTGGCTAAATCCCCTCCAGCAACTTCTACCTCCGTTAAACTTAACCTAATATAGGGTAAAATTTTGGTTGGTAAATCCGGCCCTCTGTAATCGTAACTCTGTGGAGATATAGAAAACTCGTAACAAAATATACACCAACTCGTCTGGCCAGCGTGATGTAGAGGCCAATAGGCTAGATGACAAAAAATTTTTTTTTGCTTTAATAGAAGCTCATTCATATAATAAACAGAAAGAAAAATCGGTTTTCGAATAACTATAAAAACAACCAAAATATAAGGTATTAAAATTTTTTCTCCATCTCTTTCTAGCAAAACGGTAATTTACAAGGAGTTTATATGGCCGTACTCAACAATGACGTCACGATTGTAGTCGGATCTCTCTGTCTAATCGCCTTCAAATTAACAACTTAAGAGGCTGAGTAACGCCAACGACCTTGAGACATGATTTGTACTGGAAAACGGGCGCGGTGCGTTATTGAAATTGAGCGAAAAAATTAAAATATATATATTAAAAAAAAACTAGTAACTTATTTGAAGATATGAAACATCAATATTATAAAATTAAGTGTAACGAGTTAATTTCCTGAAAATCATTAAAAAACCTTTGTTAAATAACTCGGATTTTCTTCTGGAAGCTGTTTTTAATGGGTGTCTTTGGCATTTTTTTAAACGAGAAATTTAGATTCAAATATATTTTGGGAACATGGATATTCTCAAAAATATTTTTAAGAGTAACATATTGTTTTTTTACTGCGGTGTATTAAACAGGTTTTGCTAAAAAAAGTTTTAAGTGGAGCTCGATGAGCGCAGCTCAGCGTTGTCAGCCTCTTAAAATGCTTGTATCTAATGTATTTCTAAGCCGATTTTAATTCTAATTTCACAGGACTGCATCTTTTTCCACGGTATTTTAATATTTAATGACAGGACGTAAAAATTTGAATTCAGTCATCATCCCAATTCCTCCCTCTTTTTATTGACCTGTGTCCAGCAGTAGTGCGAAGAATATAGGTTGAAGTGAGTCTAATCACCGATTACCAATCTTCATCATAATCGGCCAACACATGGCCACTGCTTAACATAGGACACAAGTTGACGTCTCTAACTAAGTACGACTTGCGGCGACTGTCATCCAGCTCTTGCCAACCACTCAGCACAGGAGTCGCTCCACCTAGTCTGAACGAATGCGAAGGTGTCCTGAGGCGCAATTCTGCTAATAAGTTACAGCCAAATCGAAACTAAACCGTTGCGATCGACCAATCGGAGCGCGTATATTGCCATGCAACTGTTCGATGACGTGATAATGTGGCGTTCTGATTGGTCGATCGCAACCATTCAGTTACGATTCGGCTGTAACTAATTAGCAGAACAGGCTAGATGAGTAAAAAAATTTTTTTGTTTTAATAGAAGCTCATTCATATAATAAACAGAAAGAAAAAATCGGTTTTCGAATAATTATAAAAACAACCAAGATATAAGGTATTGAAGATTTTTCTCCATCTCTTTCTAGCAAAACGGCAATTTACAAGGAGTTTATATGTACTCAACAATGACGTCACGGTTGATGTCGGATCTCTCTGATCACCTTCAAATTAAGAACTTAAAATGCTTATAACTAATGTATTTCTAAGCCGATTTTAATTCTTATTTCACAGGACTGCATCTTTTTTCACAGTATTTTAATATTGAATGACGAGACGTAAAATTAGAATTCAGTCATCATCCCTATTACGCCTCTGCCTCCCTAAGCACGTCCAGCGAAACACGATATGATAAAGCGGTTTATCGCCGTGAACTGTCAAAATACAATAGGAATTCGTCGTATTTTGACAGTTCACCGCGATAAATCGCTTTATCATATCGTGTTTTGGTGGACGTGCTACGGGGGCTGAACTACGTTTGCCAAAACGCGATTTCCGTTGAAAAATTAATAACATTAGTTTTCCCTCAGATCACCACGTTTCCGATTTGTATTTTTATTAGAAGATGTAAAATAAAATGAAGCGTGAGTTAAAAGGAATTGGAATAATTGAATTTCACAATTGTCAATTGCAAAGTAATTAAACTCCATCAGTTTTAATTACCCTCTAAAATCCATGGGTTGATATAAAAAATGATTTATCAAGAACACAATTACTTTTACACAACTTTTCACCACTCTGTATTCCTCTTTATGCTGTTAACTACATTATTATTAATAATTTTAGTTCAGAACCAAAAGTAATAATTAAAGTGAGTCTTTTATGAATACCTTTATTCCGAGTAGGTACTCTGTATTATTAGTTTACCGATTTTAATGAATAAACTTATTGATAAATCGATTATTCTTTTAATATCGTTGAAAGAATAAACATCTAATTTCACTATATTGTACTGTAGCTGCATGAGTTGCATGTCACGTAAAGTTTTGATTATTATTCTAGGTAGTAAGATTCTCGGATCATAAAATTTTATTTCACGAGCGTTTTCCAAAGGTCATACAAAAAAAATAAACTATGACCAAATCTCATTATGACCAATAATTTAGGAATGCATAAAGGACAAACATTCAATTGTTTTTAATATAAGCGCTTGCGGGTTATTTGGGTTGTTGTAATCCCTTGGCAGGTCGATCCCATACATGAACATTATCGTTTATCAATCGAGTCGATTAATCGATTTCTAATTCTTAAACTCGAAACAAATATCATGTTTACAAAGTTTAGTTCAAATGTTCATGAGCTACTCGACCGATATGTAGGTATAGCACACTGACTCTTTCCCCGATTTCATATTCATAATATTCCAGGTAGCGTGCCATTGTCAGAAAAATTACGTTATCGATAAACTTCAATAAATCAAAAGAATAAATCAAGAACATTCGATATTTTTTACTGACGCGACAAACGTCGTGTTACACTAGAATAGGACCCCAGGCGCCTGTGTGCAAAGATGAGTGATGTAGTGACGGAATTAATAGGCACTTCGTGATAGGACGCCTGCGGTATTGTGAGACTGTAACTTTGTCAACCGTGCGAGCTGTATAAACGCTACAACCAACTTGTTCATACAACGTTAAATTCAACCTGCTTGATACTTTGCCCCAAAATTGACCTGCTATGTCGGAGATCACCGATGACTCTTTGCAGCTATTGCCAATGGATAGATGGATTGAACTGGAAAAATTATTTGAGGCGGATTGGCCGCGAGGGATTTCGGCTGCAACGGCCCTGAAGACGCACAGAGAACTCGTGGATCTTGGACTTGGATATGGTTTTAAAGTTTACTGTCCTTATGGAGACCCAGCCAATGGGATGGTGGCGTTAAATCCGAAGGTATGTGGACTTTTCTTATATGTTTTATGTTATTTTCCACCTCCTCCACCCTCCAAACGAGGTATTTCTCTTAATTATTACTGAACTATTAGGTACCTAATCATTTACCTAGATTTTCGTCGAAAGTTTTGTTTTTGTACTCGATGTTACACTGAAAAAAAAACTTGTTAACATACATCAAAAAAATGTTTACGGCTATCAAATCACGAGCGCACAAAGTTTTGTGATTCTGGAAATCAAGTCTTCTTGATTGAGAAACGGAACAAGCAGACATAGATCCAAATAAATAAATTGTCGGCTTAACCAAGTTTGGTCATTATTGGTATCCATTGCCCTTTGTCTATGTTACCAACACTTGATAATCTTAATGAAGTTGTTGATGTCTTTAATGTTGTCACTGATTTACTTATACACGGTGTTTCATAATAACCAATAAATAATCAATGCGTTATCTAAAACTAATTATTAAATTGTGTTTACCCGTAATGTCATTCAACGCAAAATTTTTATGTAAATCATGGACATGATGATGATACTATGATATAAGTACATGAAAATTTTAGGTAGAATAACATTACGTGTAAACACATTTTAATAATTAGTTTTAGATAACGCATTGATTATTTATTGGTTATAATGAAACACCGTGTATAAAGTAATGTATAGTCTAAACAAGTAACTTGATTGATCTTATTGGATTTGTAACTAGAATGAAATAAATAATTATCGGCTTAATCAAACCTGGTCATTAGTGTTATCAACTGCTCTTTGTGCATGTTACTAACACTTGATAATCTTGATGAAGTTATGTGATGGCTGTAATATTGTCACTGATTTACTTATATAAAGTAAAGTATAGTCTAAATAAGTAACTTGTATGATCCCATCGGGTTTGTAACTAGAATCAAACGTAAAAAATCATATATTTGTATTAATCTAACAAGTATATGAATGTGTTGAGTATGTACAGTTTTTGTTTTTATTATTCCATAATATTTAAAATAAATGTAATCTACGGCAATGTAATCTAGAGTTAAAATTTAACTCCTGAGCGAAGCGAGGGAGTTGTGTAGAGTCCTAAGTGAAGCGAGGGGTTCAAGTTACCTAAGACGAAGATACTGCTTTATTCCAGAGGTGAATACTCTACTTTTCATACCATCTGCGAGACAATAAACTCAGGGCTCTATAATCAATTACTTAGGTGGTAATTTTCATCATAAACACTGTCACATTATCATTATCACTATAACTATGGTTAAAATTATGATATTATCATGAAAACCATAAAATAAAAAAAGATTTATTTTTCTCAAGCGTTCGTGCTTGAGAAAAATAAATCTTTTTTTATTTTACGTCACGCAATAATTTTATCTTAATAAAGCTTAAAACATTACAAAAACTTAAAACATATTTAATAATAATATAACAAGTACTTAGTCTACCCATCGATTTACAATACGATACGATCAGCTGCTGGACCCTGTCAATGACCTTTAGTAGCACGCAGGACGAATATTAATTTGTTACAAAATAAAAAGCTGAAGCACCTGGACATTTACTTACGTTTTTAAACTTTATCAATAAAACACTGAATAAACTTCTAAAAATACTGTATTGTTGATGCCACAAAACACATTCCACTATTTGAAATACGTAATGGCGTTGGCGGCAAAGTTTTAGCTATGAAAACAATACAACGGAATACTGTCGGTGCAAATTATGAAACAAATTGTAGAAACATTCTTTATTTTTAAATATGCCGCGTAATTTTTCCAAATGCTGTTTATCCGCCGGCAGCGTGTGTTCTTGCTTTACTCTGCTTTTTATTTGTTTTTATCGATAGTTAATGGTGGCCGTCAAAAGATGGCGCTTTTTGCATAAAAAGTATTTTATCAATAAAAAATAGTGAAATGTAATTGTTTTTTTGAGCTATGCAGTATTATGTAGATAAATATTTTATAATTTTTGTAAAGAAATTATGTATTTAGATTTTATAAAAACATTATTTACACAGGTAGAATGTCTTTGTCTCTAGTGGATGCACGCTACTGCTGTATGGGCGTAGAACCTTTGCCTTCCTAAGCTAGCATCTATGCTAAATTTTTATACGAATTTTATGTTCCATATTTAAAACACTTTAATCCCTTGGGAGTTTCATAAAAAATTATATCCCTTGGGATATAATGTCTTGCTTTACGTTGAAGTTAAGGGGGATCTAATTGAACATTGTCGAGCAGGTGGTATGAAAAGGATGTTCCAGAAATACCACATCAGAGTGACAAGATATGATCAGTCAGTGAAACTGAACAACTTTTGTTCTAAGACTGTGAGAAATTCGCATATTTTGGTTTTACGTACAAATCTGCGGGCGGCCACAAAAAAAAATATATGGAAAACCATTTTTTTGCCATTTTCTAAAAGTTGTTTTCTTTTAGAAAATGGCAAAAGGTTTTCTTTCTAAAGTTGCTCAATTTAACTGACTGATTATATTCTGTCACTCTTAAAAACTAGCCCCCTTTACGAAATTGATAGGTAAGAACTAGCGTGACGTAAATATCCTGTAAGCAATTTTTATCACTCTGTCTGTCTGTTGTTTTTATTTGTTGTCAAGCAAGACTCTTTAATTTTAGTACATCAAAGTTATTGTGTTCTTTACGTGACACTGTTTTTTGACTCAACGGAACACCACGACCGTGGCAGTGCTCTAATGTGATCTAACCGGTGTCAATAAACTCAGAAACCAAAACAAGTCATCAGTAAGTCATCAGATCGAAAAAAACAAGCCAAGTGCGGTATGGCCGAGAGTTCCGTACAAACTTGTCTAAGTATATAAGTTCTTTACAATGTATAAACCGAATCTGAACACCGTTAAGGTGTTCACATTTTTCCTTAACGTGTGCTATAAGACCTTGCTTCTTAACAATTTCATGATACTACGTCAACAGGGAGTATCCTATAGGTTTTGGATTCCCTCGTAAAATCGTAAAATATGCAACATAAACGGTCATATCTTTTCAAGACGTTAACTTAGACTTTTTTTTTAATTCTTTTTTTTTAGTTTATTCTTTCACAGCTGAAAGAGACCGTAGATCTGAATATTTGACAAAATTTCAGCTCGATATCTCTATACATTCCCAAGAAAAAGGTATTGACAGAGAGACGGACTATGGACAGACGGTCAGACGTACAGACAGACAACAAAGCTATCCTGTAAGGGTTACTTTTATTTTCCTTTTGAGGTACGGTACCCTAAAAATACATACTTAACATAATACTTACATAATATTTGTCTAATAAAAAAATAAATAAAGTTATTTTTTATTAGACAAATATTTACAAAACGTATTGAGTCACCAAAGTGCCTTGATTTGCTTATTTGAAGTTCTAAGGTGTAATGAGCAGAGAATAAAGAAAAAACTATAAATAAACACAAAGCCGGACAGAACATTTCGTCAATATATTTTTTTTATACGATAGGACCTAAGTATACTGCCTTATCGATAGGTTTTAAAAGTTAACTAAGATTCAATAAGTATATTTTTTTTCTCATTATAGAGCCAATTAAACGAGATAATTATTCAATGTCCAAAAACTGACACAAGCAAGCTAAAAGAAGCACTTCTTTCTACAAAAATCATAAATTGGAAAACGGAAATATTGATTCCATATGCACCGACTCATGTTGGTGCCTGTATTTGTGAAGTAGCGGAACGTTTTGAAACAGATGATGAAGATTCACTTCCATATGAAGTATTTATTTTAAACAAAGCTTGCCTTTACGATGTCGAAAGGTAAGATGACTTTTTTCATAATATTTAGAACAAAATGATTGAGCTACTGTCAGCAACAGAAAATAATATATTGCTTGATATTTCAATTTCAAAGACATAACAATCAATAAAATATGTTATTAAGAATTCATAAGTTCGGGTAGACTACCATTATCGCTTGAAACGATTTTAGAACCGTAGTCAAAGCGAAATGGCACTAGACTACACTACACTACAGCGTTATTGCTGCAGACACTGTCTCTTTTTACGCATTATTTCATCTTCCTTTAGGTACTCGTGGTAGGGCCCCGAAATGACTTTATTGAATAATAACTATGTTCAAAATACAGAACTTACGGACTATAATATTACGATAAGTACATATTTCAATAAATTTGCCTTTCGTTTACTAAATACTCGTAGTATTTAATGCATCAAATGAAATAAGTCCTGATGATTCCAGTTCACTTGACGCTTACAATTTCGTTATATACATGAAATGAAATTTTAAAACTTACGAGTAGATGAAACATGATTCGTACCAATTATAAATAGTTATCTTATTATGTTATTGACGAAACCATCTGTATTGAGTTCACCAGGATGCACGTTGAATATTGTATTTATCACAAGACTGCATAAATAGATTGACTTTGCTTTAACTTTCTGTTTGCAGCCTTCCAGGTGGTGTCACACTCCAAGAACTAAGTGACAAAAACGTACAGATCGTTGATTCATCGTGGCCTAATAAGTACGAAGGTTCCACGTGGCTTTTCAAGTTGTTATGCAAAGCTCGATTTGGTCATGGTATTTTTAAAAATCAGACTCTGGTTTCTTGGGTGTTTATTGGTGAAAATGGAGCTCTTACACATTTATTCACCTTAGACGAGCACAGACGGAATGGCTATGCAGAAATCTTGTTGAAACTTATTTGCAATTTATATCTGCAACAAGGCAGAAATTTATTTGCTTACTGTCTCAAAGGAAATAATGGAGCTAGTAATCTGTACGAGAAACTTGGATTCCAAAAGTTTCATGCAGTCAAGTGGCATGAGATAAAATAAAAGAGAAAGCAATAAATTAAATGTTAATTTGAAACCTAAGATCAAGATTAATGTTTAAAGAAATACATAGTCATTGTATTCATTTATAATTAAAACTAATTTGCTCCAAAATATTTGTGATTTTACTTTCCTGACTAAATTTTGTTTCTCAGATAGGTAGTTATGCAAAAGTGAAATGTGTTTTGTGTTGATAAAATTCATTATATCGAAACAAAATTATTTTAGGGTAAATTAAACGAAATCATTATCCAATGTCCAACAAAGGATACAAGCAAAATGAAAGAGGCACTTCTTGTTACAAAAAACATTGATTGGAAAACTGAAATATTGATTCCGTATGCGCCGTCTCATATAGCTGCTTGTATTAGAAATGTAGCTAAACTTCTAAATATAGATGTAGAAGACGAAGATTCAGTTCCAAATGTAGTGTTTATTTTAAACAAAGCATATCCGTTCACAATTGAAAGGTAAGCAAATAAAATATAGTATTCCAATTTATGTTTATAATATTGCAGGTAATTCTTTCTTTTTATGTTGATGACAGACAACTAAGGTACAGTACAGGGGCCCAAGCGGACCTAACCAGTCCGTGAGGCTGCCCCACCATGCCACGCATAATCTCGGGGTGGTCCGTCGTGCCGGTTGGTGACCGGACGGTGGGTCCCGGCGACCACTTCCGGGGGGGTTCGGGGGCCCTTTCGTGCGGAGAGTCAGCGCAAATCAGCTGTCGGCTGTTCCCTGGCGAAACAGGCCTACACACGTTAACTATGCTAATCGCTGCAACGACACCTCAATTTCACACCTCTCACTCCAACAAACATGTCAGCGCACAATATTAGAACTGGTCGTACAGCGGTGCACTATCCCACCAAAACACCACTATTCGAGGTGGGGCTCGCTAACATCCGCGGGCTCCATTCTAACCTCTTGGCTGTCCACCACCATCTCGAGACAGCCCGTCCAGCAATGCTGTTTTTGACAGAGACGCAAATTATCTGCCCGGCCGATACAAGCTACCTTAATTACCCCGGCTACGCTCTTGAGGAGTCCTTCAAGGCAAAGGCAGGTGTTTGCTTGTTCGTCCGGGCGGACGTTTGTTGTCGTCGCCTGCGCTGTTTGGAGGAACCTTCCTTTTCCCTCCTTGTGGTACACGTCGATTTTGGCACTCATTGCAGTGTCTACGTGTGCGTCTATCGTTCCCACCGTGGTGACTTGGAGACAACTCGACTTTTTGAACACCTAAGTCGGGTGGCAGATGACGCGCAGGAGCAATTTCCTTCCGCCGAGCTGGTGTTTTTAGGGGACTTCAATGCTCACCACGAGTTGTGGTTAAGTTCCTCTAAAACTGACCATGCGGGTAGGACTGCCCACGCATTCGCTCTCACGCACGACCTGACACAATTGGTTACCCAGCACACCAGGGTACCAGATATTATCGGTCAAGCGCCCTCTTTGTTGGACCTTCTGCTGACAAATCGCCCCGACGGATATCAGGTGGTGATTCGAGCTCCACTAGGATCTTCAGATCACTGCCTGGTATCCGTCTCAGTGCCTCAGGCGTCGCGACCGTCGCCTGTGGTTGCAGCACGCCGTCTGTGGCACTATGCGTCAGCAGATTGGGACGGTATGCGGGATTATTACGCGTCTGTCCCTTGGTGGCAGCGCTGTTTCAGTGGGATGGATCCGAACTCCTGCGCTGCGTCTGTTGCTGACGAGATCAGATTAGGAATGGAATATTATATTCCACATTCCAATCTCGTCAGTAGAGGGAGACGTAACCTCTGGTTCAATCGCGAGTGTGCCTCTGCTGTTGAAAACAAACAGCTAGCTTACCGCGCTTGGATCAGAGGTCGAGCTTCTAGGGATCCCAATACTAACCTACTGAAAACAGCCTATAATAATGCCACCAAGTTGTGTAAGAGGGCTTACATTAGAGCGGACGCTCAGCGCATTGCACAAGTGGGTCAGGAACTGCTAGCGCACCCTACGGGTAGCCGTTCTTTCTGGCGCCTGGCCAAAGCTGTGCAACCAAACTTCTGCCAACCCTCGCTGCCACCGCTGAGACATGCCGATGGCTCACTTGCTCATCAGCCGCAGGAGAAAGCCGACCTCCTGGCAAAACTCTTCGCGGCCCATTCCCGTATCGATGACTGTGGTGCACAACCTCCGACACTGTCCCATTGTGGCAGCACTATGCCCGATATCCGCATCAGACAGCGAGATGTGCGGGCGGAGCTACAGTCGATTGATATTCGAAAAGCAAGTGGACCAGACGGCATTCCTGCGATTGTACTTAAGAAGTGTGCAGCGGAGTTGACTCCGGTCCTGACGCGTCTATACCGTCTGTCGTTCTCTGCTGGTTGTGTGCCGAAATCTTGGAAAGAGGCCAATGTCCAGCCGGTTCCCAAAAAGGGAGATCGTTCTGATCCGGCTAACTATCGCCCTATAGCCGTCACTTCCATTTTGTGTAAAATCATGGAGAGGATCCTTAACACCCAGCTGATCCGTTACCTGGAAGGTCACTCGTTGCTTAATGACCGTCAGTATGGGTTTCGTCCTAAACGGTCAACAGGTGACCTTCTAGCGTTCCTTTTGCACAAATGGGGTGAATCTATCGATAAGCGCGGCGAGTCTGTGGCTATTAGTCTCGACATCGCCAAAGCTTTTGATAGAGTCTGGCACAAGGCTCTCCTTTCCAAGCTTCCGGCATACGGATTGCCCGCTCAGTTCTGTACGTGGATTGCCAGCTTCCTCCACGAGCGTAGAATTCGCGTTGTCGTTGACGGCTGTGCTTCGCGGTTCGTGGCAGTGAATGCTGGTGTTCCACAAGGCTCCGTTCTATCCCCAACATTGTTTCTTCTGCATATCAATGACATGCTTTCCTTGGGAAGTATACATTGCTATGCAGACGACAGTACAGTGCATGGGGGATATCACGGAAGCTCAGGGGCTGCTCGTGGCAATATTGATAGGGAGAGGCAGAATCTTATCATTGAGCTCAACAGGACGCTGGACCTCATCTCCGAATGGGGTTCCAACAATCTTGTCGAGTTCAATGCTAAGAAAACACAGGTGTGCGCGTTCTCGGCGAAAAGGTCACCTTTCCTCCCCCCTCCTTCTCTTCAGGGCACAACCCTTCACACACAGAGTAACATCACCTTGCTGGGAATGAACATTAGCTGCGATCTGAACCCCAGAGACTACATCGAATCCGTTATAACTGCTGCCTCACGGAAACTCGGTGTCCTAAACAAGGTGCGTAGGTATTTTG
The DNA here is from genome assembly GCA_963935595.1 of Schoenobius gigantellus. NCBI lineage: Eukaryota > Metazoa > Arthropoda > Insecta > Lepidoptera > Crambidae > Schoenobius > Schoenobius gigantellus. The sequence goes on along the minus strand of OZ012559.1, from coordinate 13,857,117 downwards.
CGCCGGACCAACTATGCCTGTTGTATAAAACTCAGGTTAGGTCTTGCGTGGAATATTGCTCGTACCTTTGGGACGGCTCCGCTCAGTACCTCCTCGATGCTCTGGACAGATTGCAGCGTCGCGCTATTCGAATAATTGGCGATGTAGAGGCAACTAACACCCTCGAGCCTCTACAACTTCGTCGTGACATCGCCTCTCTTAGCGCCTTTTACCGAATGTTCCATGGGGAATGCTCTGAGGAGCTCTTTAACCTTATCCCTCCCTCTCCATTCCTTAACAGAAACACGCGTAAGGGCCTTCGGAGTCATCCGTACACTGTGTCCTCCTTTTCACACCGTACCAAGAAATTCCAAGATTCCTTCTTCTGTCGTTCATCCCATACTTGGAATTCTCTACCTGCGCACGTGTTTCCTCCATCCTACAACATGGGTTCCTTCAAAAGAGGTGTGAAAAAGCATCTTTTAGGCCGGCAAGGGGCGGGCAGGTAGGATAGTGGATGTCGTCCCTACTCTATCTGTCAACTCATTTGGGCCTCTTTCACCGCTTAACATCAGGCGGGAGGAGGTCATTTGCCGGGCCTTACATAAAAAAAAAAAAAAAAAAAAAAAAAAGGTAAATAGCAAACCATTATTTATCAAATTTTCTTTTAATTACATATTTTTGTTTCATTGCAGCCTTCCAAATGGTATAATATTCCAACAAATAACTGACAAAAATGTACCGATCGTTGATTCATCGTAGCGTAATAGGTACGAAGGCTCCATATGGCTCTTTAACATTTTATGCAAAGCTAGTTTTGGGTACGGCATTTTTAAAGACCAAAATTTAGTTTCTTGGGTGTTTCTCAGTGAATCTGGAGCACTTACACATTTATTAACTTTGGAAGAGCACCGACGAAGTGGCTATGCTGAAATTTTGTTGAAGCTCTTTTGCAACTTGTGTACGCAGCAAGGCAGAAATATCTTTGCTTACTGCCGTAAAGGAAACTGCGGAGCTATTAATCTATACGAGAAACTTCAATTCCAAAAATGTCATGAAGTGAAGTGGTATTTCATGAAACAAAAATAAATGCAGATAATTATCAACATCAAGGATTATCTTCAATTTCCACAATTTTTCTTTCCCTAATAAAGTGTTTTTAAATCATGGTAAGTACTTCCTGTATAAATATATTGCTTTTGCTTTGTTCCATTATAAATTCCTTATTAAAATTAAATGTTTGACGATCGGTAATTAACGATCTCATTTTCAGCGTACATAATTGGTTAAACTAATAAAATTTTAGCATTCCCTGTGAACTCACCCCACCTAAATAAAGAGGTCAAAGGATCCAGCATGAGGTTGAGAAGTACCTACAGCAGATTGTTTTATTTATTTGTACATAAGAGAGTAGTTGCAAATTATATTTTGATTATAATGTCAACACTGTAGTGATGTTAAACTAATATTTTATTATTATATTGCAAAGTAATTGAAAAAAAAAAAACAAAAACTGAGCTTAATAATACCTACCTTAATTTGACTGCCTAACTTAACACCCGCTCTAATAAGTGAAGTCCAATTTAAAATTCAAAATTGGAAATAATTTTAAGTTAAATAACTAGAAAATCTGCTTCTCGAATAAGACGCAGCTGCTTTACCCAATTTATTATCGGAGGATCAAACTCACATAACTCACCAGCCATTTTAATTGGACAGTGATGTTTTAAAAATTAAAATAACAGGACTCTTATCTCTACAGCATAAGGTATAGAACTGAGCGGGATTTTAACAATGAATTTTCTGTCTTCGCTTGATTGATCTTGGTTGGTTCCTTCTAAAATTGATGTTCTTTGAGATGAAATGTTGCTATAATTTCCTAACATAAGCTTCCTGCGTCTTATAGTTGCACGGATTCATTGTTCGTAAGATACGGGCTGAGGTGCAGAAAATGAGCTACTGGAGGAAAACTCTGTACCAGGATCGTCTGCTTGGGTACCTCCGTCTTACCTATTTCCGCCGCAAAGCAGCAGTGCTTGCAGTGCTGTATTCCGGTTTGAAGGATAAGATATGGCAGTGAAATTACTGGGTAACGTGACTTAATTACATTACATCTGATGTCACAAGTTGGCAACGTACACTGTGATTCTTGTGGGGGTTGCAGTTTTACTGCGAATCTCACAGGAGCCACATGTATTATAAGGTGACTGTGACCATTTACCATCAGGTGAGCAGTTTGCTTGTTTGCCAACTTAGTTGCAATAAAAAAATTAATTTGGTGGTATCTTTTTTGAGGTGGGGGAATCTGTTGTGATTAAGGGGCTTAGTTGATTAGGCCGCCTGCTTGCGTATGCTGTAAGATTCGGGTCTACCAGTGGCTTTTTCGCTGACATCTCTACTCCCGGTTAAACCACCCTCCGAAACCTCTCCGCCCCGATGGAGGTGAGTTCGGGATCGGGAAGGCCAACTCACTCATCGGACGCACCCCCTTTTTTTCGGGGGAAAATGCGCAACCTCACCATACCCACCGTTGGCTAGACGGCGAGTCCATTCTGAGGGGCTGAATGGACCAGGGTTAGGGAACACGAGCTCCCAGCACCCGATCCAAAAGCCCCCTGTCTATAGTGGAAGTGGGGGGAGCGCAAGCTTTGAACTTCCCCCTCACCATTCGGTACGGACGCACCCACGGATTATCGTCCAGGAGCCGTATGAACTGCTCCCTGGACGCCTCCTTGGCCCTGCAGATTTATTTACGCAGAGCTTTCTTAACTGCCGCATACACCCGACGAAGCTCAGCTTCATCGTCGGGTGTAGTTTTGGCGCGCCTACGACACCGCACGTAAGTGCGCCGAGCCCTCATGCTGGTGGTACGCAGGTCCGCAATCTCCTGCGTCCACCAGTAACCGAACGCACCCTTGAAGACAAACCCAGCAGTATAAACAACCTGTGACTTCGCAAAGGGGTCACCAGGTTCACTCGTTTGTGACCACCCAGACGGGCGACCAGCACGATCAGCAGCAGGCTTACTCTTCGACACACCCCGGACACTCCATACAACGTTCGCAAATCAATTACCTATTACTACTGCATAAACAAATGACGTTCGTACACGCGCAAATGTGTGCGTGGAATCTAGTAGGGCTGAGTGCGCGGTTATCAATCGAAATGACGCGAGAAGTGCAGCGACTGCCTCCTCTTTCACCCGCATAGCGCTTTCTCTGTTATCGGCCGGCGCTCGCGTCTACTCGTCCGAGCGATGGCGCGCGCCCTTGTTTATGTGTCAGTGATGTCTACAACGAATTGCCGGGTAGAACGAGGTATTTGAAATGAGTGCGGGGAGGTGAGTGGCCCTTCTGTACGTAGTACTATTATCTATTCTGTGTCTTGGATCAATTCTGGTAGATCGACATCGAGATTGTGATTTTTCGTACGCTTGACTTGCCAAATTGGACCCGTATTGCACGGAATTCGAATGAACCATGCTCAGTATTATTTGATTTTCCAAAGATATGAAACCAGTTTGGCACTAGTGTTGCTAATCAAGCGCACAAAAAACACAATTCCAATGTCGATCTATCGGAATTGGTTTAAGAGTAAGCCAGCGGGTCAGGGCTATTATATCTCCCAGTTAGATGTTGATCCGACTGGGCTAACGTCTCCTTCTACCCAACCGCCTGTGGGATTTTAATAGTAGGTACCTTTACCTTACCTATCTGCTATGTATACAGTGCAAGACGTAGGCATTAAAAGAGATGGATGTGGTTTTAATTGCCTTTAACAACGTTTTTAAGCAAGGCATCGATGTAATTATTCACCAAAAGAACACGTAGTACTAGAGTCGCCTGCGGTACCAAATTTCTGCCGCCAAAGGTAAGAGAGGCAGTGAAGTTACTGGGTTCAGTGACTTTTTTTTTCTTTTTATTTTCCAAAACAAAATACAAAAAGGGTTTCTGTACATAACCTTCTACGTTAAATCCGATTCTGGCTGTATTTGTAGTAGGTATTCGTCATCGTTTAAAAGCAGCTTATAAATACTTAGTTTCTATAATTTAAATACCTATGTAGGTTTACAAATATTGTGCTATGAAGTATTTTTAGTAAGTTTTTACATTGTTTTGCATGGTTACATTTTAAAATTTTATCTGTTATTTCATTAGGGAGGTTGTTGACAATATTAGGCAGGGTGTAATTCTTTACTCTTTGGTCATATACTCGTACATTTGTATACTCAGGTAGTACATAAGTAGGTAAATATGACAATCTACGAAGTTTACTGGGTCTGTTTTGCTTTTGCAAAGCTGGTATATCATGAAATTCTTCGCAGATAAATATATATGACAAAATAACATTACAAGTTAACACTTTGCAATAACCAAACAATTTATTGTAATTATCACAGAAATCATTTTTAATGGTACAATGGTTTTTAACAAAGAAATTTACAAGTTATAAATGTCTTCTAAGTAAGTTTTGTAACTGCGGCCATAACTAGTCAATCCGATATCTTATATCAACTGATATAAGATGACTTGATATTTTATATCAAATTGGCAACATACATTGAGGTCCTTGTAGCGGTTGAAGATGTGCAAATCATACAGGTTCCATGTCGCCACTTACCATCACATCAGGTGGGCAGCCTGCTTGATATCCAATTATATAAAAATAGGTAAATTGGTGCTCGTATTGCTCTATTCCAGTATAAAAGTTACTGGATATTGTGACTTCAAAGGTTATGTCACAAGTTGGCAAAGTACACAGCTCTCCTTTGTCCACTTCCCAAAAAAGTTTATTTTGCACTTGTATCATGTTTCCATGTTTAATTACAAAATAAAAATTAAATTAAAAATTTTAAAATCCTGAAAAAAAACCTCCAAAAAGTAAAAAATAAAATGTGTTGGTGGGCCCTTTAGTCGTCACGTCGGGGGACCGCAATTAATATATCTATTTATTTAATTACTTACTGACCGAATACGTAGAGCGTTATAGATATATTAATTGCGGTACCCCGACGTGACGACTAAAGGGACCACCAACACATTTTATTTTTTACTTTTTGGAGGTTTTTTGTCGGGGGTATTTAAAATTTTTAATTAAATTTTTATTTCATACTTTTTAAACATATTATTTTATGGCCTAACATATTATTTTATAATGTGCACGTGATGCGCTTTCATTTGAGACCCCACTCGAATATATTTGCAGACATTCGGTTATTCCTCCCCACTTTCACCCCCACAACTTATAAACGGCTTAACCGATTTTCATCAAAAATGTCTAAAACACTCGCACATAAAAACTAAATTGAAATCGCTTCATCCGTTCGGGAGCTATGATGCCACAGACAGACAGACAGACATACAGACAGACAGACAGACACGTCAAACTTATAACACCCCTCTTTTTGCGTCGGGTGTTAAAAATGAACATCCACATCGCTCGTTCATTTTTGATTTTATGAAAGTAATAGATTTAATGGTATTTTAATTGATTGATGTACGCGCCGAACAAATAAAAGCCAATTAATTATATTAATTACGCCAATTTTGCATCTGAAACGATCGAGCGGAGCTCCAATCCAAAAGTTTAAACGCTCATTTGTTTATCGGATCCTTATTTTGGTTTCAATAGCTTCACTACAAAAAGTCAGAATATTGGATTGTTTAAATGTTACATAGGTACCTACACAAGTACACAACTCTTTATTACATTACATTATTTTAACCGCCTTCGTGGTCTAGTGGTTGAGACCACCGAATGTTGATCGGGTGGTCCGGGGTTTGATTCCCCGTGGAGGCAAAAAAAATCTACTCGGTTTGGTTGGTGATAGGGTTTTTGAGCCGGCTTTGAGTCTTACCCAAGTTTATCGCCATAATAACAATGGTTTACAATTGGCGTAAAAAAGCCGGTTCAAAGGGCCGAATTGTAAGAATACCGATTGTATTTTATCTTGCAATAAATGACTAATGTAACAAAACCAATATTTTAAATGGCGATTTAAAGGAGAAGGCTCTCCCAATTTCCGAACAGGTGTAGTCTACTTTTTTTTCATTCCGACTTGTATTTGCAGACATCTTGATTATATTCAGGATGTATCCACATACAAGGTTAATAATATGTTTGGAATAGGGCTAAATAGAATGTTTTGCTCTGTTTTGACGTCAATTAGTGCCTGTTAAGGCGCTACATCGAAAATGAATCAAACAATGGGAGGTGTGGTCTATACGTAAACGCGGGGCGCCCCCCGTGCTCAAGTAGCTAGTCTTTATATCTATGGCATCAAAGTCGTGAATGCTCTGCGCCCGCATGCAATCAGGTCGTTTAAAAATTATCGACGTAAGCGACAAAATACAAATTATTTTATAAAAAAATAACTATAATGATTAGAAAAAAATGCTTTTACACGATTCTAAATAGTGATGATATCTACTTATTTATGGAACTTTTTAATGAATACCTAAAACCGTTTACTAGTAATCCTGAATTTTCTTATTTTTAAGAGGTAATTTAAAAAATAAAATGTATCGAGGCAAAATCTTTAAATCGCGTTTCCGGTTTTTGGCGTTTCTAGCTAAAGATATACAGAAACATATATTTAAGTTTCAGTTCTGTAAGATCTCTCAGTGACCAATGACATTACATTAAAAATAACCATTTTTTTCGACATAGCCCCTTAAGGCGCATAGTGCTCCCAATGACCTTGCGTCTTTCGTCCCGCACTGATTACATAGGAGTGAGTGAGTGAGAGTGAGGGGAATATTTAAGCAAACCTTTACGCGTAAGATGAATTATTTAAATTAAACATTAATAAAAGCAAATAAAAAAAATCTAAAAAGACCATCCTCTAGAATATTGTTCACTTTATTTATTGAAATCGAAAGTATATGATTTAACCTAATATTTACGACGCGATTAGGTTTAAAGTTTTAAAATCGAGGCATGTTTGGGTCACAATTTAACCAAGTTTTAATTAATTTATCAAAAAATTAAAAAGACCATCCTTTAAAGAATGCGTTGAATAATAACATATTATCTTTTTTAGATTTTTTTATTCAATATTTATGAAGAGAAACGGTTTTTTCTGCAGTGAATTTTTATGATTGCCTTAAGGCACCTATGTTGAAAAACGATTTTTGAATTTTGAATTTTAAAATTTCAAAGTAAGGACCTGTCACATAAAAATGATCACATTACTATAGATAGATAAAATATGAACACATGTGTATACATTTTCATTACAAGGTTCGCTTGTGAAGCGGAATGGCGCGGCGGCGGCCGACAGCCGGCAATTAATTAAATGCATGTGGATCTCTTCCGTATTAAGCTGTAATTTACAATATGGAATATCAGTAATTAAAAACAGGTAGATTAATGCGAACGAAGAAAAGTGGGTAGTAATATTTTTCATGAACTGAAACTACCTACCTACATACTGACGAAATAAATAAATCTTATTTACTTATTTGTAAACAGAAGGATCATCCATACTAATATTATAAATGGGAAAGTGTGTGTGTGTGTGTTTGTTTGTCCGTCTTTCACGGCAAAACGGAGAGACGGATTGAAGTGATTTTTTAAGTGGAGATAGTTGAATGGATGGAGAGTGACATAGACTACTTTTTGTCTCTTTCTAACCCCCCACTTCCCTAAAATGGGAGGTGGAAGTTTGTATGGAGCATTCCGCAATTTTCAAGGTAGAAAGCTAAAAATTGGTATGCGAACTATTTGTGACATCTTGCATCATTTTTTTTTGGAAATCTGCCCCCAACCCCTTAAAAGAGGGGGTGAAATTTTATATGGGACTTTTTGCAGTTTTCAAGGTAGGAAGCTAAATATCGATACACAGACTCTTTGTTACCAACGAAAAATACCTGCCTTATTTTTTTTTTTTATCTTCGGTGTTACCCCGAATTTAACGCGAGCGAAGCCGCGGGCAAAAGCTAGTAATTTATAAATCGTGTAGGTAGGGTTGAACGTGTACAATGGCTAGAATACCATTACACAGGCCTACAATTTTTTTTATTGCTGTTAATTTTGTAATGTGATTTGATGACATACTTAATACTTAGTCGTATAAAAGTATTAAAACGAGAAACGTCATAGGTTTGGCGGCAATAAAACCACTGTAGACCTGTGTTATCAATAAACACACACAGCCACACGCATACTAAGTCATACAAATTTTCATTATCATCATGATGATGACGAAATTTTTTTGAATATCATTGGGGAATCTGTTCCAAACCTGAGCAGCACGAACGCTGAAGGAGTTGCGAAAAAAATGTGAATTGCTGCTTCGACCAACCAGCATGCGCTCATCACAACAGACGGGATGGAGAAGGGAGCGGAGCTCTTTAAACGTACGATTATCTAAGAAAAAAGTTAATGCTACGAGTAAAGGAGAACTTATTATATTGAATCATTTGTACAGTTTTTGATTGAACACTTCGTTATTGCGACGCCAACACGTTGTTGTTGTTGTGAGTGAAACGAGACTGAAGGAAAACTTTGCTCACTCGTCGCGCTTAGCGAGTTTTAACTCCGACATTTATTACACGAGACCGGTAATTATCTAGTTCTATTACTGTACCTACATTAATTATGTAATTATCCAGTTCTTTTAAGGTACATTATTGGCTTTTTCATTATAAATCAAATCTTAAACAATACATAAGTAGGTAATTTTTAATGTGTATTATTATTATTGGACACATTTTTTTAAAACAAATACGCAACGAGTCCCCCGTTCTTAACTTTAAATCGCTTCATTTCAGTATTTTTTGTTATTTCGACAAAGCAAAAAATACTTGTCTGCTATTTTTTTTTACATAACTGACCGACGGACTATTGAAATTTCGATTTTTATAATCAGTCCACTTTTCTAGTTGAAGATAAAACTTCAGAGATTATGGTGAAATTTTTAGTAATTTTACGTGCGTAAAATAAGGAGAAAAACAACGTAGGAGCGTGAAAATTTGGGAAAACGAGATTTGGTGAGGGTACGACCCTAATCGGACTGACATGTAATCTAGATGGTTAAGAGGACTGAGAAGTGCCAATTCATGGCTCGAGTAGGTATGCATTTTCAAAAAGTTGCAAACCGCTTAGAGTTGAAAGTCCGAGGAAAGTACCTACATTTCTTATTGAAATATTGTTTCGGGCGATAAGGGTTTTACCCCCCTAAACCATTACAAAATTAGACACTTTTGGTCTCATTAGATTCAGTATACCTTAATTTATGTTTGTACGTTTTGCTTTTTTTGTAATTCAGTATAATTTAGTCAAAAAAGATAAAATTCTCGAGGTAGTTTTTATGTGTAAAATATAGATATTTAGATTGCTAATAATTTATATTCTGAAAAATATTTCTTCAAAATGAAAACGTGCAAACCTAGATCTTCATTATATCTACAACATTTCCAAAAATTATGAAAATTGGATTATGTAAAGAGGGAGAAAAGCGTTATCGCTTTTTGTATGAAAATTTACAGCTTCACAATCCTCTTAAAGCCATGAGTGCTGTATAGATAGACCACGGTGTAACTGGTGTAGCTAACAGCGACGGGCGCGGCGCGGCGCTTCGACGCCATCCAGCTGTGTTTGGCGCCTGGCACTAGGGTTGTCAGCATAAATCAACATAATATATTACCTACAACGTAATTTTGGGATGAATATATAACATCCTATTCGTAAGGAAGTCCCGACAGTAGCTTAAATGAGACGACCTTGGTGATAATTATGCTTTTTCTTCATTTCTCAACACTGAACGAAAACAAGAACTTTAATTGTAAGCCGAAGCCAGTTAAGCTGCCGCGCAAAAGAAATTTGTTTATTTATTTATTATTTATTTATTGTTGCAATATTGTTACATTCACCGATTGGTTCTTCGTTTTCGTTTAAGTACCTAAGTACTTATTTTGTATTTTTTAATTATTTCGTTTCGAATATAAAGAATTCGAGTAAAACAGGCAAAACTACAACTTTGACACAGGCATTTAATTATCATTCTAAGATTTCTGCTTTTTAGGGCTCCGTACCTCAAAAGAAAAGAAAAACGGAACTCATATAGGATCACTTCGTTGTCCGCCTGTCTGTTTTTCTTTTTTTCTCGGGAACGAGTAGAAATATCAGGCTAAAATTCATATCAAATATTCGGGTTTGACCGTTTACGTCGCATATTTTCGAGAATTTTGCGATGTCACAAGGGAATTAAAACCTACAGGGTACTTCCCGTTGACATAGAATCATGAATTTGGCAAGAAGCAAGGTCTTGTAACACATGTTAAGGAAAAATCTAAAAAACCGGAAATATGTACAATAGTTAAGAACTTATATACTTAGAAAAATTTGCATTTGATTTTTTTAAGTTTAAAAAGTGACATACACTATATTTTTTTCATCAAATTTTCATCATACCTTGTCCAATAATATAGGTACCAAAGTAAACAATAGGAATGTAAGTCTTGTATTGTATTCCGAATTTCGTGTGTACGTTAGACAATCACTTTAAAGCAGGCCCGTGGGACTGAAATTTATCAACGAAGAATCCAAACAGCAGCCCTGTCACCAAAGAGGTTAGGTTATTGAAGTTCAATACTCACGAGAGAGTTAAGGACATAAACAAGATAAACGACAAAAGTTTTATGCTCAACACTCGAATCTCAGACGGAGCTGGGAAATCCATATTACGGCCTCGGAATCATAAGTAGGTGATCACCTAACAAATAGCTACAGATAGGTACAAATATTACGAGACGAACTACAGTTATTTTTAATTTCAACTTCATAATGATAAAATAAGTTGTTATCGAACCTATTGATGATCAGAATATATCTACGTCAAAACAACTTTTGTTCAAGTTCGCGACCTATTATACTTTTAAGAACATAAAGGGATTTTATTTAAAAAAGAAATTAACAATCTTAAAACACTTAACACTTTAAAAATAATTAACAAAATACAAATCACATATAACTATAATAGGAGAAAACATGAAAATTAATGGTTGATTGCACTGTTTTGAGTTTTAAACAGAAAGGAATGGAATTTAGTGAAAATTAAGGCTCACGTGGCCTCACTACAATCGGTAAGAAATTTATATCTGCCAGAGATCCTTCCGGTACGAGCGCCAACGAGGAAAGAAAGAGTGCCACGAGTGGGCCGTAAACGCTTATAAGGCAATTTTTAATTAAATAGAGAGTAGTAATATAATTCTAAGCGGGTATGGCGGTAGCAGCGGCTTATACGCCCTCTTCTGACTGAGTGTCGTCCTCGGCACCAAGTTTTCGATCAGCAGCTCGGATTCTGCAGGTCCAGGATGTCGTCTGAAACAATGTCTTCGTTGTTGTCTTACCGGCACCTGAACGAACATGTTCATAATTTTACACTTTCAGGCAGCGCAGTGCTTTGCTGTCACCAACACCATGGCAACACAGTGAAAAGACTGCCATTAGGCGATTAAAACACTGCACCGTCACGGACACCGTGCTCCATCGCGTAGCGCGGCGAGGGCAGATTTTAATGTTGTATTAAAATATCAGTTTGTATAGAAAGTCCGCTTGGTACAACACACTGAGGCCTCGTTTACGGAGACCCGGGGCGTCGCGCGTCGCGTGTGGCGTGGCGTCTCGCGGCGCGTCCGACTTTTTTTCTGTTTACGGTGGGGCGGCGCGTGAATCGGCACTCATAATCGCACGCGTAAACTCGACCGTAAAAACGCGCCATTTCAAGCAAAGGCGTGTAAAATCGCTTCTCCGTAAACGCACTCATACAACGCCATATGTTTGAATTCTGTGCGGGCCGCGCTACGCCCCGCGCCTCCGTAAACAAGGCCTGAGACCGCGCGGTGAAGATCAGGGGGGTTATTGTCTAAGAAAAAATCTATCGCGATCGCTTACAATTTGACAGTCGCAGTCTATCCATTACTCCTTCATAAAAGGAAGTCTGCACAGAGTCATAAGTTCACGGCGCAATGACTGTCAAATTATAAGCGATCGTGATAGATTTTTCTTAGACAATAACCCACCTGGGTGGTGATTTTGTAAGTCATCGATTAATCGGCAATCGTTATCAAATTGGATGACTAACACCCAGTTTCTGAAAGGCTGTTCAGCGATAAAATTAACTAACAAGCTGTCAATCTAATGTTAACTATGAATTGAGTTGCTGAAAGCTAAGTCAACTTATCACTATGTTAGTTGATATAGCTGTCAAATCTATTTCAAAATTATTAAGAAAAGACCCATTTTGGGTTTCCAAAATACATAGGAATAAAACAAAATATATGATTTCAGCGATGTGACCGTGTCTAAAAATATTTCTCACGAGAAATCAAATTATTAAAGATAACTAAATTTTGTCTAACCAACGTTTCGGAAACTCAAATTGATTTGACACTGCTGTTAAGATGACACGGATGTTAGTTGAACAATATTTTAATCAGCCTTTCAGAAACTGGGGGTTAATGAAGCAAATCGGAATTAGTATTGATTGATACAATCGACTAATATGCAGTGTTGCCAAATGGTCACAAAAATCAATTTTTTGTGATTTTTGGCCCTCTTCTGTGACATGTCTAAGACTCGTGATTTTTTTACAATTTTTTTTTGCAATGCTTATTTTTTAGGAACGCATCCAAATATTAGTTACTTCAGTATCATTGAAAAGGCACATAAAAGTATTTGTACTTTACATAGATATTTAAATAATTTTTTTAAATACCGTATTAAAAAAAAATTAACAAAACGTAACTTATGACACAAGGGCCTTGGCGACACTGCTAGAACGACGACGACGTTACAAAATGTTCTACGTTTTTAAAATCAGTTTCAATTAAGAGGATTGTGAAGCTGTAAATTTTCATACAAAAAGCGAAACACAATTATTAAATACCTACATACGATGGCTGATTGCCGATGAGTTATGGCCGGTATACACTTTGTTTAGTCAAGTGCTTAGTGTTTAGTGTTTAGTAGACTGTTTAATGTTAAGTGATAAGTAGGTGCTGTCCCTACACTGTTTAGTAAACGGTGTTTAGTTTATTTGTTCATTATATGGACTTAACACTAAACAGATCTGTCCAGACGTGTTTAGTGAGTGTTTAGTGTTAAGTGAGGGGTGAAGGCGGGAGAGCGGGAGGGGCGACTCGCAGAAAAAATAGAACGCGTTCCTATTCGCTAAACACTAAACACTTAACACTAAACAGAAGCTGTCCGAACGTGTTTTTTACTAAACACTTAACACTAAACAAGCCACTCGCACTAAACACTAAACAATGTGTGTACCGGCCATTACAAAATGCCCCTCTGCTCCGCCACCGCGCGCGGCAGCGCGCGGTATATTATGTATATGCCCTTCCGCGCACCGCGGCGGGGCACGGTGCCAGTGTGGTGTGTGAATCGCCTTAGATTAAGCCAGGGTTTCCCAACCAGTGAGGCGCGCCCCACGTAGGGGGCGTAGAGTAAACCAAGGGAGGCCGCAGCGAGCGACTCCAGAATTAAACTGTATAAAGCATTGACGTATATAAACGTATAAAGTATACTGTGGAAAATGATTTTCGCTGTGCACTGACTACTATGAAGCCAGGATTCACCAGTTTGTTAACAAAGTGCAGCCACAGTGCTCTCATTAATTGTATGTTTTACTTTTCTTAGTTAATTACCTTTTTTTGAATAAAACTAAACAAGCCAATATTTTCATCGTTTGTTTAATTTTCATATTTCGGCCCCTAGGGGGGCGTAGTATTTTAGCATAATGTTGGGTGAGGCGCATAGGGTAAAAGGTTGGATCAATCCCTTGGATTAAACGAAAGCGTCTTCCGCTGATAACTCTATATGACGATGATTGGATGGTAAAAATATGTTGGACTACAGTTGAACATAAATAAATCTAGTCATCATCACAGCCCATATACGTCCCCACCGAGGGGCTCGAGCCTACCCTATATTAGGGTGATTAGGCCTTAGTCAACCACGCTGGCCCAGTGCGGATTGGTCGACTTCACATACATCATTGAATTTCTTCGCAGATGTATGCAGGTTGCCTCACGATGTTTTCCTTCACCGTAGGAGCGTCAGACAAATGTACATATGAAATTTGAAACGAAAAACACATTGGTACATGGCGGGTTTCGAACCCCGACCCCCCGATTGGAAGGCAAGTGCCGAGTCCACTGCGCCACCGACGCTCTTAATAAATCTAGTAGTTGAACATAAATAAATAATAAATAAATAAGTCTAAACTAGACATTGATAATATAAGTCGCGCTATTGATACAATAAATCAAGATATTAGTTCGATTGAAAGTTGGTCTGAGCAATTTGGGATTCTTATTAATCCAACTAAATGCCAAGCTATTATCATTGGTGGTTCCAGGATTATGTCTAGGGTGACGTTAGACAACCTTGACGCCGTAGTTTTTGATGATAAGACTATCCCCTACAGTAACACTGTGAAAGACTTAGGGCTATACTTGGATCCCACCTTAAATTGGGGACCCCAAACTGCCTGCATTTGTCAAAAAATAACAGGCATCTTACGAGCTCTTTATCGTCTGAAGAATTTTCTGCCTCCAGATACGAAGAAAATGCTTGTACAGACCTTGATATTTCCTATTATCGACTATGGTGACGTGTGTTATCTCGACCTGAATGCAGATCTGCTCAATAAACTGGACCGTCTTCTTAATAACTGCATTCGATTCGTTTTTAATTTAAGAAAGTTTGATCACGTCTCTGAATATCGGCTCTGTTTGAAATGGTTGCCAATACGGGAGCGCAGGCACATGAGAACATTAACAACACTCTATTCCTTGCTAAACAGTCCCAATACCCCTAGTTACCTTAAAAATAATGTTGAATTTTTATGTTCCTCCCAAGAAAGATCCCTTCGCTCTACCTATAACGGTCTCCTCAAGTGCCCTTCTCATAAATCTGATATCGTTCATTCCTCTTTCCTTGTCCAGTCGATCCTTCTTTGGAATGCTCTCCCTCTTCATGTTAAAAAATCTACTAGTAAGTTAAGTTTTAAGAACAAATTACGCAAGCTATATCAAGCAAATTATCTTGTTACCTAACTGCGGATAATCTTCTAAACGTAGGTTAATTTAGTAGGAAAATATGTATTAGTTTATTTAACTTAAAATATGTACCTATGTATTAGTATTTTATGTATACTAGTTGTTTATTACAAGATTATTATAAATCTCATTGATACTTATATATATATATATATATATATATATATATATATATATCTCCACTCGGCAAATGTTGATCACACGGCTTGTGGCATCAGTTAATTGTTGATCTGTTGGCAATTGTTGATCAGAACAGCTTTTGTTGATCTAATGTAGGATTCTGCATACAAATGTGGCTCCGATTAGATCAACAATTGCCGGCCCTCTAGTGGCAAAAATACGAACTATACACAGTATTTTTTATACAATTCCATACCATCCATTGTTGATCAGATTCAAATGGGCCAATCAGAGGCCACCTTCTCTACGATTGGTTGTATTCCATTGTGCGCTGTTGCCACTTCGCTACATAAATCGCGCAACATCTCCGATCACAGATGTTAGTAAACAGCTGTGATTTAACGATCTATGTATGGATACTATAGCTTCCAATACAGGGTTATTCTTTATCACCCACAAAAATTTAAGGGACTTTTCAAGACACGGTAATAAAATGATTTAAATATTTAAAAAAAATTACTTACCTATTTAATTCTATATTAATTTTCTAAAATATCCAAAAAATACTGCACTATATTCATTTTCAAAAATATCCAAATACTACAATTAAAGATTTTTTTAACTTTTTAATAGCTTTTTATTTTTTATAATAATGGATGTGTCCTTATAGATATTGGTACTTTAATCTTACCAAAAAGGGTAATGTGTCGCCATATACAAGTATATAATACTAGCTCTGCCCGCGACTTCGTTCGCGTGGTTGTCCGAAAATAACAATATCGTAATGCTATATAGCCTAAAGCCTTCCTCGATAAATGGACTATCCAACACAAAATTAATTTTTCAATTCGAAGCAGTAGTTCCTGAGATTAGCGCGCTCAAACGAACAAACAAACAAATTTTTCAGCTTTATAATATTAGTATAGTAAGTAAGTATGGATTATGTTAACAATAAAGTTGATAAAAAATAAAAATACATTTTACAAAGAAATATCTAATGCCATCAATAACACTGGTCAACAAAAAAAATAAAATTGTTTGTTTCCTGTGATTTTTTTTTGTTTTTATTTCAAATTGACGCGTATTTTTTAAATATGGCAACAATTTTTTTCAAACAGCTTTTGTTTTTGAGTTATAGCTAACTACCCTCATTTACTATTTTTACATGGATTTTCGTTTTTTATTCAACACTAGAACATATTTTGCTGTTGTTTTCGATAAGTCTTCGTCAAGAAGATGTTGTGTGCTTAATCCCGATTGTTTTTGCTATATTTGTGGTGAATATATATTTGAAAAATATCGAAAACCTATATCGGACTTTGTGAAAACTGCGTATCATCAATACTTTATATTAAAATTGTGTAATCAGGACAAGCCATGGGTTCCTCATATTGTATGCCAGAAATGTGTGGTATGTCTACGGTTATGGTCCAGCGAAAAAAGAGATGCAATAATGTTCGTAACACCCATGATTTGGCGAGAACCTCGAAACCATCATGACGATTGCTACTTCTGCGTTGTGAAAATAAATGGAATTAACCGAAACCGGAAATCGAAGTGAAAGACTAGTGAAAGATCCTAATTTTGTCAAATCTATGACTGAAGTGGAATCCAAAGCTTGGAATTCATTTGTTTTGGTTATGAGTAATTTCCTAAGCAAAAAGAAATCTGACAACCATGTCGAGCTTGTCGAGTGCATGCTATCGAACTTGCAAGAGCTAGGGTGCAACATGAGCATAAACATTCATTTCCTGTACTCGCATTTAGACCGATTTCCAGAAAATCTGGGTGATTTTATTGAGGAGCAGGGTGAAAGATTTCATCAAGATCTTCGAACAATGGAAGAGCGGTATCAGGGGCGGTGGGACTCGCATATGATGGCAGACTACTGCTGGAGTTTGCAACGAGATCTGCCTAAAGTCGTTCATTCGAGAAAATGTTATAAAAGATCATTTGCTAGTGTTCAATAAAAATGTTGGTAACGTAATGTATTATTTTTTTGTCACAATAATAGAGCTGAATATATCAAAAGGTAAAGCTGTTAGAAATCTCCCAGTATTTTTTTCAAAGTCAGGGCCATAGAATTATCCCATAACTAAAAAAAAAATTAAAAGAAACAAGACTTGTGTTGTCCAGTGAATCATACCTCTTTATGTGAAGTTGTAAATTTTTATTTTACCATTTTTTCAAATGTATCTATAAAAATAAGTACGATCCCAGTGTTTATGCCAGTGCTGATGGTTTTATATCTAAGCATTAGAATTTGAACCGTATTAGTAAATACTAGACAGTGGTTTATACTAGATACGTTTGAACGTCATTTGGTAAAATCAAAATAGGTACAGAGCTGGCGTGTTCTATATGCAATTAACATAAAAAGAAACAAAAATAATCTTCTAAAAACTAAAATAATTCGAAGACGTATAATCTTGCACGATCTTATTTCAAAAAGAGAAAGTAGGTAAGCACTTTAAATTACACAGCCCGTATTGCTAGATCGAGACCATGCTTCTTATCACTACACAAAATTTCGGGTCTTTCCCTGTCCTCCGATCGGAACTCCGATTGGTAGGAGGAGCGGGAATATTATTTTCCATGCCTCCGATTAAACATCTTATAAACATTGTACAGTCTAGTGTAAAATAAATTATATAAAATTATTATTTATTGATGTATTAATTCGTTCACTATAATCACTACGTTCAATTATTTTATTACAAATCAATAAACTAAATAACTAACTTCAATTGTTTACTGAATTATAATCTTCTTATATTTAAAAATGAAACGCTGTGTGTTTGTCTCGCAAAAACTCTGAAACGGCTCGACAGATTCTTACTAAATTTTCTGTGTGTATTTGAATAGGTCCAAGGAAGGTTTAAACTTAAAGTTGGACTCGGTAGGTGGCGCTGTAATCGGGCAGGACAACGTCTGCCGGGCCCACTAGTAAAACGTAAATCTGTTGATAGTAAATATTACGAGTATGCTAGTAAATACTTCCTGAATTAAATCCTGACATTAAATTCTCTTTAGTTTCCTTAAAGTGTGATCTATTTTCAAAATAGTCATTGCACATAATGCGAAATGAATTTTTTAACAAATAGTCAAAATAAATGATGCTTAGCACTGGTGAAATTAGTATAGGACATTATTTAGAAAGAGTAAAGAATTAAGTAAGTTTTGTCTTTTATTGACTGTACGGTCGACATCGTTAACATCGACGCGGACAATCGGTCTAAAATACAGTATAATGGCCTTGACTGTACTTTTGATTAAGTATAAAGTAAGTGACAAAAACAAAACCCACTCAATCGGAGGCATGGGAAAAAATATTCCCGCTCCTCCTACCAATCGGAGTTTCGATCGGAGGACAGGGAATAACCCAAAATTTCAATAAGTCTTGCTCTGCCATCGAAATGCAGTCATAACATTACATCATCATCTCAGCCGCACGACGCCCACTGCTGGGCATAGGCCTCCCCCATGGATCGGTCCTGTGCTACCCGCATCCAGCGGCTTCCCGCGACCTTTGGCAGACCGTCTCAGTCCACCTGGTCGGGGCCTACCCACTGAGCGTCGTCCGCTTCGTGGTCGCCACTCAAGAACCGTTCGGCCCCAACGGCCATTGGTTCTTCTCACTATGTGTCCCGCCCACTGCCACTTCAGCTGAGCAATCCTTCGAGCAATGTTGGTTACCTTAGTTCTCCTGCGTATTTCCTCATTTCGGATCCGATCACGCAGGGAGACCCCAAGCATTGCTCTCTCCATTGCCCGCTGAGTGACCTTGAGATCTCTTTCTCGAAGTTGGACTTACCTAACTGGACTATCTGTCCTAGATATCCATAACTGTCTACAACTTCAAGTGTAGTGTTCTTAATATTAACAACATGGACATTCGACATGATTTTTCTTATCCATGTTCATTTTAAGATCCACTCTTTAGCAAGCACTACTGAGATCTCCGAGCATGGTATTCAGCAAGCCTATTCTCTAACTGCGGTTGGTAATTAGAAATGTCATTTTTGAAAGAAACTTTATATCCATTACTACTTTATTGATCTTATGTGTTACAGCGGCGTTCATGATAGCAGTAATGGATGTTAAGTTTCTTTCAAAAATGAGAGTTCTAGTGAGCAACCGAAGTTAGAGAATTAACCTGCTGGTCTTCAAAGGTCTCAGCCATTAGGACTACAGTCATCGTCATCAAAACGAAGGTGTGTTAGATACTCGCAATTAATATTAATGCCATATCCTTTCCAACCCAGAAGCTTGAAAATATCCTCCAATGCGGCGGTAGAGTTTTGGAGAGATTGTCTCCCTGTCTTACACCTCGCTGCAATTAGATGGGATTAGAGCTCTGGTTCTGGAGTCGGACTGACATAGTGGCTTTATCGTATAGGTACCTTATCACCTTTATGTACCTATAATTCACTTGGCATCTTTAGAGGGACTGCAGCTCCGCCCATTGATCGCATCGAAGACTTTTCGTCGACATGATAAAATCTATCTCGTTTTTAACCGACTTCAAAAAAGGAGGAGGTTCTCAATTCGATGCGTATGTTTTTTTGTGTATGTTACGCGATTACGCCGCCAGTTGTGGACCGATTTTCAAAATTCTTTTTGTATTCGATAGAGTATACTCCAAGGGTGGCCCCATGGTCATCAAAGTCAGGATCTGATGATGGGATCCCATGAAAATCGAGGAAAACCCTTAAATTTTAGGGTGTTTCCAACGTGTTTTGTGTGTATGTTACGCGATTACTTCGCCAATTGTGGACCGATTTTCAAAATTATTTTTGTATTCGATAGAGTATACTCCTAGGGTGGTCACAAGGTCACCGAAGTCAGGATCTGATGATGGGATCTCATTAAAATTGAGGGAAACCCGGTGAGCTGGTATTTAATTAGGGTTTTTTTTCACTAAAAGATTTTATTCACTAAAAAGTTAAAAATAATTTTTTTTTACAAAAAATAAAACCGACTTCAAAAACACTGAAAACTTAAAAATAATATAAGAATAGGTACAGACAATATCACACTTCTATATTGAAGTCGGTGACAAATTTTTACACTTTCTAGGAGATCATCGTTTGGCGCCGACTTCAATATAGAAGGGTGATGTTGTCTGTACCTATTCTTATATTATTTTTATGTTTTCAGTGTTTTTGAAGTCGGTTTAATTTTTTGTAAAAAAAAATTTTGCCATTACCGTCCGGACTCAACCTATGGTCTATTTTCGACTTTCGGACTTTCTAAAGAAGGAGTTCAACATATAGAGGTTCTCCTTCTCCATGAAGTTCGCTAGCATCCGGCCTCTTGTATTCCGGTGCCCAAATCCGAATTGCCCCATTCTCAACTCATCACCGCAACGTTTCGCCAACCTAGGGTTGAAGTCCCCCATCACAATCGTGTATTGGGTATTGTGGCTACGTATGGCTTTAGAGATCTCCACATACATAGGCTTCATTTCATCATCTGGGTGTGTCGAGGTCGGAGCGTAAACCTGAACGACATTCAACGAATATCGTTTCGATATTCTGAGTATCAGGTACGCTACCCTGGTTGACACACTCCCGATGGTTATTACGTTTTTGACGAGGAACTTGTGGACGATGAACCCGACACCACCTTGGGACTATTGGTCGCCCTCCCGGTAGTACAGCAAGTTTCCAGAATTGAGGATTATCGAGTCCTCCCGCTCTCTTCGGACTTTATATAAACCAATGATATCCCAGCGTAGCTTACTAATAGTTTCGTCAACTCCGTTAACTTCGCGTCCGTCTTGAGTGTACGCGTGTTGTAGTTTGCCAGTCGAGTCGTCGTAGGTGGTAGCCGGATCTTACCCGGAGATTCTTCGCACCCTCTGCCCTACCGTTACCGTAGCCGCTACCGTAGCTAGGCATAGCAGGGCTGCCGGGAACTAGGGGCCAATTACATAGTATGTGACTCATATGGGGAGGGGTGGTTGCCATAATCGCCACGCTTGGTTGGCGGCTTGGAAATGGTAGTAGGGCCAAGATCTAAGGAGGCGCTGCTGCTCGTCTCCTAAAGGCCATATCTTGCTTACTCGCCTCGTACAACACCCTCGGGAGAAGACGGGTTGGTGTTATTCTAGGCCGGCACACACACGGCATTATGACTGCTATAAATAGTTATTCTTTTGACCTCTCGCACGAGAAGTCAAAAGAGTGAGTGAGAGAAGGTGTTTGCTACTTAAAAAAGTGAACAAAATCGGTTTTTACTCACTGTTGTGACTTTTTCTTACGCACCCAAAGACAGTAGTAATAGTCACATTTTCTCACGCGCGTGCAAAAACAGAGAACCGATTTTCCTCATTTATTTTGTCAAAAAACAGTGATAAACGAACAAACCGTTTCTTGAGATAATAAAGCTTATATTCTGCACTATTTTTAACATACGAGTATGTACCTAACAACTGAATAATTTTGCTTTCTTATTTGCTTAGTTTAAAGCTTGAGTTACGCACTATTTTTTTATTTTAAATAAAAATCACAGATTAGTAAATAAGGTTTCCTTTTACTAAGTAGGTATGTTTTCCTTTTCAATATCATACTTATTAAGTATGAGAAATGACGAAACATCACAATACTAATTAAATAACTACTAAAGTGATTAACATAAATACTAATTTTTAATAGTAGATTATACACCAAGGGGATAAAGCAATATATTTCCTCACGGGCGGCATATTGAATACCGAGCGTAACGAAGGATTCTAGTATCAACTTCTGAGCATAGCGAGGGAGTGAGAGACGAGTATGGATAATGAAACTGCGGGAGATGAAATAGTGAAAGCATTAATGGCAATGAAATTAGGTAAAGCGTCTGGGTGTGACAGCGTGAATGTCCAAATGCTGAGAAGTGACAATAGTGTAATTGTTAGCTTTCTGTGGAGACTTTTTAATGTGCTTGAGGGAAGACCGAGTACCAGAGCACTGGTGTAAAGCCGTCATTGTCCCACTTAAAGTCAAAGGTTCACAGCAAGATTGCCAGAACTATCGTGGCATCAGCCTTATCAGTGTGGATGGCAAACTAAATGTGAAAGTGTCGATTGAAAGAGTGATAAATGCAACTGAAGAAAAGTGTGGGACGTACGAGCGGGATTCGGAAGGGGTATGGGATGCATGAAGGAGGTCTTTTCGCTAAGGTGCATCTCATAGAAATACTTGGCAAAGCACCAAAAAGTATTCTGCGTCTTTGTGGATCTCGAAAAGGCATATGATAGAGTGAACCGGCATGAATTGTGGTCAACACTGGCATCATATGAAGTTGACGTCCGCTCAGTATGGGTACTGAAGTCCCTCTATGAGAACTCTATGAGAACTCAAACTCAAACTCAAAAATCTTTATTCAATATAGACCTTTACAGGCACTTATTGACGTCAAAAAAAAACATAAAAACCTTCAACCCAGAATCTAATTAACTAAATTATTTAATCCTTATACACGGTTATTTTTTTATCACCCTGGAAAATTTAAGGGACGCTTCACGGCATGGTATTAGAATAATTTAAATATAAATTTAAAAAATAACCCCCCTCCTTAATTTTATATTAATTTTTAAAAAAATACAAAAAATGCTGCACTAGTTGAGAGCAGCATTTTTAGACATTTTTTTATTTTTTTTAATATTTTTTTTAAATTTTTAATTTCATTTTTTTTTTTTTTATATAATATTGGATGTGTCCTGAGGCATCCCTAAAATTTTCCAGGGTGATAAAAAAATAACCGTGTATGTACACAAACCCCAACCATTATTAAGATGTGTGCAAATACAAGTCAAATGAAAAAAAAAATTGACTCTACACCTGTTCGGAAATTGGGAGAGCCTTCTCGAGAAGAACAGGCAAGAAACTCGGAAGGATGTCTGTATCAAAAAAGGCGCAATGGGGTGTTGTTGCCTACATATTATGTATGGAAGTGAATGTTGGGTATCGTCAGAAAGAAATGATAGCCGCGTGAAAGCAGTGGAGATGTGTTCCCTTCCCTAACAATAATGTGTAACATTATGTGTTACTTTGGTTGACCGAATCAGGAATAGTGTTATAAGGAATAGTTGTAAGGTGCAGGATGATAGGCTTAGTTACAAGAATTGGGAGATGTATGCTTAGATGGTTCAGTGTGGTCACGTGGACAGAATGAATAAAAGTAGTCTTACGAGTCAAATATATCAACCCAGTGTGAGTGGAACTGTCAGGAGTGGTCGTCCGAGGAAAACATACCACGACCAAATTAATTTTCTACCTACGTAGCTCCCTCAGTCGACGGAATTGTATGAAAAGATGTATGAATTTAGTTGAAACAAAAGATGTATGTCAGGGTCATAGTATGTGATGAACCTTAGTTTTTGCCTACCCCCATGGGACGGGACATGAGCATATGTACGAGTATATATGTATGTACCTACTAATGTTATCGACTGGAGTAATGAAATACGATTATTGAAATCGATTTTTTTTCTTTATTTCAGAAACAATACATGCAAATAATATTTTGGAACATTGGTACCATTTAATCCTCTAGGTTTTGTCTATAGTACCTGACAATTAATATTCTTCCGCGTTAACAATAAGTGAAGCGGTCCCTTGATTGTATAAAAAAAATCCATCGCGATCGCTTCCAATTTTGACAGTCAAAGTGCATCCATCGCTATTTTTTGATAGACAATCGACACAGAGTCTTGTAATAACGCCTGTATGTAATAACGACACAGAGTCTAAGTAATTTCAAGGCGAACGCGATAGATCCCTTCTTAGTTCAATTCAAACCCCTGCTGGTGTTACAATTTATTCTAATCTCTTACGCAATTCGACGATGTTTTGTCAGTTCCTAGAGAGACTAATATATTAAAAATTACAATTAGCTAATTACGATTAGGGCGGCGGAAGTTGTTGAATACTTTGAATAATTCCTGCATATATGGGAAAATGACTGATAACTTCTAAGCAGTTGAACCGATTTTCGTGAAACATAGCTAATAACAATACCTATTTTTTTAAAAAACACATCGTCTAACTAAAACAAATTGTCACCTGCACAAACCCCGACTGAAACTCAGCAGTCACGGGCCCACTTTCTATCTCACTCTAACATATTACTTCCGTTTCGTTTTTGCGACATTGCCGCTCTGCCGCCACCGGTGGCCACGTTACTCAAAAAGAAAATATTCGCGGCAAATGTTGATCAAGCGAAGTTTATATTGATCAACAAAAGTATTCTCATTGTAGGAAAAAAGACGGTTAGATGATCAACAAATACCGTAAAAATCTTTGACGTGCTAGAAACTTTACGGCACAATTAAGCATAGCGTCACAAGGAGGAGAATTGTTATATAGCAGACTTAGCACGATAAACCCAAAGGTGGATCAACAATTAATGCGAATTTCGTCCTGATCAACAATGGCCGAAGGGAGGACTATATATATATATATATGTCGGAGTAGATGATAAACACTCAATGGATACTAGCGCCATCTCATGGCACATTTGGTAAGTACAGTTGCCACATCGATAAAACTGTCTGTTTATGAACGGACAGCGACATCTATCGGAATCTCCTTGAGTCAGTAGTTCGAGCTTGTGGTTGGAAATGGCGTCCGGATGACGTCACGTCCAGTTGGTGACGCTCTGTATGACGACGTTAGTTGTCAATGTCAATTGTCAGGGGCGAGGAGTGACGTTTAGACGTTAGAACGCTCTCTTTGGTTCGTGAAGCTCGACCGCGACAGACGTGCGCACTGATTCATTATTACCACGTGAAGATGGCGGACGCGGGCGAAGAATTTCAACCTAATCTCGATGAATCTCCGACAGCAGCGGTGGGATTACAACAAAACGCCACGAATACGTTTGTTGAACGAAGTGCTTCTACGGAAAAGGAATATTTTAGCAATCCACATGTTCCCCGAGTAGAAAACGGTCAAGACGCGAATACGTGCTCGGAAGGACAAAATATGTTCTCACAATCAGGGATCAATATACCGGCTGCTTCGTCAGATGTGTGGAGCTCATTTTTTCGTGGTATGGCGGAAAGTTTTCGTAATAATGAAGCCAGTACATCAACATCGAAGATTTTGCCGAAGAAAATGCGACCTAGCGACGTGTACGTACCCACATTTGATCCAGACGACAGCGAATTCACGGCGGCTCAATGGTGTGAAGAAATAGATCATCACCGCACACAGAACTCTTGGACTGACTACGAAACGAGAAATGTAGCCTTTACAAATCTTCGTGGTCGAGCTAGAAGATGGGCGTCGAAATCCTATCCACTTTGCAAGACTTGGGGCGAAGCTAGAGATCGACTTTCACGACAGTTTGCTTCGACGAAGAGATTCCACGATATTTTTCAAGACATGGTGCAGTACACTAGCGATCGAGCTTCAACCTACGTCGAGTATTCCACCAACAAGCTGGCGCTGATAGACCGACTAGAGACGAGCTGGAGCGAAGCGAACAAGATTGAAGTGGTTATCTCAGGTATCTCTGATATTCAGGTACGTTCAGATCTGCTTAAGAATACACCGATTGATTTCTTAGCACTCGATAGACACCTTGGTACCTATTCAAAAATAAAGAATTATAAACGACCTCTGGATGGTATTACGTCGTCTCATGATGCTAAGCGTAGACGACAAGCTTTGAGTGATCGCGTTATTAAATGTCATAACTGTGGTAAGCCGGGCCATTTGCAGCGCAATTGTAAATCGAAAACTCATTCTAAGAGTGTTACATCAAATGATGGCCCTTCTCCTTCAATCTCGAATAAGCTTAGCGACAAAAACATACAGTGTTCTTATTGTCACAAAATAGGCCACTCTGATCAAGTTTGTTTTACGAGACAGCGAGATGAAAAGCTCAAGAGGTCGAGTGCTTCGAAATCGGTAAATATGTGCCTACAATTTAATGTTCCACTTGTACAAATAAAAATTTGTGATTTTAATTTGCAAGCTTTGATCGATAGTGGGTCCGATTGTTCACTTATTCGTAAAGAAATAGCTGATAATTTATCTGGATCCCGAGATGTTACGCCTACATGCTTAACAGGTATTGGTTCTACTAACTTATACTCTTTTTCACGGATTACTTTGCCAATACAGATAAATGATGTCCACGTAGAAGTTTGTTTTATAATTGTGGAGTCTCATAGTTTACCTCATGATGTCATCATAGGTCGTGATGTTTTAAACTGTCCAGGTCTTAGTTTGATTATGAATAGCAAAGGTGTTCGTATCATACGTGAGGGACAGTTTGATATGTGCCTTTTGTTAAGCTCTGATATAAGTACAATTGATACTGACCTAACTGATAGTGAAGACCTGTCGCGTTTGCGGAGTATTATTTCCAAGTTCGGTGATAACTTTGTAAAGGGTAATTCTCAGACTACAGTTACTACTGGCGAAATGGAGATACGTCTTAAAAACCCAAACAAAATTGTACAACGCCACCCCTATCGTCTATCCCCAACGGAACGTGAAGCCACTAAGACTATTATTGCTGATCTGATTTCTAAAAACATTATACGAGAAAGTTCATCTCCGTTCTCAAGTCCCGCTATTCTAGTGAAAAAGAAGGACGGCTCAGACCGTCTTTGTGTTGACTACAGGGAATTGAACTCGAACACTGTTAGAGACAATTACCCGTTGCCTTTAATTTCGGAACAAATAGATACATTAGGACAATCTTGTATTTTTACCACGCTTGATATGGCATCGGGTTTTTACCAGATACCGATGTCTGAAAAGTCCGATTCCATAGAAAAGACCGCGTTCGTGACCCCCGATGGATCCTGGGAGTATCTAAAAATGCCCTTTGGTTTGTGTAACGCTCCGGCCGTCTACCAGAGAGCTATAAATAAAGCGTTAGGACCATTAAGAGACGTTATCGCTACCGTTTATATGGATGATGTCTTGATTTTTTCAAAAACAGAAGACGAGGCTTTCACACATTTACATCGGGTTTTAACTGCACTTGCTAATGCTGGTTTTTCACTTAACTGGAATAAGTGTAAGTTTCTCAAGTCTTCTGTAGAATATTTAGGATACATAATATCTGAAGGCTCCGTTAAACCAAATTCTAAAAAGATTGATGCCCTCGCGCTTGCACCTCTTCCCACTAACGTAAAGGAACTACGACAGTTTAACGGACTTGCGGGTTATTTTAGAAAGTTCGTGCCCAACTTCTCATCTATAATGGCTCCCCTTTACCAACTTACACAAAAAGATACCAAATGGGATTGGCAAACACACCACACAAAAGCCCGAAATACAATTATTAAGCATCTCACATCAGAACCACTGCTCTCAATATTCGATCCAACTCGCGAAATCGAAATCCATACTGACGCTAGTTCTCTAGGGTACGGAGCAGTACTTTTTCAAAAAATTGAAAATCAACTTAAGGTCATCGAATACTATAGTCAAAGAACATCTGAAGTAGAAAGTCGTTACCACAGCTACGAGTTAGAAACACTAGCAGTTTTTAAAGCCTTAAAGCATTTCAGACATTACATATTTGGTAGGCATTTTAAAATTGTAACAGACTGCAATAGTCTCAAAGCTTCGCGACATAAAAAGGAACTGTCTCCCAGAGTTCATAGGTGGTGGGCGTATATGCAAAGCTTCGACTTTGAAATCGAGTATCGTAAGGGGGATAGGATTCCCCATGTTGATTTTCTTAGCAGGAACCCGACCGAGCCTAATGTCTCGGCAACGGTAAATGTAATCCAGGTCAGGGACGACTGGTTACAGGCCGAACAACGACTGGATCCTGATATCAATAAAATCATTCAGGCTTACGAAAATGATACTTTAGATCCAGCCTTGCGGTCTTCGTACGAAATTAAAAATAATTTACTATACAAGGTATTTCAAGTTAATAGGAAGAATTTATGTAAGGCTATTGTTCCAAAGAATTATCGTTGGCAGATTATCCAACGCTTTCATGATGAACTTAAGCATTTAGGATGGGATAAAACTCTTTGCAAGATCCGTGAACACTTTTGGTTTCCGAACATGAGTTCTTGTGTTAGGACGTATGTCGATAGGTGTCTACCGTGTAAAATAAACAAAAAGCCTTCTGGTGCCCGACAGTCCGCTTTACATCCCATTGACAAAGTCCCCGAACCTGTTCACACACTGCATATAGACACAAGCGGTAAACTCACTGGTAATCGTAACACGAAAGAATATGTTATTGTGATAGTAGACGCTTTTACTAAATATTGTCACCTAACTCCAGTTAAAGACTTGACGGCAAAATCGGCTTGTAATGCTCTCCGCTCTTTTGTGTCACTTTTTGGCGCCCCATTTAGGATTGTTGCCGATCAAGGTACGTCCTATACTGGACAAGAGTTCCAGAATTTATGTAAGGAATGGTCAATAGAGTTTCATGAAATTGCCAGCGGAGTTAGTCGAGCGAATGGGCAAGTAGAGCGGTTTATGTCCGTTATCACAAATTGCTTTGCCATTGCAGAAAACCATGAACGCCGCTCATGGAAAGCCGCTCTTGGTGAAATTCAGCTGTCTTTAAACTGTACTATCTCACGAAGTACAGGGAAAAGCCCCCTTCAACTATTGATGGGGTGTAGTAGGAGTCCACCTCGAATTAGTGCGTTGGTGCACGAATTTGAAAGTCTAGATCTTTTCGAAACTAGACGCGATGCCAAAGCCAGAATGGACGAGCAGGCGCGTGTTGACAAAGAACGTTTTGACAGAGGGAAAGCTAAAATCACACGATTTGGTCTTGGCGAAATCGTTTTGGTTGAGATAAATCCCAGAGTCATTACTAAGTTGAGCGAAAAATTTTCGAATCCGTGTAAAATTATCGAAATATGTGAGAATGATAGATATAAAGTAGAACCATTATCTGGTGGGCGTGTTCAATATGTTTGTCACGAAAAGCTCCGAAAATATCCTAACAGTATACCTGACTTGTCAGATCAACTTGATGAATCTACAAAAAATGACCCTTAAGTACAAAAAAAATGTAACAATAGCAAATCAGACTGTATTAATTACATACGATATAATATTCTCTTTCATATTAATCAAAAGTGTTTCATTTGATTGTTATTCTTTTTTTTTTTGATTATGTAACCTTTCACTTATTAAAATTAAATGAAGACGTTATTGCTGGAATTCTATAATTTTGCAGTAAGAATATTGAGATTCGCCGTTGATTCAACTTTGTGATTGTGAATAAAGACTGATTACTTTGTGTCCTCTGCTGTTCACATTTAAATCCTGTATATTTGTCAAGCATTGGAAGCTACGCGCTTCGTGCTTCCACACCAAGCATTGGAAGCTCCGCGCTTCATACTTCAATATCAAGCATTGGAAGCTACGCGCTTCGTGCTTACACATCAAGCATTGGAAGCTCCGCGCTTCATACTTCAATGTCAAGCATTGGAAGCTACGCGCTTCGTGCTTACACACCAAGCATTGGAAGCTCCGCGCTTCATACTTCAATGGCAAGCATTGGAAGCTACGCGCTTCGCGCTTCTACTCCAAGTATAAGAAGATACGCGCTTCGTGTTTCAAAGCCAGGCATTGTAAGCTTTTCGCTTAGTGTTTCTGCTTAGAAGTTATACGTTTTATGCTTTTGAAAATGTTAACACTATAGTTCCGGAGATTGAGTATAAGTTCCACGTGTTGCTGCGCCCGAGAACGTGCACTTTGTCAGAATGGCCGTGTCGGAGTAGATGATAAACACTCAATGGATACTAGCGCCATCTCATGGCACATTTGGTAAGTACAGTTGCCACATCGATAAAACTGTCTGTTTATGAACGGACAGCGACATCTATCGGAATCTCCTTGAGTCAGTAGTTCGAGCTTGTGGTTGGAAATGGCGTCCGGATGACGTCACGTCCAGTTGGTGACGCTCTGTATGACGACGTTAGTTGTCAATGTCAATTGTCAGGGGCGAGGAGTGACGTTTAGACGTTAGAACGCTCTCTTTGGTTCGTGAAGCTCGACCGCGACAGACGTGCGCACTGATTCATTATTACCACGTGAAGATGGCGGACGCGGGCGAAGAATTTCAACCTAATCTCAATGAATCTCCGACATATATATATATATATATATATATATATATTTTAATGTTGCTTATAATTAATGTAAAACCGGTTTTATTTTAATGTTGTACATCTACTTCCTTTTCTCTGCATCACCCAAAGGTTGACTGGTAGATAATGCCTTCGGCATTAAGTCCGCCTCTGTACACACATGTACTGAAAGTAATAAATAAATAAACTTATGGTATTGTACCAGAGTAAGTGTAATTTGAAAATACCTTTTTCATTACTCGGAGAGTGGCTCTGAACTGAAGTTGCCTGAGCAGCGGGTTGAAAATAATTCTTTTCAGCCCTAGGGAGAATCGTTTTCAACTGACAGCTGTCAAATTATAAAAAAGAAACTAGTTCTATTTTCACATTTCTATTGAACCATGTTCCAACTTTTACACAGCCGCCACTCGCGCGGTGTAAAATTGAAATAACATAAAGTTAAGTATTAATTAAAGAATATATTTTCTTAAATGCCTTTATAATAATTAATTTTCAACTATTTCTTAAAAATAACATAGATTTAGGCAAAATAATTACTATTTTTATAATTATGAAAATGAAATATACTGGCTGTATGATGCTGGCCGGCCACAGAAAAAACAAAATAAGCGGGAAAGCGGCACTCCGATCTTCATTTGTTTTTTCGAGTTGTAGCAATGAGTTCATCTGATTCAGCAAGGCTTGATTTCATAAGAGAAGAGGCTAAATCAGAAGCTGTTGATTTCCCTCATTTTTTCTTTAGCTAATTCATGTTTTTATTTTTACTTTCCTTGTTTTCGTAATGAAAAGCACAGTGTTTGTTAGTCCTTCGAACTATTAGTTGTCCTCGCTAGAATCGGGCGCCAAACCTCGACCACATGAGTAGAGAAACCGACTCGGGGCTAAATAGGTAAGTTACTTTCACCTCTAGGGTCACAATGTACCATTTAATTCTCATTGTTTATATTATATTATTTTGTTGTTTAATTTATTATTGAATTTATTTATTATTTTTCTATTTCATTATTTATGACTTTTATTTTTAATAAGGTATTTATGATTGCTATCTAACTTTATGTGAACACTGCTGGTTTATGTGCTATAATGTGTAAATGCGTGTAGCTACAACTGTTTGTGATCTAAATAACATTAAAAAACTAAGTGGAACCCATAAATCAGACCCTCTGAGCCATGTAGCGCTCAATAAACCGCATATGCAGTAAATTAGACTCCAATTTAGCGTTCATCGGAACCCTATTACGACGTCTACGCATGGTGCCCGCTCATCAGTCCCTCCCTTCATCCATCTTTCAGCGACCTGTATGTCTTATGAAATATTTTTAACCAACTTCGAAAAAGGAAGAAGTTCTATGTTCGACTGTATCTATTTTCTTTTTTAACGACTTCAAAAAAGGAGGAGATTCTCAAATCGATGCGTATGTTTTTTTTTGTGTGTATGTTACGCGATTTCGCCGCCAATTGTGGACCGATTTTCAAAATTCTTTTTGTATTCGATAGAGTATACTCCTGGGGTGGTCCCAAAGTCAGGATTTGATGATGGGATCCCGTAAAAATCGAGGGAAACCTTAATTTAATTTACTAAAAATTTTCTCTTCACTAAAAAGGTCTCATACACAAAAAAGATAAAATGAAAATTATTTCACAAAAAACAATTCGGTCGGTGCCAAATTTTAAGACCTAGGAGATCACCGATTGGCACCGACTTCAATATAGAAGTGTGATGTTGCCTGTACCTATTCTTATATTATTTTTAACTTTTCAGTGATTTTGAATTCGGTTTTTTGTAGGTATGCTCACCGATTAGGTACTCCGCCATTTGTGGGCCGATTTCAAAATTGTTTTTGTAATTGAAAGAGTACACTTCCGAGGTGGTTCCATTGTCACTATGTCATGATCTGATGATGGAATCATATAGGCAAATCGAGAGAAACCCTTAAATTTAATAGGCACGTCCAACGTGTTCCATATTTTTTCTTAAGATATTCAGGTATTTGCGTGTGGTAGTCATCATGTCATGTTACTGAGCTGATGATGGAAGGTTTCTGGTAGATAAGGAGTTCGGAAATAAATCTTAAAAAACTGTTTAGGGCGTAAGACGTATTATTTTAAGTTATTTTGGTGTTTGCCTTGGCTCAAATTCTAATAGGCATGTTTTAACTAAAAAGATTGAAAAAAAATGTTTACAAAAAAATAAAACGGACTTCATTAAGACCAAAAAGTCATCTATACATCTATACAAATAAATAAAATTGAAGTGTGTGTTTGTAATATCAAAATAACAAGTTTTTACTAAATGGGTATGAATGTTTATCGGGTACCAATAACAAAAACACAATTTAAAAATTTTTGTCTGTCTGTCGGTCTGTCTGTCTGTCTGTTTGTTTGTTCCCGCTAATCTCCGCAACGGCTGGACCGATTTTGACGGGACTTTCACTAATAGATAGCTAATAATACAAGGTATAACATAGGCATTTTATGAAGATCTTAAAAAAATTGCTCACAAAAATCAAAATGCTGCCAAAAGTTACGCACAGCTAGTAAATAATATAAGAATACCTACATACAACATCACAGTTTTATATTTTAGTCAGTGCCAAGCAATGATCACCTTGAAAGTGTTACCAAATTTACGAACAATAAATATACGAGGGGCGGCTGATAAGTTCGCGACCTAAGGTACTTAACGAAAAGGTATCATCTCGTTACTGATAGCACAACTTGCGGCACTAATTGATAGTATAAATAACACCCATTTGTTCAATTTGGTTCATTAACACTTCAAACCTGGAACAAGCAACAATACCATGTCGACCGAAACTGAAAATTCTCGCAATTTTGAGCACCGCGCAGTGATTAAATTCCTTGTAAAAAAAGGAAACTCGCCGAAAGACATTTTTGAAGAAATGTCATCGGTTCTTCAGGATTCCGGACAATCATATACAATGGTAAAAAATGGGCTCGACTTTTTAACCAAGGAAGAGAGAGCTGTCAAGACGACCCCCGCCCGGGCCGCCCTGTGACAGTAGTGACCGAAGAAAATGTTCAAAAAGTTGAAAAATTAGTATTGGCCAATCGAAGAATAAAATTGTGGCAGATAGCTGAAGAGTTACAGATTAGTAAAGAGCGAATCGGAGAAATTTTACACTAAAATTTACACATGAAAAAAATTTGTGCGCGTTGGGTACCGCGAATGCTCACACCACTCGACAAACAACGACGACTGGCGAGTTGTTGGAGTTGTGTCAGAACGATTTGGACGAAATTTGTAACCGCACTGTAACAGTAGACGAAACCTGGATTCGTCAGTATGATCCGGAGTCCAAACAAGAGTCTATGCAGTGGATTAAAAAAGGAGAAAGACCACCAAAGAAGTTTAAGTGGAAAAGTCGACCTCTAAGATTATGGCGACTATTTTCTGGGATAGCGAGGGAATTTTATTAATTGATTACTTGCCTAAAGGAACTAGGTACTATGAATGGTTAATACTACGTCAATTTATTAGGTCAGGCACGTGAAGCAGTCGTACAGAAGAGACGTGGCAAGTTGGCGCGCGGTGTGTTGTTTCTGCAAGACAACGCGCCCGTTCACACCGCTCGCGTTTCGAGGGATGCTTTAAAAGCCACTGGGTTCGCAGAAATTGACCATCCCCCCTATAGTCCGGACCTGGCTCCCAGTGACCTTTTCCTTTTTTCGAAACTGAAAAAGGAGTTAAGGGGGCGAAGATTTTCGGATGACAATGAGATGAAGTCAGCCGTGGAGAGCCATTTTCAAGAGAAATCTTCAGAATATTATTTCAATGGTTTAAAGGCATTGTATTCACGATGTGAGAAGTGTATTTTACTTGAGGGTGATTATATTGAAAAATAAAAATTAAAAAACTAAACTTTTCTTTCATTAAGTACCCTAGGCCGCGAACTTATCAGCCGCCCCCTAGTTACTTAAAATTTGGCACTTGGTTATTTTTTTTGTAATCAAACGGTACGAATGCCGTTATAAGTACAAACAACAAAAGTCCAAGACGGTGAATTTCATAAATTAGTGCATCTACCTTCCGTGCACCTGCATATAATGTAATGTAAGATGGTGAGGAACCTTTCGTGTGCGAGTCCAACTGTCACATGACCGGTATACAAAGACGCGTGCCAAAAAATCAGTGAATCACTGCAATGCTCAGATCTTCATATCGTTCACACTAGACTTGTGCAGTATGTATCTTTTGGAGCTGCTGATATATATCACTCTTTTATATCACTATATCATTTATATCTTTATCTAGATCATTAACTCAGTGACTCGGTGGTTCTTTAATTTATCAGTGATATAATGAATGTGTACTCTGTGTCTAAATTTCTTAATTTAATTTTATTAACTTATTTATTATTTGGAGATTAGCATTCATAAAGAGATTTATAATTATTTTGTATTAATTTGTATTCATTATATACTTCGAATAATTTTCTTAATACTGTTGTGAATATGAAAAATCAGTCACCTAATAAAATCCTGCCGATTGAAAGAAAAGAGTTACTGATTCAATGCGATTTCAATGCTCTCGGACATGTCAGGCGACTGAAAGAGATACTGAGCTACTGATATATTTGAAACTGAAGTGATATACTAATATAATCACTCCTTGCGTCAGATATATATCTTTTGAATCAATCACTCCTGAGTTACACAACTCTAGTTCACACTGAGCAACTCTTAAGACGCGCCCACTGAAGTGCTCACAAATTTGTTCCAGCCGACAAACCTGGCCTCGTCAGTTGTTCCCTTTGATCAATGTACGGGAAACGAAGCGGCTGGCAACCGCTCGCAAGTTCTAACTCGACTGTGTAATGCAACACTATGCCACATTTCACTTACCGATATTGTAAGTATACAATACCACCTTCATGGTCTAGTGGTGGAGACCACCCAGATGGAGTTCTAGGGTATGGTCTCGAGGTTCAGGGTTCGATTCCCTATGGGAACCGAAGTTTTTTCTATAACTTTCCGAAGAACTGGCGCTACGGAAGACCAGCGCTGTGACCTCCCAGGTTGCAGCAGATGCTGAGTGGCGACCATTTGGTTATAATGCCGTTTATAGTGTTCTGTGTTTGGTAATTCAATTATTCTGTGACTTTCGGCTCTGTAACCAATAAACTTTATTTCATTTCATTTCATTCATTCATTTTTCTTGGTTTAATTGGTGGTAGAGCTTCTGAGCTCAATTGGCTAGCTACCCCTAAGTCTGTCGCAAAACAATGTTAGTAACATTCTTCTACTCCGACAATATGCTGTAATGTAGCCAGTTCTTCAATTGTTGAAAAATCCACGTGAGGCTCGCTTGCATCTCTGACCTTCTCATCAGTTACTATCATGTGACATGAATGCTAAGAGCTTCCTTGATGAGTTAAAAAAAATAGAACAGATGTAATTTAGTGCAGTTTTAATAAACACAAGTGAAATCACTTCTCTACAAACCCGAATCATTGAATAAGAAATAGGTATTTCGCATAATAAACCTTTTTTTTATTATTGCAATCAAGTTGACAAACAAGCAAACTGCCCACCTCATGGTAAGTGGTAACAGTCACCTATAATACATGTGGTTTCTGTGAGATTCGCAGCAAATTTCAGTGCCATAATTCTTACCCTTCAAAGTGGTATACAGCAATGCAAGCACTGCTGCTTTGCAGCAGAAATAGGTAAGGCGGAGGTACCCATGCACACGACCCTGGTACAGTCTTCCTTCGGTTTACCTATAAGTAATAGAAAAACTGTTAAAAGATTTCTATATTATTTTCCTTGGATACAAGAGAGAATAGAATACGATACTACGTAAAGCTACCTTTTAATAATATAATACCAACATACGACAACAACAGAGTACTCCCAGATCATCGAGGATATGAAGACGAAATTATCAACTCATTAGCGGAAAGGTGAGATAAGAATGGAAGGTAAGTGGCGAACAATGGCGCCGCCACAATGGCCGCTGTGCCCCGAGCTTTTGTCGTGTTTTCTTTGTGCCTTTACGGAACACCGAAGAAGGAAACCGCATTTAACGTTGGATTTATTTGACAAATATGTTTCCTTCAGATTAAAGGACTTGTTACTATTTTGATAGAGATACAAAGTAGCTTGTTTTCGCGTACAATATTCTTTTCTGCTGCATAATCGATTCATGGTCATTGTAATCAATGGAAATGTGAAAGTTTTCAGGTCTAAAGGTTTATTTTGGATATATTATTGTTATTACAAAGTGGACCAACTGATAGGTTTGGAGATTCTTCGAAGAGGCCCTATGTCCAACAGCGGGCGCCTTTTCGCTAAAATGATGATGATAATGATTAATTGTTGCATTGGGCAGTTGTGTTACTTTCTCAAACTATAAATAAATAGGTAACTGGGGTGCACATTCATTATTTATTGTGCATTCTAAATAATAATAATAATAATAAAAGTTTATTTTCCTCAAGTACATATAAAAGTTAATTTTTACAAAGCAAAGGGATGAGTAATTGCTGAGGCTGGTGCCTTAACTAGGATGCCCTGTATTAGGGGTGCGATGTCAGAACACCTCCTAGTGGTGCACCCTGGGCAACCCGGCAGATTTTCTGCCGCGGGCTAAGAGTCTGACAGTTGCCCCGTGGAGGGGGCGTGGTGTGGCCGGGTTTAACCCGGCGGGCCACTTCACGTGGCCATGTGGGGCGTCACCTCCCCTTCTTTTTGAAGATGGGGTTGTGTGTCGCCTGGGGACCCGCTCGCGGGTCATGGCGCGTTGCGCCTTGTGCCGTTGCCCCTTTGATCGGGTTGGTGCGGGTCCTTGTTGAGCTTCGGCATGTCGTTGTTCCGAGTCGGTGCAAGCTCGTTGAGCTTCGGCGTGTCGTTGTTCCAAGGACTGAGGCTGACCCGATCAACGTGTGGCTTCGGCACACTTGTGCGGCCCCCATGAGGGGGGCGTGGGATGGCCGAGTGCTACTCGGCGGGCCACCTCGTGTGGCCACCGTGGCCGCTTTTTGCGGTGGGTCGGCGCTTCGGCGCCGCTGAGCTTCGGCTCGTGTGCGCGGCGGTGGATCCAGTGGGGTCTGCCGTCGGGCAAGCCCGTTACCCCGCACTGAGCGGGGCCGGGGGCCTGGCGCACTGAGCGTCGGGCCGCGTGGAAGAAAACCACAGTAAAAATTACCACCCGGAGTATGCCCCGGGAACTCCTCTCCATCTCCATCTTGGAGAGGGCGTGAGGGGCCCGCCATTGGTGGGCAGGTGCCGCGGACGGGGTTATGGTCGGTTTGTAAGGGTTCCTACGACCTCGTTCGGCAGCGGCGCGTCCTTTGGACGTGGCTGCGCTAGGCGCCAAAGAGGGCATATCGAGGGGTTTAGTGGGTAGTCGCTCGCTGCGGAGTCCCACACACCCTTGCCCCTGCGGGGGCTTGGACGGTGCGCAAACGCATTCCCCTCGTAAAAAAAAAAAAAAAAAAAAAAAAAAAAAAAAAAAAAAAGGATGCCCTGTATTAAAGGACACCAGGTCTCCACTTTTGGAACACTTTTTTTTTACGAATTTATGACACAACTATTTAAAACGCAACCGAGTAGTCACAATATCACAATCAAGATAAGAAAATTTTTTTTTTTTTATTCATTTAAATTTATCTGAATATAAAACTAAGCAATGAAAGGGTGCTAGTGCTAGAGAGGTGCATGCATTTGAGTGTGTGTGGAGAAGGGATGTAGTATGGTGTGTGTGCATATGTGTGTGTGCGCGTGTGTATGTGTGTGTGTGGGTGTGTGTGTGGTGCATGTGAGCGAATGAATGAGTAAGTGAGCGTGTGTTAGTACGTATGAAAAACTTATATACTTAGGTTAAGTGCATTCTAAAAGAATATATTTATAATAAGAATATTATTTAACAACAGATAAAATATTTTCAGTTTCATCATAATCTAAACCCAGTAGCCAAGTTGTAGTAGCTTTTTTACACTGATACTTGCTAAGGGTATAAATATTGTTTATTCTGTTGCATCTATTATAGATGTGTGAACCCAGAAAACCAAAAAATCGTTGAGCAAATGAGGTATTGTACGATCCGCCTGAGCACGCAATATCATGACTAGAGATGCAAAAATAATTTTAAACGTTTAAAACCATTTGGTTTTAAACCGTTTTTTTTGTTTTAAACGTTTTAAACCATATTTGGCGGTTTAATATTGGTTTAAAAGGTTATTCTATTAGAATTTAGACTTCCCACAGACAACACCTATTTCTTTATTTAAGATATATCCAGGTCAAAAAAATTCAAAACCAAAAGTTGTTTTTTTTTTGTTATTATAACACTAACTTTACAAGTTCCACTTGAATCTTTATTACATTTAAGTTATTGCAACCGGTTTCGATATATCAGGTCAGGCCTGACGATGATGTATTGAAACCGATACTATGGAGTTCCATCAAGAAATTACAACACAAAGCTTTAACTATTAAAAGTTGTTTCATAATCACCTTTTATTACATGTATACTTTACATAGAATTAACTAACACCATTAATAACATTATTTATACTTTTTAGATCTGTTTTGGTAATTTTTGGTATCAATTTAAATTGTTTAGGGGTCGATTTTTCAATAGTCAGATAATTTTTATCTGCGGAATAAATATGACAGTTTGACAGCTTTTATATAGAAAATCTGTCAAACCGCCATATTTATTCTACAGTTAAAGGTTATCTGACGATTGAAAAATCGGCCCTTAATCAACTAAACTAATAATCAACTCAAATTTAAGGAATAAGCTTTTCTAGATATTATGGTAATAAAAGAGGATCACATTCCTCCATAAATTCCGTATTGTTATTTGATTCTTCACTTTCATAATCTTCGAAGATCTAAAAAAATAAACATAAAAAGCTAGATGCCCCGTCGGAAATAGTAATAATTATGGGAATTACAAAAGATGAAGCTAATTCAAAATAGATAAGCCTCAAGGGGCAATTTTTGAAACAAAAATACTTTAGATACAGGTGCAGCGGACTGGCAATGCTAACATGTTTTGCTAGAAAATTGGCGCTGCGAACCTGGCTTGAGGTCAAATAACTTCCAAAGCTATTTATTACGACAAAATACATATATTCTAAATGTGCAATGGCTGAGACCAAAAAAACAATAATTAAAATAATAATAGTATTAATATAAATACAAGTGATTTAATTTTATTTAATAAAAATGGTAAATGATTTCAATTAACCTCTTTATCTTGATTTTTAAAGTATTATTTTATTAATGTACTGACCACGTGGTCGTGGTTTAAAACCGTTTTAAACAAATTTAAAACGGGTTTAAAACCGCGGATTTTGGTTTAAAACGGTTTATTTACAACTATAATCATGACGTCTCTTCTCAATACTTAGATTGGGGTTAAATTTGGTAAGCTCGTGTTTTTTTGTTACAGTATGAAGAATAAACAACCTACGTACTGACAAAACTCGCCAATCATTATAGAGCTCAGTAGTGGGAAACAAATAGGGTCGGAAAGTCGCTACTTTCAGGACGGCTCGTTGGGCAACCTCGAGTTTTTTTAAATGAGTTTTACTTGCCCCACCCCAGATAGTTATACAATAATTTATGATAGATTGTCCAACTGCATAATATACCATTTTAATAATTTTAATAATTTTAAAATAAGCGAATCATTATAGGAAAACAGCGTAATCAGTGTCATCAAAAAGCACAACATCGTTAATAATAATTTCTCAACCATTAAATATTGCGAGGTGGTTTTCTGCAATGGATATCAAAGAACACGGTGAGTACTTTTAATTATTCGTTTGTTTTGTAGGGTTTCATTGTAAGTATATTTTATTTTATATGCACCTGCAACGGGGCGATCCACTTCTTCTTTTTTGTTCCTTTGCAAATTTTGCGTAAACTTAAGTTCCCATGCGTTCTCACTATTGAGATATACTGGAATAGAAACCTGACACACCCAATCGGTAAAGTGAACATTGTCTGCGTCCCTCTGCGCACCAACGACAAGGGTACTACGGTTAACAGATTTTGTTTTGAATATGAAGTAATCAGGTACTGACCGGGCTGAATATTAAGTAATCAGGTACTGACCGGGCATGGCTGCTTAGGTCATTATGTACCTGCACCGGGTCGCGCGTCGGGAGGAAACGCCGCGGCGTCACCACTGCGACGCTCCCGACGACACTGCCGAGCACACCCTATTGATGTGTCCGGTCTGGCGACTCCAGCGTAGCGAGCTTAACGCTGCGCTGGGAGGCGGAGACCTCTCGCTGCCGAGCATGGTCGTGGCCATGCTCCGCGGCGAAGCGGAATGGGGGGCTGTCGCCTCCTTCTGCGAGGACGTAATCTCGCAGAAGGAGGCCGCGGAGAGGGAGCGGGTGGCAGATCCTCAAGCCGCTCCCATCCGCCGCAGACGGATAGGCAGGGCAGGCGAAGGCGGCATTCGCACAAGCGATGCCCGTCTAATGACCCTGCCGTGGAGGCCTGCGTGCACGGTTGGCCCCGTGTACGCCGCCGTAAGGCCGTCCGTCTGGGGATTGCCCTGGTGTTCTCGGGCAATCCCCCCTTGGCGATAGCCAGACCGGTGGGTCGAGCTTGCCCGGGCGCGTGGGTAGTGGAGTCGCAGTGTGCACCTTACCTAGCGCGCCCATAAGGGCAGGGAGAACACCGGAGGGTTTTAGTGGGTAGGCCTGGCACCCTGCCGGGAGAGCCCCACACACGCTCGCTGTCTAGCCAACGGCGGGTACGGTGCGGTTACGCATTTCCCCCCGAGAAAAAAAAAGGAAGTTGAAATTTGGCTATCTTTTAATTACTACAAGTTACGTCACTGAAAAGTCTGGACGTGTCTTAAAAACTTTTTTGGCTTCTATGACGCAAAACAATTCTTAGCAAATTAAAAACAGCATGTGCAATCTCGTGCAACTGAAATAAACAGATTGAAACAAAGATCTTATTAATGTTACAAACTTTGAATTCAGAGTATAAAATTAATGATTGTAGAATTAAAGACTATATGCATCATTACAAACAGCGAACAACTTGGCCAAACTGCTCATACACGGATCAGAAGCCCAATTCACGTAACTAAAATTTTGTAAAAATACAGTTCCGATCTAGTCTCGATATCATTTGAATCAACAATGGCACTCTCGTACACTAAAAGTTTGACGTTGATCTGTCAAAGAATGCAATTTGATTGTAATGCAACCGAGACTTGATTTACACTAAAATCGGCATTCTGCTAAAAAATTACTTGGATTCTGACCGAAAATTGGTATTCTGAAAACTATTTAAATGTCAAAATTGAGTTTGAAAGTTGATCGTAACCATACTGACATTAGATTGTATTGAAGTTATCACAAAGTAGTTTTTGTACAGTTTTTGTGGTTTTCTGTGAATTTAGGATTCTCATTTCTACCATTAAAAATGAGCGATTCCGGACTTCGTTGGCATTATTTATTTGTGGCACACCGAACTGCCATGGCTACTGCCAGACGAAGAGCCAGGGAACGACAACCGACAACGTACCCAACGCAATCGTCGCCTTGCTGCAGATGCCTTCAGCCTATGTGAGCGAGAGTTTAAAAAGGCTCTCGTTAATTCTGTTGGCATTAATTGGAATAGACTAAACTAAATTTAGTTTTAGTACTGTCAAATCGTGTTTTATGTTCGAAAATTTTAACAAGAAACACAATTTGATAGCATTAAAACTAAATTTAGTTTAGTTTAATCTGCTTTTTTATTGGATTTTTTATTTACCTCCTTTTATTGGATTTTATTCTAAATGAATTATTATTATTTTTTTAATTTTAAATTCTTTTTCCAGGTTTTAACGCTTTTCTGGCCCGAACATAAATCTTTTCAGCCAGTTATTAGCATAGGCTATACAAAATTATTAGCGTAGTGCCAACATTACGACGCAAATTCTTGTGGTATAATCTGTGGCAACTTAGAAACGAAATACGTTCAAAAATTGACTAGTATGAGATTATATCGAGATGACATTGAAATCTTAACGTGATTTAATTCTAATATTTAGTTAGAAGAATACCAATTTTTGATCAATTCACAATACAATTTCAATATTTACGATTATGTGAATTGGGCTTCTGATATTATAAGTTTTGCTTTATTATCTATTGAAGAACTTTCCGACGAAGCTGCTGACGCCATAAAGCCATAAATAAATAAATAAATAAATATATATATATGTTCTTTATTATTACTAACACACTTAACTCTAGTCGTCTGTCTTTAATAAAATCTGAGTTCTACAAGAACCAGTAATCAATTAGCAATATTGAGCATCCATTCATGCTACAACTACCATTATGTAGTTAAAAAGTAATGGCGTTAGTCGAGAATAGATCCGTACAAGATCTCCGAATAATATATGTTGCTGCGCATGCAAAAAAGGTTCATAGATTTCAATGTTACAAAAGAGTTGAGTATAAAACTTTCCACAGCACAGTCAAGAGAATTTTTAAATTTCCTTACACAAGAATCAGGGTAACGCTTCGCTGAAACTGTAAAGTCAAGTATACCTATCTACACATTGCTCTACGAGCTCGAATGAACGCACACAGAGCACTCGAGCGCAATGTTATGAATGACTCAATATTACATGATGAATATTTATTAAGAATTTCATTTTTGAATCAGCGAGTGTGAATTACGGAATTTCGATTCAACGCACACTTATTTTGAATGCATATTAAAGATAGTAGATAAATAGACATCACGATCAAGATTTAATGAATTAATCTTATATAATATCTTAGGCATTATTTTAAAATCCTCTTGCTACAATGCAACATTCAAGTAAACCATATTTATCTCATATTCAGTTCAGTATTTTACGACAACAACGTAAGCCATTTACATAAGAATTTTTTTTTTTAAAAATTAATGCGACATTAAAGGTTTAAAGGTTTCTGTTTCAAACAAACACTAATGTATGTAGACTACTACGCAATCAAATAGCAAAATACAGTTACTATCAGTAATCACTTAGCATTTAAGTGTATTTTTTTTACTTTATACATTATATCATAACATAATTTGATTTTTTCAATACATACAGCAATTCTTCACCAAGTTTATGACTTATTAAACTCGAAAATATCTTTAATATTTATTTGTAGAAAATCTTACTGAACCTCTACTTTATTTGTAACAAGAGTGAAATCTTGAACCCTTTTCGAGATACCGGGTTCTACATATTTAAGCTGTAATCTCCATAGCCCTCACATTACCTTGGGTTTATTATAAGGGGCACTCACTGCTGAGATTAAAGCGTAATTATGGCGTGTTACGAGTAACACAATTAAATTACACCTGTTCTGTTTTAGATTATTGCAGGTCCAGAACCTGTTAGGATACATTTGTCTTTATATCGTTTGTTAGATACAGCCCCAATTTCAACAGATATATAATTATGATGTTGATATAAACATGAAAAAGATATGCTGAAGACGCGAGTACAAATCCCATTTGAAATTTCTTCCTATATTCATTTATCCTACTAAAGACCTTTATGATTACTGTGAAATAACTACAGTATGTCAACTCT
Organism: Schoenobius gigantellus; assembly: GCA_963935595.1. Lineage (NCBI taxonomy): Eukaryota > Metazoa > Arthropoda > Insecta > Lepidoptera > Crambidae > Schoenobius > Schoenobius gigantellus. The sequence goes on along the minus strand of OZ012559.1, from coordinate 13,813,274 downwards.
ATCTTGCAAATTATCCCAGCACGCGGAACTTACTCCGATCAACTAGTCATAGTAAGTAGTAGTGGGTAGTAATGAATCGTGTAAAAGTACCGAATATAGAATATAGTGTCAATAATGTAAAATTGTTTACATAGTACAGGGCTTAACATAAATGGAAGATTCGCTGGTACTTATAGCTCAGGGTGTTCCTTATAAAGTACCAGCTGCCAAAAACTTTGGTGATGCCTGTTAATTTACTCGATTATAAATTGTAAATACCTACAGCTGTTTTTTATTTGTTACGAATGTAACCGGAGGGATATTTTATGACAATCATGTAAAAAAAAATTAAAAAGGAGGAGTAGGTAGGGTAGGGTCGTCTGCTTGGGCACCTCCGTCTTACCTATTTCTGCCCCAAAGCAGCAGTGCTTGCATTGCTGTGTTCCGGTTTGAAGGGTAGGAAAGATATGGCAGTGAAATTACTGGGTACCGTTACTTTACATCTGATATCACAAGTAAGCAATGTACACTGTGGTTCTTGTGGAGGTTGTAGTTTCGCTGCGAATCTCACAAGGGCCACATTTTTATAGGTGACTGTTACCACTTACCATCAGGTGGGCAGTTTGCTTGTTTGCTAACTTATTTGCCTAATCTGATGCAATATATCGTACTTATTCATGCACATTATCCTAAAGGGTTGCTATCCGTTCGAGTTTCCCTGGATTTCTGCTAGTTGGGTAGGGGCGTCCGGGGAGCGTCCGGTCCGGGCGGGGTTTCGTTTGTAGTGCGGGCTTAAAGAGGATTGTGAAGCTGTTAGTTTTCATACAAAAGCGAAAACACTTTTCCCTCTCTAAACATAGTCCACTTTTCGTAATATTATTTTTTTATATTTCGGATATAATGAAAAATTGGGTCCATACGTTTTTACTTTCAAGGATAAAAGTTATTAAAAGAAAGTAAAGACTTATTTTCTCGAGTATTTTTATTAAATTAAAATAAATTATACACAAACCTAAATTAGAGTCTACTGAATCTAATGACATCAAAAAATTGTCTCAATTTGTAAAGGTTAAGGGGGTAAAAACGTTATCGCCCAAAACAATATTTAAATAAGAAAGGTAAGCACTTGCGTCAGACTTTGAAATCTAAGCGGTGTTTAACAAATTGCATTTTTGAAAATGCCTACTCGAGCTATGCGCACATTTACAAACATTTTCAAGAGATTTCTGAGATAACGAAAACAAATTCCTAGGCTTCCTAGCCAATGTAATGATTAGCGATCGCTGTATGGAAGTTTTCTTTCTGTAACAAAACAAGATATTGGTTATCTAAGTATTCAACACTGAAAAATGACAAAGGAATGTTAAAATAAATGATTGAAATTAATATTTTCATTTCATTTTAACGAAAAATGGGTTGTTTTAAGTACCTAGTAAATTATGAAATAAGCGAAAAAATAATTTGTCTACCTACTAACTTACCTATCGATGACTTTGATCGATCCGCCACGTTATTTAGCGATGTATATGTCAATCCCATACATTTTGTTCTTATCGAACTTCGTTATCGTCTTTGAATTGTCACTTTGAGTACAGTGATGCATTCATCGACAGTGAATGCATCAGTCCCCAAATTATTTTGCTTTCTTTTTTTTGATTAATTTATCTTTGAAGAAATAAATATACTTTCAAAGCTAAATAAATAAATTATTAAGTACTAGAAAACAAACACCTTATTTCTAAACACATACTCGTAAAAAAAATAAGCTAAAAAAATAAAACTATTCGAGCGAACCACCCCTATTCGCTCCTGGCGCAAAAGAACCAAGGATACTTGCAGCATTGCCCCTTTGTATGGCAAAGGCAATCTTTTGCACCAGAAACGAACCGGAGCGGTTGTCCATACCCCGATCACGGAGGCGACGGCCTACCTCACTAATGAATTCAGAAATAAATAGGTAATGTAATACTTAGTTATAAAAACTTTGAAAGGGTCCAGTTTATTAAGTTAAGACAATGAAAGAGGGCAAATTTTGTTTGAATTTCTTTGAAAATAAAATAAAGGTTAATTTATAACAATTTAAATTTTTTTTTACTGAATGCGTTTAAGAAACTGTTAATATGTCCGGGTTCTCTCCAAGCACAAAAACCCCGGATGGATTTTTGCTTTTTATCCTAGTAGATATGCCAACCCTAATTCTGTACCACGATACCTAATTTTTCATGCGGCAGGCTCTCAGTCTACGAAGTGCCATCGAACGATGTTATGAAGTCATAAAAGGTACGCAGCCCGCACGATGTACAAGCAATTTTATATTGTTGCGACATAATTTATTACTGTTACGACAGTGAAATTGAAAAGCATGTTAGTATTGAATAAGAGGTATTGCAAATAAAATTATGTTTCAACGTCATATTCTCTTCCCGTCTTCTGTAAGCAGCGCAGGACCGATCGATTTGGAGATCCTTGAGGGAGGCGCATAAAATAATCACCATCATCCATCGATATTTTCTGTATATACCACGCTATTGATTTATCATATATTTATTGTAATAATATAATATTCGATATGTCAGGCCCATCGTAACCTTAATAGTACATTATAATACAAGTGAGTAATGTTGAAAATTACGTTCGAGGCTGACATTGGGCACGAGTGCAGCGAGTGCTTAATATTCAGCCGAGAATGTAATTTTTAACTGCTCACGAGTGTTATACGACGTTTTTCAACACCATTGCGAGTAATTAATACAAACTTTGGTTCCTATTTTTTTCATATACTCGTAAATAAAAGCGTGACTTTTCTTTACGAAACTATTAACTTTTGATTACCAAACTGTGTGGTAATTCGAAAAAAATGTAATGGATATTCTAAGTTGGTAATATTAAGATACATTATGAAACTAAAATCGGTGTAGATACATACCAATTACGAGCAATGGTGTTGAAATAGTTATATAATATTTGTTATACATGAGTGCAAAGTTGCTTTTTAACCGCGTGCTCATCTTTGATGACCGAGCAAGCGAAGGATTCTAAAATTCATTCTTTTTTCTTCTTCTTCATTCTTTTCATTCTTCATTCATTCCCCCTCAGCGAGGAAATAACTAAATGCAAGATACTTTTATTTCAGTTTAGGTATATATTTACTACAACATTATGATAATTAAGTATTACAGAAAAATATTTATATTATGTACATTATGTATATTATATACATTACCTAATAATATGTAGTATATTGTAATGTAGGTACATTACAATAATAATATATCTACAACTTATTACAATAAGTTGTAAAATATAATATAGCTATACTTATTTATCTATATTATTTGAGCTAAACTATATTATTCGAGAATTAGGATCTGATAGAATATACTGAATTTTTAAATATACTTGTATAGTTACTTATGTTACGGGTAATGCTAGAAGATTTTAACTTAGGTTTACCCGAAACGAAATCTTTTGCGTAAAATGCAAATATAACCCGATCAAAAGCTTAATATCTATTTTACATGTAAAAATACAGTGTACTTTTTGTCAAAAAATTGTTAGTAAGAAAGCAAATTGTTCTCTCGATATTCGGGCGTTAGAATTTTTTATAACATCAATGGAGCCTCGGAAGCTGTCACTTTCCTATCAGACTCTGCCCTCTTTTCTCGCCCCACGATTTATTCTTTTGCAGAGTCATTGTCACGGAAATCTCATTTAACTGAAAACATGACTACGTATTTTTCTCTGATTCGAAATACACTCGCTCCTCAAATACTTAGGTACATAAGTTTTATGGGTTGGTAATATTGTACCTTAATAATATCGAAATAAGGTTGACTTCTTCGGCGGTGGACTAAAGACTGAAATACAATTACCCAATGTAATAGGACTGCGAGATAATCTGTATAAAAGGCTTTGGTGAGTGACTGAATGAGTTATTAACGAAGAGCCAAAACTACTGGAGCCAAGGCTTGAAATTCGGAGGATTCGTTGGTTTATGTAGGCGTAAAACTAAGGAATCATTATTTAAATTTCCCTCAGGAAGCTGGGTAATCCCCATCCACAATATAAGAAAACAACAGTGTTGAATTTTATTAATGCGAAACGTAGTTTGCGGGCACAGCCAGTTTATAAATCTATATCTATACTAATTTGATTGTTTGTTTGTTTGTATTGAATAGGCTTCGCAACTACTGAACCGATTTTGATGAAAGTTGGTATAGGGATAGTTCAAGACCAGGGGAAGGACATAGGGTAATTTTCCTACGAGAAAATATAAAATTCCCACGGGAAAACAAAATTAACGCGGACGAAGTCGCGAGCGGAAAGCTAGTATGTAGTAATTTGATCACATCTAATTAGACTCATTGGTTCTCCGCGGACCACTGGTGGTCCCTGAAAGCAGCCGAAAGTGATCCGCATATGAAATATTATATTATAGATATAACAAACAAGCCTTTATTCATATCTATCTACCTATACTAATATTATAAAGAGGAAAGATTTGATTGTTTGTTTGTTTGTATTGAATAGGCTTCGAAACTACTGAACCGATTTTGATGAAAGTTGGTATAAGGATAGTTCGAGACCAGGGGAAGGACATAGGGTAATTTTCTTACGGGAAAAATCTGATAGGAAAAGTCTTTCTACGGGAAAAGTTAGTCATAATGTAAACAAAGTTGCATACGGTCAGCTCTACTAGCTGATATAAAAGGAGAAGTTCTCATGTATAGACGCACGCACAGCCGTAACCGCTGATGGTAGAAACGTGAAATTTGGACAGTTGTTTTAATTCGAAATGCGGACCCACACTAAGAAGAGATTTAAAAAAAAATTAACCCTGAAGGGATGAAAGTTTGTATGAAAAATACTTTAAATAAGCAACGATTTTGATAAAACTTGAGATTCACGCTCTTAAAAACATTTCATTGAACACGTGTTTCATGGTTTATTGGAATTAAGTTAGGGTGCAAAATAGAGGTTGAAAGATTCTAATTTAAAATCTGCTCCATTTTCTTTGAAATTTATTATTCGAGCTCCTAAATATAAATAACAGACTTCTATATAATAGGCTACAAAATTAAGGGAAAATAAAAAATCTCATGAGCGCTCCACATTCACGCAAGATTCTCGGCGAGAGTCTCGGCAAGAATCTCCGCGAGAACCTCGGCAAGAACTTCTTGGGTACACACTTCTCGCGAGATTCTCGCGAGAAGGTACAAGGCAGGGTTGGCACAAAATCAGTGATTAAACTTTATTTTTGTGAAGAAAAATGTATTTTTATGAATATCTATTTTCCGAGTAAATCAGATATTTCATATTTCAGTGTCATTATTGTAATTCTTGATTAGAAAAACAAATTTTCCAGCTTTTTGGTACTAGGAACCAAAAAGCTGGAAAATTAGTTTCGTAATCTGTTACGTAATTTCGAGTGAACAATGCCAAATGTAAAAAAAAACTTTCCACTGATGCTGAGGAGGCTATCGCTCCAAATAGTTGCCTCAGAACTGGGTAAATATTTTATTTTTCCTCTTCCTCTTTCGTGTCAGCAAATAGCTTATTAAAATTAGTAACGATAAAAACGAAAACATCATGATTAATTGGATTTTATTAAAAAATCATGATGTTTTCCAACCCTGGTACAAGGTTCTCAATATACATAGTTCTCGCGCCTTTGTCTCGCGCCAAAAAACCGACAAAAGTCGGAGAACATAGGGAGAACATCGCGAAAACATGCGAATCGGATCCACATTCACGCTTCTCGTGTTGTTCTCGCGAGAATGTGGAGCGCTCATCACGGGAAGACAATAATAACGCGGGCGAAGCCGCGAGCGGAATGCTAGTGCTCTATAGAGTTGGTGGTCCATGACTAGACCAAAAAGGTTAAAAACCATTGAATTAAACGGAGTAAACTGAATGTTGCCACTTTTTTATCAAATAAAAATAGTGTGCTTAACTCAATTGACTCATTTCAGTTCAGTTTCAATTAATACACCGGGGATAACCGCGGCGTTGATGGTTTGCCGATCATGGATGGACGTGGATGGAATACTCAAGTATCTATGGAAAAGAAATAAAGTATATATACAACTATAATGACGAAAAAAAATACTCAGAACGTAGGTCTGTAATTACCTGAGGAGTGGGTTAAAAATCAAACTTTTCAGCCCTAGGGAGAATCGTTTTCAAGTGAAAGCTGTCAAATTATAAAAGAGAAAACTAGTTCTATTTTCACATTTCTATTGAACCATGTTCCAACTTTCTACACAGCCACTCAATTACAGCGCGGTGTAAAATTTTAATAACATAAAGTTACGAATTAATTGAAGAATATTTATTTTTTAAACGACTTTTTTATAATTTACTTTCAACTATTTCTTTGAACTAACATAGATATGGGCGAAATATTTACCATTTATTCAATAATGAAAATGAAAAAAAAGGCGCATAACACATTGCACCGGACACCGCTCCGGTGTGCGGTGCTGCGGTTTTTAATTTTGACTGAAGAATCTTAATTTGTATACAAAAACCGCAGGGTATAACACACTCACACCGCATGCCCGTGCGGTTGTGCGGCGCGCACGACGGCACCGCAGCTCCGGACGGTGATACGGAGCAAACCGTACGGTGGCACGGTTCCGTGCCACCGCAGCCGCATGCGGTTTTCGTTCCTCCGTACACCGCAGTGGGATGCGGCGGCAATGTGTTAAGCGCCTAATGGCTGAATAGCTGACCGGCCACGCAAAAAAAAAACAAAATAAGCGGGAAATCGGCAATCCTTATTTTGTTTTTTCGAGTTGTAGAGTTTTGTTTAAATACTTCCGTACAGCAGAGATTTGTACTAACACAATGAGTTCATCTGATTCAAATATAGATTTCATAAGAGAAGAGGCTAAAGCAGAAGCTGTTGATTTATTTAAATAAAATTCACTCATTTCTTCTTTAGCTAAATCATGTTTTGATTTTTACTAACCTTGTATTCGTAAAGAAAAGCACTGTGCTTCCTCACGCTTCTTTTTAAGGACCCGGGATTGTAAGAAAGACGTGTGCTGGCAGGGAATTCCATTTTTTGATTGTGCGACACAGAAATGAGTTGCCAAAGGAGACCAGCCAAAATGGTACCAGAGTTGTACAGCTACATATTATATACCATTATATTTGCTGTTTTTCAAGGATAATTTTGATATATGCCATGTAGTCGGAAACAGCAGGAAACATTTTTAATATCCATTTATGTTTTTGTGAAAAGAAACTTTGGACGTTGCGTATAACGAAACATATATTTATTTTTCAAAAACTCGTGTATTATGATGACCACTTAAACAAAAACTGACATCCACGTCATTTCTAAGCCTTTCCTAGATCCTAAAAATATTCTAAGCCATGATAAAAAGCATGAAATATGAGTTTTTAATTTCTAAAATAATGGCTGTTTGCACAGTAGATTCCTTTGTCGATCTATTCTGGAGTGATTAAAAAAATATTATGTCAAAAAATCTGCTTGTGATTTTTTGTTGTTGTTGGCTGCGTTGTCGTTAGTTTGGTTGTGTGTTATTGTGATTGCGTTGATTGAAGGTACCGGTTATATATCAAGCTTATAGTCTCTAAATATAATACTGCCACAGCTGTTCGATAAAATAACCTCTAAAGTACTTTGTCTAAAGCGCCTGTTTTTATATGAACCCCACTTGTTAATGAAGTTAAATTAACGCCACTTTTTTTCTATTGTAATAAGCTATAAAATGATATACATTTAATAGTTGTACAATTACTTTGACATTGGTACCAGAGCTCCATACAAAGTGGCTGTTCTCCTTTATTAGTTCGCATTGCAATGATAGTCACAGTAAGATGGCTGACTACGCAGGTCAGCACGTGTAGATTTTGAAAGGAGAAGGAAATAGGGCTACAGGGCATTCAGCGTTGTAACACTTTCCACACACAAGAAAATATGGATCAATGATAAACTCGTAAAAGAGAGACGTAAAATACATTTGCGTCATCACCGTAAAGACACCATTAGTTGATTGATGCCACCGGCTAACTTATGCTCATCGTACATAGTATTAAAAATCGGTGGCTCAACATAATACTACTAGAAACACGTATCAAGATGTCCGAGTTGAAATTTTTTCATATTTTGATTTTTTCAATTTATTAATCACTAGCTGTGCCCGCGAACTACGTTTCGCCACCAAAATGCTTAACACAGTGTTTAGTTTTTTCCTCCATTTTATTCTATAATGATTCAACTTTATTCTGCCATTCTTGAGCAGCGGCCATTTCGAAATTAGGACAATTTTCGTAGGTTCGTAATGCTCTAGGTACTCTCCAGGGCCTTTCATTCAATACAAATACCCATATTGCTGTGTTTGGAAACAAATTTTTATCCGTTTTTTTTTTGAGCGGCATATTGAATTTTGTGTGATTTTCCTAGGTTAATAGTGCTCTACTCTTTAAGGCCTTTCCTGTAATGCCCGTATTGGTAGGTTTGGAAACGAACTTTAAACCACCTTTTTGGAGCGGTGACCATGTCGAAATTATGTCAATATTGCTAGGTTCATAGTACTCTACTCATCAAGGGCTTTCATTTGATACCCATATTGCTGGGTTTGGAAAGGAACTTTTATCCACCTTTTTTGAGCGGCGGTCATGTTGTATTTATGTCAATGTTGCTAGGTTCATAGTGCTCTACTCACCAAAACTGATTGATATAGTGGACTGTATATTTTATTTTGTTTTAACTGGTTCTTTGATATCTCGATGCCTTCGACTGACAGCGGGGGTAATGATTAAATTACGTCTTTTCCTACCACATGTAGGCACGACCACACTTACCAATGTTCCGGCTTCTCAGCAATCCAATGCGGTACCAACACAAGACGTCTTCTTCACAATCCCAAAATATTTTCAAGGGCGATGCGGAAACATATTGCTGGGTTTCGAAAAGAGCTTCTATCCGCCTTTTTTGAGCGGCGGCCATTTTGAATTAAGGGCAATTTTCCTAGATTCATAGTGCTCTACTCTTGAAGGCGTTTCATTTGATACCTATATTGTTAGGTTTGGAAACGAACTTTTATCCACCTTTATTGAGCGGCGGCCATGTTGAATTTATGTCAGTGTTGCTAGGTTCATAGTGCTCTACTCATCAAGGCCTTTCATTTGACACCCATATTGCTGGGTTTAAAAACAAACTATTATCCCTTTTTTTTAGTGGCCGAATTTAGGTCGATTTTCCTAGGTACCTAATGCTCTACTCTTCAATGCCTTTCATTTAATACCCATATTGCTAGGTTTGGATACGAACTTTTATCCACCTTTTTTGAGCGGCTGCCATGTTGAATTTATGTCAATATTGCTAGGTTCATAGTGCTCTACTCATCAAGGCCTTTCATTTGATACCCATATTGCTAGGTTTGGAAACGAACTTTTATCGGCAGTCATGTCGAATTAGGTCAACGTGGCTAGGTTCAATGTGTTCTACTCTTTAGGTCCATGTTCCTTGGGTGGATCCAAAAAAATGTGACTCTCTCTACGCGTAACCCAGAATCATTGCAGTCAGATATTTTTTTTAATTATCAATATAAATCAATTACTTTTAATAGTTTTAAATGAATGAAAGACTTTGATTCCTTAGTCATAATGTAAAAACATATATTATCACCTTTCAAAATTCATTGAAAAGTGTATCTCCACTCTTCAATATTTTAAATATTTAAAAAATTGTACCGATTTTGTGAAAATTTATCAAGAATTAAAAAACCAACCTAGTGACGTGATATTGTTATAAAAATGCTTTATACATTGGTTGTATGGCTTGATCCTTTTGCCTTACCACCACCAAAAGAATAACTAATAATACGAGTATTATTAGTTATTCTTATGCCACCACGGTAATATGTACGTATGAAAAAGACAATTTAAACTTCTAAACTTCTTGGTTGGCCAAATCCAGATGGGCACAGCCATTAACAGAAAAGATCAAAATAATTTCACGTGCGCCATGTTGATTTTCTACCTAAGCAATGTTCGAAAATTTTATATGGTATTTTTTCACTCAAAATAAAAAGTGAATTTAATTAAACAAATGAAATTATACCTAAATGTTCTTCCGGATAATTCTAAGCATTGTGGTGTTAGCCATATCAAATTTTGTCCAGTAGTTTCAGAGATCTTTCCGGACAAACAGACAAACAAACAAACAAATAAACAAACATTTTTTTTAAACTATTCTATCGTGTTCTGCTAATGATTTTAAGGCGACCGGTGTATTTTTTTTCTTAATATTTCGCAATTACAGATTTTTGTACCCCTACGATTTTATTATACAAGGTTATTTTTTAATTATCACAAAAAAATTGTGCGCTTGTTCAGATAAGCAAACTGAACAACTTTCACTACGGGACCAACTTTGAAATCGCAAAAAAAAATCAGCTGTTCCATACATCTAGGTTCAGTGAATGTTGAACATTTGTATGGAACAGCTGATTTTTAGGGTTCCGTAGCCAAATGGCAAAAAACGGAACCCTTATAGATTCGTCATGTCTGTCTGTCTGTCTGTCCGTCCGTATGTCACAGCCACTTTTCTCCTAAACTATAAGAACTACACTGTTGAAACTTGGTAAGTAGATGTTTTCTGTGAACCGCATTAAGATTTTCACACAAAAATAAAAAAAAAGCAATAAATTTTGGGGGTAGAATATATCCCCATACATAGAACTGAAACTCAAAATTTTTTTTTGCATCAAACCCATACGTGTGGGGTATCTATGGATAGGTCTTCAAAAATCATATTGAGGTTTCTAATATCATTTTTTTTCTAAACTGAATAGTTTGCGCGAGAGACACGACCAAAGTGGTGAAATGTGTCCCCCCCCCCCCCTGTAACTTTTAAAATAAGACAATGATAAAACTAAAAAAATATATGATGTACATTACCATGCAAACTTCCACCGAAAATTGGTTTGAACGAGATCTAGAAAGTAGTTTTTTTAAAACGTCATAAATCCTACGGAACCCTTCATGGGCGAGTCCGACTCGCGCTTGGCCGGTTTTTTTTTGCGATTTCAAAGTTGGTCCCATAGTGAAAGTTGTTCAGTTTGCTTGTCTGAACAAGCGATAGGGGAATGTCCATTTTGTATGAGACTTTGGCTAATGATGAACATTCATTTACAATTAATTTTTTACAATAATTATCTAGTAAGTAGCCTCATATAAATAAATTTGAGCAAGAATTAGTATCAGTCTTTAAATTGATTTTTCTAGCGCTTACCAATTTTGTAAAATGTATAACAAACAACCTTCCATTTGGTGTCCTTAGCTGAGAGTCGGAATGAGAGAGAGAATCGATGTCCGTGATAAATTAACAAAGTCGGCGTTGCATAAATCACGAAAATAACACTAACGATGTAGAAAAACAAAGCGAATGACAATTGACATGACATGATATATTTTTTTCTTGTTTTCGTATTAGTGTTGCCATATGTCAAAAATATTAAAATCATAGTCAGAAACAGTTTCTATTTATTTTAATTCATAATTTATTATTGTATTACTGATTTAAACTGAAAAATATTATAACTTTATTTATTTTCACTTAACAGAGCGCAGCATTTTAATCTCTCGCACAGTAGCAATTATTATTAGATAGAATACCGTGCGCTACGCCGGAAGATGTCATGCTATTGATCGCATAAATAAAATAAATACTGAAAAAAAATATATTCACAAAAGTGTTGTTTGATACAAATCTGTTTAAGTATAAGTTTGCTAAAATAATAAGATAATTAATTTGCAAATCATTTTCCTTGTGGCATTGTGTTCACTGGTAGCCAAAAATGGACATTGCCCAATTGTGATAATTAAAAAATAACCTTGTATATAGTGATTAAAAAATGCAGAGTTTGAAAATTGGTCAAGAATAAAGCATGCTTACAAATTAAATATTCGTTTTGTCACAATTCGTGTTGTATTAATTTAGTCATATTTCTACTTTTGTTTATTTATCATTTTAAAAGATTGTGTCGTGTTTGCGTGAATGAGTGAGCCACAAAATGTACAACAAGCTTTGGATAAAAATCCAAATAATGAGGAGTTTGCTGGTACCTGCAATCAAGCTCGCCCGCACTGCACGCCACACCGTACTCGCACGCCCGCCCGTCTAGTATGGCGAGTTTTGTGTCTGTGACTTCATTTGACAGCGGGAAACTCGAAGTAAACGGCAAGCTTAGACGCTTTGCTATGCTACCTGCCACATGTTACCAAGGGTCCAAAAGCACAACAAGAGTATTTTGATAGCGTTAATCAACTAACGGCGAATGATATTCAGCTTTAAAGTAAACTAAAAGTTACTGAAGCCGCCTCAAAGTATAGGTGACATTTAAAATCACGCTGTGCGTTATAATAACGCAACTTTATGCTCGAAGTATGTACAAGTGTGACTATTTTGTGTATTACATTTATCGATGTTTTATGGAATTCTTACATCTACGCCTTTGTAGTAACAAGTCCTCGTCCCTCTTTTGTTCGTAATAAAAAAATCCAGCGGTATGTATACTCTAAGTATTCGGTCAAAATTACCACAGAGCAATAGGCACCAACAAAAAAGATAAAGTACAATTCTAACCAATCGAAAGATTTACTCCGCTAAACGTGAACCGGTCAGGAGCACTCAACTAAATGAACAATGCGAGCCTGTGCTTCTTTTACTGGACACAAATAAAAACACTGCGGCCGTACTATTTCCCTCTGTGTATTTAATTACAGAGAGAAGGCAACAAGGCCAGAGAGATAAGTTGCAAACGTGCTTGTCTCTTTTGCCCTTGTGAACGGATATAATGAAACATCCTACCAAAAGCCAACCATTTTCCGAGTGAAATATGTATATTTAGTGTCCCATTAAGAGTTTATTTTATGTTTAGCTGCGCATTCAGATTTATGTGCAAAATGCATACAAAACCGTTATTGATATCAGTATTTACATTCGTATTACTTATTTGGGAAACTTTGTCTTCCTTTTCGTACCATCTATACTTCTATACTTACTAATATTATAAAGAGGAAAGATTTGATTGTTTGTTTATTTGTATTGAATAGGCTTCGAAACTACTGAACCGATTTTGATGAAAGTTGATATAGGAATAGTTAGAGACAGGGGAAAGACATAGGGTAATCTTCCTACTGAAAAATCTGACGGGAAAAGTTTTCCTACGGGATAAGTTAGTTATAATGCAAACAAAGTTGCATACGGTCAACTAATTTTCAATAAATTGAAACTCACATTGTTGTGCTCCTACCTACTCGCATTGTGCCAGCATCATGAGATTTACCGGAGGGAGACCACCGCACCTCCGTCTAACCTATTTCCGCCGCAAAGCAGCAGTGCTTGCATTGCTGTGTTCCGGATGGTTCCGGTTTGAAGGGTAAGATATGGCAGTGAAATTACTGGGTACCGTGACTTTACATCTGATGTCAACGTACACTGTGGTTCTTGTGGAGATTGTAGTTTTGCTGCGAATCTCACAAGAGCCACAGGTTTCATAGGTGACTGTTACCACTTACCGCCAGGTGGGCAGTTTGCTTGTTAGTCAACTTAGTTGTATAAAAATAACAGCACAGATTCTCCTTGGAGGAGGCATTGCCCAGCAATGAGCGTCATAGCTGAGATGATGATTGTTATGTCCCAAAAATTACTTGTATTTGTTGCGTGAGATTTATTAACAAGGGGGAGACTGTACCAAAGTCGTCTGTATGGGTTCCTCTATCTTACCAATTTTAGCCGCTATGCAGCGGTGCTTTCATTGCTGTGTTCCGGTTTGAAGGGAAATTACTGGGTACTGTGACTTGACATCTTATGGCACAAGTTGCCAGCGTACATTAGCATCCTGGTAGGAGCTGTAGATGTATATTTGATTTTAATATAACTCCAACAGTTGCAAATGCACTAGTTTTTCTTAAATAATGATATTATTTTTGGACATGGCTGTGTTTGATTTAAGCCTGTAGGATTTGACTAATTTTGATTTAAGTGACACTGGAGTTGGATAAATTTGATATGACATCGCCAGTCATGATGTAGTCAGGGCTGACACAAATATTTTTGCTGTCACCCCTTTGCTAATTAGCAAATTAATAATAGGGGTTAAAGTATGAAATTGCCGTTTTTTTCGTTTGTTTATATAACTTTATAACTTTTCTAATTTAAGAGCTATAAAAAAATAATCATTTTTATTACTTTTTGACCCTAGAGTGAACGTTTTGGTTACAATTTAATCTCTGAATTAGTTTAATAATATATTTAAAGAATCTCAATAATTACCCCCTATTTATTTTGTCAGAATGTTATACATTATTGACAATAACTTTGTGAAAACTAATTTTATTGTCTTCAAAATTATGTTATGACTTAGTTTAAAGTCTACTGACCAGTCTCTAAAAGTTTCATAAAGTTTGCTTTATTGATTATTAAATAACTAAGAAAAACGTTAGTATGAAATAAGCAATGTTCTTAAAAATCTTCATACAAAACAGCAATTTCATACTTTAACACCTAATATAAAACCATCTTATAACAACCATAAACATTATAATGTAAATAGAAGGTATTATTTTATTGTGCACAAGTGCCTAATAACCATAAAAATGTTAGTTATACCTACTTAGCCCAAAACAAAGTAGTAATAGAGTGATAATACTGATTGACAACCCTGGCAGATAACTAAGTTAAAATAGCAAGCGAGGTAATAAATCGAGAATTGAAAATGCAAATAATTATAGTTTATTTGACTTTTCATTTCGTTTAATAGTTTTCTTCAATACCGTTTTCTTTCTAGTTTTTTCCCGTAGTAATCTGACTATTTTACTATTTATTTTTATTTTTACACAAGTAACAGCGACAAATTATGACATTTAAAATGGCGGCCGAAACATCAAAACTGTGTTGTGATTGGTCGAAATGGATATGGCGCGGTTTGCTTTAATGATCTCTGTGGACATGGCCAAATTTAAACTAAATGAAGAAGTTACGGTTGGATTTGTAGCGTCTTAGGGCGGATTTGAATTGACTGACGTTTTCAATATGATTTAGATCTCAAAATCAATAGTGAGGTGGAGATGGCCATATTTGAAATTTAACGACTCATATATCTTTTGAATCAATCACTCCTGCCTGAGTTACACAACAATACAGTCTAAGTAGGATGTAGTATAAAAAAATCATTAAGAACATTTCATTGTTGGTTTTACGTTTAGTGTGGTCAAATATTCCTATGTTACAACTGTTCTTACCAGAAGATTAAGCAGATGTCTGTAATCGCATCAGTTACTTTGGACGTTTGGTGTCGTAACGTGTTAGTTTGGATCACTGAATAATAAATAATAGATTATTTATACTTAAATAATATTAATAACCTTCCGCAAAAAATGTGTTAATGACAAGCGTGTTATCAATTTTACATCTCAAATGTTTTTTTTTTATTACTTACCGTCCTAGGGCTTTCCAAGCTACATTATTACCCTAGAGCGTTTATTGGTCACCTACTTGCCCCATTTGGGGGTAAGGGGTAATAAGGACCTACTTACCTCACAATCGAGATGTAAAGCAGAGTAGTTAGCTTGGGTGTAAGCACCAATTGCACCCTCGAAATATAGGCGCCCTCGCTGCTCGGGCTGCAATTGATGCCTTACAGCCCTTAGCTACTAATCTACTATTAACTCCTCTTCCTAATTCAAATCGAATCCACAAACTCGGTCGCAAAAGGTCACCAAGAATACCAAACTACATTACCCGAAAATAATCTATACAAATAAATAAAATAGAAGTGTCTGTTTGTAATGTCAAAATAACAAGTTTTTACTAAATGGGTATGAATGTATATCGGGTACCAATAACAATAACACAATTTAAAAAAAAATTGTCTGTCTGTCTGTCTGTTTGTTCCCGGTAATCTCCGGAACGGCTGGACCGATTTTGACGGGACTTTCACTAATAGATCGCTAATCATATAAGGTATAACATAGGCATCTTTTTATCAACTTCAACAAAAGTTACTATTCCACGCGGACGAAGTCGCGGGCACAGTTAGTTTAACCTAAAGTTCCTCTTTGGAAAGTTTCTCAGAGAAAAAATCGCTTCTTAACTGATCCCAAAACTTCATTCTTCTCTCCTCCGGTAAGTCAATCATTTTTAACATTCTATCCAACCTCATAACCCTCATAGTTCCACCACATGTCAGTGGCTCCCATTTCAGGTTGCCTAAAATTTGATCATTTTCACTCGGAGTAGGATTCCTGTAGGTAATAAAAATACAAATATTTTAAACGCTACTTTTTTCGTATTATTGAAAAATTTTACTGCTTAATATTAATACTTTCCTCTTAAGAGACGTTTTCGTCGCCAAAACTTATACCGAATAGAAAATGTAACTCTGGGACAATTATCTAATTAAGGTAAGTTAAATTTAACAATGTACGATCAAATACTATATAATCTACTCATTGATATTTCGAATATGCAATCAGTCTTACCTATACCAAAATACATATATAACAGTCGTCATATTATGAAATCAAGAGCCTCGCAACATAACTGATTTGATTTAATAATTATTGTTGATGTGGTATAAAATTAAGAAGAAGCACCGTTGCCTTACCCATATTTAGCGAAATTTGCCAATAGCCTAACAAATTTCTTGATGAAGTGCCTTTCATCTGAGGACTCCGTGCTTTTGTAAATGTCGTTTACCGATTTGCATTTGAATAGGTAGCAGATTTCATCGCCAGACGTCGCTCCCGACCAATCTAAATTTTTGACTACAGAATCCCAACCAACGTTCAACGATCCTTTGAATGAGTATCTATATAAATATACATTTGCATAAGACACCTCAGCCTGAAGCCTGGCTTGACGTAAAACTGGATAAATCACTTGATCTGAGACATATTTTGCATACCGTCGCAAACTTCTTTCTCGAATCGTGCCATTGAGAAAATAGAAGTCCTTAATTTTTTGTCTTATCTTCTTGTAACGACTCGACCCGTAGACGTCCTTTGTTCCTTCAAACGGTAATAAATATTGGAAGTTGTAATTCAAATACTTCAAAAGGTTTTTATCTCGAACGAAGCCTTGTAATTTGTAAAGAGATTCTAAATTAAACCCATAATAACTTCTGCTTCGTTGTTTGTAAGCTTTGTCTTATAAGAGTCCAACGGAGATTTATTCATATCCAGGGACCGGAAAACCCGTTCATTTGCTTAAGCCGTTCGAAAGGGTAACCCATTCGTATGGTAACCCAGTGGGCTCGGTAAGCCGTTCAACAGGTTTCCCAACAATAACGATAATCCGTAAAATAGGGGTTACCACCCACAACAATAATTTACCGCTTACCTAATCTTAAAGGTTTTTAGTGTTTATGCGCTTAACCGCTTACTGTTCGGGTTAGGGTAACCCTTTCCCTCACGCACACCGAGCGATTGAAATAGCACTGCGGGCGCAATAACGCCAGAGTTCGGTCGCGACCTTCGGCAAATATGCGGTGCAAAAGCAATCTACACGCGACATACCTAAGGTCTAAAATATTTTTTACAAATTAATCAGCGTTTAGAACGGTAACCCATTTGGGGGGTTTTTGATATCGGTTAGCGGTAACCCGAATTAATTCAATCGAAGGGATTAATGTGTAAACCGGTAAGCCGTTTGAAAGCTTACCGTAAGGCAAAGGGTTTAAAAACCCAGCATTATAAAATACCCCATCAAAACTCTAAGGTTACCGGCTATAACGGTAACCGGGTCCGGTCCCTGCATATACCTAGGCATATTTAGAAATTTCGATACTCAGCCCAAATGTATTTATTAATCTCTGGTGGTCCCTTACCTCAGTGCTATCGAATATATCTTAGACTGCCTTTATTAGTTCCAAAGTAGAATAGTTTCTTAAAGCGTTATACAAATTACTACGGTTAAATCTTTCAAAAGGACCGTTTAAATTCCAGTAAAGCTTTTCCATAATATCGAAATAGTATGGCCTGTAGTCAGCAGGTGAGAGTGCACTACCACTAAATATGAGGAGTCGTTTGAACAAACCTTGGCCTAGAGACGTTACTAATAGCGACGCGACAATGTTAGCCGAACTTCTTACACCTGCCACTGTCACTCTATTTGGATCCCCGTAGAAAGAAGTGATATTATCTTGGACCCATTTTAATGCATCTAAAACATCCTTGGCCTCCATATTGCCCGTAGCGAACTCATCACCGGTGTTTAAGAATCCGAAAATTGACGTTCTGTATGTTACAGTTACGAAAATTATTTCTTCTTCTACGAAAAAATCTGGTGAGTTCAGATGAGGATTTTCATCGAGCCATACGATAACGAGTAAACACCACGTTACATTCTTTAAAATCGGCATGTATACTGACAAATAAAGTCTGTCCTCACGGTAACATTTACACATATCGTTGGGATAATCACTGTAGTCAAATGTTCCATTCAGCCGTTTAATTTGTTTTGGTGCCTGAAAGAAAAAAGGAATATTTTACATGTTCACAGCCGCTAATCAATTTCAGTTTTTTTTTAAAGAAACGTCACCCCACCCCACTCTAGCATTTTCTCCTGTGTCGTGGGTGCAGTTACAAACATAGAATAACACATGCACATACGCCCAGGCCGGAACAAATTTCTGTAGGCCATACAAAATATTTGTCCCGTACGGGCATCGAACCCGCGACCCGTTGCGCAGTAGGCGATCACTCGACATCTGCGCTAACCGTGTCGTCACATTTTTAATTTTAAAAATAAAACTTTAATAATTAAAAATCTTTATTCGACACCAGCTAACCCGATGAAGTTCTTATCACCTTGACAGATTACAGGTCTAAATAAACAATTTAGATAGACCCCAATTTAAATATACCCCATACTTTACAACCGACAGTGCTACAATGTCTCTGACACCCAACATACTCCCGAAAGGCCGAAACATTCACCATCAAAGATATTATTTATTTTCGCTCCGCACAATTTTTTCAGCAATGGCACCAATGAACTACATATAAAATAGCGAAAGTGCCGAGATAAAAATGATACATACTTCGATTATTGAAATATATAATATCATTAAATATGTAACTTCTTTATTTGCTTTACTTTTTCTATTGAAAACACAAATTTCATAACATGTAAATACCTTATATCTGTTGTCGCTAATTGACAACATACACAGGTGGTCCTTGTAGAAATTAATGAAATAAAAGTTTTTTAGTTCTTATCAACTATGTTGTATAGGTATTAAAAGCAGCTATACAACCTTAGAAATTATTCT
Source organism: Schoenobius gigantellus (assembly GCA_963935595.1). Classification (NCBI taxonomy): domain Eukaryota; kingdom Metazoa; phylum Arthropoda; class Insecta; order Lepidoptera; family Crambidae; genus Schoenobius; species Schoenobius gigantellus. The sequence continues at coordinate 13,793,979 of OZ012559.1, read as the reverse complement.
AAGTATGCAACTTACCTTAAATCTAAGATCATGCAATGGCGGCTCACAATATGGTATTTTCCAAAATGCAGCGAATGGTTTTTCTTCAAAAACACTTATCAACTGTTTACCTACGAACACACTACCTTTGGCCTTCAAAAATACACTACTACAATGGCATCCTGTATGGAATAAAACAACTAATATCAAATGTCCAGTCAGCACATTCATATCTTCTATAGGTAATGTCGTCATTTTGCTATTAAAAATCTTATACTCTGAGCGAAGCAAGTCCAAACGCTACACGTCAGTTTATTATTCACTGAATGTTTTCAAAATACAGAAAGAACCATGCGTGTCAAAGCTGTTACCAAAATATTGCTCTCGATGCAATTAAAATTGTGGTTATAGCCTAGTGTAGGTACTTGCTATTCTTTTTTTTATTGCTACTAAGTTGGCAAACAAGCAAACTGCCCACCTGATGGTAAGTGGTAACAGGCACCTATAATACATGTGGCTCCTGTAGGATTCGCATTAAAACTGCAACCCCCACAGTGTACGTTGCCAACTTGTGACATCAGATGTAAATGCATGGTACCGAGTAATTTCAACACAGCAATGCAAGCACTGCTGCTTTGTGGCAGAAATAGGTAAGTCGGAGGTACCCAAGCACACGACCCTGGTACAGAGCCTCCCTCCGGTAGAGGCTATTCATTTTAAATGCGCCAATCAAAGGCAAATGCTTCACAGTAAAAATGTAAGTATTCACAATATTGACTCAATGCCTCAAGATCGATGTAAAAATTAAAAATACACCTATAGACTATCACTTACTTTTCAGGGGGTGCGTTGGTGAATTGGCCTTCCGGATCCCGATCGTACCCCCATCGTGGGCGAAAAGGTTTCGGGGGGTGGTTGACCCGAGTTCTACGACATACCCAAAAGGCCGGTCTAGTCGGTCTAGTCAACTTAGCCCCTTAGTATTGTAACAGATATTTTCCCGCCTCAAAAAAAGGCTACTTATATCGGATAATTTGGTGATTATTTTTGTTGACTTCTAATGTTTACATACGACCACAAATTCTGCAACTTTGCCGTTCCTACATTTCAGGGCACGGATACATTTTATAAATACCAACTTATATCGGCTGTTTTTTCATTTATTGTCATATTAACGTATCCACCATATATAACCTATAAAAAGTATGTAGAATGTTTATACTTAGGTACCTGCTTTCAAATATTACTTAGAATCGAAGAACCTTAGAATAATAACGCATAGAAGGATAGTCCAGTACTGAGCGCGATGATTAAAGTGAAGCAAAAATGACACCGCTGTGTGAAGTTGTTTACGCGCGACACACGCACACTACGATATGACGGGGCTGCCAGTGCGCGCCACCGAGGAGTTGTTTTCCCAAAATGAGGGAACTCATCTTGTGCTCATGTTGTTGAATGTCGCAATTGTCGTACCTAATCTATGTCTTTATGTTTTTATGTAAAGACAGAAATGAAATGAAAGTTGCCAAATCTCTGTTTATATAAGAACTAAAAAGCGTATATTTTAAAATGAAATTATTGTCATGTCATTGTTAATACTTTTCTTGAAATATAATTAAAGTTGAAATCCTATCCTACTAATATCCTACTATCCTACTAATATTATTATATAATATTATAAATGTGAAAGTGTGGACGTTTGGATGTTTGTTACTCAATCACTCAAAAACGGCTGAATGGATTTGCATGAAATTTGGCATGCATGTAGCCTTTGACATGGAAAAGAACATAGGCTACCATTTATCCCGATTCCTTAAGTAGTTCCCGAGGGAAAATAGAAAATCCTACTAATATTATAAATATGAAATTGTGGATGTTTGGATATTTGGATGTTTGTTACTCAATCACGCAAAAACGGCTGAACGAATTTGGATGAAATTTGGCATGCATGTAGCCTTTGACATGGAACAAAACATAGGCTACCTTTTATCCCGATTCCTTAAGTAGTTCCCCAGGGAAAATAGAAAATTGTTCAAAATTGAAGTCCACGCAGACGAAGTCGCGGGCAGAAGCTAGTTTCTTCTAAAAACAGTCGAAAATAAGTCCTGGGCTTCTTACAAAATACGGTGAACTTTTTCTAAGTGCTGCACTCCCTTTGCTACACCCTAACCTTTTTTCTTTTTTAGGATCAATATGGCTTGTATTAGAAATCCCAATCGATTTTCTAGAAAATAATCATACGCATCGCGTCTCGCTCTTCGATGCGTTTTTTTTTAAACTTCAAATTAAACCTATATTATAAACAGGATAAGTGTCGCCTAGATAAGTAGATACCTAAATATTTTTCATATTAATCATAACCTGTTTAGTCGGTAAAATGGGGACATTTATGTTTCCAAACTGGCAATACAACGATTGAAATGAAAAGTTTCGTATAATTCATCTTATATAGATAAAATACTAAACAATTTTTAAATCTTTGCTGTGATAACAATGTTATTACACTTTATAATCTTTTCAGATGTCTTGTGATACCATTCAACTGCACAAGTCATCATTATTAATTATTTTACGAGAGATACATTCGAAGCACATTGACCTTGAACACTGTGGAGCTGTCCGGCGTAGTGAGCCATTTATGGCTTAGTTTTAGTTGCTTCAAATTGTGCGCGCCGATTGGGTTTCTATGCGTTATTATTCTAAGCGAAGAACAGTTGATAAAACAAGCAATAATACCACAATAAATCTTGGCTATATTGACCATGTTAGGCGTTAAGAAATTGCATATAAAAACATGACAACTGTAGTACTAACCATTTTAGAAGATAAGGTATCATACCTATAATAATTATATGTTCAAGTGTATTGAATCAAAACATTAATCTTCTCTTTATCCAACAAAGGCCTTACATACAGGCACTTTTTGGCATCAAAAATAATGCGGTCGCAAACAAAAATGTCAGTAACGATATCGTTCGAAATATACTATATAATAATGTTATTTACAAGCAATTAGTTACAGCAATCTCCGCTAAATTAGATTAATAATTTGAGATTCATCTCAAGCTCGCGCGATCCTCTTTGACAGAGGAGCTACGGTCGCTGTGACGAAACTAACCGTTCACATTAAAACAAATGAACGGCAGTGACGCGCATACAAATTGGCGCTATAGACATACACATTCAGTTGTCTCTAAAAACGAAATCCATTTTTAACGTAGAATCTGGAACGCCTGCGGAAAAAGGAACATGAATGTAAAGCTGATGAAATTGTTTGCAGTCTTCCGAAGAATTTTATACAACTAAGCTGGCAAACATGCAAGCTGTCTACCCGATAAGTTTTTTTACATACGACAGGGAAGCTCTTGGCCGATGGTGGAAGCGAGCTTCACCTGGAACTGTAGTATTATATTATCTGTGACCTGGACTCCTCAATAACTGAGAAACTCGCAATCTTACATTTAATGTCGGAACACAACATTGCTATTAGCATTGTTTTTATGGCGACAAACTTAGGTAACACGGTGGTAGCTAGCCAGGCGGTATCAAAAGTACTACCACCAATCAAACCGAGCAGAAAACCTTCTGCCCCCATGGGGAATTGAACGCCGAACCTCCTGATCAACACCCAGTGGTCTTCCCCACTAGATCACACGATCACCACGATCTAAACCACAGCAACCACAAGGACGCCAATAAATATGTTGCCAATATTTCATATTGTAAATGATAATGAAAATGCCGAAGACTGAATTTTAGTAAGTACGAGTATTTGTAACGGATTCGCTAATAAATTTCACGAATGCCTTTTTGAATTGTAAGAGACGTTTAATAGATGTAAAGATGATTTAATAGGTGTATTGTAAGAAATATCAAATTTCCTTACACGATTTACTTATCTAGCTTTCAATTTCGATACTTAAATTTACCAATCGCAAGTAAAATAATTTTTGTACAGGCAAGCAGCATTCGGGCAGTAGAAATAATTATAGTCATAAAGATTATTATTGATAACAATAACAAGCCCATATCACTCCATCCGTTACGAATCAGTCCAGATTGATAACTGAAGGTGTTAAGGTATTAATGACTATGATATTAAACTCGTTCTCGTAATGGATATACTTTTGTTATTCGTTTACATTTTTTGTGTTTTACCGTTTACAAGTGCCGCAACAGTTACAATTGAAACCACACATGGAAAAATACAAGGAAGGGTTCTTAAAACTTTATTGAAAAATGAAAAATATTACGGTTTCATGGGTATTCCCTTTGCAAAGCCGCCTATTAATCATATGAAATATTTGGTAAGTTTATGATTCTCGTTAACATTTATAATAGATTTGTTTTATTTTAGTTTTTTATTATTATTTCAGCCACCTCAACCAATTGAACCATGGGATGATGAACTGATTGCAACAAAGGATAAGCAAGCTTGTGTTCAATTCAACCGAAATATTTTGAAAGGTCCACTTGGTTTATTTGGTACTGAAGATTGCCTTTACCTTGACATATTTACCCCAGAATTAGACGATAAAATGCGTAGCGTTATTGTTTTTCTTTACAATGATCATTTTACGAACTCTCATAATAAAACAAAGCATTACTCTCCAGACTTTTTTATTGAGGAAGATGTGGTTATTGTTACAATTAGCCACAGATTGTCTTTGTTTGGTTTCCTTCATTTAGAAGACGACAAAGTTCCAGGAAACGCAGGACTAAAAGATATTGTCGTAGCCATAGAATGGATAAAAAGTAATCTTGCCAGATTTGGAGGTGACCCGGAAAAAGTTACTCTCATGGGTTCTCGAGGCGGAGCAGCCGCCGTAGATTTATTGATGCACTCAAGCGCAAAACACTTATTCCAATCAGCTATTTTACAAGGTGGCACTTCATGGGAAACCCCATATTTACAAGATAATATACCAGAAAGAGCATTCAAATTGGCAGAATTACTAGACAGACCATCTGCCAGTAATTCAGTTTTGCTAAATGATCTCAATCAAATACCCGTGGAAGATTTGTTGACTAAAGAATTTCATGCAAATCCTCAGGATTATTTCAAGGAAAATCAAAGAAGTTTATTGACTTTCGGGCCTATTGTTGAAAAGAAAGCAAACGGTCTAATAACTGAATACCCGGAAGACAGTACTGAGAGAATAGATATTCCCGTTATGATTGGATTCAACTCTCGAGAGGGATTACTAGCAACTTTGCTATATCTTTCCGAGCCACGTTACCTCACCTACGTCCAAAAGGACTTTCCCTTTTTAATGCCTCGGCGACTAAAATTTAGTTTTGATCCACGTGAAAACAGTTTCTATGCAGCCGTTGATGAAATAAAGAAGTTTTATTTTAAAAAAGGAATAGTGACACTCAACGATATACCTGGTCTTGCTAATTACTTTGGGGATGTTCTGACTGGATATGCCATGCATCAAGCTGTGAAAAAATACTCACAGAGGACTTCAAAGCAGATCTATTACTACTATTTTGATTATGAAAGCGATTTCAATGAAAACAAAAAAAATCTTATGAAGCTATCAGTAGTTGAAGAAGGTACATGGGGAGCGATCAGCGGTGATGAGCTTTGCTATTTATTTTACTGTCCAAGTTTAAAACAACTATATTTGGACCACAACAAAACAATGTCCGAAGAAATAAGTATTCAGAAAAAAATTGTAAGGATGTGGACTAACTTTGCAAAGTTTGGGTCAGTAAATAATATTATATATTTCAGAAAATTATAATATTGAATATTTGCTGCTAATATTTTTGTGCATTCATATGAAAACTGATTTTTACGATTAGAAATGATTAATGATTGTTCATATTTCAGGAATCCAACACCACAAGAAGATACAATTTTGAATGACTTGCATTGGCCTGCATACGATATCAAGACTAAAAACTATATTCACATAAATGAGAAGATAGAAGTCAAAACTGATGTATGCAAAGACAGTTTTCAATTTTGGGACAATATTTTAGAAAAATGGGAACAAATAGCTGTTAATGGGACAGTTACATATAAAAATAATATAAAAAATGAATTATAGGTTTTAGGAAGAATTCGCCTTTCTTATTCCTATCTGTCTTAATTGTATAAAGCAAAAATGAATTAACAAACCAGGTAAACACATCCCAGAAATTTTATCCTCCAAATATACGGTTTATAATACAGTGTTTGGTCAATACCCTATCAAGCCGTAATCTACCCATGTTAACATAGTCATATATCTATATCTTTATTAGGTATATAAAAGGAGAAGTTCCCATCTATAGACGCACGCACAGCCGTAACCACTAATGTTAGAAACGTGAAATTTGGACAGTTGTTTTAATGCGGACGCACACTAAGAAAATTTGCAAGTTGGTATGGATTTTTTTTTAATTTGCAACGATTTTGATAAAACTCATTCATGCTATTAAAAACATTTCATTGAAAACGTGTTTCATGGTTTATTGGAATTTATCCCCTTAGGGTGCAAAATAGGGTTGTAGGTTTCTATGGAAAATATTTAAAATCTGCTCCTAAATATAAATAACAGTTTTCTATTCATTATATTATATTTTCATGTAAAATAATTTTCTAGCCTATTATACAACTTATTGTGACCATATTTACGAGAATAAAGTTTCATTCATTCATTGGGTTGAAGGTTTCTATGGAAAATATTTAAAATCTGCTCCTAAATATAAATAACAGTTTTCTATAATGAATAGAAATCTATTTTCCATAGACACCTTCAACCCAATGAATGAATGAAACTTTATTTTCGTAAATATGGTCACAATAAGTTGTATAATAGGCTAGAAAATTATTTTACATGAAAATATAAAATTCCCACGGGAAAACAATAATAACGCGGACGAAACCGTGAGCGGAAAGCTAGTTACGGCATAACTGAAAATTCAAATTGTAAAATTAATTTTGAAATCCCCCATAAGGATAGTTGGGTCTGTGAAAAAAAAATGTATGGGGAACTAGAAAAATTTTGCAATTTCAAATTTTCTTTATCACTATGCCGAAACCTACTCATATTAACATAGTCACATAAACATCTTTTATATGAATCTGTTCAGAGATTTAAATCTCTGAATCTGTTAATGTTAAGTTTCGGCTTAATAGGGTATTGACCAAACACCTTGTACATTTGTCCGGTTGTGATGAATATTCCAGAGATTTAAATCGTACGATATTACGATTTAAATCCCTGGAATATTCCTCTATTTATGGACATGTTGTTAATCATGTTATTCTTATTTGGTGCAATAGTGTCAATTGCTAAAATTAAGCAACATCGGTAGTAGTAATGCAGCCCTGATGGCTGACCAATAAATGTGAAAGTATGTACAACGTGTAAAAATATAACGTACACCCTAATAGCAGTTTGATTTACGTTGAAGTCTGAATTGATTTCAATGAAAAAATAAACAATAATTTAAAAAATACAATAAAAAGCATTAAAATTAATTTAATCAGTCAACCGTGCGGTCTTCATTCTAAATAAAAGAATTCATTCTGAATAAAAGATACACAAAACAAGGTAAGATACTCGTAACAGCTATTTTAATGCAGTTGTACCTTAAATAACGTCTTGACGACAGTTCGATGTGCCGGGGACCCAGAACTAAGCAGCAGACGTAGGTGAAGCCTATGCGCGCGCCATTCCTCACGAACCGCGTCATAATTTAATTCGGGCCCTTTGATAGGTCCGCGGGCGGGATGTCCCCCCGCGGACTAAGGGTTAGTCTATAAATATAGGGCCAAATATTGTAATATATTGTAAACTAACTGACTACAGTTAGTTGAAGTCGTGTTGTGAACAAGTCAATAAAGCTCCTAAGTGATCATCTAGAAACCAGTGTTTAAGCACAGATTACTTAATAGTTACTGGTTTAAGTAACATCCCTAGCAAGTACTTACATACAGTCCACTCTCAACATAACGTTTTTCGCTATCAGCTGTTAAGGGGCCTTACCACGATCGCTTAAAACAAGGTTAAAACAATATTGAAACAGAGACACCGCTATTGAGACGTATAGCGCCGTCTCGCCCTCACTGCGGTTTTACTGTCGTTTTAAGCTATTCTGTAAGGTCATTCACACGTCACGCTCCATTCGGCCACTCGTCCCGCATGGTATGTAGACTGCTATGCGTTTGTGATGAGGATAGCAACATAAAAACAGATTTTTATTTAAAAAATAGCTGGAATTGATTAATTTGCATATTTGTAACAAATCAATTTCTAGGTGTGCGTTATTTCTGTTACACCTTGTACATGTATACAACGTATTTGTTCATGGCTATCAAGCCGCAACCTACCCATGCTAACATCGTCGTATAAAACTTATGATGTTACTAAAAATTCAAAATTGAACCTATTATATATTTATTTTTGAATTCCTCCATACAAATAGTTGAACCTGCGAAAAAATGTATGATGAATTAGAAAATTAATATTACAATTTTCAATAACTTCATAACTTTCATATGACTTTGTTAACATGGGTAGGTTTCGGCTTCTATGTGCAAAACATCTTGTATTTATGAACATGATATAGATATACCTAAAATGAAAAATACAAAAAAATATATATTTTTAATGTGTACACACCGTCAAGATTTAATAACTAGCGTGAACTTATCAAAATTAATCGGTTAACGATAAAATATGTGAGCAAACATAGATTAGCTACGATTACTCAAAGACACGTCAGTTACGAATACTAAATTATAACAGTCTGCTGTAATTAATTTAATAACATGACATAACTTCTAAAATGAACGTATTTAAATTGACTTGTCTTCTGTTATGTTATTTTACTACAGCAAAAGCAAGTTATGTGGTTGAAACAAATACGGGGAAAGTAGCTGGTGTGCAAATAAATTCCATTTTTAAAGATGAAAAATTCTATTCATTTTATAGCATACCATATGCTGAGCCTCCGATTAATGAAAACAGATTTCAGGTAAGTTTATAACTCACAAAAATCTTGCATCTCTTTCGACATTGTTATCGATTTTTAAGTATTTATTAATATTAACTATTCTGTATTTGCTTATACAGCCACCTAAGCCACATCCAGGGTGGAGTGGTACATTAGAAAACAAAAAAGAAAAGAAACCATGTGCTCATTTTAATTTGCCTGTAAAATACATTAAAAAGTACGGTTTTGCAGGCAGTGAAGACTGTCTTCATCTTAGCATTCATACACCAAAACTGCCAGCAGAAAATAAATTAGATCCTCCTGTTATAGTTTTTCTATATAATGAGAATTTTAAAATTGCATACAATGCATCTAAGGAGTATAGTCCCGATTTCTTCATGAAGGAAGATGTGATTTTGGTGACAGTCCAGCATAGACTTTCTGTTTTGGGATTTTTATCGTTTGAAGATGATTTGCTACCCGGTAATAATGGTATTAGGGACGTGATATTGGCTCTCAAGTGGATTAAAGAAAACATTCATAGCTTTGGTGGTGATCCAAACAAAATCACGCTAATGGGAAGTAAGGACGGTGCCGTATTAATAGACATATTGTTGCACTCTCCTAAAGCTAAAGGTCTTTTTGGTGCTGCTATACTTCAAAGTGGAACTGCATGGAACGGCATATATTTTAACGGCAAAGCGCGTGAAAGAGCTATTGAACTTTCTAAAGCAATTGAGGAACATGCTACTACTAGTTCCTATATGTTAAAACGGTTTTCAAAGTTAAGTGCCATGGCACTAATTGAACACCAGGACCGAAGTGTTCATGCTGATGAAGCACGAACATATCAGAAAGGAATAGTGATATTTGGACCTGTTATAGAACACGAGCACCCCGATGCCATAATCACCGAATATCCCGAGAAGAAAGCACTTGATATTGATATACCTCTTATGATTGGGTACAACTCGAGAGAAAGTATAGAAATGGTAGAACGTTATCTTCATAAACCCATGTACCTCACGTTTGCTGATAGAGATTTTATATTTCTATTCCCATATAGGACAGACTACTACTTCGATATAACTTCTGAAGTGTATCACCACGCCATTGAGGAAATCAAGGAATTTTACTTTGATGAAGGCTATATCAAAGTAAGTGTACCGAGCGAATATATTACTTATTTACAAGACCTCTTGGTTATGTATCCTATTGATTATACAGTAAGAAAATATGTGAATGCATCCAGTTCACCTGTATACTATTACACGTTTGACTACAGCGGCGACTTTAATTGGAGGAAACAAGAGCTCTTAGAGGACGCTATTACAATTGACGGCGCTTGGGGTGCTTCCCGTGGTGACGAACTTTGTTATTTATTTGTTTGCCAGAAGCTTAGAAGCGTATACAAAAAAGCACTGGAAGACGAAGATTCTGAAGAAATCAATGTGATGAGGAACATGGTACGGCTCTGGACAAATTTTGCGAAAACGAGGTAAGTGATGATACTACATGATATGTATGTGGCACTGAGAATAATCTAGCAGCGGCTGAACCTTTTGCCGTTTCAAAAACAAACATCACTGTAAAAAGCTTCCTTGTGCTCTATAATTTCAATTCATTCATTTCAACTACAATTTTTTTTGTAATTTTGCCGTTTCATATACAAACATCACTGTTAAAAGCTTCCTTGTGCTCTATAATTTCAATTCATTTATTTCAACTACATTTTTTTTGTAATTTCAGAAATCCAACGCCACCTGGTGATAACTTTCAATGGATTCCAGCAAGTAAAGAGAACAAGGAATGTCTTCTAATCAGCGACGAGTTACAGATGAAGAGCAACCTCCACGAGAAATCAATCACTTTTTGGGATCAGTTTCTTGAAAAATACAGGAAATTAGCGGTTGATGGCGTCGTGAAAGATGTCAAAGATGAATTATAATGATATTTTTTTAAATTTATAAATAACCTCACATATTAGTCTAAATTAATATCAACAAATAAATTGCCACACGTAATCACATAAATAGAATAGGTAATGTAATAATAATAATAATATAATAAACTTTTTATTGCACAAAAAACATATAACAAACGAAACAAGTGTAAAAAAAAGAAGAAATGTACAAGTAGGCGGCCTTATTGCTATAAAGCAATCTCTTCCAGGCAACCTTAAGATAGGAAATATGGGAAAAGAATAAACAAGGGAAGGGTGCAGAAATGGGAATAAAAAAAATCGTTTGTGTCATACAGAAGGAAATTACATAACAATATAGAGGCTAAGGAATTGTAGATAGGAAGTGACTACGAACTAGGGATTTGAAAGAATCTAGCGTACGCGCTCTCTAAGCTCGCTAATGTATTTAATTTTCAATTTAATACTCTAAGAGAAATGATCTTGACGAACGAGAAAAGGTGTTTTACTTTAAATTTTCATGAAACTTTGGTTACGAATGTGGCCGAAGGAGGTTCATATAGTATTGAAATTCGCAAAAGACTTTAAATAAACGCCCTTTATTGAATATTATTTGTAAAAGTGAGACATCTAAAACCACCAAACGGTTTTGAATGTTATTTTAATAAACTTGACCTTTTCCTAAAAAGTATAAAATAAAATCACTTCAAGAAATATGTCCGCTTTTTATAATGAAGGCCCATCGCCCATATTATGACAACAACACTGAGACCCTGACGCAGACTAGCCTTACATCTTTTGACTTCAATACATACATATTACATTCTAATCACGACACAAAGCATTTCATAAATCAATACTCGAGGTGGAAAATGCCCTCTTATTTTGTAACTCAGCATTACAACTATCACTTTCAATTTGACAATCATTCTACAAGAATACTGTACATACGAGTACATTCATGCCGGCTTCATAAAGAGACAGAGGTCCTGTTTTGACAATAAAAGATCAGGATACTTCCAAAGTCGAATTGTGAACTAAAGTCAATAAGCTCTCTCTTTTACAAAACAGGGAAGCTTTTGAACTGTTTGTCAACTTGTGAGTTGTAAAATATGGATTTCTGATTTCTTGACTACTGAGTAACCAGTTATCAAGTTTATTGTAGCAAAAGCTTGTTACATTTTCGTAACAAGCCTGAAGGACTCAGGAACTCTACACAAAGGCTGAGGATTGTATTTTTCAAAGTCCGTTTAATACTGAAAGCAAGTTCGAATATCCATCTATGATACTATAAAAATAAATCGCGACTATTTAGAAAGTTAGTGCCCACATATTTTTAGGTGCCACTTAATTTATTTATTTTGCTTCTATTCAATAACATAAATATATAAATTGATAACTAACATTTTTTGACGTTTATCTGACGATTTTCTTGGATGGACGAACTTGAATTTCCAATATTTATCCTATCTAAGTGGATATAGGCATCGTATTTCACCTAGAGATATAATAATATACTGGGTTAGTCAAAATGGGTCGTATTTCACAAAAAAAGTAAAAAAGAAAAAATTGTTTAAACAAACACAATAATATACAAATACCAAAACACACAATGGCCAATTATGACCCAACCTCAGCATTACACACGTTTACATTACGGAAATCGATTATTTTTAGTTTCCTACAAACATAAAATATTATTATAACATTTAAAAAATGAACAACCATGCAAGTTGGTGAAGCTTAGAGCGACACTTATGGCCGTTTTCACCAACCTCTTCTTAGCTTAGGTGACTCTTAGGTGGCATGCTGTCACATTCTTTTCATTAAACACAAAAAGTGACAGCATATGTCTTAGGAGCTTCCTAAGCTAAGTTATAGTTGGTGAAATCGGCCATTAATCATCTTAAAAAAATTAAAGTGACAGGTCATTTTGTTGACTCTAAAATGACCATAATGTATCTAAACAAGCAACAGCTGACGGCTATGGCAGCCCTAGCAGTCAGCTGTTGCTTGTAGTTTGTTTGAAATCTGAAGAGATCCTTTACTCTAATAATATCGATTTTAAGAACAAAATTTGTTCACTATTATTTGTTCTTTATCACCCTTTCAACTTGATACACTTTTTTAGACTAACTCAGTATATTTACGACTAAAGTTGGAAATGTGGCTTAGTTAAACCGGCTTAAATCAAGTGCAACCCTTTTTTTTTCGGGGGGCAATGCGCAACCGCACCGTACCCGCCGCCGTTGGCTAGACGGCTGGTCCGGCAGAGTTCCAGGCTGACCCACTATAACCCCCCGGTGTTCTCCCTGTCCTTGTGGGCGCGCATGGTAAACCTAACGCACAAATCACTGAGCAATCCTACCCAACTCATGCCGGCTAATTTAAAAGTTCTGTCTACCTCATCCCTAACCGTCAATAATACATGAAAAAACAAGAGTCGACAGAAATTCAGAAGTCTACTTTTGCAGTCGCTTCAAAAATTACAACGTTACTATTATCACATGCCGATTAAAAACAAAACTTGTTGTATCAACGTTAACAAATTACCTATTATCAATCTTTAGATAACATTGACACATGAACATACGTGTACTTTGCTGTAACCTAACAACTCCATATTTTATTATCAATCAACACACTTCATTGCAATCATGGACAATTAAACATAAAGTAACGAAAATTAATTACATTAAAATGTTGACTTTAAATAAATGTTTTATTTGTTTGCTACTAACGTTAATTTCTTTGAAAGCAGGCTTTTGTTCCGAATCAGTTTCAGTGAAATTAAAACAAGGTGAATTGTCAGGGAAAGTGGAAAAAACATTTCTTAATAATGCAGACTTCTTTTCGTTCAGAGGGATCCCTTACGCGGAGCCTCCTTTAGGGGAGCTAAGATTTAAGGTAATTATATAAACATTTTATAAATAAGTATTTTAATTATAATTAATCTATCTATCTATCTACACAATTGTCATTCCTTTTAGTTACATGCGTGAGTTACGTACAAGTGCGAGCTTATCTCTTAGAGAGATCTCTACCAGCCAACCCTAGCAGGTGTATTGAGATTTTAAAATTGCGGGATAAAGTCATTGATTTACTACCAAAAGTGTACAGATTATAAAAATATTTAAAAATAATAATAAACGTATACACACTATACATATAATAATAAATCAATATTTACTGTTATAAACTATGAAGAAAGATATACATATATACTAATAAATATAGTTAATTTAAGAAGAGTTTGAGAGAAGATAATCTTTCACTTTTAATTTGAAAGATGTGATGGTTTTACTCTCACGTATATCAACTGGCAGTCTGTTCCACAGTTGTACACATTTAAATAAGTTAGTCATTAATATTTTATACTTTTTGGTATTAATGAACTCAAAAACCATGACATCAACTGACTCAATAGACATTTTGACAATACCAATTTAATATTGACCACAATCGCCCATTAGAGTTTATGGTACTTACATTATTATGTACATTGATGTTCTAAGCTTGGGGGCTCTTTTTTATATAGAAAAAATCTTAATTCATGATTTAAAACCTGTGCTTAGGTATATACCTATACCTAGCTTTAGAAATTACTTTAGAAAAAATCGCTAATACCACTTCTTAAATTAATCATTATTTAAGCATTATTTAATAACAGCTAAACGTTAGTCTATTTTCCCAAAGAGCAAACTATATTTTAACATAATTATAATTGAAGAGTACCCATGTACGGCTTTTTATTTCATTAACCCACAATTTACCGACTAATACCTCTGTTTAGCGCATAATAGCATATATTAATAAGCATATTAAACACATTCCCGGAGTAAGCCATGGATAACATTTTAAATCGCATTTATTAATAACAGCCATATACTCAAAATTAGGAAAACTCTTTAATGACAATAAAATTATTTTCTTATTTTCCAGCCACCAAAACCTCACAAAGGGTGGGAAGGAACTCTTGAAGCATACAAAAATAAAGAGAAATGTGTTCAAAACAACTCAAAAAGGCGTAACAGAGAAAAATTCGGGATATCTGGTTCCGAAGATTGTTTGTATATTAATGTTTTCACACCAAAACTTGATGGTTCTGCTGCGGTTTTAGTATTTGATTATCACGACGATTTCCGAACAGGATATAATGGAACTAAAAAATACTCACCGGAAATATTGGCAGAAGAGAACGTTGTGGTTGTTGTCATTAATCACCGGCTTAGCATTCTCGGATATCTGACAACCGAAGACGACGCTATTCCAGCAAACAACGGCTTAAGAGATTATTTATTAGGGCTTCAATGGATAAATGAAAATATAAAATACTTTGGTGGTGATCCAGCTCGCGTGACATTGATGGGTAACAAAGGAGGTGCTACATTAGCGAATATTATGCTTTATACAAAACGGGCTACTGGTTTATTTAACGCCGTCACGATGCAGAGTGGTACTGCCTATGAGGCCATATACTTTCCTGAAAATCCCAAGCAATTTGCCTTTAAATTAGGAGAGTTGTTAGATATAAACATCGATAACAGCTATACACTTCTCACCGAATTGCAAAAAATAGATGTCCACCAATTATATGAAAAGGAAACCGAAGTCATTAATATAGATATCATTGAAGCAAACCAAAGGAATATATTTCCTTTCGAACCAGTTCTTGAGGTTGAAAGACCTGATGCTATACTTACTGCTTTGCCAGAACATAGTAAAATTGTTAATGATGTTCCAGTCATGATAGGATTTAATTCAAGAGAGGGCTTAGATCACGCTTCATATCTGTTATTTCAACCACGACTGTTAAATAGCTTAAAAGATTTCTTTGTGCATCTTCCCATTCGGACAGATTTTCGTTTTGATATAAACAATACTGTTTTCAATGAGTACAAAGACGATATAAATAAATTCTATTTCAAAGATGGATATTTACACTATAGCAACATAGTAGATTATGCAATTTATGTTGGAGACACCATACAAAATTATGCAATCAACTATGCTGCAAGAAAAATTGCAAAAGAATTGACCTCGCCTACGTTTTATTATAAGTTTGATTTTTTTGGAATTCTGAATGAGCATATGCTCTTCATAACAAAAAACACTGGCCATAGTATTGGAACTTGGGGAGCTTCTGTGGGCGATGAGCTCTGCTACCTTCATGTATGTGGTTTCATAAGAGATAACTACAAAAAAATTAAGACTCAATTAACAGTTCAAAATGAAATAAAGGTCATGAAAAAAATGATACGTTTATGGGCAAACTTTGCAAAAACAGGGTAAGATAAAATGTTTCATCAAAATCAATTGATTGTTTCAAAAGTAGTGAATGAGAAATTAGGACAGCTTATTAAATAGATGAATCCGCTTCAATGGAATCCCTATTTAGTATTATTTCACTGTAGCTAGGACATTTTTAATGATGATTTTGTAGATCTTCATATTTTTGCTTTTACAGGAAATCACTGTTAATTAATCTATGCTACAAACAACAAAATATAAAAAGGAGCATATTATATAAACAGACCACTAGATGATACCATAAAGAACAATGAAAATATTTTCATTCGTACCTATTTTTTTTCAGAAACCCGACCCCTGATAAGTATGATGATGTTTTGAAAAGCTTGATCTGGCAACCAATAGACAAGGACAGCGATAACCTTAAATACTTACATATGAAGAAGAACTTTCGTATGGAAATCAATCCTCTGGGTAAAAGGGAATCCTTTTGGGATATTACTCTGAAGAAATACGGAGATATGGCTGTAGATGGTATTGTGCAGAAAGAAGAGAAATTAAAAGACGAGCTATAGATATTAATATGTCGAGCTATAGATATTAACTGACCACAAAAAGTATTGAATTAAAATGATCTACGGATAAAACAGTACATTAAGTAGTCTGATACTCGGAACAATTTTAAAAATGCATGTGTACATTTATCAAGAGCCAGTCGGTTGAAAAAACGAAAAAGCGCTATCGTTCCTACAAAATAGGAATAATGTTTAACATTGAGCAGTTATCTGACTGTAACATAATATCGGATCTTAATTTGACATCATTGGCTCTATGTAAAAAACTTCATAAACAAAAAACGACTTTTATATTTTCAACTGGATTTACTACCGTGTTTTTACGTTATAATTTATCTAATTATATTAAAAGCTGTATTTTTTATTTATTTTATCTAATAATTATAAGAAGTTTTCTTGTTTTACTTTTGTTGTTACACTTCTCTTCTTATAACCACAGAATAAATAATAGTACTAAAGTATTTTATCTGATAAAAACTATTATTCAGATTCAGCGCCACCTATGAAAAAACCATGGAAACATTTTGTTGACTTAAGAGAACGATGAGGTTGAAGAAAAGCAGAGTTTTGAATGCAGTGCCAGAAACACAATAATAAGAGAGAGATGGCGAAGGAATTGGCGAGAAAAAAGAGATGGCGTGCTTATGTAATATTTGTAAAAAGTATATTCTTGCATAGGTATAACATTGAGAGAACAACTATTAATTTCAGTTGAAAGTTACAGCTATCTTGTCTATTTATAAACAGTGATTGCCAAAATAAAAGGTATGAATAAGTGATGGTGTATGAAATGAAAAAATAAAAATAGTTTATTTAGTAAGTAGGTCTGAGGCATATTATATTTGAAAAAGTCAAAATCTATCTATTATAATATTATGTTTAAGTCGCCAAAATGTAACGCGCATAACTTCCGTACGACTGCACCAAATTGGATAATTTTATCATTGATTTTAGTGACAAGAAAACTGCATACCGTCGGCGGGCTGTGAAAAGCTTGTAATTCGTAAGTAAAAAACTCTTTTAGTTGTTTTTTCTGAGCAAACCTCTTAATACATGTCTACGTAAAACAAAACTCGGATTCGGTAAAAATGAAAATCCACCGAATGTTTAACTTGGCTTTCTACAAAAAAAAGTTTATATACGGTTTTTTCATCTCCTGTAAAATTTAGAGTAATGCACATATATGAGGTTCTCACAGCCCACCGACTATGCATAAATTAAAAAAAAACTTGTACTCGGTTCGGGAATCGAACGGTCGTATTGAAAAATAAAACTTACATTATTATTATTTTTTATTTCTTTATTAATACAACATGTTTTATACTATTTTTAAGGCAAAAGGTCCACAAAACTGTTTGAACAGTTTGTCTGTGGACTCAGTCTAGTCTCATATGCTTAATCAATTAAAATTTATTTTGTATGTGATATAATGCATTAATAGGATATCGATTGTGTAGGTCATAAGCAGTAAATGTTACTATGAAACATGATTATGTAATAACCCTGAGACGAGTTTTGCCGCCCTCGTGTCTTTAACCCGAGGTAAACACTGTACTTTTCATTACGAATACAAGGAAAGTAAAAATAAGAATGTTGTTTTTCAGTACCTACTGCTTTAGCCTCTTCTCCTATGAAATCAGGCGTTAAATCCATATCTGAGTCAGATGAACCCATTGTGCTAATAGCACAAATCTCTGTTATACGGAAGTACATATAACCAAAACTCTACATAATATATTTATTTAACAATGTAGGCAATATGTTTTCCTACTTAGTATATACTAACCTACGCGTTTAACGAACGCAAAATAAGTATATCTAAATACCTGGCCCCCGATCATCTATAAGCAACCTTAACCTCACATGGTTATATAATCGTCAAGTAAACCGATGCCGATAAACCGGTATTGCAAGTATTAAAGAGACCGTATAGTTAGTCGAGTAAATACAAGTTGAGTATATGCGCAAACGTCATTTATCCACTTGCCAATACGTCAATAAACATAACCTTGTCGTTTCAAAACAAAAGTATGGCGGCGGAACTCATTGTTGTAACTCTTAATAAATTAGATGAAGAAAATTTCTCCATGTACACAGACTAAATTTTAATCAGGAACCAAAGGACATTGCTCTTCTTTCATACATTATTCACACCAATACCAATACAAGCAGTGAAAAAATCTTTTTTGTGTAATTCGACTTACTTAAGTAAATACTGTTCATCCTTTTTAATTACAACGGACAAATTTTTAAATCGAATTTTAAATCAAAATGAATCAGATTTTCAGGACTTAACACTTTATTTCATTAGTAAATATATCTATAATATTATGATTAGTATAAATTAGCTCAACCGGCCACGTGTAGCATAGGCTTAGTAGCTATATTAGTTCTGTATATAAAAATGAAACGCTGTTAGTCTCGCAAAAAATCCTAAAGCAAATGTAAAAAATTATATATAAAGAAATAATAGTAATTTTGTATGGGAAATAATGGCAAGCTCCTGTCATCTGTCATGGTGATACGAAGTTCGCCGGGACAGCTTATAAAGATGAAAACGTTTTCATACAAAACGAAACACAACAATATCGTATAATTATAGCTTCATACATAAGTCGTGTGATTCATATTGGGGGGGGTTGCCATAATCGCCACGCTTGGCAGGCGGGTTGGCGATCGCAGTAGGGCCGAGATCTGAGGAGACGCTACTGCCCGTCTCCTAAAGGCATATGTGCGGGCAGCGCGGGACCGATCGTTGTGGAGATCCATGGGGGAGGCCTATGCCCAGCAGTGGGCGTCGTGCGGCTGAGATGATGATGATGATGATGATGATGACATAAGTCGTAAACATGGACATGTAGGTATAACGCAGATTAAAGAAATCGGCAGACAACGCCATGTATTGGAATGTTACCAAACCTAGATAACCAAGTGTTGTGTCAATAAATTACACATCTCACATCGCCACATCTCTTTGAAACTTTCGGAACTAACAAATTTAATTTAATTCGCAAGAAAAATATTGAGATCGACATTCAAGATAAAGACTATCCTATCTGTTAAGTTGGACGGAGTACAAGTTTATTTTTAAATCTATGTATGCAGTTTTTCTTGTCACTAAAATCGATGACATGGTTCCTACGAACGAACAGGGGCTCTATTTTGAGTCGTTCGTCCGGCATCGAGCGCTTTTCAAGCGTCATCTGTGCTCGATTCATATCGATTTTCGTTTCTCTTGCGATGAAAATCGATAGAACATTACGACGAAGATCAATATTGTTTTGATTTTCGTCGAAAACAAAACGAACAAAAGTAGATATCGAACACTGACGAACACTCGATGCCGGAAGAATGATTCAAAAATAGGGCCCATCTTTCTATATCTTATAGTTACAGACTTGCCCATACTGACCGATCTAAATTTGCCACCCTGTATAGAAGATTATTATTATTGCAATCAATCAAAGTACGTAAATCTTTTTTTTTTTTGTGTGTTGTTGGCCCTGTATAAATTATACGGCTGTGTGTTGGCCGGGTATTTGTGAAAGTAATCCTGTGCTAGATGTCACTGCTGTGCTCAGCAGAATGCCCGGGGGGGTTCGGGGGCCCTTCCGTGCGGAGGGTCAGCGCAAATCAGCTGTCGGCTGTTCCCTGGCGAAACAGGCCTACACACATTAACTATGCGAAACGCGGCAAGGACACCTCAGTTTCACGCCTCTCACTCCAATAATTATGGCAGCGCAAAATATTAAGACAGGTCGTACAGCGGTGCATTATCCCACCAAAACACCATTATTCGAGGTAGGGCTCGCTAACATCCGCGGGCTCCATTCTAACCTCTTAGCTGTCCACCACCATCTCGAGACAGCCCGTCCAGCAATGCTGTTTTTGACGGAGACGCAAATTATCTGCCCGGCCGATACAGGCTACCTTAATTACCCCGGCTACGCTCTTGAGGAGTCCTTCAAGGCGAAGGCTGGTGTTTGCTTGTTCGTCCGGGCGGATGTTTGCTGTCGTCGCCTGCGCTGTTTGGAGGAACCTTCCTTTTCCATCCTTGCGGTACACGTTGATTTTGGCACTCATTGCCGTGTCTACGTCTGCGTCTACCGTTCCCATCGTGGTGACTTGGAGACAACTCGACTTTTTGAACATCTAAGTCGGGTGGCAGATGACGCGCAGGAGCGATTTCCTTCCGCCGAGCTGGTGTTTTTAGGGGACTTCAATGCTCACCACGAGTTGTGGTTAAGTTCCTCTAAAACTGACCATGCGGGTAGGACTGCCCACGCATTCGCTCTCACGCACGACCTGACACAATTGGTCACCCAGCACACCAGGGTACCAGATATTATCGGTCAAGCGCCCTCTTTATTGGACCTTCTGCTGACAAATCGCCCTGACGGATATCAGGTGGTGATTCGAGCTCCACTAGGATCTTCGGATCACTGTCTGGTATCCGTCACAGTGCCTCAGGCGTCGCGACCGTCACCTGTGGTTGCAGCACGCCGTCTGTGGCACTATGCGTCAGCAGATTGGGATGGTATGCGGGATTATTACGCATCTGTTCCTTGGTGGCAGCGCTGTTTCAATAGGATGGATCCGGACTCCTGCGCTGCCTCTGTTGCTGACGAGATCATACTAGGAATGGAATACTATATTCCGCATTCCAATCTCGTCAGTAGAGGCAGACGTAACCTCTGGTTCAATCGCGAGTGCGCCTCTGCTGTTGAAAACAAACAGCTGGCTTACCGCGCTTGGATCAGAGGCCGAGCTTCTAAGGATCCCAATACAAGCCTACTGAAAACAGCCTACAATAATGCCACCAAGCTCTGTAAGAGGGCTTACATTAGAGCGGATGCTCAGCGCATTGCACAAGTGGGCCAGGAACTGCTATCGCACCCTACGGGTAGCCGTTCTTTTTGGCGCCTGGCCAAAGCTGTGCAATCAAACTTCTGCCAACCCTCGCTGCCACCGCTGAGACATGCCGATGGCTCACTTGCTCATCAGCCGCAGGAGAAAGCCGACCTCCTGGCAAAACTCTTCGCGGCTCATTCCCGTGTCGATGACTGTGGTACACAACCTCCGAAACTGTCCCATTGTGGCAGCACCATGCCCGATATCCGTATCAGACAGCGTGATGTGCGGGCGGAGCTCCAGTCGATCGATACTCGAAAAGCAAGTGGCCCAGACGGCATTCCTGCGATTGTTCTTAAGAAGTGTGCAGCGGAGTTGACTCCGGTCCTTACACGTCTATACCGTCTGTCGTTCTCTGCTGGTTGTGTGCCGAAATCTTGGAAAGAGGCCAATGTCCAGCCGGTTCCCAAAAAGGGAGATCGTTCAGCCCCTGTAGCACGTCCACCAAAACACGATATGATAAAGCGATTTATCGCGGTTAACTGTCAAAATACGACGAAACCCTATTGTATTTTGACAGTTCATCGCGATAAACCGCTTTAACATATCGTGTTTTGGTTGACGTGCTAGGGGGGCTGATCCGGCTAACTATCGTCCTATAGCCGTCACTTCCATTTTGTGTAAAATCATGGAGAGGATCCTTAATACCCAGCTGATCCGTTACCTGGAAGGTCACTCGTTACTTAATGACCGACAGTATGGGTTTCGTCCGAAACGGTCAACAGATGACCTTCTAGCGTTCCTTTTGCACAAATGGGGTGAATCTATCGATAAGCGCGGCGAATCGGTGGCTATTAGTCTCGACATCGCCAAAGCTTTTGATAGAGTCTGGCACAAGGCTCTTCTTTCCAAGCTTCCGGCATACGGATTACCCGCGCAGTTCTGTACGTGGATTGCCAGCTTCCTCCACGAGCGTAGAATTCGCGTTGTCGTTGACGGCTGCGCTTCGCGGTTCGTGGCAGTGAACGCTGGTGTTCCACAAGGCTCCGTTCTATCCCCCACATTGTTTCTTCTGCATATCAATGATATGCTTTCCTTGGGAGCTATACATTGCTATGCAGATGACAGTACAGTGCATGGGGGATATCACGGAAGCTCAGGGGCTGCTCGCGGTGATATTGGTAGGGAAAGGCAGAATCTTATCATTGAGCTCAACAGGACGCTGGACCTCGTCTCCGAATGGGGCTCCAACAATCTTGTTGAGTTCAATGCTAAGAAAACACAGGTGTGCGCGTTCTCGGCGAAAAGGTCACCTTTCCTCCCCCTTCCTTCTCTCCAGGGCACAACCCTTCACACACAGAGCAACATCACCTTGCTCGGAATGATCATTCGCTGCGATCTGAACCCCAGAGACTACATCGAATCCGTCATAACTACTGCCTCACGGAAACTCGGTGTCCTGAACAAGGTGCGTAGGTATTTTGCGCCGGACCAACTATGCTTGTTGTATAAAACTCAGGTTAGGTCTTGCGTGGAATATTGCTCGCACCTTTGGGACGGCTCCGCTCAGTACCTCCTCGATGCTCTGGACAGATTGCAGCGTCGCGCTATTCGCATAATTGGCGATGTAGAGGCAACTAACACCCTCGAGCCTCTACAACTTCGTCGTGACATCGCCTCTCTTAGCGCCTTTTACCGAATGTTCCATGGGGAATGCTCTGAGGAGGTCTTTAACCTTATCCCTCCCTCTCCATTCCTTAACAGAAACACGCGTAAGGGCCTTCGGAGTCATCCGTACACTGTGTCCTCCTTTTCACACCGTACCAAGAAATTCCAAGATTCCTTCTTCTGTCGTTCATCCCACACTTGGAATTCTCTACCTGCGCACGTGTTTCCTCCATCCTACAACATGGGTTCCTTCAAAAGAGGCGTGAAAAAGCATCTTTTGGGCCGGCAAGGGGCGGGCAGGTAGGAGAGTGGATGTCGTCCCTACTCTTATCTGTCAACTCATTTGGGCCTCTTTCACCGCTTAACATCAGGCGGGAGGAGGTCATCTGCCGGGCCATCCATAAAAAAAAAAAAAAAAAAAAAAAAGAATACCAGTGTAGCAGGCCCGTCGCTTGCTGCTTATACTGAACTGAGCACAGTTTTGGCATCACACGACGACTAACACCAAAATAATTTTTGTACCTATTTGTTGTATTGTTTTCTGTTTATTTTTGTGTTTTTGTCGTGTGGTGGCAAAATAAAAATTTCTTTCTTTCTTTCTTGTGATAGCTACGTCGTAAAAAAACAAGAAATCTCAAAATTATAAAGTAGGTCAAAAACACGACGAACTAAAAAGCGCATGCGCGTGAGTAATCAATTGACGTGTGATAACGCTGTGAAGGATATATGAAAAACACAATTTATACAAAAAATAAATGTCCACACGTACAGACAGTTGAACCCAAACTATTCGATCGAGAGAAGAAGTAAGCACCATTCGTATATTTTAATTCATTTGGTTTTACTTCTGAAAGTATTTTTAAATATTTTTGACTACAGGTATATTGGGCCCGGCAGACGACGTTCTGTGTGCCTATTTTGAATCGTTCGTCTGACATCGAGTGCTCGTCGAAAATCAATATTATTTTGATTTTCGTCGAAAGAAAGACGAAAACAAAATAAATTATAATAATAAAACTTTTTAATACAAGCTTTTAGTACTCGTCAATACGAATCAAACGAGCCCAAATTCGATGGGGTTGTGTCGTATTATTGCAGAGTTCTTATGACCACCTTCCAGCTCCAGCATCAGATCAGCTCCGTGTCATCATTTTATTGCATTGTCACGCGATATTCATATGCATGCAAAATTTCCGCTCAATCGGAAACCGGGAATTGGGTCAAAGGACATCAGGCACATGAGACCCAAAAGTGTATAAACATTATTCTGTCTACTATGAACACTTTGCATTACATGAATCTTAAAACAGCAGCAAATTTATATTTTAACTCCTTCATTTCGCTAAAATAAACTATTAAAAATGCTGTGTCTGTTCGGTCCTGGGTCCCTATAGAAGTCGATTGCTATTTGGACCCGGAGCATGAAACATGCAGTTTCATTTCATTTTCATGCTCACAATATCTAATCTAACCTAATCTACAGTTTTCAGTTTCATCCTAAGTATCCCAATAAGTTTTTTCGATAGGTCCGCGTAGCATTTCCGAACTATACGGACCTGGGGTCCCTTTTAAAGCTTCTATCAGGTCCGAAAAGTAGAGACTTCTATAGGGACCCGGGTCCGAATAGCCACTCTGTTTGACAAAAAAAGACAGTTTTAAACATAAATAACTCTTAAAATATATGTATAACTTTGTAAAAAACAACATATATTTTATGAATTACTAATTAACAACATTTATTTTGAAAATAATAGAATTGCTATACATTTTTGGGTTTTTTTCAAAGGACTTTGCCTGATGTCCTTTAACTTGCAAGATTTCATTACAGACACCCGAACAGATGAAAGTAAATTAAAGCTTGTATTAACTTGCAAGATTTCATTACAGACACCGGGACAGGTGAAAGTAAATAAAAGCTTGTAATGAAAGTAAATAAAAGCTTGTAATAAATAAAAATCGAGCACAGACGATACTCGACGAGCGCTCAACATCAGACGAATGATTCAAATATAGAGGCCTGCCCGATTACAGCGCCATCTACCGGGTTCAACTATACCTACGTATAAACCTTCCCTGAACCTATTCAAACACACACAGAAAATTTCGTAAGAATCGGTCGAGCTGTTTTTGTGTTTTAACTAGACTAACGAACGGCGGCGATTCATTTTTATATATTAAAGAAAAAGAAAAGAAGAAAATTTGTACATCGAATACGTATATTTCTCACGAGTGTGATAAAATATGCACATACATATATGTATGACGTAAATCAAATCCTTATTGGGCATGAGGCGATTTAAATGCCTAAGCTGTATTATATTTATAATAGGCTAGTTGACCCTTTTTTAAAGTAGGGCTTAAAATGTTCATAATTGTTGTATTAGACCATAGCACATGAATATTATTTTTTTCGATGGCTAAAAAGTGCAAAAAATCTATTTTAAATTACGATTTTCAATTTTGGACCGAAAACAGGGTCAGCCATGACAGTCTGTTGATTATCTGTGGTATACATCAAATGACGTCAGTCTTATAGTAAACAAAGCACCGAGGCGAAATAACCTCACAAAAACAACGACGAGTTGTTGGATCAAATTTGACATTTCTTTGTTTACTATATGAGTGACGTCACGGCCCTGACCACAGGATATCAAAGCGTTTACGGCGTAAAATAAAAAAGATTATTTCTAGCATTTTCAAATTAAAATTTTACAGTAATCATTCATTGTTATTTATTAAAATCGGTATATTGTGGAACCTTATGCCAAATACTATTAGAAATAAACAATATTTTAATCAATTCTGATATGAGTCAACTACCCTATTATCTACTAGCCATTTACCTACCGCGACTTGTTCTGCAAGTAATTCAGTTTTACCGTGGGATCAGCTATCACAAGTTCCTAAGAAAACTTATTAAAATTCAGGATAAAAAGTAACCTATGTCTATGGCCTCTCTAGAGCTTAAGCTATCTATACGTCTACGAGTAGGTATCTTAAGCTGTCTATAAAAATTTCGTTACGATTGGTTCAATGGCTTAGGCGAGAAAGTGTAACAGACAGACAGAC
Source organism: Schoenobius gigantellus (assembly GCA_963935595.1). Classification (NCBI taxonomy): domain Eukaryota; kingdom Metazoa; phylum Arthropoda; class Insecta; order Lepidoptera; family Crambidae; genus Schoenobius; species Schoenobius gigantellus. The sequence goes on along the minus strand of OZ012559.1, from coordinate 13,767,732 downwards.
AGTTACTTTCGCATTTATAAGATTAACAAGGATTTCTTTTTGATCGAATTTTTTTAATAACCTGCATTCCAAAATAAATGGCCGTTATGGCTATAGTACATTGTTACCCCAGGGGTGAAAGTACTTATTTAGTCCCGAGACGGTGTTTGGCGCCCGAGCGTAGCGAGGGCACCAATAGTTCGAGGGACTAAATAAGTCTTTAACCCGAGGTAAACACTGTGCTTTTCATTACGAATACAAGGAAAGTAAAAATAAAACAATAAATTAGCTAAAGAAAAAACGTGTAAATTTTATTTTACATAAATCAACAACTTCTGCTTTCGCCCGCAGACCCTAATGATCTAAGGAGAAACCTTAGATTATTAGGGTCTGAATACTCTAAGGCTTTCTCTTATAAAATCAGGTTTTAACTCCATACCTGAATCAGATGAACTCATTATGTTAATTATTTACACAATGTTATACAAATATAATAAATACAAATCTCTGCTATACGGAAGTAAGTATTAACAAAACTCAACAAATGGAAAAAACAAATGAAGATCGCATTGCCGCTTTCCCGCTTATTTTGTTTTTTTTTTGTGGCTGGCGAGCTATTCAGCCATTATTTTTCATAATTTAAGAAATGGTAAATATTTTGCCCAAATATTTGTTATTTTACAGAAATAGTTGAAAATAAAATGTAATAAAATCATTTAAAAAATATATTCTCTAAATACTTAACATTATGTTATTTTAATTTTACACTGCGCTGTAATTGAGTGGCTGCATAGAAAGTCGGAACATGGTTCAATAAAAATGTGAAAAAAGAACTAGTTTCTTTTTTAAAATTTGACAGCAGCTGTCAGTTGAAAGTGATTCTCCCTAGGGCTGAAAAGTATTACTTTCAACCCGCTCCTCAGGCAACTTCAGACCTACTTTCAGAGTATGAGTAATGAAAAAGTTATTTATGTGCTCTACAATCCATGTTATTCCCTTGCATTGAATACTTCGCTATAGTTTTTCAATACTCTAGCATATTTTTCACGAATCATCATTTCAGCCATGGCCATCGCTCACTGTTGGACATGGACCTCCCCCAGCAGGCGTAGCACGGGCTGCCAAAACTGGACTCGAGTCACGCATTATCTCACAATTTCAGTGACAATCTCTATGTCCTAAAGAGTAGCACGGTGGCGCGTATTAAGGCGCATAGTAACGTCAATCATAAAAAATCACTGCAGAAAAAACCGATTCTCTTCATAAATATTGAATAAAAAAATCTTTTAAAAAGATATGTTATTATTCAACGCATTCTTTAGAGGATGGTCTTCTTAATATTTTGATAAATTTATTAAAACTTGATTAAAATGTGCCCAAACATGCCTCGATTTTAAAACTGTAAACCTAATCGCTTCGTAAATATTAGGTTAAATCATATACTTTGTATTTCAATAAATAAAGTAAACAATATTCTAGGGGATGGTCTTTTTAGATTTTTCTTATTCGCCCTTATTAATTTTTTATTGAAATAATTCCTCTTACGCGTAAAGGTTTGCTTAAATATTCCCCTCGCTCTCACTCACTCACTCTTACGTAATCAGTGCGGGACGATCGACGCAAGGTCATTGGGAGCACTATGCGCCTTAAGTGGGACTGACGCTTAGAGCATTCAGACTAAATGATCTAAGGACTGACGTAATAAAAATTTCTTGACGCTCGTCAAGGGACACGTGTGACTGAGTTTTATCAGATTGGTCGACTTCACATACACCTTTGAATTTTTTCGCAGATGTATTTGTTGCCTTACGATGTTGTCCTTCACCGTAAGAGTGACGGATAAATGTATACATATGAAATTCAAAAAACGAAAAAACGAGTTCATGCCAGGATCGAGCCCTGGAAACGCCTTATTCGCCCCATCAAGGATTGAATTTCGTAAAATCCGTTCTAAGTTCACATGTCCTATCCATTGACTATCTTCCTACCAAAGGACATTGTTCTGCGTCCATACATTGTTCGCCCCAACACCAACAGCAGTGAAAAAATGCTTTTCGTATAATTAGACATTAGTTAATATTGTACGTCCACATCAATTACTACGGACAAGCTTTGAAATCGAATTATATATCAAAAAATGAATCAGATTTCGAGGTTAGTTGAAGTAACACTTTATTTCGTTAGAACAATACACATAGTCCATACTTATACAATTATTAAAATAATAATTATTGCAATCAATCAGAGAACGTTATTATAGTTACGTAGTAAAGAACAAGAAATCTCGAAATTATAAAGCAAGTCAAAAACACAACGAACTAACAAGCGACAGCGCGTGAGTAGTCAATTGACGTTATGTTTTAATTTAATTTACGTTATAAATTGTGAAAGATGTTATGAAAAACATAATTTATATGAATAAATAAATGTCCATACCTACGTAAAATCGACTCAATTTTATTCAGTCGAGCAAAAGTAACAATAACCATTCGTATATTTTACTTCATTTGGTTTTGTTTCTGCAAGTACTTTTATATATTTTTGATTTGTCCGTCGAATACATACATTTGTTATGAGTGTTATAAAATATGCATATAATTATGTCGTAAGTCAAATCTTTGTTGGTCATGGGCCGATTTTCGACATTATCCTTTCATATTCACAGGTCAAAGAGTTTTCGAGATTTCGTGATTAGTAAAAAAGTTTGTGACTTTTCGCTTTTAAATAATATTTGGACCATGCATTACCCACTGCGCTGGGCCAGTGTGGCCAGCAGGGTGTGACACGTTCTGGTGAGGTTGGCATGGGTTCTTCTGGAAGGTGTCACAGAACCCCTTATACCCTGTCTCAAAACGAACAAAAATATTAGGTAAGTATATTAATTAACGAAGCTATTTCATTAGTGTCCATCCCATATGCTATAAAATAATAAATATAATTTCATTAAAATCTATTCCTTTTTTTCAGAATTCCCCAGTGGCACGATTAGAAATACATGACATGCGTAATACCAGCGAAAGTACAACGAAACACGTCCTTCACATCCAATCAATGTTTTTGTTTTTTCAATTAGATTTACTACATAAAAATGAGGTTGTATTTTAATAGTTCTTGATGAACCGAACCCTTGCTCTATACACCAGGGTCCAATCAATCATACTTTCAGTGTCGCACTCTGAAACATTTTAAGCGTCAGTGCGATATCGGCCGGCGCGCGAACCCGCTGCTGCAACTGAAGTAACGCTGAGTATCATAAGTGTTAATTCGTTAATTCTACAAAAGTTACCTCAACAAAAACAATTTCAAAATCTTCCAAATTTAATAATATGCGCTATAAAAATTTTGTATAGTATTTCGGACTCGTTTTGAGCGTCTAATATGTTTGATTAGTTAAATGAATAATTAACTTGCGATTAAAAACAAATCATTTTTATGGAGAGACAAATTACCTAATTATAGTAATTGGCTTATAACAAACATCTTAAAACATTTATCAATCACAACATTTTTGCAGTGATCATCATTATTATTAAAACAATAGAAAAATTTCATAAGCTAATGAAAAACAGTGAATATTCTTAAAAGATCCATAACTAAATTACATATATAAAATTAATACAAGAAAGGTTCAACAATTTATGCAATGGCACAAATATAAAATTCCTTTTTTTTAACATTTCTAAGCTCAGAGAATTCATATTTTCTTAATAAAATACAAACAAAAACATGTCATTTGTTTTGCTTCAAATACAAAATCAAGAAATTTCATTGCCTAATTTACTTCTTAAGTATTGCACTTTTTTAATGTTATTTTAAAAATATGAATGACATGGCGTGATAATGATTACGCAATATTAAAATAAATTTTATTTTACAAACATGTTTCTTCTGCTGAAATAGAATTTTTGAGATATTTTTTATCAAACTTGTGAACTAAACATAAAATATGATTTTGAAAATATTAACGAGTAGTGATGTCTCTAACGATCGGTATTATAAAATTTGTACAATATGTTTTTTTAATCTGGACGGTTTTATTTCCCGAGTTTGGTTAAAAATCTCTGAATGCAGAAAATTTTGTTTTTATAATATTTAAGATAGCACCGGAGCGCTTTGACTTACTATCACTCGTACAGCCTAATCATAACAAGTCTATGCCATATTTTTGTCTACAACAGTAAACTTTTCATCCCCATTATTAAGGCGGTAATAAGCTCGAAAAAAAACCAAACTAAATTAGCCCGTAACAGCCGCTGAATAAAACAGCATTATCGTTGTTAAGACTGATAAACACAATTTGGTGGCGGATGCGGTTAAATTAAGTTGCGATTGCTATTGGATCGCAATTTAATTTAACCGCCATATTGTAGTGTATTTTTTTTTTAACTTTGTCAAAGATGGGGTAAAACTGAACGCAACTATATGTGCATCTCTGAATGAAGTTGGAAGAATATCCCTGCTACATCGCGCTAGTCAAATGGATTGGTGTGGGTTCTGCGATTTTCATTTCTTACCGGAACTGCGGCACTCCTTTAGCCGACCCTCATGATCACGGGAACAAAGGGAGCGTCGACACATATTGTGTTCTAAATCTTTCACTTCGTGGACAAGCATAAACGTGTTAGTTCACAATCTTTTACGAGCACAAGTAGGTATATTGTTTATACGTTGGAAAATCTTAACGCGACCATCGGATGAAAAACGCATCGTTTCAGCTAGCATTTCATTAAAGTCTCTATAACAGAAAATCACTCGTAAAAAGTCATTTCTCCATGAAAATAGTGTACGATGGTTATTTAAAAATATGCAAGCACTTAGACATATTTCAAAAAATATTCAACATTGACCTTTTACAAGGCCAATTATCTACCTATTGACGTCAAACGCAGCTGAAGGAAGTTGGCTCTATCAATTCTTCGGGGATCACGAGAACATCCTCGTTAAGAACAAGCAGGCATAAAAATCAAATCCTATTAATGGCTTTTAGTCATACTCATATGATCGAGGACCAATTCTGCTAATATACCACAGCTAAAGCGTTACTTTCGACCAATCAGAACGCTACATTATCACGTCAGCGAACATTCGGAAATCAGTATATGTGCTCCGATTGGTCGATCGCTACGGTTCGGCCTCGGTTCGGTAGTAACTTATTAATAGGATTGACCTGGGGGATGTTGAACCCAAAATCATAGCCGGCACTAAGCGTTTAAAACAATGCCAAAGTCTGAGTATGAAGTACTATTATATATTCTGTGGTCTGAGTTAAATCGATATGGTTATTTATACTTTGAAACGTCATTTCCTTTAACACCACTTAACCATTCTACAGTTCATAACTACATGCATTTGGCAATAACTTCGTCCCTATGAAATATGGTGGATAAGGATATCTTTTGCTCCAAGTGGTTAATAAGGTCATTAGTGATTGTATTTTAGACTAAGGCCTAATCGCCCTAACTAGTTAAGGTAGGCTCGTACCCCTCGGTGGGGACATATATGAGCTGTGATGATGATGATGATGATTTGACCCAGGGGTGTATGTATGAACCCCATATATATCTATATAAATAAAAATAGATCGCTAAACATCTTGCTAAACGCAACACCTGAACCGATTCGGTTAATCCTTTTTCTCAAGTTTTTGTTGGAGTCCGTGTTAGGTTTTTATGAGGAGGATAATGCGAAATTTTGCTAGGTTAAATGTAACAAACATTTTTTCACACTGTTCCAGTTCCAAACAAACATCCACATTAAACACGACACTCAAAAACAAGAGCAATAGACTGAATTACTCCGCCGAGACGGCTACAAGAACCTATATGAATATGATAGAGCCTCTGGATGCTATCTAGTCCTGCAAATACATTCTTTCAGTGCCCTTTTTTTAACACATGCTGGCTCTGAAATGCCTAATAAAATTACTTAAATGACTAAAACATGGGTAAAGTTACACTTTACTCAATCTCTACTGGATACACTATGTACTACCTAAAGATAAAAAATTTGCGAAAATACCTTGTAACTACATTATTTTGTGATAATGTTAATTAGCACATAGTTATAGATCACATTAAAATTCATAAATTCCATAGGTATGTTCTTGATTTATTGATTTATCAACATCTATTCCATTGTTTTGATATTTAATTTATTAGACGGTTTTGATGGCTTGAATACATTACAAATTGGAAAATAGTCAATTACTTAGGAATTTATAATTTACTAAGAGCTTTTAAAATACCATTATGATTATTTAGAGTATCTTCCACAACACTCACTTATACATTTACCACTTATCTTTTAAAACATTAGGCCATGGTTCGGCCTCTGTCTATTTCAAACAAATGACTTGGTTAAATTGAAACAACTTGATTTCAATAAAAAATAATTATCATTAGTTTTAGATTTAAATTTGTGGGGTAGTACAAGTTAAATGAAATCTTTATTATTCAAAATCAATGCGTTTCTTGTTAATCAAGGCGGAATATTGATAACTGCAAGATTTAAACGAATTAATATTCTTCGTTGAAATTTCAAAAACGTACAATATCTTGAAGGTGAATACATGATATACTCGTACAAGTCCAAAATAAAACGCACCTTCTATATAAAAAAACCGACTTCAAAAACAGTGAAAAGTTAAAAATAATATAAGAATAGGTACAGACAACATCACACTTCTATATCAGTCGGTGCCAAACGATGATCTCCTAGAAAATCTTAAAGTTTTTCACCGACTTCAATATAAAAGTGTGATGTTGTCTGTACCTATTCTTATTTAGGTCCATACATACCTATGAAATTGGCGTTTTGCCGTACTGGCCACTTTGATCTCAAATATCTCCTCTATGGTTAGGAATTCCAAATTCAAATTTATACAGCTATTTACTCGTGTATTTGTGTTTTGAAAATTATAATTCACTTGTTTTTTCTCGCGACTTCGTCCGCGTGAAAATTCTTTTTTATTGATTCACAAACTCCTCTACAAATTCCTCCCACCACCCTTTTATACCCTCTATCCTTCCCCACAACTCAAACTATCTCCAAATTTCATCTAAATCGGTTCAGTGGTTATTGATTCCCCATACAAATTTCCACCCCCCTTTTCTCCGCCTTAACGGGTGATTTCTGCGATGAAACCTATCCTATGTCTATCTCCTGATTCTAAGCTACCTCCCCACCAGTTTTCAACCAAATCGGTTCAGCCGTTCTTGAGTTATAAATAGTGTAACTAACACGACTTTCTATTTAGTATTAGCTATGCCCGCGAACTACGTTTCGCCATAAGAATTGTCCAAAAAAATTCTGGAGAAGGCTACCCTTATCACCTAGGGGTATAAAAATAGCCTACGACCTATTCTCAGACCTACCAACTCGCACTTAGCCATTTTTTTAATAACTTGTTGTTTTAACCGATAACGCATTACCGGTTACGCGCTCTTATCGAATGTTCAAACGTGGAATGTCATTTGATCGACAACTAAATGACGAAGATGAGTGAAACTGCCCAGTGGGGCTAGCACGCAGGAGAATCGAAAATCGAATCGATATCCAAATCGAGGAGTTTGTATGGCAATTTTATTAGCGCCACGGCGGTGAGTAGCAGAACTAATAAAATTGCCATACAAACTCCTCGATTCGGATTTAGATTCGATTTTCGATTCTCCTGCGTGCTAGCCCCACTGATTCCGTGAGTCGATTGTTTTCAGATAGGTTGTGAGTAGGATAACTAGTTTCCCCTTTGCACATGAAGATTAGCGTTTTTAGAGGGTTACAGTCACCATAAGTGCATAGGCACAGAATAAATATTAGTACTAAAGTAGGTTGGAGGTGTTTACCCTCACAAATGACTTGGTATAGACTCCCTCTAGTGAAAGGATTGGATTCGTTAATGCATTTCGTGTAATGAAATCGTTCACAAAAAAAATCGACAATGAAATCATAAACTCTTTGTGTATAATTATATTTTTTAATCTGACTTTAAAAGTTTAAACTGAAAATAACTCGGTGCATTCTCAATGTACCATTCCTATTAAGTTTAAATTATGAAATGAGTCTGATAATTGAAATTGTTTAAAGTTTAGCTCATTTCAAGTTGTATAATCATAGGTTCGAGCATTTATAAAACGAAGAAATGTTATATTTACAGTTGGACCGTTTGAATATTAGATGTGAAAACCTACGGAACTCAAACATTGTATGTACTTACTTGTATTTTTGAAAAACATATAATATATATATTTATTTCAATATTGTTTGCTTTATGATATACACCCCATCAGTTTTTCGGTCACAGGCACAGCGGCCAAACCCAACAAAGACATGCCATCAGCGCGGGAGATATTATAGTGCACACAGCGCACACAGTATCTGCGCAAACAAAGGTGTATGCGCTGTTCCTTTACTCGCATATTCCTATGGGACGGCCAAACGACCGAAGCAAGATCAGCAGGCCTATTATGGATCTTTCATCGTATGACATGGTATAAATTATGAGATGAGGAAGTCATGAAATGCTTCATTTGGTATTACCGATCTCCAATGATATCATCACTATGTCATGATTTCAATGATGTCATCATTATAATATAATGAACGAAAGATCAAAAACCTGAAAGAAAATCTTATGACATGTTTTGCACGGGTGCTTACTCTCTGTCACACTATTCTATCACACTAGTGTGACACAGAATAATTTTTTTCCTCATTTCATCATGATAGGTATTAGTTAAAAACCATGAGATTAATAATAGGCCTGCAGGGGCCTTACCATGATCACTATATCATAGTAAAATAGTGGCGTGAGTAGTCAGGCTTAAGATGGGTGACCAAAGATTTGTGGAATACAAATATCTCGAGCACCTCCATGCTTCGGAAGGAACATTAAATAAGGGTCCTGTACCTATCCCGTAACCATGATCGCCCAAAACAATATTGAAGCCGCACTGAGAGCGAGATGGCGCTACACGCAGCAAGAGCTATGTCTCTGGTGGGTTATTTTCTAGGAAAAAATCTATCGCGATCGCTTACAATTAATTAAGACAAATAAACGTTAAAAATGATACTATTACTCGTAAAAATGTAATTTTCTTAATTTCGTAGTGATTTTGTCCTTAGTCAAGTGGTGTATGTGTCATTTGTACAACCAGTTGTACAATCACTTAGTAGTACTACTGTTTTTTTTTTGATTAACAAAAGAATAACTACAGCCATATCTTAAATCTACTTAAAAATAAGTTGAGTTGACTAACACTTATTAGGCCAAAACTGTTATTCATAGATGTAAGTTTTAGAGGGCTAATTTTGACTGGTACTCTTAACATTGAACAAATCAGACAAAACCACTTTTGACTGCGAATGTGTTATATATACTTATATATAGCGTCAACCCATTCCCTCATCGATTTTAATATTGTTTCATACGATCATGGTAAGGCCCCGTTAATTGTCCATTCAGTGACATGTATGAAAATTGGCTTTATTAAGAGTAATAATGTCGTAATACCACCTTTATCGCAACTCATTGCTAAACCCGATGTGGGGATTTATAAAACAGTGTTGTATAATTGATACCGTCCGATGCACGCTCTATTAGTATCTGACTGATAATTTCCTAGGTCTCAACGTAATAGACACGACTGGCCAGCTTCCACGTAACCATTTTCCTGGTCGTAGTTCGACAACTGCGCAATGATGTAGCACAATTTCTAATGCAGTGCCCGTATTTATAGACAATTTTATATGATGTAGAAAGTACCTACTTCGTATACACATTAAGACTTTAGTGGATTATATTTAAAACAATCACATTTTCGACAGGTATTGAGATAGATGGCTGCATACCTATCTATGTAATACTACTAGTGCCCGCGGACTACGTTTCGCCTAAAATCTAGGGTTCAACGTATTTTTCATGCCAAATCATAAAAAATCTGGAGCAGGCCATCCTTACCACCTAGAGGTATAAAAAACAGCCTACTAATTATTCGATAATAAACACTGTGACACGAGATTTTTATATATTAGAAGATAACGTTCTAAAGCAGCGGTCAGCAACAGGCGCACCGCGGTCCGAATACGAACCACCGAAGGGCGAACCTCGGACCGCCAAATATTGTAAAATATACCTACCTACATAATTTAAATAATATTCTCATGAAACTAACTACAAAGAAATATTGAACATCCAAACACTGAACGTAAAAATTCAAGATGCTAAAAACTTTATTTTTTTACTTGTTATTTTAACATTTTTAACCCTAGCTCTGAGTAGGAATTTTGTCAGAATGACCCCTCCCCCCAAAATGGATTTGTGATTTTAGCCCTAAATGCCCCCCCTCCCCCTAAATGACATCCGGGATTTGCCCCTGTACGGACCCCACTAATATCTACTTGCCGACCCCTGCTCTAAAGGAATGTTCCTTAAGCTTCTTGCAGTCACGCACGGTACACTTTCCGAATCCAAAAGGTACTTGGGACCTTAAAAAAATATTTCAGGAAATAAGTAAACATTTTATTTAATCACTCAGTCACTCCAAATCTTTGTTGATCCTTGCCACACTCGATTTAAACAACACCCAATGCACAAGACTTACCTAATGTTTACTGGTACGAATAGACTTCTCTAATGCTTTTAATACTGTCGACCATGATATCCTTCTTGCCATCATGTCTAGTCTTGGTATCTCCACTTCGACTTGTTCCTGGTTCACCTCTTATCTTCTAGGTCGCCAGCAGGCAGTACGTGTCGATCAAACCATTTCTGACTGGAACGAGCTTACTGCTGGCGTACCTCAAGGCGGTATTCTTTCACCTCTTCTCTTTTCTATTTTTATAAATTCTCTTATTAAATACTTCAGTTGCTCTTACCATCTATATCCTGACGCTCTTCAGCTTTATTACAGCACCTCAGCGACGGAAGTTAATAATGCCATTTCAGTTATTAACCACAACTTGGCCAAAATTTTGGATTGGTCTAATAATTATGGAGTCGCTGTCAACCCTAGCAAATGCCAGGCGATCATTATTGGTAGTTCGCGGCAACTTGCGAAGATCGACTTGACTTTATGCGTTCCTGTCCAATTTAATGGTGTAGCAATCCCTTTTGAACCGGTTGTTAAAAACCTTGGTTTGTTAATGGACAGTTCATTATCTTGGAATGCTTACATCAAAAGCATTTGTAATAAAGTTAGAGGATCTCTGCGCTCATTGTACAGGCTTAAGAATTTCCTTCCTCCTAGCACCAAAGTTCTTCTCGTCCAATCCCTAGTCCTCCCTTTAATAGATTATGCTGATGTGTGTTGCACCAACGTTAACCAAGACCTTCTAGACAAGCTGGATCGAATGCTCAACAACTGTATTCGTTTTATTTTCGGTCTGCGGAAATATGACCACATTTCCTTCTTTCGAGATAAACTCAAATGGTTGCCTATCCGTTTGCGAAGGAACCTGAGAGTCGCTTCCCAGCTTTTCAGCATTATTTACGATCCAAATACTCCTGATTACTTAAAGAGTAAATTTCAAGCGCTTGGTAGTACTCATGCACTCAACTTACGTTCTGCTGCAAAACTCACACTTGAGTTTCCAACTCATAGATCCGGGTTCGCTTCGGACTCTTTCACACTTTCAGCTATACGCTTGTGGAATAGCTTACCCCCTAACTATAGATCGGCCTGTAGTAAGGCATCATTCAAACGTCAGATACGAAGACTCTTTTTGGAATCTGTTTAGTTTTATTTGACAGTATTTCGACATAATATTAGCATTATTTATATATATTTATTTTATATCATATATGTAGTTTTATATATTTTTTAATATTTATATTCTATTATATGTATGTTTACTTATTTCATCCTAATTTAAATATACCTACTTATGTCGTTTTCGACTTTAATTCGTACACCGTCTACAATTTCTCCCACATTTTTACTGGTTGACTGGTAGAGAATGCCTCAGGCATTAAGTCCGCCTTTTGTACATCTTTTGTTTTATGTACGATTAAGATTAAATAAATAAATAAATGTTTCCGCTCTAATATACCTACTATAGCTTCTTTTGCTGAGCATTTAAGGGTTAATTGGGAGCTCCTGGCAAAGTAATACGAGCAATAAAGGGCACATGAGTGCCACGATCCCTCAAGGGGTCCCACTGGATCTCACTTAAAAAAACGCTGATCTTTACATAGGATAAAGTAATCACTTAACAGCAGGTAGACAATATGTTCCCAGCCGTCTTGTTCAAAATTAAAAATAATTCATAAAATACTTGAAAACACCACGTTTTTATAATTTCTACTGACTGTGCCCGCGAACTACGTTTCGCAATAATAATTTTTAAAAAATCACCCTTATCACTTAGGGGTATAAACATAGTTTACAACCCATTCTCAGACCTACTAAATATACACAATGATGATATGACTAAAAAAACACTGTGACACTAGAATTTTATATATACATATATATTCATACCATGATTTCTAAGTTCCACAGCGTGAGAACAGTACAAATGGATTGGTGACTTTTAAATCGCTGTTCATTATTTTAATATGAAGGAAACAACTTCCAAAGTGATTTCTAAAGTATATGAATAGGTTATAGGTACCGTGACGAGCAACTACCGGTGAGTCCAATTGATGGGTCCCTGGAAACACATTATGTTTCATTACCAATTTTAGAGAACTATCAGCTAGTGCAGTTGAAGTGAAATCAGACCATACCTGAATTATTTTACAGTGCTGTTGAGGTTTAATCTGCCTCAAGTTTGTGTTTGTTCAATGATTTTCAAAACACTTGCGCGTATAGTGAGCCTTATTCATCGCTTTTGGGGCCACAAATCGAGCTTTAACACACGCGTACGTAATAACATTATAAAATTATTCCTATAAAGTTAAATTAGACCTTACTGCAAGTTATATGCGAGTAAACAGAGCACTCTCAATTTGACTTGGTAATTACAGTTATTTTTAGTATCAATAAAAAGGTTAAATGCCGCTAAAAATCCATATACATTTTGTTATAAATTAATGTGTAAGTGTAAGTACATCTCTAATTAAGTCAAACAAACATTTATTATTAAAATATCCATAATGTAAAATTTGTTATATAATATTAAGATATTTGCATTTTATCACTTAAAATTCAAAGATGTGAAGTCGTCTATGTGAAGTCGTCCACTAGGCCACCGTGGCTGACTAGGGCCTAAACACCCTAACTTAGGGTAGACTCGAGCCCCTCGATGGGGACGTATATGAGCTGCGATTATGATAATGATATAAAATTATTATTTTGAAATAGGCTGTATTGTACGAGTATGTTCACTCACCTACATTGAATAACAAACACTGTAACACGAGATTTTTATATATTAGATAACTTGATCCAGAACGTGATAAATATTTGATTATGTACAAAAAACTTATGTAGGTATTATTGTTTTAACTTTTAACTACCAATCTACACTCGACTAGGGTAGTTAACTAAGGCCTAAACAAAACACTCTAAATTAGAGTAGGCTCGAGCCTCGGTGGGAACGTGTGTGAACTATGATGATGATTGTCTTAACTAAACCTCGCTGGCGCGTGATACCTTACTGCAAAAGACTTCACTTAATAAAAATAAATTTTGCCGTTGCAACATACAGGCTCCATAATAGTACATAGTATGATACGAGCGCGCTATATTGCGTACGAGGCGATATTGTGCGCGAGCCGCAGGCGAGCGCGACAAGAAAGCTGAGTACGTAATGACCAATGCGCGCGTGTATCATACGACGTTTTTAACACACTTGTGAGGAAAATAATAGATTTTTGACCAACATATCCATCAGAGCGTCTTTTGAGAAACGCTATTAAGTAAGAGTACTTTTTAGGTCAACATCATTTTTTGTCTTTACTGTGTTTTTCAGCATAGAGTAAATACACCAAAGCGAACTCGATTTGTATTTTTTTGCTAGTTCATTGAAATAGGCTAGAAACACATTTTCTGAAAATGACTGCGCTTTTTTATCAATTTTGCACTGCATGAAAGTATCGTATGCCGCCAAGTATTTATCCTTTGACTTTGGCTGCAACAAACTATTACTCGCGCCTTAGATGAGATCTAAGAGTTTAGCCATACCCGGGCAGCGTGCGAAAAAAAAGGCACGCGGCATTTTCCTGCTATTTAATTTTTTTGCCTCTTTGTTGTAATTGATAATTGATAATCTACAAATATGTCGAGTCCAAGTGAAGAAGAATCCATATTATTAACTCCGCCGGAAATAATTATGGAGGCGCAAAGCGCAAGTAACAGTTTGTTGCCGCCAAAGTCAAAGGATAAATACTTGGCGGCATACGATACTTTCATGCAGTGGAAGATTGATAAAAAACGCAGACATTTTCGGAAAAATATTAATCTTTTATTTTCCTCACAAGTGTGTTGAAAAACGTCGTATGATACACGCGCGCATCGGTCATTACGTACTCTGCTTTCTTGTCGCGCTCGCCTGCGGCTCGCGCACAATATCGCCTCGTATTTTACGCAGCGCTCGTATCATAATGTACTATTATTTAACTTTGAAGGTATACGTAAGTATCGAATTGTATTGTATATTATTATATATTTGAAAATCTACTCTGTAATTGGCGACTTACAATAGGAAGCACAAAAGTAGACCTTCCGGGTTTTTTTCCTGTCCTTATAGAGAAGGCTTTCCCAATTTCACAACAGGTGTAGAGTCAACTTTTTTTCTCTGTTTTTCTTGTTAGTATTTGCAGACATAACACGCACTTACAAGGTTAAATAATAATCTTCTAACTAGCCATAACTTTTTAAATTCTGTTGTCGTCAATAGTGCCTGTATAGCCTATGCGGAATTAATATTATTTTTCTATGATATACTTAGTTGTGCGTTATAGTCTCTTGCGCAGATGGCTACTCTGTTTAGATTGGCCGACGTGATCAAAAATCGGTTAAGAGGACTTTTGTGTTTTATAAGTGATCCCTTTTACTACACACTCAAATATTAAACAACAAAGTTAGTATAATAAGCGGCTACAAAACTAAAATGAAAACTAATGTCCAAGGTTGCTCACTTAAAATTATTGCTACGCCATTGCTTGGTTTATGTGTTGTGGTCGTTGTAAATTGTAACACTGAACAGTGGTAAACAAGTACCGCACGTACAAACAGTAAATAAATAAATAACAGATCTTCAAAGACAACAAAACTAATATGAAAATGTCCAAGGTAGCTTACCTACTTTAAATTATCGCTGCGCCATTGCTTGGTACGTATACTATACGTTGTTGTCATTGTAAATTGTAACATCCAATTGTGGTAAGTATCGCACGTACAGTAAGCTCCTTATCAAGCTATACTGATTGACCTTTGGACCGTTCTTATGCCGCTCGTAATAGAGCCGGCTTTCGTAGTGTAAATGTATAGCTTGAATGGGAGCTTACTGTACAAACAAGAAAAAATAAATAAAAGATCTCCAAAGATACCTATTATTGAGAAAAAAGAAAAAGCAAGGTATGATTATGTTATTGATAAAACTGCCAAACCGCCATTGGAATAAAATAACATACAATATCAAATGCATATCAAGTGCATCTATTTCAACATAGCACTATGGTCACTTCAAAGTGGTATCATTAAAGATTAAAAAATACCCACCATACCACCAGTGTAATCGTTAGGGGTACCGTGAGTTTGTACCGAATAAATGTGATATTTTAGTATATCGGCACTAAAATCAGTTAAAAACTAGAACTAGCCAGGTTGAAACAAAAAAAAAATATTTCTACGATGGCACGCACAAATAAAACAACCATTAATTACTAGAAGCGAATGATAATAGTTCGAAAAATAATATTAATCTAGTTTTAAAAATAGGACAATTAGACCACATATTATATTAAAATTAATGATCACTCCAAATAATCTAGGCGACAGCCAAAACGAGTCAATAATGGGTTATACTATTACTACAAGGAGGAAACTCGTGCTAGGTATATTAAACAGATATGTACCGAAGCTGAATCTACTGCGATGACAATTTATTTTACATCTTACATCGTAAGGTGATGATTATCAATTGATAACCATTTTATAAACTTTTCTTTATTATATTTACGAAAAATAGACACAATGCTTATTTTAAATTAACGTGTATTTTAATAACTTGCACACTCTAAAACGTAAGATTTTTGTTGACTAATTTAACTACCTCTACAAAATCTCTACAGGAATTTAAAACAGCAATGTCTATTGTGACTTTTAGAAAGAATATAAAAAAATAGATGACAATGACGTCCAAAAGTCCCACTATGGTATTGGGACCAATTGAGGATTTTATGAAATTACCCATTTAAATGTGCAAGCCCTCGAGTACTAATGCGATAAATACAATCGAGTTGATTTCAAAATAAAGACGCATCCAAAAAATATTGTGCACCAAGATTAATGTAAATCTGTTGAGTTATTTTGTGTAAATCAGTATAAAAATTGCAACCAAGATTAATGTAAATCTGTTGAGTTATTTTGTGTAAATCAGTATAAAAATTGCAAAAAAATTTACTTTTACAATAACAAAATTATTGGTACTGCAAGCAATCCATGATACAAAAAATCCAGTAAGCATTTTACTTTATCATTTGTCTTATCAATATTGACTTCCTATGCCCCTTCAACAAATATGAAGAGGTCACAATACAATTTACTTGAATCCTTCACATCTCCGCCAGTGTCATTGCTTGCAGGCTTCACATTGTGTCACTAAATATTTATTTAAGTAATTGTCTGGCAGATTAGACGGAACTACGAATGTCTTAGGTTAAACATTGCAGATCAAAATTATTTACCCAAACTTTTTAATTCGTCCTACTTTTTAATTCTTCCTGAAAAAAATCAATATTTCGATCGATAGGCAATCACAGACATGCTTGCCGCTGAACGCTAAAATGTAGAGCGTATCTTGTTACTGTTGCTATTAAACAACTAATTACTAAGGGGAGACTCTGTACTAATTGTCAGCGTGGGTACCTCTATTACCTATTTCTGCCGCCGAGCACCAGTGCATTGCTGTGTTCCAGTTTGAAGGAAGGGTAGGACAAATAGTGAAATTACTGGGTATAGTACTGTAGTATTATATTATCTGTGGTATAGTTATGACACGTTATGAATGTCACAAATTGGCAACGTGCATTGGGTTCAATCTGTGCAACATGTATGGGTCGCAGTTTTGTAAGTCTTACAGGAACCACGTGTTCTTCAGGCCTTCAGTGCTTTCACGTGGTCAAAGTGAGTAGTCAAACTAATTTGTTCAACAGAAATAATTTTCCACATGATCAAACTTCTTGGATAATAGACTATTTTCGTGATTGTCATGAAGCTACTTAAAATGAAAGAAATACGCTCTATGTCTTTAGAATTCACCTGTAAGCATATATGGGCGGATAATCCCAGATCTCTTGACAATAATATTTGATAAAATAATTGAAAAATTTTACTCTACTTAATGTTGAATTTCCAAAATGTTGGTTGAGACGTTATAATACGTATTAATAAAAAATCGTTGTCAAGTTAACCACATATGGAATGAGTTCCTTTTAATGCCTCACTAAATGACACAAAATGAATTACTTACTATCCTTTACTATTCACTATTATTATAGAATAGTAAAGGAAGATAGTTACTATTATTAATCTTCTTCTTTTTCTCTTATATATAAAAATGAATCTCCATTCGTTAGTCTCGCTAAAACTCAAAAACGGCTTGACCGATTTGATTTTTTTTTTTGTTTCAAAAGAAAAGAATAGGGAAAACATAGGGAAAATCCTAAAGAAAAGCTTAAAATAATATAAAAATAGGTTGCATGGAAAATGACGGTTTCATTACGCGATTGTTCATTTAGATCTGTCATCTGTCAAGGGGATACGAAGTTCGCCAAATCAGCTAGTAAAGCAATAAAATTATTGACTCCTCTGTGTGCGGTACCAAGATACTTAATTTCAATATTGCTATCGATAAATCTAATCAATAAGCCAACATGTTGTCTTTACATAACCACATTACTTTAGAATAACTTTTTTTTAAATACTAAAGTTAAATGTAAGTACCCAATGAGTTTGCTTTAACTCTACAAAATCTCTACAAAGTGCAAGAGCTATTGTGATCGTATGAGATACTTATAATAATTGTTTTTAATGCGAGTGTGTGATCATCACAGTACGGTGTTAAGTACAAACAGTCCAGTCGTTCAGGTGTAGCTTAGTTGCGATGCCCTCTGTGTACGAAGAACACGCGAGTGATAATCGAGATACTGATGTTCATGTGATAGATATTGACGATGAAATCGATACGATAGTTAATGGTGTTACAATAGTTAAGAGTGAAGAAGACCTGCCTGTGCTTCACATTCGGGTGGAGAGTTTGGAGAAACCGGAAGCGACAATGAACGGCGACGGTGAGTATTTTTACATTTTTAAAAATTTCACACGCATTTAAATGAAACTAATGACTTTTACAGAATTATTTTTCTTGTGTTATTTTTTATGTATTTTTTTTTTATTTTGTCTCAACACAATTTGGCTCTGTCAATTTTGTATTAATTAAAATGTTATGCGCGTAACTTCAGCACGGCTTCGCCTATTTAACTTATTCTTTTTTTATTGTGTTTGTATTTATCACGACGCGGTTTGTATGAAAAATATACGGAAAAGTTAAAAAATTGATCCGTAAATCTATATTTTAAATTTGAGTCAGTGGCTGATTGACATGTTCAGTTTTTTAGATTGTTTTACTGTCATTTTATTAGATTAGGCACATGGTCAAAAAATTTGATCTCATTTTTTCGACAAGTGCACACTTTAGATCTATTACTATGATCTATTTGGGAATCTGTTGTATATAGGTATCTGTTGGGAAATTAACATAATAGAGATAGATTCAAAATGGAAAAATCAGCCAAATGCGAGTTGCACACGCTCCGAGGGCGCGTACAAGTACATATTCTTTATTGCACACATAAACATTGGATGCTACAGTGAGTACAAGGTTTACAAGGGCGGACTTATCACTGAGAGAGATTTCCTCCAGCCAACCCAAATGGCAATGTAAGATGTTGTGTAAACGCGCGAAGAATTTTTCTACATTTACTAAAATACAATACAATTTTACAAAGCATACTTAAGTAGGTATGTAAATTTTTTTTTTCGAACTACGCGTTACGTAACATTGTTTTTTTTTTTATTTAAATTGAAAAAATAGGTAATTAAAATCTCCCTAATTGGCAACCTTTTCCGTTTATGCTTTCCGTATTGCGTACAATCCTAAAGGTACAAATCATAAAATGACGTACAATCCAATCCCTCGATTGGATTGTACGTCATTTTTATTTTGTTCCTTTGAGTTGGCAACACTTTTATCATTTTTCCGTCGACATATTCAACATTTTTGTGATATTGCCTATTTTGAATCTGTCATCCGTTACCCTATATTATCAATGTTATCAATGATAATATCATCACCCATCAGTTCCCTTTATTACACAACCGTCTGTCTGTCTGTGTCTTGCGATTCTGTTAAGATAGTCCTCAAGATATTAAAATTCCTATACTTTACAAGTATCAGAGGCTCTTGTTAGAAAACTCGAAACAAAACTCTACACCATCCCACAGTCAGCATGATGTAGGAAGTCAATTTCTTCTCATTTAAGAAGAGATCCGTACCCAAGAAGGACGCATACCTAAGTGTCGAAGTGATGATGACCATGAGCTAATCAAAGTAGAGTCAAAGTAGTAAATACATTTCTCCTCATTTAAGAAGAGGATGTATAAAGGTCAAATTAGAACCAAAGTAGGGTCAAAAAAGGATGAAGAAGTAGTAATTCGATTCCTCCTCGTTGAAGAACTAGTACCCTAGCAGTAGGACATATAAGGGTCGAAGAAATGATGACTATTCCTTCCAAACATTCAACTATGACAAAGCACTCCGATTCACTCCAATGGCGCCAAACACATTAGGACTTTTAAATGTCACTTGGAAAACTCCGGAGCGAATTCATGTTACCCAAATGACTTAGGCGTAATCATTTATTGCTCTTTATATGCTAAACGCGAACATATGAAACACGAGGACCAACAACATAACAGTCCTTGTGTGATAATACGACGTGTGTGTTCTCGTTTAAATTCATGTGTTGATAGCTATGTTGCAAAGCCTATTGATCTTTCATTGCGCTGCAGAAATGGGCTATTTGATCTATCTATACTATTATAATAGAGTATAAAGATTTGCATGTAACGAATAAACTCAAAAACTCCTGGACCGATTTCAAAAATTCCTTCACCATTAGAATGCTACATTATTCCTGATTAACATAGGCTACAATAGTTATTTTCACTACAAGTGCGGGAAGCCTGTCATTGCAACTAGTTCCGACAAAATATCGTCCCGAGCCAAAGGCGAGGGTTGACAGTCGGAACGAGTGGAAATGACAGTCCCGCACGTGTATTGAACAACTATTTTTAATACAGTTGCGAAAAAATGAAACAATAAATACGTAGCAACCATATGTAGCAATGTACCTGCTTTTGGTCTTTACAGGTAAAATACTCACACTCGCATTTTCAGCATTTAAACATAATTCCGGTGGTGTTAAATCAATTAATATGTTATCAGAGTCACTCATTTTATAGAATTATTAAAATTTTAAGCAAATAACAACAATCAATAATCACGCAGAGAAAATTTTAGAAAAATGGCGCCAAATATGTCGTCGTACGTACACAGCAGTGACAAAGCAAATGCGTGCTATGCTTTGTTTGCCATGCCGTTTTTAAAAGCAAGGTCCGGCCGTGCTTTTTGTTATGCTTTGCTTTTAGGCATGCTTTTACAATACAAAATTTGGTAGACCAGTCAGATTATTTAGCGTAATCTTAACTTAGCATGCTAGAAAAAAGCAGGAAAAATGCAAAATGTGTGTCAGATTCTAGACATTTGACATTTGGTAAAGAAAAAGCACTAGTGCGTAATGGTGGTCATCCAGCACGGGATGACCACCATTTTTTAATACAGGTGCTCAAAAAGTAATATATTGCAGGGCTGTTTAGCGTGCGGGATAACCACCATTACGCACTAGTGCTTTTTCTTTACCAAATGTCAAATGTCTAGAATCTGACACATATTTTGCTTTTTTCCTGCTTTTTTCTAGCATGCTAACTTAAGATTTCGCTAAATAATCTGACTGGTCTACTAGATTTTGTATTTTAAAAGCATGCCTAAAAGCAAAGCATAACAAAAAGCACGGCCGGACCTTGCTTTTAAAAACACGGAAAGCAAAGCATAGCACGCATTTGCTTTGTCACTGCTGTGTACGTACGACGACATATTTGGCGCCATTTTTCTAAAATTTTCTCTGCGTGATTATTGATTGTTGTTATTTGCTTAAAAGTTTAATAATTTTATAAAATGAGTGACTCTGATAACATATTAATTGATTTAACACCACCGGAATTATGTTTTATTGCTGAAAATGCGAGTGTGAGTATTTTACCTGTAAAGTCCAAAAGCAGGTACATTCCTACATATGGTTGCTACGTATTTATTGTTTCATTTTTTCGCAACTGTATTAAAAATAGTTGTTCAATACACGTGCGGGACTGTCATTTCCACTCGTTGCAATGACAGGCTTCCCGCACTTGTAGTGAAAATAACTATTTCCTACGCGAAAATATAAAATTCCCACGGGAAAACAAAAACAACGCGGGCGAAGCTGCGTAAAGTAAAGCTAGTTTAACCAAAAAGTAAGAAATTCTTCGAGAGAAAATTTCATAGATATTGATATAATGACGGTTGCGTCACAATAAATATATGAGAATAGTCATAATAATATAGATGTGTTCTGTAAAAAACAGAGAGATTTATTCAGTAAATACTGGACAAAAGAATAACGTCCGCGTTACCGAATAACAAGAAATTAATATTGGAGGAGGCCTTTGTGTACGGCTCTATAATAATATCCCCACTAATATCAAAGATCTTAGCTTATTAAAAAAAACTTACAACTAAGTATTTGTTTGTATTTGTATGACAGACAAAACTGCTTGGGTTCGACCTCAGACTTGACAAAAATATGACGTTCATATTAAGTATGTTGTAGGTACCTAAGGTACCTATCATGTATACACATGTATACGAGTATGATGTAACTACCTTGTATCTTGAATGAATAAGGCTCGTGTTAATAATTGCATCTCAAGAATAAGATCGATCTTAGAATGCTATTTTTGACAGATGTTCCATAAATTAATTGTCAAAACTGCACCATACGATCGATCTCAACTTTAAGATACATTTATTAATACGAGCCTAAGTTGAATTTCAGTAATTGTTCCAATTGCTCTGACAGACATTTCTAAAAATGTTTTCTTCATATATATATATATATATAAAAATTGAATCGCCGTTCGTTAGTCTCACTCAAACATAACAGAAAAAAATAGGGAAAATCCTTAAGAAAGGCTTAAGAATAATATAAAGAAAAAATTAAATAATGGTAACTTTGTGTGGAAAATGACAGTATGTCATCTGTAAAGGTGACACGAAGTTCCCCGGGATAGCTAGTCTTATATAAGGGGTGGCTTAAAATGAATAAAAAAGGGAAAATCCTTAGGAAATGCTTAAAACAATTAAAACAAAATCAATATGCCTTAGATGTCATCAAAGTTTCAAGGAATCAATGTTTTTGGGATTTGCGATGAGGTCTTGAAATTTCATTTGCTAACTAATCGATAACATGGTATGTTATTTTTTTTGTGTATAAGTAAGTATTAGTTTTGTTAAATGTAAAAGATAATTCAATTTTCTTGCGACCTAAAAAAGGATTAGTCTTGAACAGAACTTACCTTTAAAATACACGACAGCTAGTACACACGAAGAATAAATATGACATGCCAATTGTTTTGAACAATACGTATGTCAATGGATGACCTTGCGTTTTTTTTTCTCTAATTCGTAATCGAGTCGAGCGAGCATACACGTGTTTAGGTAGTGCTTTGTACTCGTATAAACGGCGCTAAGTTATTTGTCATTCATTACTCGTAGTAACTTTGTTGTATTTTTTTTTTGTATCGATGTATTTTTAGAGATAAATAAATTTTAAAAAAAAAGTATTATACTGAGTGAGCATAATTGGTATACCTAAATGTTAATTCAATTTAATAACTAGATCATGTTAAATCAGACTTCCTTTTTCGCTGTGATTTAAAGTAGCTAGGTAGGTACATTGTAAGTCAATGAGTATTATTTACAACAGTTATGTAGTACGTAGTAACTGATGTTCTATTTATAAGTATAGATGTAATCTCATATATCAGTTACTAATTTATTATTGTTATTGTATTTAAGGTTAGAAATGCTTATTTTTTAAATACTAAAGTACCTTACCAACTTAACTATTCTACTGTTTATTTTCTTGGTTTTGCTTTGGTTTTGGTACTACGAGGGACTCCAAAAACCCGACTGGCTTCTCTTATTTTCATGCCGTTCCTGAGGGCTTACATAGCAAGTGATAATTTTTCTGGTGGGTACTTTAGTATCGGCCTTTGAGACATGGTAAGCTGAAAAAAATGCAAGTCTAAACTACTTAAGTACCTACGTATAATTCACCTGTAACTATCACTGCTGTGACGAGTGGCTGAGCTCTAGTACCTCGACATCCAATAGTCGGCCTCATCGAAAAATTATTGTCGATGTGGCTGACTACTGGGTTTTCTTTGAAATTGACTTCAACAAGTGTTGTTCATATAAAATAATTAAAAATAACTCATCCAACGGTGTAAATTTCTTTTAGAAATAGAAAATACCATTAAAACCCAGAAGTCAGCCGGGGGCGGCTGACCACTGGATTTGTCATTAAAAATGTACCCAGTACCCAGTAGTCAGCCGCCCCAAAAAATAACTTTCTTAAGCAAAATGGTTAAATTATGACACTTAACTTGATACATAAACTCTTGTCTAAGTTACATAAAAGAAAACTCATTCAAAAAAGTATAAAATGAGGCTCATCATCATCATCATCATAGCTCATATACGTCCCCACCGAGGGGTTCGAGCCTACCCTATGTTAGGGTGATTAGGCCATAGTCTGCTTTAAAATGAGGCTGCTTACCACTAATTAAGACACCGCGAAACGTAAACAAAAAAAATAAAAACCGACTTCACTGTACCTAACAGACATCACACTTCTATATTGAAGTCGGTGCCAAACGATGATCTCCTAGAAAGTCTTAAAATTTGGCACCGACTTCAATATAGAAGTGTGATGTCTGTACCTATTCTTATATTATTTTTAACTTTTCAGTGTTTTTGAAGTCGGTTTTTATTTTTTGTAAAATATATTTCATTTTTAACTTTTTAGTGAATGAAATCTTTTTAACGAAAGAAACCCTTCGGTGAGCTGGTATTAAATTAGCGTTTCCCTCGATTTTCATGAGATCCCATCATCAAATCCTGACTTTAATGACCTTGGGACCACCCTAGGAGTATACTCTATCGAATACAAAAAAAAATTGAAAGTCGGTCCACAATTGGCGGAGTAATCGCGTAACATACACACAAAACAAGTTGGAAACACCTTAAAATTTAAGGGTTTTCCTCGATTTTCATGGGATCCCATCATCAGATCCTGACTTTGGTGACCATGGGACCACCCTTAGTTGGAGTATACTCTATCGAACACAAAAATAATTTTGAAAATCGGTCCACAACTGGCGGCGTAATCGCGTAACATACACACAAAAAAAAACATACGCATCGAATTGAGAACCTCCTCCTTTTTTGAAGTCGGTTAAAATGGCGGACATCGCACAACTGGTCATGTCGGTGGCCGGTACTGGTATGAACCTGTTGCCTGCTCCCCACCGACTAGTCTCCTCACTAATTACACGATATTTAGGACACAGGGAAGGATTATACGTCCATGTGATTGGACAATTTAAAAATTGGCGCTATTTATAGTAGATAAAAGAACGAAAAGGCCGACCATAGGGTCCTGGCTGACTTCTGGCGCCGTTACCCTATGTCCAAGTAGCGTGCCTCACTGATCAATGGACGAGGCTCTAGTGATTCTCGCGAACTGGCACTAAACAAGCGTGGTGAACATCAACCCAAATCACCTTTATTTATTTATTTTTTCGGGGGGAAATGCGCAACCGCACCGTACCCACCGTGGGCTAGACGGGCGGGCGTGTGTGGGGCTGGCCCGGTAGAGTTCCAAGCCGACCCACTAAAATCCCCCGGTGTTCTCCCTGCCCTTGTGGGCGCGCATGGTAAGGTCCACACAGCGACTACCACTACCAGCGCGCCCGGCAACCCAAACCCCCTAGCGTATTGTACCTGAAAGATATTAGAACTCGTAGATTGACTGGTTGCTAGAATATACATGGTGACAACTGGTAAGTTTGATTCTAAAATCAAAATCTATGCTTGCAAATCTTCTGGTGGGTTATTGTCTAAGAAAAAATCTATCACGATCGCTTATAATTCGACAGCCGTTGCACCGTGATCATAAGATTCTGTGCCGACTTCCTTTCATAAAGGAGTAATGGATGGACTGCGACTGTCAAATTGTAAGCGATCGTGATAGATTTCTATGAAAGTGTTTATTTAAATATTTATTCTGCGTAGCAATGATGTAACGTTAATTGCAGAAACTAAGCCAACAGGCTTCTCACAATATAGACATCTCATGTCACTGCGATACTTAGAAGTTCAAGTAAATAATTAA
Organism: Schoenobius gigantellus; assembly: GCA_963935595.1. Lineage (NCBI taxonomy): Eukaryota > Metazoa > Arthropoda > Insecta > Lepidoptera > Crambidae > Schoenobius > Schoenobius gigantellus. The sequence continues at coordinate 13,741,976 of OZ012559.1, read as the reverse complement.
GCATATCGCACCCTAGGTGGAAGTGGCAATATACAATTCAAAACTATTAATAATTTACACGGCATATTGATTAGTGGAGCTGTTTTCAGAAAGCAGTAGTATTTGAATGCATGTATCGTACTAAGTGTAGTGACACACTTAGCGAAAACACATAGAGGGAGACTCTTTACCAGGGTCACATACTTGGGTACTTCCGTCTTGCCTATTTCTGCCGTAAAGCAGCAGTTCTTGCAATGCTGTGTTCCGGTTTCAAATTCAAATTCAAATTTAAAAATCTTTATTCAACTTAGGCCTTTACAGGCACTTATTGACGTCAAAACAAAGCAAAACATTCTAATTTAAAGGAAACATAAATTTAACCTTGTATGTGCATACATCCTGAATATACCTACTCAAGATGTCTGCAAATACAAGTAGTAATGAAAAAAAAAAAAAGTTGAATCTACACCTGTTCGGAAATTGGGAGAGCCTTCTCGAGAAAAACAGGCAAGAAACTCGAAAGGTCAAATTTTTTATCTCCTCTTTTAAATCGCCATTTACAATTTTGGTTTTGTTACATAGTCATTGAAACTTTAAAAAAAAAATACAATCGGTATGCTTACATACACTTAAAATGTCAAAAAATAAGTTATAGACGTATACATTAATCATAATACAATAAATAATGTTGTTACCAAACATTTGATAACTTAGTCTAATTCAAAATCAGTGTCAGTTCTTTTCTGCAAACAACATTTGTTAACATCAATAGCTATACACAACAACACGATTATTGACATTATAACGAATAATAACTTCATATTAACACCAGGCATTGGCATCATTTAAATAATCGTTGACTTTACTCATTAGAGTCTTTTTTACATGCGCTTTAAACTTATGAAAAGGCAAGTCAGTTACACTATGTGGAACTTTGTTGTAAAACGTTATACATTTCCCCATAAATGAGCCTCTACTTTTTTGGAGTCTGTACGTTGGAACGGCAAGTTTATTTTTATTTCTTGTGTTTAACTGGTGAACGTGGAAATTGGTTTCAAATGTATTATAATTCTTATAGACATAAATCAAATTTTCATAAATGTATTGTCCTGCTAAGGTCAATATATTAATTTCTCTAAATAAATCTCTTAGAGAATCCCTTGTTCGTAAATTATAAATAGCGCGAACTGCTCTTTTTTGAAGTACGAAAATACTTTCTATACTAGCAGCCGATCCCCACAGTAGTAGTCCATACGACATAACACTGTGAAAATAACCAAAGTAAATCAATCTTGCCGTTTCAACATTAGTAAGTTGTCTTATTTTTTTAACTGCATATGCCGCAGAACTAAGTCTGTTTGCCAAGGACTCAATATGTGGGTCCCACTGCAAACGTGAATCTAATGTAATGCCCAAAAATTTGGTACAATCAATGAATTCAATAATTTGATTATTCATTTCCACAATAGTATCCACTTTCCTTACATTTGGCAATGAAAATTTTATACATTTAGTTTTATTTGAATTTAATGATAAGTTATTAATTGTGAACCAATGCAATACATTAGAAAGAGTACTATTTACAACGTCAGTATTTTCATTACCTCTGTCAACCTTAAATATTAAAGAAGTATCATCTGCAAATAGTACTGTATCGCACAGATTGTTAGTGAAATGTGGGAGATCATTAATGTAAATTAAAAAAAGCAAAGGTCCCAATATCGATCCCTGAGGTACACCCATAGTTATAGATGCACCAACAGACTCAGTTTTGCTAATAACAACTTTCTGGACCCTATTGGACAAATAAGACTCCATAAGGCTAATTGCTTTTTCGGTGACACTATAATGTTTGAGTTTATTTAAAAGAGTCTGGTGACTAACGCAGTCGAAAGCCTTCGACAGGTCACAAAATATACCAATCACATCTTGTTTACACTCCCAAGCGGCAAAAATGTGTTTGAGAAGTGCAACTCCAGCATCTGTCGTGGAACGACCTTTGGTAAAACCAAATTGGTTCATATGAAAAATGTTATTACATGTAAAATGATCTATTAACTGCTGAGATACATTTTTTTCGAATATTTTACTAAGTGCTGGTAGAATCGAAATTGGTCTGTAATTGGAAGGTTTGAAGGGTAAGATATGGCAGTTAAATTACTGGGTACCGTGACTTTACATCTGATGTCACAAGTTATTGTGGTTCTTGTGGGGATTGCAGATTTGCTGCGAATCTCACAAGAGCCACATGCACTATAGGTGATTGTGACCACTTACCATCAGGTGGGCAGTGTGCTTGTTTGCCAACATAGTTGTATGAAAAAATTGGAATGAGTGATCCCCTCTTCAATCTTAACAAAAATCGAGGAAGATTTAGTTAAAGTTACACTTACCTGCAATGAAATCGACCCACCTCATATAGGTGTGGATTTGTAAATATCGGTATATATGTAAAAATAAGATGAGACAAACAAAAACTGTAAATACAATTGAATGGAGTATACTTACTCCTGGGGTGGTTCCAAGGCTACCAAAGTCTGGGTCTAATGATGGGAAAATCGAGGGAAACCCTAATTTAATACCAGCTCACCGAAGGTGAGGTGAGCTAGTATTAAATTAGGGTTATAAATTTTTTGCAAAACATATTTTTTTAATTTAAATTTTCAGTTTGTAGAATCAATAAACCTAAATCAGTCACAGAAAAAACTGGTGTAATGTAAGCGAGTTAAAAGATTTTGATTTGTCGAACTCTGAACCAAAACGTAAAGATGGGTCGGACGGATGGATGTTTCATTGCACGTACCTAAGTCTAATTAAAAACGTTACAGTGAATCTAAATATTTGTTAAGCCCGAGATAAAAAGATATATCTATGGTCAATGAAGTGCATTACTCACACCGCGCCCTTTAAGAGGGGGTATAAAGCTTAATTGCTAATCGTTTATTACTTATTCACAGTTCAAAGTACGGATAAATAGTCCGACTCGCACTTAGCCAATTTTATCTGCCTAAGGTAGGTTATACTGTGCGCGATCACACAAAACATGAAGAGGGAGCGAACTTATCGCTGCGATGGTCGAGACCGGAACGTGTGAGGCGCGCGGGCACAGAATAGATAATAGTACTACGGCGCGGGTGAAATCTGATATTTTTCTAGCTATACCCGCTCTTAAGAAAACTCCATAATGTATATCTCAGAATATTAGCCTTTGCACTTGTTACTAAAATATTGAACAATTGTTGAAAATAGTAATACCTACCTAATAACAATTTGAGAATTCATTAGCACGTCCCGTTTCTTTATTACGATTAATTTATATCACTCAATCTGCACATGGGCCATATGAGTGCTCTTAAAAATCACTCAGACTATTTACTGAATAAATTTGCAATGTAATATACTTATATCTATACTAATATTATAAAGCTGAAGAGTTTGTTTGTTTGTTTGCTTGAACGCGCTAATCTCAGGAACTACTGATTCAAATTGAAAAATTCTTTTTGTGTTGGATAGTCCATTTATCGAGGAAGGCTTTAGGCTATATAACATCACGCTACGACTAATAGGAGCTGAGCATCAATGACAAATGTTACAAAAACGGGCAAACAATATACGGCGAAACGTAGTTCGCTGGCACAGCTAGTTTATTATATAACTAGTGGGCCCGGCGGACGTTGTCCCGCCCGATTACAGCGCCACCTACCGGGTCCAATTAAATTACGTATAAACCTTCCTTGGACCTATTCAAGCAGCTCCATCGAGACGGCTAGTTTTTTACAGAATGTTTTTGGTGGGATTTCACTTCTTTTTGTAGAAACGTGAGCTTATTGATTTATTTTATTAGATTTTCTTATTATAAAGTTAATCGTTCGACTATTTCTTCTTGTAATCTTGTAAGTATAAGTATAAAAGCCAGTCTAGTCTTATCCAGAGTTTTCCTTTAATTTTATTAATATGCGTATTAAAAGCAAAAGGGGAGGCATTCGCCCAGCAGCGGGACGCTATAGGCTAGATTAAATTAGAAGATGTGTCCCACTACGCTGGATTTTTGCAATGACAGTCGTTTTTTTATGTACCAATAGTAGAAGGGGGCATTACCATATCTCTAATACAGCTGAGACCAGCTGAGGGTTCTTCATCAGATACTTCAGACCTTCGATTTTTGACATCAAATGAAGCGGCCCACCAACGTAAATATTTTTTGCAAAGGCGGTATGTCGATATCTCTAATAGTTTGGTTGGGCTCTTGTGTTTTTTAATCAGGGTCACCAGGTACTCCAGATCTTCGATTATCCTAGTTTTTATAGTTTTCCCTTTATGTGGCCATTAAACACTAACTCTGTACCAAATTTCAGCTCTCTGAGTTTATGGGAAGTACTAGTTCTATTTTGATGATCATGCATGAGTGAGTGTCATAAATGCGAAACTTTGCTTTCGCTTAACTTCGAAACTAAATGACCTAAAGACTTGAAATTTTGGATTTTAAGTATGTGATTATAGCATACTGGATGACGAAAATTTCTGCGTTCTGGTCTTATCCAAAGGTTCTCAAATAGGGACCTGAAAATGCGGCGAAATGGTTCCAGTAAAGGATGGTACGGCAGTGTTTGCTTCGCGCTCGACTTGGCGGGGGCACTGCCGTGCCCCCAGATTGTAACAAAACTTATAAGTTGAAGAAAGAAATTAATCTTCATATTTTGCTTCAATATGCTGTCGGAGTGATCCGTACTTAGGCCTCTATCTACTTACATACTTATACTTCGTAGGCAGACTGAGATAATATCCAAAATGTTTAATTATTTTTACGAAAACTTGGTATATCTTATGTTTTTTAAACCTCAGACTATTGGCTCGGGTCTAATAGTCTTTAACCCGAGCAAACACTGTGCGTTTCATTACGAAAACAAGGAAAATAAAAATAAAAACATAAATTACTTAGCTAATGAAAAAATGAGTGAATTTTATTTTACCCAAATCAATAACTTCTGCTCTTATGAAATCAGGCGTTAAATCCATATCTGATTCAGACGAACTACAAATCTTTGCTATTCGAAAGTTTAAACAAAACTCTACAACTCAAAAACAAATGAAGATCGGATTGCGGCTTTCCCTCCTATTTTGTTTTTTTTCTGTGATTCGCCAGCTATTCAGCCATTTTTTTATTTTCATCATTGAAAAAATGGTAAATATTTTATCCAAATCTATGTTATTTTGAAGAAATAGTTGAAAGTATAAGTATTATAATAAAGTCTTAAAAAATATATTATTTAATTAATACTTAACTTTATGTTATTTCAATTTTACATCGCGCTGTAATGCAGTAGTTGTATAGAAAGTTGGAACATGGTTGAATAGAAATGTAAAAATAGTTTATTTTTATAATTTGACATGGGCGTTTGTGTTTGTTGTTCCTATGTCATCTCTCACAATCACTAGAACTAGGCATTGGGCCGACAAAACTCTACTTTTTACAGAATTTTGTTCCGCAAAACAAATATTAAATATCAAAACAATAAAATAATTTCACTCGCTAGGTATATCGACCCATTTCTAGAGTCGATTACATGTCAGTTAAAATAAATATTTGCCAAAAATAGCACCGATGTGCGATGAGCTGATTAGGTACCGGTTTCAATGTCCAGGAGGAAAACATTGAGGACCTTTTCAAGGTTAATTCCAAACCTTTTATACTTAAGTAGGTATTTCGTTTTTAATTGAATTCTTATCAAGTAGGCTTAATAAACTAACCTGTGGTCATGTTTATAAATATTGGGGTGATTTTTTTTGAAACGTTGTAAAAACACTTGTCTGAACAGGCTCGTTTTTATGATCGGTACCCAAGTCCAACTCGCACGGCGGGTTATCAATCGTGAGGCTTGTTTTCTGATATTATTAGTTTCACAGAGTCAGCGGCCTTACCGCCTAACTCATAGCGATTCGCGAAGGCGGTAGCGAGGCACTCGCTATCGTTTTAATTTCACGAGTTTGTACGAAATCACATAGTGAACTAAAACAATAGCGACTGAATTGCCACCGCCTATTATAGCAAACTCATGAAATTAAAACGATAGCGAGTGCCTCGCTATCGCCATCGCTTATCGCCGCCTATCACAGCTTGCGAGCGAGTTAGGCGGTAGGGCCGCCGCCTATCACAGCAAACTTGTGAAATTAAAACGATAGCGAGTGCCTCGCTATCGCCGTCGTGGATCGCTATGAGTTAGGCGGTAGGGACACCGCTTATCACAGCAAACTCGTGAAATTAAAACGAAATCGAATGTCTCGCTATCACTATCGCGAATCGCTATGAGTTAGGCGATAGGGCCACCGCCTATCACAGCAAACTCGTGAAATTAAGACGATAGCGAGTGCCTCACTATCGCCATCGCGTATCGCTATGAGTTAGGCGGTAGGACCACCGGATATCACAGCAAACTCGTGAAATTAAAACGATAGCGAGTGCCTCGCTATCGCCATCGTGGATCGCTAAGAGCTAGGCGGTAGGGCCACCGCCTATCACAGCAAACTCGTGAAATTAAAACGAAATTGAGTGTCTCGCTATCACTATCGCGAATCGCTATGAGTTAGGCGATATGGCCACCGCCTATCACAGCAAACTCGTGAAATTAAAACGATAGCGATTGCCTCGCTATCGCCGTCGTGGATCGCTATGAGTTAGGCGGTAGGACCACCGGATATCACAGCAAACTCGTGAAATTAAAACGATAGCGAGTGCCTCGCTATCGCCATCGTGGATTGCTAAGAGTTAGGCGGTAGGGCCACCGCCTATCACAGCAAACTCGTTAAATTAAAACGAAATCGAGTGTCTCGCTATCACTATCGCGAATCGCTATGAGTTAAGCGGTAGAACCACCGCCTATCACAGCAAACTCGTGAAATTAAAACGATAGCGAGTGCCTCACTATCGCCATCGCGTATCGCTATGAGTAAGGCAGTAGAGCCGCAGGTCCTGACAGACAGTCTGAATTTCAACTGCTATTTTTTTTTTACTCTGACTGCCAAGTCGCAGCTAACATGCAGTCTCAATTTGGGCAGTACCTATGCTTGTTTGCCTACTTAGTTGTATAAAAAAAACTTACAAGTATGATTTTTTCAAATTCAACACAAAAAATCAGTACCTACCTTGCGTTTCATTTGTAACAATTAGCGCGGCTAAAAATGTAAACATTTCTTATAAGAAACGCAAAACGAGGCTAACATCAGATGTCAGCACCAGCAAAGTAGCAGTGCTTATCTGGAACGCAGGGACTATTATAAAGACGAGTTTCCAGTGCCTAAATATAGAGCTGACACCTTGGGTGCGGTTCATAATGAGGAGGCCTATTCTCTAACTACGGTTGGTAACTAGAACTGTCATTTTTGAGACACTTTATATCCATTTGGTTTAGTGATCTTGTTACGGCAGCCTTCATGATAGCAGTAATGGATGTTAAGTTCCTTTCAAAAATGACAATTCTAGTTAGCAACCGAAGTTACAGAATAGGCCATCTGATATCAGTGTAAACGTTTGCATGCATGCAAACAACCCGTTCAAACCGTTAGCACTGCTCACGGACGTAAGCACTGAGATCAATTTTGAACCGAGCTTTCGATCTGTGAGTCTGTCACGTTGCAGTACAGTTAATGTAATTTGAAAAGAAAAATTGGAGGGAGACGTAGGTATTGTCAGGGGGGTCTCACTCCGCAGTTTAGGTACATTTGGCCGGGCGCCCCGGCCAGCCGCTATATGGCAGAGGGTTGCCACTCGGCTCGCACGCTAGCCGCGTCGCACGTAATAGGTGGTAATAGTTAAGATTTTCTCGGTGATTTTTGTAACGAACAATGAATTCGAAATAATCACGTCATATGTATGATAGGTACTGTTGTGTTTATGGGTGTATAACTAAACGGAAGAAAAAGGATGCAAAATTATCATTTTTTAATATACCAAAAGATATTGAAAGGAAAGCTATTTGACTATTTTTCACATCACATCCTAACTACTTTGTTATTATAGTAAGTACCTACCCACATGATAAGGATAAAATTGTTAAAAATAGGTAAGTGTTTTAGGGCGTTTAAATGAATGAATGCGAAATAAGTATAATAGTAAAAATACCTACTTAAAAAAATTACAATAGTTTTTATACTTGATAAATTATGCTTATTATGATTACGCAGTCAAGTAGGTAGATGATATATATTATGGACCATACTTGTTTTATTTTATTACTCAATATGAAGCTTATAATTAAAAAAAATCATTCTATGGAAGTTTAAAGATGAAGCCCTCAACCCTCTCAAGAAATGAATGAGTATATTCAGAAATTAGAGACAGTATTTACACATAATTTTGAGCACCATTTACAAGGAAATGTTAGAAGTGAATTGTTTCAGTTACTACAAGAAATCCAATTACCTACATTGCCATGTTCGTGTTTTCCTGTGGACTATTTAATAAGATTGTTTGTTAGGATTCGAATATTTTCAACCCTCAAATTTCATAATTTAAATTTAAATAAACTAAGAGCTTATTTATTTAAATTTAAATAAATAAGCTCTTAGTCTACAATTATGGTGCCGCGTCGAAGCTCGTTCAACGGCAACTACGGCGACCGGTGGTTCTCTTTGCTCCTTTAATTTTCTACCTGCGATAAAATTCTTTAATTGGTTCATCAAAAACAATTTTCTGAACTGACAAACATGTTATTCTTTTGACAATACAAAAATCTGAAACTAAGAACTTAGTAGATAGACAAGAAATATATTTTGTTGAATTAATTAATCATTGATTTACTACCAAACGTAGATAGACAAAAACGCGCTTGAAATCTGTCACCTAATCGACTATACATTTGTACTCGCTGATATATTGTTGAATATTCACGCCCGAATTAAAATTACCATAAAGAAAGGACCGTATTTATCGAATTCAACCTTATTCTACATTATTACGGCAACTTTTTTAAGTACAACCGTGTGAAGTTACATCATTTCATACCTAGCTACAGATCAATTGACGTTTTAGTAACTATGGAAAAGAACTGCACGAGTCGCGATTGGGCAGTTCTTCACCGGCCCACTTCTCGAACGTTCATGCGTTATCTACGTTTGGTAGTAAATCAATGTAATTAATACACACTTTTATCTTTATTAATTAATTAATATTTTCGTAAATATATCGGTGAGTGCGAACCCTGCGCACTTGTCGCCAACTCGGTATCGGGTCAGCGACTCGTAACGGAATTAGAACGCTCGTGTCCTGCAATAAATTTCAATTTCCCGTGAAGTCAGTTGAAGGTCGCAAGAGTAGGTACATTTTCATACCTAAACTTAGCTTTTCTTCGAGAGTGATCCTTCTGTACTTTAGTACTATTATCTATTCTGTGGTATTGTGTCTCCAGTATCTTTATAGAGCACTTCTCTATTAATTTGTAGATAATCTAATGAAAAAATAAATTCGAGCAAACTAAAATAAAAATGAAATGTCATCAATTACATCATACCGCATACAAAATACGCACATGAGCAATTTTGGACGGATTGTTTGCGTGCAAATAGCGCACACGAGCGCTGATATCAAATTATGAACCGCACTCCTTGTAACTGCACTCAAATAACACAAATATACCTACATGCCTATTGTTCAACTACAGCTTCTGGGGGTCAACATTGGAAATAATTGTTCGAGTGAAATAGTAAATATTTTTCAAAGTTACGAGCAAGCAATAGTAGATAATATAGAGCGCGCTTTTCTGAATTTTTAATGTAAAAAAGTTATTTGCATAAAATGTAAGTTACGAGGTGTCAACGTATGACCATCGAAATGCCAGAATTCAATCGATGAAATACAGTTTAACCATTATTAAGTCCATGAGTTTAAAAAACGAGTAACGAGTAAATAGTCGTGGACCGATATATACTGAGGCGCGTTCAGAGCCTTCGCGCGAAGTACAACTTTTCGCTCTAACCCCGTTCAATGCCTTCGAGCGTGACAACCGGGTGAAACAACCGGCCCGGTGTTTACCTTACTCTATGCGGCCCGTTCAAGACCTTTGAGTGTCGGCGCGAGTTTTTTTTTTTTTTCTTTTTCTGGCTTCGCACGGTTTGTGCATTTTAGCCAATGTCGAGTTCAATTACGTACGGCTTGTGCATTAGCCAATGATTATTTAATGAACGAAGGTTGGGAAACGATAGGATATGAATAGGAAAGGAATAAGATGCGACGGACAAAGGATCAGGAAAGTTGTGTTTAAATTATAGTAATAATAAATAGGCATTATATATTGATGTTATTATTGGAAATAAATAATGCTAAGATATCATAGTTGCTAAGAGATAATAAGGAATTAATGGACTGAGGTAAAGGGACATGGAGAGATAACAAAGAGGAAAGGAAAATGTTATGGTCCTTTAAACGGCAAGCAAAAAATAAATGGTTTAAGTCTCCAACATCCTCACCACACTCACAAAAATTATTGCTTACTATGTTAAGTCTTGCTAGATGTGAAGAAGTACAAACATGACCGATTCTCATTCTTACAATAATACTAGTAGGTAACTTTTTTCCCTAGATTCATACGTAAGAACCAAGGCTTAACAGGAATGCACAGCTGAATAGTTTTATAGTTCCTGCCCTTCAATTGAGAAGAGCAGGCCCACAACACATCCCATGACTTGTGAAGATCAGTTTTAAAATTTGTTATTAAATTAGTACAATAATTTTTATATGGAAACAAATCACCACACATCACAGCATCTTTTGTCATTTTATCTGCTTGAATATTTCCTATAATAGAACTATGACTAGGTATCCAAACAAATTGAACATGCAAACCATTTAATAAGCATTTATTCAAAAGAGTTCTACATTCAAATATGACTGATAAATTAGAACTATTCGTAAAAGGAATTTTTTCTAGTGCTTGAAGAGCACTTTTGGAATCACAGAAAATAACTGTTTTTTTTAAGTTTCATGATTAAAACATATTCTATACATTTAAAAATTCCAAAGCATTCACCAGTAAAAACAGAAGAATTAGGGGGCAATTTTATCTTTTGAACAATTTTGTATTGATGATGATAGACACCAACACCGGTACAGCTATTGTCACCATTCTTCGAGGCATCAGAATAGATATGATGCCAATCAGGCCAGTTTGCATCCAACATGAAATTAAATTTTTGTTCAGTAAATGAATCATGTTTAGATAAATTTAAATCATAAATTACAGATGGAGATAAAATTAATGCATCAAAACTGCAGCAAAATAAAGGTAAAAATGATGATGAATGCATAGGAGCTTCTAAGGACAGGAACTTTTGGAAACTTATAATGATGCATGGAGTTTGTTTATGAGACCAATATGAGTTGTTAATGAGTTGCAGAAGTAAATGTAGTTTCGATCGAAGTGGATGAGATGAGAACTGAAGAGCCCGAAAAGAAATCTATCACTTAACAATTGTCGACGAAGTTGAAGAGGAGGTTCAACACACTCCACTTGAAGAGCATTAATAGGGCTAGATTTCATAGCACCAATTATTATCTTAGGGCTTTAGATTGTAGCACCAAGTATTATCTTAGGGCTTATAAGTCTTAGGGCTTTAGATTGTATATTATCTAACTTTTTTAGACCAACTACACTACATGGCTCCAACAAAAAGGTGCCATAATCAAGCAAACTTCTTATTAGAGCGTTATAGAGTAGTTTCATTGTAGTAGGATGAGCACCCCACCAAACACCCGTCAGACATCGTAAGATATTCAAAAGACGTTCACATTTACAGGCAATGTAGTAAACATGTGGTAATCCTGTAAGTTTGCTATCCAATATGACACCTAAAAATTTTGCTTCATTAGCTTCAGGGATTGGAACATCATTATAAAAAACAGAAGCATGGGGATCTTAATCTTGTAAATAATACTGTTGAGCTTTTAGGGACTGATAAACTTAAGCCATTTTTATCTAGCCAATCATGTAATCGTGTGAGAGATGATGTTAATAAATTTGATAGCTTTTCAATAGATCTGCCAGAAATATAAATAAGTAAATCATCAGCATATTGAAGGATATTTACATTATCAGTCCTAACACTTGTATCTAGGTCATAAGTAAAAATATTTTAGAGAAGAGGGCTCAGTACAGATCCTTGAGGAAGGCCTTTCCACGTTACCCTACTCTCAGTTGAGTTTGCAAGAAACAGTTTGATGAATCGTTCTGACAAAATATTCATAATAAAATTGATCAATAAAGTTGGGACTTTTAAATTAATTAGTTTATGTTGAAGAATAGATAGATCTACGTTATCATACGCTGCAGATATATCTAGGAAAGCAGCAAGAAGGGACTCATTAAGACTGAAAGCTAACCTTATATCAGTTGTAAAAATACATAAGCTGTCCATTGTGCTTTTTCCCTTTCTAAAACCAAATTGAGAGTTGGATAGTAAGCCTTTACTTTCTATAAACCATTCTAGACGATTTTTAATCAAATGCTCTGCTAGTTTTAGCAGAACCGATGACAACGCAATAGGACGAAAAGAAGAGGCATTAGCTGGAGACTTAGAAGGTTTTAGTATAGGAATGACTTCCTGTGTTTTCCAACTAGGAGGAATGTTACCTGAAACCATTATTGAATTTATTAATGAGAGAAAATATGAAAGTGAGGCATCACCTAAATGACTAAAAAAGGAATACGGTATGCCATCAATGCCTGGAGCGGAATCCTTGACATAGGATATGACACCCTTAAGTTCGGCCAATGAAAACAAACAGTTAAACTCGTTTCCGTCTGGACATGGAAGAGGAGTAGTTGGCGAGAGTTGACGACGGACAAAGGCAGGTGCCAATTTATCCAGGAAGTGATCAGCTACACTTTCAGATATAGAGGTAGGAACAGATTCTGTGAAAGCAGATCTGTATTTCCTTAAATTAGTCCATACAACTGATGGAGCAACACCTGGAGATAATGTTGAACAGATTTTTTTCCACCCCTCCCACTTCTTTTGTTTGAATAGTTTGCGAGTGCTTTTCATAATATCTGATAAATGAATGATAATTGAAATTCTCTGTAGATGAGTAATCTTTGTATAGATCTTCAGCTTTCTTTCTTTTGGCTATAGCTTGAGAACATTCATTGTCCCACCAGGGAGGTGAAGGAAGTTTTCTGGGTCTGTTACTTTTAATGGGGAATAATTTATCAACTGTTTCAATCAAAATTTGGGAAAAGGAATCATTACAATAAGATACATTAGAATGATCAACAACAGGAAGGGAAGCTATTTTTTGTTCAACCTCATTTTTATAATTTTCCCATTCAACATCTTCTAATTTGTACTTAAGGCGTGGAGGGCGAATTTCGGAAGGAGTTTTTATAATCTGTGGAAAAGATAATAGTATGGGGAAATGATCGCTGCCAAATGAATAATCTAAAGTAGACCAAATCAAAGAAGATGCTAAATTTGGAGAACATAAACTCAAATCAGGAGCACTAATGTTCTCATTAGGGGCTGTGCGTCGCGTAGGAGTACCATTATTTAAAACACATAAATTATTATTATCAAGTATGTCTAGAATCTTATTACCATAATAGTTTGAGTTAGAGCTACCCCAAGATTCATGTTGAGCGTTGAAATCACCCAATATCAATATGGGCTTTGGGAGAGTAGAAATTATTTGATCAATTTCATTATAAATAGAAGAAGAAGGATGTGGAATATAAATGGATACAAAACAAATATTATTAATAATTACTGTTATGATTGAAAACTCTGTACTATGTTGTGGCAGCCGCATATGATGGAAAGAAAAAGAATGGTGCACTAGGAGAGCAACACCACCATAACTATCTGATCTATCCTCGCGTAAGCAAGAATAACCAGATATTCTAAAATTATGATCTGGTCTAAGCCATGTTTCTTGAAGTGAAATAACAAATGGTTTATATGTATTTATCATATGAATTAAATCACTTTTTTTACTAAAAATACTTCTACAGTTCCACTGAATTGCTACTAACTGGTTCATTTTTATAAAGATTATGATTATGAGATTCAAAAGAAATAGCAGCGTTGGTCGGTTTTGAGATGTTGGATTGTTGAGAATGTTGAGATAGGACATTAATTAAGGTAATTATCGAATCTTTTATTTGATCATCTGATGAAGAAGATTGTTTACAAGCGGTGCCATTACTGGGAAGAGGAATATCAAGGTCTTTGATTAAATCAGCATGAGCCACTTTATCATATCCTTTACTTAAATTCTTGGGTGAAATATTAGGTTTCAAAAAAATGGTTTTTTTGAATGAAGATCTTACAATGGAATCTTGGGATGGAGGCTTGAAGTTTTCAGAAATAGCATGAGATTGATGATGGATTAGAAGAAAGAACGTCAGAATATAGTTTTGTAATAGCAGGATGTAGTTTGATTGCCTCTGCATAAGAAATACATTGCTTTGCCATTGACTCCTTAATAGCTTTTTGCCTGGTAAATTCTGGATACTTTTTGCTTGTAGCAAAATGTGAACCGGAGCAAAAACAACATAAGATGGAATCCTCTTCGACTGAACAGCTATCACCACAATGGGTCAAGCCACATTTGTAACATCTCGGTGAAGACCTACATTGACTACTTATATGTCCATAACGGCAGCAGTTGTAGCACTGAATTGTGGGAAAAATATATAGATCTACAGGTAGTGAATTATAACACATAAATACTCTTTTAGGTAGAATCTGGCCATCAAAAGTGAGAACCACTGTTTCGGTGTCAGTAAATTCAGTTTTGCCATCTGTGATATTTTTTCTTTTTAATCTTCTAACTTTAAGGATGTTTCCACATCCCAATGGAACACTTATATTATTCAATACATCACTTTCAGACCGCTCTGTAGGTACACCTCGAACAAGCCCAATGCGTGTAACATTAAATGATGGAATGAATGCTTTGAATTCTTTTGATTTTAGAACATCACTTTGTCGGGAAGCATAGCTGACCGCTACTGAGCCACTGAGACGCTGAGACGCGCCGGGGACGACACCGCAGTTTTTTATGCACTCACTCTTCGCCGTTCGCTGTTAGTGTGCACACACGGACATCTGTCCTTTGTTATAATTATCAAATTTTACCGTTAAAGTCGTTTTAATTGATTTTTTACAAAAGTTGTAAATATAAATTTGCATTAAATTCATTGAAATCTACAATTACGTTGTTATTTAAACATCACTATAATTCTCAAAAATCAAGTCATCAGAATCTATAAGCAAACACGACGCCAAAGTCTACATGGTCCTTTATCGAGCCAAATATCCAGGAGAACATAAGCCCTATCTGGAATCCAGCACGTCTAATCAAGCCAGAACCGAAGAAACAAGAAATCAGCAAAATATTCATTATGCAAACGTAAATAACCGGAACAAATATACAACATACAGAATACCTATACAAAAGTGCAAGGAATTATTCGGATTACTGTGGAATTCCAGGTCGAAAAGAGTGAGTCTGTTCCAATCAGTAACCTTTTTATGTCGTAAATCGTAATTGAATAGTACTTACATACCTAACTGCGTAGTTACAATTTTGCATTACGAGTATCTTAATACATATTTCATCTTAAAATTTATTTAAAAGGTGCATAATGCATATCAAATCATTCATTTAAATCAATAAAATAACAAATATTTACGCAATTCAAGTAAAATCATATAGTAATTATTGCATTACTACGAGAGGCAGGTACTTCGTAATTTCGTAGCGCCTTTTGTTCTCGAAGCCGGCCGGTGGCGGCCACGCGAATCTCGCTCGTAGCATTGCAGTGAAGTAAACAAGTTTGATAATAGTTACTCGTATCAAAACTCATTAGATTTAATTGCGAATTAGAATTTTGTTGCATTTGTTTAAACACGTTTAAAACTTTTACAAAGTATTTTAACCAATAATAACTACAATTAATTTATACAATTCATTTTTTGTTTTATTTATACAACGGAATTTAATTTATTGAATACATTATACAGTTTAAAAAATATTTACAATTACTTACAATTCATATTTATTTATTTATACAACGGAATTTAATTTATTGAATACATTATACAGTTTAAAAAAAATATATTTACAATTACTTACTTATAGGTTTTAACTTACATACTATCCCATAACCCGTCAAAATGTCAGCGGAAATAAAAGATTTGATAAGAAAGCGTGGTGTTATTAAGGGGCGGTTGACGAATTTCATCAATTATGTAGACAAGTTAGATTCAATAACGTCATTGCAAGCGATTGAGCTGCAAATTCGATTAAATAAAATGGATTCTCTTTTAGAACAATTTGAGGAAATACAATCCACAATCGAGTGCTCAATAGTTGATGAAAAGGATTTAACCGCTCACTCGGCCGCACGCACAGAGTTTGAAGATTTGTTTTACGCGAATATAGCCGTTGCGCAGGAGGTATTAAACGCGAATAAACCGACAAAACACAACAGCAACTCTTCGAGTTCCTCATATGTTTCAGGCGAAGGTGACGAACGTCGCAGGGCAGACACGGAGAAAAAGGCGGAACGCACGAGCACTCGTGGCATCAAGTTGCCCACTATTCAGATTCCCAAGTTCTCCGGTCAGTACGAGGAGTGGTTGGAATTTCGCGATCTTTTTGTTTCACTAATTCATGAATGTACATCGATCTCCGATGTACAAAAGTTTCATTATTTAAGAGCATCACTGGAAGGAGGCGCTACCCAGGTAATAAAATCGTTAGAACTTTCGGCTAGTAATTATAAAATCGCTTGGGATTTGTTGTGCGACAGGTATGACAATAAACGGCTACTTATTCAAAATCACATCCAAGCGCTCTTTACATTAGAACCAATTAAAAGGGAATCTTATCAATCAATTCGTAAAATCATAGACACATTTTCTAAAAACTTAAGAGCACTTGATGCGTTAGGGGAACCCACCAAGTCATGGGATACTCTTGTTATCTATATTATGAGTACAAAATTAGACGCTAGGACTTTACGGGAATGGGAAGAACACAAGTCCGATATGAAAAATATTAGGTAACACAATTTACTTCATTTTTGAAAAACAGAGCTGATTTACTTGAAACATTGTATATGAGTCATAACAATACCAATACCAGCACCAGAGCTGAAAAATACAAAACTGCCGAGCACTACAAGTCACTCGCAGCAGTCACACACACACAGACACATGCGACATACAGGTACAGCTGCCCCTTGTGCAAGCAAAACCATCGCATATACAGATGCGATCAATTTCTAGGACAATCTGTCAACGATAGAGTAGAATCGGTGAGGAAGCTCAAGTTATGCGAGAACTGCCTTCGTCCCGGTCATCAGGCTCGCATTTGCAGATTGGGCCCATGCATGAAATGTTCACAGAAACACAACTCAGTGTTACATCCAGACACAGCACCACAATCACACGAGCCACAGGTTGTGGGCGCGACGTCGTTCTCAGTCGAGCCGGCAGGGCGCGTCTTGCTCTCAACTGCATTAGTCCACGTGTACGACAAGGACAACCACCGCCATGAAGTCAGAGCCCTTCTCGATTCAGGAAGCCAGGCATCTTTCATGACGGATTCCCTGCTTCGTAAATTAAACTTAACTCATTCACAAGTGCAATCATCCGTCGTCGGAATAAACAATACAATTTCACAGATAACAAAACGCTGTAATGCATTCATTGAATCAAGAACAAATCCATTCAAAACAAACATATCGTTCTTGGTTTTACCGAACATTGCAACGCTTTGTAGTAATCAAATGAGTGTACCTAAACTTAACATACCTAAACACATAGTACTGGCAGACCCGGAATACAATAATCCGTCGAGCATAGATATTCTTCTCGGCGCAGACATTTTCTGGGATCTGCTAGAGCACGGTCAAATACGTTTAGGTGCAAGCTGTCCAATTCTACAGCATACGAAACTCGGATATATCGTATCAGGGCCTACCAGTGGTCTCAACAATTCATACAATCATACAAATTCATCAAAAGTCACATGCAATCTAATCGCTCACGACACAGTACAGGAACAGTTAGCTAAATTCTGGTGTCTTGAAAAGGTACCGGACAATTCTAAGCTAGTGTATTCTGTAGAAGAGCGTCTATGTGAGGAAAGCTTTATCGCTAACCACACTCGAACACCAGACGGGCGTTTCTCCGTCGCGGTGCCTCTCAAGAGACCAGAATCTTGCTTAGGGGACTCATTCGAGCGAGCCAAACAGTGTTTTTTATCACTTGAGCGTAGGTTACACAAACAAACAAAACTAAAACAAATGTATACAGACTTCATGTCAGAATATATACATTTAGGTCACATGGCAGAGACAACACAAAGTACACAAACAAATACCCAGCCGTTCTTTCTCCCACATCACGGAGTGCTAAGAGAAAACAGCACAACCACTAAATTACGTGTTGTTTTCAACGCCAGTGCTGCCTCAAGTTCAGGTGTTTCATACAATGACCTACAGATGGTCGGACCCACTATACAAAGTGATTTGTTTTCCATTCTTATTCGATTCAGACATTATCCATACATATTAACCGGAGACATAGAAAAAATGTATCGGCAAGTTTTAATACATGACAATCAACGACATTTACAACAAATTCTCTGGCGGGATGATCCAAATCAGAAATTAAAAATATACACATTAAATACCGTCACTTACGGGACGGCATCCGCGCCTTTCTTAGCCATCCGTTGCTTGAAACAACTTGCATTAGAATGCACAGATCCTCAGCTGTCACAAATAATCAGCGATGACTTTTATGTCGATGATCTAGTCACCGGTTCCCAAACTAAAGAGCAGCTAATTAAAATAAAAGAAGGCGTTTGCCAAGTATTATCCACAGGTTGTTTCAATCTGCGAAAAATTAGGTCAAATATAGAACTCTCTCAGTCAGACACAGATCAGTCATTAAACCTCGGCGAACAAGGCTTATCAAATACTTTGGGCCTAGGTTGGTCACCATGCGATGACCAGTTATATTACTCCATTAAGCAGCCAGTTGATCAAAATCCAACCAAACGGTCTATTCTGTCCGCCATAGGACAGATATATGATCCGCTAGGTCTACTAAGCGTATGCGTCATTAAAGCTAAAATCATGCTACAAAAACTTTGGTTATTAAAATTGTCATGGGATGAGCCATTGCCCGAAAACATAACAAATCAATGGCACAAGTTCATATCCGAATTACATTATGTACTTGATTTAAAAATTCCGCGTTGTGTAACTATAGACAATCCAAATAATGTGATAGAAATTCACACTTTTTGCGATTCGTCTCAGGACGCATACGGCGCATGCTTGTACGTTAGATCGGAATACAATGGACAAGTGGAAGTTAACTTGCTATGCGCAAAAAGTAAGGTCGCGCCGTTAAAACCAACCACAATTCCGCGCCTCGAACTGTGCGGCGCTCTAGTCGCAGCACGTCTGACTGAGAAAGTACTAAAATCCTTTCGCATACCGGTAAGCCGATGTGTTTTATGGACCGACTCGTCTATTGTTTTAGGTTGGCTCCAAACTCAACCTAACAAACTAAAACAATTTGTTAAAAATCGTGTTGCCGAAATACAAGAGCTCACCATTAATCATGAATGGTGTCATGTGCCTACAGCTCAAAATCCAGCTGACATGTTGTCTCGTGGAGTCTGCATGTCAGAATTAAATAACTTGTCGATGTGGTGGACCGGACCTGCCCCCTTATTCTGTAACTTCGGTTGCTAACTAGAACTGTCATTTTTGAAAGGAACTTAACATCCATTACTGCTATCATGAACGCTGCCGTAACACATAAGGTCACTAAACCCGTAATGGATATAAAGTGGCTTTCAAAAATGACAGTTCTAGTTACCAACCGTAGTTAGCGAATAGGCCTGCAGATTTCTTGAAAGATCATAAATCCAATTGGCCAAAAAGTGAATTTGTAAAAACTACTGCTCAAGAAATACCTGAAATGGTTACAACCGCTTTAACTTCTGTACAAATAAATAATAGTTTAATCGATTTTGAACGTTTTTCCAAATTATTACAACTAAAAAGAACTTTAGCTTTCGTATTACGCTTTATAAACAATTGTCGAAAAGAAAATATCAAGAAATCTGGACCTCTCACCACAGATGAAATACAAAATGCATTTATATTACTCATCAAATGGTCACAACAGCAATCATTTGAGGAGTACAATCAATTGTTGAATAGACAGCCCTTGCCAAATAAAAACAAACTTTTAATTTTATCTCCATTTATTGATGAGTTTCAAATAATTCGAGTAGGCGGCAGATTAGGAAACTCAAAATTCACATACAATAAAAAGCATCCAATATTGCTTTTAGCTAAACACGCATTGACGAAACTTCTTTTCGTTGATGAACATATCCGTTTAATGCATGCTGGGCCCCAATCATTGTTGGCATCAATACGAGAGCAGTTTTGGGCTTTAGGTGGTCGTAATTTGGCCAGATCTGTCGCACACAAATGCCTGAGGTGTTTCCGAATGAGGGCGCAAACAGCCAACCCTATAATGGGTCACTTACCTGAGCAGCGCCTCGAGCCAGGGTACGTGTTTCAAACCACGGGCGTAGACTATGCAGGACCACTACTCGCTGCTGACCGTAAGGGACGTGGATGTAAATTGATCAAGGTCTATGTCGTAGTGTTCGTGTGTTTCGCCACCAAGTGTCTGCATCTCGAACTGGTCACAAGTTTGTCTAAGGAAGCATACATTGCTGCTTTAGATAGGTTTATTGGGCGTCGTGGGAAGCCGGAAACAATCTTTTCCGACAACGGCACGCAATTTGTAGGGGCCAAAAATGAGCTTAATGCATTCTTAAAACAAAATTCATCGTTAATTTCAGAATTCATGGCTAATGATCATCTGAATTTCAAATTTATTCCAGCCTACGCCCCACACTTTGGCGGGCTATGGGAGGCTGGCGTAAAGTCGGTTAAACATCATTTAACCAGAGTTCTAGGCGACTCTCACCTCACCTTCGAGGAGTTATATACAGTGCTAGTCAAAATTGAGGCCATACTCAATTCGCGACCTTTAACACCAATGTCTTCAGATCCATCTGATCTTAGTCCATTAACACCTGGTCACTTTTTGGTCAGACGCCCTCTTACCACTCGACCAGTATCTTCACTAGAAGGAATTAACCCGACAAGATTGCAACGATGGGATCGTATCCAACAAATTCACCAGCACTTTTGGGCAAGATGGCAGAAAGAATACGTCTCGGAGTTACAGCAAAGGACAAAATGGAGATCTTGCAAGGGACGTCTCGACCCAGGAACAATGGTCATCATAAAGGAAGACGCAGTACCACCTATGAAGTGGAGTCTTGGCCGTATCGTAAACGTTCATCCAGGCGTCGACGGAGTTAGCAGAGTCGCAGATATTCAAACCAGCAAAGGCGTAATCAGAAGAGCCTTCAATCGCATCTGTCCTCTCCCTTTGGACAATGAACCTGTTGAAAGCTAGGACTTTCAACGCCGGGGGGCATGTCGGGAAGCATAGCTATTGACGAAGTAAACATTGCACTCTCCAAGGTCGTTCACTGGTTCGGCGCCAATAATTTGTTGTTAAATGAAAGTAAAACAAAATGCATTAGATTCACTATGCCAAATGTTCGATTAGTTAAAGCCAAAGTCAAGGTTAGGGATGAGGAAATAGAGCTGGCTAATCAAACTGTATTTCTGGGTATAACTTTAGATTCTAAGTTACAATGGGGTCCTCATATTGAATGCCTATCGAACAGACTAAGTTCTGCAGCATACGCCGTAAAAATGATTCGTCAAATAACAGATGTGAAAACTGCGCGGTTAGTCTATTTTAGCTACTTCCACAGTATTATGTCATACGGGATACTACTGTGGGGAAATGCCGCCGATATTGGCTGCATTTTTGTACTGCAGAAGAGGGCTGTTCGGGCGATCTATGGGATGGGCTCCCGAGAGTCTTTAAGAGAAAAATTCAAAGAAATTGATATTATGACTGTACATTCACAATATATTTATGAAAACTTACTGTATGCACACAAGAATAAAGATATCAAATTCAGTAAAAATAGTGACTATCATAATTTAAATTTAAGAAATAAAGACAAGCTAGCAATGCCCACATATAGGCTCCATAAAATAAGCAACTCTTTTGCAGGTCACTGTATACGAATGTACAACACGCTGCCATGTAACATGCATGACTTGTCAGTAAATAAATTTAAAATTTTAATTAAAGCTCAGTTAAGCAAAAAGGCTTATTACAGTGTTAAAGATTTTTTGAATGATAAGGCAGCGTGGCGGTAAAAGAAATGAATTGCTCGTTCTCTGAATAGTTTTGTAATATTCACAATTTGTAAGACATTTGGCGATTTTAAAAGAGTTTTGGCACATGAGTTTCTTGCCCGATTCTTCTCATGTTAGCCCCTACATTCGGAATCGGGTCGCTCTTGGCGATTACATGCGCGGCAACAACTCCGCGGATGTACTTGCCACTAGCGCACGGGTTAGCTTGATTTTAGTCGAATATTTTTTATGTTTTAATAATTTTGTAAAATGTGTAAAATTGACGATTTTAAGAGCCCGCAAGGGCCTATGAAATAAAGTACTTTTGATTTTGATTTTGATTTTGATAGCTGACCGCTACTGAGCCACTGAGACGCTGAGACGCGCCGGGGACGACACCGCAGTTTTTTATGCACTCACTCTTCGCCGTTCGCTGTTAGTGTGCACACACGGATATCTGTCCTTTCTTATAATTATCAAATTTTACCGTTAAAGTCGTTTTAATTGATTTTTTACAAAAGTTGTAAATATAAATTTGCATTAAATTCATTGAAATCTACAATTACGTTGTTATTTAAACATCACTATAATTCTCAAAAATCAAGTCATCAGAATCTATAAGCAAACACGACGCCAAAGTCTACACACTTAAAAGAAAAGAGTTTGCATCTTCATATTTTGAAAAAGAAATTGACATACGGTTCCTGCCTATTTTTTTCAAGCTTCCATTTATAAAATATATATCACGATCAAATCGAATACAAGACACTGTCTGATATAAAAAAAAACCAGCCAAGTGCGAATCGGACTCGCGCACCGAGGGTTCCGTATACGATGCAGTTACCGGGAAAAATCCGAAACTTTGACTTTTCAATATGGCGGCTCCGCTGGCGGCCATTTTGTTAAGGGTTGCAATATCGAAAACACACACACGGATATCTGTCCTTTCTTATAATTATCAAATTTTACCGTTAAAGTCGTTTTAATTGATTTTTTACAAAAGTTGTAAATATAAATTTGCATTAAATTCATTGAAATCTACAATTACGTTGTTATTTAAACATCACTATAATTCTCAAAAATCAAGTCATCAGAATCTATAAGCAAACACGACGCCAAAGTCTACACACTTAAAAGAAAAGAGTTTGCATCTTCATATTTTGAAAAAGAAATTGACATACGGTTCCTGCCTATTTTTTTCAAGCTTCCATTGATAATATTTTTAAATTTTTTTTTTTGAGAATATGACCAAAAGAGACTGGATGAATGGACCGGTTATCGTTTGGCTGTGAAAGTATTTTTTGTATGTGTACAATATAAGGTGATGCATCAGAGTGATGATATGATGTTCGGTGTTAAACTTGTAGGTTTTGTAGCAGGTAGCAGCGTAGATCTTCTTGATGAAAATAAAACAATTTCTAGTAGACGCGGACGTACGTATATATTTTTTTTTTTTTCAGAGAGGGAGAACCACAGACAGATAAGTATCTTAACAGAATCAAGCAAAGGACAACAAAACATTAGATCATAGTCGTAGACCTAGAGTTTAAGTTGCTAATACAAAATCTAAATTAACACTCCTCCTCAACTTAAACTTTGTTACAAAATTAACCATTACTCCAGCAAGACAAAATATTTATTTGCATGTATGTTTACACAATCCCTTTGCCCTAAAAATAACAGTGACATTCACTTCACCATGACATTTCTTTGACATTGACATATCACTTCTAAAAGTAAAACAAATTAAAATCACAAAAAAAAATACACAAACTTTACAAATTAAAATATTAGCATTTTTCTATACCTATAAGTTGTTTTAAATAATTGAAAAGTGGTTTAGAAAGAGCCTTTGTGAATATATCAGCTAATTGCTGTGATGAACTGACATAATTTAGTGTGATCAATTTATTGTCAATTAAGTTTCTAATAAAGTGATGTTTTATGTCGATGTGTTTTACTCTGCGACTATTTTCTCTATTTTTAGCTATTTGAATGCAAGATTGATTATCCTCACATATTACTACAGTGTCACAGTTAATGCCTATGTCTTTAATTAATCCTTTAAACCATATAGCCTCACAACAAACTGAACTTAAAGCCATATATTCTGCTTCAGCTGTTGAAAGTGAAACAGTTTTTTGCTTTTGAGTGGACCAAGATACAATATTATTATATAACAGCATACAATAACCAGATACAGAACGTCTATCAATAATATCAGATGCCCAATCAGCATCACAATATCCTAAGATGTTGTTATGAAATTCTTTAACTTTATATACTATACCATAATCAGATGTAAGTTTAAGATATTTTAATACTCTTTTCAAATAATTATAATGTTCATCTGATGCATTATTCTGAAATCGACTAAAGTAATTTATAGCAAAAGATAAATCTGGTCTTGTACATATCACCAAATAAAATAAAGAACCAATTAACTCACGATAAGGCATAGTACATACATATTCATTACATTTTTCAAGTTTTAAATTTATTTCACAGGGCGTAGCTACAGGTTTACAGTTTTGCATTTTGAATTTACTAAGCAATTGTTGTATATAACTCTTTTGATGTAACTTTAAAACTCTGTTATCAAAATCTCTCACAATTTCAATCC
This sequence comes from Schoenobius gigantellus, assembly GCA_963935595.1. NCBI lineage: Eukaryota > Metazoa > Arthropoda > Insecta > Lepidoptera > Crambidae > Schoenobius > Schoenobius gigantellus. The sequence continues at coordinate 13,717,049 of OZ012559.1, read as the reverse complement.
CCAAAAACTTTTTTATGGAACCTAGAGTTACCATTTCAAAATTCTTACTTAGGTCATCTTTTAATTCATTTATCTTTGCAGTACAGTTACTAATTAAAAGTATGTCATCGACATAAATGAAGATATACAATTTAAAATCTCTATCACTACAGATATATAAACAGTTATCATAGCTAGAACACTGAAAACCCTTCTTACACATGTATTCATGAAATACCTCATTCCAACAACGTGCACTTTGTTTTAGACCATAAATAGAACGGTTAAGTTTACATACCATGTCACCTATTTTCTTCCCAGGTAGATTCATGTAAATCTCCTCCTGAAGTACACCATGAAGAAATGCTGTTTTCACATCCATTTGCTCTACCTGTAATCTTTCTTTATTTGCTATGACAAGTAAAGAGCGTAAAGTTGTAAGTCGTCCCACAGGTGAATAAGTTTCATCATATTCTTGTGATTGGTATCCCTTTACTACCAATCTAGCTTTGTAAATATTATTTTCCTTCCTTTTGAAAACCCATTTGCTATCTATTATATTCTTATCTTTAGGTTTTTCTACCACAGTCCACGTCTTATGTTTTTTATGTGACTCCAATTCCTTTTTCATTGCTTCCTTCCACTGATCTCTTTCTTCGCTAGCTAAAGCTTCTTCTAAACTAGTAGGATCTTCTGAACATAACAATGCACAATGGTAAGTTTCATAATCTTGGAGATAAACTGGTGGTTTTCTTGATCTTTTTTCTTGTTCATTACTTTCACCTTTTTCTTTATCTTCTTGTTCTTTTTCTACACTTGTCTGTTCTTTCTCTTGTATACTATTTTGATGACTATCATTTTCACTAATTGAATCATTTTTGTCATTTGTATAATCATATGTAAATTCTTCACGAATATGTTTTTTAGTTTGACAGTTAATATTACTATAGTTACTATTATTAAATATCACATCTCTAGCTCGAATAATTTTGTTTTCTTCACTATCCCATAACTTAAATCCATTAATGCAGTATCCAATCAGGTAATATTTTTTAGACCTTTCTTCAAATTTTCCTTTATTCCTGTGTTGAGATCCTTGATGAACATATGCTTCAGTTCCGAAACATTGAAATTTATCATAGTTGGGAATCTTTCCAAACCATAATTCTGCAGGTATAATACCGTCTTTAGTAGGTAATCTATTAATAATATATGTTGAAGTATAAATTGCTTCTCCCCATAACTCTTTACTAAAATTGGAATCTGATAAGAGCGTTCTAGCCTTCTCAACAACCGTTCTATTGAAGCGCTCGGACACACCATTCTGTTGTGGTGTATAACTTATTGTTACTTCTCGTTGTATACCCTTTTCATCACAAAACTTTATGAATTCATTGTTAACATATTCTGTTCCGTTATCGCTTCTTATTCTGGCTATTTTTGTTCCAAATTGAGCTTCTACTATGTTCACATATTTTTTAAAGCATTTCAACACTTCATTTTTGCTTTCTAATAAATATATGTATGCGAAATGGCTGTAGTCATCTATAAATGATAGTATGTATTTTTTGTTGTCATAGGTAGATGGTGTAATGGGACCACATAGGTCTGTATGTACAAGCTCTAATATTCTATTGCTGTTTATTTTTTGATTTTTATTAAAAGGTAATCTATTCTGTCTTCCTTTTAAACATGGCTCACAAAGTTCTTCGTTTTTAGTTTCATTAAAGGAAATCAGGTTTCTCTGTTTAAGACTATTTAATTTCTCCTGAGATGCATGCCCTAATTTCTTATGCCATTCTAGTGCTTTACTTGTTATACTGTATGCTTTGTTCGCTTGTTTCATAGATTCTGCTTTAAATTGAATTAAATATAGATTATTCTCTCTTGTTCCTTCTTTGATTAGTTTCTCCTTGTAATAAATTTTTACCTTCTCGTTATCAAATTCAACTTTGCAGCCTGCCTTTTCCATTTTGCTTACAGAGAGGAGATTGCATCTACTTTGTGGTACAAATAAAATGTCCTTTAATGTTATTTTTGAATTTGATTCTTTAAATTTTCCTTTCATCTTAGCTATTATTCTTTCCCCTTGCTTTGCTGTACTGATGCTAACTGGTGTTTTTAATTCTTCTATGTTCTCCAAGTATTCATCAGTATTAATTATGTGATCGGTAGCTCCAGAATCACAAACAAATTTCAGCACATTTTCTGTCTTTGTGGATGTCATTACTTCAATGCATGAACTAAGAAATGAAATATTTTCTTCGTTTTCTTTTCTTTCAGTATTCAATGAATTCTTGTTCTTTATATAGGGTTTCTTAAATTTACATTCTGCCTTCATGTGTCCCTTTTTGCCACAGTTATAGCATTCAAATGGAAAAGATTTTCTTTCTTCTTTCTTAAAAATATTATTTTCTTTTGACCAATGTCCATACCTTGGTTTATTTTTCACATTTTGCTGTCTTTTGGCTTGGAATACTTCTGTACATTCTTCTTCTTCTGAAAATCCCTTTTTCTTAATTTCTTCATCTAGCAAACGGCGCCTAACGAACTCCATAGTTAAATTTTCTCCACTTATAGTTTCTATGGCAGATACAGTACTTCCATATGATGATGGCATTGCTAATAGCAGATAACATATTAATTCGTCTTCAGATGGTTTCGCGCCAGATTCTCTAAGTTGCCTTGCTTGTTTGTCAAATTCAAGAAAGAAATCTTTTAGAGTATTTTTCTCGTTGTATTTAATGGTCAGTAACCGTTTTCTTGATAGTAGCTGTGAAGATATCCCAGTTTGTAAGTAGCTTCGTTTTAGTTTTTCTATTATTTGAAAAGGCGTGGTCACATCTTTAATTACTTCAAGATGGCTGTCGGCAATACTTTGAACAATTATGCTTTTGCACTTCTTGGATTTCTTTGCGTCTATTTGTTTTTCTTGTCCACTTATTTCGATTTCTTCTAACAAGTCGTGTTCTTCTAGTATTACCGTAAGACGAAAAAACCAATTTCCAAAATCGGTACCAGCAAAAGGGATGATTCCGAATTTGTTCTTTTTGTCGTCCTCCATCTTGAGGTTGTGCCGTTTAACAATCGGAAATTTCTTTGTTGAATTTTCTACCTTCTGGAATTCTATATATGGTGATGATCTGGGCCCATAACCTGTTAAACTTGTAGGTTTTGTAGCAGGTAGCAGCGTAGATCTTCTTGATGAAAATAAAACAATTTCTAGTAGACGCGGACGTACGTATATATTTTTTTTTTTTCAGAGAGGGAGAACCACAGACAGATAAGTATCTTAACAGAATCAAGCAAAGGACAACAAAACATTAGATCATAGTCGTAGACCTAGAGTTTAAGTTGCTAATACAAAATCTAAATTAACATTCGGGCCACAGGTACATAGGATAATGTATCCATATTCAAATTATTTTGATCTTTATGTATTACAGTGGGATGAGGATGTTGGATAGTGTTTACTGAACTTAGAGTAGCATTACTAATGTCACAGTGACAATCTATCTCATCTATAGTTCCGGATATGCTCGACTTGGTGTTCCTCCTTTTCTTTTTGTTTCAATGTTTGCATATTTTTTTTGCAGATGTTCGCTTTCGTTTTTGAAGTCTCGACTGAGATTCAGAACAGTCCGTGTCCCTTAAAGAACCTTCAGTTTCCGAACAATTGTTGTCAATTGTGACTACGTAAGAAACATGAGGTATAGTCTCATTATAAATAGTTACAAAATCGGACGCCCGGGGGGCTGTGCCCCCAGGGTCCGCCGGCTCATTCATCTATGTGAAAAACTATGAAAAAACTTACCTAATTACAGGAAAATATCACTTAAATATATATGTATATTTACAAATATACTACAAAAATATATACAATTAAACTTAACTGATCCTATTCTATATATGAAATAAAATAAAAATCAAAAGAAAATCAAAAAGTACACCCGCCTAACTTGACGTTTCCCGCGCTTTTCCGTCGGCGCGAGTTAACCGAACAACCATCGAATTTGATGGTTGTAAAACGCTCTGACGTTTGTGACTGAAATACTCTTACGTGATTGGATGATATTGGCGGCCATATTTGTTGTGGTAGCAATGTCACATCACTATGAGCGTGCCCCAACACTAGTGTAGTCTGTAAAAAAAAAAAAAAAGAAGCGAGTTTTATGTAATGGCGTCCGTTCCTACTGAGAGAGTTTTCTGTTTTGTTTGTGAGAGTTGTTTGAGTGGAATAAATAAATTAAAATTATAAAGTTGAGTTTCCTTCCTTAAGCCCCAAAAACCTTAACAGGTTATGGGCCCAGACGCGCGAGTGTAAGTCAAATAAATTTTGCAGACGTGCAGGTTTTGCAAAATCAAAAAGCGAAAAATTTTTAAAAAAATGGAAGGTCGAGTCGATAATAGATTTATAGTGTTAGATGGCAAAAATTGGCCGGCGTGGAAATTTCAATTGTCAATTGTTCTAAGGTCAAAGAAGTTATACAGTATTGTGAGCGGGAATGAAATCTGTGACGCGGAGAAAATGAATGCCAAGGAGCAGGAACTTTGGCACGAGAGAGATTACAGAGCACAAGAGATTTTAGTGACACGCGTTGATGAGCAAGTCATGTCCTACTTATCAACGTGTACTACAAGCAAAGAAATGTGGGACCGCTTAATATGTCTTTATGAACCATCATCCCAAGTGAGTGTGCATCTCATACAACAACGTTTCTTTAACATGTCGTTCGAGGAACCCATGTTGAAATTTATTAATAATATCGAAGAAATTGCTAACCAATTGAGAAGCATGAACGAGGCACCGTCAGAGAAAATGATGATTACAAAAATACTGATGTCATTACCTGACAAATATAGACATTTTGTCAGTGCATGGGAGTCTGTACCAGATAACCAACAAACTCTGAAGGAGTTAACATCCCGGTTATTGATTGAAGAAGAGAGGAGTAGTGAGTTAATGTCGGCGTCTACATCAGCATTTTTTAGTAAAAGTAAAACTGTGAGTGATAGCGAGCGAAAGTGTCACCAGTGCGGAAAAAGTGGACATTTTAAAAGGCAGTGCAGGCAAATTAAATGTTTCAACTGTGGTAAATGTGGCCATGTGGCAGTAGAGTGCAATCAAGTTAAATGTTACAAGTGCAGTAAGATTGGACATATATCAAAAAATTGTAATAGTTCTAGTAGTAAAAATAGTTATAAAAATGCGTTCATAGTCCAAGAGCCAGTAAATGTAAATTCTTTTGAATTTATAATGGATTCAGGAGCGAGTGAACATATGACATTTAACCAAAGTTTGCTTCAAAATTATAGTATTATTAATAAAAAGGTAATAGTTGGGGACGGTAAAACTTTAGATGTTGTAGGAAAGGGAGATATTTATTTTATGTCATTTAATGGTTGCAAATATATTCCATCTGTAATGTATGATGTGTTGTATGTACCAAACTTAAAAGCAAATTTGTTTTCACTGATAAGTGCCGTTGATAATGGATACACTGTATTAAGTTCTGAAAATAAATGTCAATTTCTTTGTGAGGGAAAGTGTGTAGCTCAAGCAAAACGTTGTGGGAATTTGTATTTAATGGATTTAAAATTTGAATGTAATTATAATAAAGAAAATAGTTCTGCATTACTTAGTTTGTCGAGGTGGCATAAAAGACTGGCTCATCAAAATTTTAGACATGTAAAGGAAATTTTGTTAAAACATAATATAGCATATGATAGGCTGACTGATCAATGTACTTCTTGTATACAAGGCAAGCAGCATAGGTTACCTTTTGTTGACAGTGTTCATCGCTCGGACCGCCCAGGAGAGTTGGTGCATGGAGATTTGTGCGGCCCTATGGAGACGAGGTCCGTTGGAGGGTCCTTATACTTCTTATTGTTGAAAGACGACTACAGTAACTACAGGTATGTATATTTTCTTAAAAATAAGTATGAGACGAAAGAAAGAATTGAAGAGTTTTTGGAACGGTTTGAAAATGAATTTGAATGCAAAGTTAAAAGGTTTCGGTCTGATGGTGGTGGTGAGTTTAAGAATAGGGACTTAGAGAGAGTATTTAAACAGAAAGGGATTGTTCATGAGGTCACTGTAGCGTACACTCCGGAGCAGAATGGCAGGATAGAGAGGGAGATGCGCACCATTGTCGAGTCTGCTAGGACTATGATGATATCTGCAAAAGCTAACAAAGAACTTTGGGGAGAAGCTGTGCATAATGCTGTATTCACAATAAACAGGACAGGCTCAAGCAGTCATAAAGGTAAAACCCCATATGAGTTATTGTACAAGAAAAGTTTTGATGTTAATAATTTAAGAACATTTGGAGCTGACGTGTATGTACATATTCCAAGTCAAAGAAGACAAAAGTGGGACCCTAAAGGAAAACCAGGAAAATTTGTAAGCTATGGAGACAATACAAAGGGATACAGGATTTGGTTTGAAAATGACAGAGATGTTGAAACATATAGAGACGTGATATTTTTAGAGGAGTCAAAATTATGTTTAGATGAGATCAAAGAAGTAGAAAAGAAAATAGAGAGAGGTGAGGTTGATGAAGATGTTCAGGAAAGAGAAGAGCAGACTATATCTGAAGGGGTGACGACAACTAACAGTGAAGTTCAAACAATAGGAGAGAGAGTAGAAGATGTGGGAAAAAGAGAAGAGCAACCAGTTACAGAATATGAGAGAGAAGAAACAGTAAATCAAGAAGAAAGTAGTGAATATGAGGATGGGGAATACTCGGAAGAGGAACGGTTGAAGACAAATGAAGCAGGGTTTAAGGAAGGGAATATGAGGTGTAGAAGAAAATTGAAAAAGCCAAGCTGGATGAGTGATTATGAAGTAGGAATGCTTGCGCAGGAAGAAAAGGAATTAAATTATGATGATGCAATAAATGGAAAGGATGGGAGGAAGTGGCAAGATGCGGTAAACAAAGAGTTAGAAGCCCTGAAAAGAAATAATACGTGGATAGAGACAGATTTACCTAAAGGAAAGAAGAAAATAGATAGCAAGTGGGTATTTAAAGTGAAAAAGAATAATGATGAATTGGTATATAAGGCGAGGCTAGTGGCTAGAGGCTTTAAGCAAGAAAACAAGTTTGATCATTCCGAATTGTATGCTCCAGTTGCTAAGTTACCTACACTGCGTATATTACTGTCTGTAGCAAGTAAATATAATTTGCACATAGAGCAAATGGACGTAAGAAGTGCATTTCTGTATGGCGATATCGATGAGGAAGTTTATTTAGAAAAGCCAAAAGGAATGATTAATGACGGTAAAGTGCTTTTGTTGAGAAAATCTTTGTATGGACTCAAGAAGTCTCCAAGGTATTGGAATGAGAGGTTCAATAGATTAATGATTCAGGAAGGGTTTGTTTCGAGCAAGTGTGATTATTGTTTATATTACAAGCAAGAGTTGAAGTCTTATATTCTGCTATATGTTGATGATATTTTATTGATTTCAGAGAGTAAGACAGAGATAGAAAACATAAAGAAAGTATTGAAGAGTAATTTTGACATGAAAGATATGAATGGAGTATGTAAATACCTAGGCATAAATATATATAAGAGAGGAAACACTATAGAAATTGATCAAGAAGAATATTTAAGAGAATTGTTAATTAAATATAATATGGAAAATTGTAAGGCTGTATCTACACCTATGGAACCAAGTGTTAATATTGAGATGAATAAAATAAATGATGTAGAATTAACTAAGAGATGTAGAATGCTTATAGGTAGCCTAATGTACGCCATGCTAGGCACAAGGCCAGATATATGTTATGCCTTGAGCTATTTAAGTAGGTTCCAATCTAACCCGAGTGAAGATGTGTGGAGAGGTTTGAAAAGGATATTGAGGTATATTAAAGGGACTTTGAGTATGAAATTGATTTATAAGGCTGAGAGTGATGAATGTTTAGTTGGCTATACAGATGCAGACTGGGCAGGGGATAAAGCCGACCGCAAGTCTACATCAGGTTACATCATGCAGGTATATGGTTGCACAGTCTCTTGGTCATCAAGTAAGCAGCAGTGTGTGGCGCAGTCATCAACCGAGGCTGAGTATGTAGCTCTAGCTAAAGGAATTTCTGAAGGATGCTGGATTAAAAATTTGTTAGTAGAAATTAATTTAAAATGTAATAATATTGTTATTTTTGAAGATAATCAGTCAGCTATTCATATCGCAAAGAACCCAGAGCAGCATAAGAGATTAAAACACATTGACTTGAAATACCATTTTATTAGAGATAAAGTTAGAAATAAAATTGTAACACTAAAGTATATTGAGAGTGAGAATCAGGTGGCAGATATATGTACTAAGTCCTTGTGTAAGTTGAAGTTTGAAACGTGTTGTTGTAAACTGTTCTAATAGTAAATTGTTAAAGCTTGTAATAGTAAATCTGTCATAGTTTATTATTTAAAAGTGATGTTACATTGAGGAAGGGTGTTGTGGTAGCAATGTCACATCACTATGAGCGTGCCCCAACACTAGTGTAGTCTGTAAAAAAAAAAAAAAAGAAGCGAGTTTTATGTAATGGCGTCCGTTCCTACTGAGAGAGTTTTCTGTTTTGTTTGTGAGAGTTGTTTGAGTGGAATAAATAAATTAAAATTATAAAGTTGAGTTTCCTTCCTTAAGCCCCAAAAACCTTAACAATATTCATATAATGTCATCTACTAGAAAGAGAGAGAAATAAAAAATCATGTGAAAGAGGGAGATAAAAGATTTGGTTGCTGCAATCCTATCAACGCCTTTGAGCGAGTTAAAAAACAACCGGACAACTACACCCAGAGGCGCTGAACGCGCCTCTCTGATATTTATTATGTAGCAATCTATAGCAATTTACTAACCCTGCATTCCGTAAAACGATAAAAGTGATATTATCGCGAATCCGACCAAAGTCACAAGATAACCTACTTCAATTCAATAGCCCTTATATTTTGTGACGATTTAATTTGGTCGGATTCGCGATATTATTTGCTTTTATCGCAATTCGGAACGAGCCCTAATAAATATCGCACATCACTCATGGTGCGTTCCGAATTGCGATAAAAGCGATAATATCGCGAATCCGACCAAATTAAATAGTCACAAAATATAAGGGCTATTGAATCAGTAGGTTATGTTGTGACTTTGGTCGGATTCGCGATATTATCACTTTTATCGTTTTACGGAACGCAGCCCCCCTAGCACGTCCACCAAAATACGATATGATAAAGCGGTTTATCGCGGTGAATTGTCAAAATACAATAGGGTTTCGTCGTATTTCACCGTTCACCGCGATAAATCGCTTTATCATATCGTGTTTTGGTGGACGTGCTACGGGGGCTGGGTCACTACCACGTTACGCAAGTATCGTATCTCTATTAACCGTGCGTTCCGAATTGCGATAAAAGCGATAATATCGCGAATCCGACCAAATTAAATAGTCACAAAATATATGGGCTATTGAATCAGTAGGTTATGTTGTGACTTTGGTCGGATTCGCGATATTATCACTTGTAACGTTTTACGGAACGCAGGGTAAGTCTGTGACGTTACGTCAACGTCATGTTGTTCGCGGAATGATTCAAGAACAGACAATCATATTTTGAGATCTCTATTTAGGACTACGTTTGGAAAAAAAGCGCGGGAACTTCACATAGTAAAGGCGGGCTCTTTAAAATATTTTATTTGTAATTTTTTAATTGTAGTCAGTTACTTAATAAAACACAAACAAAAGAGGTATATAACATATAGGCATTAAATAATATTATAAGCAGATATGGGGAAGCGGAGTTCGAGAAAAAGAAAAAAAAAGGAGGATGAACCGGAGTCTGGTGATGCAGATAGGGAGACAGATGAGGTAAGGTTGGTAGAAACGGATATGTCCTCTTCGGACAGTGATGAAGAAATAAGCAATGCAGATAGGTACAAGCCTTATTATGTTACTGACTATATACGCAGATATCCGGAAGAAATTAGCGGCACTGAATTTGTGGTTTTTGTTGAGTCATCAGACATCCAGAAACCAATTGGAACAAGAGATCTTCTTTCTTTGTCAACTTGTTTAAAGCGCTTTAACAAAGGCGTCAAATTTTTAAGAAATATCAATAAGTTTAAGATAGGTATTTATTTTGAAAAACCAGACTTGGCGAATGCCTTTTTAAATAATAATACCTTCTTGAAAGAATACAAATTCAAAGCCAGTATTCCTGCTGCTACAACTGAGGTGTCCGGAGTTATAAGAAATGTACCTACCATTATATCAAACAAGAGAATATTTACTATGATAACAAGTACAAAAAAAATAATAACAATAAAAAGAATAATGAAAAAAATAAATGTGACTGAGGGTTTTATATTACAACCTACAACTACAGTAATAGTGACATTTGCCACTTCCATTTTGCCAAATCATATAGATATTGGTGGTTGGAGACATGATGTGTCTCAATATATACCACCAGTTAAGCAATGTTACAAATGTTTGAGATACGGACATTTGGCAAAATATTGTAAAAATTCTGAAAAATGTAGTATATGTAAAGAAAATCATAACTATAAGACTTGTACAGTTCCTATCGAAAAAGCTACTTGCATTCATTGTGATGGCAATCATACTAGTGTGTCTCCAATATGCCCAGTTAAAAAACAGAAAATCATTGAAAATAGAAATAAATATAAGCCTGCTTCTTATGCAGATATTACAAATCCTTTAAATTTTCCCAAATTAGAAAGTAAGACAAAAAATAATGTAGATTTGTTTACACTGCTCAATACTGACAGCAAGTGTCTCTCATTATTAGTTGAAACCATAACTAAATGTGTTTCTTTGCATAATACTCAAAATACTTCTATAAATTCTAAAAGTGTTTTAGAGGTCTTAAAAAATACTTTTGGTAAGCAATCAAATCCCCACAATTCACCCCCAATCAATTGAATATCGTACAGTGGAATGCTCAAAGCTTATTAAGCAATCAACTTATTTTTACGAAATTTCTTTATGACCATTTTATTCATATCGCAATTATATGTGAAACATGGCTAAAGCCTCAGAAGCAGTTTAAAATCAAAGGTTATCATATTGAACGTAATGACTGTGGCAACAAGCATAATGGTGTTGCTATTTTAATCCATACATCATTAAAATATCAAAAAGTAACATCTTATTTTGACAACTCTCTTCAAACAATTGTAATACATTTAGAACTAAATCAGAACACTATTTCAATAGCCAGTATATATTGTCCAACAAATTGTATTCCCAGTTTCTCTAAAAATAAGTTTAAACATTTCTTGAATTCTCTCCATAGGCCGACGATTATAGCTGGTGACTTCAATGCTCATCACTCAATTTGGGGATGTCCGTTATCGGATTCCAGAGGTAAGGATATTCTTGAGTGTTTAGATGAATGCAATTTAGTCCTGTTGAATGATGGTCAGGTCATAACTGTCGGTTCTCATTCTTGGAGACCCAATGGTTTGGACTTGACTATGGTATCTCCTTCATTAGCTCTTCGCTGCGAATGGTCAGTACACGACGATCCATTGGGCAGTTATCATTTGCCAACATTTACTAAGATTACATTCAATAGTAGTTCACAATGTTTTAACTCTCAAAACAATTTTCAGGATGAAAATGATTTTAACAATCGCATTAATCATAGATTAGTTGATTGGAAGTTGTATTCTTCAATTGTTAATAAGGATTTAGATAATTTTCAATGTAACCCTATTAGTAATCCAATAGATTCATACAACTCTTTTTGTCAAATCATTTTGACAGCTGCACAAAAGTCAATTCCCTCTCGTACCTCTCGGTCCGAATCACGTAACATTGCTACTCAAAACTTAAAATCAAAATATCGAACAGTTCCTTGGTGGAATAGTAATTGCGCTAAAGCTGTCCAGGAAAGCAAGCAAGCCTATCTTGATTTTAAGAATAATCCTTCTCAAGAAAAATATATTAATTTCAAAAGATTACAAGCTGCTAAAAAACTTACCATTAAGAGAGAAAGACTAAGTAGTTGGATAGAATTCTGTACAAAATTAAATCGATTGACACCAGTTTCAGTAGTATGGGGTAACATGAGAAAACTTACACATAAAACATATAAAAAGCAAAATAGTGATTTTTCGTGGGTCAGTGATTTTTTACGTAAATACACGCCTGACTTTGTGCAAAATAACAGGCCAATTGTGAAGGACAATAGTTTACCAGATAATCAGTCATTCCTCACTGATCCATTTTCTTTTGACGAATTAACTGCAGCTCTGAAATCTAGAAAAAACACTGCTTGTGGATTAGATAGTTTATCGTACAAGATGTTTCAGCTACTTAACACTGACAATCTTTATAAGCTTTTACAAATTTATAATATTTTATGGCAAGATTGCACAATTCCTCCTAATTGGAAAATGGACTGCTTGGTTCCTATTTTAAAACCTGGAAAAATTGCATCTCATCCCGATTCTTATCGTCCTATCGCTTTAACGTCTTGTGCTGGTAAATTATTTGAACAGCTAATCAAACAAAGATTGGAATTCTTCATAGAAAAGAACTCAATTTTACCTTTAAACCAGTTTGGGTTTAGGCGTGGACTTTCGGCTCAAGAAAGCTTAGCACATTTTTTTTTTGGACGTCACTACAGCTCAAAAGAATATGGAGTATACAATAGCAGTGTTTTTTGATATAGAAGGTGCATTTAATAACGTTAATCGTGGTATTTTGTTTGAATCTCTATTATCTTTCTTACCTGTAAAAATTGCTTATTGGATATATGCTTTTCTCACGGATAGAAAAGTGTTTGTCAAAATAGATAATAAATTTTTAGGCCCTAGATTTTCGAGCAAAGGTGTATGTCAAGGAGGCATCTTGAGTCCTATTCTGTATATTTTGTATATAAGAAAACTAAATTCCATTCTTAATAATAATTTAGTCAACAATCTTCAGTTTGCTGATGACCTTGTCATTTATTGTAAAGGTACTAATGTATTAGATATTCAATTAACATTAAATAATAATCTAGTGAAGCTGGCAGATTACTTCTCAGAACTTGATTTAAATGTTAGCCTTTTAAAAAGTAAAGTTGTAATATTTTGCCCAAAATACAGTTCTCTACCTCTAATTAATATTACATACAGCAATCATACTTTGCCTATTGATAATTCAGTTAAATTCTTGGGTGTTATTTTTCACGAAAATCTTACGTGGGATTTATATGTTGATTGCTTGGTGAGCAGAGCTTTAAAAGCCACTAATGTAATTAGGTCCGTTACTGGATTGAAATGGGGTGCTGATCCTAAAATTGTGTTAATGCTTTATAAAGCTTTGGTCAGAAGTCATTTTGAGTATGCTTTCTTTTGTTACGCTTCCGATCCAAAATACATAGATATTATTGATAAAATACAGAATAAGAACTTACGATTAATACTAGGTGCTATGAACACTTCCCCAATAAATTCTATGCAGGTCGAATGTCATTTACCACCAATGGTTATTCGCTTTAAATTTTTAAAACTTAAATTTCTTTTTAAACTCTTATCACGTTCGAATAATGATCTTTTAAATAAATTAAATGTATGTTCCACTAACACTTTTCTTTCAAAGAATTTCTCACATTTTATAAGTTTAAAAGAACAATGTAATATATTTTGTAGTACTACTTTACATTGTTATAGTGGCTCATATGCTAGTAAATTCTGTGACATTCATATTGTCCTACATAAAGATTTTAAAGATAAATATGATGTTTACGAAAGTCTACGGGCTTATAATGATTATCGATCAATTTATACAGATGGTTCAAAGACGAATGTAAGTGTTGCAGTAGCTATGTATGATGCAGGTAGTAAAACTGGACATAGTTTTAAAATGTGCCAAAATGCCAGCATATTTTCTGCTGAGGCGAATGCTATAATTGTAGCTCTTAACTACATTCAACAGTTCAGCCAATACAAAAAATGGATTATTATTACTGACAGCATGAGTGTGTTGATGGCTTTGAGAAATCCTTCCTTTTCATCAGTCACAAATCATTTAATATATAATATCCGAGATCAGATACATCATTTAAAAATAAATTATCAAATAGACATTATATTATTTTGGACTCCAGCTCATATCGGTGTATATGGAAACGAGGAAGTAGATAAACTGGCCAAAACTATGAACACTCTAGACGTACCTATAAAAAACATATCAATTTCATATACTGATTGTACAGCTCTAATCAAGAAAGAAATATTGAAGCTATGGGAAGAACACTGGAATAGTACTTTGCTCATAAAAGGGAAGTGGTATCGAGAAATAAATAATAAAATAAAACAACCCTGGTTCAATAGACACAATTACATAAACAGAAGATTTTTTACTATTATTTGCCGTTTGCGAATTGGGCACGGTCGATTCAATGACCATTTGTACCGGCTAGGCATGACTTCTTCCCCATCGTGCAACTGGTGCAACACCACCTTACCTCAATCTCTGCATCACCTTTTTTACGAATGTCCAATTTTTGCCCTGCAAAGAAACATTTTATTAGAAGAAATTTCAAAAATAATGAAACACCAGCAAGATCTACCGCGCTCTTTACAAAAACTTCTTTCCATTGAAAAATGCTTTGAAGCAATTTATGAATATGTAACCTCTACGTTTGGCGATTTGTGAATTCAAAAGAAGAATTAATAACAATAGTTTATTGCATACAGACTAGGCTGTATGGTTGACGCCTTTGCCTTTCCCAAATGGGATAAACAAAATTAAAAAAAAAATTAAAAAAAAACAGAATATTTTTTATTTTATTTAGTATCTTCGTGGTATCTTCTAATTTCAATAATGAGATAGTCGATTGTGAATTTGTGAGTCTGTTTCACCCAACAAAAAGTTTTTTATCACCAGTTTTATAAACAAGTTAAAGTTGACTCAAATTAAAGTTTCAAGTGTTTTGTGTCTATCCTTGTTTAATAAACTTTTAATTTATTTACATTTTTTTTTTATTTCACAATGGTTGCTGGTAAGTGCATATTAAATCAATTATCCATTTATCGCTTAAAAATTAAAAAAGCTATGAACAGAACATGTTCTTGGCTGAAACAAATAGGTAGTCCTTGATGGTATTTTTCCATCTAATTAATTATTGAATCACCAATGTGATTGCGCTTACAAGAACCTGTTTGCCTTAGCCGTAGATTAGTTGGACTGGCAAAAATATGATGCTCATTTTCATGTTAAAAACCAGCGAGAGTAAAATAATACATTTGTTAATCTGTTTTGATTCCAAGTCACCTTTACCTACAATGTGTTATTAATTGACATCTCAATTGAAGAGACATACCATATTTCTCTTCAAAAATAACTACTTAATGCCTTACTAAGCTTTTCATAATCCAACTAAAAGATATTAAGCTAACTAATATCTCTATTTCAGTATAGTTATAAATTAATGTGCCACATTAATTGCATTAAGTATTTATCATAATTTAAAAAAATAATACTTCATGCTACAATTTGTAATAAAAAATAATACAAGACAGTTAAGATACTTGGAATGATGAAGTCATAATATGCCCAGGGGGACTAACTATAACATATTAAAAAATGTAATTACCAGCCTGTCAACATAAGAGAAGCAAATACTGTGAATATAGTAACTACTGTTTTCATGTGATGTTATTATAAAACAGAGCTGTATAGGTGGGTTAGTATCATTAGAATACATACTAAGGAAACATAACAATAAAAAATCCCTTAAAGCCTATGTTGCTATTTTTAACCAGTAACAAGGCTAATGATATTAACATGATTTATTGGACAGAAGTATTTCTTGTGGAACTTTATGGCTAATTACCCTTCATGGACGCTCCAGTGAGCTGGAGCGCATTCAGAGCCTCTAGGTGTAGTTGTCCTGTTGTTTTTTAACTTGCTCAGTGGCATTGAAGGGATTGCAGCAACCAAATCTTTTATTTCCCTCTTTCACATAAATTTTTTTTTTTTTTTTTTTTTTTTATTACTAATTTAACACTCCACAGACTCGTGGTCCGTGCTCTTTTCATGGAATCTTCTCATTGTGATCTATTTTATTATAATTATTATATTAAGACTTACGACTACTTTTTACTCCTAATCTAAGGTGAGTTGCGCAACTCAATCAATTTAAAAATTTAAATATATATCTTAATAATATCTATTTATACTTATATATACTTAATTATACTCAAATATATATCTTAATAATATTATACTATATGTTAATAATTTATGTATGGACTATTTCACAATTTTTGGATCATTATAATTATTATGCCAGTATTCCTGGGTAACTTATGCTAACAAGATTTGGTCAGTTAATATACTCGTATTTGGCATAATATATGTTGCGTGTTTTTTTTATTTTTATTTTAGTTACACCAAGGTCGCTCCGCCTGATAGGGCCCTGAGTACCATTTTTTTATTGTATTCCATGACCACTTCATCTGTTGCTATGCTGGGAAGGGCAATGAGACGTCTAATTGCGTCGTCCTCCTTCAACTCCCGGTAAAAGTAGGTGCAGGATACCGTGTGTCTGGTAATGGCAACCACCGCGTGAGGAACACTATCGTGGACAGGGTTCTTCCTTTCTGCTCCTCTGAGCACAACCACGTGATCGTACGTTAGTCCCTGTGCTTCGTGGATCGTCAGCAGTCTAGATTGTTCTCTGGTGCCGAACCCTTCCCTCCCATACGCTTCTTTCTCGTCTTGAGTAAAGGTAAGGAAGAGAGTATTTGGGTTACCCCTTCGTAACATCGCCTCCGATGCCATTCTGCATGTCATGGACCTCAGCACTTGCCGTGATGTGTAAATACCCTTGTAGATATTTTGGAGGGCATACACCACATCCATCGGACTTCGGTGTGTGCAGAGGAGCTTTTCTGTTACCGACGTGATGGCGGCGGGGCTTCCGTAACGCATCTCGAACAGGTTGTCTCTGTCTATGAAGGGGATCTGATTTGTATCGGTCATTAGTACCAATTCTCTTGCCCCGGTCAGCCTTGTTGCCATGATGATAGCTCCAAAATGGACTAGGAGAGCTTCGTCCACCAAAAGGCGTTTTGATGCTTCCACACCATTGATGAGAACTGAGGCAATGGTTCTTATTTTCCCCTTCACGACCGCCCCGAATCGAGTCGTCACTTTGTCCAACAGTTCTTTTGCCGTCTCGAGTGTGCTAGTGATGATCATATCTTCCTTCATTTGGAAGTTATTGAGGAGCCACGTGGTCTTCCCGCAACCCGGCACACCGTCAACCCATCTGATTGCCAGTTTACCCCATGGTTCGGAGATCCAAGTTCCACTCACGGATTCCGCCGTTTTTAGAATTCGGTCCTCCAGCATGAAGCGGGTGCACTTGGCAATTACCACTATTGGGTCCTCGATCGGTGTGCAGAATGTGATTGCTCCCCTTTCGTCAGTTGCTTCATGATCCACCAGCACCATGCCTGACGTGCCACTGTACGCCGCCATCTGCTTTTTATCTATAGGGCGAGTTCCCGCCACCACAGTCCCGGTGTCGTTGTTATAGACCACCGCCCTCGCCCCGTCCAGGAGTTCCTGTAGTAACATGCGGGCGTTTATCTGAAATGCCTCAAGTATCTTGCTGCAGGTGGTGTGTTTTACCTGCAGCGTCGCCCGCAGTGTCCCCAGGTACTCTAGATAGGCGTTGACTAGGTCATCTCCGTCCCGGTCAGTGACTATTCTGGATGGCGGTCTCACCCTTCCCATGTCTGCCAGTGTGGTTTTGGGTGAGGAGACCGTTCTATGTTTGGGGACCGAGTCCAGTACTGTCTCACTGCTTGTTCTACGAGGACGAGCGTGGCCCAGGGCAACAAATATGCCCCTGACGAGGTCGTCTGTCGGGGATTGTCTTTGTGATTGGAGGCGTCTTCTTTCGTTTGCTTCTTGCATCGCCTCCTCGTGTTGCCTTTGTGCCCGGGCTGAGCCACTTTCTGTTAGTTCATTGCGTGGAGTCTGCTCGTGGTCTTTGAGCAGAAAGTCGAGGTTTTGGCCTCTTCCCTCGTACACGATAATTTTGTGTTTTCGGGAGGCCTCCAATAAGGGAGTGTAATCGGACACTTTCCCTTTCTCGAGATCTACCTTCATGACATCCACGCTGATAACTCTTGGGTCTCCGTCCATGTTTAACAGCAGTTCCCCCGCTATAGTAAAGGACGACTTCTCAATGTGCCAGTCCAGGAGCAGGATCGACTTATTCCTGAAACGTACAATCCGGCATTTTTGCCCTGCGAGCATCACCTCAGGCATTGCATCAAACACTTTTCTTTTAATGGTCGCCCTGGTAGTGCTGCCTTTTAGCAGGACTGCTAGGCCAGGTGATATGGCAACGTGCTTCCTTGTTCTGGACATACAGAAACTAATGCCAATCCTTTCTCCTGCACTATCCATGAACAACGCCACAGCCCTCGTGAGGAGACCCACTGTTCCTTTTTCTCCGTCGCTCAACCACTGCATTTGCGTTATCGTTGGGGCCACGTAAGGTTCCCGCGTTCGTGGTGCCATATTTACCGACCCATCATCACCCCCCTGCGCTGGTGGAGTACAGTTCTTGTTTCGCTGTGTTGCCAGATCGGCTGCTATTTGTATAAACTGCACTAAGGGTGGTTTTGCCTTTTTATCCATCAGTAGCGCATGGATATTCTCTTTCCTTATCACTATCTTGCCTAGTCTATGTTCTAAGTCATGGCGGGCACTGGCAAATCTGGGACAGTCCAGGATCACGTGCCATACCGATTCAATCTCCCCGGGGTCACATTCACAATATGGATTGTCCTTGAGTTTGAATCGGTACAGATATTCTGCGAACCCCCCGTGCCCCGTGAAGACTTGTATCAGACGAGGTGATGGTTTTTCTTTCCTGACCCAGCTATAGGCTTTCGCCTGATCTGGAAAGAACCATTTGGTCACTCCTCCTGTAGAGGAGGTAACGTACCTATCCTGCCATTTTCGGATCGTCTCTTCCCTTATCTTATTCTTCACGAACGACACGGGGATCTCACAGTAGTCCCGCGTTCCGTTTACCACCCGCGCTGCTTTTTTGGCTAATTCATCTGCTCTTTCGTTTCCTGCTGTGCCTACGTGTGCTCTCAGCCAGAACAGTTTGACCTCTCCACCGTTCCTTCTGATACTTCTGATGTCTTCATGTATCCTCTGCACTAGATGATGGCCTGCTTTGGGGTTCGTGATGATCTCCAATGAGGATCTGGAGTCACTCAGTATTGTTGCTGAGGTGACACCCTCTCTCCGGACCATCTCTATCGCCCTATGCAGAGCATACAGTTCAGACTGGAAGACCGTACAGGCGGGATCGAGACTAAATGTGTAACTGGCGGTTTCTTTTCCCTCTACCCACCACGAGACGGCGGCTCCAACCCCCTCATCAATTTTACTGCCATCTGTGTATATTTGTGGGTCTTGGATTTTGTGCTTCCGTATGGTCTCTACGGATGTATCCTCTACACATTCATATTCTATCAGAACCCGCTCGGATGGATGAGGTCTCCCAGAAAATGATGTTTCCTTTTCCAGTATACTGCCTGGTGGTAGGTGGTCTCGGCAGTCCCTTTTTTTTGTTCTATAGAGGGATGCTGTTTCATGTACTCGCAGGTCAATCGGGAGCAGTCCAGATAATGTAAGAGCGGACGTCAAGGACACTGTTCTATAAGCTTTGCAGACTTTTATTGCAAAGTTCCGTTGTACCGACTCTAGCTGCTTTTTGACGAGTTCCAAATCCGTGGCCTGGCTCCATGCTCCACTGGCGTATAGGATAATAGGTTCAATGACCGCTAGATATATCGTCCTGATGATTTCACTATTTAGACCCCATGTTACTTACGCCGTGCGTGCTAGTTGTTTATATATATTAGTTACCTTTCTACACTGCTCTGACACATGCTCGGCGAAGTTCAGGTTTCTGTCGATCGTGAGTCCAAGCACTTTAATTGCTGTCACCAGTTCGATATTCACTCTGGACATCGTCACGATGGGGGGGTCGTACTTCAATTTCTTCGTTATCACCATGGCCTTGGTTTTGTGCGGCGCGAAGTTAAGTTTATTACGTCCTCCCCATTTCACCACTCTGTCCAGGATCTCATTTGCGGTCTCCTCCACTTGTTCGCCTGTTTCACCAGTGAAAACCAGAACCACATCATCTGCGAAGGCCTGGCAGTGTACATCCCTCCCCTGTAACTGTTTGAGCAGGGAATCCAGGATTATGTTCCAAAATGTGGGTCCTCCTATTGATCCCTGGACACATCCCTTGGTGGTCTCTTTCCCTGCTTTTTCCCTCATGTAGTTAACCTCCACTTTTCGATCTCGTAGGTATGATTCGATCATGAAGTAGAGGTTTCGGGGACATTGTTTAATTATCAGCTGTTTTTTGAGCGCTGGCCACCAAGCATTATCAAAGGCGCCCTCTATGTCAAGTGACACCATTAGGATTAACCTTTTTTCTTTGAGCTTCATCCTTATGTGCTCGACCAAGTCACAGAGGGCGTCTTCAGTTCCGCGTTGCGGCATGAAACCGTATTGGTTCGCGCTCAGTGTAGGGAGAATATGCCACTGCAGTCTGGCGATTACTAGTTTTTCCAGTATTTTTCCAAGCACCGACAGCAAGCCAATTGGTCGGTATGACTTAGGATGCGTATAATCGTCCTTTCCCGGTTTTCTTAGGATGATAACGTGTGCCACCTTCCATTGGGCGGGAAAGTGTCTCAGGGACAAGCATTTATTCGCTATGCCCAGGAACACTCCCCCGTCGTTTCGGATTGCTGCTGTGCACACATCGGCTGTTAGTCCGTCCGGCCCTGGTGCCTTCTTAGGGTTTAAATTCCTTAATACTGACTCCAGTTCGGCAGTAGTAAACGGTGGTTCGTCCGGTCCTAGCCGATCATCCCTCCAGCTTTGGCTCTCTGTCACTGCCCGGATTTTTGTGTGGTACGCTGTGTCGGTCTCAGGTGTGTCGTCTGCATAGAAAGTTGTTGTAAGGAGTTCAGCGGACGTCAGCGGGGTTAGTGCGCTACCGTTATGGTCTTTTAGGAGTACATCCTCTTGCCTTCCCGATGTTTTCCTTAAGATTCTGTACACTTTGTCCCACATCGTCTCTTTTTCTTGCGTTGTGCAGAACTCCCTCCAATTTGTAGTCTGTTCGCAACTGACCATTTCTGCGTATTCGGTCTTTGATCTATGGTAGTCTTGCCAGACCTGGTTTTTTCGGTGAGGGGCTGCGTTCCTTATTTTGCGCTTCATCCGAAGTACCTCCCTCTTTTTTGATTCCAATTCTTTTGTCCACCAAGGAGGGGTTGGTTTCCCGTTTTTTATTGCTATTTTTGGGATAACCTGATCGCAGGTGTCCTTTATCAGCTTGATGTAATCAGTTACTATAGCATTCAGATCTTCTTCAGAGTCAGCTAGTGAGGGGTCCATATTCACTGCTTCTATATTAAATTTAAAAGTCTTTATAAAATCCGACCACTTTGCTTTAGCAGTGTTGTAAATCCGGGTGGTAATGGGTTTTAAACTGCCTATAGGGTTTGTTAGGCCTACGGTAAAGGTAATTGCATTGTGATCAGATGTTGTTAGATGTCTGTCCACTTTCCAGTTGGTGATTTTCCCTAGCAGGGATTGGCTGCACGCTGTGACGTCTACGTGGCTTTCGTAGAGTTTACCTGCTCTGTATGTTTCGAAGGTGGGTGTGTCCCCTGTGTTCAGTATTTCTAGGTCCATTTCATTAAGGAACGCTGCGTACTTTTCACCTCTCCGGTCCTCAGATCTACTGCCCCACCACGGGCTCCATGCGTTTATATCTCCCGCCACGATTAGGTCCCTAACACCGAGTTTATTAATCATTGTGTTAACCCGATTTATGTTAGTGTCTATTTCTTCATTCCCCTCGAAATAAACAGATATAACTCCAAGCCGCAGACCCCCCGCCTCCAGCCACACAGCCACCTCGGTTTTCGTGGCAAGCACAGGGTCTTGTATGACCCTGAGTCTGTCACCGAAGACGATAATCGCCGCTTTCACGGGTTTGACCAAGGTGCCGGTGCACTGTATGATCTTGGTGCCAGGATAACGTTTTACTGTACCTTGATTTCCCACATAAGGTTCTTGCACGATGGCAATGTCTACTTTGCGTTGGTCCGCAACCTGAAGCAATTCTGCCGTGGCTGTTTTGGAGCGGTGCAGATTTGCCTGGATGATATGCAGATCTCTGCTCGCTCCGAGGGGTATCAGTGGCATGCCTTTAGCAGTACGTAACTTTCTCCCTGGCTATGGCATCCCATTTTTGCCACAAGGGACAGTCATGGCTAAATGCGTTGTGCTGGCTATCTTCTGGTTTGGTACCCTTTGTCTCAAAGCAATTGAGGCATTTTGGCGGTTTGCCCTCTTTACGGACTCTGCAGTCCGTCCATCTGTGTTTATGGCCACAATGACTGCATCGGTCTTCTGTTTCTTTGCAGAGCATTTTTGTATGGCCATAACCTAGGCACTTCGTGCACTGCACCAGTGGGGACAGGTCGAAGACCGGTCGCCTTTGGAGGTCCAGGTACACAACACCCACCTCCAACAGTGCTTTATGGAGCGGTGGTGATACCTCTAGCACCGGGTGGCATTCTAGGCTGTTTCTGGCACGTTTCCTGTATCTGACCTTGATCGTGGCGTCCTTCACAGCTATATCCTTAAAAAGATGTTTATTTTGCGAGGTCAGGAACTGTATTATGTCTTGGTCCTTGTGATAGGCCAAGACATCCTTAATAATTACTAGAGGGTTTGATGGCCTTGCCACCTCCACCATCAGGTTCCGATGGCTTTTAACCTTCTCCCTAGCCAGGCATAGGTCTTC
Organism: Schoenobius gigantellus; assembly: GCA_963935595.1. Classification (NCBI taxonomy): domain Eukaryota; kingdom Metazoa; phylum Arthropoda; class Insecta; order Lepidoptera; family Crambidae; genus Schoenobius; species Schoenobius gigantellus. The sequence continues at coordinate 13,694,189 of OZ012559.1, read as the reverse complement.
TTTTGTGTTGCAGCTAAGTATTACCTTGCGGTTCCTAGCTTTCCTGATCCGTTCTACCTTAACGCCGGTATTCTTGCTGTCGAGAGCTGTCCTGATCTCTTCAATATTTATATCAAATTTTTATTTCTCTCTCTTTCTATCAGATGACATTTAAGATTATGGCCCCCTATATCATCCAATCACGTAAGAGTATTTCAGTAATAAATATCAAAGCATTTTACAACTATCAAATTTGGTGGTTTTTCGGTTGTAACTCACTCTGACACTCTAAGGTCTTGAAGGGGCCGATTGATTCACCCGGGTGTCACGCTCGAAGGCATTGAACGGGTTTGGAGGGAAAAGTTGTACTTTTTGCTCTAAAGTTGTACTTGTACTGGCTCTGAAAGCACTCCTGAGCTTATCTCTATGACAGATTACCACAGTGGCAGCTTAGAAAGCTTAAGGAATGTATGGTATGTATGGAATTACTTTTAAATAGACTTTTGAGACTATTATTGAAGTAGGTTTCTTGTTCAAAGACAGCATTTAGGCAGTGATTATAGTGCTTGGTCTGGCTGGTGATCCCAACATGTTTAGTGCTAGCGGTACACATTATGTTTCAGGAAAAAACCGCATTTGATGTTAAAAGCAAGCCACTTGGCAGAATTGTTGTTAAGACCCTTTTGAACGATTTTGCCCATAGTGATTTTTGATTGGTCCCTTAGGGGGGATTTTTGGGGGGGTGGGTGGTAAAATACCCCCAAATCATAAAATTGCTAAAATATACGGATTTTGACAATCGAGGCCTCCATTTCGATTAATTTTTGGTCGCTGAGATCAAATTTGATGCTATTATGGTCATCCGAACAGTAATTTTTCATTTTTTTTTTGATATAATAAGTTTTTTAACGAAAATTTTGAAAAATGATAAACGTGAGTACACCAGCTATATCAGAGTCGATTTCTACTAAATCGATGCCTCTGAATCGAAAAATGACAACAAAATTGAAATTTGGTGAAACTTCTCCAGAAACCATCGGCTACGTCAATATTTTAGGGTAATTTTTGTTCTCCAAGGGGAAACGGAAGTCGGAATATCGCATCACAAGTTTAAACACAAGTTCAAACTTGTCCGCCGACCAGTACCAACGGTTTTTCGCTGCACACTCGCTGTGCGCACTCGAGTCGCGGATTGCCCGAGATGTTTGCTTAGGTTTCTTCATGTGCACGAAGTACCAGCGATTCTTGCGGAATTTGTTTTTAGGCCTGTAACTTTTATTGTGTGTTGTGTCAAGTCAACTGTTCTACACATTGTTGGAGACGCCTGCCGTGGTGAGTACTTTCTTTTCGTTAGCATAACTGCATGCAAGCAAGCATGCTACATGCAAGCAAGCATGCAACATGCAAATAAGCATGCAACATGCAAGCAAGCATGCAACATGCAAGCAAGTATGCACAGTGCAAGCATGCATGTACCACGCAAGCAAGCATGCACCTTGCAAGCAAGCATGCACATGCATGGTTTCTGTCACGGCTCCTACGCTGCGGGGCTCCAGCGGTCCCACGCGAGCTTATCGTCGCAGATGGTTTTCGCTCACCACCAGCGGCGAGCGTTAAAACCACCTGCTCCTCAGCTCGCGGGCCGCCTCGCCCCTCTGCGCCTACGCGGGTTTGAATTACACTCTAGGGGTAGGACAAACAAGACTATGTGGAGTCGGTTTTGCAGCGATTCGTTTCTGTCACTAGTAGTATGAATGAAATACTTTGTCAAATAAAAAATCAATATATACTATGAAAAAAATATATCAAATGAATATATGTATACAATATTCGAGTATCATATTTGATTAAAATAATATATGAAATGTTATTATAAAAAGTTTAGTAAAACAGAGAGTAAACATTGTATCTAATGAACGTGATATTCCTTATAATAAAATCATTCCTAATTATAAGAAATGCCCCAAAATATTAGGGATATCATTAATTAGACACCTAAAATTATGGCAAAACATTTTAGGACTACCGATATTATGTCAAAAGATATTAGGGATTTCATTAATTATGCTTCATAAAATTATGCCTTTGGATAATTGTGCCTTATACAAATTATGCAAAGAAAAAATTATGTGACGTTAATGTTATGCTTTTCGATTATTATGCTTAGTGATTTATGCCAAGCGTCTTTATGACAAACAACATTATGCAAAATGAAAGGTCCCCGTCAGAAGGACATTTCAGAGTCTATTACTTGTCCTAAATTTGGGATATAAAATGCTTGGCGCAACGCTAATCTAGAAAAGTTAAAACCATACAAATACATTTAGTGTCGGGGTTCAAAGTCAATGATCTGGATGAAGGCAATGGCATTGAAGGCAATCTACAGAATCGGTACGCCAAGTATCACAAGAATAGTTGCGCTCGCCAGTTTTTGCCTGTTGATAAACTTATCACTGGTTTACAATCAAAAATTAAGGACACAAGTACAAGCCAGGCTGTGGCTACTGTATTTCACGCCTTTTAGTTTTACCTGTTAAGGCTCGTAACATTGAGGCCTCGTTTACGGAGACGCGGGGCGTCGCGCGACGCGTGTGGCGTGGCGTCTCGCGGCGCGTCAGACGTTTTTTCTGTTTACGGTGGGGCGGCGCGTGAAGCGGCACTCATAATCGCACGCGTAAACACAAACATAGGGCAATATACCATGTTATTCATAGAGATACGAGACGGGAAGCGTGGCGGTGCCCGCCGCGGCGCCCGCGGCGCATCCTCAAGCGTGTAGCGAAGCACGCGGCGAGCATCGCTGCCGCGCATGCGGGCATCGCTTCATCGAGAATTGTCGCTGCGTGCGCCGCCGCGATAAACGCCGCGTGAGACGCGGCGGTGCCATCCGCGGACTCGGCCGTAAAAAACGCGCCATTTCAAGCAAAGGCGTGTAAAATCGCTTCTCCGTAAACGCACTCATACAACGCCATATGTTTGAATTCTGTGCAGGCCGTGCCGCGGGCCGCGCCGCGCGTCACCCCGCGTCTCCGTAAACGAGGCCTGAGAACTATGTATATGTATTTGTGGTTGGCGGGTACGTAATTGGCGTCGCTTTGTTAGTTATTGATCATATTTCAATCGATTTATACGAATGCATTATAATATGCCGCCCTAATGCGAGGGTGGATTGAAAGTTCCGTGTAAAGTTATTTTTTTATCACGTCATTTGGATGACGTACACTGTGGAAGTATAACATTTTATAAGTATTTACGGTTGTTAAATAAGAGCGAATTAAAAAAAATCAGCACCGTCGTATATTACTGTAAAAAATGGGTTGCAGAATTCAAATGTAAATCAACTTGGTTTTTCTAAGGACTGGGTCGTTGGGTCCTAAGGTCCTTGGATTGCTTTTAGCTGAGCAAAAACGCATTCGACTTATAATTTTTCGCAACTGTTGGGAGATGTTTGAGCCTGATCCGCTATGAGTAGGCGCGAGACCGATTTTTTGACAGATTTGTAACAATGGATAAAACTTCGGTTCATCATTAGTCTCCATTGTCAAAACAACAAACCATCCAATGGATGGATGGATGGAAATCTAGTCAGCCGACCACACAGAAATCGGAGGCAATATTGTCGGCTGGCAAGGTGGCATCATCAGTTTATTGAGATGCTAAGGGTGGACTTACTTGCAAAGGCCAAACAATAAACTATGCAATATGCATGCTATTGTACTCTTTTGCGTCGATTGCGTAAAAAATTAAAGTGAAGCCCAGGTTTACTCAGAAAGTAGGTATGTGTTGTTTCATCAGGTTAATGCTCGCGTTCACACATCTGGTTTATCCATGGCTTAAATATTCGTGATTGTGGGTTTTCAAACCGGTAAAGAAGCCTTAGTTTAGAAAGCAGATTAAGAAAATGCATAGAGCTAAATAGAGATTACGTACGTGGTAAAATATAACAATATTTTTTATTGTATTTTATTTTGTTTACTTGGTTAAGCCACAAATTTTTGAACCTACCCTCGTCGTACCTTAATTATGGCTCTGAAGGCGAATTGTACTATTCAACAACCCAACCCATAGTGAACCGTTTCGTTCGAACGTCTCATCGGAGCACAGAGATTGACTTTCAAATGCTCGATGACGTGATATTGTGGACTGGACTAGACCGTCGCTTTTTAGCAATGAGAAACATTGCTAAAAAGCGACGGTCCAGTTTCAGCGAATACTGTGATTTACTAGTGCCGCCGCCTGAACCTGCCGTGCACCCCTGCTTGCAAGGTGTGCAAAGGAACTTGCGTAAGTTCGTAGAATAGTGTTACATTTAAGTCGTAAATAAAGATACCCCAAACTATCCTGTACTTCTTTATATTTTTCAGTGGTACCCTGCCTGAAGAGTCCGAGGAGGACGTGGACGGTGACCTGTGAATATGTTGACTGCATTTCTGATTTCAATAAAAATATTTTTTTTTGTGTTTTCATATCTAGTGTTTTTATGTTCCTTGCGCCTTTCAGAAAATTTAACATTAAAATCGTGCTCAGCGATACCGAATTAGTCGGAAACGACAACAAACTCGATATATTCGAAAAAAAAATGTTTTGGAGGGTGTCCACTTCCTCCAGTTTTCACCAAAATTCGGCATACCCAAGATGGCGGACCAATTATTTTTAATGCACCCCTACAATATGGGTACTTATCAAATAAAAGGTCTGGCTAAGAGTAACTCGAAAAATAATGTGACGTCACTATTATTCCAATATGGCGGATGTCTAAAGCTTGAAAATCAATTTTGAAGTAGATATCTTTAACCGATTGAGCTGAAATTTTGTATACACACAGTTTGGATGAAATGCATGGTTAACTGTGTGACGTCATTCTAAATTCAAGATGGCGGCATACCCAAGATTGCGGACCAATTTTTTAAATGCACTCCTACAATATGGGTATCAAATAAAAGGTCTTGCTAAGAATAACTTGAAAAATGAAGTGATGTCACTATTAATCCAATATGGCGTACTTCTAAAGCTAAAAAATCAATTTTGAAGTAGATATCTTTAACCGATTGAGCTGAAATTCTGTATAGATGTTCCGGCATACGACCTTGCAACAATGATGTGTTGAATGAGATGTACAGACTGAGAAACGTGTCCAGTGATATCTAAAAAGTAAAAAATAAATTAAATGTAAAAAACCCTTTTAAAACAAGCTTTTATTTAAATGCGCTAAAAAGAAAAAATAAACTTATACACTAAAACTTTTACTTATAACGTCTATTCACATTTGACACAATCTATATGACATAAAAGCTTGTCGCGAGATTTACTTTTGTAGATAAACAAGTAAATTAAATAATTTGATGTGAATAATTTTATACATTACAATTTTCAAACTAAGTAAATACGAGTAGGTATTTAAAAGTACTCTTTTAAGTACTTTTAAATTACTACACACAAGTAAATCTCGCGACAAGCTTTTATGTCATATAAATTGTGTCAAATGTGAAATGACGTTATAAGTAAAAGTTTTAGTGTAGAAGTTTATTTTTTTCTTTTTAGCGCATTTAAATAAAAGCTTGTTTTAAAAGGGTTTTTTACATTTAATTTTTTTGACTCAAAATATGAAAAACCGGCCAAGCGCGAGACTCGCCCATGAAGGGTTTCGTAGGATTTATGACGTATTAAAAAACTACTTAAGTACTAGATCTCGTTCAAACCAATTTTCGGTGGAAGTTTGCATGGTAATGTACATCATATATTTTTTTTAGTTTTATCATTCTCTTATTTTAGAAGTTACAGGGGGGGGACACACATTTTACCACTTTGGACGTGTCTCTCGCGCAAACTATTCAGTTTAGATAAAAATTATGGGGACCTTTCATTTGGCATAATGTTGTTTGTCATAAAGACGCTTGGCATAAATCACTAAGCATAATAATCGATAAGCATAACATTAACGTCACATAATTTTTTCTTTGCATAATTTGTATAAGGCACAATTATCCAAAGGCATAATGTTATGAAGCATAAATAATGAAATCCCTAATTTCTTTTGACATAATATTGGTAGTCCTAAAATGTTTTGCCATAATTTTAAGTGTCATAATTAATGATATCCCTAATATTTTGTGGCATTTCTTATAATTAGAAATGATTTTAATTTAGAGGATATATAGCGTTCATTAGATACAATGGTTACTCTGTTTTACTAAACTTTTTATAATAACATTTCATATATTGTTTTATTCAAATATGATACTCGAATATTCTATATATTCATTTGATATAATTTTTTCATAGTATATATAGATTTTTATGACAGAAACGAATCACTGCAAAACCGACTCCACGTAGTCTTGTTTGTCCTACCCTTAGAGTGTAATTCAAACCCGCGTAGGCGCGGAGGGGTGAGGCGGCCCGCGAGCTGAGGAGCAGGTGGTTTTAACGCTCGCCGCCGCGGCTGAGGATGGCCGGCGAAGCCGGCCAGCAATCCGATGCTGCGGTGGTGAGCGAAAACCATCTGCGACGATAAGCTCGCGTGGGACCGCCGGAGCCCCGCAGCGTCGGAGCCGTGGCAGAAACCATGCATGTGCATGCTTGCTTGCAAGGTGCATGCTTGCTTGCGTGGTATATGTTTGCTTGCACTGTGCATACAGCTTGCATGTTGCATGCTTGCTTGCATGTTGCATGCTTGCTTGCATGTTGCATGCTTGCTTGCAAGGTGCATGCTTGCTTGCATGGAACATGCTTGCTTGCACTGTGCATACTTGCTTGCATGTTGCATGCTTGCTTGCATGTTGCATGCATACTGCATGTTTGCTTACATTGCTGCATTCTTGCGCGCAAGTTTATGCCTAGAGAAATTCTGCGTAATCGTATTGTTCGTTGTGATTAATATGCTAAACATTAATTATGCTTTGAAAAATTATGCGTCAAGTTGTTCTATGTTTCGAATTTATGGGTTTTAATACTTATGACAAATGATTTTCTGCCACACAATATTATTCTTATTACCATTCTGCTTCCTGATTATTATGCCTCTTGACGATTATTTCAATCGAAATTATGGAATATGATTTTATGACAATAATTTTTATGCCTAGAAATAGAGAGCCAAAAATTATATTAGAAATCTCTATGATTTTTGAAGACCTATCCATAGATACCCCATAAGTATGGGTTTGATGAAAAAAAAATTTTTGAGTTTCAGTTCTATGTATGGGGAACCCCCAAAATTTATTGTTTTTTTTTCTATTTTTGTGTGAAAATCTTAATGCGGTTCACGGAATACATCTACTTACCAAGTTTCAACAGTGTAGTTCTTATAGTTTCGGAGAAAAGTGGCTGTGACATACGGACGGACAGACAGACAGACATGACGAATCTATAAGGTTTCCGTTTTTTGCCATTTGGCTACGGAACCCTAAAAATTACCTCAAATTCGATCTCAGCTACCAAAGATTAATCGAAATGGACCCCTCGATTGTCAAAATCCGCCTATTTTAGCAATTTTACGACTTGGGGGTACCTTAACCCCCACCCCCCAAAAATCCCCTCCTAAGGGAGGAATCAAAAATCACTACGGGCAAAATCGTTCAAAAGGGTTTCAACAACTACTGTGTCAAGTGGCTTGCTTTTAACATAAAAAGCAGTATACTTTAGCGTGCCGCTAGCACTAGTTCAGAGAATCAGGATTTTTCCAGTGCCTGGATTGGGTTAGTAGATTTTTTCCCAGCATTCTGCAGTTAGTTCAGATGGAATCTCAACTGGATTGATTATGAATATGATGAGAAATCAGTATCATGCTGGCATCACAGTGTTGTTAGATAATTGCAATGAAATATATTATTGATGGCTTAGTTTTTTTTCAATTATGGGTATTATTTGACTAACGTCTCTAAGTCTCAAGATTGAAATTAGCAATTTGAATCTCGAAATCGCAAAAAAACTGTTGAGACTGAAACTCTCAAGATAATATCTCTATTCTATACATAAATTTAAAATAATGTACTACATTTTGTGTTCATCTATGGATCGCATATCAATATTAGCAGGTTTAATAATGTGCCATTTCATAGTCACACTGGTGTGGTAATACGGTGTGACTACGGATCGGTTGTGCATTTCTTGATAAAACATCTGAAAACATGCAAAATTATTAACACCATTTTACTAAAAGGTTCATATCCCTTCCTATACAATCATGGGACTAAGCATTCTTTGTTTTTAAACTTCATAGTTCTCAGGTATTGTGCTTAAGTACAAAATGTTCATTCATTAAAAAGTGCTTTATTTTGTTGCAGGAATTGTTACAAACTCCAAACCAAAAATGGGCAGTATATCTGAAGTAAGTATACATATACAGTCTTTAATATTATTTCATTGTTAGATATTGAGATGAAAGCTATGTTATCTGGTACATACATTATTCCTTAGCCAGCTTTATATAGTATAGATAGGGGAACTAGAGTTACCGACATAGCCCAAAGAATTGCAAACCTTAAGTGGCAGTGGGCAGGACACATCGCTCGCAGGACTGACGACCGTTGGGGCGGAAAGGTCCTCGAGTGGCGGCCGCGTACCGGGAGACGCAGCGTTGGTAGGTCCCCCACAAGGTGGACCGACGATCTGGGAAGGTCGCGGGAAGCCGCTGGATGCGGGAGGCGCAGGACCGATCGGTATGGAGATCCTTGGGGGAGGCCTATGTCCAACAGTGGGCGTCTCTTGGCTGAAATGGTAGTAATAGGGGTTAAAGTATGAAAAAGAGCTATAAAAAAAGATTATTTTTTTATTACTTTTTGACCCTAGAGTGCACGTTTTGGTTACAATTTAATCTCAGAATTAGTTTCATAATATATTAAAAAGAATCTCACAAACAAAAAAAAATTTTTTTTTCATCAGAATGTTGTACATTATTGACGATAACTTTGTGAGAACCAATTTTCTTGTCTTCAAAATTATGTTATTACATACTTAGTTTGAAGTCTATTGACCAGTCTCTAAAAGTTTCATAAAGTTTGCTTTATTGGTTATTAAATAACTAAGAAAAACGTTAGATATTTCATCATGGTAGACTTCATAGATAGATAGACTTCATCATGGCCTCCCTTACCACAAACTTTGACCTTAGTGAAAATATCACGGTTTCAGAAAGAGAGAGTGTAGAGGTTTCTCGATTTCGTTTTTTTCCATTTCACAAGCGATAGTTCAGCTATCAAAAACAAAGACCAAGACAAAGAATTTAACAAACTAGCGTGATGTGTTAAAAAAATTAAAGTACAAAGAAAATAAAAAAAAATTCTTTCATGTTTGATCAGCTACAGTGTAAAAAAAATGTAGGACGCTCATCGTGCCCATCATCTTAAAAACTTGCTTAGTTATTCTGGATTTCAAAAAGGTATCATAAGCGTAGGCATTCTGAATATTTTTAATTTCATAACTACTTGAATAGCAAATAGTATAAAAAATTCAAAAAACTGTTTTTGTCGTAATAATTACTCTAAGGTTCTGTGTTAATGTAAAGGTATAATGAGCCATGCTATTGTGTATTTTTTAATCTCATGGCTACTTAAAGAGTATGAAAATTTCAAAGTACTTGGTAAAAAATACATTTAATCGTAAAAAAAATCAAATTGACCTTACGCCCTTATACACATCCTAGGCCTTTTAATAAAAGATTGTTTATTGCGTGCGGTGCGCGTAACCCGACGTTTAGATGTAAGCAGCTGCATTTTGGATGCGAGTCCGCAAGTCCGCAATCGAGGATACTGTGGAGGCCTATTTTGTGGTCGCCGAAATCACCGGATTTAAATGTCTTAGATTTTTATTAGGGGTGTCTAAAAGACCTCCGAAAAGTCCGCGATTGCGGAGTTGCGGACTCGCTCCAAAATGCTTATATCAAAACGTCGGGTTACGCGCACTGCATCAAACATTATTTTATTAAAAGGTCTAGGACGTGTATAAGGGCACAAGGTCAATTCGATTTTTTTTACGAATAAATGTGTTTTTTACCGAGTACTTTGAAATTTTCATACTCTTTAAGTAGCCATGAGATTAAAAAAATACAGAATACCTAGGCTCATTATACCTTTACATTAACACAAAACCTTAAAGTTATTATTACGACAAAAACAGTTTTTTGATTTTTTTATACTATTTGCTATTCAAGTAGTAATGAAATTAAAAATATTCAGAATGCCTGGGCGTATGATACCTTTTTGAAATCTAGAATAACTAAGCAAGTTTTTAAGATGATGGGCATGCTGAGCGTCCTACATTTCTTTACACTGTAGCTGATCAAAAATGAAAGAAAATTTATTTAATTTTTAATTTTCTTTGTGTTTAAATTTTTCTTAATCACTTACGCTATTTTGTTAAATTTGTCTTTATTTTTGATAGCTAAACTATCGCTTGTGAAATGGAAATAAAACGAAATCGAAAATTTTCTCCATTTGTGGAAATGGTAATATAAAAATTAATCACACTTGGAAATTTTCGAAAAATTCAAAAACAATAAATATCACTGAAACCGTCATATTTTCACTAAGGTCCAAATTTGTGGTAGGGGAGGCCATAATGAAGTCCATCTATAGTTACAGGGTTTATCCATTGTTTTAGGGACAACCTGTATATTTGCAAATCTCACAGGAGCTACATGTACTAAAGGCAACATGTATTATACTTGTAATAATCTACCAGTACACACTAGTAGCATTATATTTTATGTAAACAGTACAAACAATTTACAAAACATTAGTTGGAAACATAATATTTCTCATCTTCATAGTTTTAAAACCTTATATTAACCTGTCACCAAAATTCTTGGCATGTATATTTTAACCATTATATAGTCTTATAATTAATACTATTCATAGTAGTCTTGAGATCTTAAACACTTCTATTTTAGACAGTTCAAAGAGCACGAGACGCTTTCAATCGAGGAGTTACGAGGCCCGTAGAATGGCGAAGACAACAGCTGGAAAATCTTCTACGTCTATACAAGGAAAACAGACAAGGAATGATGGAGGCTCTTAGACAAGATCTCAGGAGGTGTAAAATGGAGGCTGCTTTGCTCGAAGTGGATTACCTTATCAACGACTTAACCAACACTCTGCACAACTTGGATAAGTGGCTCAAACCTGAGAAAGTAAGTTATAATTACTACCCACCTCGTTATAACTATCTAGTCAGTAGTCCGAGCATGGACTTGTCGATCAACATACTTTGTTGATTTATAAACGAATTTAATTTATCGAGCTATATCGACAAACGGTAGCATGAAACTGGACTTGATAAACTATGTCGAGACGATAAACATTAACCAATTACTCATTCATCATATCGATCATTTGTTCGTCATTCATTGTTATATGTCAAGAATAATGAGTAATAATAGTTTGTACGGAACCCTCGGTGCGCGAGTCCAACTCGCACTTGGCCAGTTGCTATTTCTAGCTCATGATTCTATTTGCAGCCTTCCAAAGGCCTGGTGAACATATTGGACAAGGTGGTGATCTACAACGACCCGTACGGCGTGGCGCTCATAATCGGCGCGTGGAACTACCCGCTGCAGCTATTGCTTCTACCAATGTCTGGCGCCATCTCGGCCGGCAACGCTGTCATCGTCAAGCCCAGCGAAATGGCGCCCGCCTGCGCTAAGTTCATCACTGAGATGCTGCCGAAATATCTCGATAATGTATGTCAAATCTTTATTTTGGGTGCGGTCACGTATTGAGAATACCTGTGTTTCTTCCCGTTGATGTTGTAAAAGCTGAATAAGGAGGAAATACCACATAACAAACCTACATGATCTCTGTCCAGCGCGGAGTAGTAGGCTAATTCCTCCTAGTGTAAAACATCAACTTTCTGATTAGTATATTTGTATTAGATAGAATATTCATACAATATATGTATTAATATGAGTAGTTGAAAAGACATTGAGTGCATTTTCATTTTTTAGGATGCAATATTAGTAGTGGAAGGAGGTCCGGAAGAGACGACAGAGTTGTTAAAGCAAAAGTTCGACTACATCTTCTACACAGGTAGCACATCGGTCGGTAAAATCATATACGAAGCCGCAACAAAGAACCTTACTCCAGTTACACTGGAACTAGGTGGCAAAAGGTATGTTGATGATATAAAAAATACAGATGATAAAAATGTTTCAGTGCATGTCCTAATCTCTTTATTTAGGGTGCTTTGTCGCCATAAATGTGATAGAAAGCTAAGCGGTGACCGAGGGAAAAATGTTATAATAGTATTACATCTTATTAAAAAAACAGTATTCTCTGCTTTCTCTTAGCTATAGTTCTAGTGCAAAAATGCTTAGCAGAGCGAAGTTTTTGTCAGACAAAACAATTGAAAGATGTGTTCCAGCAAAGAAAGTTTACATTCACATACTTTAAGACAAGTTCAACAAGGTGCAACACCGATGACCAAACTTACAAAAGAGCTAATATTATCACGAGAATATAGTGATATTAAACAAACATTGTCTTTGATATTTAAACATACATTACGTTTCACCTTATAGCATTTTGAGTATTCTAAGAACATTACAAGGAACTGCGTGTGATGATTCGAAGACGCTCGCACTGCTTCGCTCTCACTCACCGTACATCACCTCGCCCTCATACAAAAAATGAGTTCGTCAGTACTTGTCGTCATGTAAACATCTTATAACATATGTGACACAACTTTGCTGCACATCTTCGCACTGCTCATATTCCACGACATCTGCAGTAGAAACACCTACACTGTACGGCTGAAATCTACCATAGATTTTATTTCCACTCTAGCCCCGTCTACATCGACAACACGGCTGACTTGGAAGTAACCACGAAACGAGTGCTCTGGGGCAAGTTCATCAATGTGGGCCAGACGTGCATTGCGCCCGACTATATACTGTGCACCAAAGAGGTGCAGGAGAAATTCGTTCAGACAGCCAAGAAGGTCCTGAAGGAATGGTACGGCGAGGATCCGCAGAAGTCGCCCGATCTATCCAGAATCATCAATGGCAGACATTTCAGGTGAGTTCATTGTGCGTCTGCAAAACTAACATTGAATAATCCTCACCGGTTCAATTTCCAGTAATTGTAACAATCGTATAAAATGTTAAAATGGGGTCATTTTTATTGCTTAAAAGTTTGTTTCCTTTGAGCTAAACTTCAATACTTAGGGGACTTCTTTATGCGGTCATTAGTTGGACTCAACCTTTTTATACCCATAGAATATGAACTTTAGCTGTAGATACACTAGGATATTACGCATATAGGTCTCGATGACAACCTTCATAATAATTTCACTTCTAAATAATACTAATTTTGGCAATGAGATACTGACAGAAATCGGTCAAGTGTTGCTTGATTATAACATGTACATACATGTACATTGTTTTTTCAGCCGTCTTCAAGCCCTTGTTGATGCTAGCAAAGACAAGGTAGCTATAGGCGGTAATTACGACCCAAAGGACAAATTTATCGAGCCAACAATCCTTACTAATGTGACCGCCAATGATAAGATTATGGCAGACGAGATATTCGGACCCATCCTACCAATAGTGCCAGTGTCGAATGCTTATGAAGCAATTCAATTTATCAACGAAAGGTAAGATTAGATGTGTAAATTTTTGTGTGATTTGTTCAATTTGCATATTTGTTTTCTTATGTGTATGTGTTTTTCTATTTCATCGTTTATATTGTTTGTATACAGAAATGATCTATATTTGTCTTGTCTCGTTGTTATTCCAACCGATCGAACTTAATTATGTATCTTTTGAACTGCACCTTGGTTTGTCATTCATATGTGTGGCACAATAACCATGCCTAAAGTGAGTTTGATCTTTTAATCCATGGTAATAGAGCCCAAATTTAAGTATAACTATATTCACTTTCATTTATTTTTCGTTTCGCCTTTTGTGGAGTGTATTTCGTTTCGCCATTGTCATTGTAATTCATGATAATAACGGGCAAAGTTATTGAAATTTTCAGAAAATCAGTGTTATGTCCACAATTCATTGGTTAATCATACAATTTATCAATCATTTTAACATACATACGTGTTCTGCGGTTTGTCATCTCCTCAAATAGCGGTCCCTGAACATTTTTGCCTGAAGGGTCCATAATGTAATATTGAAATGTATTAATTCCATCAAATTTTAAATACTAATATAGTTTTAAAACAGTCACTATTTCTAAATTATTATTTTTTTATTGATTTGTACCCAAGTCCAGTAAACTTCCACCCTAAATGGTCATTACTTTATAGACCACTTTGACTATCAATATTGTAGGCTAATATAACAGATAAATATCGCCCTAAAAAGATAAATGGTCCTTCGATGCTCACATCACAAGACCTGAATTTCAGGGAGCACCCATTAGTGCTTTACGTATTCAGCCGACAGAGCAACATACAAAAGTTGTTCACCGAACAGACTCGGTCGGGCAGTATCAATATGAATGACACGATCATGTTTTACGCCGGTAAGAAACTCATTTCATATCGGCTCTTTGCATAAACATCTTAAAAATGGCCTAATTTTTTTCAATTCTTTATGTTAAAAATTGTATGTTTCTTGCGTTATTCTGATAAGTGCTTACTTATAGGCGTACTACATATCGCCATATCCTTTACAAATAATACTGATATTTTTGAGTAAGAAACAATCATAATATCAATCAAGTCCACAATCAAGAAAGAGTTCACTCGTTTTTTTAATGTAACCTGTTTCGAGTAGTTCAAATGCGTGGAACCGAGATTTTTCAACTAACACGTTTGCATGTTTTTTTTAACATAATAAAAGACCAACAAAGATGTTTATGCAAAATAGTTGATTTTAGGGAGTGGGGCTCGAGGTTATATGCATGCTGATCGTTTGGTGATGGGTTCAATGTCCTAGTAAAATTATATCCTACAGAGAACCACGCATATACACATCCGTGTGTCTTTAGTGAAAAATGTTTCAATGGTTGTAATTTACGAGTTACTTCTCTACATCTACATACTTTTTTTTTTATTATCATATACCATTTATAAAGTGGCATTCAATTGCCATAAGTACAAGTCAACAAGTTGTTCTTTCAATATACACAAAAGAACATGTAAATACACAGAATCACTCAACATCAATCATATTTTAAATTTCAATTTTAATTTAATATTTAAGTTTCAATTCGATCTAATCTAATAAGAATTGTTACTATATTAGGTATAACCTTTTTTTTTTTTTTATTTATAGTGAAAACTAATGATATTATAAGTAAAACGGTTAAATAGGTTCCAAGCGCTCTAAGCATGTCACTACAAAACTTAAGCCAACAGTCTCTCGCTAATTGTAGTTGTGTCCCTTTTTCACTATTTTAAAACCATGTACCGTTTTGGAATCGCTAATATCATAAATATTATAACCTACCCCTTTATTTTACTTATAATATCATTGATGACAACTTTACATAATTTGTTGACATTTAATTTAAGAAGAATGTCCAATCAAATTGTAATAACACTCAAAAGATATACATGCTAATTCATTGCGCCACGCCTCAAATAAACAAAATGTAAAAAGTTCCAAATGTCGATAACTTTCAACTAGCAATAATTGTTACAGTAACGTCTTTGTTATTATATTTCTATCTATGCTTGTGTTGATGACTTACTCTTGACTATTGTATATATAGATTAAATTTCCCGTGTAAATTCAGCCTGTACAGCTAATGACTAATGGTGACGGTTTGCTATCCCCACGTAGAGAGAAGCCTCTAGTGCTGTATGTGTTCGCGAAGGAACAGGATGTGGTGAACAGCATCATAGATAACACGAGTAGCGGCGGCATGTGCATCAACGAAACTGTGATGCACTTGGGAGGTTTGTTTGCACCATATTAATATTAAATCACATGCTCGAGGCGGAAACTGACGGTTCGTTTTCATCGTTTACTCGGAAACGTTTAAACACGCGAATAAAAGAAAAGCACACAATAAAATGTTAAACTAGTTAGTGAACCGATCCAACAAAGTTCGATATTTTCATTTGGCATAATTCATTCGGATGAACCGTCTGACGCAATTTTATCAACTAGCTAGCTGTGCCCGTGAACTACGTTTCGGCATACTACTTTTTTCCCGTTTTTGCAACATTTTTTCATTGATGCATTGTTCATTGATGATTGATGTTTCCCGTAGGAAAATTACCCTATGTCCTTCCGTTGGTCTCGAACTATCCCTATACCAACTTTCATCAAAATCGGTTCAGTAGTTTCGAAGCCTATTCAATACAAACAAACAATCAAATCTTTCGTCTTTCAATATTCGTATAGATTTACTTTTTACTTTACTCACTTGTCATATTTGTTTGATAGAAAATTCATGTCATGGGTGTTGATAAAGTCTTGTATGCATAATCAGGTTTAAAACATTCATGTGATAAACCACATTCGTGTTTTAATATCCCTCATTATGCGACAATTACATAAATAACTATAATATGATTAATAATATTAATTGGTATATTTTGAAAATAGCATAATCAAAAAAGCAATCGAATACTCGTCTCAAGCTAACGCTCATAGGTACTCAATAATACGCGTACTCTTCGGTATAGCCATAATGTTCGGATTCTTAATCGTTAGTCAATTAATATCTGATCTGTTCTAATTCTATTGTTTTCATTCAATTGTAATTACAGGTTATCGTTTTTATTCTTGATTACGATTCATACAAATCAAGCAGTTTATTTATCGATTTAATAATCTCTGTTGTAATTCCACTTAAGTATTACGATTACAGTTAAGAGCTCATTATCATCGCTTAAGTTTTTTTTTGTACTCTAACAATTCTTTTTTAATACCAACAATATATTGTTGGTTAATTTCTAGTAAAGATTGATAAACCCGTAAATTATTAACGCACCTAAACAATAATACACAATACATTTATCAACAAAAATCATTACAATTTTTGCAAAGATTTAGAAACAAAAATAGATCGTTCTATAAAACGGGTGCCTAGGTTTTTTTGGATTCAAATGTAAAAAGTAATATTAAGCGATAAAACAACTGTCCCTTCTCAGTAACGGTTCAAGGTAATATTTTGTAAGTATTATGCCATTCGGCTACGAAAACATGATGCTAATTTACTCAAGTTCACTCACGGTATTTTATTTACGAAATCGTTTATCAAATTTTCAATTGACTGCCCATTTAATTTCTTTATAAATAGCAATCAGGTTTTTACACGTTACACGCAATCTTCTTTATATTTTTGTGTCGTCCGTAAACAAATGTGACGGTATCAATGCTATAGCTGATCAGCATGTCTAGACATATGCTATAGCTTAACAGCATGTTGTCTAGACTTGCTGTTATGCTATTACAGCATAACATCCAGTCTAGACGAAAACTATGTAGCGACCAGTTTAACTCCATTTGATATAGTACTAAATAGTCTAATCAAAAAAATCGTCTCGAAAATAACCGTTTTCTTCAAAAATATTATACAGGTATGAAACTCTCTGTTGTGTGTTTGTGTGCTGTAAGATTTTATTTTCATAATGTTTTTTCTCACAAATTCCCCTCGCCTGCTCATACACACACACATTCAATTGATTATTTATTAACAGTGTATGATTGGCACTACTAAGTGCCTTAAGGTGCATTTATCACTTGTTTATAAAAAAAACAGCAAAATCACCACAATAAAAGATTTTTAGAACAAAATGACCACCAATAAACATGACATCGCAATTTATTACTATACGCGAAGTATGTTTCCACCTCGAATTATAGTTTAACCTTTGTACCTGCTTATTTTATCGTAAGTGCTTAGCCTATATAATCACGAAAATCGTGACGTCATTATCTCTCAGCATTACGTTAATATCTGTCTTATCTATGGCAGTCTAATTTTGTTGTTTAGGACAGAGCACTGGTTCTTATTGACTCGGGATGTATCTGATTTGAAGTTCAAATCGAAATTTCGAATTTTTTAATAGATTACCGTACCTCCGTTTCACCTATTTCTGCCGCAAAGCAGCAGTGCTTACATTGCTGTGTTTATGTTTGAAGGCTAAGATATGGCAGTGAAATTACTGGGTACCGTGACTACATCTTATGTCAGAAGTTGGCAACGTAGACACTGTGGTTCTTGTGGGGGTTACAGATTTTCTGCGAATCTCGCAATGTACTATGTGACTGTTACCACTTACCATCCGGTATGGGCAGCATGCTTCTTTGGCAACTTAGTTGTAAAAAAAATTGGCATTGTTGAAAAAATAATTGATGTAATATTAATTATTGTAATAAGGTTACGTGTAATATTCAATTAAATACATTTCGCTAGCGAATTGAAAGTTGTTTCCCGAAAACAAAATCTCTCAAACCAATCACAAGCCTCATTGTAAAATTCACTGAGGGTCAATTGATATACTTACAATGTATTTGTAAATTTATCGTTTCATACCGTTTTTCTTGTATCTTGTATTGGCATTCTTATAAATTATGACAGTGTACAAGTGTAATAATACATGTAAATGATTATAAAGAATTTACTCAATTAGCACTTGGAGACGTATCTATATACTAAACTATTATTATAAAGCTGAAGAGATTGTTTGTTTGGTTGAACGCGCTAATCTCAGGAACTACTCATTCAAATTGAAAAATTATTTTTATGTTGGGCAGTCCATTTATCGAGGAAGGCTATATAACATCACGCTACGACTAATAGGAGCTGAGCAACAATGAAAAATGTTGCGAAAACGGGAAAAAAAATATATGGCGAAACGTAATTCGCGGGCACATAGAAACATTATAAAATGTACAGTCAGCGTCAAAATGATCTAAGCATTCAAACCTACCAAAAGTGTCTAAATATTTGACAAAAATCACTCTTAGCACAAATACTTTAAGGTGTAGGTACTATCTTTTGTTGTCATTTGTTCTCAAACAACAAATGAAAATGCATCTCTACGTCTTGAGATAAGGTTGATTTTTGTCAAATCTCTAGATACTTATGGAAGGTTTGAATGCTTAGATCATTTTGACGCTGACTGTACATAATATGCACTGCAGATATAATGTACCAAAAAGATTTCTGCACACTATTAAATTATTTGTAATGCAATAAATAAGTGAGGTAAGGAGTGAAAAATATCCCTTATAAGTTTGTAAATAAAGTGCTTTCTTGTGCAGTTGAAACGCTGCCCTTCGGCGGGGTCGGCAACAGCGGTATCGGCGCTTATCACGGCAAGGCCACTTTTGACACGTTTACCCACAAGAAGAGCTGCCTTATCAAGAATTTCTCGCCCATTGGGGAGAAATTGGCTTCGTAAGTGTTTTAATGTCGCTTGTATGTTGTTGTTGGGCTACATTTTGCAGTTTGTTGCTTGCTATTTGGAGCAGACGATATGATCGGCAATGTGATCGTATCGGATTTTTGAAGCTTAAAATCGTAGCAATATTGAAAATTGGATATATGCGGCTAAAATGAAACTTAACATTTCCAATGTCGATATTTCTAATATCGTGTGTATCGGACAGCGCTGAATATCGCTTAGAGTTCGCATCGATATCGAATAGGCTATTTGACAACATTGAAAATATACTACAAATTATGGTTATCCTTTTTTTTTTGGGAGGGGGGAAAATGCAATTACGCATTCCTCGTGGTCGAGCCAAACCACGAGGGATATGTGGGACTCCCCAGACCGTACACAGCCCGGGCCTACCCACTAAAAACCCCCCCAGCAGCTCTCCGTCCGTCACAAGACAGGGGGAAGGGGACAACAGCCAGGCCTTATTCCCGCTGACCACCTGCCTGTGACACGTCCGTTGCCGGACTCCCCATCTGGCTCTGCTACTTTGTGGAGCGGTACAGAACTGCGCCGCTCTACACCCCGAAATTGGTTTTTTATTGTGGTTGTCTTCCACGCGGTACGACGCTCAGTGCGCCGGGCCCCCGGCCCGCTCAGTGCGGGTAACGGGTCGCCCGACGGCAGAACCCACTGGATCCACCGCCGCGCGGGTGAGCCAAAGCTCTGGGAAACCCCCGGCAGGCGCGAAGCGCCGCCGCCGTGGCGAAAAGTTGCCTCCACCTTGCTACCTTCATAGGTAGCCGCCCAAATCGTGCTTCTGGCGAAAGCCACACCTCTTCTTAAAATAAGAAGAGGGGACTTCGCCCTTCTCCGCATGAAGCGGGTGGCCACACGAAGTGGTCCGCCGGGTTAAACTCGGCCATCCCACACCCCCCCCCTCTACCCCTCTATGGGGGTCCTCTCGTCAGACTATTGGCCCGCGGCAGTGAATCTGCCGGGTTGCCCAGGGTGCACCACAAGGACCCTTCTACGGCGGCATGGATCGGCCTCGGGATCTTCCTCCCTGGCCCTCTCCGCCGACTCCTTCTGCGTCATCACGTCCACACAGGAGTTCACCGCGTCCCACGTCCTCTCTCCCTCCAGCATGGCACAGACCACGTTCTGGAGGGAGAGATTATCGTCTATTACGGCGACCAACTCCCGGCGCCCCGAGGAGAAGGCGGGGCACACCGCTAAGGTGTGCTGCGCGGTGTCCTCGTCGGCGCCACAGTGGTGGCACTGAGGCCCCCCATGGTTATCCTTTTTTTTTTTGTGTGTGAGGGGGAAAATGCGTTTACACATCCCTCGTGGGCGAGCCAAACCACGAGGGTATGTGGGACTCCCTGGACCAATTCGGGCCAGGCCTACCCACTAAAAACCCCCAGCAGCTCCTCCTTCTTTCACAAGACAGGGGGAAGGGGACAACAGCGAGGCCTAGTTCCCGCTGACCCCCTGCCTGTGAGACGCCCGTTGCCGGACTCCCGACACGCCGAAGGCGCGTGGCTCCACTGCTTTCACAGCGGCGCAGATGGTGTGCGCCGCTTTTTGCCCCGAAGTGTCCCGGCACTAGGTGCTCTGGGGCTGGGGTCTATTTGTAACGCGGGGGACTTCCCCTCCCGCGGTCGCCTCCTCCTGGATCACGGGGGCCCCGACGATATCCTCAGTGACCTCCATCTCTGTCTCCACCGAACCCCCCCCCCAAATGGTTATCCTTTTTTTTTTTGGGAGGGGGGAAAATGCATTTACGCATTCCAAACCGAAAGTCGAGCCAAACCACGAGGATATGTGGGACTCCCAAGACCGTACCCGGCCCGGGCCTACCCACTAAAAACCCCCCAGCAGCTCCTCTGTCCGTCACAAGACAGGGGAAGGGGACAACAGCCAGGCCTTATTCCCGCTGACCCCTGCCTGTGACATGTCCGTTGCCGGACTCTCCACCTGGCTCAGCTACTTTGTGGAGCGGCACAGAATTGCGCCGCTCTACACCCCGGTTGGTTTTTTATTGTGGTTGTCTTCCACGCGGTCCGACGCTCAGTGCGCCGAACCCCCGGCCCGCTCAGTGCGGGTAACGGGTTGCCCGACGGCAGACCCCACTGGATCCACCGCCGCGCGGTGAGCCGAAGCTCAGGGAAAATCCCCAGAAGGTGCAAAGCACCATGGCGATAAAAATCGCCTCACCTCTGCCACCAACAAAGGTAGACACCGAAATCGGCTTCCAGCGAAAGCCACACCTCTTCTTAAGACAAGAAGAGGGGACTTCGCCCTTCGCCGCATAAAGCGGGTGGCCACACGGAGTGGCCCGCCAGGTTGAACCCGGCCATCCCACGCCTCCCCTCCATGGGGGTCCTCTCGTCAGACTATTAGCCCGCGGCAGAGAATCTGCCGGGTTGCCCAGGGTGCACCACAAGGAGGTTGTCTGACATCGCACCCCCCCCCAAATGGTTATCCTATCAGATAATAGGATAAAAGACCATAACTTTTTTATTTCAAGCTAGTTTATGTATATTTTTTATATTTCACGAAATAAAATTCGAAAAATTTTATATATTTTTTTCTGTGTCGGAAACGCCTATGATTGGATGTAACTCTGTTGACGTCACACGCAAGTAAACTAAGATTCCTCGACTGATTATTAGTACTGTTTCGTATATGTCAACTAACTTGTTTACTTGCGTGTGACGTCACGCACGTCATGTTCGGCGCCATTACAGAAAAAGCGTTTTTGCCGCGCTTTTAGAAATTTTAATTTTATTATTGATTTTTAAAGATAAATAGAACTGATTTCCCAGAAATATTAATGTAATGTGCATATAACAACATAATATAGAATAATTTAAAATGATTTTCTAAAATTAGTCAAATAGCATATACAAGCTTAAAACGTACCGACCTTAATCCGTAAAACTCTAATAAAAATAAGATTAACTTCCCCCGTGTAACAGTTGATGTTACGCAATCAATTGAGCAAAAACGTTGCTACTAAACCGTTAAAAAATCATATGCAGTAAATTATATCGAATCGTCAAATTATCTCAACAATAAATCAAAAAAATATATACATAGTTTTAGAAAATCCGATATCGAATATCGATCGATGAATATACTTGTTTCGATTTGATATCCTTCAAAACCCATATATCTACCTACCTCTACTCGCTGAGTTCGCTCACCCCCACTATGGTACTGATAAAATATTTACAATATTGGTCCGTGTATTGGTTATGATAAACACTATTTAGCCAAGGAACTGCCTCTGTGGTCTAGTGGTTGAGACCACCAGGTGTTGATCGGGAGGTCCGGGGTTCGATTCCCCATGGGGGCAGAAATCTTTCTGCTCGGTTTGGTCGGTGGTAGGGCTTCTGAGCCCGCCTGGCTAGCGACCACCGTCTTACCTAAGTTTGTCGCCATAATAACAGTGTTAATAGCATTGTTGTGTTAGAGGTAAGATAGCCAGTTCCTCTGTTGTTAAGGAGCCTAGGCGAAGCTCGCTTCCACCTTCAGCCTTATCATCACACCATAAAGTGAGATGAAGGCCATGAGCTTCCCTGTCGTATGTAAAAAAAAAATCTAGCAAAAATATCAAGCCTTTCATTTACAGAAACTACTTATTAATATAACTTATTTTTAATAATTTTTACACGCTATAAATGACTTCCGAGACTATCGACTACAAGTCATAGACCTCGTTATTAATGTATACAGACAACTTGATATACATAAATTGTGGTTTGTTTTTATTGACTAATATTTAATTTAAATTGTTAGATGTCAAGGTTTTTTTGATCTGTTCATTCGCATTACTAACATCTTCACCTTATATATTTATTCTACAGGATTATTTTTCAAGTAGTAGCCAAATTTTGTGTGCCCGTTCAGACAAACAAACTGAACAACTTTTAATATGGGACCAATCAAAAAATCGCGAAAAAAACAGCTGTTCCATACAAATCATCCTGTGAACCTAAATGTATTGAACAGACGATTTTTTTCGCGTTTTTAAGATTGATCCCATAGTAAAACAAGCACACAAAATCTAGCTCCCGCTTGAAAAGTATACCTGTATGTATATGCATAATAATATGTATGTTAATCCGTTATGTAATAGCTATCTACAACGCAAGTTTTAAATGATACTTTAGGCTTGATAAATTGTTGTGAGTGTGTGTGTGTGTGTGTGTGTGCGTATGCGAGAATTTTATAGTTCTATGTGACGTTACATAAACTTTAAATTATTATCACTATCTGTAACAAATAATACGGCTGTTTTACGATTATTTTCAATGGATTTCATGTTATGATCGTTCAATGAAAAGCAACTCGATTATAGTATAAGAGAGAAAGTGGAAGTCGTTACATGTTGAAACAATTCATTGGTTAGACAATAATTCAGATAGCTTAACGTACGTAAGACATTATATATGTCAGTTGACGGAAAGTACAGTAAACGGAACATCAGGGATGCGATTTTGCAACTCGTCGATTCTCTCTCTCTCTCTCTTCTTTCGAGTCGACTCGTTAAAGAATGTAATTTTATATTAAATATCATTTACACATAGATCATGTTTGTCGATTCACTCGACAAATGTCGGAACTGATCACCGACGTTCTAAAATAATCCAAACACAATCGATTTTAATCGCAAACAACTGTTGGCGACTCGTTATGAAATCGCATCGGGTTGTATCGCAATCAGATTGGTGTCGCAAAGATACCTTTTGCATGATCCTCACAACACTAACGCGACGTCCAATCTATGCTTCTAATAACATTTTTCATCAAATGACAACAATAATATTGGTTTGTTCCCATTTCCAGCGGCCGATACCCGCCGTACTCGGACGCGAAGCTGAGCTACATAGTGACTCTGATGAAGCCAATGCATTTGCCCTCGATGACATTCTTGCCTTACCTCCTCACGTTCGCCTTGGGGGCCGGCCTCTCTTACGGCATTACCGCGTGGCAAAAGGTAAAAAAGTAAACATTTCAATTGAACTATGTAGGTTTTATGTGTAAATATACCCAATTGAAGAACAGTTTCGGTTACATTATTACAAAGCGATTAAGAATTCATATCGAGCTGAGCTTCGAAATGAGATAGTCGGCTAGTGTTGGTTTCGTAGAGCACTGTCTGTTGCACGATACACTGACAGTAAATTATATATGCAATCTAGTAGCTGCTAAGACAATTATTTTAGAATGATTACTTCTGTTCATTATTAACAACTCCGGCGATTTTAACAACTCTGTATGTGACAAAGATAACGCAAACGTGCATGTGACAAAGATAACGCACTACGAAGCTGAAACTAGGCGATTCTCTTTACTTCTTCTTAACTTTGTACATAGAGGTGCTATGCTTATTTCTATAACAAGAAATTAGAGTACAGATCTTTTATCACTCTAAAACTGCACATGACCTTGGAGCAACTAAGTAATATGTTTATTTCAATTTGTTAAGAGCAATAGTGACTTCAACATTTTCCTATTTCTTTTGTTTATTCTAAATTGACTTGGGTAAATAATTAAAATAAATATTTCTAGTCACACATTGAAATAAATATTTTACATGCACAGAGGTTATGTTTTTTAGGTCAGAAAGATCTAGCATTAGTTACTGATGTTATTTCAAGACGTTAAACAGATATATCTGGATTCTTGCCCAGCTGTTATAAATCTGTCACTCACTAAGGATAGGATACATATTGGAATTGTAATCTTTTGAAGTTGAGGCGTTGTTTCTAATATTTGTTTTCTCTCATCATTCGAACCCTTGCACGTGGCAGTGTACTGAACTAAATAGTCGATCGCAGTGATCACTTATTCAATTACTGGATATTTGTTTTAGTCGTGTTAAAGATATTGAGAGAGACTAACAAATAAAAACATTATCACAACATTAATATCATAACCATTTTTAATAATTTAAATACATACTAAGTACTATTTTTGCCATTCTGATGCACTATTACCCATAAATAGTACTGTAATAACCTCACCAATAAGTCACACTTGACAAGAGTAGAAGTATATTCTAATAATTAGAATTGGGGGCTCTCTTTAACTTCGAACGGAATACTACCAGTGGGTGTGTTGTTTTGTTGTTTTTCGATTGTTATAATTTGTCGTTGCTCTGCGTAAATACTTACCTACTCCCATAACTGATAAAGGCAATAGTAATTGCAGTCAATGTATCAATAGCGAGCTTAGATCCGTGATCTAAGTGTAGGAACTGTAGGATATAGATATCTTAATTAAAACAGAGACGGGATTTAACACTACAAAAAAACGATTTTAAAATGTACGAATAGCTTAGCAATTATTATAATTTTTTTAAAATAAATAACGCTCTACACTCTATGGCAACTGATTTTTTAACTGGTTGCGATGGGAGTATTTTACAATTAATATATCACATATAGATATTTACTAGAATATTTCTTTGGTAAATCATTGACAACTGTGATGTCAAGTTGCATTTGAAATTGCGGTATTTTTGACAATAAACTTCGTGTCACAAAAAATAATATACATTAATAATGATAAACTAGGAGAATGAATGAAGTAGGAATATTGGTTTGTATTTTGGCAACAAACTTATATAACAATCAATCAATTATTATTTTAACACATAATGCAGTAAAAGTGAACAAGATTGTGATGTTAACTACTTCAATTATGTTAAAATTGTGCTAAATGAAACATTGCTGTATATATTCACAACTTACATAATAATTTCAAATAGATTTATTGCCTATATTTGGAATGTAAAGATTATAAATATAAATTTGCAAGTAAATAATGTGTTTTATTGTTTTAGATTTAATAGCTTTTTTTTACAAAGGTTTACTTAAATATGATTTTTGGTAATTTGTATGATTACCTGTCCACAGACTGTCTTACCGCCAAAAATGCAAGTAAGAATTAATTATATTTTAGAATAGATCATAAAGGTTTAAACATATTAAGAAAAAAATGAAAACATCCATATAGATGTTCAGTTGTTTCATAAAAAAATATCATTCAAGTATAGTATCAAAAATATCTTACTATGAGAGCCAGTAAAACGTCTGTCTGAAATTAATGCACACATAACATTGCATTAGGTTTCTGATTTTATTGTTTATATCAGTCAGTAGTACTCTTGGGATATTTACTCTTTGCCCAAATGAAACCAAGGCCCAAGACAATAAACTCTAAAGGCCTTATCTACTGTTGCTAGTAATTTTGTTCCTTAGTCTTTTCTATCGTTGATTTAAGAACGTCTTCCCCAGAGATCCATGGCAACTTTAAAATACGCCATTACAACAGTATGAATATTGCAATAGTGCGAGTAATGAAGAACATGCAGAGTGGCTATGCCTTTGGCTATCGATCGCGAGGTAACGTTGGCCGTTTGTAGTTCTATGATAGGTGGCCAAAATTCTGAAACATCTCTAGCTTCTCCATGCTGAGAACTACTTTAAACCGTGGTGGGTAATGAGCCTGTAGTGCGAGCATGGACTTGTGGATCGATAAACGGATTTAATTTATCGAGCTATATCGACAAACAGTACCATAAAAGTGGCCTTGAGGACTATGTCGAGATGATAAACATTAACCGATTACTCGATCATTATATCGATCATTCGTTCTTCGTTCATTCTTATATGTCAAATAAAGGCGCGTTCCACTTAAACATCACTACTATTTGGTGTTAAAAGTTAACCGCGTTTTGAGTTTCTTCAAAGAAATGTTAACACTTTTATTGCACTATTTGTAACAAATGAAACTGTAGGAACTGATTTTTCGTCCTGAATTTTGACACCTCACCTACCTTAAAATTACAAATTGTACAAATCAGAATCTGCTAAAACTGTATAATTTTCTTTCAATTTATTTTTTAGTCTTCTGAAAAAGCTTTTTGATTCCTAAAAAAAAAATTCAAGTGTCTTGGGATTTCGGCTCAACGTTACACGAATGATTTATGTATCAAAAAATTCCTTTGATTTGAGTATTTAATAAAAAGAAAAATTAGTCCTTACTGCAATGACCAAATGAAGAAAATCGCAATTTAATTCCAAAATACTTGTCAGTTGCTTTGTAAACGCACCTTATTAGGTTAAAAGTGTTTCGTGTTAAAATAAAAGTATTTTTGACCGACTTCTAAAAAAGGAAGACCGTATATATGTTTTTTTGTTGTTTTTTTTTTATGTTTGTTCGCGGATTACTTCGTCGTAAGTATATGAACCGATTTTGATGATTAGTTTTGTATTCGATAGAAGATACTCCAAGGGTGTCCCATGGTCATCAAAGTTAGGATCTGATGATTGGATCCCATAAAAATCGAGGGAAACCCTTAAAGTTTTAGGTGTGTCCAACGTGTTTTGTGTGTATGTTACGCGATTACCCCGCCAATTGTGGACCGATTTTCAAAATTATTTTTGTATTCTATAGAGTATACTCCTGCAGGCGTAGCACGGGCTGCCAAGAAATTTGTGATACGACTCAATGACATGTATTCCTTGAGGAGCGTCAAGAAATTTTTATCACGTCAGTCACTAAGGCTGCGTTCCGAAAATCAATAAGAGTCACTATTAGCGCGCTCAAACGCGTCCCGAAATGTTGTGCGCGCTTATGTTAGCCGGCATGAAGAGCCACATGATGCCATCGTTAACGTCATACGCCATCGTGAACTTAAGGGCGCTAATGCTCTGGAGTGAAATCACTCTAAGCGAACTGAGTTTTCGGTTCAAAATGACTGTACCTGTTCTGGATGAGCAGCGGGCATACAATGTTGTAATTAAAATCTACGAAACAAAAATACTGAGAAGCAATCAAAAGCAAAATGACGTACTCAAACCAAATTTTTAACTCGACATTTGGTTTAACATATTGATACGCTAAAACCCCGGACCGGAATCGTATGCATGCTGATAGCGCTGTTAGCATTTTTAGTGTTCTTTTTAATTAGAACCAAGCGATTATAATCGTAAGCACTTGTATAATCGTTGCTATGTCTAGAGTATAGCACCTCGTTACAACTTTAAGAAATAGAGATTATGTCACTGAAACTGAGATAACGCGTGACTCAAGTCCCGTCTTGGCAGCCCGTGCTACGCCTGCTGGGGTGGTCCCAAGATCACTAAAGTCAGGATCTGATGATGGGATCTCATGAAAATCGAATTTTAGTGAATGAAATCTTTTTAGTGAAATCCTTTCGCTGAAAAGATTTCATTCACTTAAAAGTTAAAAATATTTTACAAAAAATAAAAACCGACTTCAACAACACTGAAACGTTTAAAACAAACCCATATGTATGGGGTATCTATGGATAGGTCTTCCAAAATCATATTGAGGTTTCTAATATCATTTTTTTTTCTAAACTGCGAGAGACACGTCCAAAGTGGTAAAATGTGTGTGTGTCTCCCCCCCCCCCCCCCCCCCGTAACTTCTAAAGTACCTAAGAGAATGATAAAACTAAAAAAATATATGATGTACATTACCATGCAAACTTCCACCGAAAATTGGTTTGATTGAACGAGATCTAGTAAGTAGTTTTTTTAATACGTCAAAATCCTACGGAACCCTTCATGGACGAGTCCGACTCGCGCTTGGCCGGTTTTTCCTTGATGGCTCCTTACAATCTTTCCAGTAAAGAAACGTAGTACTGTCCCGTTATAGTAACATCACGGTCTTTATAATCAATCAATAATTACCGAATTTCGTCTTCGGCAGAATTTCGGTTAGTTCTGCCGAATGTCGGCCGAAATTCGGTAGCTAAATTAATTTAAATAAGAAATGGAAAGAAACGTATTTTAAAATAAATGAAATCTATATCAAATGATGATTTATAAGTAAATAAGTACAACGTTCGTTCGTGTTTATTTTTATTTCCCTAGACAAGAAAATCATCAAGTATCAAAAATACGCTTTAATAAACTTATCAATTGGATTATTATCTATCAGCAAGGTATTTTAGATAATTCAGATTTTATTTTTTTTGTACGTAACAAAATAATATTTTCATAAGTATATTATTATTTTTAAACATTTAGTTTCAAAACAGGTCTATTCGATTTTATTTGCAATTTATTATCCTAAATAATAACTTGACAGAAACATTATTTTCTTTAAATACTTCTATCTAAAGTGGCAAATTTTGGTAGAGAAAGCTCTTTCTGGGAGAAGACGATTTCTTTTTCTTCGTAAATATTCCCAGCTTCTGAGAAGAGCCTCTCACTGTAAACTGTACGGACTGGACAACATACGTAATTTCGGCCGAACTTCGGCTTCGGCACATATTTAAATCGAACATTCGGCCGAATTGGACCTTCGGCAGGCCCACATTCGGTGCAACACTAGCGATTATGGCAATATAATATGGTTAAATGAATGAAATTTCTTATCAGTTTGCAAAAAGCGGACTGAAATAAAATTGTATTCATAATGTGAATGACCGAACCGGTTAAAATGAGTTATGACAGTTATAGGTTTTTTATGTCGCTAATACTATACCTACTCAGTTATTATTAAAATGGGTATAGGTGACTAATTTTACTTGTTGTACGTAACTTAACTTTTTATTATTCCTTTGTTTTTCAGATGGCATCTGAGGACCTATGATTTTGTAAACATTTTACAGCATTTAACATAGTTAAGTGCACCAAATTGTGATATCCAATTATATTTTGTGTAAAATGTCTATAATCACGTTTTTATAGCAATTGTTAAATAATATACTTACAGGATGGAAAAAAAGACCGTGGTTGGAGGAAAAGTACCCTTAATATTGATGATGCCAAATTTTGCTGAAAGGAAACATTCCTTTATTTTGAAAAAGAATCAAAACTGCATTTAACGATTTTTGAAAAATCACCTGCTTGAGCCGGAACCGGTGAGATGTGACAAAAAATATCCTGTATTTTATGGTACCAACCGAAAGAGTCATTCTTATGGATCAATTTCTTTTAAACAATATAGTATCTTAAATAAAAGAAAGACCAAGAAAAATATTTTTTTTTCTTGTAAAGCTTACTAATAAGTATCTAATGAAAATAGTTCACTTAATCATGAATCTGAATCTGAATTACTCAAAATGAGAACCATTTTCACGTATGCACAGACGTATCGTTCGACTGAATTCGCTACCTTTTATATCGGGTCGATTCAATATTTAAAATATTTCGTCAACATTTCTGTGAATGGGCTATACAATAAAAAAAAATCTTGGTTTTTCTTTAATTTTAGATACTTTGTTGTTTAAAAGAAATTAATCCTTATGAGTGACTTCTTCAGTTGGTATCGTAAAATACAGCTTGTTTTTTTTTTCACATTTCACTGATTCGATTCCCAGCTGAAGCAGGTGAATTTTCAAAAATCTTTAAATGCAGTTTTAATTAATTTTGAAAATAAAGGAATGTTTCCTTCCAGTAAAATTTGCTTCCATCAACATTAAAGGTACTTTTCCTCCAACCACGGTCTTTTTTTCCACCTGGTATACACACTATATAGTATACACATTTAGCAAATAAGATTGTTAATTGTTTGTTAGGTATAGAAGTTTGGAGCACACAAAATCCATGACTCAAAAGATTTCGCATTTACCTACTGAGGGGGGCCACTAACATTTTATGGAGCAACATAGCTTCCTTTTTAACATTTTAGTACATCACTAAAACCATTAGATAGCACGCATTTAACAAATAATTGGAATTGACCACATTATACTACATATGAAAATGAAAATTCCAAAATAACTGTTCCCTCTTTTATGTCGGACATTACTTTGCATATAAAATACATTTTGTGAAACAAATTGAATACCAATAATAATGCAACGCAATATTATTATATATTCAAACAACTATCAGATCAGCATATACTATAATACAACTTAATTACTTTGTTAGGGACTGCCAATAGGGATGATGACTGAATCCTAATTTTCACGTCTCGTCATAAAATATTAAAATACCGCAGAGAAACATACAATCGTGTGAAATTAGAATTAAAATCGGCTTAGAAATACATTAGATACAAACATTTTAAATTGCTAATTTGGAAGCGATTAGACAAAGAGATCCGACATCAACCGTGACGTCATCGTTTATTACGGCCATATAAACTCCATGTAAATTGCCGTTTTGCTAGAAAGAGATGGAGAAAAATCTTTAATACCTTATATCTTGGTTGTTTTTTTAGTTATTCGAAAACCGATTTTTTCTTTCAGTTTATTATATGAATGAGCTTCTATTACAGCAAAAAAAAATTTAGTCATCTAGCCTATTGTACTTTGTATATGAAATGAATAATTAATAATACTTTAAACTAGTAAATTTTAATAGAAATAACTTTCTTGATAATTGTCTATGGTAACATTTTAAAATTTGTTTTGTCATTAGTGTCTTCAATATGATTTGTGTGCTAGTAATATCATCCCCTCTGAACTGTTTAGTTTCCTTTTTTAAATATTGTTTCCTATCACCTATGTTTTGCTACTGTTATTGTGCATTTATTCTTATTATTAATGCCTTAAGATTATCGTAACGACTATCTTTAAGAGGATTGTGAAGCTGTAAATTTTCATACACAAAAGGGATAACGCTTTTCTTCCTCTTTACATAGTCCAAATTTTCATAATTTTTGGAAATGTTGTAGATACGAGTATATTGAAGATCTAGGTTTGTTCGTTTTGAATTTGAAGTAATATTGCTCAGAATATAAATTATTAGCATCTAAATAACCATATTTTAGATTTAAAAAACTACCTCGAGCATTTTTATCTTTTTAGACTAAATTATTAAGAGTTACAAAAAAAAACAAAACGTACAAACATAGATTAAGGTATACCGAATCTAATGAGACAAAAGTGTCTAATTTCGTAAAGGTTCAGGGGGGTAAAACAGTTATCGCCCTAAGCAATATTTCAATAAGAAATGTAGGCACTTGCCTCGGACTTTCAGCTCTAAGCGATGTGCAACAAACTGCATTTTTGAAAGTGCATACTCAAGCCATGAATTGGCACTTCACAGTCCTCTTAAGATAAGAATTATCATTACCTCTTAGAGAAGATTTTATTGATATAGGTACTAGACGTCACAAATATAGGCCACAGTATGTTTTTTAAGACGATGAATATGTATGTATTAATGTCTTATAAAATGTATAATTATTTTATGTAATGATTGCATTTGATCAATAGCAAAGACATTCCTATAAAAATACACAACATAGTTATACTCGCGCAATCATTGGCTGAGTTGTAAACGATTTCACGTGTGTAATGTATCCCAGCCCCATAACGTCACATAAAATGTGCGGACTCGCCTCAAACAACGTTTTAAAATGCTGCTTATCATGTTCTATTTGTTATTAAATGTATACACGGTGTTTTGTCAATACCCTAACCTATCAAGTCTAACCCTACCCATGTTAACATAGTCATATAAAGTTATAGCGTCATTGAAAATTCGAAATTGTAAAATTAATTTTACAATCCCCCATACAAATAGTTGGGTCTCTGAAAAAAAAATATGGGGGTATTGACCAACCATATTGAATCACCAATCATTCTATGAGTACCTACAAAATCCTGTACAATCATGTTTATTGTTAAATTTTAACATACCCATTGTAGTTATTCACATAACACTGATTTCGATTGTATATTTAATAATATAGTACATAACGCTAGATATTTTTAGTGTGTACCTATAGTTGTATCTTTGTGTAAACACCTATTTGTTGATGTTTAATTAAGGCGATTACCACACTGCCACGCACCACGCTGCATGTTGCGTGTCGACGCACCTACGCGCGAACTTGCGGGAGTGCAGATCTGCATCATCGTGCGGGTTTTTTACGCACTCACGCGCGTATTTGCGTTTTGTGGATTCACGGCGGCATTGACTCGTTTCATTCAAAGCTGTTCGCTAGTAATGTGTCATTAATTTCTATTTAATATTCATCGCATTTCATATTCCAAAAAGCTAGGTGATTTTCGATTTCGAATATCAAGCCCTTCCAAAATCACGCACGGCACTGCGCGACTCGGTGTGCCATACCTTGCGTCTCGCCCCGCACCCACGCGCATGGGTGCATGTTTCTCCGCTAGTAGGTGCGTGATCTGCATGAACGCGCCTGGATGCATTTTCTGTGTCTTGGACTGTGTTTTTTATACAAACGGAGATACTTACAAGCAACGTTAGAACACGCATTCACGCGCTACGCTGCGTGGTGCGTGACAGTGTGTTAATCGCCTAAAACGTTTATTTTGTTACTAGCAATATTAATGGTGGACTGATTTGTAAATGTGTAGGGAACAATAAATAATATTTTTATGGTGTGAAAATGGTTTTACTTTCCTCAACCTGCCCATAGTTTTAAACTTTATCTTTGCAACAACCATATATACATTCACATTTCTTATACAACGCCACCTTTGAAGCAGGAGCCTTTTCTTATACAAGGGCCCTTTTGAAGCAGGAGCCTTTTGTGTGCTTGTTCAAACAAGTAAACTGAACCACTTTTACTATGGGACCAGTCTTGAAGTCGCGAAAAACATCGGCTGTTATACAAATGTTCAACATCCACTGAACCTAGATGTATGGAACAGCTGTTTTTTTCGCTATTTCAATATAGTAAAAATTGTTCAGTTTGTTTGTCTGAACAAGCACAGAAAATTTTATTTTTCCTCGTGGTCCTACTAATATTTCTTACTAGTGGGACCACGAGGAAGCCTTGTTCTTTGTAGTCCTACTGCGGAGTAAAATTTGGCTCCTGCTTCAAAAGTAACCCTGTACTTATCTTAATGTATCAAAGCAATAATCTTCTATAAATCAAATTTATAATTAGGTCTAATCCCCGCTATAAATATAGTAAGACCGGCCCTGCGATCATGGACTTGTCGATCGATATATTTCGATCGACAAAAGCATCTGTCCTTTTCACTCCATAGGAATATCTGTCAAATTTATCGTTTTTTGTCGAGTATGTCGATCTTAGCTGTCAAATTTTGTTTATCGAGAGTTCCATGCTCGCAAGGCAGATGTTATTAATAAAATATTCATAAAATAAGTACCTATTGATAAATAAAAAATTAAATCGAATCAATAAATAAACTATGGTGCTGGCCAATGGGTGTGGCTGACCCCAGCCGGGCCACAAGAAAAAAGTGTGAAAAATAGATTGTTTGAGTAGGTCGCTATAATGTCTAGAGTTTATCGGCAAGTTTCAGAGTTTGTCGCCTGCGCGTTTTAGAGATCTGTGTGGCCCGGCTGGGGATACGTTACCCCAGCGTTACCCCAGGCCACATAGATCTCGAAAACGAAACGACCTAGTGAAAATCTGTTTGCTGATATAGATAGGCGGCAGTTTGTCGAAGTTTGTCGGACCAGTTTGAGTTTTCATCGGGCTCGCGTTTAAGGGGGCTGTGTGGCCCGGCTGGGGTAATGTTACCCCAGCCGGGCCACACATCTCCCAAACCAAACCACATAGCGATAATCTGTTTGCTGATATAGATAGGCGGCAGTTTGTCAGTTTGCCGGACAAGTTTCAGAGTTTGTCGATCCACCATTTCAGAGCTCACCTGCAGCAAAGTTGCTGCAACTGAGCTAGCCGGATCTCGAAAACAACGACGTAGAGAAATACTGTTTACTGGAATAGTGAAGCGGTAGTTTGTCGGAGTTTGTCGAACAAATTCCACAGTTTGAGACATGCGCATTTCCGATATATGTGTGGCCCGGCTGGAGAAACGTTACCCCAGCCCAGCCGGGCTACCTGGATCTCGAAAACGAAACGACCTAGCAAAAATCTGCTTACTGACAAAGATAGGTTAGTTTGTCGATACATTCTTCAAAGATTCAGAGTTTGTCGACGCCTCAATCCAAAGAACGAATGAATTCTTTATTTGGGTAAATAGTCTAGGAGCCTGGAGTCCCAAATGTGCGAGGTTTCGTTATTTTTTATGTTTTATGTACTTACTTACAATAAGAAGTTAATGTAAAATAGTTAATTGAATTCAGTGATGAAACAGTAACCGTTAATATTTAAATTTATGTAAATCCTCGATGAGAAATTTTTCAAATGTATTATTTAAGCAACATTTGGCATCTGG
This sequence comes from Schoenobius gigantellus, assembly GCA_963935595.1. NCBI lineage: Eukaryota > Metazoa > Arthropoda > Insecta > Lepidoptera > Crambidae > Schoenobius > Schoenobius gigantellus. The sequence goes on along the minus strand of OZ012559.1, from coordinate 13,658,788 downwards.
TCTCCTTGTCTGTCTATATGAAGTAATGTACCTACAGTCGCGTACAACTTTCTTTAAAAAAGTAAGTTTTATGAGGTTTTGTTTGTTATACACGGTATTTCATAATAACCAATAAATAATCAAACGCAAAAACTTGAGTTGGTGCTGCTATGGCTGCAGGTAATCAAGAACTAAAAGGAATTTCAGCTCTTTTAGTTATAGTAGCACCCTACCACACGCGCCCAAAAGGGCTGGGAGAACACCGAGGTGTTTTAGTGAGTAGGCCTGACACTGCTGGTGCCGGGTGAACCCCACCCCACACACGCTCGCCGTCTAGCCAACGGTGGGTACGGTACGGTTACGCTTTCCCCACGAAAAAAAGGGAACGGTATAGAGTGTTCACGGATTCTGGATTTGTTTACTATTCGAATACATCAAGTTCGTTAAATATGTAAGTACTTTTTTGCTTTCAGTGCTAGTGAATCTATCCTCAACTAGAATAAGAACAATAGATCTTCCTTCTTCATACAGGGATAAGCTTTGATAGAAGCGATATCTACACCGACGCTGGACAACGGGATAGAAATCCTTTACGCACTAAACCTCTTGTTATGCCTTCCACCCCAAGAGTTGCATATAACAGCCATAGACGAAGAATTAACAGCGTTCTCAGGGGCGGATCTACCGGAGGGCTTTTTGGGCTTCAGCCCAGGGCCCCATGGATACATAGGGCCCCAGCCCCTATTAAAAACAATTGACGATAATTGGTTTTCAGTAAAGAAAAATATGTAGAATTAAAAAGAAAGAAACAATCATAAGTTTGGCATCCCAGATCGATCAACTCGTGTACACGACTATCAAACGAAACAGGGAATTCAAGAGTAGTATTAGCCCAGGGCCCCACAAATTCACGATCCGCCCCTGTTAAGAACTAGCTTTTCAAGGTTTCGAATCTCAAAAACGACTCTACAATAGAGAAGAATAGAGTTGTTTTAGAGATTTATATCTATATCATCAAAGTCGTGAATGCGCTGCGCCCGTATGCAATCAAATCGTTTACAAATTATCAACGTAAGCGACAAAATACAAATTTTATTTTATAAAAAAATAACTAGGTTATGATTAGAAAAAAAAGCTTCTGTGCGATTCTGAATACTGATTATGTCTACTTATTTTAGGAACTTTTTAATGAATACCTATTTTATTATTTTCAAGAGGTAGGTAATTTAAAAATTAAAATATATCGAGGCAAAATCTTTGAATCGCGTTTCCGGTTCTTGTCGTGTCTAGCTAAGATTTCAAGAAACACATTTAACTTTCAGATCTGTAAGATCTCTCAGTGACCATTGACATTACATTAAAAATAACCAATATTTTCGATATAGCGGCAGAGAATCTGCTGGGTTGCCCAGGGTGCACCACGAGGAACAACTCTATTCTTCTCTACAATAGAGAAGAATAGAGTTGTTTTAGCCCTGCGCACTGAGCGTCGGGCCGCGTGGAAGACAACCACAATAAAAAAACAGTTTCGGGGTGTAGAGCGGTGCAGAACCGCTCCACAAAGAGTAGCAGAGCCATGAGGAGAGTCCGGTAACGCACATGGCACAGGTCAGCGGGAATAAGGCCTGGCTGTTGTCCCATCCCCTTGTCTTGTGACGGAAGGAGGAGCTGCTGGAGGGGGGGGGGGGGGTGTTAGTGTGTAGGCCCGGGCCATGTACGTGTCACTTATCCTCGTGGTTTGCCTCGACCTCGAGGAATGCGTAAATGCATTTTCCCCCCTCCCAAAAAAAAGGCCTAATCACCCTAGCAAAGGCTCGAGCCCCTCGGTAGGAACGTAGGTATATGAGCTGTGATGATGAACTTACGGTGCTAATGCTCTGGCGTGAAGTCACTGTAAGCAAACTGTCAGTCTGACGTTTGATAATTGTGTTTTCGGTTCAAAATGAATGTACCTGTTCTGGATGAGCAGTGGGGAAATAATGTGATTAAAAATCCACAAAATAAAATTACTGTGAAGCAATTGAAAGCAAAATGACCTATCCTAACCAACGACATTTTGTTTGACAAATTGATACGCTTAAGCCCCGGACCGAAATCATAAAGGGGTTCCGAGTCGGTCAAGCGGCTTGAAACAAGCACGTACCTAATCTTGTTTTGCTTGATCAAGCAGCGTGGCGGGCGTCAAGTCGCTTGAGCAAGCTAGAGGCACTTTAATTCATTTTGTAACCGATCGTCTGCTTAGGTGATCGAGCAGTTCAAAGCGCTATTAGCTCTTACATTAGCATTAAGTTTAAACAAAATGAAGAAAAAGAAACGTATTTGGTGTCAATTATTTTTATTATACTAAAAAGGTAATTTCACTTTCCTAAGTTCTGGCGCGTCTCGATACAATGATATCAATAATAATAGAAACTCTTTTTCGTTCTGTTGCTCGTTATTATTATTTTTTTGCTGTCGCCTGGCACAGAGTCGTCCGCCATGATTACTTGCTAACGCGCGACTGGCACAGAACATTACTGCGACTGGGCTATGCTTGATCAAGCCGGTCGCGAACATTATCAACACGTAGTCTCAAGCCGTCGCGTCAAGCACAAAATATAAAATCACATCAAGCACGGGCAAGGACGTTAATGCTTGACTCAAGCATCAAGCAAGCTTTGTAAACGTTTAAGCATGCTTGCCTCAAGCAAAAATCTACGTGCTTGTTTCAAGCCGCTTGACCGTCTCGGAACCTCTTAAGCATGCTGATAGCGCTGTGAGCACTTTTAGTGTACTTTTGAATTTGGACCGTTATAATCGTTAGCACAGTGAGCCCTGTTATCTGTTTCGGACCGCAGCCTTAAATGTTGATTAAAATATTGCAAATCCGCGCTTATCTGGAGCGTGTCTTGTGGCATGGAATTATTACTCAAATAGGAATGCGCTCTTCACAATATTGTTGTTCAAATTTGGACTTTATTTCTATGTAATTAAAGACTAAACGCTTGAAAGTGCAAAAGTGTGCCGAGAGAGATAGCAAACTGTACCTTTTATCCCTTTCCCACAGTGTTGCTACTGTTGTATATTTTATAATTTAGTAGTTATGAAACAACTATTGGTAGATGAAGATTTTTTACTATTGTTTATTTTAATTACTTTTAACGCCCAAAATACCTAAATTGTTTTTTTTTTGTAATAATTATAACATAAAATAAATTAAATTACCATGTTAGCCTACTATTAATAATTATAACACTATGATTTTACGTCCAGGAAATATTCTAGTGGTAGTATTCAAAAAATGTTATATTGCAACAACGATTCTTTGTCAATGTCAGTAATTTTCGTTGTCATTGTAGTAGGGTGACCACATGGTATCTACCTAACCTAAATATTATCGCAATTTTTAACATTTTTTAATAAAAGTAATTTATATTAGTTATTTATTGTTTAGCTTACACGATGCAATGTTAAGTTATTAGAAAAAAGAATTGGCATTAACATTCTGTTCAAGATATTGGCGAAACCACAAAAGTTTTAAATATTGTTAAAACAGTTCGACCCACACTGATGAGTTTTTAATTACATATTTGATTATCTGTTATGTGCCGGTGGGTTCAACATAATATACCGATTGGAAAGACATATTATCTGTGGAAAGACCCATCTATTGAAAGACAATCATTGACATTCATTATTTTTTAAATAATTATTATATTAATAAAACCTATCTTGTATTGAAAAGTAGATATAAAATTCTTTTGCGCAACCCATTTTGAAATAATAGAATAGAATATAATATTTCTTTGTTGTACAACACCAACCTTAACACTAATTGTACAAAGGGCAACCTTGGCGCTAAAAGCTATCTCTTCCTTAACAATCGTGATTATTAAGTATATTATTATGATTTTCAAAAGCATCTTTCAGGTTGAATGTTATTGTTCTTAAGTACATAATTTTGGTATAAATACTTTATGTACATAATTTTGGTATAAAGGCGGACTTAATGCCTGAGGCATTTTTTTCCAATCGACCTTAAGGTGGTGCAGAACAAGGAAATGTGGTAGATGCACCGAGAAATGGAACAGCTGTTAAAGAATATTATCTAACATACATACAATATAAAATTCAAGTACATAAATAAGATAATTAAAATAATAAATAAATATATATATATACATATATATATATATATATATATATATATATATATATATATATATATATATATATATATATATATATATATATATATATATATATGTCGGCGCCAGCGATGGGTTAGCAACATCATCGCCAACATCGGAGTCTCTTGGTACAGAGTTCATGGCGTAGGTCTCAGGCGAATAAATTCACACGCGTATAAAATAACGAACTTGATTTATTATGAGATGCACGTAATTAAATAACAGTGGCTTTTAACTTCAGAAGTAAGTGAACCAACGGTCTCGTGTTAGTCCGCCTTGGTCGATCGCTCGAAAGTAAGTGGCGTCCAAAACCTCTACCATTATAACGTGCACACGATTTCCCGCCAACACGATTCCGTTCTCGCTAAGTCACTCGTTTGACTCGTTCGTATCATTCGTGCGACTCAACGGCGTTCACTTCCTTCCGGTACAATTGATATTACGTATAGCTTATTATTAAAATCGCCGACACGGCCAGAACGGACATAACACGTCCTCGTGGTCTACTGCGTACCTGGCAACAAAAGAAATCTATGTGGAGTAATTTTCAACTCGGTCAACCTGACCACATGTTTAGTTTAGAAAAGTAGGTATCAAAAGATCTTATGAAAACAGAAAAATAAATCACACTAGAAAGAATGCCATACTCATAGTTCAAGTATCAAAATTTACTTTAATCACAAATTTCTAAAAATATCATCAATTCAGACATTAATGCACCAAGGGCGAACTAAGATAATTAGGTTCCTGTCCTTCTCACAGGATATGACTAAAGAGAAGGTATCAGTCCTTCTTACTGACACCAAAATTCAGAAGATCAGCCCTTCGCGCTGATCGAGTCATTAGCAATAAGTAATCCAGTTCTTCTCACTGGAAGCTAATGCTTCTTCAAAGTTAATATCAGTCCTTCTCACTGATACGCAAAAATGAGTTAGTCATACTTGGTACATTAATTAGATTTTGAAGACGTACCTTCGCCAGAGTTATTAACTTCCAAGTCTTCGCTAATTAAATCTAATTCAGATGGAATCTCAGCTTGTGGCATCTTTCTAATGCGATCATGGGCGTATTTGTAAGTTCTGTTGCCAGTCAAAGGTTTCAAGATATAGCGATCGCCTTCAAGTAACTCGATAACTCGAAACGGCCCTTTGAACTTGGGATCGAGCTTAACTTGATTGCGCTCTTCATTTTTTTATTAAAACTAAGTCACCAACATGGAATTTAACTAATTTAGCTTTATTTTTATCAAAACGTGATTTTTCGTAGTCCGCACTCATCTGAATATTCCGTACCGCGTGCTCTCTCACATCAGCAATATCAACTTCAATTTCGGTATCGTCAAATGTTAAAAGGTTAAGGGGTCTTGCGACACGACCTATCAAGAGTTCTAAGGGGCTACATTTAGTGACGCGATTAACTGTACAGTTTAATGCTAGTTGTACATCTTCTAGAGCATCCTGCCACGATCTGTCTGAAGTCTCGACTGACGTCAACATACCCTTCAACGTACCCATAACCCTTTCTACCTGCCCGTTGGCGCGGCTAGAACCCGTAGCAATGAGATGCAGAGCAATCCCGTGTGAATCGCAAAACTCCTTAAAGTCTCTGCTCGTAAAACAACGCCCCTGATCGGCTATCACGCGACTTGGAGAACCAAAGAGAGAAATGCAAGATTTGAGAGCTTTGATTGCGTTGGGTGTATCAATTCGCAAAGTGTGGAACATTAAAACGAATTTAGTAAATGCATCTATGAAAACCTTAGATAAAGAATGAATAGATAGGACGTGACCGTATACCCGTAAGGGACAGACATAGATGACGTCATACCTGCCTAAAGTAGATGGGTATACCAGTGTTGCTTTAAGTTTTACCCTACTTTATGTTTATAGTGGCTTTTTTTACCACTATAAACATAAAGTAGGGTTGATTGTTCTACGTATTTTTTTTGAGACATTATAATGAGCGCCCCTCGCTCAATAATATGTCTCAAAAAATAAAAGTGGGAGGAAGTTGCGATTTTTTTTATTGAATTCTTCATTCAACCTTCGCCGCAGTCTAAAGTTATTTACACTTTTAAATAAAACTACACTTTTCGGATTTACTCGAGTATATTTCGTTTTAAAACATTTTACTATTATTTATTTAAGCTATTATGTAAACATCTTTACAAATATATGAAAAAATATTAGGAATCATCATCATCATCCACACGCGTCCACTGCTGGACATAGGCCACTGAGCACGATCCGCGACCACTCGCTTTCAGCTTTTGCCAGCTAGGTACCTTGCGAAGATCGTCGCTCGATTAAGAATACAGCGGGCAATAATCATTGTTTTTTCTTTATCTCTGCAGTTTATTTAAAATCCAATTTTTACACATTTACTAAATATTTTTGAAGATTTAGAAAATGTATAATATTAAATTTTAAATATACATTTTCTAAAATTATATTTCAATAGCACCGTTATTATCATCGAATAAAGGACTTCGGCTTACAGAGATAAAATTCACTACAATACAGGTAAAAATTCACTTGGGCTGGGTAAGTTCAAGAATTGAACTACTGATACCGCACTCAATATGGTGCTAAAAGCCCAAAGTTGGTAAGCTTGCTCACAATGTGGAAAAAAGATCTGGCAAAGAACACAAGATGCCGATGTAGATAGCTGGTTATTTTTAGTTGCCCGTGTTGCCACCCCCAACCTCGCCCCCGCTGGCGGCAACTTGGAAATAGCGCAGGACAAGACCAATTTGTAGATCTCTGAGGAAGATTATGTTCTGTCAAGTACCTATATAATTAATTAGAAACACTTGTTCGGTGCATAGAGCTATATCTACATCCTATGTGTTCTTGTTAAATATTCAGACAAAGTAGAGATATGACTTATTTCATTTGGATTAAGCCAGATTACTAGCTATGGCACAAAATTGCTAATAAATCACAAACATTTTCTAGAGGCTGTCTACTCCTCGCCACTCACCAGCTGTTTTTGGGTGTGGTAAATACGTATTAAATTGCTTACGTACAAACTCATATGCCTTTGAACTTAAAAAGTGTAAGCACAGCGCGAATTTCCTTAAAGGTTCAGAATACTTTCTTTTGTCAACTCCTAAAAATCTTTTCAGAAAATCTCTATTGGTTCCTCCTACAGTATCTAAAATGTCCAACTACTAATTTTGCATCATTAACTTACACTTCAAATCACTTTACACATTTTCAAGTGTGACTACTTTTTTCCCAATCGTCTAAGCGATTGACGCACTGGCCGTAGTTTTTTATTTGATGACCTCGCTGATTGTTTCAAACCCAGCATTTGAAGCCGCAATTTTCTCTTTCGGGGCGTATTCAAATTTGAACCGAAATCCAACACCGATGCGTCCTGAAACAATATGTATACAGGTTAAAAATAAAAGCAGGTTCTAATTTTACAACATTAAAAATATTAATTAATACATTTTTAAACTGTATCTGTACTAATGGTCAGACTTGTTATATTAATAGAACCATTGTTATATGAATAGGCCATATCAAAATAGTAGAAAAGGATTTGGTACCTACCCTACCCATGTTAATCCAAAACTGTAAAATAAATTTCGAAATCCCCCATAAAAATAGTTGGGTTTGTGAAAAATAAATTTAGGTTTTGGCTTGATAGGGTATGTACCTTGTAGATATAATATGTATAAGTTACTGCTCTGTAAAAAAAGTTTAGGAATAGCACCACTCCTAAGAAAAGTGCCTTTTTTGTTGTTCAAAATGCTTAGAACACATTCGGGTATGCTTGGTTGGCTGCCAATTCAATCGACCAGTAGCTTTAACCCAACTGTTTTCGAGTAGTTATCTCCGAAGGAAATCTGTTAAATACAGACAAACAAGCAAATGGAAAGTCTCACTTCAAAAGAATTAACTTTGTTATCTAAAATGCTCAAAATTTTATACTTAAATATGTCAATATTAATGTAACACAGAAACTAATATGTGAGTTCCCTTTCACGTAACAAATTACCTACGAATCAAGGAAAAATAGTCGTAGCGCAACTGGTATCATTATAACCCGGCAAAATGTTATACGCGTTGACTGTATACGTGGCCATATTGTATGGCGACATTCCTAGCTTGTTAGGTTAACAGTAACCTTACTACTTCGTTTGAAATTTCATGTTTAATCCCATAATATGATTGAGAACCATAGTAGAATGATAAAATATTGCAATATAACTTGTATTTATAATTTAAAAAATAGTTTTGGAGCTTTTTATTGACACAATTTAGGTCTTACCTGTAAAAGGTTATATTTTCCTGTTTTCTAGCACTATCACTATTACAACCTAAAACGGAGCAGTGCACCATGATTTAAATGTTCAAATAGTTCACAATTACACTAATTAAAGTGTTAAATAATTACAGAGTAAGCTATAATTCAGACAACAAATTTCTTCCACGTATTTGTTTAGCACCAGACGCTGGTGATAAACAATCCCCACTACCAGGTTCACCTATATACGGTGACAAGGACAAAAAAAAATGATGCCATATTCTTCTTTCCTTTGGCAATGTGTATAAGTTTATCTCTTTTCCTCATGTTTGACGGCTTTTATAGCCCATCTATTTCATACTTTATCTAAGATGAAAACGATGACATATTCTTTGCGATCATTTTTCCCGCTCAGTTTACCGGTTATGTCCACATGCACAGTGTGCCATGGTACGCTCACCTTAGGAATTGGGTGAAGCTCAGCTTGCACCTTTCCAGAACTAGACTTCGATATTTTGCACGTAATGCAGTTGTCAACAAATTTTCGCACATATTTTGACATATGATCGAACCAGTAGTGCTCATAAAGCTTATCGAGTGTCTTTTCCCAGCCTAGGTGCATAACAGCCTCATGGACATGATTAACCACAGACCAGCGGAATGCTCGTGGTACAATAGGTAAACAACGAGTACGGTGATTTCTCATGATCTTACGATATAGGATACCAGAACGAATTTCATAAGTTTTCATGTCATCGGGTGAAAATTTACCATCTTTAAATATTGAGACAAGGGACTGAATTTCGGAATCACGTAATTGTTCAGCTAAAAGCCAGTTTTCAGATAAATTAGTGAGATTAACACGTTTTTGTTCTACTATTTGTGAAACAACCATTTTGGGCACAGGAAGCGGATTGCGGGACAAGAAATCTACGTGACTCATGAGTTTACCAGGTTGGTAAGCGATTTCAAAATCAAATGCCTGAAGGAAGGCCCACCATCGGTGAACTCTAGGGGTCAAGTCAATTTTATTGTGGGACGATTTTAACGAATTGCAGTCAGTTACGACGGTAAAGTGACGACCCTGCAAATAATGTCGGAAGTGTTTTACAGCGTTTACCACCGCCAGAGTTTCTAACTCATACGAGTGGTACTTTGACTCGGCGTTTGTGGTTCGTTTGCTGAAATACTCGACTACATGCAGCTGGTTGTCAACCTTTTGAAACAAGATACCGCCATAACCGTCTGCACTCGCATCTGTATGCAGTTCGGTAGGAAGGTCAGGGTTGAAAATCATGAGTACCGGCTTACTAGTAATTACTGAAATTATTTGCTGCCTGATTTTCTCATGCTCAGCTTTCCAAACAAAATTTTTTGAGGAAATGAGGATATAGAGTGGCGTCATGATTTGAGAAAAACTAGAAACAAATTTTCTAAAATAAGAGGCAAGGCCAATAAATTGCCTAAGTTGGTGGACGCTCTCGGGGGGTTGTAACTTGGTGAGTGCCTCCACTTTGCGTGGATTTGGCCTAACTTCACCAGCAGTAATTTCATATCCTAAGAACTCGACTCGGCGCTTTAAGAATGAACACTTAGAAAGGTTTAACGAGAATCCAGCTTTAGTGAGCGCTTCTAAAACCTCACGTAACCTCTCTAAACCCTCGATCTCGTCATGGGCTGGCACCAAAATATCGTCCATATACAGAACCGCATAAGAATATACAAGGTCACCTAAGGCGTTAGATGCCGCACGCTGGAAAACACTAGGAGCGTTACGTAAACCGAAGGGCATGGCTAAATATTCGAACTGCCCATCAGGTGTAACGAAGGCAGTACGTTCTATACTGTCAGTATTGACAGGTATTTGATTAAAGCCACTAGCGCAATCAAGGCAAGTATAAAAATTGGCTCCAGAGAGCCTCGCAATCTGGTCAGATATCAATGGCAAAGGGAAGTGATCGGGAATTGTATTTCGATTTAGTTCGCGGTAGTCCACGCACATACGATCACTTCCATCACGCTTTTTAACCAATAGAATCGGGCTCGCAAAAGGCGAACAACTGGGACGAATAATACCTGCACTTAGCAACTCTTGGATTTTATCGCGTACAATTTGCCTTTCATCCGGTGAAAGACGGTAGGGACGACGCTGGACAGTAAGATTCGGATCTATCAAACGAATATTCAACTCCCCGGTATTGACACCTTTTCTCGGAAGACCGTCGGCAAATGAATCAGAATATTCATTTAGTAACGAGATCAAAGTTTGTTTATTTTCCGTGGAAATATCAGAATCAATATTGTCAAAATCATTTTTCGAAGGTAGTTCACAAAAATTTACATCACATACTTTTGATACTCTTAACACAGAATTAGTCATTTTAACACACAGACCGAGTTTTAATATTTCACGCCCGATCATGATGCTTTGTTTCAGGGAGTTGTCAGGAACAACGTGAAAGAGAATTGACAAAGTATTGCCGTCAATAACAACATCACAACGTATTTGCTTTGTGCAACAAACGTTTGAATTACCTATACCAGTTATATGAACCGCGCAATCAAAATGTGTACCAGAAAATTTCCTAACTAAACTTTGCTTAAGGAGAGAACACTCGGCACCAGAATCAAAACAAAATGAGTACGACTCACCATTATGTTCCAATTGGCCCACTACACCTTGAATTTCGCAGGAGTCTACGCGACGTAGCTGTTGGCCGCTGCTTGTGCCCACACTACTACCAGCTGCTCCGTTCGCGCCACTGCTGGCATTGGAGCCGCGCCGCATGCTATTCTTCAGACAGTGCGTCGCGATGTGTCCCTTTTCTCCACAGGTAAAGCAGATGACACTTTTCTTCGTTACAGGATTCGCCGAAGTCGATGGAGCGGTAGTGGAGTTCTGCATCTTGTACTTTCTTTTGCGACAGTTAATCATCTTGTGACCCACTTTTCTGCAGTAATTACATGTTTCAGGCGTAGAAAACTTAAAGCGCTTAGTGTCCGATGGCGATTCTCGGTCGTTCTTTCGTTTTAAAGTAGAAAATGACTTCATTTCTTGTAACAACCTACTGCGAGTAGTAACCTCCGTCGCGTATGCTAAATGATGCAATCGAGTGTCGAACTGAGAAGTATGGGCCAGTACATACGAAATGGCGATCTCTTCCGGAGTCATGTTCTTCCATTTTGCAACAACTGTAGTCATCAATCTACTCGCATAAGCAGCCAAACATTCTCCTTCTTTTGGTCGACCGTTGTTAATACTTATGAGGGTAGCAGCAACTGTTTCAGCACTATCGTAGCGACTCAATAAAAGGTCCTTGAAAAATGGCCACGTCATGCCCGGATGGGCAATTTGTGATAGCCAAGTAGAGGCACTACCCTTGAGGGACTTACTGAGTGCGATTATCAACGCTCCACCTTCCAGCGGTCTCTCTGCCATGCAGATATCGACAGTTGAGCACCAAGCACGTGCGTCAGCGTCCAAATCCGGGTTGAACTCGGGTAGCGTAATAAGTGGTAAAGAAGGCTTCATAGCTGCGATGAGTTGCATCATATTGCGCTGCTGAAGTTCGAACATCATTCGCCAGTGCTCTTCATTATTGTTCTGATTTTGTGGTGTTGAAGATGCCTGAGTGAATCCCAATTCTGATGTCGGCGCCAGCGATGGGTTAGCAACATCATCGCCAACATCGGAGTCTCTTGGTACAGAGTTCATGGCGTAGGTCTCAGGCGAATAAATTCACACGCGTATAAAATAACGAACTTGATTTATTATGAGATGCACGTAATTAAATAACAGTGGCTTTTAACTTCAGAAGTAAGTGAACCAACGGTCTCGTGTTAGTCCGCCTTGGTCGATCGCTCGAAAGTAAGTGGCGTCCAAAACCTCTACCATTATAACGTGCACACGATTTCCCGCCAACACGATTCCGTTCTCGCTAAGTCACTCGTTTGACTCGTTCGTATCATTCGTGCGACTCAACGGCGTTCACTTCCTTCCGGTACAATTGATATTACGTATAGCTTATTATTAAAATCGCCGACATATATAAATGCCTATATGACATGATATAAACGCAGTGCATTGATTGTCGATGCCTAAAAGAATCTGTTTTGTTCTTCAAAATGCCTTCGCAATTTATTTTTGAAGCTAAGCTTGCTTGGGGCTTTCCTAACCTCTAGAGGGAGGGCGTTCCATAAAAGAATAGATTACCATTGAAGATAGAACGAAGGATTCTGTTATGAGAGCTACACAAAGTCTGAAAATGTGTGATGATGTAAGAGGGTGTGTTAGGGTCATGAAGTAAGGAATATAAAGTTATTGAGGCTCTCATCTGTCTACGCTCCCAAATATGTAACCATTTTAAACGCATTCGGAACACCGAAACATTATATTTCCTTATTAAAGACGAATCGAATACAGAGCTATTTAGAAGTCGGTCAAGTTTGCTGAGTAGATCTGCATTCAGATCGAAATAGCACACATCACTATAGTCTATTAGAGGAAAAATTAAAGACTGTACAAGCATTTTTTTGATGTCAGTAGGCAAAAAGTTTTTCAGTCGGTAGAGAGACCTTAGAGTTCCGGTAACCCTTTGACAAACGTTAGTTACCTGAGATTGCCAGTTGAGCGTTGAATCTATATGCAAGCCCAGGTCCTTGACACAGCTGTTGCTCAAAGGGATAACTTCATCAAAAATAACAGAATGAAGTTTCTGATGCTCCAGTCTAGATATGAACCTGGAACTGCCCACCATGTAGCGTCAGACAAATGTACATATTAAATTCGAAACGAAAAACACACTGGTACATGGCAGTCTCGAATACCGGACCTCCCGATTGGAAGGCGTCATGTGGCTCTCAATGCCGGCTAACGTTAGCGCGCTCACAACATTTCGGGACGTGTTTGAGCGCGCTAATAGCGCTGATAGTGACTCATTGATTTTCGAACTGCAACCTAATTAGATATTGGTGTTCCTTTCGTGCTACTTTCATAGGTTCCACTTTAACATTTTTGCCACAAAAAGTTAACATCAAACACAGCTCTCGTAGCATGACCACTAAACATGATATGATATAATTTTATAATAAAGCGATTTATCGCGGAGAACGGTCTAAATACGATACAAAGTTTTTTATTTTGTCAATTCACCGCGATAAACCGGTGATGCATTTTATGATACCACTTTCTTAATTAAAAGGTTTAGCAGAAGATTGAAAATGTAAATAAAAAGAATATAAAATAGAAGAATTTACTTGATTTTGGCTAATACTGATTTGTTTATACTATTTGTAATTTTAAGTTACTGGCCTAAGTAGGTAAGGTGTCAAAATCAACAAGAAAAATCAGTTTCTACCATTTCATTTGTAACAAGTAGCGCGGATAAAGGGCTAAAATGTTGACATTTAGGGTGCGGTTCATAATCAGATATCAGTGCAAACGTTTGCATGCATGCAAACAACCCGTTCAAATCGTTAGCACGTAAGCACTCAGATCAATTTTGAACCAAGCTTTCGATCTGTGAGTCTGTCAAGTAGTCAGTTAATGTAATTTTAAAAGAAAAATTGGAGGGAGACGTATTGTGCCTCCAGTATCTTTACAGAGCACTTCTCTATTAATTGTAGATAATCTAATGAAAAAATAAATTCGAACAAACTAAAATAAAAATAAAACTGATGTTGACATTGACAGTTCTGGAGACAGTCCATTACCTCTTTTCTGTTAGCACCGTCAGCATCAATCGGTGACGTCATCAATTACGTCATACCGCATACAAAATGCGCACATGAGCAATTTTCGACCGATTCTTTGCGTGCAAATAGCGCACACGAGCACTGATATTAAATTATGAGCCGCACTCTCACTAAAAGAAATTGAAACGCGGTTAACATCAAATGCAATATCAGTACCAAAAAGTGGTGATCCATAATTGGAACGCACCTACAAGAAATTATTAATTTTAAATAGAGATTAATTATACAAAATCATCATTAGTAAGAAGTAAAAATAAAAGTAATTTTATTCAATAATCAACAAATGTAATTCCTTATGAAAGACGAATAATTGTAATCATTAGTTTTCTGAATCTGTGTAGCTTATAAATATTATTTTACTCCTTGTAACACTGACCGATTTTATGAACGAAAGTGCTTGTGATGAGCAGACGAATTAAAAAGTGTCGATAAGCCAATATACTGCAGAAATTAGCCAGAATCTTCAGGTATCTACAAAATATACTAAATATCACCCTCGCATGTGAGGGTACTATGTGGTGGTGCTGTTCTTCTTCCGCTAGTTCAGGTGCTTATTCACATTTGAGGGCTTGTCTAACTACTCCCTACCCATAATCCTATTCGGCGGCCATATTTATAAGTCATGAAAGGCGTTGACGCTCTACATCATAATTATTTGCGTTGTATTCTTTCACAGGACCGATGGCAGCGATACGCAAAAAATTAGTAATCGTCGGTGACGGTGCTTGTGGTAAAACATGTCTTTTGATCGTGTTTAGCAAAGATCAGTTTCCGGAAGTGTACGTGCCGACAGTGTTTGAGAATTACGTCGCCGACATTGAAGTGGATGGAAAACAAGTAGAGCTGGCACTATGGGATACGGCCGGACAGGAGGATTACGACCGCCTACGACCACTTTCCTATCCCGACACCGATGTAATTCTTATGTGCTTCTCGGTGGACTCGCCAGACTCGCTCGAGAACATCCCAGAGAAGTGGACTCCTGAAGTAAAGCACTTTTGCCCCAATGTACCCATTATACTCGTCGGAAACAAAAAAGATTTGCGCAATGATCCCGCTACAATCAATGAGCTGCGTAAAATGAAACAAGAGCCTGTTAAACCTCAGGAAGGACGGGCCATGGCTGAAAAGATTAACGCTTTCGCGTATCTAGAGTGCTCCGCTAAGAGCAAGGAGGGAGTACGTGAGGTTTTTGAAACAGCAACCCGTGCTGCGTTACAGGTCAAAAAGAAGAAGAAGACTAGGTGTTCTCTGCTGTAATTGTGCTGTTGTTGGGAGAACTCTGATTTATGAATCGTTCGCATACTGCCTGACACTTACGTTTGAAACGACTCGGACTGCAGCAGTCGCGGCGTCGGCCACAGTGCTTCCTCCTGATACTGATAGCTGACGCGACGTCGCGGCAAGCGTTGCACGCACATCCACTCAGTATTCGTGTGGCTACACTTTCACAATTGGTACTTGTATATTTTATAGATTTTATCTATAAAGGGTAAGCGTAAATGCCTTAAAACATGGTCGAGGCAAATGTGGGCTTAGCATTTATAAGCCCACTTGGTTTTTTGTGCTATACTATCATGTTATATTATTCAAGTAGCATTTCTTCATATAGATTTATTCCTCGACCGGTGTTGTCTCACCGAGACTTGATTGTTTAGTTTCATATTTTGTATTTTAATTTTTTCAATAAAATAGTGATGTATAAATTGTGTAGGTGATGTTTATTTGACATGGAGCGTGAGCCCCAATTCTCAGCTAAGTGCCTGTCAACTAGACGCGTCTCTGAGACGTCTATCTGATTCTATATGGCAGTTTTATTGTAATCAATTGTTTGTGTGAAATTTTAACTACCCATATTGCATGCTAATATAATTTATTAGTAATAAAGGAACCCCATGTTTTAACAAATACTTTTCTAGACTCTTTTTGACTTTTATAAAAAAATTAATACAGCATTTATAAGTAAAAGGTGTTTAGGATGGGGAATATTTAAGTTAAAATCAATCATCTATATGTTATGTTTTATTAGTATTGTAAGTACAAAATTATCTTCAAATATACATGAATTAACATAAAATGATTATTAGATTTCCTTTTATAATTTAAGATATTTTGGATCTATTCCAATTACAAATTTATTAACTAAATATTGACAGTTTCAATTTAGGAATTCCTTGACATTTTTAACAACTGTAATGGGTTAAATCTCCGCCGAGGTGCATGCATAAGTTGTCTTTTGTTGTATACTGTATCTGTGCGGTATGGTATTGTTATCCCAGCAGGCAGATGTTTCTCTTGGCCTCTTAGCTCAGGCATCCAATCTGCATAGACTAGAGTATTGACTAGAGACAACTTATTTAATTCTATTGGAGTGATGATATATACCATTCGTCTTTCCAGATCCACTCCTCGAATTAGTCCTGAAAGTTATTTGAGTATAAAATCAATTTTCCAATTAAAATAACTTTTTTTCAATCACTCTCGATGATCACATGACAAGAAAATATGTTGTCAAGATTGCATTATTATAAAAATAACATATAGACACTTCTGTACACAACATGAAAACATAACTGTATGACATCATTAAAGGAAGACCACTACTTATTGTAAAGGTGATTCATGACTCATCAATGACATCATTAACAGCATTAAATACACTGAGAAAGACAATTTTCATTGGCTTACAAAAACTCATTACCTACAACTACACTAAATCTTTTATATCAATTTACTCAGATATGATGAGTCACACTCTACTTAGAAGTACAATTAAAATAAAGTAAAAAAAATGTATAACACATTTGCCATACCTATTCCGTGGCATTTTAGAGGTTTATTCTCAAGAGAAAAAACTTTGTCTTTTTCAAAAGTGGTTAGTTCACATAATTCCACAATTTTTCCATTGACCACCTTTAGTACTGCATCCTTTTTGATTTTCACATTGAGTCCAATGTATAAATCGTCCAATTTGACCCTAGAAATAAAACAAAATTTCTCTACGGTGGAAAATTTTAAAGCCGTCTGGCGTAGTCATCATCATCATCGTCATCACAGCTCATATACAGCCCCATTGAGGGGTTCGAGCCTACCCTATGTTAGGGTGATTAGGCCTTAGTCAACCATGCTGGCCCAGTGCAATGGTCGACTTCACATACACCTTTGAATTTCTTCGCAGATGTATGCAAGTATAACAATGTATTCCTTCACGTCATCAGTACATATAAAATTTGATTGGAAGGCAAGTGCCGAGTCCACAGCGACACCGACGCTCTAGCGTAGTGTATTAGGTGAATTCCTCATTCCCAGCAGTGGGACGCTTAGAGCATTTATCCTCTTGGATGGTGGGACGTATTCAGGTTGATATAATGTTTATTTTATCATAAAACTGAATGATAAGAATTAACCATTTAAATATAGGATGCCGATCAATGAGTCATGCGCAATTTCGAGCGGTAATTATCGTTTTACTACTTGTTATCCGTGTTTCGCGACTTCGCCTGCTTGTTTAGACAATTTTGTAATCTTATTGAAAAATATGGAGTGCTATGGGGAGAAGTATCATGAATATTAAGAAAATAGGCAAAGTAAGAAGTTCAGAAATAAGACAAAAAACCAAAGTTACTGATGCTCTGTCACATAGCCTAAAATTGAAATGGGAATGGGCAGGTCATTTAGCAAGATATCCTGACAGATGGTGGACAAAGTAGACTACCGTATGGAAAGGACCATTGGGTAAAGCTAAATTGGGAAAACCAAAGAAAAGATGGGTTGATGAAATAATAAAAACAGCTGGAAAAAACTGGACACAAATTGCAAAGGACCGTAAGAAATGAGAAGGATCACCCTAGCGGGACCCACTTCTATTTAGTTTTAGATTTTGAAGATTAGATTTTTAAAATTATATGGTAAATTTTTATAGTTGTGTGGATAATAGAAGGCTTTATTATTATTATTATATTGAAAAATTAAATACTTATGTATCCTCTTTATGATTGATATAAATGTATTATCCCGAGGGAAAGTTTGTATATGTCACCGTAAAATTGCAAATACCGTTAGATTGTAATCTATCTCGCGAGATTGTAAACTATCGAAAGATTGTGAACCGTAACACACTGCTTACAATTTAACGCATTATTTTTCGGTAGATTATAATTTATCGAAGTGAAACTGTTAGATCACAATCTGTCGCACGTTAAATTGTCAACTGTCCGAAGGCTGTCCCTGATTGGTCAGTTTTACAGAAGATCGTTCTGTGTCCATAGAATTAGGAATCAAACACAAGTGTCAGTCAAATAAAATAAATGCACTTCAATAATAGTGACAGCAAGTATTTATTTATTATTTAGTAGTTAAATAATATTTCTGACATCATAATATAGTAAGAAAAATTATAACCAAATGAGAAAATCCGAAAGGTAACAACATTTTCTTTTCAAACACAAATTAAGATTGAAAAAATAATAAAAAATTTTCGCCGAAGCAAATTAAACACAAACTAATTAAAATAAAAATGAAAATCGAAACGTAACAGAATTGTCTATTACAAAAAAACGATACTTATTGTAAGAGTAATAAAAATAATATGAAAAAAAAATACATCAAAAATGTTTCCTTAGCCTACAAGTTCCCAATACGGGAACATTTTTATTGGTGCATTTTTCTTTCATATTATTTTTTATTACTCTTACAATAAGTCAAGATTTTGTTTCGTTAATTTTTCTTACCATATTATGATGTCAGAATTATTGATTAACTACTAAATAAAAAAATACATACTTGATGTCACTATTCTTGAAGTGCATTTATTTTATTTGACTGACACTGTGTTTGATTCCTAACTCTATGGACACAGAACGTTCTACTGTAAGACGGACCAATCAGGGACAGCCTTCGGAGAGTTGACAATTTAACGCGCGACAGATTGTGATTTAACAGTTTCACTTCGATAGATTATAATCTACCGAGAAAAAATGCGTTAAATTGTAAGCAGTGTGTTACGGTTCACAATCTATCGATAGTTTACAATCTCGCGAGATAGATTATAATCTAACGGTATTTACAATTTTACGGTGACATATATAAAAATGGTGTGACTGACCCCAGCTGAGCCACAAAAAAAACTGGAAAATAGATTGTTTGAGTATGCCGCTGTAATGTCCAGTTTGTCGGCTAAGTTTCACAGTTTGTCGCTTGCGTGTTTCAGAGATATGTGTGGCTCAGCTGAAGTAACGTTAACACGGATCTCGAAAACGAAAATAAGAAAAAACTAATAAAAAATAACGAAACCTCGTGCATTTGAGACTCCTAGCTCCTGAACTATTTACTCTTTAAAAGATTCTTTTATTCTCTGGATTGGGACTTCGACAAACTCTAAATCTTAGCATAATGTATCGACAAACTATCACATCTATATCAGTAAACGGATTTTCGCTTCGTCGTTTCGTTTTCGAGATCCAGGTAGCTCAGCTGAGGTAACGTTTCTACAGTTGACACACATATCTCCGAAATGTGCTAGTGACAAACTCTGGAACTTGTTCGACAAACTAGATGTGGCTTTGCTCAGCTGGCTCAGTTGCAGCAGGTGAGCTCTGAAACGGTAGATCGACAAATACTCACAAACTGGCGCTTATCTATATCAGCAAACAGATTTTCGCTATCTCGTTTAGTTTTCGAGATACGTGTGGCTCAACTGGGGTAACGTTGCCCCAGCTGAGCCACATAGCCCCCTTAAACGCGAGCGCGATGAACACTGAAACTTGTACGACAAACTGCCGCTTATCTATATCAGTAAACAGATTTTCGCTATGTAGGGTAAGTATACCCACACATCTCTGAAACGCGCAAACGACAAACTCTAAAACTTGCTGACAAAAAACTAGGTGTGTATGGGTGAGAGCGTCCGTGGCGCTGTGGACTCGGCGCTTGCCTTCCAATCGGGAGGTCCAGGTTCAAGACCGCCAGGTACCAATGTGTTTTTCGTTTTTCGAATTTCATATGTACATTTGTCTGACGCTCCTCCGGTGAAGGAAAACATCGTGAGGCAACCTGCATACATCTGCGAAGAAATTCAATGGTGTATGTGAAGTCGACCAAACCGCACTGGGCCAGTGTGGTTGACTAAAGCCTAATCACCCTAACATAGTGTAGGCTCGGTGGGGACGTATATGAACTGTGATGATGATGATGTGTATGGGTAAACACCAGATATTAATTAAGTTTGATTTAATATTCGGAGAATCGGACTTTACCCTAAAGGCTTGGGTAATACTAGTTTTACGGGTAATCCTTCTAGCATTACCCATTACATAAATAATCCAATTAACTACACACAAACAATTATATTATCTAGTGCGTCGGTGGCGCTGTGGCCTCGGCACTGGACTGTGCCCCGAGTAGAATCGGGAGGCCCGTAATCGATCCTGCCATGTACTATTGGTTTTTCGTTTCACGAATTTCATATGTACATTTATCTGACGCTCCTACGGTGAAGGAAAACATCGTGAGGAAATCTGCATATACCTGCGAAGTAATTCAAAGGTATATGAAGTCAACCAGTGCCATGGAACTTTTCTTCCTTAATGCGATCAACCGGACGACTGAGCTGGTTTTAAGCAACCGATATTGTTTTATTCACATGTCATCACTCTGCTTCAGTGACTACCATTGAGGCACTTTGTATTCACATTTGTATGTAGCCATCGAGATGTGAGCTGAGCCTTGCCGAGATTGAGCTGGGCGGCGGCGGCGGCGGTATAAAGCAGAGATGTTACTCGCAAGCTAGCTACGACGCGGAAGGCAGACGACAAGATGCGTGAGCGGTGCCAGTCAGTTAATACATCCAAACTGAAAAATATCTTAGCTCATCTCTGTTTCATTCCTCAGTTAGAAAACTAGGTGAAGCTAGCTTAATATCAAGTTCGATGAACGCCAAAAGATTTCCTGTCCTATTCTATTTTAAAAAAATAATGATTGTTGTCAAACGAATAGAACAGCAATGATAAATACGAGTAGTTAATAATAACAAAAAACCAAGAAACCAGGGGCCTAATTCCGCTAATCTTAACGTCGTTGTCGTGTCTTAATAGCTTTTCAATAAAACTGCTTTTTTCGCTTTTATACGGATTTCCTGGTGCAAAGTAGTCGTACTACAATTTCTTGATAAGTCAATAGTGACAATGTTTTAGTTAATAATCGGTTAGGCAACAGTAACTGTCTCAAAAAGCGATACTATTGAAGCGATATTGAGACGCCACAAATGCGTTAAAGCTAGCAGAATAAGGCCCCTGCTTGTTCGCAATTTGCCACTATTCCATTTGATGCAAGGAACATGTTGACTTGACTGTCGACAAGGCTCAGGAAGCTTCACCTGAACTCCTCAATGACTGAGTAACTGATTCTCTTTATGATCTCACATTTAATTGTCGGAACACAACTATGTTATAAACATTGTTATTATGGCGACAAACTTAGGTAAGACGCTAACTAGATAGACGGGTTCAAAAGCTTACCCTTTTTTTTTTTACCTCGGGGAGAAATGCGTAACCGCACCGTACCCGCCGTTGGCTAGACAGCGAACGTGTGTGGGGCTCTCCCGGCAGGGTGCCAGGCCTACCCACCTTACCCTAGCCTGCCCTTACCCTTCCAACCAAACCAAGCAGAAATATTTCTGCCGAGGTGAGGAACCCCGGCCTCCAGATTAATGCTGGGTGGTCTTAACCACTAGACCACGAAGGCGGTTAAATAAAGTTATACTTACTCATATGGTACTATACTCAACAACTCCTCTTCGGAATGCTTTGTCAATAAGTTCCCAAAATAAGCAAGAACATTTAAATATCTCTCATCCCGAGGTGCCAATGAATAATTATTTTTAACAGGATTATCCACATGATTGGCCACAATGTAGCGGTAGTCGAAATCTGGTGGGCACGTCACATTTTCAAATAACGCGTCATTTCTATATTCGTCTTCATAAAGTTTCCTTACAACTTCAGGTTGTAGGTGGATTTCGAATTTCTTTTTTGGATTGTTCGAGTCTATTTCGAACAAAAACGTGGGCCGAGTTTGTAGTACGATCATTGTTATGAACTTTAGGCCCATTGAGTTGGTCATGCCCATTGTGTTTACAATCCATGGCATTGACTTGAACTGTTCTTGGTTATAACAGTAGGTAATTAGTTCGCTGACGGCCGCCGTGTAACGCCTCGGGTTGTCCATTGTGTTAATCATTCCCAAGTTCAACATCCTGCAATAATGACAATTTGATCTTTAAAAGCGAGAATTGGGATGACGATTGAATTCTTATTTTCACGTCTCGTCATAAAATATTAAAAAACCGTAGAAAAAGATGCAATCATGTGAAATTAGAATTGAAATCGGGTTGGAAATACATTAGATACAAGCATTTTGCGCTGTAAATTTGGAAGCGATTAGACATAGAGATCCGACATCAACCGTGACATCATTGTTGAGTACGGCCATGTAAACTCTATGTAAATTGCCGTTTTGCTAGAAAGAGGTGGAGAAAAATCTTTAATACCTTATATCTTGGTTGTTTTTATAGTTAATAGAAAACCGATTTTTTTTCTGTTTATTATATGAATGAGCTTCTATTAAAGCAGTAATTATTATTTTTCTCATTCATCTAGCCTATTTTGTCTACAGGATATTTAAATACAACTACTATACACCAGAACTACGCCTGAAAACAATGTTTAATTACAGAAATTGAATGTCTAATCTAGTTAGCTGAACATGCGTACCCATGAGTACTCTTTCAGAAAATCTGGCCTATTCAAACACTGTCACCGTCGTCGTTTCGCGTCTTAGTTTCAAACGACCTTTGAATGAGTTAAGGCGTTATTCAAACGACAATTTACTAGTAAGTTCGCAAGTCTGGTGGAAGAAGACTTAGCAGAGTTTTGTTGTCATACAAACAAGTGAGAAATGCTATAAGGGATGTGTGCGATGGACAAAAGACACACGCTGCCTACACTCCCACAGTACCACACTCTGCCTTTATATGAAGAAAGAATCCATTAGCTATGCACCCTTCCTGGCACACCGCTTTACAGCCAGCACACCATAACTGGATGTGGTTAAGAATTCGAAATAATGATTAGTAACATACGAACAGGTTTGGTGTCTTCAAATGAGTATAACTGGGTCCAATCAGCGGCTCCTTCACTACAGTTGCTGATATATTTCCTGCAACAGTAAATTCCGCCTGTCCTGGGTCAAGATCTATAACCAAGACTGGTCCACGAGACAGCAGACTATTCACGCAATACCGTAAGAACGTAGACTTGCCGACGCCTTTACCGCCGCATATAATACCTTTGCTGTTATCCTCTGTATAAAGAAAACATTTGATTATAATCTTTTTTAATGTGGCAATAAAACTACAAATAACTTGTGTAGTATGAATTATACATAAATAACTAATACTACTAAGTTGGATCTTTTCAGCTTGATCATTCTCAAGAACAGAAGCTAAAGTTAAGGGTGTGGTGGTGCTCTTCTTCAAAAAGTGTAACAAAACCAAAGAGCTATAGACCCACCATGCTCCTGAGTCCTCTACAAGTTCTACAGGGTTTTCAGGTTCGACAATTTTTCACCTATTAAACAAGCCATTTTCTGAAGACTGCGGTAGACATTTCATTTTGTCAAAACTTGGCCTATCCAAATGTTACAGTTACTGTATGAAACCATCACTATGTCAGTTGGGTCCATCTTCAGGACCAAAACTCAATGTGCACTGTAGGGAGACTCTGTACCAGGGTCGCCTGCTTAGGTACCGCCGTCTTACCTATTTCTGACGCAAAACAGCAGTGCTTGCATTGCTGTTTCGGTTTGAAAGGTAAGATATGGCAGTGAAATTACTGGGTATTGTGACTTTACATCTAATGTCACAAGTTGGCAATGAACACAGTGGTTCTTGTAGGGGTTGCAGTTTTGCTGCAAATCTCACAAGAGCCACATGTATTGTAGGTCACTGTTACCACTTACCATCAGGTGGGCAGTTTGCCAACTTAGCTGAAATAAAAAAAAGTAGATGTTAAGCCTGATGTGATATTTATTAAACTTTTGATGTGCAGAGGACTTAGCAAAATTAATATGTAATGTGTCTGCTTACACAGATTTATAACTAGACATCGGATTATAAGCATTTGCATGTTTGCATATGCAAATGCATATAATTCTATTTTTATAACGTTATTGCATATTTTGGTACTTTTTATTGATAGTGCTTATTTCAATAGTTAGGTATACGTGTTTGGCATGTTGTATATGTACCCGATGCAATTGAGAAACTAGAAACTAAAAACTTTCCTCTGCCAGTCCTTGGAAATAATAGAAAAAATTATTGAACTGAGTAACGCCCTTCCGAGTACACTATGGCAAAAGGTTCGTGGCAAATTAAATGCAGTTTTGTATAAAACCCCGGTTTTGAAGGCATAAAGAAAATTGTTGCGTTTATCAATGGCACCGGACAAACTCTGTCTGAAGAGGTCTCTGCAGAAATGGCGCCAAATTTTAAGTTCTGTCCGGTAACTTGAGTTGACGTTGAAAGGTCATTTTCCTAAGTTTTCAGCCTATAAATTAATATTAAGTGACAAACGTCACAAGTTTGCTTCAGAAAACCTGGAAAAATATATTATTGTTTACTGCCACAAGAATTATAATAAATAGGTTTATTATTTATGTAATTTACAGTTTATTAAATATTATATAATAATAATAACTAATAAATATCAATAATTTTAAATTATAATGTGATAATACTGATAATAATAAACGTAAATTCTAATTGTAAATGTTTTTTGATTGTGCGTATTTTATGCATATTTCACCTTTTTTTAGTGCATATTTGCATGCATATTTTGGCATTTTGATAGTGCATATAATCCGATGTCTATTTATAACCCTTAAGAGTTTATTTGTATCATAATCACAAATCGATTGAATCATAAATAATGAGATCCATATACAATGAACCAAATTTATATTCCTTCATAATTTACTTACTTAGTCCACATTCCACTACTTCATTCCAGCATATAGATTCTTCAAATGTTTTTCTTTGCCTTTTAAAGTATAGGGAGCAGCCTAGAAGCTCTGATGCTTTTTTAAAGAATACATTAACATTTTTATTTGACCTACTGAACAAGTCTATAGATGTTACACTATTTTCAA
Source organism: Schoenobius gigantellus (assembly GCA_963935595.1). NCBI lineage: Eukaryota > Metazoa > Arthropoda > Insecta > Lepidoptera > Crambidae > Schoenobius > Schoenobius gigantellus. Next base: position 13,633,427 of record OZ012559.1, on the reverse strand, counting down.
CAAAGTCCAGTTTATAACTGTCAAGCTTCTGTAGGATGATTACTGCATCAAATTCACCTACATTTGTAACTATTTCTTCAGCTTCCATCACTAGTAATCCTTCAGTAATTAACTTCCTGAACAAACCACTGAATGCATTGCGAGTGTCAATAGTTTTAATGCAATAAGCATAATTATAGTAAGGTGCAAACACCTTACATGTTTTATCATTGTCCAGCTTGTATCCTAACAATTCTATAGTGCCTTCTAGAATTTTTAAATTTACTTTCCCATGTACATATATTTCAGTTGGATGCTTCAACACAATGATGCAATTTTTTCCCCCATAAAACACTTTTAAATGTTCTTCAATATTCTCATGCATGTTCATTGTAGATAAATCTTTAGTTGATGCTGTTTCAGACATAGATGTATCATTACTTTTTGTGTTATTATCAAATAGTGCAGGAATTGTGTCCTCATCTCTAGATGTATTGGAAATGACTTCACTGTCAATATCTTTATTAGTGTCTTTTACATCACACTCTGGGATCAAGCTGCCAACCTCTTCTCGCATATTTACATCTTCAATGATCATGTCATGAATAGAGGAAAAGCCAGAAGTGTCTATCGATAAAACATTTTGAATACCTGTGGGGAGATTTTTCATTGTTGGATGCTTGTATTCACCTATTACGTTACTCAAGCATTCTAGTTGTGTATCTGATGCTTGTATAGATATAAAGGGTGAAGAATCAGAATCACTCATACTTTCTGTTGCATCATTTTGTGCATTTATATCAAGCTCTCCAGGGCTAATTTTATTCAACATTTTAATCTCATCATTAGACATTGATTTATCATTATAACTATCAACCTTTTCATTTGGCTTAGCCTCTAATTTTCGTTTTTGAGTGTTTTTCTTTACAGACTTCTTCTCTTCCAACTTCTCAATTATTTTTGAAGCTAACATTCCATCATCATCAAAAATAGAGTTGTTTGTGTCATATTCTGAGGATGCTTCTGAGATACTACTTGAATCATCAGATGAGTCCGATGTCAATTCGGAAGATGAATTATTTGAAACGTTGCTAGATAATTTTTGAATATTAGCATCAAGTACTGAGGCAGAATCTTCAGTATAATTGGTGCTCTTATTATCATTATCCATGTCTTCGTCATTACTCACCTCTACATCCGAAGAATCCTCATCTTTCATTCCAGAAGCGACAGTGTCTATAGTAATATTTGCTTCATTACTAGAGTTCGTCAAATTTAAGTCTGAAAATCCACTTACAGAACTAGAATCATCATTCAATTGATTTATATCATGTGTGTCTGCCCAACTTTTAATATGTTTTGTATTGCTGTTTTTATATCCGTGTAAAATTATTTTCAATTGCTTTTTCAAAGCCTCTTCTGATTTGTTTTCTGTTCGTGATTTTACGACATGCGCTTTACGAAAAAAATCCATATCGATGAAAGCATAAAACCAAAAATAGTAGGAAAACTAATTAGTTTGACAATTAACATTAACGGAATAATGGAATGACAGTGAGCTTCATTCAAATTTCAGCCATACAATATAAATGAATTATTTAAATATTTATTTAGCGGTGGATCGAAAGTAGGTACCTACCACAGACTAAGTAGGAGATACTAGGTACCTACCCTATTATCGAAACATCGTCAAACGTCAAAATCAAACCAAATAACCTAGAACCTAGGCCGCGTTCCGTTTCGCGATTATAGTGACCATCAGCACTGTGAGCGCGCCAACAACAGGCGGCCCGTTTCGCGACAACAGCGTTCACGTTGGATGTAATGACGTCATTGATTGCGTCACAAACAACGTTTACAGAGGCGCGTTCAGCGCCTCTGGGTGTAGTTGTCCGGTTGTTTTTTAACTCGCTCAAAGGCGTTGAACGGATTGCAGCAACCAAATCTTTTATCTCCCTCTTTCACATGATTTTTTATTTCTCTCTCATTCTAGTAGATGACATTATAGAATATGGCCGCCAATATCATCCAATCACGTAAGAGTATTTCAGTCATAAACGTCAGAGCGTTTTACAACCATCAAATTCGATGGTTGTTCGGTTGTAACTCGCGCCGACACTCAAAGGTCTTGAACGGGCCGGTTGTTTCACCCGGTTGTCACGCTCGAAGGCATTGAACGGGGTTAGAGCGAAAAGTTGTACTTCGCGCGAAGGCCCTGAACGCGCCTCTGTGCTCAGGCCGAATTCGTCAGCACCGTGAGTCAAATGTCATTGTCACGTTGACATTTTGTTTTGGTTCGCTAGTTCGATGGTTGAAAATCTTGAAAATTACTCTAGACCCCGTTCCGTTTCGAGATTACACTACTCACAGTACTCAGACTGCTCACGCCTGGACCGAATCAATAGACGCGATAATGATGCCAATGGCATGATTTCGTCTCGGAACGATCGGGCATGCTTTCGTCTCGGAACGATCGTGAGCGCGCTTAAGTCAATGATATCAAAACAAACATAACCTCAAAAAGAATTTAACTCGTAATTTCAATTATATTCTGTGATATCCAAGCTTTAGCAGAGGCGCGTTCAGAGCCTTCGCGTGAAGTACAACTTTTCGCTCTAACCCCGTTCAATGCCTTCGATCGTGACAAACGGGTCAAACAACCGGTCCGTTCAAGACCTTAGAGTGTCGGCGCGAGTTACAACCGAACAACACTCTGACGTTTATGACTGAAATACTCTTACATGATTGGATGATATTGGCGGCCATATTCTATAATGTCATCTACTAGAAAGAGAGAGAAATAAAAAATCATGTGAAAGAGGGAGATAAAAGATTTGGTTGCTGCAATCCGTTCAACGCCTCTGAGCGAGTTAAAGAACAACCGGACAACTACACCCAGAGGCGCTGAACGCGCCTCAGTTTTTCATTGCTTTGTAAGTAGTACCTTCCTTTACCATTTTCAGCTCTTTTAGCCAGAGATTTAAATCGTTAGTTAGATGCGCCTTGCGCTTCCAAAAAGTGGCTGCATTTTATGTTTGTGTGCGTTACATGACAAATTCACACAACAGCGCGACGCGTCATAAAACTTTGACACCTAAAATCGCTAACGGTGTATTATGCAAGGGGTCAAACTAATTTGGTTTAAACGACAAAGCAATGACACGTATATCGATCTTGCTCACGCACGTATTGTTCGGTCTCGCTCGTAAAAACACGTACCGGACGCCAAATTAAGTAACTGATTTATTTGGGAAATGATGAAAATAATTAATAAATAGGTAGTTACGCATAAAATGGAATTCCCTTAGATTTGTGGGTATTTCTCGAGTTATTAAAAGACTTTCTAAAGGCACAGGAAGGCATATATTATTATTTTACACTTGAAATTACAAGGGAAAAGAAAAAATGCAATTGACGTCCAATGCTCGGTGCTTTCTGCCACAGACTCACAGACTTACAGAACACACACATAGCGAATAGGAACGCGTTCTATTTTTTCTGCGAGTCGCCCCTCCCGCTCTCCCGCCTTCACCCCTCACTTAACACTAAACACTCACTAATGGCCGGTACACACTTTGTTTAGTGTTTAGTGCGAGTGGCTTGTTTAGTGTTAAGTGTTTAGTAAAAAACACGTTCGGACAGCTTCTGTTTAGTGTTAAGTGTTTAGCGAATAGGAACGCGTTCTATTTTTTCTGCGATTCGCCAATCCCGCTCTCCCGCCTTTACCCCTTACTTAACACTAAACACTCACTAAACACGTCTGGACAGATCTGTTTAGTGTTTAGTCGATATAATGAACAAATAAACTAAACACCGTTTACTAAACAGTGTAGGGACAGCACCTACTAATCACTTAACACTAAACAGTCTACTAAACACTAAGCACTTGACTAAACAAAGTGTATACCGGCCATAAACACGTCTGGACAGATCTGTTTAGTGTTAAGTCCATATAATTAACAAATAAACTAAACACTGTTTACTAAACAGTGTAGGGACAGCACCTACTAATCACTTAACACTAAACAGTCTACTAAACACTAAGCACTTGACTAAACAAAGTGTATACCGGCCATAACGCTAGTACGGTTTAAAATTTTGATTCGTAGATAGGTAGAGGTACCTATAAAAATTTAAATATTTGATGGAAATTCTCCTCAAATCCCACGAATATTATAAACGGGAAAGCTTTTACATTTGTTTGTAACTCAATCACGCGGGAAAAACTATAGTATAAATAAAATTCATTTAAAAAGGTACGTATTTATTTACTTAGTGTATGATCGCATACAACTTCGAAACATAGCAGCTTTGTTCATGCTGGAATGTCGACTCAATGCTCATAATATATTATGTAATCCGACTACTTAGGCTTTAAAGAGCCATTATTCGAAAAAGAGCTAGGGCCGTAGTCATGTCCTTATTCGTACATTATTGGGTTCGAACCGTATTCGTACAGCAGCACGAGGAAGGTACTAGTACAGAGGCGCGTTCAGCGCCTCTGGGTGTAGTTGTCCGGTTGTTTTTTAACTCGCTCAAAGGCGTTGAACGGATTGCAGCAACCAAATCTCTTATCTCCCTCTTTCACATGATTTTTTATTTCTCTCTCTTTCTAGTAGATGACATTATAGAATATGGCCGCCAATATCATCCAATCACGTAAGAGTATTTCAGTTATAAACGTCAGAGCGTTTTACAACCATCAAATTCGATGGTTGTTCGGTTGTAACTCGCGCCGACACTCAAAGGTCTTGAACGGCCGGTTGTTTCACCCGGTTGTCACGCTCGAAGGCATTGAACGGGGTTAGAGCGAAAAGTTGTACTTCGCGCGAAGGCTCTGAACGCGCCTCAGCTTATTCGTGCTATTAGTATTTACTATTTGTGCCATAGATTTATACCTACCACTTTTGATACAATGAATCTTATGCTCTAAGCAATGAATGTACTATTCATCTATCTAAGCAATAAATATACTATTCGTCGTTCGTACCTATTAGTACTATCGTAATAATAGGTACGAATATTGATTGAATCATTCAGAAAATTAAAGTTTCACAGCAATATAAACTAACGCAAATATTTTTTCTCAAATTGGCGAAAATCATAGTTTTGATAACTATGATTTTCGTCAAAAGAAAGATATACAAATTTTCCAAAAAAGTAAAAAAAAACTAAACATTTTCAACTGATTTTTGTATGGACTTCAAAAATAAACGTATTTAGTATGGATGAGTTCAATGACAATTCGCACCCCCTTTGCTACCCAAGGTATTAAAAGTACACTTCATATAAAAATCAAAATTTAGTATGAAAAAAAAGTCAAACCCAACCCTGACCATTTTTTGATAAGTCCATTATGTGTCTTCATTGGCTGTGAGGGTGTTAGGGGGTCAAAAATGCTGTTATATTTTAGCTCCGTTGCACCATTTTCGAGATATAGGTATGTAAATATTTTTCTTCAAATACGTTTAGCGCGACGACACGTGTGGCTGACCCCAGCCGGGCCACAAAAAAAAGTGTGAAAAATAGATTGTTTAAGTAGGTCGCTATAATGTCTAGAGTTTGTCAGAGTTTGTCGGCAAGATTCAGAGTTTGTCGCCTGCGCGTTTCAGAGATCTGTGTGGTCCGGCTGGGGATACGTATACCCCAGCCGGGCCACACAGATCTCGAAAACGAAATGACCTAGTGAAAATCTGTTTGCTGATATGGATAGGCGGCAGTTTGTCGAACAAGTTTGAGTTTTCATCGGGCTCGCGTTTAAGGGGGCTGTGTGGCCCAGCTGGGGTAACGTTACCCCAGCCGGCAGCTCACCTGCAGCAAAGTTGCTGCACCTGAGCTAGCTGGATCTCGAAAACAAAGCGACGTAGAGAAAAACTGTTTCCTGGAATAGTGAAGCGATTCGAGGATTTACATAAATTTAAATATTAACGGTTACTGTTTCATCACTGAATTCAATTAACTATTTTACATTAACTTCTTATTGTAAGTAAGTACATAAAACATAAAAAATAACGAAACCTCGCACATTTGGGACTCCAGGCTCCTAGACTATTTACCCAAATAAAGAATTCTTTCATTCTTTGGATTGAGGCGTCGACAAACTCTGAATCTTTGAAGAATGTATCGACAAACTACCACCTATCTTTGTCAGTAAGCAGATTTTTGCTAGGTCCTTTCGTTTTCGAGATCCAGGTGGCCCGGCTGGGGTAACGTTTCTCCAGCCGGGCCACACATATCTCGGAAATGCGCATATCTCAAACTGTGGAATTTGTGCGACAAACTCCGACAAACGACCGCTTCACTATTCCAGCAAACAGTTTTTCTCTACGTCGCTTTGTTTTCGAGATCCAGCTAGCTCAGGTGCAGCAACTTTGCTGCAGGTGAGCTCTGAAATGGTGGATCGACAAACTCTGAAACTTGTCCGACAAACTCTGACAAACTGCCGCCTATCTATATCAGCAAACAGATTTTCGCTATGTGGTTTGATTTTGGAGATCTGTGTGGCCCGGCTGGGGTAACGTTACCCCAGTCGGGCCACACAGCCCCCTTAAACGCGAGCCCGATGACAACTCAAACTTGTCCGACAAACTGCCGCCTATCTATATCAGCAAACAGATTTTCACTAGGTCGTTTCGTTTTCGAGATCTGTGTGGCCCGGCTGGGGTAACGTATCCCCAGCCGGGCCACACAGATCTCTGAAACGCGCAGGCGACAAACTCTGAAACTTGCCGACAAACTCTGACAAACTCTAGACATTATAGCGACCTACTCAAACAATCTATTTTTCACACTTTTTTTTTGTGGCCCGGCTGGGGTCAGCCACACCGACAACACGTTTAGCGCAGAGGTCGAATGATCACCTACTGCGCAACGGGTCGCGAGTTCGATTCCCGTACGGTACAAATGTTTTGTATGGCCTACAGAAATTTGTTCCGGTCTGGGCGTATATGCATGTGTTATTCTATGTTTGTAACTGCACCCACGACACAGGAGAAAATCCTAGTGTGGGGCGACGTTTTTAAAAAAAACGAAAACGAAATTATGCAGGGTTAAAATTCCCTACAAAAACTTATTACTCACTCATACTTATTTAATTAATCACTGAGTCCCTCGAAACAAAACTAAACTACACTCTCAGACACCTAAACGAGCCACCTTCATGAAGCAAATACGAAGAGGAGGTGCCCTATCGCGTTTTCCGTATGAAATCAAGTGAAGCCGGAAATCGGGGTGCGGGGGGAGGGTGCGCGACGCCACTGTCACCTTGTAGCGAGTAGAATTACTAAAATGCCAGCATTATTGACGTTAACATAAAAGTTCCGCTATACATTACTAGGTGGCAGCAGTGCTAGTACAGACTAAAATGCCAGCATTATTGACGTTAACATAAAAGTTCCGCTATACATTACTAGGTGGCAGTAAAAGATACATTCGTAGGAGAAAGATAATTATGTTAAAAGATACATTCGTAGGAGAAAGATAATTTATTAGGTGCTGTGTCAATATAATCTAAAAATAAAAATCGTTAAAACTGCTTATATCAATTCACGTGTTTTGTTTTCGCCCTTAATACATCCTACGTTTTCGTTAGTATTTTTACTCGCCACTAGAGGGCCTTTTGTGCTTTATCGGGACATTGACAGAAGCGTCCATGTGGCGTCGAACATTCTAGAAGCAATACGTCAAGTAATAAATTGTAACGGGATAAAATAAAAAGTAGACGTTGCAGAATCACACTGATTTAATTTCGATTTACAATAGGGCAGAGTTCCATCATAGAAACAGTAAAACAGAGAAGTGCTCTAAATATGAGATGGCGCGGCATTTTATAGTTTCTCCGATAGTAAGGCGCTAGCTTGGCTTGGCTCTGATTGGCTGGCTTGGGCTGGCTGGCACATGGCTGCACGTGCTTGGCTCTGATTGGCTGGCTTGGGCTGGCTGTCACATGGCAACACGTGCTTGGCTCTGATTGGCTGGCTTCGGCTGGCTTGCGATTGGCTGAGGCGGTGTGGCGCGTAACAGTCGGCCGTCCTGAAACAATCATTGCTCCCGCAATGGAAAAACACGTGGTTAGCTTTCAAGTAGGTCAATGAGATCTTCGGTTTCAAGCTGGTCATCAGAGCTACTGGCACTGTATGATATAGGGTACTGTGATTTTGTGATAGGGCCTCAAGAGTCCGATGCAACCAGGCTAGTAAAGGCCTTGTAGCCTCGGAACCCCTTGATACTGAGGATTCTGTATATGTCATTACCCACACCTTAGTAATGATATATGGGCCAGAGTAAATATCATCAAGCTTAGTGCTCACTCTTGTTACACTACTTGTGGGTGCTTGCCGCCAAAGAACTACATCTCCCTTTCTGTAAATTCGACTAGTTTTCCTTTTTTTTTATCGACGTTACGCTTCATCTTATGGCTTTCTAATTTTAATCGCGCACTAGATCTATTATTACGTCTGATTTCAACCGATTCATTATTACTTTCATAACATCAAATCATAGGGTTATACGACTATGTTGTACTTTCATTTACAGTATTATTAACACCCCAAATAATGTCAGGTAAGCTATTGGCCCAATTATTAGAAGTCTGGCTAGGATCAATCGCACGTAACGCATTCAGTAAGATCCGGTTCCACTTAACTATTGGCTCGTGGACATGCAACAGATGTCAAAATGCAACTACTTAAATTGCTTGTCAGTTGAATTTTTTTTAAATAAATGCTGTTAAAAGCTTTGCCATGATCACTGACAAGTTTATGAGGGTAACCAATAAACTAAATATTTTTTAAAGTGTTCTTATTGTTTTTACTGAATTGACCGTGGGTGGGCTCAGCAATAACAAATTTAGAGAAATTATCCTACTTCCTACTAATATTATAAACGTGAAAGTGTGGATGTTTGGATATTTGGATGTTTGTTACTCAATCACTCAAAAACGGCTGAACGGATTTGGATGAAATTTGGCATGCATGTAGCCTTTGACATGGAAAAGAACGTGACATAGGCTATCTTTTATCCCGATTCCTTAAGTAGTTCCCGAGGGAAAATTAAAAATTGTTCAAAATTGAAGTCCACGCAGACGAAGTCGCGGGCAGAGGCTAGTCTGTAATAACCAACATATATTGATAACCTTTTGCTGTTCTACAAAAGGGGCATATGGTCGACATGAACCATGACCATGGGTTCTGTGGGTTTCGGAATAGGGAACAATGTACCATTTACTCACTCTTTATTAAATCTATACATTTTTGAAAGCCTACATGACTTATCATTGTGGTGCATCTGAACTAGTCTATCTGATCAATGCAGACACTACGAGGCGATTACCATACAATGTCTTCCTATAGAGTCTATCATCTGAGAGCACATAGTTGTTGTTTATATCAGGGGCAGCAGAGCGATCTTTAAGCTGAACAATGATACGCCTTAACTTGTCATCCTGGTACTGGACTGTTATAGAACCCGTCTGACACTTCAAGGCGGTTGACATTAATAGCATCGACGGGATTTCTACTCAACGCGTCTACGTGTTAAATTTTTTCCCCACACCATATTGTACACTCATGTCAAAATCTTGTATTGACAGCCAGCACCTAGCAATACGTGGGATAATGTAACGTTTAGTAAGGGTGGCGCGAACGGCAGTACAGTCAGTTACCACTTTTACATGTATCCCTACTATAATACACTCTAAACCTACACATAGATTCTACTACGGCAAGCGTTTCAAGCTCGTAACTATGGTATATACTTTCTTCTTTACTCGTTGCCCTACTGAAATACATGACAGGCCTAAGGGAATTCTCAGTGTATTTTTGTAAAAAAAAATACCTGCGATAATCTCAGTTGGTAATACAGGGTCATATAAAGCCAGTATTGGCCTTGTACACAAACACAGTTTTAATTGTTGAAAACTATCGACTTGTTCAGTGCCCCATTTCCATAACTGCGTTTTTCTTTGTTAAATCTGTTAAAGGGCGAGCAATTAAATTGCGAAGCTTTTAATAAATTTACGGAAATAGCTACATAGCCCTATAAATTGACGTATTTCATGAACACTACTAGGGGTAGGAAACTGCGACACTGCTAACAATTTTGATTCACCTGGTTGAATGCCATTCGAAGATATCTCATGTCCTAAGTATGTAATTTTGTTTTATAAGAATGAACACTTACTCACATTTCACTTTAAATTTTCCGATCTTCATTTATGAAGAACTTTTTGTAACATCAAAAGAGGGTAGCAACAAATTGTCTAAGAATGCTAACATTTCATATTTATCGGGAAAGTCATTGTGGGTTTTTGAACTACCGCCTATTGTGATTGGAATTTCGTATTGAATCTACAACCTTATTCATTATTCAACAGACGGTGCGTTATCTAAGCCAAACGGAACACGCGTATATTCAAATACCAATGTGGCGTTATAAAGGCTGTTTTGTGGTTATCTGCAGGGTTGATTTTGACCTGATGGTAACTTTGTGCCAAATTAAGATTCGTAAAGAAATTCTTAACGGCTAATTTGGAAACCTAATCATCGATATTAGGCAAGGGTCAACACAAAGTCTACTATCGCCGTTCTTTTTTTACGAATTACGGGAGAAGCAAAACATAATTCAGATTCTTGAACTATACCTGCGTCGAGCAATTCAGACACTTTGGATCTAACTACTGACTGTGCGACAAGCTGTAAGGTTGACGGTATATAGGCTGTTCACTTGTTAACTTTATTTTTATGTTTAATAAATCTGTACATCCTAAGTCTTGTGTTTTACTCGCAAAATAATCAGGGAAATTGATTAGTAAAGCAATCAAATAATCATAATCGGTTTTTATTCAATAGATCTGAACTGATTTCCTCTATGTTTGATGCTCCGATTGTGCTAATATTGGCTTGGCTAGTTTGCAATAGATTATTTTGGCTACAAAGGTAGTGCAATAAAATAATGTGGGCTAACCTGAACCTCCGAAGGCTGTGTAGTAGTGCAGCTGGTGGCTCTGCTCTGGTGGTAGACCGCGAATGATGCATGAGACAACTGCGCTTTCTGACAACTTACACCGAAAACACATGGCGACTTTGTCCTGATAATATTTGGTCATCGAATCCATATTTGCGATGTCTGGGAAATGCACGTATCAACATTTGCTTCCAGTCTTCCCAAGAGTAATCGTATTCATCCAGCCGGTTGTACCATCTTCTTGCTTGACCTCCTTAATCTATCTTGCAGATGAAACGACTTCATGTTTTCGCACCATCTATATGAATTTCGCCAAGTTGATCAATTTTTTTTTAGCCTTGCTGTCGCAGTAGTATACTCTTCGCTATCCGGGTCGAACTCGGGGATTAGCAAGGCTGCACGGGGTTCTTTTCTTGTAGTGACGGAGGGTATTTCGTAATTTAAAGAACTCATGGCCTTTTATACATCTGATTTCAAAAGCTTACGTAGGATTTTTCGAGCTGAAGGCGAGGCTGGGGGCGAAACTTTGTCTTCGTTTTCACTAGTTGTCTCGGATAAATCTTCACGCGGAGATTTACCCCATTCGTGCGGACGGACCAGGCGGCATACACTCGACGCACTAACTACGTTTTAGGTTTTTTTTATATTTATCCCACTTCTGATATGTAACGGGATAAAATAAAAAGTAGACGTTGCAGAATCACACTGATTTAATTTCGATTTACAATAGGGCAGAGTTCCATCATAGAAACAGTAAAACAGAGAAGTGCTCTAAATATGAGATGGCGCGGCATTTTATAGTTTCTCCGATAGTAAGGCGCTAGCTTGGCTTGGCTCTGATTGGCTGGCTTGGGCTGGCTGGCACATGGCTGCACGTGCTTGGCTCTGATTGGCTGGCTTGGGCTGGCTGTCACATGGCAACACGTGCTTGGCTCTGATTGGCTGGCTTCGGCTGGCTTGCGATTGGCTGAGGCGGTGTGGCGCGTAACAAAATTAATAATGCTTGTTTAATGTACTTACAAATGGAAAAGAGATTTTTTTTCGTTCACTTTGTTTCTGTCGTCTGTGTAACTTTTGCACGATAGAATACAACATTTCATTTTGTATTTAGGTAATTTAAAACTAAAATAAAAGAAGAGCGTACGACGTACTAATACGACAGATAAAAAGATCGACTGATGTCAGCGCCTCTGGCGTTAAGTAGCTAAAACTAAAAATGCGTGACGTCAGGACTCTGGTGATAGGAGCTGGACCTAGATGCTTATAACATCTCCTCTTTGTATTTGCTTCATGGCCACCTTGTACTTTTGGATTATATTATTATCGTCCATAACCTTCAAGAAATGTTTAGACGACCAAAAAGTTTTATGCAATTTTATAGCTGGCATATTCATAATCAGCTCATTAGATAGAACATAAATAAGTATGTCAGCTACAAAATTGCTTAAAAACTTTATGGTTGTCCAAATATTTTTTAAAGTTATAGACGTTTTACCGTAGGAAAATACCCTATGTCCTTCCCCTGGTCTCGAACTATCCCTATACCAACTTTCATCAAAATCGGTTCAGTAGTTTCGAAGCCTATTCAATACCAACAAACAAACAATGAAATCTTTCCTCTTTATAATATTAATAGACGATATACATAATCCAAAAGAGCAAGGTGGCTCGATTTAGGTGTCCGGGAGTGTATTTAACGTAAATAAAAATCAAACAATGCACGCGCGGCACAAAAGCGGTCGCACGGATCATAACAGATGACGTCATCATAAACAATCTAGCTGGAGCGCGTTTCAAAGTAGCCATTCAGAAAAAAGCAAAAGATAAGATTGTAAAAGTATTAAAGTTGACAGAAAATGTAAATTCATTCGTAGAATGTAAAGAGTATTATTGGGTTTAAAAACATTGTTATTAAAAAACCTCTGTGAGGATATAAATTTCACCTTTTAGAAACAGTGTGAGAAATATGTCCCAATAATAAATGTAAAAATTATTATAAATAGTGTTTTTCACATAACTATTAAAAGGTATTGTACATTAAAAAACCGAGAATATGTAGAATCTGCTTCAAAACTAGCATTAAAAAAGAAGATGAACACAATAAAACATAAATAAAACTATCATACTTTTATTTAATTTTTACCTTTACTATTCTGCGAATTCTGACGTGATTTATGGAAACTAGAATAATATGCAATGATTTATAATTAAAATCATTGCATATTATCTAGTTTCCATAAATTACGATTACAATAAAAGTTTATTTCCTCAAGTACATATAAAAGTTAATTTTTACAAAGCAAAGGGATGAGTAATTGCTGAGGCTGGTGCCTTAACTAGGATGCCCTGTATTAAAGGACACCAGGTCTCCACTTTTGGAACACTTTTTTTTTACTAATTTATGACACAACTATTTAAAACGCATCCGAGTAGTCACAATATCACAATCAAGATAAGAAAATAACAAATTTTTTTTTTCTTTAATTAAATTTATCTGAATATAAAACTAAGCAATGAAACGGTGCTAGTGCTAGAGAGGTGCATGCATTTGAGTGTGTGTGGAGAAGGGATGTTGTATGGTGTGTGTGCATATGTGTGTGTGCGCGTGTGTATGTGTGTGTGTGTGTGCGTGGGTGTGTGTGGTGCGAATGAATGAGTAAGTGAGCGTGTGTTAGTACGTATGAAAACTTATATACTTAGGTTAAGTGCATTCTAAAAAAATATATTTATAATAAGAATATTATTTAACAACAGATAAAATATTTTCAGTTTCATCATAATCTAAACCCAGTAGCCAAGTTGTAGTAGCTTTTTTACACTGATACTTGCTAAGGGTATAAATATTGTTTATTCTGTTGCATCTATTATAGATGTGTGAACCCAGAAAACCAAAAAATCGTTGAGCAAATGAGGTATTGTACGATCCGCCTGAGCACGCAATATCATGACGTCTCTTCTCAATACTTAGATTGGGGTTAAATTTGGTAAGCTCGTGTTTTTTTGTTACAGTATGAAGAATAAACAACCTACGTACTGACAAAACTCGCCAATCATTATAGAGCTCAGTAGTGGGAAACAAATAGGGTCGGAAAGTCGCTACTTTCAGGACGGCTCGTTGGGCAACCTCGAGTTTTTTTAAATGAGTCTTACTTGCCCCACCCCAGATAGTTATACAATAATTTATGATAGATTGTCCAACTGCATAATATACCATTTTAATAATTTTGATGTCCGCTATATAACGTAAGCATTTAAACATATAAATTAATTTTCTTACGCGCGCTGTTAAAACGTCTATGTGTACTTTAAAATTAAGATATTGATCAATGACTACCCCAAGATATTTGATTGAAGAAACTCTTTGAAGGTTAGGACATGCGGTTGTGGAGTTGCAGCACAATTTAGACACACAGGAGTGCGCTATTAACTTGACATCGTTCGGTAATGTTATATTGCGTAATCCAAATGTAATAAATTTAGTTTTATTTGTGTTTATTGTTAAAAAATTTGTGTCAAACCAATTTATTACTGTATCAAATCCCTTTTGAGCTGTTAAAAATACTTCATGCCAATTACTTCCCTGAAATATGACCGCCGTGTCATCGGCAAATGAAACAATTTTACCTTTGGATAATTTTAGTTGGGAAAGATCATTAATAAATACAAGAAATAAGGTGGGTCCTAATATACTTCCTTGGGGGACGCCGTAAGTGATGGGAAGGTCAGAGCTTGTGTAGTCCTCAATGCTTACCCTCTGTTTCCGATTTGTTAGGTAGCTTTCAAATAATTTTAATTGAAGATCTCTTATTCCCATTCGCTCTAACTTTTTCAGAAGAATTGGAATTCGAACGGTATAAAAGGCCTTAGCAAGGTCGATGAAAATTGACAGACACTTCCTACCTTGATCAAGTTCCGAAGCAATGAAATCCACTACCTCATGCACAGTGTCTGTCGTTGACTTTTTAGCGCGAAAGCCATATTGATAAGGCGATAGTAGATTATTTTTCTCTAGATAGTTTATTAATCTTAAGTTTATTATACGCTCTAAAACTTTCGACAGCGCCGGCAATATTGAAATAGGACGGTAGTTTGTTACATTACCACGATCACCTGTCTTGTAAATCGGTTTGATGATAGCCATTTTAAAGATATCTGGGAAAATGCCTGTACTTAAACTGAGATTACAAACATGGGTGATGGAAGGGACTAGTAACTTTATATACCGTTTCAAAAAGTTTGAAGAGATGCCATCAAAGCCAGAAGCACAATCGATTCTCAAGGAACGAATGAGTTGCTCGACTTCCTTTTCATCGGTCTCTACAAGTAAAAATGAATGTGGTGTACTGGAATTATTGGTATGGTTAGGAGTTGGATTTGCTATCGACCGGTTTTTTTCCGCAAGATTTTTACCAATATTGGCTAAAAACTATTTATTTGGTTAACTGATTCTGAAGGTGAGTTTGCACAAGTAAGGAGTTCACTGGCTGAATCTTTGGGCTTATCAGAACTAACACTACTTTTAATAGTTTCCCAAAGTTTCTTTTTGTTAGAGCCTGCCTGTACTATCTGTTGCTTTTGATAATCTATTTTAGCTTTTTTAAGGATATCATTACAATAATTCCGATATCTTTTGTATGTGATGCGAAGCACATCATTGTTTCCATTACATTCTTTTAGTCTTCTATGCATGTTGTCACGATTTCGCATACACCTAAGTAAGCCTGTCGTAATCCAAGGCTTTAAAATCCTTGCACGTCGAGAAAATTTCACTGTTTTGGTGTTAGAGAGTAGTGTCTGCACTATAAGATCATGTAATAAATTTGCAGCAATGTTGGGGTCACTCGCCGATAGAACAGGATCAAAATCAAGGATTTTCATGGTAGTATCAAGACCAGCAAAGTCTGTTTTTTGATAGGTAATTGCAGGATACTTAGGTTGAGACATTTTTATACATAAAAGTATGGCATCATGATCTGTAATGGCACTTTGTATTACCAATGTAGTAGAAATTTTATTTGATTTTAACATAAAATGGTCTAAGCAGGTAGATTTTCTAGTAGTTAGAGTATGAGTTGGCCACATTTGATAACTTGCCAAAAAGTTAAGATAATCATCCGAAAAAGCCTCCACACTGTTTGGAGAAATATCAATGTTAATATCTCCCGCGATTATAATATTTTTAATAGCAGATAAAGTTTTCAAAATTATGTTAAGAGACTAAGAATTTTGGTACATTTTTTTTGAAACAGTAGGGCCTGTATATGGCAAGAATGACTGTGTGATCAGAGATTTTTATCAACACAGGAAATTCAGGTTCTACTATTGTATATTTTATAGATTTTTTAATATAAACCACAACACCATCGTTTTGGTTGTAATTTTTTGTGGTTTTATGAATAAAGTAATTATTCATGTTCGTAATATTATCATGTGAGTATGATAACCAGCATTCTGTCAATATTATTACGTCAGGCTCAATCTTAATTCTAGAGATGAGTGTGGTAAGACTATCGAAATTTTTTAGGATGCTACAAATATTTTGGCATAAAATTTTGGTTTGACTGTGTGGATAACTGACATAGGATGGAACATCTTCAGCCAAACAAGCTATTGCATCTGATGATTTGAAACGATCGATATTTGAGAAAAGATTATTTATATCAGCCAATTTTTAAGTAACTAGAGGAATGATTAATCTTATTGTTTAAACATAATTTGTTGTCTAGAAAAAACACTGTGCACCGATGCATATAAGTAGACAAATAAGGGTTGATTAGATATGTGCGCGTGAGAAATGGTTTGTGCGTATGTGTGAGTAGGTAATGATTTGTTAGTATGTATGAGTAATGATTTATATGAGTGGGTGAGTAGTAGTTTGTAAATGTGTGTGAGAAATGTAAATATTAAGTAAATGTACAACATAATTAACAAATGTAAAAAATTAATATTATACTGCTTTTGAATTTTACCGCGTAGATAGTGCGTGGGGCCACAGTAAGATGGCAGCACAGTCCAAATTTGTCTAACGTGTTTTTCTATGTAGTTGTCATTCTTCCCTTGGGTAAAAAGCAAGGATGATATAAAGAAAGGATTGTCAATGTCTAACATTTCTAAAATTAGTTATAACCACAAGCAATAGATGGAGCGAGCTGTATTAAATCTAAAATTTGTCGATATTTTTAAAAGCAACAAAGCACACACGCTCCTAGGATGCACAGCAGTGATCACATAGATTTATGTAGTACATTCTCTCTCATTGTGCGTTCGAGAACCAAAGTGGAGTAATTTTCGCCTGAGAGGAGTGAATTTCTCGCGGACCCCAGCGTTAAATTTTACCTGGTATGGTATTGACAGATGATTGTTCTGTGATTTCTGGCCAGCATTTCGTTTTTATGTAGAAGTTAAAGTTTGCAAATAGTAAGTAAAGCTTTGTGCAGTTGTAAAATAAAGCATGTTCGCGTTGCAAAACACAAAACTCTTTCCTTTATTTTTGTGCTCCTAAAAAATATAGGAGTGGCAAAAAATAAATCTTTTTTTAACAGACTTCTAAAAAGAACCGGCCAAGTGCATGTCGGGCCACGCGCAGTGTAGGGTTTCGTAGTTGCAAATGCCAACTTTTCGTTCACATTCACACCTCACAACACGTTGCCACAGATTACTAAATACGTTGCTATTAAATTAGGCATTATTATTATTAAAGCTGTAATGATTTTATATTACCTTAACTTCACGTGGTTCGTAAATTTATATTCAGTAAGTACTAATTTTCAATGAAATTTTACTTTTCCGAGTACATTTTATAAGTTAGTCGTCTATAACTTTTTAGTTTGTACTTAGTACTCAACTCTGATAGTTTTCCTTTAAACTTCGTTATATATTCTACTGTTGTAATTTTTTTCACGTGTCCATGTATATTATAACCATAACTTACCTCTAACAAAAATTTGCACTTTAAAACTAAATATTTCAGAAACGGATCCCTAAATCGAAAGATGGTGTTCTGAACTTTACAAAATTTTTAAAGACCTATTCAACAACACCCCACACTATGGGTTAGTTGAGAAAAAAAAAATACTCCCACTTTACTTGTATGGAAACTACCCTAAAAAATTTTTTTTTTCAATGTTTTTTTCCACCACTTTTTTGGCATGATTAATATACATACCCATACCAAATTACAGCTTTATGGTACTAATAGTCTCTGAGTAAAAGCGCGGACAGACAGACAGACAGACATGGCGAAACTATAAGGGTTCCTTGTTTACTACGGAACCCTAAAAAAGGAGGTTTCTCAATTCGACCGTATACTATATGTTTTTTAGGGTTCCGTAGCCAAATGGCAAAAAACGGAACCCTTATTGATTCGTCATGTCTGTCTGTCTGTCTGTCCGTCCGTATGTCACAGCCACTTTTCCCTGAAACTATAAGAACTACGCTGTTGAAACTTGGTAAGTAGATGTATTCTGTGAACCGCATTAAGATTTTCACACAAAAATAGAAAAAAGCAATAA
Organism: Schoenobius gigantellus; assembly: GCA_963935595.1. Lineage (NCBI taxonomy): Eukaryota > Metazoa > Arthropoda > Insecta > Lepidoptera > Crambidae > Schoenobius > Schoenobius gigantellus. The sequence continues at coordinate 13,614,975 of OZ012559.1, read as the reverse complement.
ATTTTGGGGGTTCCCCATACATAGAACTGAAACTCAAAATTTTTTTTTCATCAAACCCATACGTGTGGGGAATCTATGGATAGGTTTCTAATATCATTTTTTTCCAACCTGAATAGTTTGCGCGAGAGACACGGCCAAAGTGGTAAAATGTGTGTCTGTAACTTCTAAAATAAGAGAATAATGAAACTAAAAAAAATATATGATGAAAAATTTATTTGAGTTATTTTTAAAGTGAGAGTAAATATGTAGTTTATGCGCTTGTGTGTTTCCCACAAAACAATATATCCTTCATACTCACAGGTTGGCTGGAAGAAATCTCTATGAGAGATAAGTCCACCTTTGTGTACATTGTCTATTATAATTTTATAGTATAAGTTACTATGCGCAATAAAGACTATTATTATGATGTACATTACCATGCTAACTTCCACCGAAAATTGGTTTGAACGGGATCTAGTAAGTAGTTTTTTAAATACGTCATAAATCCTACGGAACCCTTCATGGGCGAGTCCGATTTTTTTTTGTTCGCGCGCGGATAACTTCGTCGTAAGTTTACTTAGGTCGTTTATGAATCGATTTTGATGATTCTTTTTGTATTCGATAGAGGATACTCCAAGGGTGGTCCCATGGTCACCAAAGATAGGATCTGATTATTGAATCCCATAAAAATTGAGGGAAACCCTTAGTTATAGGTGTGTCCAACGTGTTTTGTGTGTATGTTACGCGAACACTCTGCCAATTGTGGACCGATTTTCAAAATTCCTTTTGTATTCGATAGAGTATACTTCTGGGGTGGCCCCAAGATCTGATCTGTGGCCACTAAAGTCAGGAGCTGATGATGCTAACTTTAGTGATCTGATGAAAGAATACCAGCTCACCGAAGGCGAGCTGTTATTACTAAAAAGATTTCATTCACTAAAAAGTTAAAAATAAAAAGTATTTTACAAAAAATAAAAACCGACTTTAAAAACACTGAAAGTTTAAAATAATATTAGAATAGGTACAGACAACATCACACTTCTATATTGAAGTCGGTGACAAATTTTAAGACTTTCTAGGGGATCATCGTTTGGCACCGACTTCAATATAGAAGTGTGATGTTGTCTGTACCTATTCTTATATTATTTTAAACTTTTCAGTGTTTTTGAAGTCGGTTTTTATTTTTTGTAAAATATTTTTATATTGTGAAGAACGCAAAATTGTTTAAATTTTTGATATAAGAAATAATTTTTTAACTCATAATTTCATTAACAACAAAAATGAAATGTCTTTGAAAGATATCATCAACTTATAATTTAGACGAAATAATAAAAAGGTCGCTTCTAAAAATAATCGATCAGCACATAAATCCGAACACATTCCAAAAAGAGACTGGAAACCTTGCAACTCAGCACCTAAAAGTTTAGGTACCGTGGCGTGCATAGAATTAAGATAGAATTAAAATGTATCGGAGCATCGGGTCTGACGAAGTTAATTTCTCCGCGTGTATTTATTCTTTTTTTACAGCTTAAAATACACTTTTTGTTACTTCTTTTAATATTTGTGTACATAAGATATCATTTACAATTCACTATAATATACACAGTAAGAATTTTAAAAACAATATTATTGAATGTAACATTATCCATTAAATTAAGCGCCATCTAGTAAAAATCAATAGTATTAAAAAAATCTAAGCACCGCACCGTGCTAAATTGTATAGTGCCATCTAGTGCAAAACCGTAGAAACCGTGTAATAGGATTAAATTTTTCGATAAAGATTAAAATTGTTCTGGCGGAATATTGTACAATTATTTGTGATTTACTATTATTGAAACAACTTTTTATTAATTTTCAGGCATGATTCAGTATAAATTATCAACTAAATTTAAGTTAGCAACCTTATAGGTCAGCGCCATCTAGATATAAGGCGGGAATAGGACCTTTCTTATAGTTGTATGACATTGGCAGTCTATATTATTCTTCGTCTATGGTAAACAGTAATATAATTTGTGCTTGGGTATATGTGTTCTGTGAACTGATCTAGCTGGATCTCGAAAACAAAGCGACGTAGAGAAAAACTGTTTGCTGGAATAGTGAAGCGGTAGTTTGTCGAACAAATTCCATAGTTTGAGACATGCGCATTATACGTATCCCCAGACGGGCCACACAGATCTCTGAAACGCGCAAGCGACAAACTCTGAAACTTGCCGACAAACTCTAGACATTATAGCGACATACTCAAACAATCTATTTTTCAGTTTTTTTTTGTGGCTCGGCTGAGGTCAGCCACACTATTTTGACATTACAAACAGACACTTCAATTTTATTTATTTGTATAAAGTATAGATATACTGCAGATATACCTATAACAAAACATGTAGTCTGCAACGTATGCTGATGATACTATACTGCTGCCCTTTGCAATCACAAAGACCCTACTGTGACCTCTGGGATACTTCAAAAACACCTGGATAAAATTGATCGAATTGATTGATGGATGAGTAAGTGGCGTATCAAGGCAAGTGCAAGTAAATCAGTGCATATTACATTCACTTTGCGAAAAGAGAATTGCCCTCCAGTTAAACTTGGCACTGATGTCCTCACACCTCACAGTGAAACAGCAAAGTACCTTGGAATGCATTTGGACAGGAGACAAACATGGAATGTTCACATAAAAAAAGGGCGATGAGTTAGACATGTTGTTGAGAAAGCTTAACTGGCTCCTAGGCAGGAACTGCATGTGTCTTTGCTCATAAGCTCCTCATATACAAAACAGTTTGAATACCTGTTTGGTCGTATGGTATTGAATTGTGGGGCTCAGCAAAGCATAGCAATGTGGAAATATTACAAAGATTTCAAAATAAAGTCCTAAGAAATCTATCAGACGCTCCTAAGACTAGTGAATTGCATGAACACCTTCAAGTCAGGACAGTTAAAGAGGAAATTAAGTATAAAACAACAAAATATAAAGATAGTTTAGCAACACAAAACAGTCTAGCATCGGCTCTTAATGCACCACTGGCCAACAAAAGGCTTAAGCGCCATTATATATGGGATTATGCCAAATAAATATTAATGGCATTATGTAATTTGAGGTAGATTCTTCAATGGAAGAACAAACCTCACCTGATAAATTAAGTTCACAAAACATATCTGCTGCTTGTTTGGCCGATTGTATGATTTTATTCTTTAAAAAAACTGATTTATGGAGTTTATTACACTTGTGCACCTCCAGATGTCGGAAGAGATCAGATAAACAAATTTTTAGAAGATATTTTTATTACATATTATAACTCCTGCCATCGAGATAAATACGTCCCATGATTTTGTATTAATGTTCAATACAGTCCATACGAATGAGAACTACACTTACACCACTTTCGGAGACACTGTTCCCGCAGAACATAGCCTCCGAAGTTAGTTACTTATTTATCGTATTGCTGTTGGCGTGTAACTGTACCTAGCCGGCTAGCTACGTACAGTCACACGTCAGTTAATAACTACACTAGGTTTTCACTGCGATTGGAAGGTTGCGAGGAACTCGCTGACGATCTTCTTTAGGGCAGCGTCCGATTCGGGCGTGATCTGACCGTCCTTGGCGATGGTGGCCAGAAGGCCCTGGTGGCTGGTCTTAATGTGCTGTGTGAACTCCTTCTCAAAAGCGGTGATCTTGGAGGGGTCCAACTTGTCCAGGTGTCCACGTACACCGCAATAGATGATGGCGACCTGGCGAATTGAAATATTTTTCCACTTTATAGAAATGTAAATTTCAGGTGGAGAAGACACTCCAAATTAATTAGGTAACAATAAATGTCTTGTTTTCAACGCTCAGAACCGGTTTAAAACATACCGGTTTATTTCGGTTTTGCTCCGATCTTTTCTTAGGAACTTTACTATAGCCTAAATAAACCGGTTCTCCAAACCGGTTTATTGATAAAATCCTTTATGTAAAAGCAAGAACCGGTTAAAAAACGGTATACTGGAACGAAACCGTAATGAAAAGGTTTTGTTCCAAGTAGGTACAGTAAGCTCCTTGTCAAGCTATAGACGCGTGACCATTGGTTTTTTATAATTAAGAGGACTGTGAAGTGCCAATTCATGGCTCGATTATGCACTTTCAAAAATGCAGTTTGTTGCACACCACTTGGGAGTTGAAAGTCCGAGACAAGGGCCTACATTTCATATTGAAATATTGTTTCGGGCGAAAACTGTTTAACCCCCCTAAGCCGAAATTAGACACTTTTGATCTCATTAGATTCAGTATACCTTAATATATGTTCGAACGTTTTGCCTTTTTTTTTGTAATTCAGTGTAATTTAGTCAAAAAAAGATAAAAATGCTTGAGGTCTATGTAAAGATCGTTATCGCTTTTTGTATGAAAAACGTTATCGCTTTTTGTATGAAAATTTACAGCTTCACAATCCTCTTAAAATAAGTTCTGTATGTCTAATGGCCGATTTCATCAACCTTAGCTTAGGAAATCCCTAAGACATACGTCTTAGGGGTTTACTAAGCTAAGGCTGACACTTTTGGTATTTCAACCATATATTGAGTATCATTAGCCTTCAGGAGTAAGGATATCAAACTTAGTATTCTTTAAGATATTATATTTTTCTACCTAGTTAGAAACATTATTTTTTGTAAATGTTCAATTCTTCAACTGCTATGTTTATTCACTTGTTCTTTTGATTTCACAATATGACATGTGATGATATGTACATCTATGTAACTTATTTGAAAAGAGCAATTCCCTAGTTTCCTGCTCGCCCCAGGGAGGACAGCATTCCGAACAAGTGGTAGACTGAAGTTACATTACCTACCTATTTTACTTGGGTAAAGATTGAAACGTTTTATACCTTGCTTGTAATTTAGTGTTGATAATGTGTTAAAAAACCTAACAATCTTATTAAAAAATTGTGAGGATAAAATACTTTCTAATAGACAGTATGGATAGGGCATGGAATACCGGAATGATTTTCATACCGGTATTGATACCGGTATTGAAATTTCAAAAACCGGTATACCGAAAATTCGGTATTTTTTAAATACTGTTAATTACTCTTTAAATAATTCCATTATCGATTGGTAAGTCTTGTTTGGGGAGAGCGATTAAAGCAATTTTCTACGCTTTATGGCAGAAACACTGAAAATATTTATCATCTCCCTAGAAACCACAAAATGAGTTATTAAAGTAAATAGGATTAAGAATACTAATAATATATCAACTGGGGTTGCTTAGGGAGGGTCGTACAAGAACTTGGAGTACCAAATCAACTCTACTGCGCACCTTGTATGGTTCAAGCCAGGGAGTCGTAATTTCCTGCGAGAATTGGGAGGGTGGCATCACAGTTGGTGGCGTGAAAATCACCAACCTGCGCTACGCCGACGACACTACCCTTCCTGCAGCAAATGAGTCGGAAATGTCTGCACTTCTGGACCGAATGGAGCGGATTAGCGAGGAGATGGGACTTTCTTCCATAAACAGGTCCAAAACCAAGATCATGGTGGTAGATAGATCTGGGAAGTTAGAACACACAGGCGCGCTGGTCCTTTTTTTTTCTTTTTATTCCGGGGGGAAATGCGCAATCGCACCGTACCTACAGTTGGCTAGATGGCGGGCGTGTGTGGGACTGGTCCGGCAAAGACCTCTCGGTGTTCGACTCTGCCCTTGTGGGCGCGCATGGTAGGGTCCACACTGTGACTACAGGGCAAGCCCGACCAGGTTGATCAGGCTATCGCCAAGGGGAGATTGCCCGAGAACCCCAGGGCAATCCCCAGACGGAGTGCCTTACGGCGGCGTGCACGCAGGCCTCCACGGTAGGGTCATTAGACGGGCATTGCTTGTGCGGATGCCTGCCTTCGCCTGCCTATCCATCTGCGGCGGAGGGGAGCGGCTTGGGGATCTTCCTCCCGCTCCCTCTCCGCAGCCTCCCATTCCACCTCGCCGCGGAGCATAGCCACGACCATGCTCGGCAGCAAGAGGTCTCCGCCTCCCAGCGCAGCGTTAAGCTCGCTGCGCTGGGGCGCCTAGCCGGGCACACCAACAGGGTGTGCTCGGCAGTGTCATTGGGGGCGTCGCAGTGGTGACGCCGCGGCGTTTCCTCCCGACGGGCGACCCGATGCAGGTAGTGACCGAAGCAGCCATGCCCGGTCAGTACCTGCACCATGCCGAACGTGAGGCTGCCCTGCCGGCGCCCAACCCACTCCTCCAACACCGGACGAATCGAGGCGCGCTAGACCTAGTGAACAACTTCATCTACCTGGGTTCTAACTTCAGTAACGATGGCTCGTGCGAAAAAGAAGTGCGCAGGAGAATTGGCATGGGCAAAAGCGCCATGTCTCAGTTTGAAAAAATTTGCAGAGATCGCAACATTTTTGTGAAATCTAAAACCAAACTAGTACGGACTCTTAGTCTTCTCGATCTTTTCGTATGGCAGTGCTGGAGATTTTGTGATGATTTTCCATAATCGAGATTTTCCGTGATTGTCATAAAACTCATCAGCAGTATGAACATCACTATGAACCATAGAATTCGAGCGTTCCGCATAGTCTAAACACCCTTGCGAATATATATATTTTTTGAAATACCGAAATAACGGTATTTTATCCTCATATACCGGTATCAAAATACCGAAAAAATTTATCGGTATACCGGTATTTCGGTATACCGATATCCATGCCCTAAGTATGGAAATGGAGAAAAATTGATCACTTTAACATTGTCTAAATGCTTACAAATGCAATGAGCAAAATGGTTACTGTGAAACCATAAATGAAAAGACAAGAGAGAACTTACCTGTTCCTCAATGGCCATGGGCACATACTGTCCTTGCTTCAGCAGCTCAGTGAGACGCATACCGCGGTTGAGCAGTTGCTGTGTAGCGGCGTCCAAGTCAGAACCGAACTGGGCGAAGGCGGCCACCTCACGGTACTGAGCCAGCTCGAGCTTCATGGAACCGGCCACCTGGATCACAAATTGCATGATTAATGAAATGTAGATCTTCAGTCTAATTAGCAACGTATCAGGCTAATAGTAGGGGAGCGCAAGAGGGGATTTTTGCAGTTACGAGCGCGAGAGATTAAGATATGAGGGATATCTTGCACACTGTAGAAGTACCTCCACTACATGTGAGCCTTTTGTGGTGGGGGGAGGGGGAGTTCATATTTTTTTTATACTTCGGCTATCTGAAATCGTCAGATTATTGTCTCCCCTTATTCCCGTTATTATTTTCTTTAAAATAAAAATTAATTTGACTGCTATCATTAATACTTCACGTGATTTTTTCCAATTTTTGGTTTGTAACTTTGTGACTCTCAAACTCAATTGTAACAGATTCGAATCGTCAGATTTTAACAGCACATACTTTTTAGCGTGTAATTAACCAAACTTGCATTAATCTGACACTTTAACCGATTTTATGTGTCCACTATTTTTACTCAAAATCTTTGAAACCCCCTGGCCGCCTTCCCCACCAGTGAAATGAAAAATGTTATATAACATTTTCTGGTCCCTAGAACCTTATCTTCAAAGTACAATGAGTCCCAAACACGCTCGAGTGACTACAAATTTAGCATTCTGGCCTCCCCTACTATAAGGTACGTCCACTTCACAAAAGACCGCAGCCAAATATTGTCATGTCTAGGGTTAGGACAGAATATCAGCAGCTGTAAGCTCATTAAGGGGAGTTTTGTCAGTACAAAATTTGTGGTATATTATTTGAGGTCTAAAACTAATAGGTCTCTAATGAGGTTCTATACAATTGCAGGATTTTTTTTGTATAAAGGTAGCTTAAAACTGGCACTTGACTGCATTAAGGAACATTAAGGAGAGTGAAGAGAGCTTAATAATAGGATTACTGATATGTTTTTATAAACCTTTTAAAATTATACTATACAAGATAAATATGTGTTGTACATGTATGTACATACATTGGAGTACAAAAAGATTGATATGGTCAAAGTTACAAAAATATGCATACTCTATCAACTCTAGCTTAATGTTACGTCATTAAAGTCTGTCAATCAATGTAAAAGATTTAAACAAACATTTTATTCTATTTTAAACTGTGTATAAAAACCTTCTATTGTGTTACATTTCTCACGCGACCGAGTTGCGACTAATGATATAGTTGGAGCATTTCAAAATACTAATCTTTCATTTCATCCTTGTTATACACGGTTATTTTTTTATCACCCTGGAAAATTTCAGGGATGCTTCAGGACACATCCATTATTATATAAAAAATAAAAAAAATAAAATAAAAAAATTAAAAAAAATTACAAAAAAATAAAAAAATCTCTAAAAATCCTGCTTTCAACTAAGGCAGCATTTTTTGGATTTAAAAAAAAATTAATATAAAATTAAGTAAGCGAGTAATTTTTTTTATTCATATATAAAACATTCTAATACCATGTCGTGAAACGTCCCTTAAATTTTCCAGGGTGATAAAAAAATAACCGTGTATATTTTACATCGATTACAGGCACAATACCTTATTCAGATGACAATTATTCCACTCACCTGCTTCATGGCCTTGGTCTGGGCAGCGGATCCTACACGGGACACGGAGAGACCCACGTTGATGGCGGGCCGGATACCTTTGTAGAACAGCTCAGTCTCCAAGAAGATCTGGCCATCAGTGATGGAGATCACATTGGTCGGAATGTAAGCGGACACATCACCCGCCTGTGTTTCGATGACGGGCAATGCGGTCAGCGAGCCACCGCCCATCTTGTCGGACCTTAAATATTTAAAGGTAAATAAGTCGACGAATCACACTCATTATACATCAGCGGTCCAAATATTTGCAACATATTTATATGATGAATTTAAGGAAAGAATTGCGATTTTGAAATATTCTCTATAATAGAGGGTACAAAAGATTAATTTATGTTTTTAATGTGTCCTTTTAAATTGTACCTACAAAATATAATTTTATTTAACTCATCAAACTATGCGACAACTTCAGTATAACCAGCCCTACGAGCATGGAACTCTCGATAATCAAAATTTGACAGCTAAGATCGACATACCCAACAAAAATCGATAAATTTGACAGATATTCCTAAGGAGTGAAAAGGACAGATGCTTTTGTTGATCGACAAGTCCATGCTCGCAGAGCTGACTCGATTAACTATAGTTGATTAGTATCTAATTTTATTTTGCCACTGCATATTTTCTGTATGTGTAGGTAGAGAAGTAAATGGCTCGGATGATATCATAAATGTGCACTAGTTTTACAGGCACCATGGTCCAAATTAAGCTATTCTACACTATTATTCTGTACTGATACATTGTCATCGCGGACCGCAGTGAGGATTTAGGTACACACGGCAACACGCCAAACTTTACATGTTGACCTTGAGATAGTCAAGTCACTCGTAAGAGTTTCTTATGTTACCACAAGCCAGTGAACAGTACAAACAAAATACTAACATTTTTGCGGCACGTTCGAGCAGACGGGAGTGGAGATAGAACACATCACCAGGGTAGGCCTCACGACCTGGAGGACGACGCAGCAGCAGAGACATCTATGGAACAATACATGAAAATTATTTTAACTACCAAGATTTCTTCAGTACTGTCTATATATAGCCTTACAACTTATCTACTAACATTACTTACTTATTTACTGTAAGTAAATAATTATATGTGCAACAGAGAACAAAAAAAACCAGCAATTCTATGAATTAAAAGCATAATTTAAATGAAAACAGAATTACATTTTGTATTTGTTATACCAGTGTTATACAGGCTTATTAATTTGTAAAACACAGGCAACCCCGGAGGATTAGATAGCTAACGTCATAAACAACGTTTGTTCTACGGCTTTTCATAATTCGTTAGATTTTACTTTCATCTCTATATACAGGGTGTCCCAAAAAAATAGTGTCAAGCGTAAGTCCAGAGTTAGAGCACCTCTTGGAGTACCCGAATCACCCCCATGTATGTTCCGCGACTATTCGTAGTTTTCGAGTAATAATTTTTTTCTGACTTTTTGAAAATTTTGATCCAAAGAACTTAAAAATTTTAAATAAAAAAAAGTAGAACATATTTTAATGTTTTTCTTTTTGCCACTGAATCATCTTTAGTGCTTCTTTTATGTCTAAAATAATCAGCTTCGTAACTTTAATGGAAATTTAGAAAACAGTAGTGTAAAGTCAAAATTTGAATGTTAGTGAATAATTACTTAAAAATTCATCTTTAAATTAAAAATCTAAACAGGCGAATTCATGGTTTCTAAGTATGTGTAAAAACTTCTCTAGACTCTCTGCTTTCATAATCATTTAAAAAAAGAAGTACTTAATAGGGCTACTTTGGTTTAAATCGGCCATCAAAGACAGCGAGGTGAAAATTTCATAATATTTACCAAATTCCTATCAGATGATAAAAAAAAATATCTGGTCTTTTTATAATTTCTAAGGTTCAGATTAATTACAATTTAGCAAAAATTAACTACATGAAACCCATATTTAAATATTTTTCTCGCGGATCACATCGGTTGTAGTGTTAGATGTAACGCAGTACTTACCTGCTAAAAAATTGCCCGAGTGACTCTCTCACTCTCATTGGCGAAATGGATAACTGTAACTGAGGAATGCTATTCTTTGTGACAAGGGGATGAGGCGGGGGGTGTAGTCCGAGCGCCTATTGTGTTCTGGCGCCAGTCGTTTGCCTGCTTTTGTTTGCGCCTTACGTACGATACGCTCATTTGTGATTATTTTACGAACTTTGCTTTCTTTACGGACCTTGAGTGCGATTACGATTTGGTTTTGTGTGAATACGGGATTTTGACAAATTTGGCATTCTTAACGGACTTTTCAAGCTCTTCATTTTGTGATGTCTTTTTCATCGCAAGAATATGCTCTTATGCATTACTTTTATGGATATGCAAGAGGAAATGCTTCTGAAGCAGCCAGGTTGTTCCGGCAGCAAGTACAAAATGGAGGTGGACCTCAGCCTGAAACTTGGCCTGATCATCGCATGATTTTAAGAGTACATAACTCTTACATGGAAGGACGCCTACCAGGTAGAAGATCGGGGCGCCCATCTGAAATGAGTGACCCAGATACTGTCCAATCAGTGGTCGAAGAAGTGGTGAGAGATCCATCAGTTAGTGTAAGAACAATAGAACGTCGAATCGGAATTCCGAAATCACAAGCACATCGAATACTTCAGCAAGAGCGTTTTCACCCATATCACATCCAGAAAGTTCAGCAGCTCAAGCCCGCAGACTACCCGAGAAGGGTGGCATTTTGTCAGGAAATGTTACGGAGACAAGCTGAAAACGAAAATTTCTTTAAAAATATTCTATGGACTGATGAATCACATTTTAAGCGATGTGGGGTGTTTAATGCGCATAACTACCATTCGTGGAGTATTGAAAATCCACACCTCATAAGGGAATCTAATTTCCAAGAACAATTTAGTATCAATTTGTGGTCAGGCATCCTAAACGGACAGCTGATTGGTCCGTTCGAACTACCGGACCGACTGAACAGCGAGGCCTCCTTGCAATTTCTACGACGTGATCTCGGCGTCTTATTAGAAGATGTAGACCTATTAACGCGGAGAAATATGATTTTTCAAAACGACGGCGCTCCATGCCATTTTGCTAGAAATGTTAGACAACATTTGTCTGAAACATTTCCAGGCAGATGGATCGGTCGTGGAGGGCCCATTGCGTGGCCGCCACGGTCCCCCGACTTGAACCTCATAGATTTTTTCGTCTGGGGATACTACAAGGAATTAGTATACGCCAAGGACATTACAAACGTCACAGTGTTAAGAACAAAATTAAGACAAGCGGAAGAAACAATAAAAAACAACAGAATTGCATTTATAAATTTAAAAGAAAACTTTTTTAGACGATGTAGAATATGTATTGAGCACGAAGGTCGTCATTTTGAAAACTTTCTTTAAGCGATCGAATAATAAATACTTTGAAAATAATGTTTTGTTTCATTTATTAAGTTATAATAAACCTGCAAAGGTTATTAAAGATGGCAGCAGGAACAGTTATTTTTGACCTTCAAATAATAAATTTTTAGCTTTTCTACAATCATTTTTGGTTTATTAATAAATAATTGGAATTAAAAAAAAAAATATTCAGAAGTCGAGTTTTATGAAATTTTCACCTTGCTGTCTTTGATGGCCGATTTAAGCCAAAGTAGCCCTATTAAGTACTTTTTTTTTAATTATTATGAAAGCAGAGAGTCTAGAGAAGTTTTTACACATACTTAGAAACCATGAATTCGCCTGTTTAGATTTTTAATTTAAAGATGAATTTTTAAGTAATTATTCACTAACATTCAAATTTTGACTTTACACTACTGTTTTCTAAATTTCCACTAAAGTTACGAAGCTGATTATTTTAGACATAAAAGAAGCACTAAAGATAATTCAGTGGCATAAAGAAAATCATTAAAATGTGTTCAACTTTTTTTTATTAAAAATTTTTAAGTTCTTTAGATCGAAATTTTCAAAAAATCAGAAAAAAAATTATTACTCTAAAACTACGAATAATCGCGGAACATACATGGGGGTGATTCGGGTACTCCAAGAGGTGCTCTAACTCTGGACTTTCGCTTGACACTATTTTTTGGGACACCCTGTATACACGGTTATTTTTTTATCACCCTGGAAAATTTTAAGGACGCTTCAGGACACATCCAATATTATATAAAAAATAAAAAAAATGTAATAAAAAATAAAAATAAAATATTAAAAAAAATCAAAAAATCTCTAAAAATGCTGCTCTCAACTAGTGCAGCATTTTTTGTATTTTTTTAAAAATTAATATAAAATTAAGGAGGGGGGTTATTTTTTTTATTTATATTTAAATCATTCTAATACAATGTCGTGAAGCGTCCCTTAAATTTTCCAGGGTGATAAAAAAATAACCGTGTATATAATAAAATCGTAGGGGTACAAAAATCTGTAATTGCGAAATATTAAGAAAAAAAATACACAGGTCGCCTTAAAATAATTAGCAGAACACGATAGAATAGTTCTTGAAAAAATTGATTGTTTTTTTGTTTGTTTGTCTGTTTGTCCGGAAAGATCTCCGAAACTACTGGACAGAATATGATATGGCTTACACCACAATGCTTAGAATTTTCCGGAAGAACATTTAGGCATAATTTCATTTGTTTAAATTCACTTTTTATTTTTAGTGAAAAAATTCCGTATAAAATTTTCGAACAATGCTTATGTAGAAAATCAACATGGCGCACGCGAAATTACTTTGCCAAGTCTGTCACATAGTGGAAAGAAAAATTTAATATTTTCTGTTAATGGCTGTGCCCATCTGGATTTCGCCAACCAAGAAGTTTAGAAGTTTTTAATTGTCTTTTCTAAGTAGTAACGTGGTGGTAAGACAAAAGGATCAAGCCATACAACCAATGTATAAAGCAATTTTTATGGCAATATCACGGTCACAAATATAAAATTTGTATGTTGGTTTAATTCTTGACCAATTTTCACAAAATCGGTACAATTTTTGAAATATTTGAAATGTTGAAAAGTGAAAATACCCTTTTCAAGGTAGTTTGAAAGGTGTTATATGTTTTTACATTATGACTAAGGAATCAAACTTTTTCATCCATTGAAAACTATTAAAAGTAATTGATTAATATTGATAATTAAAAAAATATATCGTATTGCAATGATTCTGGGTTACGCGTAGAGGGCGTACGGGACAATTGATCCTAATGTCTAAAATGACGGATCACATTTTTTTGGATCCACCCAAGGAACATGGATATCGAACGAAGGACCTAAAGAGTAGAACACATTGAACCTAGCCACGTTGACCTAATTCGACATGACTGCCGATAAAAGTTCATTACCAAACCCAGCGATATGGGGATCAAATGAGAGGCCTTGATGAGTAGAGCACTATGAACGTAGCAACACTGAGATAAATTCTACATGGCCGCCGCTTAAAAAAGGTGGATAAAAGTTCGTTTCCAAACCTAGCAATATGGGTCTCAAATGAAAGGCCTTGAAGAGTAGAGCACAATGAACTTTAGAAAATCGCCCTAAATTCATCATGGCCGTTGTTAAAAAAAACGGATAAAAGTTCGTTTCCAAACCTAGCAATATGGATATCAAATGAAAGGCCTCAAAGAGTAGAGAATTATGAAGTTAGTAAAATTTGCATAAATCCAACATGGCCGCCGCTCAAAAAAATTGATAAAAGTTCGTTTCCAAACCCAGCAATATGGGTATCAAATGAAAGAGCTAGATGAGTAGAGCACTATGAACCTAGCAACATTGACAAAAATTCAACATGGCTGCCGCTCAAAAAACGGATAAAAGCTCGTTTCCAAACCTAGCAATATGGGTATCAAATGAAAGGCCTCAAAGAGTAGAGCATTATGAACTTAGGAAATTGCCATAAATTCAACATGGCCGCCGCTCAAAAAAATGGATAAAAGTTCGTTTCCAAACCCAGCAATATGGGTATCAAATGAAAGGCCTTGATAAGTAGAGCACTATGAACGTAGCAACACTGACACAAGTTCAACATGGCCCCCGCTTAAAAAAGATGGATAAAAGTTCGTTTCGAAACCCAGCAATATGGATACCAAATGCAGGCTTTGGTGAGTAGAGCACTATGAACCTTGCAACATTGAGATAAATATAACACGGCAGCCGCTCAAAAAAGGTGGATAAAAGTTCGTTTCCAAACCTAGCAATATGGGTATCAAATGAAAGGCCTTCAAGAGTAGAGCACTATGAACTTTAGAAAATCACCCTAAATTCATCATGGCCGTTGTTAAAAAAATGTATAAAAGTTCGTTTCCAAGCCCAGCAATATGGGTATAAAATGAAAGGCCTTGAAAAGTAAAGCACTAGGAATCTAGCAATATTGAAGTAAATTCGACAGGGCCACCGCTCAAAAAAGGTGGATTAAAGTTCGTTTCCAAACCCACCAATACGGGCATTAATGAAATGCCTTACATTGATGGAAATTCAACATAGTCGCCGCTCAAAAAAGGCGAATAAAAGTTCGTTTCCGAACCCAGCAATATGGGTATCAAATGAAAGGCCTTGATGAGTAGAGTACTATGAACCTAGCAATATTGACGTAAATTCGACATGGCCACCGCTCAAAAAAGGTGGATAAAAGTTCCTTTTCAACCCCAGCAATATGGGTAATAAATGAAAGGCCCTCAAGAGTACCTAGAGCATTACGAACCTACGAAAATTGTTCTTATTTCGAAATGACCGTTGCTCAAGAAAAGCAGAATAAAGTTGAATCATTATGGAATAAAATGAAGGGAAAAACTAAACACTGTGTTAAGCATTTTGATGGCGAAACGTAGTTCGCGGGCACAGCTAGTACAAAAATAAATATTAATTTAATACACCTGTAGAATGTTCAACTACGTAACTCTACGTGCATCACCAGAATTACGTAAACAAACTTTTGCGAATTACGCGTGACGTGTGTGTGTGTGAATGTACCTATTTTATAGTTTCAATTTCCAAAGACACATAACTTTTAACAAGTTTATGGGAATGGTTATCATTATGGAATTTTTATTTTAGAATAAAAACTTGAATTTATTTTTGTTCAATTTATTGAGTTATCTTAAAACTCGTAAAACAAACGTAGTTTGATGTTAGCTATCTAATCCTGCGAGGTTGCAGGTGTTTTACAATTAACCCTGTATATTGCTGTTCTGACACTTCTGAAGAAAGAATAATCACTTTGTCAAATGATAATTCATGTGCAAGTAGTTTTAAGTATCTGTTGCTCTTTCGAATATTAAGGGACATGACGTAACAAGTAATTCCATATAAATATTTCAAACCATTTCAATTCAATTGAAATTTAGTCAAATTAAATCAGTTAATATTGTATCGTGCTATCTAACCTGACGGTAGGCCACAGCCTGTTTGGACAAATCGTCGTAGATGATCAGGGCGTGTTTGCCATTGTCGCGGAAGAACTCTCCCATAGCGCAGCCAGAGTACGGCGCGAGGTACTGCAGAGGGGCGGCATCAGACGCGGTGGCAGACACAATGATGGTGTAGTTGATGGCACCTGTGGGGTAGGATAGGACACATGTGGTGCGTTCCGGATAAGCATTTTTAGCCATAAATATCAACATTTTTAGCATCTCTGAGTTTCATTAGCGGTGATGCTAGTTTTTCTTGCTGGTTGTCATGCGTTTCATTGAAGCATTTTTAACACGAAATGCTAGCATCAAATACCCATGCTAATTGATGGGTCCTCTGATACCACTTTTTGACAGCTTTCAAATTTGACATTTGGAATCTTTTTTTCATGAATCACAGAGGATTATCAGCGGATTTAAGTAAATCATTGAAAAATATTTAAAGTATTAGCGAATTCTGATTAATATTATTAGAAATTTTAAGTGGCTGGACTAAGTAGGTGAGGTGTAAAAATTCAGCACAAAAAATCAGCACCTTCCGTTTCATTTGTAACAATTAGCGCGGCTAAAAATGTCAACATTTCTTATAAGAAACGCAAAACGAGGCTAGCATCAGATGATAGCCACAGAAAATAGCAGTGCTTTATCTGGAACACAGGGAAAGATAGTGGTGTCGATTCAGACACACAACTCCAATTTAACCAAACTAATTTGACAGGATTAAAACTATCTCCATCTTTCTATTTCTCTAACGCCCTTATAAATTAAAATTTTACTCCTTGGATTGGTAACTCCGTGTTTTGTCTTATTTTGACATATGACAGCCGACATGTGCGGAAACAAGACAAAACACGGAGTAACTAATCCGAGGATGATCCAAGGAGTAACATTTTTATTATAGTGCGCGCGGAACTAGTTGGCCGCGCCTTAGGTATGTGAGCGGTGGGACGGAGAGACAGGGGGAAAATACAGGGGAAGCAAAATTTTGTTCTCCGCGGAGACCAAAAGAAATAAAAAAAGAAAACACAAGTTGATGATTTTGATTTAGGAGTGATAAGAAGAAAAATATATCAGTTTTATACGGTAGATAAAAAAATCCAAGTCTATGAATACTAAATGCCGTGTTAAAAGAGGATAATATTTTAGATTGCGGATTAACTTTTTTAAGAGAACTTTTGCACAAACTGGGATATTCATTTAAAAATTTCATTTATCATTAAAATATGTCAGAATAATTTCATATTGGTACTTAATTTGTTTTTGGTTTATTTTACTATTAATTACAATATAATTAGATAGGTACAATATAAACTTCTAAAAGTTCAATTGCTTTTTATTTATTCTTTTCAATAATTGAACAATTATTGTTATTGATAATTTGTCAATAACATACATCCTATTGACAAATTATTAATCCTTTTAATGATGGTACGTCAATTCAAACTATCATTTTATCCATGGTATAATTATTGATTACTGTGCAATTGCCTATTAAGTTATTCAACTTTTTAATCAAAAGCAGATAATCTGGTTTTACTTTTTTGTGGAACAGCTATCAAGTTGACAGTTTGCCTATATTCTGTGATAGCAATTTACTCCTACAAATTTAAGCAACAATAAAAAAGTTGTTTAACAAATAACTGTATGTATGACTTCGCTCCTATCAATTCGTGTAAGATGAAGGACCGACAAGTTCTTATATTTGGGATAAAAGTGTAGATTGTTGTAAATATCAATTAAAGTACCAGCATCAGTCAGCCTCTTCACAATCTGAGCAACAGTGGACCTCTTCTGTCCAATGGCAACGTAAATGCAGTACAGCTTCTTCTTTTCATCGTCTCCCTTGTTGAAGCGTTGCTGGTTAATGATGGTGTCAATGGCCAGAGCAGTTTTGCCAGTCTGACGGTCGCCGATGATCAACTCACGCTGACCACGGCCAATAGGCACAAGAGAGTCTACAGCCTTGATACCTGTGAAGTAAATTTTGTGAAATCATTACATAATTCATAATCATCATAAAAATATTATTGTCATCATTATACATTATATCTTTTACTGCCCAAGATCTGTGCCAGCTAGCGCTAACGAGTTGTTTGAGATTGAAAAGCTCATTTTTGTTCTGATATTGTATTTCATTGACTTTATCTACTGTATCATTCAGACACTACTTAATTATACTTAAAATAAAGTCACTCCCATTGCCCCATTCAATAAATTAAATTGAATGAATATACCTGATATCTGTCATATCTTTGATACATGTGATTATATTTTTCAAGAATATGTTGTTTTACAATCGATATTACCTATTTTAAAGGAACAGTGTCATATTAAGTATACACAAAAAACATGTTTAGAAATAAGATGTTAATTAACTCATTGGATATCTGCATCACGTTTCTATGCTTGCGCCCAAATGTAAGACAAAAATGAAATGATATAACAACATCTTACCAGTCTGCATAGGCTCACGTACAGACACACGGGGAATGATGCCCGGGGCCTTGATACCCACTCGCATGCGAGATTTGGTGTCAACGGGTCCCTTGCCATCAATTGGGTTACCCAGAGCGTCCACAACACGTCCCAACAGCTGTTCTCCTACTGGCACATCCACAATAGCACCAGTACGCTTCACAATGTCTCCCTCCTTTATCTGCCTGTCATTACCAAATACTACCACACCAACATTGTCAGGCTCCAAGTTGAGAGCCATTCCCTGTAAATAAGCAATATTATATCTATAGCAAACAATGAAGTCGTAAGAGATCAGCCCCCTAACCATGATCGCCTAAAACAATATTAAAACCGCACTGAGAGCAGGATGGCGCTATTCGCAGCAAGAGCGGTGTCTCTGTTTCAATATTGTTTTAACCTTGCTAAAAGCGATCATGGTGGGGTTTCCGTTGCTAACACTTCAACCTAAGACACTAATGGCCTTATCAATAAAAATTTTACTCCTAGGATCATCCTCGGATTAGTCACTCCGTGTTTTGTCTTATTCTGACATATTATAACAGCCGACATGTTGACAGCGGAAACAAGACAAAACACGGAGTAACTAATGCGATTATGATTCAGGGAGTAAAATTATTATTATAATATTAGCATAGAATGAGAACAGAATTGAGATTGTTGTTTTTGACAATACACTAAAACAACATATTATTCATAAACTGTTGAATTATAATGAAAATTTGAAAAGTAATAATCATAATCATAATATTTATTTGCTGAAATCGTGGATACATATATCATATTAATACAGATAATTAGATTATGATTATAATATAAAACTGCTTCCCTTTTCATTCTTGCAAAATGGATGACTGATAATTATATCACAGGCCTGTGGTCGTGTGTGTGTCTCAACAAAAATTAAACCACTTAATCATTTGTCTCTTGTAATTAAAATTGTGTTTAATAAAAAATTGATCCTAAATGAAGAAAATACCTAAATAACCTTTGTGGGTTTGCTCTAGTATCCAACTGCACTAGTATTTGACTAATTTTGGCTTTAATTGCTAATAGGTAGTGATGCCCCAAATCATTTTCATAAAGCTTTGGTGCGAAAACGCGTCGTTTTTTAAAAAACTTAAATTTTTGAGGTTAGTTTCCTGAAAAAATTATATCATATTTATTGAAAAAATAACACAAATTATGTAAAAAAGAATCAGCAAATATTAATTATGGGTGTAATTTAATTTTTTACTATCCAGAACTGACTCTGAGCACCTCAAATATAGTTTTTTTTTATAATTATATCACCACAGACTCAAGGTCCATGCCCTTTTAATGCTGTAATTTCTTTTTGATTTTTTTTTAAACTTAATAAGTCCGACTACTCTACTCTATATCTAGGGTGAGTTGCGCTTCAACTTAAGTGTAACTATCCTACATGTTTATATATAATACACACACGCTTATACCTCAAATATAGTTGGTTAGGTGAGCTTATTTTTTAAGACCACCCAGAACCGACTCGGGGCACCTCAAACACAGTTGCAGATAGGTTAAGTTATTTTTTTATGACCACACAGAACCGACTTGGGGCACTTGAAACACAGTTGGTTAGATTAAGTTATTTTATTTATTACTAGGTATTCGGAACACATTCCAGACCCCTTAGACACAGTTTTGTCCTTTTTTACAAGCTTTTATTTAACTTGCAATGTAAGTATGTAAATATGTAAGTATGTATGTTCGGGTGAAATCTTGCAACTCAATTTTGAAGCAGATATCTTTAACCGATTAAGCTGAAATTTTGTGTACACGTTGAGTTTGGATGACAATGCATGATTCACTGTGTGACGTCATTCTAAATCCAAGATGGCGGACCAATTATTTTTAATGCACCCCTACAATATGGGTATCAAATAGAAGGTCTTGCTAAGAGTAACCCGAAAAATAATGTGACGTCACTCTTAATCCTATATGGCGGACTTCTAAAGCTTAAAAATCAATTTTGAAGTAGATATCTTTAACCGATTGAGGTGAAATTTTGTATACACACACAAAATAACACACACACACATTTGGATAAAAATGCATGGTTAACTGTGTGACGTCATTCTAAATCCAAGATGGCGGCATACCCAAGATGGCGGAATAATTATTTTAAATGCACTCCTACAATATGGGTATCAAATAAAAGATCTTACTAAGAATAACTTGAAAATTAAGTGGTGTCACTATTAATCCTTTATGGCATACTTCTAAAGCCAAAAAATCAATTTTGAAGTAGATATCTTTAACCGATTGAGCTGAAATTCTGTATAGACGTTCCGGCAAACGACCTTGCAACAATGATGCGTTGAATGAGATGAACAGACTGAGAAACGTGTCCAGTGATATCTAAAAAGTAAAAAATAAATTAAATGTAAAAAAACCTTTTTAAAAACAAGCTTTAAATGCGCTAAAAAGAAAAAATAAACATTTACACTAAAACTTTACTTTTAACGTTATTTCACATTTGACACAATTTATATGACATAAAAGCTTGTCGCGCGATTTACTAAAAATTAAATGTAAAAATATTTAATTTTTATAATTTATTTTGATTATTGTCTTTGTTGCAGGCTATAAATTTAGGCTAGGACAAGTTTTAAGCAGGTTTAAACAATTTTTTTTTCTAAAAACTGAATTTCCGCATCTCCCCCTTTAACCCTAGAGTGGGCGCGTCTTTCCGTAAAACGTCAGTGGGTGCGTGGGGAGCATTTTGCCGCTCGTTTTTGTGGACAATTTTTAGAAGGGATACAGCAATTTAACACATTCAATGCCACCGACACGCCTCGCGTGTTCAAGCAAACCCACATCGCTATGCCACGAACACGCCACGCGTGTTCTGAATGTTTTGAAAATATTTCATAAACTAGACCAGATTTCTTGTTCAAATTATTTGTGCATAATTTTTACGAGTAAGGCTATGTCATCTTAAAGTGGCCCCTTAAAAAAACTAGTTTTTCTATTTTATGAAAAAAATGTATTTTGTAGTGCCGAGAACACGCTAGGCGTGTTCACTTATAAAATATACCCTTAGGTTGTCAAACTTTTTTTTGCTAAAAGGTTGTAAGAGGTTTGGCTAAATTTGGCGGCGGCGGCGTTTTGAAGTTGACCTGCCAGCAATAAAACTTAAATATTATAAAAGAACAGGGGCCTAATTACGCTAATATTAACGTCGTTATCGTGTCTTATAGCGTTTCAATAAAACAGCTTTTGCCGTTTTATACGCATTTCCTGGTGCAATTTATTCGTACTACAATTTCTTAATAAATTATACTTAATAAGTCAATAGTGACAAATGTTTTTGTAGTTTGTATCAATAGTGACAAATGTTTTTGTAGTTTCTAATCGATTTACCAACAACTGTCTCAAAAAGCGGTGCTATTGAAGCGTTATTGACACGCCACAAATGCGTTAACGCTAGCAGATAGTCTTGTATAGTACACGTACGATGTACGAATAGGTAACGTTGTCCTGCACTGTACTAAAAGAAATGTTACCAAGCGCGAACTCTATCGTGTCTAATCGTACTATTCGTACATCGTATAATACACCGCCAAAGCGTTAATATTGTACATTATGCTCCGAAGGGGGTTGATGAGGTGCGCTGCGGTGTGTTCAACACTGGTAGATGACGTATGACATGCCATTTAGAGAAAAACACGGAAAATATTAGCAGCTCTTACAAAAATTTCACCGTATTTAGTATGAAGCCAGGACTCCGGGACTTAGGACATTTTCGAACTTTTTCGGAAAATTTGTCTATCTTTATTTATAACTATGATTTTCGCCAATTAAAACTATGATAATTATAAATAAATACTCATAAGACAAGACTTTAGAGGGAATTTCTTCCACAGCACCTTTGCTATAATCATTTGAGTCATTAGGATGTCATTTGAAGATGTTTAACAATCCCAAGTATCATCATCATCGTCATAATCAACAGCCCATATACTTCCCCACCGAGAGGCTCGAGTCTAACCCAAATTAGGGGCGGTGGGGGCGATCCGCCCCGGTTGAAAAAAAAAACGTACAAATTATGACAATGTTTATCAATATTAAATCACTGACTAATAGGCAATATAATAAATAAAATAGACTTTTATTTCAGAAACATAAATAATTACAGTTTTATTTTTATAACAATCTAAAGTATGTCGCGTGTCTCTGAGTGCCTTAAAGCAAAGGCCTCCTCCAATTTCCATTGTTTTCTGTTGAGAGCCACTCTCATCCTGTACGGATCTAACGTAGCTCGCAGTTCGTACTGCGAGCCACGTTAGATCCGTACAGTCTCTAAGAGAGTAACCAGTCCATCTCCATTTTAGCTGGTCAATGCGCGTAAGTATGTCTGTCATTTTTGTTCTGGCTCCAATGTCTGTGGATCTTAATTTATCTTTCAGTTTAATTTCCAGCATACTTCTCTCCATTGTTCGTTGGCATTTTAAGAGTTTGTCTCTTTGACGTCTTGTAAGGGACCATGTTTCACATCCATATGTTATGCATGGGAGTACACAAGTGATGTAGGTTTTAACTGTAACATGGATTCCTAGATCTTTGCTTTGCATAATTTCTTTTAAGGACCAGTACTTTTTCCATCCATATGTAATTCTTTTGTCAATTTCTTTAGACATCTGGTCAGCAGGCGAAATTATTTGACCCAGGTACACATATTCGGAGACGTATTCGATCTGGTTTCCCTCGATTATTATGTTTACCTGTTTTAAGTTCGTCATTATTTTGGTTTTGTCTTTGTTCAGTTCAAGACCTACCTCCCGGCTTGCATTCGCTATATCCGTTATCATGGATGCTAGAATCATTGGATCTTTTTCCAGTAAAACCAGTTCGTCAGCGAATCGAAGATGATTCAGGCGCCTTCCATTTATATGTATTTAGACCAAGGTTCCCCCAGTTTATTTTCCTGAATATACTTTCAAGTACAGCTGAAAATTGCTTTGGAGATAGCGGATCTCCTTGCCTGACTCCTCTATGTATTGGGAATTTTTGGCCTGTTGATTCAAGTTTTATACACTTTTACTGTAGATGTTTTCAATTATATTTATGTAGGTTTCACTGATTCCTTGTTCTTTCAGTCTTGGCCAAATATAGGTATGATTGAGTTTGGCGAATACTTTGGAATAATCAATGAACGCAATGTAGAGAGGCTTCTGGTATTCATTGTACTCTTAAATTACCTGCTTCACAGTATGAATGTGGTCAATAGTGCTAAAATTTTCCAATAAGGCAATGTAACCAAGTTTTTAATAAAATTACAATAATAACGTAGGTATTACTTGTTTTTTAAATTATTAACACGGAAGAATATTCTTTTTACGCCTTGTAACTTTATTTCGTAACTTTATGATTTGATCGGCTAGGGATTACAAAATTTAGTAATTAGTTTTATTGATGTTGTTAGCTCTAACAAGTGCTGCCATCTTAGCACTTTTCGGGCTTGAAATTTTAGTAAACTGAAGTTTAGCATACTGAAATTAATTAAAAATTACCTCCGAGCAACAATGGTCGTCAAACAATGAGTCGTTACGTCCCGACCTGAGTTTATGGCTGAGATCGAAGGATCGAACGCTTCTATGGATAGCTTTACACGACATCGCAGGCATCTGTCATTCAGGCTACATAACATAGAGCCAAATTGATACGGCATTACACCGAAAACATCCCGGACGTCAGCCTCTACGAGATTATTGTGGCTCTCAAACAGCTCAAAAACAACACGGCTATGTATGATGGAGTTAGAGCTGAGCTTTTAAAAGCGGGTGGACTACCAGTCCGGAAAGCACTGCAGAGGCTATTTAACTCCGCCATTTTCGAAGGCAAAACGCCTAAAGCATGGCACAGGCGACGAGGCCCAGTTGAAGAACTACAGACCCATCACGCCGCTAATTTATGTATACAAGCTGTTCACGAGAGTTATCACGAAGCATCTCGCGCGCAGGTTTGACGACTTTCAGCCTCCCGAACAAGCCGGGAGTCGGGACCAGAGACCACATTCATACGCTGCGGCAGGTTATACTGAAGACCGAGGAGTATAATCTGCCACTATTCTTGGCGTTTGTGGTCCATGAGAAAGCTTTTGATTCTGTCGAGACCTGAGCTGTGCTGAGGTCACTCCAGAGGTGCATAGACTAGCCGTATATTCAAGTGTTGCAGTCATTGTACAAAAACGCCACTATGTCAGTCCGCCTTTAGGATCAAAGCTCAAAACCAATATGAATTCAGCGCGGTGTCAGACATGGTGACGTAATAATATTGCCGGAACTGTTCACAGCTTCGTTGGAGGATGTATTTCATCTGGACTGGAGAGGACTCGGCATCAACATAACACGGCGAGTACATGAGACCTTCGTTTTATCGATTATATCGTAGTCATTGCTGAGGCCGTGGAAGATCTAGGCTCAATACTCGAAGACCTCTGTAGAGTTTCCCAACAGGTGGTGTTATGGACTCTTTCTTAGTCTTTTATATCTAAGTTTTATCCTTGCTATTGACAATGTCATGATTGACTTTACTTCTGATTTTCTATTAAAAATGTTTTTTGACTTTTCTTGTAATATATAACATTTTCACCGAACTCAGAGTTTTGGATATTTTTGTAAACCTTATTCAAACAAACCAGCTCTGCCAACCCTGATATTGGTCCTTCTCAACCGACTTAAGTTTTAAGGTATAAAAATATGTGCAAAATGTTAACGAGAGCCAAAGCTCGAAGAGAAAGTTAGCTCACAGTAGAGTTACAAGAGAGTCAGCACGCGAGCTACCAAGATCGTCTCCGAAACAGCGTCAAAAGCAACAGCCGTTTATCGATTTTATCAGCATCTAGTACAAAGATGTCAGTTATGTCTACGATTGCACTAAGAAGACAGTTATAATTGGAAGCTGCTGAGGGAAAATCACGGTTGTTAGTTGCTGCTACAGAAGCCAAGCTGGAGGAAGCCCAGATGAAAACCAAGTTAGAAGAAGCGAAGATAAAAGCTCAGACGGATCTTGTGGATAAGAGACTCAGTGCCAGTATAGCAGAAATAAAGGAACTACATTCTCGTGCACGTTTCAGAGCATCATCAGCGAGAAGGAAGGAGAAATGGGTAACGTAACAGAATGTATCTCCTCGTCGAAAAAGCGCGACGCAGAATGTGCACCACTCAGACCCCTTTACCGCCGATGCACCAGATGTTCATCAAACTATTCCTGCTACTCATAGTGATGTATTTTTTTCAACCTCTGTCTCACAACATAATAACATGTCAGTGCCTAGCCCCCGAAAGTCAATCCTAAGACCAGGCAATACTTAAGTTAGCTGATGCAGTGCATAACTTAGCGTTAGGTTATGCTCATAGTAATAATTTAATTAATAACGCTTCCACACGATGAAGAACACACGTCTCTGTAAGTCCATTTGATACTTCTTCTTTAATACCTTTTCATTTTTTGTTTGGAACTTCATCTAATTTTCCAGTTTACTACGGCTCCTGCCGATTTATGCTCTTGGAAGCAATGGCGAAAAGCGAAATGTTTAGCTGATATGTTTTGGGCTAGATAGTTGTAAGAAGTACCTACTTCCTTTTATTACCGCGTACCATTAGTCCAACAAGCGATGAAAATCAACTACGTGTTGGTGATGTGGTGGTTGTCGTTGACCCGACTTCTGAGAAAGGTGGAATAGTCTAAGCAATTTATCCTGGAGCTGACGGTAGAGTGAGGGTCGTCGATGTGAAGACCTCTCGCGGCACATTACGCTGTCATTCGACACTGCGGCTAGTACCACTGCCTTGCAGCCCCAGGGGGGAAGAATGTGAAGGACTCTTTCTTAGTCTTTTATATCTATGTTTTTTCCTTGCCATTGACAATGTCATGATTGACTTTACTTTTGATTTTCTATTTATAATGTTTTTTGACTTGTAAACATATAACATTTTCACCGAGCTTAGACTTTTGGATATTTTTGTAAACCTTACTCAAGGAAACCAGCTCTGCCAACCCTAATAGGTGGGTCTTAAAATGAACATGAACAAGACCAAAATCATGGTGAATTCCCATGTAGTACTCACTCCTGTGAAGGTTGGAGGCTCTACACTGGAAGTTGTTGACGAATATGTTTACCGGGGACAAATAGTCCACCTCAGTAAGTCCAACTTTCAGAAAGAGGCAAATTGACGAATCCAACTCGGCTGGGCAGCCTTCGGGAAGCTACGCAGCATATTCTAGGCTAATCTACCGCGATGTCTTAACGAAAGTCTTTAATACGTGCGTGTTGCCAGTGATGACGTACGGAACAGAGACGTGGCCGTTTACAATAGGTCTAATCAGAAGGCTCAATGTCACTCAAAGAGCAATGGAGAGGGCTAAACTCGGGGTTTATCAACGCGATCGCATCAGAAATGATGAGATCCGTAGAAGAACAAGTGTCACCGACATAGCCCAAAGAATTGTAAACCTTAAATGGCAGTGGGCAGGACACATAGCTCGCAGGAGTGACGCCATTGGGGCGGAAAGGTCCTCGAGTGCCGGCCACGTACCGGGTAACGCGGCGTTGGTAGGCCAAGGTGAACCGGCGATCTGGTGAAGATGAAAGCCGCTGGATGCGGGAGGGGAGGCGCAGGACCGATCGGTTTAGAGATCCCTGAGGGAGGCCTATGTCCAACAGTGGGCGTCTCTTGACTGAAAAGGTGATGATGATGAACAATGACCGAAATAAGACTGGACAATCTAACTATAGAACACGAGGCCACACAAAATATAAATTTTGAAGATATCATCAACGCATTTGCTGTCGTCAAAGCTAGGAAAAACTGATTTTGAGCTTATATGTATACGTTTGTATCATCATCATATCAGCCAAGAAACGCCCAGTGTTGGACACAGGCCTCCCCCAAGGACCTCCATACCGATCGGTCCTGCGCCTCCTGCATCCAGCGGCTTCCCGCGACCTTCACCAGATCGTCGGTCCACCTTGTGGGGGGCCTACCAACACTGCGTCTCCCGGTACGCGGCCGCAACTCCAGGACCTTTCCGCCCCAACCGGCCGTCAGTCCTACGAGCGATGTGTCCTGCCCACTGCCACTTAAGGTTTGCAATTCTTTGGGCTATTTCGGTAACTCTAGTTCTTCTACGGATCATTTCTGATGTGATCACGTAGAGAAACCCCGAGCATAGCCCTCTCCATTGCCCTTTGGGTGACTTTGAGCTTTCTTATGAGACCCATTGTAAGCGGCCACGTCTCAGTTCCGTATGTCATCACTGGCAATACGCACGAATTGAAGACTTTCGTCTTTCGACTGCAGTAGATTGGCCGAGAATATGCTGCGTAGCTTCCCGAACGCTGCCCAGCCGAGTTGGATTCGCCGATTTACCTCTTTCTGGAAGTTGGACTTACCGAGCTGGACTATTTGCCCCAGGTAAACATATTCGTCAACAACTTCCAGCGTGCCTCGTTTGTATTTCATGCTTTAATATACGACACTTAGTTGTTTTTTAATTAATAAATCGTACTTTATGTAATACCGAATTTTTATTATTTTTAACCGTTTTCCATCTTGGGGTGACACCACAATTTCCGCCCCGGGTGCCACCCAAGCTAGCTACGCCACTGCGTATGTGAGCTGTTGTTGATGATGATGATGATTGTATTGCCCAAAACTAATTTGTAAATTCGAACCAGTGCATAGTTCTTGAGGTAAGCGCGTTCAACCAAAGAACAAACAATTTAGCCTTATGTGTATGTATAAAAAGATCCGTACAAGAGCTTTTCCAAAAAAAGATCAATATTAAAGTAAATATATCTCATATGAATATTTTGAACTAAATTCATAGCTACTAATGTAGTTAGGTAAGACCAACAATACGATAGTACGAGATAAAAAACGTAAAATTTTATGGAGATTTCCTTTCTCTCTTATTTCAAAAGTTTTTGTATTGGTTTAGAAAAATTAAACGAATTTTTACAACGATTGTTACTCAATATTATAAGATGAACATTCCGAGTAAGTAGGTATGATCGCAATTAATAAAGCCAATGTCACAGTTCACAATCACAGCAAATCATTCATTCTTGGGGATTTTAGTAAAAAAGTTTGAGAGCCACTGATTACATTGTAATATCTTTACTTGCCATAAAATCAATTTTTCGCCATAATTTCAAGAACCAAAACTCACGATACTATTGTAGCCACTGTTATTCTCGCGTAGCACCAGGCTTACTAACTAGAAAACAGTGTTAAGCTGAAAAATATTGGTATAAAAGAATTTGCCTTCAGTCAGTGCCACGGACACGCGTGGCGTGTCCGTCTTTTTTCAAAGTCGCAGTGCCGCGAACACGCCTAGCGTGTCCGCGGTTTACGCAAGGCGGCATCTCTATAAGCCTCAAGAAAATCGTGGCGGCATTGAATGAGTTAATTGATTTATTTTCTCAGGATTTAAGTGAAATACATATAAATAAGGACATGTTGTTAGAATGATTTAAATATGAATAAAAAAAATTACTCACTTACTTAATTTTATATAAATTTTCTAAAAAATTGCTGCACTAGTTGGGAGCAGCATTTTTAGAGATTTTTTTTATTTTATATTTCATTTTTCTATATGATAATGGATGTGTCCTGAAGCTTCTCTTAATTTTCCAGGGTGATAAAAAAATAGCTGTGGTGTGTATACAGTAAACCGACTTCATAGCAACGGTCGAAACGCGCTATGCCTACTTGCCTCAATATGGGATTGCAACTGGATCACATCTACAAGGGTAGTCAAGGCCGGCTCCACACGTTGGCCCCAACGTTGGCAGGCGTACACACATTTTACACGCTATAATACTAGTTGTCCCATGGCACTAGGGCCAACGTGAAGATGTCCAATACAGAAATCGAAATTGCTCTATGCGCTTTTACAGCACTGAATGCAAATTACTTAATATGTTACAGAAAAAAAAGATATAATAATTTAATTTAATATGTCATTTAACCTTCAAGCGGGCGCGCAGTCATTTGTAACGGGAGCGGGCGCGCGTAACCGAAAAGACCTATGAGATGAATAAGAGAAATAAAGTACTAATTATTCAATATTTATTTATAATTTGTCAAAAAAGTAATTAAAATTATGAAAAAGAAACAGTTATTAAATGAATTAACCAAACTCAAATATTCTTTGAATCAAAACAAAAATTAGGAAAACAAAAACCCTTTTACATAACTCAGACTAGTTCACGAGTATATACCCAGTCTAATAATAAAAATTACAAAATAAGAATAAAAATCAATTAACTTTGGTTTAGTTTTCCCCCACACCATTCCTATGAGTGTTATTGTTAGATTTTAGCCACTTCGTTTCGTTACTTTATCGCACCCTGTTAAACAGCTAGTTATTTCTCAAAGTGGCAAATCATCCTTTTCTGGGTCCGAGCAGTTTGATTCCTCAGCAGATTGAGGTTCCTCTGCAACGATGTGGTCGGAAGTTTCAGAGCCTTGGTCGCTGAGCTCTGATTCACTCTCTTCTTCGTCTTCTCTTAGTAATTCCTCGAGTACTGCACTTTGTGATAACCGTCCATGGCTCATTTTATATTAAAAAATCCAAGCTTAATTCGATAATATTGAATGATGACCGAAAAACTACTACAATAGTGAACGAGGGTATGTCGCGTTGAGCGTCGCGCGTAACCTTTTCAAGGAGAGAGGCGCGTGTAGTCTTTTCGACGACTGCACCGGGACTAAAACAATTGCGATCTGTGAAGTGGGGGGAGCTCCCCGAGAGTGACGGTTTATTCTTTATTTTACTCCCAATGACATAGCGACAGGCTCTACTAGAAATGAGAAATAAATGCGTGCCCGCTTGAAGGTTAAGAAAGAAAAGTTTTATTTGGACGCACACACACACACAAATATATGTATACAATTTATGGAATTACATGTTGTGTTGCAACACGAATGAGCAAATCACCAACATTGGTGCAGATTCCTTTGATGACGCCGACTCCACACGTTGGCGCCAACGCTACTCGTCTCACAGGTAGACCAACTTGTGGAACCGGGCGCAAGGCGTTGGGGCCAACGTGTGGAGCCCTCATGAAACAGACACAAGTGGGCCAAATACCAACACCCAACGTGTGGATGTAGAAAATGGCATTGGCCCCAACATTGGGGTCACATTTATTGATGCAGAGTCAGCACTTGTGCGCACATAACATCCCCTCCAACCTCCACCCCTATCCACCTGCAGCAGGATACTAAAGAAATACCACTTTAAACAAATCATTACCTTAACGCCAGAGGAGAATTCCACCATCTCCTCAGCTTGGATATTCTTCAACCCATAAACACGAGCAATACCATCACCAATGCTTAAAACACGGCCAGTCTCTTCCAAATCAGCCTAAAAGGAATAATTGATAATTTAATTAAGAATATTAAAAAGTCTTCATTGTATTAAATGTTAGGTTATTTTACCTAATAATTGAAGTGACACAGACAAACAATATTTTATTTGAAACTAGCTTCTCACTCGCGGCTTCACCCGTGTTATTTTGTTTTTCCATGGGACTTTTATATATTCCCATAGGAACTTTTTCTTCTTCCAGAGGAAAAATAATTTTGTAGCTTATTTTATAAGGGATAATGTAGCTTTTAATGGTGAAAGAATTTTTGAAATTGGTTCAATAGTTTTTGAGTTTATTCATTACATACATACAAATCCTTCCTCTTAATATTAGTATAGATTAAATTTCTTCACACATTTAATTTCAATAAAGCTATGGTTTATAAAACTGTTATCACATTATAACCTCACCTATAGGAATCAATGTTTATGTAATGATTGAAATACTAACCTTGGGTGCGGCCCCGAGAATTCTCTCCTCAAGGATGGCGGAAATCTCAGCGGACCTCTGGGAGCAGGAGACATGAATCTTGCGAGATGCAACTGCTACCGCAGGTACAGCGACCTTCGATACCTACCCGAAAATAACCGAATAATCAAGTTGACTACAGTGTAATTGACCTCCATTATAACTAATTGATTGATCTGATAACAGGTTTGAAATTCATTGACACACAAACAAAGCAGCAAAATCTGTAATTTTGTTTAGATGAGATAATATGACACCCCCATATTACATAACACATTCTTCTATAGAACATTTTAGTTTCGTATGTCTGAATGATTTTAGAACCTATAGTATAAATGAAAAATGTTATTTCCTCTAAAGACTGTAAAAAAGCATAGTCTTTAGTTAAGATTCTGATGTGCATAAAGTAATCTTGCGATCCATTAGTGCAAGATCGCCGGACATGTTCTGATATTCTAATCTACAGAATAGGATGTCATTCAATACGGGCGGTACAATACCTGGGTTGCGGCATTTGGTAGACGCCTGGCCACTGATGAGGCCAAACGAGCGGAGATGAGAGACATTTTCACTATTTCTTTAATTTTATGGCAGATAGAAGGCCCTTGTGGTTCTCCACTCGCGACTCGTTGCGGTAGAACCGGAAATGACAGCCCTTCAGTTAGTCTATGGTTCGTTCGTACAATTGATTATTTACTCTATCTAGTCTGTGACTATGAGCGCGTTCACAGAACACTATAACCCTGACGGGGTCGCATTCCAGTGAGGGCATTTGCAACGTTTGCATCATTCATAGGGATGAATCACATTCTACAGTGTCTCTGGTCACCGGTGTCCGACCCGCGGCTGTACTGCCTAAAGTACGATTCACACAGACCGGGCGACGCAGGAGCGCAGCTCGTCGCGTCGCAGCGGATGTGCGAGCACGCGCCGATAGCCGGCCACGTCCGCCCGATGGCTACATCTGCTCGAACCCAGGCGTCTAGTAAATGCTTTTGTGTAGCCTTCAGTTTCTATTCGCGGTATTGACGTGACGTACGTGAGAAGCCGACTGCGTACACCGAGCAGCCGACCACCTACGCGAGGAGCCGACAGCGTACGCTAGGAACCGACCGGCAGCCGTGGCGTACGCGCCCATT
This sequence comes from Schoenobius gigantellus, assembly GCA_963935595.1. Lineage (NCBI taxonomy): Eukaryota > Metazoa > Arthropoda > Insecta > Lepidoptera > Crambidae > Schoenobius > Schoenobius gigantellus. Next base: position 13,582,593 of record OZ012559.1, on the reverse strand, counting down.
CCAAGCAGCGTAAATTCCATGCGAACATGAACCTTAACATTTGCATAGAAGTCTGAATTTATTTTAGCACAGTGTGAAATGCGCTCCGTCGCGCTCCGCCGCCGCCCGGTTGGTGTAAATCGTACTTAACTTGCTAGCGATCACTCGCTATCGCTGTCGTGACATTAGAACAATAGTTTTAATGTCACAAATGATATTTGAAAAGATTGGCAAGTAATCAGACGAAGTGTATAGTGATAAAAATACCACGTATTTCTTTGTCTTTAGTAATGTTACAAAAAAGGTAATCACATGATATTTCTACAACTGCTAAATAATAAGATATTCGAATTTGAAAATTATTATGGTAAGTACATAGAGTACAGAGATAAAAAAAATATTTTACAAAATATGAAAACGAATTAAAAAACACTGAAAAGTTAAAAAATAATTCGGTGCCAAACGATGATCTAGAAAGCCTTAAAAGTCACTGACTTCAATATAGAAGTGTGATGTTGTCTGTACCTATTCATATATTATTTTTAACTTTTCAGTGTTTTTGAAGTCGGTTTTTATTTTTTGTATAATATTTTTTACTTTTAACTTTTTAGTGAATGAAGTCTTTTTAACCGACTTCGAAAAAGGAGGAGGTTCTATGTTCGACTGCATCTATTTTTTCATGTATGTTCACCGATTACTCCGCCATTTGTAGACCGATTTTCAAAATTCTTTTTGTAATCGAAAGAGTATACTCCCGAGGTGGTCCCATTGTCACCATGTAAGGATCTGATGATGGGATCCCATGAAAATCAAGCGAAACTCTTGAATTTCATAGGCATGTCACCGTATGTTCACCGATTACTCCGCCATTTATGGACCGATTTTCAACGTTCTTTTTGTAATCGAAAGAGTATACTCCCGAGGTGGTCCCATTGTTACCATGTAATGATCTGATGATGGGATCCCATAAAAATCGAGGAAAACCCTTGAATTTCATAGGCATGTCCAACGTGTTTCATGTTTTTGCTGAAGATGTTCAGGTATTTGCATCTGATAGTCATGAATCATGTTACTGAGCTGATGATGGAAGGTTTCTGGTAGGTTAGGAGTTCGGAAATAATTCTTTCAGTACTGTTTAGAGCGAATGACGTTTTATTTTAAGTTGTTCTAGTGTTTGCCTTGGCTCAAATTCTAAAATGCATGTATTATAAACTAAAAAGATTGAAAAAAAATTTTTTTACAAAAAAATAAAACCGACTTCAAATACACCAAAAAGTCTAAAATAATTTTAGAATACAGACAACATCACAGTTTTATATTGAAGTCGGTGCCAAGCAATGATCACCTGGAAAGTCTTAAAAAATGAAAAGAACAATGAGGATCAACGCGATTTTTAGTTTTGAATGTAGAATTATTCCGTAAAAATTCCTGAACATTGGTATAATTTGTTTTTTTATACGACCAAAAACGAGTGAGTAGTGATTAAATGAATGCGCCACTCGGTTAGAAGTCGCGCTAAGAGAGCGTGACGTCACAAGCCCCGTGACGGCCAACGGGCCGTTTTGTCGCGATACTGTGCGCTCGTTCCTACGCTTGGTTTGTTGTTTTAAACATATTCGGCGTCCGATTGGTGTTTTGTTTGATAGTCAACTATGTCGAAATATTGTATTGTGCCTCAATGTAGAAAAAGATCCATGAAAAACCAGAGAAACTTCGTAAAAAGTGGTGTTACCCGGCACAGAACACAGAAAAGGCTAGAAAGGTGATACGACATGTAAATGTAAACGTCCGAAATAGTTAATTAATATATTTTATAATACAATCCACATAATGATTAAAATGCACGAGTTTTTCATTCAATACTTAGTATTCCGGATTTATATTAATAGTTCAATGGAGTTTTAGTAAAATATTATTCCTATTTTTACGAAAAGTATAATATCTATATAAATAAAAATCAATGTATTACTATGTTTGTTTGTCCTCTATGCGTTCCGAAACCATTAATCAGATTGTAATGAAACTTTGGAAGGGTGTTATGGGGACAACCGTGAGGGTTCCTAGCAAAAGAAAAACGTGGCATTGCAACGCATGCCGGGTACAGCTAGTTAGTAATAATATCATCGATAACACGAAATAACTACTACGTTGGTAGTTGTAGTCAAAGGATTCAAGGCGTTTCTGTGTTCTGTGATACGTACCTATATATATTTTACGTATTGTGGCGAGTTGGCGACATTGATTAAAAGTTATAAGTTTATAACAGCCTTGGATGTAAATCGGATGTAAAAACGATACCGGATGTGAAAACTATGTAAAAAAATTGATGGATTGACCATCAACTGGAGATACACAATAGAGGGGCAAATCGATCTACAGTTCAACCACAAATAGATACAGAAGGCCTACTCAAGCTGTTGATATCGACGAGTACTTTGACCTATGTTTCGAAGTAATGCTAAGTTTTCGCAACACCCGAGGTTTACCGCGTATTATACGTTGTCGTCGTGGGTTCGCGAACGAATATAGCACTTGTAGACGAACAGTTTCATACGCACCACTAGTTAGGATGCCAGAACGGGCGCAAAATGCTACGGGCCATCTTGGCCTGGTTGCGAGGATTACCTTCCGCGACGAGGCTAAGAATGCGCTTTTGTCGGCGAGCAGGGCCAACAGCACGACCCGCTGCCCCTCCTGGAGCTGATCCTGGACGGTGGGGATGTCTTCGGTGTAGGCCGTGTAAAGGCACAGCGACAGGCAGCTGTCCTAGAGTACTCTTGTGAGCATTGGGCGTGGCTGGGTGGGAGGTGGCCTCCTTGACCAAGACCACGAAGCTCCAACCTTCGAGGAATGATGCCAGCAGACTAACGTGAGCGGGCGGCATGCTGGTGGTGGCTAGCTTGTAGAGGAGTTCGGAATGCCACAAGAAGACCCCTAGGGTGGGGTTAGCCTCAGACGGATAGGCAGGCGAAGGCGGGCATTCGCACAAGCGATGCCTGTCTAATGACCCTGTCGTGGAGGCCTGCGTGTACGGTGGGCCCCGTGCACGCCGCCGTAAGGACCGCCATCTGGGGATTACCCTTGTGTTCTCGGGCAATCCCCCCTTGGCGATAGCCCGACCAGTAGGTCGGGCTTGCCCGGGCGCGTGGGTAGTGGAGTCGCAGTGTGGACCTTACCTAGCGCGCCCATAAGGGCAGGGAGAACACCAGGAGGTTTTAGTGGGTAGGCCTGGCACTCTGCCAGGAGAGCCCCACACACGCTCGCCGTGTAGTCAACGGCGGGTACGGTGCGGTTACGCATTTCCCGCGGAGAAAAAAAACGGGTGGGATTAGCCTGGTCCATTGCGGTTGTGAAGTGGTGGAGTACGTGTGCCAACTGGAGCGTGGCCGCTGCGGAATCCGATTTGCTCGGCCATGCGGCGAATGGACAGATCCTTTGCAGCTGCAGTCGCTCGAATAGCTTGGCAATGTGAGACAGCAGCGTTTTGTTTTATATTTATGAATCGCGCGCCGTCACAAACTGGCTTGAATCCTTAATTCCTAAATGCACCGAGATCTGTGTATGCGCGTGTCTGTTCGTAAGCAAACCTGGTGGGTTATTGTCTAAGAAAAGAAATATCACGATCGCTTATAATTTGACAGCCATTGCGCCGTTAACGTAAGACTCTGTGCCGCACTTCCTTTTATAAAGAAGTAATGGATGGACTGCGAGCGTCAAATTGTAAGCGATCGCGATAGATTTTTTCTTAGACAATAACCCTTCTGTCTTTGCCCGATTTTGGCAGCCACTCCTCTTTATACAGGGCGTCCCAAGACTATGGGTCATGAAGGGAAAGTACCTTAAATATCGTGGATAGGATATTTTGCTGAAAGAAGACTTTATGTTATTTTTAAAAGTTAGTAATACTGCATTCAAAGATTTTCTAAAAATTACTTGCTTCATCTGGGAATCGAACCGAATTAAATGTGAAAAAAAAATCTGCCATATTTTTCTGATGCCAATCGAAAGGATGGACAAAAAATAATAAGTCCTCTTAAGTAACATATTATTTTAAAAGAAAGGAATAACGTTTTATTAATCATTTTAATAAAATTAAAAACATACTTGAAACCGCCGAAGTCAATTTACTCAATTGACTTCGGCAGTTTTTTTGTAAATTAATTAATTAAATGCTCAAAATGTGCACTGCATGCGTGCATGTATCTATGGCGCACGCAAGACTCAAGATACCAACAGCAGCCCTCCTATTCTGTAACTTCGGTTGCTAACTAGAACTGTCATTTTTGAAAGGAACTTAACATCCATTACTGCTATCATGAACGCTGCCGTAACACATAAGATCACTAAACCCGTAATGGATATAAAGTGGCTTTCAAAAATGACAGTTCTAGTTACCAACCGTAGTTAGCGAATAGGCCTGCTGGTTACACTAAAATGTGTTCTTGTGATTTTGATTTATGAAAAAAAAACCGTTTCAAAAAAAAAAAATATTTCACATGTAAAATAGGAAATATGAAGAAATAGACCGCGACTACCAAAACGCTGGAAAGTCTTTGTAAATACATTTATTCACAACTATTATGAGTTTATAACTATTCATAACTATTATATTGAAGAGACCTGGGATCAGCAGATGATTCAGGAACTGATGATGTAAATTATGTAGTTCATTTATTTATGGAAAAGGTACATTAACAGTATAAATTATATTATTTAAGATGTATTACATAATAACATATTTTTGATATACTATTAGTATGCCCATATTTAACACACATCAACATGAATAGAATAGCTAAATATAAAACGACGTTCGCTCTAAACAGTATTGAAAAAAATATACCCGAACTCCTAACCTACCAGAAACCTTTCATCATTAGCTCAGTAACATGATATGATAACTACCAGATGCAAATACCTGAAGATCTTCAGCAAAAACATGAAACACGTTGGACATGCCTATGAAATTCAAGGGTTTCCCTCGATTTTCATGGGATCCCATCATCAGATCATGATATGGTGACAAAGGGACCACCACCTCAGGAGTATATTCTTTCGATTACAAAAAGAATTTTGAAAATCGGTCCACAAATGGCGGAGTAGTGGGCTCCTCCTTTTACGAAGTCGGTTAAAAACGAGCACGACATGAAGCAAGTGACGTCACACGTATTTTTGGCACACTGCTCTAACCGCCTGCACGAGTCTAGCTTCAAAATTCAATATCTCAGTAACTAATGGTCCGATTTCGATATTTCAAAAACATATACAATTTGTATGTCATAAAGAATAATGTGAATACTAAATCAAACAAGTTTGTGATAGTAGTACTGATCATCTTGGCACCGACTTCAATATAAAACTGTGATGTTGTATGTATTCTAAAATTATTTATGACTTTTTGGTGTTTTTGAAGTCGGTTTTATTTTTTTGTAAAAAATTTTTAGTGAAAGATACTCTAATATAATACAATTAATAATAATAGTATTAAATAAGGGTTTCCCTCGCTTTTCATGGGATCCCATTATCAGATCCTGACTTTGGTGACCTTGAGACCATCGAATACTTTATCGAATACAAAAAGAATTTTGAAAATCGGACTACAATTGGCGGAGTAATCGCGAAAAATATACACAAAACGCGTTGGACATACGTAAAAATTAAATGGTTTTCCTCGATTTTTATGGGATTCCATTATCAGATCCTAACTTAGGTAACCATGGGACCACTCTTGGAGTATCCTCTGTCGAATACAAAAAGAATCCTCAAAATCGGTTCATAAACGACGAAGTTATCCGCGAACAAACATAAAAAAAAACAAGCATATACAGGATAATTTTTAATGCATCAACAACCTCCTAGGGACTGATTCTAGTGCTCAGATGCAGCAACTTTTTGTATGGGACCAACATCGAATTCGCAAAAAAAAAATCCACTTTCCCATACAAACTAGGTTAGCTGATCGAGACTTTAGTATGGGAAAGTGGATTTTTTTTGCGATTTGATGTTGGTCCCATACAAAAAGTTGTTCCATCTGAGCACTAGAATCAGCCCCCGGGAGGTTGTTGATCTTAGAGCATTCATACGGGAGACGGCAAGGCTGGGCGAACCCCCTGACCATATGACCATACACGTTATATAAAACTAGTTGACGCGCGGCCGCTGCCATTTGGTGTCGTTTTCATGTCGCACTAAGAGCTCAAAAAAAATGGTTAATTGTGCAGTTTCCTCTTGCAAAAGGCGATCCAGCTACTCAAATCATCGAGATCATGGCGTTTCCTCTCACATGTAAGTATAAAATATACATCAACGTGTTTTATTTGTTTACAATTTGGAAGTAATTTTTATACCGTTACGATAGAAAAATACAATGGTACGATGGTAGCTCAACACAATACACGGGCGTTATATTATCTGTGACACGGGCATTTGCTTAGTGCTGGGACAACGTGAGTGAATGATGCTTATTCATATTTTTATTTATCATTCACTCCGAAGTTTGTTTATTGTTTAACCAGATAATGTTAATATCGTTGCATGGATTATAGGTAGTATAAGATTAAAATAGAAATTCAAGTGGAATTTAATTGAACAAAAAAATATCAAGAAAATATTACTTATTATTTTGCTTCAACTTTGCGTTGTAGTTTTAAAAAACTTTCCCTATACAATTACCTACTCTAACCAATTTTTCGACTGCGTCTCACTTGATTTTAAGCCTATTAAATAATCTATATTGGTATTTTACAAAATGCAATGTACGAGTAAGTTAATACTCCAGTTAGAAAAATGTCATCTAATGTCCTCTAAATTTTATGTTGTAGTTAAGGTCATAAGTACAAAAAATGAACTATTTTTTTGTACTTTTAGTTATTATTTTACATTAGTAAAGAGCACAAAGCCATAAATATCTGACTGATTATATGTGTATTTATTATTTACCTTACTTTATTACATTGCCCTTAAGAGATACCCCTTTATTCATTATCCTTCTGGGATTGTCGGATAAAATTTTCAAAATCATTAGAAAATTGAAAACTTAGCGGGCAAAGCCGCTGGTGGGTCGGAATCTAGTCTCTACACTACATCACTAAATATTATAAAAAATAAAACCGACTTCAAAAACACCAAAAAGCTATAAATAATAATAAAACAAGACTACATTATGACATCACAGATTGGCACCAACTTCATCACAGATATGAAGTTGGTGCCAAATTTTAAGTAACTGTTCTTCTTATATTTTTGAAGAGTTTCAAGGTGATCATTGCTTGGTATCGACTTCAATAGAAAACTGTGACGTCGTAAGTAGTCTTATATTATTATTATTATTAATGACTTTTTTGTCAACATCTAGGATAAAATGTATGCTGAAAAAGTATAAGGATCCTGTGGGATACCAACAACTAATAAAAATCAGAAATCAAATCAATGCGGACAAAGTCGTGAGCAGAGAGCTAGTCTGTTCCCCGAGAGCTGATAAAAATTATGATTACGCATCGGAGCGCTTACTGTGTTTCGTTAACTGAAAATATAAATTCGTCCCCCCCCCCCCCCCTCCCCATCGAAACATTATACCTATAGCATTACCTTGCATGCCTATACCATTAAACATTATACGTAAAGCCTATGACTGAAAATATATATTTATTTCAGTCAATCAGCTAAACAGCAAGTAAAATTGCTGTATTTGACACAAAAAACTTATTAAAGCATTTTAATAATAATTAGCGGGCCTCGCTTTGCACTAATTTATGAAACCCTGTCTTCATTGTATTTTTATCAACTCTAGCCGAACAGGGTATAGTTATAAAAATACAATTTATTGTAACCGTGCGTTTGCACTGACGAAACATCTACATAAAGACATGTTTTTTAAACATGTTTCTGTCAATGTTTATGAATGCGTTTCCATTGTCAACACCCCAACATGTATGAAGTCTTTAACAGCCGACAGTGCGAACGCAATCGTTGACAAATTCATAAAAAACGTCGACAGACAACAAGTTTTGAGGCGATCCTAACGCAATCTGCAACAAATCTTATTATATGTTCCGAATCCTACACAATTTTCGGCAGTGCGAACGCAAAAGCATACACAACAAATTTTGAGATTTGTATCATACAACAAGTTGTAAAACATTGTATGTTTTATGTTTCTCAGTGCAAACGCACGGTTACATTTCAATCATTCACTCACGACGACCCAAATAGTTACTCATTCTTTGTGTCACATCACTAGGGACATTCATTCTTTGAGGTGGGGCGATTGCGTAGATACACGTTAATTCGTCGATGTGTGTGTGTTTCTTCATTGTAAGGTAATATTTTCATAGTGTGTGTTCGTAAAAATAACCGTGCATTTGCACTGACGAAACATCTACATAAAGACATGTTTTTTGAACATGTTTCTGTCAATGTTTATGAATGCGTTTCAATTGTCAACACCCCAACATGTTGCAAAACATGTATGAAGTCTTTAACAGCCGAAAGTGCGAACGTAATCGTTGACAAATTCATAAAAAATGTTGACAAACAACAAGTTTTAAGGCGATCCTAACGCAATCTGCAACAAATCTTATCATTTGTTCCGAATCCAAGACGATTTTCAACAGTGCGAACGCAAAAGCATAACACAACAAATTTTGAGATTTGTATCATACAACAAGCTGTAAAACATTGCATGTTTTATGTTTCTCAGTGCAAACGCACGGTAAGAACAACGTCTCTGTAAGTGTATTCTACATTTTCGTAGTGTGCGTGCGTGTTTACCTCGCCTCCTGCGAAAAGTGGCAGAAAAATTTACACTGCGATTTGTTGCGTACTGCATCCATAGGTTAAATGATCTAAGTTGTTGATGCATTAAAAATTATCCTGTATACGGTCGAATTGAGTAACCTCCTTTTTTCTTCGAAGTCGGTTAAAACATGCGATTGTAGGATTTGGGCATTTTTACAAAAATTTGTACCCACGTGAAAAAATGTTTTTTTTTGAAGTATCTTAAACTGCTTCTTTTTTCACACTAATAGGTAGAAAATATTATTATGAAAAGTATTTTTTTTCCTAAGATAATAACGTGGTTTTAACTAATAAATACAAAAATAGGTAACAATAGTACCAATGTCTTCCGTTGTGTGACAATTTAAAAAACTTATGAAAAAAGAACCAAAGACGTTTTTGAATAGCTATTTTTTGTATTTCACTAGAAAGCTTGTATTCTTTATTTTACCTCTCTTTTTACCACCAAGTTTTACAAATACAAAGCAAATAATATGTTGAATGTTCGGTGGAGTTTTCTTTCGTTTATTTTTGACATACAGCAATTTTAAAGTATAAATATACAGTTTTGGTGAAGTATTTAATGTTCTTTGAACTGAATTTAATATAATTTTTGGAATTTTATATTTTTTAACAATATAATAACAAAGGAGATGTCCTCTTTTTGTATGGAGGCTGGGTTTTGCTAACTAAAAGAATTGAAACTATGCCTGTTATAAAGGTTTAATATATAGTGTACTGAAACCGTGAAAATCATAACTTTATACCCCTCCGTTTTGGAAATATTTTTATTTTTGTATATTTTAGTTATGGCAACAGTTTTGTGTAATGATCGAAAGCTGTGTTAGATTATCTGCAAAAAACATGTATTTGTAAATACAATGACACTTATGCCAGTCTATGGTTTTGGTTTGGTTGTTGTTTGTGTTGAAGTTGTTGGTGTTGCGTGAAATGTTGACCACAATCTGCCTATTTGGGCCTATTTTTCATTAAATCTAATTAATGAACAGAGGCGCGTTCAGCGCCTCTGGGTGTAGTTGTCCGGTTGTTTTTTAACTCGCTCAAAGGCGTTGAACGGATTGCAGCAACCAAATCTCCCTCTTTCACATGATTTTTTATTTCTCTCTCATTCTAGTAGATGACATTATAGAATATGGCCGCCAATATCATCCAATCACGTAAGAGTATTTCAGTCATAAACGTCAGAGCGTTTTACAACCATCAAATTCGATGGTTGTTCGGTTGTAACTCGCGCCGACACTCAAAGGTCTTGAACGGGCCGGTTGTTTCACCCGGTTGTCACGCTCGAAGGCATTGAACGGGGTTAGAGCGAAAAGTTGTACTTCGCGCGAAGGCCCTGAACGCGCCACAACATAATAATTTAATAAATCATCAAGCGCCACAGCGTCAAGTCTGTATACTCTTTCTACGGTCAAGTCAGTGTCAAAACTGTCAAACTAAAATGTATTTTTTTTTTTCATTTTAAGCATTGGACTAGAGACTTCAGCCAATCATTGACAGTTTATTAAAAGATTTGTAGATTTTTCCTAAAAACACGAATAAAATGGATTTTCATATGAAAATACATTAACATTTTAGTAATACATTGTATTTCGGAGACTATATGAAGTTAATACGGGTAAATTAGATAGATTTAAAGCATGTGATTTCAAAACTTTAACCACAGTTTAATACAAATCGGGGGTACTTAAAAGCATATTTTTAATATGACTGAATTGCTGTTTCGGTCCTCTTTCCAATGGTATATAAATTATTGCTTTTAGTTAACATAATTAATAAAAACCCACTCGTGGACATCTCCTTTGTTGGGTCACATTCCAAGGGACAGTGGTAGTTTTCCAATTACAGCACAAGAGCGCATTATGCGGCATAATGCTTAACGTTGAATGTTCCAACTACAGCAACACTTCGCACAATCGAGCACTCTCAAAAGCAATGTTTTCGTGTGATGCGTGCAATCATACCAACTCAGTGGCAGAAAATTAACGAGTGTTTTTTTCTTTAAGTTGGCATTGATCGAAATGTTTTATTTATATATAATCGTTAGTAATATTATTTATTGTTGAAAAATTTTTAAAGCTTTCGTTTCATTGTAGTTTTTTTGAAATAATCAAAGTTAATTCAAACTGTGTTAAAAAATAAATATAAGTATGGATGAAGGTACAAAAATTACTCAAAACAAAAAAATGGTAATGAAATAATCAAAATCCAAATTACTTAAAATAACCGTAAATAGTTTTCAACCAATTATTATGTATACCACATTATTTACACATTAATGAGGTTATTGCTAACTCTATGAATATTTCTTTTTTTCAACACTGAACTTAGCGCACTCTGCTGGTGCATTTGAAAACTAATTCACGTTCCAATTAAGCATCAGCATAATTCGGCATTGTGCGCCACTGAGTCGCATTATGCTCTGTAATTGAAAAACTACCAGTCACGCCACCGAAGTGCGTAAAAACGTAAAGCTATGTCTACACAAACCTTTTTTCAGAGGACTCTGTTTAAAATTATGCTACCATTGGCGTTGGCTAGCTTTTAACTGCGGTAAGTACCCTGTTAGACTTTTTTATTATAAAAATATTTTTAATAAAACTTTTAACTACAATAATAATAATTACTAACAGTCTTGGAGTTCAATTGAATTATTTTTACTAAGGATTGAATTGAATTATATTTCCCAAAAAATAGTGTCAAGCGTAAGTCCAGAGTTAGAGCATCTCTTGGAGTACCCGAATCACCCCCATGTATGTTCCGCGATTATTCGTAGCTTTCGAGTAATAATTTTTTTTCTGACTTTTTGAAAATTTTGATCCAAAGAACTTAAAAATTTTAAATAAAAAAAAGTAGAACATATTTTAATGTTTTTCTTTTTGCCACTGAATCATCTTTAGTGCTTCTTTTATGTCTAAAATAATCAGCTTCGTAACTTTAGTGGAAATTTAGAAAACAGTAGTGTAAAGTCAAAATTTGAATGTTAGTGAATAATTACTTAAAAATTCATCTTTAAATTAAAAATCTAAACAGGCGAATTCATGGTATCTAAGTATGTGTAAAAACTTATCTAGACTCTCTGCTTTCATAATCATTTAAAAAAAGAAGTACTTAATAGGGCTACTTTGGCTTAAATCGGCCATCAAAGACAGCGAGGTGAAAATTTCATAAAATTTACCAAATTCCTATCAGATGATAAAAAAAAATATCTGGTCTTTTTATAATTTTTAAGGTTCAGATTAATTACAATTTAGCAAAAATTAACTACATGAAACCGATATTTCAATATTTTTCTCGCGGATCACATCGGCTGTAGTGTTGGATGTAACGCAGTACTTACCTGCTAAAAATTGCCCGAGTGAGAGGATATGAAAGAGACCGCATTATTGCTATCTCTCTCACTCTCATTGGCGAAATGGATAACTGTAACTGAGGAATGCTATTCTTTGTGACAAGGGGATGAGGCGGGGGGTGCAGTCCGAGCGCCTATTGTGTTCTGGCGCCAGTCGTTTGCCTGCTTTTGTTTGCGCCTTACGTACGATACGCTCATTTGTGATTATTTGACGAACTTTGCTTTCTTTACGGACCTTGAGTGCGATTACGATTTGGTTGTGTGTGAATACGGGATTTTGACAAATTTGGCATTCTTAACGGACTTTTCAAGCTCTTCATTTTGTGATGTCTTTTTCATCGCAAAAATATGCTCTTATGCATTACTTTTATGGATATGCAAGAGGAAATGCTTCTGAAGCAGCCAGGTTGTTCCGGCAGCAAGTACAAAATGGAGGTGGACCTCAGCCTGAAACTTGGCCTGATCATCGCATGATTTTAAGAGTACATAACTCTTACATGGAAGGACGCCTACCAGGTAGAAGATCGGGGCGCCCATCTGAAATGAGTGACCCAGATACTGTCCAATCAGTGGTCGAAGAAGTGGTGAGAGATCCATCAGTTAGTGTAAGAACAATAGAACGTCGAATCGGAATTCCGAAATCACAAGCACATCGAATACTTCATCAAGAGCGTTTTCACCCATATCACATCCAGAAAGTTCAGCAGCTCAAGCCCGCAGACTACCCGAGAAGGGTGGCATTTTGTCAGGAAATGTTACGGAGACAAGCTGAAAACGAAAATTTCTTTAAAAATATTCTATGGACTGATGAATCACATTTTAAGCGATGTGGGGTGTTTAATGCGCATAACTACCATTCGTGGAGTATTGAAAATCCACACCTCACAAGGGAATCTAATTTCCAAGAACAATTTAGTATCAATTTGTGGTCAGGCATCCTAAACGGACAGCTGATTGGTCCGTTCGAACTACCGGACCGACTGAACAGCGAGGCCTACTTGCAATTTCTACGACGTGATCTCGGCGTCTTATTAGAAGATGTAGACCCATTAACGCGGAGAAATATGATTTTTCAAAACGACGGCGCTCCATGCCATTTTGCTAGAAATGTTAGACAACATTTGTCTGAAACATTTCCAGGCAGATGGATCGGTCGTGGAGGGCCCATTGCGTGGCCGCCACGGTCCCCCGACTTGAACCCCATAGATTTTTTCGTCTGGGGATACTACAAGGAATTAGTATACGCCAAGGACATTACAAACGTCACAGTGTTAAGAACAAAATTAAGACAAGCGGAAGAAACAATAAAAAACTACAGAATTGCATTTATAAATTTAAAAGAAAACTTTTTTAGACGATTTAGAATATGTATTGAGCACGAAGGTCGTCATTTTGAAAACTTTCTTTAAGCGATCGAATAATAAATACTTTGAAAATAATGTTTTGTTTTATTTATTAAGTTATAATAAACCTTCAAAGGTTATTAAAGATGGCAGCAGGAACAGTTATTTTTGACCTTCAAATAATAAATTTTTAGCTTTTCTACAATCATTTTCTGTTTATTAATAAATAATTGGAATTTAAAAAAAAATTATTCAGAAGTCGAGTTTTATGAAATTTTCACCTTGCTGTCTTTGATGGCCGATTTAAGCCAAAGTAGCCCTATTATGTACTTTTTTTTTTAATTTTGACTTTACACTACTGTTTTCTAAATTTCCACTAAAGTTACGAAACTGATTATTTTAGACATAAAAGAAGCACTAAAGATGATTCAGTGGCAAAAAGAAAAACATTAAAATATGTTCTACTTTTTTTTATTAAAAATTTTTAAGTTCTTTGGATCAAAATTTTCAAAAAGTCAGAAAAAAAATTATTACTCGAAAACTACGAATAATAGCGGAACATACATGGGGGTGATTCGGGTACTCCAAGAGGTGCTCTAACTCTGGACTTTCGCTTGACACTATTTTTTGGGACACCCTGTATATCCTTCGGGGAAAGATAGAAAACAACAATACAATATCTATTTCATTTGATCTTGATATTAGTAACTCTAAAAAATATAGGTATTTATGTATTTATGAACCTCGCGAGAAGCCTTTGTTATTATAAAAATGTATCACAAGTTTATTTTCCTGTTTCTAGAGCATAAACGCTGTTTTTTACTTTAAATTTATTTAATATTTTTTCATTTTGTGATAACGGACATCTTTAATTTGATTTTTTAAATATAATGTGTTGCATCTACAAGGCAAACCCTTTTTCATATGATACCTACATTTCGGTGGTTGTAGAAAAATACAAAAATATATAATTTGTCATTTACAATAATAATAATTATGCATAATTGCATTATCATCAGAGTTAAAGGTGTATACCAAATTTCAGTCCAATCGAACACTGGCAAGTGGGGTCAAATTTAACTTGCAAGATTTGAACTAAACAAACAAATAAACACACAGGGCAAGTTAAATAAAAGCTTGTCAGCCATGTAGATGAAGCTTTATGTTTCCGGCATATAGTGACTATCTGTTCCGTTCTTAGGTGACCATCACACAACAGAAGTCACATGTTCTCCAACGTTTAATGTTTAAAACGTGAAATGTTTAAATCACAGTAAATTTAAATGCAGTGTGATCTTTAGCAACCACTGTTTATTGAAATCTATATTAAATTCTCTTTCATTTAACAACAAAATTAGCTCAATAAGAAAAATTTACAATAACAAAAATGGTCACATTACCCGAAAGTATTTTACATCCACAGCAGTTCCAAATCCAGCGAGCTTCTCATGCCGCTGTTCGCTTGACACTGATTAAAAACACAAAATGGCGTCACAAAAGCGCCGTAATATGTTGCCATTAGAGAAGAATAAACACCCCAAAATACATTCTTTCTGCACGAAATTCAGTCACACAACTGATTTTCCGGATTTTTTCTTATTGTCGGGGACACAATAAAATAATTTATAAATGCGTAAATGTATTTATAAAAAATGCGAAAGTTTTTTTATATTATAAAGTAAGTATAATTACGAAGAAATTCATCGAATTTCACGAAATGATCTGTCAGGAACTCGTTTAATAATGATTTTTGTTTGGTGAAATAGACGAGGGACAGGTATAATTTACGTGTTTTAGAATCTTACATAATTGAAATAAAATGCTTAGATACGTTATTTTATTATCACAATAATTTCAATAAGAACAAAATATACTGCAAAAGTAACTTAATAACAATTTTACCCGTAGGTTAGATAGATATTTATTTTATTCCTCTTTAAACTCGAGGGACATGCCAAAATCTAGGGGTACAAGTTTTTGTAAAAATGCCCATTTGACATTGACATTACGAGTTAGTGGTAATTGTTATTAGGGATTGAGGAAGGATTTTTTTTAACGAACGACTTTTAGCGCGTTGACATCGATATCATCGCCATTCGGAATGCACACCCATGATTGACACTGACAGTGAATGTGATTTTGACATTCACACAGTGACATTGGCAAAATAATTTTGCCAAAATTGTTAAAACTGACAGAAGCAACTTACCATAGGCCCGTTCCAGTTAAGCACGGATTTGCAACATTTGCAACATTTTTAGCATCAACGCGTTTCATTAGCCTTTAGTGCTAACTTTTCGTGCTGGTTTCGTGTGTTCCACTTAAACATTTTTGCTACGAAAAGTTAACACCAAATACCCATGTTAATAGATGGGACCTCTGATACCATTTTTGTGTAAGAACGTGTAGGTTTTATATCGCTTTGTATTTATTATAATCATCAGCTTGTCACACTTAAATTAAGAGCCTTGTCAATCTGTTTTATACTTTATGGTTGTCATTCAATATACATTGCCATTGCTTGTACGAAATTCGTAAATATATTTAACTTATATTCTACTTCTGTGTTTCTTTGGAGTGTTATATCTATCACAGGTTATGGGCTTGCCGAAAGATGCCAGAATAAGTAAGTAATGATAAATATGAGCTTAGATTCGGATAAACTTAGAGAAGTCAAATCTGAAGTAGCTAGTACCGATAAAACTATGAGTTTGCCTACATTTGAGAAACTAGAAGGAAGCTCAAACTATGGCAATTGGAAATTTCTCATGGAATTACAATTAATCCATGAAGAGCTATGGGAATATACAGAGAGAGCTCCAGACCCTAGTAACGCTGTAGATGTTATATGCGACCAAAAAGCGAGAGTTCGTATATGCTTGATGGTAAAGCCTGAATGTCTCGTACATGTTAGAAATGCAAAAACAGCCAAAGAAGCGTGGGATGCTTTAAAAGCTGCGTTTCAAGATAAGGGCCTAAATAACAGATGCAGACTTTTATCGAAATTAGTCAGCCTAAGGTTAGAAAGATTTCCGACAATGCGAGAGTATGTGACGGAAATTCTGACAGTTGCGCAGCAACTTAGAGATCTAGGCAAAGAGATAGACGACGAACTTGTTGCGACTCTTATGTTACAAGGACTTACTGAGAAGTATCAATCATTACGACTAGCTTTAGAAGGAAGAGAGGAAACCTTGACTACAGATTTCGTAAAAATGAAACTTTTGCAATTGGAAGACTCTTTTGATGATTCAATGCCATTTACTTCTGCTTTATCTGCAAAAACGGGAAAGAATCGATACAAACGTAACACCAAAAAGAAGTTAAAGTGTTATATTTGTGAAGGGCCACATAAGGCGATAGAATGTCCACAGAATCCGAAGAAGAAGGGAAATGCAATGAATGCTTTTGCTTTTGCGACCAGTGATAAGCAAGCAAGCGATGAGTGGATTATAGACTCTGGTGCTTCTAATCACATGACTAATAACAGTGCATGGTTAAGTAATATTAAGGCAATAGATAAGAGAGAAATAACGTGTGCTAATGGAGAAAAAGTTTTTGCGGAATGTATGGGATCTGTATGTCTAAATAGGTTAAGCTTAACTGTAAATGATGTCTGGTATGTACCCAGTTTATCGAATAATTTACTTAGCGTTAGTACAATTGTAAATAAAGGTCATACAGTAGAGTTTAGATCTGATGGTTGTGACATAAGTCTGTCTGGCAAAGTTATTGTCAAAGGTGTGTTGGATAGGGGTGTACATAAACTTAAAAACTGTTTACAGGGAACAGCTTTATCTACGACATCCAATTCTGAAATGAGATTATGGCATCGGAGGATGGCACATCTAGGTGTACGTAATTTAAAACTTTTACGTGACAAAATGGTGATTGGGGTAAGTTTTAACAACTCTCCTGATAAAATTGAATGCGCGGATTGTTTGCTGGGCAAACAAACTAGACTAGCGTTTCAAAAAAATCAAGCTTCGAGAGCAACAGAGGTACTAGAGTTAATTCATACAGATTTATGCGGTCCTATGTCTGTAGAATCATATGGTGGTTATAAATATTTTATGACACTGATTGACGATAAAACGCGAAAAACCTTTGTTTATTTTTTGAAACAAAAGACGAAAGTGTTACAAAATTTAAAGAATTTATATTGTTAGCAGAGAATCAGACTGGTAAAAGAATTAAAAATATTAGGTCGGATAATGGTAGTGAGTTTGTTAATCGTGACATGGAATACTTTTTGAAAAGTAACGGTATCCATCATCAATTAACTATTCAATATACACCGCAGCAGAATGGTGTTGCCGAGCGGGCGAATCGCACTATTGTTGAAAAGGGACGATGTATGCTTCAAGAAGCTCAACTAAGCAACAAATATTGGGCTGAGGCTGTAAACACCGCCGTGTATTTGAAGAATCGTTCTCCGACATTAGCGGTAAAGAATATGACTCCTGAGGAAGCTTGGTCTGGAAAGAAAACTGATCTTAGCATGATTAGAGTTTTTGGATATAAGGCCTTTATGCATGTTCCGGCTGAGAAGTGGGATCCTAAAAGTAAAGAGTTACTGTTTCTAGGATATTGCGAAGAGTCAAAAGGTTACCGATTGTTTGATCCTACTGCCTCAAAATTTTATAAAGCCAGAGATGTGATATTTTTCGAGAACCAAAAATATTCACCTTCCACAGAAAAAGAGAATAAATCGACAGAAGACTCTATACAAACAAATACCGTTAAGGACTCACCTCCACGTATCAGTTCAAATGTTGAAGATGTTGTAGAACTTAACAGACAAGAGAGATTATGTGAAGGAGGAGTTGATGATGAAGAAGAACAGAATGATGAAGAGTTTATAGATTGTATTGAGCCGGAAGAAGTTCAAGTTTCAGAAAATGACAGAAGAGAGGAGATATCTTTTATAGAAAGTGAATCACAAGAAGAGTTTCCTGAGGTTCTTGAAGAGAGTGTTGAACGTTTGTCAACCGAAGAAACAGAAACATGTAGATATCCTATGAGACGTAGAAAAGAAAAGGATTTTTCAGATTACTATCTTTATCAGACAGTTTTAGAAGATGAAGATAAAGAACCATCGTGTATTCAAGATGCACTTTCAGGGAAAGATAAGAAGGAATGGCAGAATGCTATTCAGTCAGAATTGAACGCCTTAGAAAAAAATAACACATGGGTTCTTGTGCAACCAGAAATCGCCAAAAATGTTATTGATTCTAAGTGGGTACTTAAAATCAAAACAGAAGGGAGGAATAAGAAGCGATTTAAAGCTCGACTGGTGGCAAGAGGATTTACTCAAGTAAAAGGTATAGATTACAACGAAACCTTTTCACCTGTTGTGCGACACAGTACGCTAAGACTGTTATTAGCAATTGCAGCGAAGAATAGACTTCAAATTGATGAAATGGATGTTGTAACGGCTTTTCTAAACGGAGATTTAACTGAAACAGTTTATATGAAACAAGCAAAAGGCTTTGAAGTGGCCGGTAAAGAAAATCATATCTGTTTAATGAAAAAAGCTCTTTACGGTTTAAAGCAAGCGCTGAGGGAATGGTACGAAAAGTTAAATCAGGCACTAATCAGACTTGATTTTAAAAGATCAGAAAATGAAACATGTGTGTACATCAGAAGACGGGAAAAAAGTATGATAGTGATAGCTATTTACGTTGATGATATTCTTATTTTATGGAATAATGAGAGAGAAAGAGACACTATAAAATCGGAATTACAAAAATCTTTTGAGATGAGAGATCTTGGAAGTGTTGATTTATTTTTAGGGATGAATGTGAAGCAAACTGAAGCATTCATAAGTATTAGTCAGGAGAAGTATATAGACAAATTACTTCAGAAATTTGATATGGAGGACTGCAAGGCTGTTGCTACTCCAGGTGTACCCGGTCAACGTCTTGAAATTCCAGATCCACATGTTTCGAGTACAGAGAAAAAGTATCCATATCGTGAGTTGGTTGGATCACTCATGTACTTAGCTGTTTGCGCTCGTCCTGACATAGCACATGTGACTAGTTATCTAAGTCAGTTCAACGACAAACATGCTGAAGCTCACTGGATAGCAGCTAAAAGAGTTCTTCGGTATCTGAAGGGAACGAAAACATACGGAGTAACTTTTTCTAAGGGAGCTATCAATTCTTCACTTGAAGGGTACGTAGATGCTGATTTTGCTGGAGATTTAGACAGAAAGTCATATTCTGGGTACGTTTTTATATGGCAAGGAGGAGCTATATCATGGAGATCAGTAAAACAACGCACTGTTGCGTTATCAACAGCAGAAGCTGAATATGTAGCGCTATCAGAAGCTACAAAAGAGGCTATCTTTTTAGGCAGGCTTACAAAGGAATTAGGTTTTCCTTTCAATCCTGTTACCCTGTATTCAGACAGTCAGTCAGCTATAGCTATTGCACAGAACCCAGTGCAGCATCATCACACCAAGCATATTGATGTAAGATATCATTTTGTCAGAGGTGCTGTTGCAGATAGTGATATAGAGCTGAAGTATAAAGAGACAGAGCGCATGTATGCTGATGTGCTTACTAAGCCATTGTTGCGAAGTAAGTTTGAATTCTGCGTGCAAGGCTTAGGTGTAAGGGTGACTGTAGTCTAAGAATGCTGAGATTAAGGAGGAGTGTAAGAACGTGTAGGTTTTATATCGCTTTGTATATATTATAATCATCAGCTTGTCACACTTAAATTAAGAGCCTTGTCAATCTGTTTTATACTTTATGGTTGTCATTCAATATACATTGTCATTGCTTGTACGAAATTCGTAAATATATTTAACTTATATTCTACTTCTGTGTTTCTTTGGAGTGTTATATCTATCACATTTTGACAGCTTTCAAATTTGGCATTTGATCTCTTTTTTCACGAATCAAAGTGATTTTTCAGTGGATTTAAATAGTAAATTGAAAGATATTTATAGTGTTAGCCGATTGATTTGTATTATTTGAAATATTCAGTTACTGGACTAAGTAGGTGAGGCGTCAAAATTCAGCACGAAAAATCAGTTCATACCGTTTCATTTGTAACAATTAGCGCGGCTAAAAATGTCAACATTTCTTATAAGAAACGCAAAACGAGGCTAACATCAGATGTCAGCACCAGCAAAGTGGTGATGGTTAACTGGAACCATTGATTTACTACCAAACGTAGATAACGCATGAACGTTCGAAAAGTGGGCCGGTGAAGAACTGCCCAATCGGCAGTTCTTTTCTATGCGTTGGATAAGCAATTTTGAGCATTATGTTTGAAAGTATAAAGTTGATATTTTCTTGTAGCAATTACTAAAACGTCAAATTGAATGTGGCTAGGTATGAAATGATGTAACTGCGCACGGTTGTACTTTAAATAGTTGCCGTAATAATAAAGAATAAGGTTGAATTCGATAAATACGGTACTTTCATTATGGTAATTTCGGGTGTGCATATTACAGCGTACTATATTTAACAGCGTACAAATGTATAGTCGATTAGGTGACAGATTTCAAGCGCGTTTTTGTATGAAGTGCTCTATTTACGTTTGGTAGTAAATCAATGACTGGAACACAGCTCATAAAAATTGAATTGAACAGTTGGTCACGTGACATATCGATAGGTTGATCGATTAAAATTAGATTCCATTAGACATCTTATTTAACTAAAACCTCAAGACAAAACTGCGGCCGTACCGCCTAACTCAAAGCGAGCACTCGCTATCGTTATCATGACATTAGAACAATAGTTTTGATGTCACAGATGACATTAGAGCTATAATCAGTATTTATATTAATATTAATAATCGATATTTCTGCAACGAATTGGATAGTTGCTTTTTTGTTTACTTTTGCGTTTTAATATTGCTAGTTGGTTAGGTGCGTTTTGTTCTCAATATTCACTGAAATAGTGAAATCAAAGCAGCAAAAATGGTGCCGCTAGCTACGCAAAATTAATTTGATGACGTCACACAAAAATGTTGCCAAAATTAGAACACTGCAACCATTGTTTGTCTATTTCCTCATACGGCGATAAGCGAAAGAGACAAATCCTTATTTGTCATTGTTATGTCGATTTTATAGATATTTCTTTAACCATCGTTCATATAGTAAAATAGGGCCACTTCTGTATATTCTTATCTCCATGTAAAAAAAAACATGTTTCTGAACGCTCCCGTATTCACTCATTCAAATCATGACAGTTGATGACAGTTCCGATTGTCAATTTGACAGTGGTACAGAGTAGTGCACGATACGTAGTATCTATAGTTTGTGAGTGCACGTGCGATGATTGTGTGGTTGATTCTATCGATTTTATGCCGGTGTCAGTGTTTCTAAAGAAAACTTATTTCTTAGCAGGGATTTAAATGTAGCTTAAAAATGTGTCCTAGAAACCTATGTGAGACGTTAAAAGCTCTCTCTGTGGAAGTACAAGATACGGCGTTAAAGAAAACTCTCAGAAATATACAGGTCAATAGAATCAATGTTTAGTCGTAGCACACTTGTTTGTGTACTTTCTCTAATTGAATATTTCTTTCCTAATTATTATTGCAAATTAAGCAGATTAACAAATTAATAATATCACTGACAATTTTTCATAAGATTTTGCTATTGCGATCTTTGAAATCATAGAAACTGTGTTCTATGAAAAATTTTAAAGCATGTGGTCAGATTAACTTTAATAAAGATTGGGTATAAGTGCCACAATAAATAGTAGGATCTTTGTGGAACTGGTAATTTCGTACTAGCTTTTGCCCGCGGTTTTGTTTGAGTTAAATTCGGGTTAACATAGTTCACTCTATAGAACCCATAAATTTTTTCCATACAAAATTTGGACCACCGCGTTATCCCCTTAGGGGGAGAATTTTGGAAAATCCTTTCTTAGCGGATGCCTATGTCATAATAACTATCTGCGTGCTTAATTTCAGCACAATCCGTTAAGTGGTTTGAGCTATATGTTGATAGATCAGACAGTAACAGTGACTTTTTATATATACCAGTGGTTCTTAACTGGTGGTCCCTGGAAGTAGCTGAAGTGGTCCGCGAAGCCTTCCGAAAAATAATATTATAGTTATAACATACAACCCTTTTTTCAGATACTCTATATTGATCTAGAGTTGGTGCTCCATGGCTAGACAGATATTTCTAAAATGGCCCCTCGTCACTAAGGAACCACTGATATATACAGATAAAGTTAATGTGAAATTGGCTCTCTCTGTCTGTTTGTCTGCTTATGTTTTTGAAATTAAAGCAATTAACTGATATATGTTGTTATAGTTTTAACCATAAGGTATAATATACTTTCATACTAGAAAATTAAATGTATGTGACACATATACACATTTGTGACATAAATTGTAGTTATGAGATCCAATTGCAGTAGAAATTAACTAATATAAAAGAGGAAATTTTCCACGTCAGTGCTGTTATGTATATTGTTATTGCAGGTTGCACTTGCTGAGGAAAAAATACAACTGCATGATGTCATTCATAAATTAGTAGAATATATCATAGACATTGACACTGCAAAATTATACAAGAAATATTTGTCAAACATACTTTTAGCTTTGGTTTCAGCTAGAATTCCTTTGAAAAGTGTGTTTTCATCACAAATATTTGATACTTGTAATGAGACTGAAAAAATAACTCACTTGGAGTATTCTACTCTTCTTGGTGTGCTCTGTGATCATCCAGATGTCTTGCAGTAAGTATGAAAGAGGGTATATGAGGTGTGTTCAAATAATAACATAATATTTTAAATTATGCAGCAACTTAGATATTTAGTAAAGTGTGATTTGTAGCAGACTATTCAGCATCAGTTCCTTTGTAAACATGTGTTCTTGGATTATATTTGGATATCTTGTCTATTTTTGTGTTGTTGTTTTATTAGTATGGCATGTTTAAGTGCTAGTCACAATTTCTAATGGGTCTTATTTTAATGGTTAGCATAGTATTTGTATTTTTGTGAGCAGAAAAATATAATCTGTGAGCAGAAATAGCTAATTGATCAGTAACTCATGGCCAGCAAACATTTCAAAATCAATCAGCAATTTATGTCATTCTGGATAATCTGGATGGCTGTAATTATTTTTGTACAGTATATTAATTATATAAGCTGCAATGCAGCTTATATAATTAATATACTGTACAAAAATGTTGAGTGTGTTAAAAGTGTTGAAACAGGTTTTAATTTAATATTATATAAAATAGAAGTATTTTAGAATTTTCATATATGATTTAAATGATTGCTTTATACCTGTTATTGTTTGAATTTTAATGCTTCCCAAAAAACTCTACTGCGAACTTTGTCGACTGTACCTATAAGTACTTAAGCTAGATCTTTATTCTTATAATAAAATTATAATCGAGATCGAAATTAAAAAAGCAACTTCTTATACAATGAGTTTTAAAATTAAATATAAACAAAATGTTTTACCAGCATACCATGCATACCAGTCAAATACACAAATGTCTATAAGTAATATACATATTTTCCCTGCTGATCAATCATGAAATCTTGCTGATCAAGTAGTTATTTTGCGGACCAAGTAGTTATTTTGCAGACCAAGTAGTTATTTTGGGGATTGAATGTTTATTATGCAAACTCATGTTATTGTAAGCTGCCTATTTATGATTTAATTTTTGACCATTATCAAAATTATTTGCGGAACAAGGATTGCTACCCGATTTTTTGTATGCCAACCAAATTATTTAAATGCTGCTTTTTTGTGGCTCACCAAATTTTATAATTGCTTAACATTTAATTACTTCTCATTTCTAATTCCTCTATTGAAGATTTTTAGTCCTCAATACCTCAATTGGATCATGCTATGACATTTTCACTGCAAACATCCTCCACCACAACAATGCACCTTTAAATTCAGCTTCATCAATTCGTCAGTTTTGTGTAAAAAATCAAATTACTGCCTAGATCCCAACTCAGCAGATCTATTTCAAGACTTGATGACATTATAGAAAATTCGTGACTGACCTTGAAGACTATCTCAAATGAAGTTATCCAGGACTGTTTTGTGAAATGGAAACTGGTGGGAAAAGTGTGTAATTAGAGGAAGGGGGGAGTACTTTGAAGAGAGATTTAAAAACAACAGTTCCATTCATTTTTGAACAGACCTCTTACATGGAATACATTAGTAAACAGAAGTTATCTTTTAATGTATTTTCATAGTTGCTTTAAGTTTAAAGCTAGAAACTGCTACAGTTATTCCCTAAAAACTATTTAACAAAAGTAGCACCCAAGGAGGTAAAACAGGGATTTGTAAGTTACAAAGCTATTATTTCAATACTCACTTATAGATCTCACTGTCCCGCGGGAAACTAAAATCCCCAAAGATCGCACAATATAACCAGGGGTGGAAACAGGTCAGTAAAAGTCAGTTTTCTTGACTAAGGTCAGTAAAAGTCAGTTTTTTCGAAAAATGGTCAGTAAACAATAGTTTTAATGTCATATATGACATTTGAAGTATTGATCTAAAGTCACGAAAGCGATAGCGAGTGATCGCTATGAGTTAGTCGCTACGGCCGCTGGGTCGCAATTTAAAAACAATAGAATCGGGTCTATATCGCGGTAAACAAGAACTAGACGTTTCGGCAGAATTGCAACAGGCTGTGGTCACAGGATGACTGCCGAGACTCGCGACGTCTTCGTAAAGCGCGGGTTTCACAACTACCCTCCTGCTTGATCTTCAGAATTTTTCATTTTTATTTTTATCAAAATCGTTGGTACATACGACATCTACACACTGACGCTTTTTATAAGTACCGCACTGTTTAAATTTGCCAATAACAGGATTCCAGGTAGTTGATAAACAGTATCCATCTGGTATCCATCTTCCCGGTTGTAGTTTTTATGTTTTTTAATTTCAACCGCTTGTGCTATTCTGGAATAATAGTGACGACCACAATTATCCACCATTAGAAAGTATTCGAAGCTCGAGACAAACTTTAGGGCCGTAGATTGTAGGTACATAGTGTAACCAGCATCCGAGTCAGCGAACCTGCAGTGCATTCCATTTATTCCCTGCTAATTTTATGTCCTGCCGTCTCCAGTGCTGCTCGCCAGTTTTCTAATGTAGTTTGGAAAGCGATGGGATCAGAGTCGATCAGCACAACGTCATCGGCGTACAGTATGTTCCAGGGTGTGGGTTTCTGTACTTTGGATGTGAGATGGTCCATAACGAGGTTGAAAAGTAGGGGGCTGAGTGCCGAGCCTTGATGAACTCCTATTTCGAATTGGAATTCATCACCCACTCGGGCAGCAAGCTTTAGCTAAACTCTTCAACAACTGAGGAACTGACTATCTTACTTCTAATTGTCGGAACAACAATGCTATTAACATGGTTATTATGGCGACAAACTTAGGTAAGGCGGTGATAGCTAGCCATGTAGGCTAACACATCAAACCACCAACCAAAAAGTTCTGAAGTTTACTTTTTATATCAAATACTTTGTGTTTCAGATATGCACTTAAATATTTTGAAATTAATCCAGTTCCTCCATTTGAAGTATTCTTCAACCATGAAGACTCATACAATGTTGCACCAAAGAAGAGGCGGCTTTCTAACACCAGACACAAAGTTACTGACCACCAAATAGTGACTTGTAGCTATAACTTGTTATGCAAACTCCCAAATGAACTGTCATCTAAATGGGACTGGACTAAATTTGTAGACAACTTTAGAGATCATGGGAACATTGAAATAAGATGGTAATATTTTTGAATTAATTAAAAATTTAATAATAATAATGCTGTATGTGTATTGCATGTGTATTATATGAAAATATTTTTTTTAGTATGGTAAAGGATTGTATGGTGATATTAACCAACATGACTGAAATACAATCTAAAACATTATCAAAAAATATGAGCATTACCGAAAACAATGCTTTGAAATTTAGTTTTGAAGAAGATCTCTCCATAAAGCCAATAGATGGTGTTATAAAGGATGAAAAACTAAGTGCTAATGTTGTGAATATAGATGGTATTATGCTGCCTATATATGATATGGAAAACATACAAAAGGGTCGTTTAGTTCCTGTGGTATCAACAGTTAACAATTTAAGAAGCTTGGCATTAGCAGTAGCTTCAGGTAATAATATCCATCAATTTGAAGAAGTTATCTTTTGTTAGAGTGAGGGGGCAGGAGGACTTGTATGGACCTAATTATTTAAACACTTTGGATCCTATGTAGAAATAAATCGCATCAATAGGGGTCCTTACGGGCTGGTACCGACATCGGGGGGAGCGCCCCTTCCCGCAGGAGGTGGCGCGCAACGCTTACCCACCCATGCAGCTGCCAGCCACTCAAGCCGAGGAGAAGGCGCGTCTTATTAGCGAAGGCTAGGAGACATTACTTATTCCGACCTGGCGACCCCTACCTTGGCGAGTATAGTCCCGGCTCATTTATACTGCTGGGCCTGTTCTCAGGGGGTAAGTTCGGGGAATGGTTAGTCCGATCCCAAACGTGCCTTCACCGAGGGCGTAGAGGTAGGTTTAGCCGGGCATGGGGTTTTTACCTGAGTTCTGCGGCATATCCAAGGGACAGCCTGGAATCGTAAAGAGATTCCCCTGCCTTAAAATAGGGTTAGGGCAGATTAGTACTACGTGAAGTCGAGGTTGACTAATTCGATTCTGTCACTATTTGTCGTTTATAAAATAGTAATAAATGAAATAAAATAATTACTGGTTTCCTTTCCTTTTTCAAAATTTTGAAGCCGTCGAAAGAGTCAAAGCTACATTCAAAATGACGGATTGTCGATTCGTTTTAACGCGTTTCGACAGTTTAATTGCTTTATAAGCATGGCTTATATTATAAAAGTATCAAAATTACGTTCCATTTCACGCGATTGCATGCATACGAATTTTTGCAAAAATATTTAGACGCATCTACAGCAGTTAAAATTGCTTTGGGGGATCTTAGACGAGGTACCTTACATATTCAGTATCCTCAGATACTCGTTTCTAAATCCAACCCCATATGCTTTTTTATATAACTGATAGGCAACAAACAGGCTGTTCACCTAATGGTAGGTAGTTATAGAATATGTAGTTCCTGTAAGATTTGCAAATCCGCAGTATGTATTTCCTTTTCCTTTTTTGGAAATGGGTGAGTTAAGGGTTATATCTTACCTTTATCACAGACAAGAATACTCGAGTCTCCTGGTAAATGAATATAAACTGGAAAGAGTGCTATTAATAGCCTTTTTATTTATTTTTTCAGGTAAAGCTGTGTCATTGTTAGGACCAGTGGGTTCAGGTAAAACATCCCTTGTGGAACATTTAGCAGCAATAACAGGGCGTAAAACCATTGCATTCAAAAAAGTTCAACTAGGAGATCAAACTGATTCAAGAATGTTATTGGGTTCCCACCAGTGTACAGATATTCCAGGCGAGTTTATATGGCGACCAGGAATTCTAACAGAGGTACTTTCAAATGTTGAATAAATGAGAGATATAGCACAAATCCTTTTTAGGGAAAGCCTATACCAAGCAGTTGTTGCTTCATGGCTAACATGATGATGATGATTTAGTTTTATTTTGACTAAAACTAAACTCATCTATATAAATAACAATCAATGTATGTATGTTTGCTCTCTATGCGTTCCGAAACCATTCATTAGATTGTAATGAAACTTTGGGAGGGTGTTCTGTGGAAGCCCGTGAGGGTTCCTAGCAAAAAATATTGGCATTTATTTACGATTCACACCAACCGGGCAACGGCGGAGCGTATTTCACACTGTGCTAAAGTAAATTCAGACTTCTATGCAAATATTAAGGTTCATGTTTGCATGGAATTTGCGCTGCTTGGAATGCGCACGCACGCCACGGCTGCCGGTCGGTTCCTCGCGTATGCAGTCGGCTCCTCGCGTACGCGGTCGGCTGCTCGCGTACGCGGTCCACTCCTCGCGTACGTCACGTCAATACCGCGAATAGAAACTGACTGCGACACGAAATCATTTACTAGGCGCTAAGAGACATGGAGAGCGCTGAGAGCTACATCTGCTAGAACCCGGGCGCATGCTCGCGTATCTGCGAGCACGTATCATACTCGTGGCCTTGCAACGCATGCCGGGTACAGCTAGTCTAAAATATAAGGACAAACTATGCAAATACAAACAAAGGATCCATTTTTTCTTCCATACAACTATGCCCAAAACACGTACCTCGGGTTTTATTACATTTTTCTATTTTAAAAAATCTGAAAATTCATAAAATAATAAAAATAATTTCTTTAAACCATTTGTACCACCTGAAATTATGACTTAAACATTTTGATGACTGGCAACATAGCATCAATATTAAATAAAGCGTATTAGCGTTGTGTATTCTTCAAACCTGTTTAGTAAAGGTTTTCCAACTATTAAAATAATAAAAATAGGGTTTTTACTTAACAAATATTACAATAAAACTCGTAACAAGTCCATATTCCAAAGCATTATTAAATCTTGTTAGTGTCACATAGTCTGTGGTATGGTGTTTACTTTGGCAAACAATACCCAATAAAAAAAAATGTGACAGGTCATTAGGATGCGTATTGTATTTTGTATTGACGTATCAAATTCACAATTACTGGCGATTTGTAAGCGATCGCAAAAGATGTTGGCACACACATAACAAACTCCAGATTTTTAATTAGAAGATTTTCAACTTCTTTAAATACCTATAATAAGAAGAAGATTATAAGTGAAAATATTATCAAGTGACCATAACAATGACTGATTGTCAATGTCAAACCTTGACGTCCATAACTAATCACGTTTCGTTTCACGAAGTTTCGCATTCACTTATCATATTTCATCTTATTTTTTTGCAAAATCTATTGAGTTTTTAGAGATTTTAGCCCTTGGGTCATTTTTAACACATTATTATCTTTCATTTCATATAATTTGTACCTCGGTACATGATTTGGGCAAATACTGAAGACCTCCTTTACCCAAATTTGTTATAGGCTGTGCAAAATGGACACTGGTTGCTATTGGAGGATATTGATTGTGCAGCTTTAGATGTCGCATCTACGTTAAGTTCATTACTTGAAAGAAATACTCTTTGTGTTCCTGGATATAGAGATGCTTTACCAGTTACCCCTGGTTTCCAGCTGTTTGTTACGCAGAGGTTTGTGTTACTTTTGTTGTAATTTTATATATAAAAAAAAAGATTTCGTTAAGTTCTTTATAATATTTTTTTGTACAACTTTGCATTTTCTTTAAAAATGCTAATTAAATTGAAAAATGAATAAAGAAAAAATTTCGTGTCGGGCGGGATTTGAACCCGCAATTTTTACGTAGTTATTGACAGACAGATCTGTATGTCGTTATTAACAGTGAATAAAAGACCACTTTGGCTTAACAAAGTTCAAAAAGAGATCAATAGGTTAAAGAATTCGTCAGGGCTGTTAAGAGGTCGGTGGCCGAGAGGTCTAGGCGTATGTTGGAGACGCGGGTGCAAATCCCGCTCAAGACGAATTTTTTATTATTTTTTATTATTAATAATAGTTTAATGTTTAAATATTTGTTTCAGGTCACTTATCACTAATTATGGCTTTCAAAAGAAAATGTCAAGCTCCAGTATACTCTTGCAAAAACATTTGACACAAATAAATGTTGAACCTCTGTCTCGTTCTGAACTTGGAGAAATAATACAAAAACTATATCCCAGTCTTACCTCTATAACTTCTAGGATGATAGAAGTGTTCATGATGTTCTCAGTTGGTAGTCATGATACTGCTTTGCAAACCACTGAAACAGTTGACAAGGACATACAAAACACTGTGAAAGTAATTAGAGGTAGTAGACTTATATCGACAAGAGATTTAATGAAATGGTGTTCGCGATCTATACAGGGATTTGACATTGCCAGTCAAGAATCAGCTCTCAAAGTTCTTCAAGATGCATTGGATATATTCACTTCATCCGTTCCTTCGCCAGAAGATAGGTTGGAATTGGCAAAAAACGTTGGTATTTGCTTAGGAATTGTTGAAACGAAAACAGAATTTTACTGCAAACATTATAAACCTAATGTTTCGTTAAAGGCCAAAACTTTTGACGTCGGTAGAGCGAAAGTAGCGAAAGTCGAGAAAACCCTTGAAAATGTAAACTTTACTAACAAGCAGGTTGTTTTTTCGTTTACAAGACAGTCAGCTTGTTTACTTGAAAAAATTGCCTGCTGTGTAACATCAAATGAACCTGTACTTTTAGTTGGTGAAACAGGAACGGGCAAAACGTCATCGGTTCAATATATGGCTCGACAGACTGGTCATAAGTTGGTGGTAATCAACATGAACCAGCAATCGGATTCTGCAGATTTATTGGGTGGCTATAAACCAGTAGATATGAAATATGTTATTCGACCCATTAAATTTGAGTTTGAAGAATTATTTCGTAGTTTTTACAATGTAGAAAAAAATACTAAGTTTTTGGGCCATATTGAAACATGCTATGAATTGGAAAACTGGCCAGCTTTACTAGCTTTAATGAAGCAGTGTCATAAAGCAGCTATAAATAGATTGACTAAGGAGAAAAAAGCTGAGATGTTAAAATTATGGCTGGCATTTGGTTATAAACTAAAAAAATTAGAGCTGCAAGTTAAAGCAGGCTCTAGGCTGTCATTTGCTTTTATTGAAGGTTCACTTGTCAAAGCTATGCAAGAAGGCCACTGGGTTTTACTCGATGAAATTAATTTAGCTTCAGCTGAAATATTAGAATGTCTTGCTGGTTTATTAGAAGATAAAACAGAAAGTATTAATTTGATAGAAAAAGGCGATAAAGCTCCAATTAAACGTCATCCCGATTTTACATTATTTGCTTGTATGAACCCAGCTACAGACGTTGGAAAAAAAGATCTACCAGTTGGTCTGAGAAATAGATTCACAGAATTTTTTATAGATGAGTTGACCGAAAGGAATGATCTCATTCTTCTGATTGGAGACTATTTGTGTCATATGAATTTAGGTGGAGCAACTTTGGAATCAATTTATAATTTCTATTCTAATATCAGAAAAGAGGCTAAATTATCCTTGATAGATGGAGCCGGTAAGAATTGTGAATTTATTTACCGATTTTCAAATGTAATAATTTTACATATCCATTGTTAAAAATTGTCATAATTTTAGGTAACACACCACATTATTCATTGAGAACTCTTTGTAGAGCTCTAACCGCGACTGCAAAGGCTAAATGTGGCACTGTAGCTAGATCATTATATGAGGCATTTTGCTTGTCTTTTCTCACTCAATTAGACAGTGCTTCTCATCCAAAAGTGGAAGAGATGATTTCAAAGTAAGTACCAAGTGATTTTTCTATCCTCGGTTTTGATAAAAGCAGTTATGTTTCTAATTTTTATTCGTGATTTCAGAGCTGTTCTTGGCAAGAAGTCTGTTAAATCGATATTAAATCAACTAATACCTGAACCACAAGTTGCAGGTCAAAATTATCTACTCTTTGAAGGTCATTGGATTCCCCAAGGCCAATTGGAAATAGCTATTCCAGAAGGCTATATTTTGACGCCTACTGTTCGTAAGAATCTTCGTGATATTGCTCGAATCATATCACTTGGTAGATTACCTGTGTTGCTACAGGGTGACACATCTGTAGGAAAAACTTCTCTTATAACGTACATTGCAAAAGCGTCTGGAAATTATTGTGTTCGAATAAACAATCATGAACACACTGATCTTCAAGAATATATAGGCTCATATGCATCTGACACCAATGGCAAATTAGTTTTTAAGGAAGGAGTTCTAGTTGAGGCAATGAAGAAAGGTTACTGGATTATCCTTGACGAGTTGAATTTAGCACCGAGTGACGTACTTGAAGCACTTAATCGTGTATTAGATGACAATCGTGAACTATTTATACCTGAAACGCAGCAAGTGATTAAAGCAGATCCAAATTTCATGTTATTTGCTACTCAAAATCCTCCTGGTCTGTATGGAGGCCGTAAAATGCTGTCACGAGCATTTCGTAATAGATTTGTGGAATTGCATTTTGACGAAATTCCAAAAAACGAATTAGAAACAATTTTACATCAGAGATGCCATGTGCCTCCTGCATATTGCAAAAAGATGATTTCCGTTATGTCGGAACTTCAAATAAGAAGACGCGGCTCAGCAGCTGTCCAAGGAAAAGATGGCTTTATTACTCTCAGAGACTTATTTAGATGGGGTAATCGTTACAAGAACGCTTCTAAAGAAAAATTGACGGAAGAGAAGTTTTATGATTGGGATCAACATATAGCCGATGAGGGATATTTGATATTAGCAGGTAAAGTGAGGCAATCTGAAGAGCGAAATATTATCGAAGAAGTCATTGAAAAGCAAATTAAGAGAAAAGTAAATCCTGATAATTTGTTTAGTTTGAACCAGGCTACCTCACCTGTTACAATGTCTTTGTTAGAAGCTATCCTTAATAATCAACTTCATGAATTTGGACATGTTGTTTGGACATACAATATGAGAAGATTAGCTGTTCTTATCGCTAAAGCATTTACATTTGATGAACCTGTATTGTTAGTAGGTGAGACTGGCTGTGGAAAAACTACTATATGTCAAGTTCTCGCTGCTTTAAGTAGACGTCAACTGTTATCAGTAAATTGTCACATGCACACTGAAAGTTCAGATTTCTTAGGTAGCTTGAGACCAGTGAGACAGTACAAAAATGATGGGCGTTTATTTGAATGGGTCGATGGACCCTTGGTGAAAGCTATGGAAAATGGTGACATGTTTTTAGCTGATGAAATATCATTAGCTGATGATAGTGTATTAGAAAGATTAAATTCTCTGTTGGAACCTGAAAGACAATTGGTGTTAACAGAGCGTGGCATGGAAGACAATGCTGATATAACAGTGATGGTGGCAAAACAAAACTTCCATTTCATCGGAACCATGAACCCAGGTGGAGATTTCGGCAAAAAAGAATTATCGCCGGCACTTCGTAACCGATTTACAGAAATATGGTGTGACAGTGCAACATCGAGAGAAGATTTGTTAAAGGTATTAGAAAGAATTACTAATAAAGGTATTTCATTGGGAAACCAAGAAGATGGTAGCTCTGGAATCGGAAATTCTATATTAGATTTCACTGATTGGCTTAAACGTTTAGAAGTAACAAATAAATTCCCATTCAGTATTCGTGATCTACTTTCATGGGTACATTTTATTAATGCCTCTGTTTCAAGAGGTCTACTCGACACATCTGAAGCCTATGTACACGGTGCCTGTATGACATTTTTAGACTGTTTTGGTACAGCACTAACTGGTCATATAGACAATAAAACCTTATGCTTAGTACGAGATGCAGCAATAAATTTTTTACTGAACCAAATTAAGATGATAGGCAGTGAATATACGGATAGCTTGAAAGAGATGCTCAGCCATAGTCAAAAACAGTTCAATGCTGAGTTTTGTGGAAACAAGTTTGGAATAAAACCTTTTTACATTGAGCTTGGCCCACATATGGACACGTCTAAACAGGCACAGAAATTTACATTTACTGCTCCAACAACTGGATCAAATACTTTACGACTTTTACGAGGGCTGCAGTTAAATAAAGCAATTCTCTTAGAAGGTAACCCCGGTGTGGGTAAAACTAGCCTAGTTACAGCTTTGGCAAAATCATCTGGCCATAAAGTAATTCGAATAAATTTAAGTGATCAAACTGTAAGTAGAATTTGTTATTTTGTAATATTTTAAAATACTTTATCTAATGTATTTCATTATTTGTATTTCAGGACATTACCGATTTGTTTGGTACAGACCTTCCTACTGAAGATGGATCTTTTGTGTTTAAAGAAGGAGCTTTTCTTAGCGCTTTACAAAATGGTAATTGGATTTTACTGGATGAATTGAATTTAGCACCTCAATCTGTATTGGAAGGCTTAAACGCGTGCTTGGATCATAGAGGCGAAGTGTTCATTCCAGAATTGGGTAAAACATTTAAAGTAAAAGAGCAGACAAGATTGTTTGCATGTCAAAATCCGCTAAAACAAGGTGGCGCACGCCGTGGTCTTCCAGTATCTTTTTTGAACAGATTCACTCAAGTATATATAGACACTTTAACTAAAGAAGACCTCATGCACATAGTAGAGTCACTGTATCCCAGCTTACCCACAGATATTTTGCATAGAATAGTTAATTTTAACTGCAAAGTTGCCCATGAAATATGTGAAATACAGTCATGGGGATATACAGGAGGTCCGTGGGAAATGAATTTAAGAGATATACAAAGATGGTGCGAGGCTCTGGTAAATGATCAAAACGAGGGTAAACATATCGCGCCAGGTAAATATGTAGATATGCTTTATATAAATCGAATGAGAACAGTAATAGTGATAGAGAAAATGTTACAAACATACGCAAAATTTTTCTGTCCGGAGTACCCGCGCAGCCATAGCCATCCTCAATTCAATATAACGGATGAAGAAATAATGATAGGCGATGTATCTTTGAGAAGAAATAGTGAAAAAATGTTTTTGAATCGTAGCGTAATACAGACAAACTCATTGTTGTTGCGACATCAAATGGCGACATTAAAAACATTAACGCAATGCGTAAAAATGAATTGGCTCTCGATTCTTGTTGGTCCTACAGCTACTGGAAAAAGTACCATTGTGCAAATGTTGGCAGACTTAACGGGCAATGACCTAAGAGTGGTGCCTGTAACTTCAGCAATGGATGTGTCTGACCTCTTAGGAGGTTTTGAACAAGTAGATTATAATAGAAATCTGGAGAGTTTGTTTGATAAAGTAGAAACATTAACTATTGAAATAGTTCGACATATGTGGATAGAGCATGGAAACCAAACTTTTTCTTCCTATAATTTTCTTTCAAAATTACATGAATACAAAAAGCGTCTAAGTAAATCTGCCATTAATAATCAAAGTGAAGAATTAAATATTTTTAATGAAAAGTTACAATTTCTTTTGAGCCATTGCGAAAAATTAGTTGAGGTCGGTAAACTCAATGAGGAAAGTTTAAAAAAATTGAAAGATGTTAATAATAAGTTGAAGCACCTTGAATCGAAAATAACTATGGTGTCATCAGTTAATGCTGGAGGTAAATTTGAATGGGTTGACTCTTTATTAGTAAAAACTCTGATTGAAGGGTCATGGTTGCTTTTAGACAATGTTAACTTAGCGTCTGCTGCCGTATTGGATAGGCTCAATGGCTTGTTAGAGCCTAATGGCGTACTTAGTATTGCTGAGAGAGGCGAAATATCCGAAATAAAACCACATCCCAATTTTAGAGTCTTTTTTACTATGGACCCAAAATACGGTGAGATTTCTCCTGCTATGCGAAACAGAGGCGTTGAGGTTTTCCTACTTGGACCTGAAGATAATGTCAGCTTAGTAAATACTATGCCATATATGGACTTAACAGCTTTGTTGTCATCGTGTGGACTTCCTGAGCAATATCATGATTTGTTAATAAAGTGCCATGATTTAATGGCTTCTTTTGTGCAAGGTATGTAATCCAAATTGTTAAAGAAGATGAACGGTTAAAAAAATATTAAAATTCTATGTCATTTTAAATTTAAAAGTTTGGAATATGTAGTTTACTTGGAATATTATGGAGCTTGGCAGATTTAGTTGCATACTAAACATCAAAAGAATATGCAGTTTTGTTTTGCGTTATGTGTTTGAACTTCTTATAATCTTATAAATAATTTATTACATGTGCAACTTTGATACGACTTTTGTTTTATAGAAACTTTATTTGTCAAATGTTAATGGTGTTTGCATTTTTTTCTTTGTAAATCAATGTTGTACAGACCTTCCTACTGTAGATGATACAAAAAGATTATGTGACTGACATTGTAATAAAAAATATATATTTTAGGTTTGGAAAAGCCTACCGTATCCCATTTGTTGCAAGCTGCACACTTATCTTGGCAACAGATTGTTCGAGCTATACCGATAAAGATAGCCGTAATAAACAGTTTTTCAGATGTCTATATCAAACCAAGATGTGGTAATGATTTTGTTTCAAATGTAAAATTGTCACTTGCTGAGATGAAAAACCATATGTTGCGGACTTTAGAAATTAATTTGGAAGACTTGCATTCCGTTGGCATCAATTCAGAGAATCATACTTTATCCCTTAAAAGTGTATGCAAAGATTCTGTGATTCAAATCGCAAAACAAATGAGTTATATTGTGGTCCGTGCTACAAACGTCTATGATGATTCTGATAAGATGTTACCTTTCATGTTGTACAATATGTATGTGACATACCAGAGGTGTCCGAAAAGTGGAGTGGCTATTTTATATGGCACTATTAAAGAAAAATTGCAAAAACATGACAGTGCAAGCAATTATTATATAAATGCTATGAAGTTAAATGACGCGGCACTTGATTTTCTTACGAGTTGTTCTGAATTCGACTGTAGCAAACGATTTTACTCCGAGCTTTTTAAAGTGGACGAAACTGTTACACATATTTCTAACGTACATGCTCTTTTGCTATTTAATCACTTGATTAAAACTTCCACGGAGTTATCATATTCTAAGCATAAGTTCTCAGTGCTAGACTATTCAGATGCCATCGCAGCAAAAACTTTAATCGAGGATTTTGTGGAATATCCATTATTAAAATATTGCCGAAATTATCTAAATGTAGTTAATTCATTTATTGAACAAGCCATCAAGTCTCTCCAAAATTATTTTGATGATACAACTTTCTGTCATTTAGTTCTGCTTGTAAACTGGAGAAACAGATTTTACAAAATATGTACTCTACCCATATTTGTATCAAAAAAGGGTAAAATGCAAACTTTGGACGAAGAGATCGTCAAACAGCTTTACATGCACAGTAAATGGTTGCAGAAATATCTATTTGGTGAACTATTCAAATTATTGTCACCAAATCATGAGTTAGTAAAGGATTTCAAGAGAATTTCTCAGGAAATTACCACCAATATAGACCAAAATAGTTCACACATGTCTAAAGTGAGTAAAAAGTTGAGAAACCTATATGGCCAACCAAAACAGCTTAAAAACCACGATGAATACGACCTGTGCGAACGTAGAAGTAAAATTAATAAAAATATTAACTTAGATTTTAATCAGTCTCTTCGAAACCAAATTGGCAAGTTTGCTCTAAATGTAAATAATATCTATAATTATGCATTAGCATTAGATATACCAGCTAAAAATGAAATTGAAAAGATTGAAGAAAGTATAGAAATGTTGAATGGTACTTATGATGAAAATAAAGCTAAATTCGATATGAAGAAATTACCTATAAATTCTTACGTTTTTCAAAGGGTTTTAAAGCTACTGTGCAATGCTTTCTATAGTACTCTCAATGTCATATCTGCTACTTCTGATGTAAAAGAAACGAATTTAATTAATGATTCAAATGAAATATTACAAAATCTTATACATTTTGGTGAGTCAACCAAAGCATTTACCTCAGAATTTAAAAATTTACTGCACGTAATATTGGCGTTGCAAGATGGTTCCCTAAAGTACGACGAAGGAAGGTAACTTATTGAATTTAAATCTCCTTGCTTTGCTTACGAATAAGATATATTGTTATATTTTAAATATTATTATTAATTTCAGAATGTCGAATATAAAATGCGAATTCTGGGATGAGTTTAGTAGAGTCATGGTATATTCTGCAGCATTATATCCTATTGCATTCCTGAACATTGAGTCCAATCATACTGAACTTATTGAAGCTCCTACCAATACAAAAAGAATGTCGTTGAATTTGCCATTATTACTTTATTATATCCAGAAAATAACACTATCGAAAGAAAATGAAGGTAATATATTTTAAGACCATACTTTAAAGGCCTAACCATTGCATAAGCCTGATTTAGTTCCACAGTGTTTTGTCACGATCACTCGAATGACATTTCAAATTCGAACAAAAGAGACAAAACACTTCTTAACTATACAAGGCTTATACAATGGTTATTAGTATCCCTCATTTCGAACTTACATCACAATGAAAAGAAAATAATTAGGAATTTTTACACTTATATTCAAAAAATATTAATAAATTTTTTACAGTATGGCTTTTTTATTACGAAGAAAGTATAGTAGGAATTATTGTAGGAAAATACTGACGTGGTATATTATGGATGATATTTTCAGGTACACGACATATGCTGGCATATGAAACTTTGAGCTTAGAAGAGCGTATCAATTATTCTAACCAAATGAGTTTAATGTTAGAAAATGTTTGGAAAAATATTGCAACTTTGCACACAGCTGCAGCCATTACTACGTAAGCATCTTAATTAATGACTATAGGAAGCGTCATGTCATCATATAAATATTTCAGTATAACTCTGCTCACAGCATAATAGGTTCTTTTTTTAAAATTCTAGTGACATCTGGTTATCCAATTGCAATATATTGGGTAATATACTGTGTTTGTAGTATGTAATTGCATATTTATGTAAATTTTATTTTCTTTACAAAATGTTCGCAGTTTTCAAGAGATCTTATATTATTTAAAACTAGATGCCCACCCCGTCCTCGCACGTGTAAGCTAAAATTCTTTTGACAATACAACAATGTAAAAAGACCATAGATTAGGAATAACTTGAATGTCAATCTGCCAACTTCGTCACTTTTTATATGAAACTTCAAATTCATATTTTTTACTTTTTGTATTTTCAAACATTTTCTCTTATACAAACGTTGTCCAGACAATAACGAACACAACAAAATAAGAATTAACCAATGTAGTGCAGTTGTTTTGAAGTTATGCGCATACATACATTTTGATTACTATAAATGTTTATTAATACAGATTTATTGATATTCTGAGACTTATAAATAATGTTATCCTTTAATTTTCATTACAGTAAAATGAATGCACATTTCGAAATAAAAAAATTTGAGCAGTTGATTCTCAATTTACACGCAGCAACCATTGATTGTAAAGACGTAGATATATCTCAAATATCCAAGAGCTTAATAGAGGTGCAATGTGAAAGCTTCAAAGAGGACACCTGCTTTGTAGATATGTTTATAGAAGCTTACACCATTTACAATAATTTACGGATGCTAGTCATAAATGAAGAACAGGACAAAACTAAGCTAAAAATAACAACAGCACAATTGTCGCTGCTAACTAGTCTATTGTTCTTAAAATTAATGGCTGAAATGAAACCTGTTGATAGTGTCGAGAAATATCGACTAAAAGTGAAGTATATTGAGGAAGATTTGCAAATGTTCGAATCTTTACTGAGCGCTTATTATATGCAAGGCTTAGTATATGGTAATGTTACTGAACACAGGGATATAACAAACAAAGACGTGACATTGAGATTGTTGAAAGCCCACAAAGATGCATTAAATACAGTTCATCCACACTGTGGGGTATTATTAGAATTGAGAGAAAAGACTGCTGGTGAAATCAACAAATACGCATCGGGAAATACATATAGACCACAAAAACCAACATATGACGACTTTGCTAAGGTAGGATTATGTCTCGCTCGTCATGAATTTTTTCACTATGAACTTAAGTGTGAACCAGACTTAATTGATTTTTTTATTGCTTTCATCATTTCATTTAATTTGATTTACAGTATTGCCGACATTTTTCAAGATCAATGCTATCACCAAAAACTATAAACGACTTATCGAGGAACTTATTAGTAGCATCGAACACTTTACAAAATGATTTTTTGAACAATACTCCTTGTAAAAGGAATTTAGAAAAAGCTGCGCACATCCTCAAAGAGACGACTTTATGGATGTATTCCATACAAGCTTTTTCGACAAAAGTAAACAACGACTACGCCAACGCTTTCCCAGACTTAGCAAAGCCATTGCTAAGTTCCATATCGCAAATCGTATACAGCGTGATGACACTCAAGGATTTAATAAGAGAAATGGGCGTGAAAATTGAGCAAAAAGCTAACTTCGATACCACAATCTTGAATCTGATGATGTACCCTACCAATATACCAAAACGCGGAATGAGGGCAGACTATTTAAATAGATTCTTGTCGTCGAATCTTTTGTCGATTGTAAGTAAGGATGTGTCCGGTGATGAAGGTTGCATCGATCTGAAGTCGGAAAAAATTGCGTAAGTGTACTATATTTTATTCATTATACCTAATATAAGTTCTCTGTAAAATTTACATTGAATATTAGAAAATACGAAAAATCGAAAGACCAGTCATACAGAAACTAAAGGGTACAACCTGATACTATGCTTGACGTTTTTGGCACGTGTATGAGAAAGTATTCGATTCTCTTGAGATCTGGGCGCTGATTGTTGCACAATTCGTAAAAAAGTTCGAATTCGAGTTCCTTTGAAAAATGGCGGAGCTCGATATGTCCAGTGTTCTGATTGGCTGAGCTGTGACTACCCCGCTCGAAAAAAGAAATCGAATTAGAACTTTCCCGAATCCATGAGAATCAGCCCTATGGGCTGTGCTTCAATCACTTATGCGGTTCTAAAATAGTCTATTTAGCACCGCATAAGTGATTGAAGCACAGACGCCATCATTTCAGTCCGCCTTCAACACCTAAACTCGGCTTCAGTTTGGTGAATGAGACAGCGGGCTTTAGGGTGTAACCAGAATCGATCGATCGTCGATTCGATTGGTGCGGTAGCTTTGTTTGATCCACGGATACCGTTCCATAAAACGTCGACTAACCAATCGTTCGACGTCGATCGATTGCATCGTTCGTCGTTGATCAATTAACCATGTCGTCCAGTTATAAGAGGATGCGTTATTGTTGAGACGCAACAAGTGCAGAAGGCTCTGGATACGACTGTTTTAAATGATTTTTTTTAAAATTACTCGGATAATAAAGCAGCTCGATCGATGTCGACTAGTCCATTCTACCATCGATTGACTATCGACTGGTCGATGATCGATCGATCGGTGTGGTAGAAATTATTGATTAACGTCTACTAATCGATTCTACCATCGATCGACGATCGATCGATTCTGGTTACACCCTAAAGCCCGCTGTCTCATTCACCAAACTGAAGCCGAGTTTAGGTGTTGAAGGCGGACTGAAATGATGGCGTCTGTGCTTCAATCACTTATGCGGTGCTAACACCCTAAGAACAGTTGCGAGCTTCTTTGAAGGATGTCTTTAATCTTAACATGATAAGCCCGAAGATAGAAGCGAGCTAAATAAATGTTCGTTAAGTTTACCAAAGTAAATATCTTTATGTTAGGTTGCTGAAAATGAATTTGTCGGAGCTGCGTATGCATTGCACGGCATTCGAATCTTTGGACAGAGTTGCCATTGATGTCGTGCTAGCAACACTCGGTGCCTTAGTTGAAGCTTGGCAGGAACAACAAGCTGACATCGAGAAGAAAAAGCAAGACGATGAAGCGTTATATGTAACGAAGTAAGTATATTGTGTATTTTTTATGCATATAACATTTCAATGTTTTTTTTCTCTCGTAATACGTATTTAAAAAGTTAACGCATTAGTCACAAACTCAATTCATTGCTTTACTATAATTCGATTTTTGGAGGTTGAAACGGTAATCTTCATATATAGAAAGCATTACTTTACAAAACAACTACAAAATAAATTTTAAGCTTTAATGATACAACTTAAATTATAGATCGAAATGCGTTGATGAGGATGACGACGCAATAGCCGAGCGAGAGATCAAGGAAATGTTCCCATCATTCTCAGATACTGATTTTGCCGAGTTCAAACAACCGAGCTTAGAGCAGATACCATCTAAACTCCAAGAAAATAAGTGCAAACCAAAATATGCAATTACAGCTGATGATGTATCGGTAGTTTACAAATGGCATTCGAGTTTCATGCGTGACATGACGAGAGCGGAATGGCTGCCGATCCCGAAGAAGGTGCTAACTAATGACGTCATTAGCCCGA
The DNA here is from genome assembly GCA_963935595.1 of Schoenobius gigantellus. Lineage (NCBI taxonomy): Eukaryota > Metazoa > Arthropoda > Insecta > Lepidoptera > Crambidae > Schoenobius > Schoenobius gigantellus. The sequence continues at coordinate 13,540,263 of OZ012559.1, read as the reverse complement.
CTTTGCAAAGATATTCCATGTTTGGTCGTATAGTGGACAATGCTTGGGAGGCGTTGGATGCTGATATAGAGGGTGCAGTGACGCCAGGTCTCCTGATGATTATGTCTCAGATTAAAGACAATGTTGATGGAAATGGTAAGTCTTAATAAAAAGTTCTATAATCTCGCGGCCTTATTAATAAAAATTTTACTCCTTGGATCATCCTCGGATTAGTTACTCCGTATTTTGTCTTATTTTGACATATGACAGCCAACATACATTAACTAAATAACGCCAAGATTATAAAAATACACTCAAACCAACTACAGAATTATCAAAAACAATGATATTCTAATCTAATCTAATTCTAAACAAAAATCTTAAAACAAAAAACCGTGTTTATATTGGCCATTACAAGAAGCGAAGATTTTTCAAACAAAGAGATTTTTCTAATGAAAGATTGGCAACCTATGGATTATTGGTCAGGGATTACTGTAGAAGAAAAATAATTTCCTTAACAATTATTGTAACTTCAATAATATGATAATAAAAAATCTAATTACCATTTTAAAATTATCGGTAAAATTTTAAGTATTAATTTTACTAATTGAAACCTTAAATTCAAGAAAGGTATATTTCTTATTTTCGTAAAATGCTTTCCCTTCTTAGTGAGAAGTTTTCAATGTTGGCAACACTTCTGAAATATCAGAATTCCGTCGAATTAAAAATCAGACTGTAGTAAAATCTAATAATTCACATTGTTTCACAATTTAAAAGGATTTCGAATATCATTTAGTTTTATTAACAGTTTTTTGTAAACTTAATATAGTGAAAAAGTGAAAAGGAAATAACATGATTCGTACATTTAAATTATTTAAACAATCCTTTCAGATGGCTCTAATGCAAAAATCGATTTTTACAATTCACCATGGGTGTCGGAAACGAAACAATGTGTACCCCTCCTGCTGAAAGTCAAAGAAACAACTAATAAGCTGCTCGACGAATGGCCAGATTTTCCGTCACTAAAAGAGGTGAGTACAGTCAGGCCGTCAATATTACATTGTATTCTCAGTAAACACTTCTCTATAAAAACTTGTTAATAAAATAGTGCAAATCCTGAGCACCATATAAATTATGATGAAAAGGAGATGGTAACCAATTTTTCGTAAAGATATCTTCATATGAAAACGCAAACTTATTGATTTTCCTAATAATTTGGTCGATTAACGCGGTAATTTGATTTTTAATTTTTGTTTTAACCGGAAGCCATTTTGAAAACTATGTCATAAGTAGTCTGTGGTATAATGAACAAAGTTGAACAAACATCAACTGGTCGAAAAAAGGCAGCAGTAGGTATAATATTTATCACTCTTGGAAAGATTCTTGTTGTTTGTTCTTTTTGCTCAGGACCATTGCTCAATAAACAAAGCCGTCTATGGGTTAAGGAGAAAGAACATAAAGTACAGGTGCGAAGTTGATATTGCTCCCTTTCAGTATGATGGTATGCAGCCAGCTAACAACTCCAACAGGCACGTCAACCAGTAGGAATCTACAACTAAAAATGTGAAATTATTTTAAATACAATAGTAACCCATATTAGTACCTCATTTCAATGTAATTCAAATGTATGATGCTTACCTGTCTTAGACTGATGACATTTGTGATGTGATTTCTTTCTGCACCATCTGGTAATCTATGATATCGTCTTGATGAGAGAGATATACACATCAGACAATTCGCCATTGTGAAAACAAAAAAAAAATGGATATCTTTATTGTAGCAATGAAAATAAATCTATGAAATCGCGATAAGGGCTAGTTTTTCTTTTTTTTATATGTAAGAATGTGTAATCATTCCTATTAAGTATGTTAAACGATCATTTAAAAAGTATTAAATTAGTAAAATTAATACGTAGGTAATTTCCGTTGAGTTAGAAATGAAAATACTTATCCAACAATTCGGCTATTCTTTACTGAATCCAAAACAACAGCATCAAATCGTATAGCAGTATGGGTATTCATACATTATATTCGCCAGAGAAAGTCCAAAACTTCGTGTTTTGTACAAGGTTGAATGGCCAGGGTAAAATGAAAACAAATCCACCTAAAACATATAAACAATTGAAACATTCAGGCTCAAAACGGAAGGCAACATAAAGTGATTATTTAATTTTATTTTAATATTATTATTCTGTGAAAGGCGTTATTAAAGTTGACATTTGTTTTTTTTTAACACGGCATCGGCTATTCCGCTATTAATCAGGCAGTCAGGCAAGCTGTTGTTACCAGTTCATGAATGTAAGCATTTTCTTTATTATTTTATTACCTCTGTTTAAAAGAATTAAGATTTTTTTCAAAGATATCACGTTAATCCCTATATTTTTCTCAATACTTTGTATAGGCGTTCGTAATTGGTATTTTGCTAACATTCATGTTGCCGTTATGCGTAGTTGGTGTTTTGCTAAAGTGTTTTTTTGCGTAGATTTGGTATTTCGCGTTTGTGGTCTTATGCGTGTAAACCTTCATGAGTGGTTCCAAAATTATACCATCTTTTTGCGGATTACTTACGAAGATATTTCCTTTTTCTTTTGTTTTGTTGTATATCTTGCAAAGTTTAAACTCTTTGGTCTCGCACATGCGAGTACGATGCTAAGTAAAAAGCGGCGTTTTTAAAATTTTTTTTTTGATAATATTGACTGCATTCCATCCGTGGAATCGATTCTATTCCCGATTCTGAATAAACAAATTTCAGCAATTTGCGTAATTTCATTAACACGTTGCATAAGGTGTTGCAAAAAGCTGTGAAGGTTGTTTATGTTTACACCTGAACAAGTTTCACTATGAAATCAACGAAATTACAAAAGAAAACAGCTGTTATAATCAAAAGTTCACAGAAATGTATAACCTTTTTAAATATTATCCCATCTCTTGGAACACTTTTACATGATACATTCAATATTTTTCACACTCACACCAATTATTTTCTAGCCCATAGTATCATTAAGGACAGGGACAGGTTATAGCGGGTCAATCATACAAAATTCTTTCAGTCTTGCGAACGCGCTTTACATACCCTGCGTTCCAGATAAAGCACTGCTACTTTCTGAGGCTAACATCTGATGTTAACTTCGTTTTGCGTTTCTTTTAAGAAATGTTGACATTTTTAGCCGCGCTAATTGTTACAAATGAAACGCAAAGTACTGATTTTTCGTGCTGAATTTTGACACCTCACTTACTTAGTCCAGCCACTTAAATTTTTTTATAATATAAATCATAATTGGCTAATATTATAAATATCTTTCAATTTTTTTCTTAAATCCGCTGAAAATCCTTTTTGATTCATGAAAAAAAGATTCCAAATGTCAAATTTGAAAGCTGTCAAAAAGTGGTATCAGAGGACCCATCTATTAGCATGGGTATTTGATGCTAGCATTTCGTGTTAAAAATGCTTAAATGAAACGCATGACAACCAGCAAGAAAAACTAGCATCACCGGCTAATGAAACGCAGAAATGCTAAAAATGTTGGTATTTATGGCTAAAAATGCTTATCTGGAACGGGCCGATACTAAAACGTTTGGTTACAGTCATATTGATATATGGCAATTACGTAAGCATTACCTACCAATTTAGATCGAGAGACTCTTTCGTTTCAGATCATAGTAGTCGTGAACAGAATACTGAGCTTCTCAGTGTCAAGTCCGGTGTCGAGGTACCTTACCGGCTTGGAGCTACTTCGAGACAAGATAGAGGAGTGGAACAAGAACGCGCACAAAGGGAACAACATGATCGAAGAGTCGCTCGCTGTAGGCCAGCAAATCGTAAACTGGAGGAAATTGGAGATGGGCCATTGGAAGGAGTGTCTTAACAGTCTGTATCAGAGGTGAGTGACGTTTATTTTCGAAATCAAAATAGTCTTTATTCAAAGACTTGGTGGACAGCTCATTTGATTCGTCCACATTTTTTACCTCCCGTCCATTTAGGACATCTTATAGCTGATAAGAAGATTTTGAGACGTCACTCCACTTTCGTCTTTCGTATGTGTTGATCGAAGTCGTAAATTACCTATGTGACACATTAATTTTTCCGGTAATTTGTTCATTTAGTAAACATAAAACTATCAATTACAAGAAATATCTTTACTTTTTTTATAATAGCATCTCAAGATTGAAATACATCTTAATCGAGCTATTTTGACATTCCATGTCTACATTAAACATCTATTAAGACTATCTATTAAGATCTATCTCATTCTTGGGATGCATTTATTAATATGAGCCTTTTCAAAGCGTGACTTTGAAAGACTTGAAATCAAAATTAGGCATTTTTTTCTACTTTCTTCATAAAATCATAAAAGCAAAGCCTAATTTTTTGATATTTTTTAATTAAATATATATTACGCAAAATATATATAAAATTATTTATACATACATAAAATCAAATACATTTTACAATATTTAACCTTAAATTACTGTGCAATGTAATAACATATTATATGACATTTTAATTTTAACCATTTTAATACATTATTTATTTATTTTGCTTCTGATAGTTCAAGCTTGTGTGCACAATGAGTGTTACGGGTATAGTTTGTCGATTAAATGTGTTTACATGGCATATTTAGTATTTTTTTTTAAATTTTACATACTGCTAACATTATTTTCTGTGGTACTCGTGCTGTCAGTGACGTTCATCATCATCATCTCAGCCGCACGACGCCCACTGCTGGGCATAGGCCTCCCCCATGGATCTCCACAACGATCGGTCCTGTGCTGCCCGCATTCAGCGTCTTCCCGCGACCTTTGCCAGATCGTCGGTCCACCTGGTCGGGGGCCTACCCACTGAGCGTCGTCCGGATCGTGGTCGCCATTCGAGAACCGTTCGGCCCTAGCGGCCATCGGTTCTTCTCGCTATGTGTCCCGCCCACTGCCACTTCAGCTGAGCAATCCTTCGAGCAATGTCGGTTGCTTTAGTTCTCCTGCGGATCTCCTCATTTCGGATCCGATCACGCAGGGAGACCCCAAGCATTGCTCTCTCCATTGCCCGCTGAGCGACCTTGAGCCTTCGGACGAGACCCATAGTGAATGGCCACGTTTCACTTCCGGCAACACACACTGGTCAAAGACTTTCGTCTTGAGACACTGAGGTAATTTGGACGCGAAGATTTTTCGTAGCTTCCCGAAAGCTGCCCATCCGAGCTGGATTCGACGAGAGATCTCTTTCCCGAAGTTGGACTTACCTAACTGGACTATCTGTCCCAGGTATACATAGCTGTCAACAACTTCAAGTGTAGTGTTCCCAATATTAACTGGAGTGGGTACAACATGGGCATTCGACATGATTTTTGTCTTATCCATGTTCATTTTAAGACCCACTCTTTGGGAAGCACTACTGAGATCTCCGAGCATGGTGTTCAGGTCTTCCAAGGTCTCAGCCATTAGAACTATATCATCGGCAAAACGGAGGTGTGTTAGGTACTCGCCATTAATGTTAATGCCGTATCCTTTCCAATTCAGAAGCTTGAAAATATCCTCCAATGCAGCAGTAAAGAGTTTTAGAGAGATAACGTCTCCCTGTCTTACACCTCGCTGCAATTGGATGGGATTAGAGCTCTGGTTCTGGAGTCGGACCGACATAGTGGCATTTCCGTATAGGACCTCTATGTACCTATAGTCCACTTGGCTCCTTTGGAGAGACTGCAGCACCGCCCATGTCTCGATCGAATCGAAGGCTTTCTCATAGTCCACAAACGCCAAGCAAAGTGGCAGATTATACTCCTCGGTCTTCTGTATAACCTGCCGCAGCGTATGGATGTGGTCTATGGTACTATAGCCTTTTCGGAAACCGGCTTGTTCGGGAGGTTGGAAGTCGTCAAACCTGCGAGCGAGACGATTCGTAATGACTCTCGAGAACAACTTATAAACATGAATCAAGATTGAGATCGGCCTATAGTTCTTCAAGAGTGTTTTATCACCCTTTTTGAAGAACAGGATGACCTCACTCTCACTCGTTACTGTGAGTGACGTTACTGTGATGTAAATATTTTCGATTTTCAATATTCTGAGTGGTAACCCCACTCAGAATATTGAAAATTTTTAAGTAGGGTTTTTGAAAGTCCTTATTATTTTTCCATGTAAACATTTAATCGACAGACTATATCTATGGGCTCCTTCCCTCTTATCCGCCCTAGCCCAGCGTGGAAACGGCTGAAATCTACCATGCTTAGATTAGGCCTAAGCCCAAGAGTGGGTGTACTATGCCTGAAGTAATAACAAACCAATGCATTCAATTTTGTAGCTAATTATATATTTCACCAATTCTAGAAAGCAAGCTGAGGCCCATAAGTACTGGTTCTACTTATACAATGTAATTAAGTCGTACTTGGATGTGAATGGGGAAAGTGAAGCCGTGTCGGCGAGTCGGGTGATAGCCGTGCTCAAGGATTTTATGGAAACATCGAATCTCGCCGAATATGAAGTCAGATTGGACATTATTTACGTTTACCACTGTCATTTGGTCCATTTAGAAGCAAGCAAAAGAAGGGGTAAGATTTTTGTTATAAAATATATTTTTTAAATAAAAGTAATTACAATCGTCGGTTAAATGTTCGAAGCTTCATTATCAAAGACTTTTGATATGGTCCGCTTCTCTTCTTTATCAACTTGCCAATATGTATTCTTGTAACAACTTTAGTTATCTATACAAATAAATAAATTGAAGTGTCTGTTTGTAATGTCAAAATAACAAGTTTTTACTAAATGGCTATGAATGTATATCGCGTACCAATAACAAAAACACAATTTAAAAAATTGTTGTCTGTCTGTCTGTTTGTTCCTGCTAATCTCCGGAACGGCTGGACCGATTTTGACGGGACTTTCACTAATAGATAGCTAATTATATAAGGTATAACATAGGCTTATCAAGATCTTAAACAAATTACCTACAAAAATTAAAATGCTGCCAAAAGTTACTATTCCACGCGGACGAAGTTGCGGGCACAGCTAGAATGATAATAATGCATAACATATACTGTGAATTTAGCATATTTGGTGTAATAACAACAAGCGGATGGATTTTTAAGTATGTGCAGTCGGTGCATTTTTAAACTAAACGAAACTGGCTTTCAATGTGGGATTTTTTTTTAGATTTTAGTACAAAATGGAATCACTATAAAAATAGTTATCAATATGTTTCCAAATGGTTTCAGATGAATTACTCTCCATACTGTGGAACACCTATAACTATTACTCGCAGTTCAGTGCGCAAGTTGCGTCACATATTAAGGAAAAGCGTGCGCCTATAGAAAAAAAGCTGCGCGATTTCGTTAAAATTTGCACATGGGACAGGGATCTTAGCTACTGGAGCGTGAAGGACACTGTCGATAAAGCGCACAAAGCGCTACACAAACACACCAAAGAGTTTGAGGTACGTAATAGTACATTACTGCAGAGGCCGGGAAGTTAGGGATTGCCGGACGAGTAATGCTTTCAAACCATACGGAAACTCAAAGCATTCATCTCACCTGATGGTAACTGACGATAAGGCCGAAAATGGAAGAGGACTTCATCTGGACTCCTCAATAACTGAGGTACTGGCTATCTCACCTCCAATTGGCTAGATGACTAAAAAATTTTTTTTTTTGACTATTGACTATTTTTTACTATTTCATTAACATTTTTTGTTTTGAGTAATTTTTTTAGATGAGTTCTAAAAGAATTATATACTTTTTAATTGAATCATCTTACCCAGATGATTTTTCAAAATTTTCAACAATAAATAATATTACTAACGATTATAATAGGTTGGGGAAAAAGTTTCTTCGCATTTTTTAAGAAAATTCAAAACATTTTTTAATATAGTTTAATATAGTATTTTAATTTTAATATAGTATTTACATTTAACTAAAGTATGTAGGTACCATTTTGTTCGATAACTTTTTGCCATCTTGTAGGTAGGGACATGATCCTATTGCTATAGAAATTTTGGGACTTCTGGTCAAAATACCGCGACAAGTGGTTTTGGCAGTCCTCTCGTGATGTTAACCTGACACTGCCTAAAGAATTCTGAAGAGACCGAAACAGGTGGAAATCTGAAGGTGCAAGGTCAGGACTATACGGCGGATGCATTAACACCTCCCAGCCAAACTCTCTTAATTTTTGCTGAGTGGCTAAAGATGTGTGAGGTCTAGCGTTATCATGATGAAAAACCACACCCCTTCTGTTGATTAATTCCGGCCGCTTTCTCTCAACTTCTTGCTTTAATCTCATCAGTTGTTCGCAGTAGAGTTCAGAATCGATGGTCCTGCCTGGTGGTAACAGCTCATAATGAATAATGCCCTTCCAATCCCACCACACACACAGCATCACCTTGTTGCGAGTTAACCCGGGTTTCGCCACAGTCTGTGAAGCCTGACCGGCCTTTGACCACGACCTTTTTCGCACGTTCTTGTCGTACGCGATCCACTTTTCATCACCAGTTATCAGCTTCTTCAAAAATGGTTCGGTTTCATTACGTCGTAATAAAGAATCACAAATGAGTACACGGTTCATTAGGTTTCTTTCAGTGAGCTCGTGAGGTACCCAAATGTCGAGCTTTTTTGTGTACCCAGTTTTTTTCAAATGCGCCAAAACTGTTTTGTGGTCAATTCCCAGTTCTTCAGCTACGTCGTAACTACTGACATGCCGATCTTGCTTCACTTTTTCAAAAATGGCATCCATTTTATCTGTAATAGGGCGACCAGAGCGACGTGCATCTTTGACATCAAAATTTCCGGATTGAAAACGCTTAAACCAAATTTGTGCTACTCTCACAGACACTGCACTAGGTCCATAAACATCGCAAATTTTTTTCGCGGCTTGCGTTGCATTTTTACCTTTTTTGTAGTAAAATTTTAAAATGTATCGAATTTCTTCATTAGATTCACTCATCTTGGCGGTACGAAAAACAAATGAAAATCACACATTTTCCTAATTTGAATTTGGAATTATGTTCTTTAAAATTTAAACTTTCAATGATACCAAAACCAGCCAGATACAAATAGTATAGCCAAAGAGATTTTATTACAAGTTTATACATACTATAATGCGAAAAGACTTTTTCCCCAACCTAATATATAAATAAAACATTTCGATCAATGCCAACTTAAAGAAAAAACACTTGTTAATTTTCTGTCACTGAGTTGGTATCGATTGCACGCATCACACGAAAACATTACTTTTGAGAGTGCTCGATTGTGCGAAGTGTTGCTGTAGTTGAAACATTCAACGTTATGGCCGGTACACACATTGTTTAGTGTTTAGTGCGAGTGGCTTGTTTAGTGTTAAGTGTTTAGTAAAAAACACGTTCGGACAGCTTCTGTTTAGTTTTAAGTGTTTAGTGTTAAGTGTTTAGTGTTTAGCGAATAGGAACGCGTTCTATTTTTTCTGCGAGTCGCCCCTCCCGCTCTCCCGCCTTCACCCCTCACTTAACACTAAACACTCACTAAACACGTCTGGACAGATCTGTTTAGTGTTAAATCCATATAATGAACAAATAAACTAAACACCGTTTACTAAACAGTGTATGGACAGCACCTACTAATCACTTAACACTAAACAGTCTACTAAACACTAAACACTAAGCACTTAACTAAACAAAGTGTATACCGGCCATTAAGCATTATGCCGCATAATGCGCTCTAGTGCTGTAATGGCCGGTATACACTTTGTTTAGTCAAGTGCTTAGTGTTTAGTGTTTAGTAGACTGTTTAATGTTAAGTGATTAGTAGGTTCTGTCCCTACACTGTTTAGTAAACAGTGTTTAGTTTATTTGTTTATTATATGGACTTAACACTAAACAGATCTGTCCAGACGTGTTTAGTGAGTGTTTAGTGTTAAGTGAGGGGTGAAGGCGGGAGAGCGGGAGGGGCGACTCGCAGAAAAAATAGAACGCGTTCCTATTCGCTAAACACTAAACACTTAACACTAAACACTAAACACTTAACACTAAACAGAAGCTGTCCGAACGTGTTTTTTACTAAACACTTAACACTAAACAAGCCACTCGCACTAAACACTAAACAATGTGTGTACCGGCCATAATTGGAAAACTACCTCAGTCATCATCCCAATTGTCGGAATACAACAATGTTATTAATATTGTTACTATGGCGACAAACTTCGATAAGTGGTAGCTAGCCAAGCTGACTCAGAAGCCCAACCACCAACGAAATCAAGCAGAAAATCTTATGCCATTACATCAAGCAGAAAATCTTATGCCATTAAATCAAGCAGAAAATCTTATGCCATTAAATCAAGCAGAAAATCTTATGCCATTAAATCAAGCAGAAAATCTTATGCCATTAAATCAAGCAGAAAATCTTATGCCATTAAAGGGAATCGGACCCCGTACCTCTATATCAATGCCTGGTCTCAACCATCTAAGCTACGTGTGCGGTTAAACAGTTAGGTTGGATCAGATTCGTGTAACGTATCGCATGGATGTACTGTCCATACTAATATTATAAATGGGAAAGTGTGTGTGTGTTTGTTTGTCCGTCTTTCACGGCAAAACGGAGCGACGGATTGAAGTGATTTTTTAAGTGGAGATAGTTGAACGGATGGAGAGTGACATAGGCTACTTTTTGTCTCTTTCTAACCCCCCACTTCCCTAAAATGGGGGGTCTAAGTTTGTATGGAGCATTCCGCAATTTTCAAGGTAGAAAGCTAAAAATTGGTATGCAAACTATTTGTGACTAACAAAAAAATTGTGCATATTTTTTTTTTGGAAATCTGCCCCCAACCCCTTAAAAGAGGGGGTGAAATTTTATATGGGACTTTTTGCAGTTTTCAAGGTAGGAAGCTAAAAATCGGTACACAGACTCTTTGTTACCAATGAAAAATACCTGCCTCATTTTTTTTGAAATCTTCGGTGTTACCCCGAATTTAACGCGAGCGAAGCCGCGGGCAAAAGCTAGTCAACTATATACTGATCAAAAAAAAGTATGCAATAAGGCCTTTGTCTTAATTTCAGAACGTTCTCAAAGAGAACGTGTCCGTTTGCCTCACGGATAACAGCACTGACACCGGTGTGGAACATGTGGGTATATGGGACAGGCCGAAGCGTCCAACAAGCGCTGCAACTCCAACGGGCGGCGCGTATTTGATCGACACACAGAATTTTCTGCTGCTTGTCAGAAACGTTAAGGTATGTTTAATCCCTTCAATATCTATCATCATCATTACAACTCATATACGTCCCCACCGAGGGGCACGAGCCTTTTTTTTATCATCACCACAGCTCATATGCGTCCCCACCGAGGGGTTCGAGCCTACCCTATGTTAGGGTGATTAGGCCTTAGTCAACCACGCTGGCCCAGTGCGGATTGGTCGACTTCACATACACCATTGAATTTCTTCGCAGATGTATGCAGGTTGCCTCACGATGTTTTCCTTCACCGTAGGAGCGTCGGATAAATGTACATATGAAATTCGAAACGAAAAACACATTGGTACATGGCGGGTCTCGAACCCTGACCCCCCGATTGGAAGGCAAGTGCCGAGTCCACAGCGCCACCGACGCTCCTTTTTTTTATATAGTAGGGAAAATACATTTACGGTATTCAACAAAGGCAAGTCCTAGTCAGTCAAGACTGACTAGGACACCCCAAGGATATGCCGGACTCGGGTAGAAGACCCAATACCGGCTAAAAACCCTCCAGATACTTCTACCTCCGTAGAGACACAATCGGAATCGGCGTTAGTCATTCCCCGATTGTGCCCCCTGGAGGGGAGGGGCACGAGCCTACCCCAACCAGTTATGGTAGGGCGATTAGTCCTAAGTCAAACCACGTTGGCCCAGTGCGGATTGGTTGACTTCACATACCTTTGAATTACTTCGCAGGTGTATGCAGGTTTGTTATTTCTAAGGAACTTTCACTTTTAAGAGGAATTCATAATGGGACTTTTTCCATACTACTGCTGTCCCCTGGATAATGGCAATTGTTACTGTATTTTTTCCAAATAATGTCTATGTCCTCTATTGGCATGTTACATTGTTTTCCTTTTTTATTAAGTTAATTACTAATGGAGATCTTCAGACCTTCAAAAACCTAAAAAAATTGGCCTCATTTTTCGCGGTATTCCAACATTCTTACGAGATTATATGCTTAAGTGAAACGCAGTTACACACCCTTTCTTCAAATTTATGCAAAAAAGTAATTAAATCGGCCTATTTATTTATATATTCTTTAGTACATTGGTGTACAAGGCGGACTTAATGCCAAAGGAATTTTCTGCCAGTCGACCTTAGGGTGAATCTGAGAATCATGAGGTAGATGTAAAAAATAAATGTGACTAATAAATTCGATGAACACTATTATAAAATAAAATTACACAAACTATAAATATAAAATAATAAATACACTATACTATGTATACAAATATATAATAATAAATTATAATAAAATATAATTATATATACATATTATGTAATGTCCTCCTAACTGATATTCGGTCACGGCGGCCAATCTCAACAGAGACTAGCCATCTGCGCAGGAGATATTATAGTGCACAAGTGACTGCGCAAACGCAAGTGCACTCTCTGTTCCTTCACTCGTCTAGTCCGATGGGACGGTTAACCGACACGACCGGAGCGAGATCAGGCGCAGGACCTACTGTTTAACGTGCCTTCCGAAGCACGGAGGAGCTTGAGGTGTTTCGTATTTTGGTCACCCATCATAAGACTGACCACAGCCAACGTTGCTTAACCTTAGCAATCGTTCGCTGAGCGCACGCGTCAATGCGCCACCAAGCTCCTCAAATATTATATAATAAATATATATCGCCTAATAGTATGATAATTGAATCTGCATCTGGTCGAGTTTTAGAGGAGAAAACAGGGGACTACGAAACGTCTATTTTGTGTACTTTTCATTTTGGTATCATCTTCGATCGATTAGTTTCTGATTTTTTTTCTTAAGAAATTCAGACATAAGCCTAAAATTTTAATCGTTTCTTGACTAAATTTTGTTAAGTAAGCCTAAAATGTTTTTTTTTGTCAATGCTCACGCTGATCACGGTACGCAGTGCGCAATAATGAAGGTAATTAATGATTTTACGCACGCATATTTTTAGAATCTTATACGCTAGATTTATGTATTGTTACAATATGATGCTGTAGATGCTTTCAAGTTATAATATGTATATATTTATGTTGTAAAGTAGCAAGTAAGTATGTAGACATCACGTTATAATTGTGTATGTGGTAGTGAAGGCAATTGAGGGGTTTATTTAGTTACATAAAACATCACTTATTTTTTAGATATGTAGGTCGCATGCTTTGAGCATGCGTTGTTTTCCTAGTACAGTGTATTTCTGGTATTTAAAGTATTTCTCTGACTAGTTGTAGTGATTTGTTCAATTGTAGTAAGGGCACTTGATCATTTCTTACTTATTATCCTTTTTCTAAATGACCAATTCTTACTTTTCAGAAATACTTGGACCAAGCCGAGCAGCCCTGTAAGACGATCCCAGAAGGATCACTTCTATCGAAGGTGTCCAGTTTGCTGAACAAATCCAAAACACTATGCAAGGACACCATTGCGAATACAGGATATCCCTCCCACGTGCAAGCTTTAGACGACTTCGTGACGCTGGTTATTGAGACGAGCTCTCATCTCGGTTCCTTAGAGGTATGTATGGATTGATTTTTTGATAATTGCTCATGGGCGCAAAGTGTGAATCTTAAAAATAATAACATTTTTTTTTTCATTTATGTTAGTATCTTAGCTGGACAACCTCCTACCATTTAATCCAAAGTTTGTTGTTATCATAAAAATATAGTACATAATTGTGTTACATCAGTAAGGTATAATAAGATGGTAGGTCCTAGTGGACAGAGGGAGATAGCCAGTTCTCTGATTGAAATTTTTCAATTCCAAATAGCTGGGTATCTTCTCAATCGATTCTAACACCTATACAGGTAGACGCAACGTTGCCGAAGGAAAAGCAAATATCTCAAGCGAAGAGCTTTGTACAGCAAAAGAGAAAGGCATTAGCGGATTTATTCAAGTACTTGACTAAAATGGGCCTTAACTACCGCACAGGCCTCGTAATTCTTGCTGCTTCAGCTGAAGAATTATATGATTTCACCATACAGCCCATCGATTTGGACGCAACTATGAGCTACCACAAAAGCAGGTTAGTTTTGTTTGTTGTAATAATGAACTTCTTCATAGAAGCGTAACGGATCTAGAATAGCTAGAATAGATGTGTAATTTTTTCTTCTGAATTTGGGTAATCACTGACGTTCTCGATAGCGTAGATCTTTTAGCAATGTGTATAAGGATTTTGCCGAAATACCTCTCGCGCCCACTTCTGCCGAATATGAGTGAACATAATATCCGTTTTTTGTGATATCATTGGTAAGATATGTCCTTACAATACTGGCGTAGTGGGCCGGACAACCACCCATCTGTACGAACATTCCATGCCGTATAGTCTATAGGCTATCTATATGCCGTAAAGGCACATCCTCTAATAATAACGGCAGCTCATAACACAGCAGTGATTCCTTCCCCCGAACATAGAATTTGACGAAACGGGTCCCCTGGTCAAGATTCTGATAGAAAAAGGGGAATGCCCAAAATATACCTGTAATAGACAGATACCGTAACTAATCCAAAAATCTATTCAAAATAAATCATGAATAATGACAGTAATCTTTTATCTGTTCAACTGGTTCAACTAGGGTAAAAATATTATTATATTGTTAGTATTTTTGCTGTAGTGTATTTGCGGTTATGTAAATCGCCATGTTTCGTTCTTTGAATGACATTCCCTGCGGTCCGAAACACATAACAGCGCTCGCAGTGCTTACGATCATAATCACCCGATCCAAATAAAAAAACGCACTAAAGTTGCTAACAGAACTATCAGCATGCTTATGATTTTGAATCAGTGTTTTGTACAAGTTCTTTTGTTTTGTGGATTTTTATTAGCAGTTTTCGGACCGCAGTCATACCGGATAAAATATGGAATGTCACTTTCATCTCTCCTTAGTCTGTGGTCACTTTCATAATTCATTGTCACGTCGTCACGCATTCGCTTACTATTCCACAAACTAATATGTGAACAAATTAACTCCTTTCGTTTGCGACTTGGGTTTCTACAGATTCTTCTGCGATTATATCTAAGATTTTGTTCTCTCTTCACACGATAACTATTTGCAAACACGGGTTAGACCTGCTTAACACGACAACTTGGCGTTTTGTTGATAAACATTGAATATGTCAATGTTGATAACTGACTTGAACCTGCTTTATACGACAACTCGGATTTTTTGGATTTGTGCTGCTAACCACATATCTTCTTCTTTTATACAGGGTGTAACTGAACACCCCAATAACATTTAAGGGTATGTATCCATCAGAAGTAGAGATTCTGTAGGAAAAATATTAGGGCTAACAAACCTACTTTTTTCCCCATACAAACTAAATAAATTATTTTTTGGTATTGAGTGCTGACAACCCTACGTAAACGTACGAGGAATACTACGCTCATGTCATACAAACTAAATAAATTATTTTTTGGTATTAAGTGCCGACAGCCCTACGTAAGCGTAGGAGGAATACTACACTCACGTCTGTCACGTGTCATTTTGTGTTTAATTTTTTTCGTGTTAAGAGCTGATTATGGTTGTCACTTGAAAGTTTTTGCTTTCAGTTTAAAATCAAATAACTCTGAAAGTATTGGGGCTCCAGGTCTCAGACAAGCACCGAAGGTCCATTTACTATCTAACTTATATGCTCCTTAAATGTTATTGGGGTGTTCAGTTACACCCGGTATATAAAAATGAAACGCTGTGTGTGTCTCGCTAAAACTCAAAAACGGCTCGACAGATTCTTACGAAATTTTCTGTGTATATTTAATTCGGTCCAGAGAAGGTTTATACGCAATTTAATTGGACCCGGTAGGTGGCGCTGTAATCGCCGGGCAGGACAACGTCTGCCGGGCCCACTAGTCTGATATAAAAATGGATTCGAATATGCACTGTGCTAACTGCTATCTCAATCTTAGACGGATGAGACGTAATTCCTTGTCAATACAAAGTGCAGAAGCGCGTACTCCAATAATACAAGAATGGATGTTATCAAAAGCTGCAAGTCCTATTGGGATTCTCACATTTGCCCTCCTGCACAATTCCTGGATGATTTTTTAATAGTTTTTAAAGAATAATAAAACTTTGAGATAAATTATTGTGTTCCTACTTATTGATCGATATTCCTTACTTTGACATAACCTATCTTTTATCAAAATCTTTAAAACTAGAATCTGCCTAGTTTTTGAAGGATAAATTTATTGTTATGGATTTATGTTGAGTTGAGGTTTAATTAGAGGTAGAATTCATCATTGTCCATCTCAGGTATTTTTTTGTATTGAGAATGGGCATTCCTCTTTGCAAAGTTTATGGTACTGCGGTCTCCAACACCTCGTTTCGGATGATCATAGCTATTGTTACAATTGACCTAGAGACGCGATTTATATGGCTTTTGATAGCTGAAATGGTGCAGATTAAACTAAGCACTAGAAGACAATACCATATCGGGAGTATTTTTGTATAAAAATGGGATATAATAAAAAAAAAAACGAAAAAAAAAACGCTTTTATCTCCTTTAACCATCATCAGCCCAATGCAGTCCACTGCAGTGACATAGGCCTCTCCCAAGGCGCGCCACATAGACCGGTCCTCAGTTATGCGTATCCAGTCACTGCCAGCCACTCTACGCAGATCGTCGCACCATCTAGCAACAGGGCGCACCACACGACGTTCCCAAAAAAGGAATCCACTCGAGGACACGTTTACCCCACCGATTGTTAGATCTTCGACAAATGTGACCAGCCCACTGCCACTTCAGCTTGCAAATTCTTTCAACTATGTCAGCCACCTTACGGATCAGTTCATTTCTGATTTTATCCCTAAGAGAAACACCGAGCATAGTTCGTTCCATCGCTTGCTGAGCTACTTTAAGCTTATGGGCCGATCTTACTGTCAGTGTCCATGTCTCGACTCCGTAGGTCATAACGGGCAGGACGCACTGGTTAAAACTTTGGTTTTGAAATTTTGTGGTATCTGCGACGTTAAAATATGTCGCAACTTCCCAAACGCTGCCCATCCCAGCTGAATCCGCCTGTCAATTTCCACCTCAAGATTGTTTTTGCTTAGTTGCAATATTTGGCCAAGGTATGTGTATTTTTAACAACCTCAAGAATGGTATCGTCAACTTTCGTTTGCTCGGGAGCGACGAGGTTATTGAACATGACTTTAGTCTTGTCTAAGTTCATCCCGAGATCAATACGTCTAGAAGCAGCATTCAAACTGTGCAGCATTGTTTGCAGGTCTTGCAGCGATTCCGCCATAATTACTATGTCGGCGAAACGCAGATGGGAGATGCGTTCGCCATTTATATTGATGCCCTGTCCTTCCCAGTCAAGCGTCTTAAAAACGTCTTCCAGTGCTGCTGTGAACAGTTTCGGGGATATTACATCCCCCTGTCTCACACCACGACGCAGTTGGATTGGTCTTGTTTGTCTATTATGTATATGGACAGTCGTCGATGTGGTCTTATAAAGGCTTTTCAGTACCTCAATGTATCGCCCGTCAACTTGGCTTCGCCGCAAAGACTCCATAACTGCCCAGATCTCAACAGAGTCAAAGGCCTTCTCATAGTTCAGAAATGCAAGACACAGGGGCTGATTGTATTCCTGTGTCTTTTCTAAGATCTGCCGCATTGTGTGGATGTGATCAATAGTGCCATATCCCCGTCGAAATCCTTTAATCCTCTGTCATTAATTGTGTGTGATAATAATTGACAAAATTTGTATTTTGACAGCACCATTGATCTTTAGGGATCACGTTTGCGTTTATTTCATTGATATTTGTCTATTCATTCAAGAGTTAATAACGGTTTATGCACGTCAGGTTCGCAAAAAGGGTAAAAAATTTAATGGCCTTAAAAATACAAAAAAAATGTGGGATGTTTTTTTCTATTTTTTATCACTAAAATACAAGGTAGTGGGCAAAAGGGGATCCCTTTTGCCCCCTACCTCGTATGTGCACTTGATGCAGAAACACACTGTATATTTTCTTTAGCGAAATTCTTATTGAATAAGTATTGAAAGTATAATACGTACGTGATGTTTTTAAAAAGGAATGAAGTCTTCTTTCAGTAAAATTTTCTATCTACAGTACTTAAGGTACTTTCCCTACATGTGGCATCGCCGTGGGACGTCCTGTATATTTCTGTATTAAAAGGAATCCGGCGAAAAAGGCCTTAATTATCCTGTTTGCTATGTGGCCATGCTACTGGGGCTGGATTAAATGAAACAAGTGGTAATATAATAATGTTTATATCTCTAGTTCACCTTGGTAATCCACGCTGGTGAATTCGCGGACCGATTATACAAAATATCTAGAAAATACACTTAGGCAAATTTTCCTCAGTAGACGCTGTGACACCACCCTCGGTCTCCTTTGGTCTGGATGCGAAAAGTACTTCCAGAAGAGTATCGCTCGACATCGCTTTTTGTCGATTGCTCTGCAAGCGCCCCATCAGGATCTCGGCATTCAAAATATTGAGAGGTGCAAGGGGTTCGCAGCTCAGTTAATGGTGAGTGTAGAGATCAAATTTTGATTAAAATATTCCTTCCTGATGTTGGCAACTGAGTTAATGTTATATTTTTTTTATTAACATATGAAAAGAAAATTTGGAAAATTAACATGAACGGAAATTACAAATTTTGAAACTTTGAACCAAAACAGTCAATGATATGCAGATGTCATAATTTTATAAAAAATCAAAATTGAATAGTTGTACTTCTTTGTATCTTTAATGAAAATGACAAATACATCTAATTATATTGTAAACAGACAGATATAGATAAATAAGTTATATCAATTGCTTTCAGAAAATAACAAACACGCAAAAGAAATCTATATCGAAGTATTCAAGATATCTTTTTGATTTACGCAAACTCTCAACGAATCTCATGAATGCCTTGGAGGTTGATAGTGGTGATATGAATATATCCAGTATCAAAGAAAAACTAGACATTCTCATTGAATGCTATGCGCTGTGCAGCTTATCACTTGAACAGTTTAAAGTTTTATTAAACTCTTTGCCAGAAAAATCTATGAATGCAAACGAACCGGAATTCGATTCAGTGCTGTCCAATTCGCCAATTGTTCGATGCTACAGAAATAGTGACGAATGGCACGCCTTGAAAAATAAGATAAGTTCGATAACAGCAAATGTTAATAAACAGAAAGCTTCTTTGTTAAAACTAATACATTGTAATCCATGCCACATCAGTAAAATTAAAAATTCTGTGCTAGTCATATCACAAAGTCACATAGACATATGTAAAGAAGCTACTGGCAATCTAGAAGTTATTTTAGAAGACGTAGATGCTATATTACAAATATATCATTTTAAGTTAAAGTATCCTATTGGGGAAACTGTTCCTGAACACCCTATTCTTAGAAGTTTGGTTGATGTAAAATCTTACTTGAAAGAAACTATAAGTAAAGTCAATGATCTAAATGTTGTAAATGATGACAGCATGGAAGAAAATTACCTAGATGCTTTAATTAATGAAAGTGAAGACTTATTAGCATCAATGCTACTAATTATACAGTCTGTTTTCAAAATACATTGCATTTACAAAGAAAGTAGTGAAAATGATGGTTTGTTACATGTTATTGAAAATATTGTTGGTTCGGAAATTATCGAAAGGGATAGAGAGGAGTCAAAAGATATATTAAAAGACAAACATTTGAAAGAACATTTACAGGATAAATTATCAAACGATGCGAAACTTCTCCAGTTGGGAAATATTGTTCATAAAATAGAAAAGTTAACAGCCAATTACATGCAATACATGGTTACATCTAACAATACAGATGAAGGAAAGCAAATAGCTTTAAGAATAGTACCTATTTTAGAACAAACAATTTTGTTTGTGCAATATTTTGTGACACAGAAAGTAGCTGTTCATAGGGTTTCCTGCAAAATGCTTTCTGTTCTTTTAAAGATATTCTCTGATCTGGCAACTAAAGGGTAAGGACATTTTCAAGTATATGTATTTAGTAAGCCATATGATTTTTTGTAGTTATAGTTCAGTTTAAGGTTTGGTATTTAAAATCAACAGATTTTGCAAGCCGTCGGACCTAGACACCGAGGAGGGTGAAGGGGAAGATGGACCTGGAAAGTTATCCAGTGGAACTGGTTTGGGTGAAGGAGAAGGCCAGAAAGACGTCTCCGATAGAATTGAAAACCAGGTTTGCAATCTTCTCAATTTGAATTGTTTTGTTTCAATGTATTTGTATAAACATTGTTTATTCTTATTATAAAAAAAATATCTGATTATGTAATGAGGAGTGTTAAATTAAAAATATTTTTATTTTGAATTAAACAAAATAGGACCAATTGGAAGAAGCTAATCGACCTGGAGAGGAAAGGCAGGATGAAGACAAAGATTGTAAGGAAGAAGAAAAGGGAGTCAATATGACAGACGATTTTGACTCTCATTTGCAGAATCTGGACAAAAATGGTAAACAGGATAAACTATTCTTATAATTCATATTACATTTACAGTTAAAATGTAGGGTTGTTGTATTATTGTAATCTTATTGATGTAACTGAATTTTCAGACGATGATATAGAAGAGGAAGACGATGAAGATGACGTGGATAAACAAATGGATGAGACAGACAATGCTGCTGAAAAGTAAGTTTTTTTTGCTTTTCTTTTTCTCCATCTTCGTCTGAATTTAGTTGAAGGTTAGCTTTTCCAGCCGTCTGCCAAGCTAATCTGTCCTGGGTTTTTCGAGGGTTTAATCTTTGGTTTTATCTTTACTTACAAGTAACATCCATGGAGTTGGGGGATTACCCTGGTGCCTCGCCTCAAAGTTTAAATTATGTGTCTGCACTATTGCAATCGCATCTCAACCAGCTTATCAGACTTGGGTCGGACTCTTAAATTTCCACTCACAAAATTGTTTTGCATTTTGTCCTTAAGAGTCGTAACCGTCATCGTAACGTTCTCATTTCCGCCAAATGCAGTAGTTGAGTTGCACGAGCATTCAGGATTATTATTTTGCTGGATTTTAAAGACGGACAATAAAGGTACTATACACGTTAAGAAGAAGATTCCCATTGGTATTCAAAACTGACCTATTACAAAGATTAGACAATAATTTAATCAATTTGTGTGGAAAAGCTTGCTAGAAAGCATTATCTCGACGCCAATAATACATAGTTGTAATCTGCTTGTTTAAATTTTCAATTCGTTTATAAACACCGTTTCGAGTTTTCTTGTTCATTACTCGGCCGTGATGGTGTTAAGCAGAAACACCTACAAGCTACCACCACGGGCAGTACTTACGACTGCGTTGTCGCAAACCAGCAGTGCTTGTATTGCTGTGTTCCGGTTTGAAAGGTAAGAAATGGCAGTGAAATTACTGGGTACCATGACATTACATCTGATGTCACAAGTGGCAACATACACTGTGGTTCTTGTGGGGGTTGCAGTTTTACTGCGAATCTCACAAGAGCCACATGTATTATAGGAGACTGTTACCACTTACCATCAGGTGGGCAGTTTGCTTTACTTGTATGCCAAGTTCAACACGTTTGTTTCGTTAGCTGTACTGACCGGATCTTTATCGATAATACAACAAGTTGAATGCCATCACTCAATGTGTTTTAGATTAGACCAACAAATCTGGGGATCCGAAGATGAAGATATTGACGAGGATCAAGGGAAAAATGAAAAAGAAGAAAAAGGAACAGGTGAAAGTACAGGTGAAAAAGAGATTGGCGCTAAAGAAGAAGAACAAGGCAAGGATGATGGGTCTGAAGGAAAGGACAAAAAACAAAAGAAAGATATTAATGAGATGGAGGACCAGGAAGTAGACGATGACCATGTAGGTTTATTTTATATCAAACTGTTTGGTTCATTGTATCCATTTAACAAAAAACTTGTATTATTCTAAAAGTTTTTTGTTAAATATGTAAAAGTCATGTATTATTTTAAACAAAACAAAAGAATGCACAAAAAGTTCTCTATCTGATGTGATTTAATATTTGCTTAAAAATTTATAAGTTTGATTTTCAATTTTATTAACCAAACAGTTTTAAAAGCGTAATAAAGAAATGTGTAATATAATTAAAAGCAATATGTGATTAAAATATTTTATTAGATTTGACTTTTTGAATCGTATTCAGGTGGATCCACATCACGGTAGCCATAAACCAATGCCAGAGCCCGAAGATTTTGAACTACCTGATAACACGAATTTAGATGGAGACGAGGAAGGCGATGATGATAAGGTATTTTATTATGTGAGATATTAAATGAGATGTCTACTTGGTTACGATTTGCCTTTGTCACTCAAACAATGTGCTATTTTATGCAGTCACATTGATTGATTCGGGTCAGTTTAATCTAGGATAAGAACTTTTATAAAATAAATCGAGGCTAAGTGAGTGTCTAAGTGTAGTCAAGGTTCTAGTCGTTTGTCTGGAGAACGTGCTTGTAATATTTATGTTATTATTAGATAATATAGATATGTATAAAAAATATTAAGAGTATTACTGGTTGGATTTTTTCTATATCCATTAAGCTATACTCTACAATCAGGTGTATGACTCTTTGAAAATAGGCGTCAATGCAACAATATTACTTGTCGGGGCGAAAATTTAAAAATGCCCAGAAATTTCTAGAGCAAATGATTTTTAATCGTTTCCATTACTACTTAAATGGCTTTTGCAGGAAGGTGAAACAGAAACAGAAAATCCTTTTGAAATCGATGTAACAAAAGATGATATACCAAAAGAACTGGAGGAAACAGAACACGACAAAGAAGAGAAAGACAAAGACCAAAATCATGGTTTCGGTGTATCTAGTGATGAGGAAGAAGGGCAGGAAGAAGAGCAGGCAGAAGAGAATAAAGATACAAATCTCGAGGTATTAAAGTAATTCATTATTATTTAAAATATTATTGCCGTTATCAATATGATAAGGACACAGTATTGCCATATTATAAATTGTATACAAATGTATACTGTAAAATGTGAACATATGTTCGAAACATATTATCAAAACAATCAAACATATTATAATAAAAACAAATCTATAATGTCCGATTAAATTACACTCAGGGACAAATTTAGAGGAACACTACACTTTTTACATAGATTCAAGCTACTTTTACAACATCATATCGATGTGTGATTGACCTTTAATCCGTTTGTTTGATTGTTATCCAGGATTCATGACCAAGGCCATAACGGATAATGACAAAATATCCTTATTTGTGACCTGGAGAAGAATGGTAACTTTTAATGGTGGTCTTTTTTATCACAATCGTACAAGTGTTTTTTTTTTTGTAGCGAATCCGATGGCTAGAAAGCTAGTTAAACTAAATATGGTTTCGTATGCTGAAATACACAGCGTTATCAAAACTAGAAGTGAATTTTCTCATTCCTCTAAATTTGTGTGTATATTACGTCACATACGAATATTTGGTAAACTTCCATTTTATATCTAGGAAGAACAAACCGAGCAGAAAACTGAAGATGTAAACCCAGATGAAAATCAGGACGCAGGAAATGAAGACGGAGAGAAGCCCGACAATCAAGACGAACCGCAAACCGATGATCCAGAACGTTCAGAAGAAAACCAAGATAAAGAGGAGTTACCTAAAAATCCTGATAAGCTTGATGATAATGATGAAACGGAAGAGAAGAATCACGAAGCCAATCCTCAGGCGAACCCTTCGAACGATGACCCAACAGCTGAAGACCGAGCGGAGAATGCTGAAATGAACAAGGGAACTGATGACAATGTTGAAACTAACACGGAACAAAGTAAAGATGAAGATGCAGCGCCTTTTGTAAGAAATTCCCCTTTACTTTTCGTAATTATGCAAACACAAATTTGTCATTTCGATATAAATTCAGTCCCATTAGACTATTACCCCGACTTTATAAAACCGCAATTGCCTTTAATAGTTTGTTTATTTTTTCATAGGAACAAAGGCAGGAGCAAGTCGGTGAAGATACACAGTCGATGGGTCGCTCAGATTTAGATAAAAGCGAGAAAGGACATCGCGGCGAGAGGGAAAAGGCTAGCCGCGCGGACACAACACAAGAAAAACAAAAGAAACATGAGAATAAACCTGGAAAGACAGACGAAGAGCGCACATTAGGTGATTTCTTTTATTGCGATTTCAAGACATTCAGGTTGCCTAAGTGGAGAGTTTCCAATTTATTATAAATATATTAGGCAACATGTTCTACAGGTAGTGTCATATATTTCTACCAGAGAGACTCAATGTATGTATCGCTGTTTTGATATCAAACGTAAATATGTCCTTGATAAGTAAAAAGAAGGTAGACCAAATTTTTTGTTTGCAGATGCTGACAACTTTGTTTCGTAGATTTTTAGATTTTATTTTGCTTATTTTGACAATGGTTATCCCCAGCTACATACAAATATAACGAATTACACTCAAAGTATTATTCCCTGCACCCACTAGCTCGCAAATTTTCCGCATTCCAAGCTTATAAATGACTACTACATTGAATTAAATAAATTTATTAAAATTCTACTTTGATCAGTTTATGGTCACTGATACTAAGTCTCTCCTGTGAACTTGGCTCCTAATTGAAATTTAACATGGCACATGAATATTTTAGGTGACGTTCACGAAAAGAAACATAACCAGATGCAAACTTTGAATGTGGAAAGAGAGGAGGAGAATGAAGAAGGCGGTGAAGGGCAAGACGACGAGGATAAAGACGCTGATGCATTCCAACATGTGAAACAAGCCAAAAAGGATGATTTACAAGTATGTAAATAGAATGAATAAAGTGTCCCTTTCGTAGACTTAATTCACCTGCTTAATTCACCTAGGTGCATTAAGTCAACCAAATAGTATACCTTGTTCACCCAGGTGAATTAAATCTAACAAATAGTACTTTTATTCACCTGAGTGCATTAAGGCTACCAAATAATATTCTTTATTCACACAGGTGCATTTAATGTATATTTTTATTCACCTGTGTTCAATAAGTATACCTTAGACATTGGGAAATGGGGGTTACCGACTCATTTTCGAAAGACATTTTTGCGAATCCCATTTCTACTACGCCATTTCATCGAAGAGCTATTTAACCGATGGGATATTTGATCGATGGGCCATTTCATCGAATGGCCACATGTACGATCTCCCATATCACCGATTGTACATTTCTTCGAGTGCCATATGATCGAAGGTCAAATAAACACTATTTTTTAAATCAACATGTTTTATTTATGAATAATAATCAATAACGATTATAATATTTAACGTTAAAACAAACTATGTATCAAGTTAAAAGACGCAAATATGCATGCAGTGACATTGTGAAAAATCTATCATTAAGATAAATGATTCATAAATGGCCAGCAATAGTTTAAAAATAGGTTACCTACATAACTCGCAACAACGAATGGTTGACTTTAATGCACCCAGTTAATTTAAACATGCGAAATAAGAGTACTTAATTCACCTGGGTGAATATTACTATACTTTTTGGTAGCTTTAATGCACCCAGGTGAATAAAAATCCTATTTGGTAGATTTAACTGCCCTGGGTGCATAAGGTATACTATTTGGTTGACTTAATGCACCTAGGTGAATTAAGTCTACGAAAGGAAAGTGTCGATGGAGTAGTGCACAAGGCCGTCCTTTCCAATCGGGAGGTAGCGGTTCAAACCCCGCCACGTACCAATGTGTTTTCAAATTTTGAATTCATATGTAGATGTACGTTTATTCGACGGTTTTACGGTGAAGGAAAACACCGTGAGGAAACCTGCACACACCTGTGAGGAAAGAATTTCTTTACAGGTTGTGTGTGAAGTTGACCAACCTGTACTTGGCCAGCGTGGTTGACTAAGGCCTAATCGCCCTAGTTTAGGGTAGACTCGAGCCCCTCGGTGGGGACGTAAAATGAGTTGTTGATGATGATGAAATAGAATGATATAGTACTTTTAGCTGTTCAGTGTCAAATATTGATTGGTACCAATTGATTGGTATTCAAGCCCCTGAGAAGTAGTGGAGTGCCGAGTCGGTTCTATTTGGTATTTGAGTATTTTAGTACTCGTTAAAAAAGGATTCGAAACAAACACTTGGATACTTACTCGAGTACTTGTTTGTTTACTTGAGTGCTCTTTAAGTCCCAAAAATAAGTCTTGAGAACCTTATGATTACTTGTTTGTTTACTTGAGTACTTTTTATTCTGAAGTATACAAAAATAAGTCTTGAGAACTTTATGATTGTTCTTACACACGAAGGTACTTAAAATTCGACTTTATTTTCAAAGAAATAGCACTGCTATTTCGTAACTCGACTTTAGATTAAAATATCTCAAGTACTCGAAATCGCATAAAGTATTTTTTATCCGAAATCTCTAGTTCGAATACTCAAGTATGTGAAAACCTAAAAGGTATACGAATTAGTGCTCGATTCAGGTTGACCCGGCACATCTCAACTGAGTATTTTTCTATCGTGACGGCATCGGCATATAAATTACTTCAAAATTGTACTTAAATAAAACACGTTAATGTATATTTTATTCTTACATGTGATGGGAAACGCTATAGTCTTGAAGATTTGAGTTACTGGGTCGCCTTTTGCAAAAGGAAACTGCACAATTGCGGGGTTTGCCCAGACCTGCCATCTCCAGGTTAAATGCTCTAAGTATTAGGCGGGAGTTATGCTAGAAGTTTTCTTGTATCAAAACCATTTTTAAATCCGTCATTGGAGTTCTAGGTTACTTTAGCCATACATTCAAAATGTTATCAGTTATCCAGACCTTTCCGGGCCAGTTCCTTAGTCGTTGAGGAGTCCAAGTGAGTCTCGCTTTTATTTTCAGCCCTGTTCTCACTTACCCAGGTGAAATGAAGGCAAAGATATTTTCTGTAGCGTGAAAAAAAAACGTGGATTTAAATCGTTGTTTGAACTCAGGCCATCGACGCGGCGACCAAAGATCAGGCGGAACAACAGCCTACTTTGCAACGGGAGGACGAAGAGGCGGACGATCTCAAACAAGACGAAGATGTTGCTATGGATGTTGACGATGACGAAATACAGGTATGTGTGTGTGTACATTACAACTGTCTTACACGAATGACCAGTAGGGTTACTCTTAAACCAAATTCAAACGATCGGCATTGAGATTGTGATTTTTCGTACGCTTACTTAGCAACACTAGCGACAAAGTGGATCCGTATTTTGATAAAATTAGATAGCACCCGAGTTTGGTTCACTCAAAATCACCACAATACAGTTCCAATTTTGTGCCAATGTGGAAAATCAAGCGTCCTACAGGCGTCCTACAGGCGTCGTGCGGTTCATAATCAGATATCAGTGCAAACGTTTGCATGCATGCAAACAACCCGTTCAAATCGTTAGCACTGCTCACGGACGTAAGCACTCAGATCAATTTTGAACCGAGCTTTCGATCTGTGAATCTGTCAAGTTGACAGTTAATGTAATTTGAAAAGAAAAATTGGAGGGAGACGTATTGTGCCTTCAGTATCTTCACAGAGCACTTCTCTATTAATTGTAGATAATCTAATGAAAAATAAATTCGAACAAACTAAAATAAAAATAAAACTGGTGTTGACTTTGACATTTACAGTTCTGGAGGCAGTGCACTACCCCCTTTCTGTTAGCACTGTCAGAATCAATCGGTGACGTCATCAATTACTTCATACCTGATACAAAATGCGCACATGAACAATTTTGGACCGATTGTTTGCGTGCAAATAGCGCACACGAGCGCTGATATCAAATTATGAACCGCACTCATAGTAATCGCGTGAAATTAAAACAAAAGCGATACATGCTTTGATTTATTGTAAGGATAATTAAAGTATACAGTATATTTATTGAAAGGTTGAGAAATCTGAGGAGATTAAAGCTGAAAAGCTAATGGAAGGGGCGGAGAAAGATAAGGAAAAAGCCGGTAACAAAAATGAGGGTAGTGAAGAAGCGACCGGAGAAACTGGTATAGAAGTGGAGGGCGAGGCAGCCGTGACGGAGCACGTGCGTAGAGGCATCGACACCACTTATCATACGAGGTGAGATGTTTGTGTTAAATATTGATTGAAATATGTTCTGTCGATATATTACATTTGCGAAAAGTTCTTATTAGGTCCATAGACAAAACGCTTAGTCGCTTCAAAAATATTTATTCGTTTTTTTTGAGATACACTTTATCCACATAGTAATTTACCTGCAGTGCGATAAGGATCACAATGAATCTGGTCAGAACTAGAACTAACGCCGCAGTCTTACGAAAAACCGTATTTGATTGCTCAATGGTTTAGCAAGTTTATCTGTATTTTTACTAACCAGTACTTATGAACGGTTACCTAAAAATTCTGAGGTTTTTTTGGATTTGGAAATAGAGTGAAAATCAATGAAAATAGAAATGCGTGTGATACGCATATGGGGCAGATCTGCAGTCGTGAACAAAACGCACGCGACCAAAAACTGAACTGCACTATGACATAATTACTCGTATATTTCATAGCTCGTGACCGCGAATGTCTCCGCGCAATCGCGGGCTTATAACTTAGCAATGCAAACATTTTCCTTTTTTACATGCTAGGATTTGATAACGCATAACACTTTCTCTGTTAAACAATAGTATCCTTTTATCACGAGTAACGGCAGTGATCTCTGGGCCTGCATCGCAGTCATTGAACAAGAATTTAAATATAATTAATATATAATAACTATTCTAAAACTCGAGCCTCTGCAAATTCGTCGTGACATCGCCTCTCTTAGCGCCTTTTACCGAATGTTCCATGGGGAATGCTCTGAGGAGCTCTTTAACCTTATCCCTCCCTCTCCATTCCTTAACAGAAACACGCGTAAGGGCCTTCGGAGTCATCCGTACACTGTGTCCTCCTTTTCACACCGTACCAAGAAATTCCAAGATTCCTTCTTCTGTCGTTCATCCCACACTTGGAATTCTCTACCTGCGCACGTGTTTCCTCCATCCTACAACATGGGTTCCTTCAAAAGAGGTGTGAAAAAGCATCTTTTAGGCCGGCAAGGGGCGGGCAGGTAGGATAGTGGATGTCGTCCCTACTCTATCTGTCAACTCATTTGGGCCTCTTTCACCGCTTTACATCAGGCGGGAGGAGGTCATTTGCCGGGCCTTACATAAAAAAAAAAAAAAAAAAAAAAAAAAAAAACGACGACTGAATAACAAAACTTCATTACGTATTGGGATCGAATTCGTAGCTCTGACAATGTTATACTCAAAACCGTATACAAAGACTTGTATAGTCCCATTTATAGACATTGGCTCTCTGTGCATAAGAACTGTGATAAAAAATAGGAGTAACCATTTGACGATTTTTAAATGTAAAGGATCTCATAGTTTTTAAGACTTTTACACGATTTTATTTTATTTTATGCTATATTTGTGTTATTCGTTTGTATATGGGTCCAAGTAACCTGCAATAAATTATTATTGTTATTATTACGTTTGCCAGTCCAAATAATCCAAACTGTTTATTATGAGTATTTTATGAGGAGTTTTTTATCTGACTCCCAAAAAAAGGAGGTTCTCAGTTTGACCTGTGTGTTTGTCCGCGATTATCTCGAGTTCGGTTGAATCGATTTTCAGAAAAGTATTTATTACATTATTAGGAGGTTTGATATTTTAAACTAACTAAAAAGGCTGTATGACAAGTTACATAATTCAAGTTCTAGATGAATTAAAAAAAATTAGCAGCGGCCAGAAATGAATATTCATACTTACTTTCTTACTTTCGTAGTATCTCTTCTTGGTCTGTGCTTACTTTCCTGGCCTAGGCCGGCAAAGTAATGCATGAGCCAAGAATTACAAACTTCGTGTCTTCTTTTTACTACAATAATGCCTACATTTCCGAGCATGTGTGAGAATTTTTATTTAACAAAAAATAAAACCGACTTCCAAAACACCAAAAACTCGTAAATATTATAAGAATAAAAAATCACAGTTTTATATCGAAGTCGGAAGTAAAAAAAAAATAATCTCTTTTTCTTTTGGAAACTGGGTTGAGTTCAAGCATTCACCTTTGTAGATTGGACGACTCCGAGAAAACGGAGCGGGCGGAAGACATGACAGTGGAAGAGTACCTGAGCATCAGGGAGTGGCTGACCAGCGGTCCGACCCGTAGTTCCGCGACAGTGACAGTGTGGAGGGGCCTCTGGCGGGAGGCCGCTCAGGCCGCCAGGGCCCTGTGCGAGAGGCTGCGGCTTGTGCTGGAGCCCACTGGCAGGTCCAGGATGTCTGGTGAGTTGGATCATGTCGATGAAGTTCCCGAAAAATTACAGTTCCCGTGAAAGCCGCTATTACCAAATAAGCTACACAATATAATGTAACAGAAATAATGCATGCACGATGCAAAGTAGTTTCTTGCGTAATGTAATTCACCATTTTTATATATAAAAAAAAATATATCTATATACCGTTACCGGTACTGCTCGTCGCGGCCGAGTAGTGCGTGACCTGTGAATGTACTTGTCGGGAGGCACGGGTAATTAGGGTGAAAACACAACACTTGATAAAGTCCACAATTTGTTTATTATTCACCAGTAGTGTACGACCGCACCCTGTTACGCTATCCCGTGACTGCCGATCGCAACGTCACAGTGCACATACATTGCGCGTATACATATGTGTGTGTCCTTACATACTAAACCAGTTTTTCCCAAATATTGTTCTGCCATGGCCCGGTAATTTTCAGACTGCCCCTTCGTGACCCGCTCAACGGTTTTTACTCAAAAATGCATGTAATATGGTCATTATTTTGACAACCTTGTTTGAGCAAAGTCGACCTTGCCGTTCTGTTTCAAGGAGCGACCGGCAAAGTTTTTATTTAAATTACTTGCTGGTTTTATTTAGATTAGGTACTTGCATTTTTGAGTAAAGCACTATACAAGCCTTGGCCCACAATGACTGCTTCGCTGGTAACGCTATGATTGCCTCGAGCTAGCCTAGCTACGTTCTAGGCCTTCCAGCTTGGCCATTATTGCAGCCCTTGCTGTCCTCACTGTAAAGGCCACGACCTACGGTCTCGGCCTTTATCTCAGCTCGTCCATCAGGTGCTGCACGCTGACCGCGCTGTGTCGGCCTGGAGCTGCGCTGTCGGCCATCATCAGCGCGACCAGCAAAGTAGTCATTATAGACCGCGGCAGTAATGTACTATAACTACTCAATACTAATAGAACTCAACTCAATAGTGGTGAAACATTTTTTCTAGAAGTAATAACTACGTACATATAATATATATTATGTATATCTCGGCATGAGATATACATATACAAGTGCTCAGGATGACCAAATCCCCAAATTGTGTCGTGAATTTCACACCACAATTACTTTGAAACGTTGCCGTCTCCGTCCCCAGGCGACTTCCGCACGGGCCGCGCGATCAACATGCGCCGCGTGATCCCGTACATTGCGTCGCACTTCCGCAAGGACCGCATCTGGCTGCGGCGCACCAAGCCCGCCAAGAGGGAGTACAAGATCGCCATAGCGGTGGACGACTCCAGCTCCATGTCGGACAACAGGAGCAAGGAGCTCGCCTTCGAGAGCCTCGCGCTGGTTTCACAGGTGGGGGATATTCCATTTTGTTTCAATGGCACAATAGGCTAGATCAGCCATACTCAAACACTAGAAAGTGGCCCGTCAAGCATTAGAAAGTGGCCCAGCCGTTGTAGCTTCAAATTCTATTAACGAACCTATTTTAAATTCCGCGGGATTATCAAGCGCTGCGCAGGGCACTGATTGCACAAGTTGCACGTGTTAATGAAAAATTATACAAACTTAGAAGTTATTTTTGAAGAGAAAAGAAGGAGTACTCCGAATATTGGATAATAGTGCCTGATCAATATAAGACTATTAAAAAATGCGCCCAAATTCTGCTTACGTTTTCTGCGTCGACATTTCTTTGTGAGTCATCTTATTAAAAAATGAAATATGCAAAGAATGTATACGGAAACCGGCTTACAGATTCTCATCTCAATAACGCATGTAGCGTCGCGTGCAGCAATTACAAGCCAGATCTAGATGAAATTGTTAAAAAATGTTCCCAATGACATCATTCTCACTAAGATTTAAATAAACAATTAAACGCAATAGGTTTTTTCAATTAAACGCAATAGGTGTGATTTATTAGGTAGCGGCCCGCACGACACAGCTAAAATCTGAAAGTGGCCCAAGAAAAAAAAATTGGAGTATGGCTGGGCCAGATGAATGAAAAAAAAATATTGCTTTAATAGCGGCTCATTCATATAATAAACAGAAAGAAAAAAAAACGGTTTTCGGATAACTATGAAAACAACCAAGATATAAGGTGTTAAAGATTTTTCTCCATCTCTTTCTAGCAAAACGGCAATTTACATGGAGTTTATATGGCCGTACTCAACAATGACGTCCCGGTTGATATGTAGGATCTCTCTGTCTAATCGCTTTTAAACTAACAGCTTAGGAGGCCTCTTACACTTTTTGCACGAAAATGACATTTTCTTGCGCTAAATTTACTATTTCAAAAACGATTTTCATACAAATCGATACTAGAGGAAAATAGGTTTATTCTTATTGTTGCCAGTTGTAAGAACAGATTTTCTTTTACTGCTTTAGTTTTATTGGAATAATCGTTCTTCCTTACCTTGTTTGGCAGAATGTCATGAAATAGACAAACTAAAACGGCTAATACTCCAAGTAAACTCCAATAAATTTACTAAAATAAAATCACAAGATATCAGAAATATATTTTTTTGAAGTTTACAAGTTTTTACGAAATATGATGACACTTTAACGTTCATTTTAGAATTGTTAAAACTATATTTACAATTAAAAAGCTATGTCAAAATAATCAATGT
Source organism: Schoenobius gigantellus (assembly GCA_963935595.1). Taxonomy (NCBI): domain Eukaryota; kingdom Metazoa; phylum Arthropoda; class Insecta; order Lepidoptera; family Crambidae; genus Schoenobius; species Schoenobius gigantellus. The sequence continues at coordinate 13,507,313 of OZ012559.1, read as the reverse complement.
TCTTCAATCAATCGAACGGTATAATTTTTAAAATAAAAAGATAATTAATTATTTTTTTATTACACCTCAAACGTCGGCCGTAAATGCAATAAATTGTATGGTAAAAACTCGCGTCAATCAGTCGAGCGCGAGCGCTCATCGAGGTTAGGACCTGTGTCAGTTTGCGCCGCACAAGGCTGTTTTACGTAATCGTTGTAATTCTTGAAATATAAATAAAAAAAATGGACAAGGACCTATACTAGGACCCGCACGAGTTGATCGTTTTAAAGCAGAATTTTTTTTTCGCAATCTTACAAGAAAAATATTACGTCTTGAAAATCTGACTGGGATGAAATTTCGCAAAAATGTTTGTCTGGTAACACTACTATACAATATGAAAGTTTTTTTGAGTAGGTACTACTACTTGAGACTTTTAAGTAGTGTTACCTTTATAAATTAAAATGGCCACCATTAAAAAAAATGTTGGATCATATTTATTTTGCCACCCCATCAATATGGGTATCAAATGAAAGGGCTTTGAGAGTAAAATACGACACAGTATGTGACATTGCTCTAAATTCAATATGGCTGCCGTTCCGAAATTGTGGATCACTTTCGTTTTGCAATCTATACAATATGGGTATCAATTGAAAGGGCTTCGAGGGTGAAACACGATACAGCGAGTGAGATTGCTCTAAATTCAATATGGCCGCCGCCGCCGTTCTAAAATGGCGGATCGCTTTTCTTTTGCCACTCACGTAATATGGGTATCAAATAAAAGGGATTTGGGAGTGAAATGCTATACAGTCACTAATATTGCTCTAAATTCAATATGGCCGCCGTTCCAAAATGATGGATCACTTTCCTTTTGCAACCAATGCAATATGGGTATCAAATGAAAGGGGGCTTCGAGGGCACAGAATACAGAAAGACGTTAGAAAGGCTTAGTGTTGCACTATTTCTACGGGAACCGCTGACGTCAGTTTTGCTCCCACTTCTTTTTCTAGTTTTTCTTATAAACCAACAAACATAAGCTTGCGCTGCCCGTGCAAGGTCAATTTCCTAGTTATATTTCTTTCGCGAAGATTAGTTCTCCTGATAGGCCCGTGAAAGCCAATCAGGAGAACTAATCTTCGCGCGAAATCGGACTGAACCAATCACAACGCACACTCACACAGAAACTCACTGCCGTGAAGTACGCAACGTGTACAAATTACATTAGTTTAGTGATTGACATCGATGAATAGTTATCGATATTAAATACTAGCTGTGCCAGCGAACTACGTTTCGCCGTATATTTTTTACCCGCTTTTGCAACATTTGTCATTGATGCTCAGCTCCTATTAGTCGTAGCGTGATGTTATATAGCCTAAAGCCTTCCTCGATAAATGGACTATCCAACACAAAAATAATTCTTCAATTTGAATCAGTAGTTCCTGAGATTAGCGCGTTCAAGCAAACAAACAAACAAACTCTTCAGCTTTATAATATTAGCATAGATTGACAGCAATTTTAATATTTGAAATTTGTTGAAAACCTATAAATAATTATTACATTCATTATACTTATTAGTACGGTACAATGAATAGTACCGCACTAATAGGTACGAATATTGATTGAATCACTCTGCTTATTAATATGGCAAAAGAAATATAACTAGGAGATTGAAATTTTGGAGCAATATAGATTACAGACTAAACACGCATTTTTTTTCTTAAATTGGTGAAAATCATAGTTATCAAAAAATGGTAGACAAATTTTCCGAAAAAGTAAAAAATAACCTAACTGATTTTTGTATAGAGCCAACAGTTAAAAAATTTCTCTACGAAGCAAGTGGACAGATTCGCAACTGGACAGATTCTCAGGTGGATGGATTAGCAACTGGACAGGACATGTACAGTCCATGACATAACGACAACCACTTGTACGTTTATCGTTTATCCAGTATTGATTTGATTCTATTTAGTATGGAACCGTGACTTAGAATATTTTCGACTGTTTTCGTGAGGAATTTGAACCTTGCATAATTTGAAGAAAAATATTTACAAAAATATTTATAGCTCGAAAACGGTGCATCGGAGCTAAAAAATAACGAAATTTTTGACCCCCCCATACACCCACACAACTAATGAGGACACACCTAATGGACTTGTCAAAAAATGGTCAAGTGTCAATTTGACTTTTTTTTCATACTAAATTTTGATTTTTATATGAAGTTTAGTTCAGATAGCACCTTGTGTAGCAAAGGGGGTGCGAATTTTAATTGAACTCATTCATACTAAATACGTAAATTTTTTAAAGTCCATACAACCCTTTTACTACCGAGGCACCCGGAGAACGGCAAAGACCCACCCCTACGTAGTAGAAATTCCACTGATCCGTACGAAGCGTTTCGCTTCCACTTTTCTAATGCGTACTGCAAAGGAATGGAATTCTTTGCCGTCCTCTGTGTTCCCACCTCATTACAACCCGGATCTTTTCAGGACTAGAGTGAGTCGGCACCTAATGAGTAGGCACGCTCCACCTTAGTCCCCACCTTTGCTTACCATCAGGCAAGATGAGGACAAGTGTCTACCCATAATCTATAAAAAAATACAAAAATCAGTTGATTTTTTTTGTTTTTTTTACATTTCGCAAAATTTGTCAACCTTTTTATATACTAAGTAATGATTTTTGCCAATTTGAGAAAAAATATTGCGTGTATTTAGTCTGAATTCTATATTGCTTTGAAACTTCAATCTCCTAAATATGTTTCTTTTCCCATATTAATTAGCCGAATGATTCAATCAATATTCGTACCTATTAGTATGGTACTATTCATTGTATCAAAAGTGGTAGAAATGTACGGTACTAATAGTACTAATACTCGTACTGTACGATTACGGTTCAAACCCAATAATGTTCTAATAAGGACAAGACTGACCACTTCCACGGCGGCGGCGTCCTAACGGCGTGTTTAGTACAGGATATAAGGTAATGTATATTTTTTAGAAAAATATTATGTGACTTATCGTTATGTTCAAGTTTTGGTGGATTATGACTTTAATATTATAAACACGTTTACTACTAAGACTTACTGATGTTGGAGGTATGTACCTATAAAATTTAAGGGTTTTCTTCGATTTTCATGGGAGCCCATAATCGAATCCTGACTTTGGTGACAATAGGACCAGCCCAAAAAAATATGCTCTATCGAATACGAAAAGAATTTCGAATACACAAAAAAAGACAAAAAACATAGGTACGCATCGAATTGAGAACCTCCTCCTTTTTTACAAGCTTTTATTTAACTTGCAATGTATGTAAGTATGTAATAGGTTGGGGAAAAAGTTTCTTCGCATTTTTAAGAAAATTCAAAACATTTTTTAATATAGTTTATTTACATTTAACTAAAGAATGTAGGTACCATTTTGTTCGATAACTTTTTGCCATCTTGTAGGTAGGGACATGATCCCATTGCTATAGAAATTTTGGGACTTCTGGTCAAAATACCGCGACAAGTGGTTTTGGCAGTCCTCTCGTGATGTTAACCTGACACTGCCTAAAGAATTCTGAAGAGACCGAAACAGGTGGAAATCTGAAGGTGCAAGGTCAGGACTATACGGCGGATGCATTAACACCTCCCAGCCAAACTCTCTTAATTTTTGCTGAGTGGCTAAAGATGTGTGAGGTCTAGCGTTATCATGATGAAAAACCACACCCCTTCTGTTGATTAATTCCGGCCGCTTTCTCTCAACTTCTTGCTTTAATCTCATCAGTTGTTCGCAGTAGAGTTCAGAATCGATGGTCCTGCCTGGTGGTAACAGCTCATAATGAATAATGCCCTTCCAATCCCACCACACACACAGCATCACCTTGTTGCGAGTTAACCCGGGTTTCGCCACAGTCTGTGAAGCCTGACCGGCCTTTGACCACGACCTTTTTCGCACGTTCTTGTCGTACGTGATCCACTTTTCATCACCAGTTATCAGCTTCTTCAAAAATGGTTCGGTTTCATTACGTCGTAATAAAGAATCACAAATGAGTACACGGTTCATTAGGTTTCTTTCAGTGAGCTCGTGAGGTACCCAAATGTCGAGCTTTTTTGTGTACCCAGTTTTTTTCAAATGCGCCAAAACTGTTTTGTGGTCAATTCCCAGTTCTTCAGCTACGTCGTAACTACTGACATGCCGATCTTGCTCCACTTTTTCAAAAATGGCATCCATTTTATCTGTAATAGGGCGACCAGAGCGACGTGCATCTTTGACATCAAAATTTTCGGATTGAAAACGCTTAAACCAAATTTGTTCTACTCTCACAGACACTGCACTAGGTCCATAAACATCGCAAATTTTTTTCGCGGCTTGCGTTGCATTTTTACCTTTTTTGTAGTAAAATTTTAAAATGTATCGAATTTCTTCATTAGATTCACTCATCTTGGCGGTACGAAAAACAAATGAAAATCACACATTTTCCTAAGTTGAATTTGGAATTATGTTCTTTAAAATTTAAACTTTCAATGATACCAAAACCAGCCAGATACAAATAGTATAGCCAAAGAGATTTTATTACAAGTTTATACATACTATAATGCGAAAAGACTTTTTCCCCATAATATGTTCGGGTGGAAACTTGTAACTCAATTTTGAAGCAGATATCTTTAACCGATTGAGCTGAAATTTTGTATACATGTTGAGTTTGGATGACAATGCATGGTTGACTGTGTGACGTTATTTTAAATCCAAGATGGCGGCATACCCAAGATGGCGGATCAATTATTTTTAATGCACCCCTACAATATGGGTATCAAATAAAAGGTCTTGCTAAGAGTAACTCGAAAAATAATGTGACGTCACTATTTATCCAATATGGCGGACTTCTAAAGCTTGAAAATCAATTTTGAAGTAGATATCTTTAACCGATTGAGCTGAAATTTTGTATACACACAGTTTGGATGAAATTGCATGGTTAACTGTGTGACGTCATTCTAAATCCAAGATGGCTGCATACCCAAGATGGCGGACCAATTATTTTTAATGCACTCCTACAATATGGGTATCAAATAAAAGGTCTTGCTAAGAATAACTTGAAAAATTAAGTGATGTCACTATTAATCCAATATGTCGTACTTCTAAAGCTAAAAATCAATTTTGAAGTAGATATCTTAAACCGATTCAACTGAAATTCTGTATAGATGTTCCGGCAAACGACCTTGCAACAATGATTTTTAAGTTTATTAATTCTTTATAGCGCATTTAAATAAAAGCTTGTTTTTAAAAAGGTTTTTTTTGAAGTTGGTTTTAAAAGAAGAGAAAAATAAATAAACAAATTACCTTTTATAAAGAAATATCTTCTAATAAACCTTTTTCGTCACTTACTAATATTCAGTAAAAACATAAACTAAAATATTAAATTCAAGTATCAATTTACACTGGCTGACTAGTCACACTAAAAATTGGCGCGTCGCGTTGTCTCTCGCTCGAACACAGACCTCGCCGTCGGCACCTTACGTCCGCATTTACCTAAACTTGAGCAGCCAAATTTTGTGAAATGGCTCTTAATGCTTGTACTGCGGTCTCCAACACCCCGTTTCGAATGATCATAGCTATTGTTACAATTGACCTAGGGACACGATTTATGTAGTGTTTGAAAGCTGAAATGATACAGATTGAAATAAGCACTAGAAAACTACAATATAGGTATTTTTTGTAAAAAATTGGATTTAATTAAAAAACAAAAAAAATACGCTATTTTCTCCTTTAATCCTCTGTCATTAATTGTGTATGATAATAATTGTCAAAATTTGTGTTTTGACAGCACTATTAATCTATAAGGATCACGATGGCGTTTATTTCATTGATATTTGTCTATTCATTCAGGAATTATAACGGTTTATGCACGTCAGGTTCGCTACGGGGGTAAAAAATTTAATGGCCCCCAAAAATACAAAAAAATGTGTGATTTTTTTTCTATCACTAAAATACCCCTTTTTGCCCCCTGCCTCGTATGTGCACTTTAATGCAGAAACACTGTATTTTCAACTTTGGGCGTTAAGCGTAGAGTATCGTATCGTATAGCGAACGTTGTAAAAGCGCTCGCTTGCTCGCGTGCAGATGAAGCTCGCTTCAATCTTCAAATTTATCTGCACTTAGCATCAGATGACATTAGCACTAAGTTCTTGATGGTTAAGTGTAAAAAATGATTTTAGTTAGACGATACATGTATTATAATTGACATTTCTCAATAATTTCGAAATGATTGGCCATCATTTTAATATCTGAACTATTTCTTTTCTGTATTATCCTTCTGACCACATTCGAAAATTCTGTACTAGATATCCCTTCGACCATTTTTGTAACTAAAATTTCTTAAAGAGATACTTTAATGGTCTTTAATGTCAACTTATAACTTCATTCTTATGTTACAGGCCTTAAATCTGCTTGAATCGGGCGACCTGGCGGTGTTAAGCTTCGGAGAGAAGCCGAACCTCCTCCACCCGTTCACAGAACAGTTCTCCGAGCATTCTGGCTCTAAGATCTTAGAGCAACTGCGTTTTGAACAGAAGAAAACGAAGATAGCCCAGCTGCTGGACTTCTGCACGGTCTTGTTCGAAGAGCAGACGGCGAGAAGCGACGCGTTGAACGCGAAGTTACTGGTCATTGTGAGCGACGGCAGAGGAATATTCTCCGAGGGAGAAACGAGAGTGATCCAAGCCGTCAGAAGAGCGAGACAGCAAGGCATATTTTTGGTGTACGTCATCATAGACAACCCGGATAATAGGGTGAGTCGTCATTATCAATCAATCAAATATACATTCCACTATTGGGCATAGGCCATAGGGGTGGTGCGTATTTACGCGACCAGGTTTTAAAACCTGGTTTTTCCTTGCATGTACCTGGTACACGGCACAAAATACTTTGAAAGTATTTCTCAGACACGCACGCGGCCCGCGTGTCGCCTCGCGTTGTAAAAACTTTAAAGTATCATTAAATAAAATTATGCCTTACGGACACACAAATAAGGCAGATTATCGCAGTGACTAAAATATATACTTCCAAACCTTAATAGTTTTGCTAGCCTAATTTTATTCTTTAAGTTCATTGCAACAGCGATTAATTTTCATAGAAATACTTGCAAGTCTTGCAAGTATTTTACCAAGTTTATAAAGTATTCCGGCACGCAAATTTGATTATAGTTTCTATTACTCTCAAAATAAGAATGAATTTCCTTCGTACAAAAAATACTTGCAAGTAATTCGAGCCCTGGTTTTTAGAATTCCGTAACGCTAATGTGATTATAGTTCCTATCACTGTCAAAATAAGAATGAATTTTCTTCGTACAAAAAATACTTTCAAGTATTTCGAAACCTGGTTTTTAGCTTGGTATTTATTGATGGACGTACTTTAAAGCCCTGGTACTCGAATTTGCAAGTACGACCCATACCTAATAGGTCATCCTACATGGAAGTATCACTTGAGGAGTATGGGCCATAATATCATCACGTTGCTGGCTCAATGTGGATTGGTGGGTAGAAACGGTTGGCATTATTAGTATGAATATAGATGGCAGTGAAAATAAACTGCACTAGTATTTATGTAATACTAACACGGTTAATGTCGGGGAGAGACGACATGAAGGACTCCCAATCTCGCAGCAAACGGCCCGAGAGGGGCTCATCCCACGACACTTCGGCTGACCAAAGTTCCTGTAGGAAGCACTTCATCCAAAACACTACGGGACTAATCCAGCCATTTGGGTCAAAGGTACGAGCTACTGTAAATAAAACCAACCGTTTCGTCCAGACCTTGGGGCTTGGCAGCTCCAATCGATAGGTGAACGTGTCCTGGACAGGTCTGTATTGCACTCCCAAAATAGACAGTAAATCTGTAGTGTTGGTATTCTCAAAGATATGAGGCTCCTGCTGGTGGTCGTCTGGCAAATCACACAAAAGCTGAGGTGAGTTGGACATCCACTTCCTCAATTCATCAACCAGCCCAGAGAAGAGCAATTAGTTCATCTCACAAAATCAAGGCTTCCTCGACACTAGAGGAGCCCGTACAAATATCATCCACAAACGCATCCTCCTTGAGAACCAAGGATGCGCGAGGGTATCGTAACCGCTCACGTTCAGCGAGTTCCAAAAGTGAGCGAATTGCCACAAAGGGGCTCGAACGCAAACCGTATGTATTGGTGTTCAGCTCGTAGACTAGCATGGGATCTCTGGGATCCTCCCTCCATAATATGAGCTGATATCGTCTATCATCCGGGTGAATCACAGTCTGCCGAAACATCATCCGGATATCGGTCACAAAGACGACGGCATGGCGACGGAAGTTGGTCAATACATCACCCACCTCGTGGTGCAACTTCGGTCCAGCATGCAGACAGCGTAACTCCGGTAGACGTGGGAGCTGACCCATCAAAAACAACGCGTATCTTCCCGGTGGAAGGTTTCAAAACCGCGTGGTGAGGAAGAAAATTATGTTCCTCGTTTCGCCAGTCCAGTCGCGAGACCGACATGTGCTATTCTCGCATGAAGTCGACATACTTCTGCAGGCCAATTATGGATCTTTCATCGTATGACATGGTATAAATTTGTGAAAAAGAAGTCATGAAATGCTGCATTTTGTATTACTGATCTCCAATGATATCATCACTATGGCATAATTACAATGATGTCATCATTGAATAATGAACAAATGAGCAAAAATCTGACCGGAAATCGTATTTTTCGTTTTGCACTATGATATCATATGATATCATTTGCAAAACCATGAGATCGGTAATAGGCCCTCTGTTTGAAGTCGGAGTTCCTACTCATACGACGCTCCATGGACAGCAGCCGCTTCTCGGCCAACGGCCGGGAGCTGCCAAGTGAGGGGAGAACTGACAAAAAAGGCAAACGAGTGATCAGCCGTCCCGAGCGAAAGCGACCTGTATTGTTCTGGTAGAACAACTCACACTCCTCTTCTAAGGGGTTCACTCGCTTCACGGTAGGTGGCTGGTCGCATACTTGACCTTGAGATCGCTTTAAGTTTCTCGTCATAGCGAGTTGATGCAAATGTAAATCTAAACGTGTTGCTGACTCAATATAATAATGTTTCAGGACTCCATCATGGACATACGGCGACCCCTGCTCGACCCGGTGACGAACTCTCTGACTGGCTTCGTTTCGTACCTCGACACGTTCCCGTTCCCCTTCTATTTGATCCTTCGGGACATGTCAGCGCTGCCCACTGTACTGGGCGACGCCCTGAGGCAGTGGTTTGAATTGGCAGCCAACACGAGTTAGTGTTGTTCAACTTTTTTCAACATATCTTACGTACGTATTATGCTATCGTTATTTATAACGAATAGGTTGTAAAACTGTATCATGTCTTGTAGTCTTTTTTATAAATGATAGATGAAGCGAAAATCCTTTTTTATTGTTACATTTTTGTTGCTTATTATATTTTGTAAAAGTCACTATTCCACATTGATTTATCTTTAAGATAAAAATTAAATATAATTTATCGTCGTCATTGACTATTGTTTACGAAATATATGTTTTTTGCAGCAATATGTTGTTTTTTTTTCATCATAACAATTTTCACGATTTATAATATTATGAAAAGTAATTGCGATGGGATTGGCATAATTTAAAGATAAAAATGCCTAAAAAGTTGTAGAAGTCACAAAAAAATAAATTATAATTTTTTAATATTAAATATTCAAATAAAAGTATCCTGATAGACATCGATACCACAACTACCAGAGTGATTCACGATTTGTATTCTACCATGATCCGTCTATATCTCTAAAGCGAATGCTACACGTTCAATATTTATCACGATCCAGGATCGCGATATTTATTGATCGTGTAGTATATGATATTGATGGATCGCGATCCGTCAACATAAACGATTTCGGGTCGTAATATTTATTGAACGTGTAGCATACGCCTAAGGCACTTGAGGTGGCTTTGCCCCCCTAGCACGTCCACCAAAACACGATATGATAAAGTGGTTTATCGCAGTGAACTGTCAAAATACAATAGGGTTTTCGTCGTATTTTTCGTCGATATCATATCGTGTTTTGCCCTGCGTTCCGTAAAACGATAAAAGTGATAATATCGCGAATCCGACCAAAGTCACAACATAACCTACTGATTTAATATAATTGATGGTGTCAGGCGTTATTTTTCGGAAGTCCATTACTAATTGTTAAGGAGTAGGTATATAGCAAAACTTCCTATAAAAATGTCGGTAGTTGGTACTAACTACGCAGGCCAATGGTGCACCGCCCGCCCTCCCTCAATCGCATGCGACAAAGGAATATCAATAATTAGTACCACACCAACATGCAAATACTTAAATTCGACGCGTTTCGCCACTCCACGCACGTGGCATCATCAGGATGTTGTCGCCTTCGCTGCGCTCGGACGACTCGACGTCGTCCGATCGCAGCGAATACTACTCGTAATTATACTAATTATTGATATTCCTTTGTCGCATGCGATTGAGGGAGGGCGGGCGGTGCACCATTGGCCTGCGTAGTTAGTACCAACTACCGACATTTTTATCGGAAGTTTTGCTATATACCTACTCCTTAACAATTAATAACCTACTGATTCAATAGCTCTTAATATTTTGTGACAATTTAATTTGGTCAGATTCGCGATATTATCGCTTTTATCGCAATTCGGAACGCACCATTGGTGGACATGCTACGGGGGTTGATTTATACGCATTTATCCTTGCGATACAAAGTTCATGATTCACTACAGTGATGGAAATTTGGCAGGACTATCGCTAAGTACGTTAATAAAATATTATGGCGGCTGTACACTCTCGACGAGTGCTCTCGTCAAGTCTCGCCGAGAGGTCTCCCCCGAGAGACCTGTCAGCGAGTGCTTACCATGTACACTCTCGTCTATTCACTTGCGGTTTTGATCACCGAGAGGATGGACGCGTTAGAAGTCGCTTCCACTTTCGCTATGCACTATTAATTATTATATGTATAATTAATAGTGCATAGCGAAACAGTATTATTATATATTATATTATATGTTGCTAAAAACTTGCAGACACGTGTGTTCAGAGCGGTTGCTGGCTGTGCACTGCACTGGCGAGAGTGTACTTCAATGCTCTCGTCGTTCCTCGCGGGACGTGCCGAGACCCTTTGACTCGGGCACAAAAAACCGACACGGGAGCGAGAGCGGGCGAGTAAGCACGAGACATCCCGAGGCGAGGCGAGAGCTACCATGTACACTCTCGCACTCGGCCTGTCTCGGGGTGTCTCGGCGAGAGTGTACAGCCGCCATTAGTATTCACCTGTAAAAGCGACTTGGAGTGATCATCTGCGACTTGGAAGCATTTTATAGTGGTGTCCTATGTTCATAGTGTTGTGTTTAGTAAAGCGGTTTAATTAAAGGCTTAAATCTTATCTCAAAATTGTCGGTGTTTCGATATTTTCTATAGAACACCCACTGCGTAAACGTAACTATTATTATATAAGCAAAAATTTAAGTTCGTGACGCATCGGTATTTATTTAAAAGTGAATCTTTTTTAAGAACGTGTGAATATCTAATAGTAACTAGCGCACAGTAAATTTCAAAGAAACATCAGTTTGTCTGCAACTTTACAAAATGAGGGTAAATAAATTGTAAGTTAAAAAATAACTATTTAACCTAACCAAGTGAAATAGGTAAAATTCAGTTCTGGCAAATGTAGTCGCAGTTCTAACCTAACCTAGCTATTTCGTGATCGTTACTCGGGGCCCCACTGGTGGGACCACGAGGAAATGTGGTTCCGCGTGGTTCCACTGGCCAATGGGACCACCCATTCATAAGTTCCTCTATTTTTAACCCACTTCAAAAAAGGAGGAGGTTATCAATTCGGTTGTATTTTTTTTATATTTGTTACTTTATAACTCCGTCATTTTTAAACCGATTTCCAAAATTATTTTTGTATTCGATAGAGTATACTGCAAGGGTGGTCCCGTGGTCACCAAAGCCAGGATCTGATGATGGGATCCTAGCTCGCCGAAGGTGAGCTGGTATTAAATAGCCAAACTAGATTGGCCACCACAAGGAATAATGCCCAACTCTTAAATCTTATTGTGCTTTACACAATGGTCAATGTTATACACATGCCGATCTACGCTCCCTCCCCCTATTCCAAATAGGGAAGGAGAGATTTTCGCATTTTTTATTGCAACAACTCCAAACTGCGCATTTTTTTTCTTAATAAATGTCCTACACTAGGATTTTTTTCTCCTGTGTCGTAGGTGCAGTTACGAACATAGAATATCACATGCACATACGCCCAGACCAGAACAAATTTCTGTAGGCCATACAAAATATTTATCCCGTACGCTAACCTTGTCGTCATTTGTTAGCATAAGTTCTAGTATTGAAATCCGTTCGGAAAAGGAAGGTCACAATTCCTGTAGAACACGACCAACTCGATGACATAAACTGATTTAGAATATTTGTTTCATTTTAAAACGGTGTTATTTAGATACTGTCTTCAAAATACAGATCATTTCACATGGATATGCGAAAAATAAAACGCGAAATTAAAAAATATTGTTGTATATTTGTCAACTGAAATTAAACAATATCTAAACATATTTCGCTTAGCAATAGTTTCGGAATTAACCAACAGTAGTCGAATAACATATTAAATTTAGGCCTTACATATACGATCCGATAATAAATAAACGTGACCTAAGTTAGCCGACTGGGAATCCATAATTATGGAATTGATTTCCAACAATAAGCTACCTATGATAAAATACTTAATATTGTTAAAACAATATTGAATGCACCACTTAAAACTAAAACTCTGATATACATATATAATGCTCTGCAGCATTTCTTTACAAAATTTGATAATGTGGCATGATTTGGAAATAGAACAACACATATTTAATCATAATGTTGGCACAAAATTCATTTTTGGGATGGATAATACCACACCAACTGGTCGATCGATTATTTCTAACAGACCAATCGATAGATACCCCGAAGTCGAAAATAGCCGAATAGATTGGTCGCCGTGGAGCAACGCATCGAGTGACCGTCAACCGATTGTTTATCGACTGGTATCTGTCGATCCAAGTTGTCGATCCGTCGATCGACTGGTATCCGTCGATCCGCACATTGGTCTTTCCCATTTTCTTCTACGGTTCTGAGGGCTGGACTCTGAGGGCGGCGGATAGAAGAATCGACGCTTTCGAGATGTGGTGCTGGCGTAGAATGCTTCGCATCCCTTGGACAGCCGTCGCACTAGCGTCTCTATTCTTAAAGAGCTTAATCTAGAAACACAGCAGCGCCTCTCTACAACATGCCTCCTCGGAGTACTAAAGTGCTTTGGTCATGTAGCACGCCGAAGCACAGACAACTTAGAAAGACTCATAATAACCGGCAACGTGGATGGCAAACGACCAAGAGGGCGCAGCTCCAGACGATGGTCTGATCAGGTATCCGAAGAACTAGAGATGCCGATATCTAAGGATCACCATGTAGCTGAAGACCGTAGCACATGGAGAAACCTATTACGTTTCCGTCGGAGCCACGATCCTCAGCAGTGAGGGACCGACTTAAGAAGGGGAAGGAGGAGGATCCGTCGATCAGCCAAAGCTACCACACCAGTCGATTAAACGTCGATCGACGGCATAATGGATAAAGGGTCATCCATGAATTACGTCACACAAATTGTATATTTTTACCTCTCCGGTCCTTGTCATAGCTGGCCACATTTGTGAGACCCCTCTCTAGCGTGGCGTCACATATTTTGCAATTTCAGTTTTTAGTTAATACTTCAATTTGGGTCTTACTATATTAGATTTTGAAATGTGACGACGTCACAAAGCATAAGCCCCTCCCACCCCTTGTCACACAAAATGTCACAATCTCCTCCTCCTTCGACTTGTTACGTAATTTATGAATGGCCCCGTGTTCGACGTCGAGAAATACATAGTGGCCGTCAATCGATTGTTTATCGACTGGTATCCGTCGATCAGCCAAAACTATCACACCAATTGATCAACGTGGAATGTTATCGAGGCAGCGTGTGTGTGTTGGTGTGGTAACACCCTTATTGTGTACGATTTTAAATCTTCGATGAAATTATATTGAGCAATATTTAACAACGTAAACATTATCACATATCTTAAATATTTATTGTACATTTTTAAAATCTACATGTCCAATAATATTTATTTTTATTTGATTAATGAGCTGCAATTTTTTATCAGTTTTTGTTTTCATCAGATTCAAAATCAATGTAGCATAATTTTTACTGAATTTCAAACAAACATTGTAATCTAATTGTCAAGCAAAATATATTTGTATTATATTATAATAAAGATATTTCCTTTTTCTAATTGTTTAACACTAGAGTACACGCGTGGTCTACTATAGTAGACCAGGGTGACATTTTAAGTGATAACTTTTGAATTATCCATGCTGGTGCGTTGGAATTTTAGGCTAGCCTCGGCCATTAAATTTGTCAGCGAGCCAGTAAAGCCCGCAAGGTCAGCACGTAAACACGTTCCTGCGATTTCCCACCAAATACGTTGGCCTACCATAGTAGTCCGCGCGAGTATTTTGAGTATATGAGTTTAACAAATTTAGGTAAGTGCTATTTGTTTCGATTTGCTATTTATTTTGTTCGAGCAACCATGGAGACTCTTCCTCGACAGTTGAGATGTAGAATAGAAATGCTAACGGGCACAGCTCAAGCCACACAGTATGATGTTACCCTCAAGATGGGACGGGTCGGTCGATGCGCACTTTGCTCAAGAGCCAGAAATCGATCCACAAACAAATGGTGCAAGACATGCAACCAATGGGTTTGCTCTGATCATCAAGCTGTAGTATGCCTTGAATGCTATGAAAAATAAGGGACTGATTGAATATATTCTTCATTTCTGTAGGAATTTTATTCATACGTAACCAAAAAACAAATTGATAGCAATTATAAAATGGTATACCATAGTAGGCCACGCGTCTACTCATGTAAAAAAAGGGGCGCGTGTACTCTAGCGTTAAGATCCGCCGTAACAGTCCTCCATATTACACATTTCGGAATGCAACAATATAACGGATCAATATAATATTACCTATCTAAATATAATTTAAAAACAACAACCTTTTTTTGATGCGTATGTATTCATTCCATTTCCAAGATCATCCACGCAACATGTAAAATCAATCCACAATATTTAACAATTCGAATAGCAAAATAGAAACTATGATAAAGTTCACAATAAAAATACTCTTAACGCGCATAAATATATGACATAACCATAAAACTAAGCCTAGTTTATGATATAACATAGATTAGTACCATGAACAAAATGGTGATTGTGTAAATAAATACAACTTTAAATAAGATAAGAAAAAAAATCAAGCCCTCGGTTAACGTTTGAGCGAATTTAAAGCTGTTTTGCAAACCACTCTATATCCGTAACCACGTCCCATAACTAAAGAAAAAAGTATAAAGAACGTCAAGTCTTTATATGCAGCTTGTCCAAAATAAGGTTTATATAAAACTTAGTATTTGATTAAAGAAGGCATTTTCGGTGAGTTTTACATAACATGGACAATCATAAGATGTGCTAGATTAGTTTGATTCAGAGTGTATACGCTCCTTAGGGATCCTTAGTATTATCTTTGTATATTACAACGTAGTCATTGTTCATTGATAACCAAACAAATCATGGCAAATCAAAACATAACATGGCAAAATCGTGAATAGTCTTCATTCTACATGCTTATGTCACCTTTGAGTTTGATTTGACCTACCCTTATTGATTTGAATCATGAAAATGACATTTCATTTGGAATGCAATTTGCTGGTCACATCACTAGTGCAAAACTATGCATTATTTATTATGGTCCATTTGTAATCGTAACGTATCTAATTGTAAAACGAAGGAAACTTAAATATTGTTAATGGTATTCTCACATACTAAAACAAGACAAGATGTACAAACTTTATTTATAGAGAGAGAAAGTGTATCATTTAACTCAAAAATGATTTGGTTTTCAGCTTTAAACAATGTATTTTTATCATTTCTCGAGGTTATTTCTATGATTAAATTTCGTTAGTTTCCAAATATTATTCGTATAAATATTAAAATGTTTATCATACGAAGTCAAGACGAAACATCGAATAGTTGTGATTAGGCCACAATAGATCAACGAATAAAAAGACTACAAGATAAACTCCTAAGTTGCTTGGGAGAAAATGTATATAAAACCCTAACCTACTTATAGACCTGTATTTGGACAGTGCGGCTCGCTCTCGGACTCACTTGGCCGACTCCTTGGACGAATGGTTGTTCGTGTCTTCAGTCTTATCACCATCACCGTAGAACTTTGGCTGGAAACGTGCAAAGGTTAGGTCAGTCAATTGTTACATCATCGACGATGAATCAACGCAGAGTGGTCAAATACATAACAGAACAGAAAAAAAACAGTGGTAGTGGTATATGGGCGCGACGCGCGTGGTATAATAGGGATGATGACTGAATTCCAATTTTCACGACTCATCATTAAATATTAAAATACCGTAGAAAAAGATGCAATCCTGTGAAATTAGAATTAAAATCGGCTTAGAAATACATTAGATACAAGCATTTTAAGTTATTAATTTGGAAGCGATTACACAGAGAGATCCGACATCAACCGTGACGTCATTGTTTAGTACGGCCATATAAACCCTACGTAAATTGCCGTTTTGCTAGAAAGAGATGGAGGAAAATCTTTAATACCTTATATCTTGGTTGTTTTTTTAGTTATCCGAAAACAGATTTTTTCTTTCAGTTTATTATATGAATGAGCTTCTATTAAAGCAAAAAAATAAATTTGTCATCTAGCCTATGTATTATGCGTAGTTATCGAGAAATCTTTTTTCAGGGGAGGTAAGCAGACAAATTTTTCAATGTCAATATCTGGTAAATTACAAAAAATATATTACACACGAATTTTTCCCTTTTACGTTATCAACAAGTTGCGACAGTACATTGATTTGAAATAAAATAAAAAAAAATTCGCATGACGTATGACCTCATAGGTGAATTTTCTACTAACTTGTAATGTAAGGAGCCTACTTCATAACTTTAATTCGCGAAACAACCTTAGTCATGGCATATAATAAGAAGAATTTAGTTAGCTCAAAAACTACAACCTTTATGGAAAATTCTTCGTTTAGTAACTTTTCTGTGTACGAATTCCAAAGCATGATAGCTGTAACATTTTTTAACTTATATTTTATTTTATTAACAAACTGGATGAGTTGACACACTGCAAAACTATGTATTAGTGATAATGTTATAAAAAAAAACCATTCCAATAAAAGAATCATACAAACAATTTACACCAGACATACCAACCTGAGTTGAGATTATCAAATCGAAAAGACATGAGACCAATAAATGTATGGTTCTATACGTAAATGTAAAATCTATATTCTATACAAATAAAATTGAAGTGTCTGTTTGTAATGTCAAAATAACAAGTTTTTACTAAATGGGTATGAATGTATATCGGGTACCAATAACAAAAACACATTTTTTTTTGTCTGTCTGTTTGTTCCCGCTTATCTCCGGAACGGCTGGACCGATCTTGACGGGACTTTCACTAATAGATAGCTAATTATATAAGGTATAACATAGGCTACTTTTTATCAACCTCAACAAACGTTACTATTTCACGCGGACGAAGCCGCTAGTCATCATCATCATCATCATCACAGTTCACATACGTTCCCCACCGAGCCTACCCTATGTTAGGGTGATTAGGCCTTAGTCAACCACGCTGGCCCAGTGCGGATTGGTCGAATTCACATACATCATTGAATTTCTACGCAGATGTATGCAGGTTGCCTCACGATGTTTTCCTTCACCGTAGGAGCGTCAGACAAATGTACATATGAAATTCGAAACGAAAAACACATTGGTACATGGCGGGTCTCCAACCCCGACCCCCCGATTGGAAGGCAAGTGTCGAGTCCACAGCGCCACCGACGCTCGTATATAATAAGTCGCTAGTATATAATAAATATATGAAACTATCTTGGAATCGCGAAAAAAAATCAGCTATTTCATACAAATGTTCCCTATAACTACACTAAAACTAGATGTATTGAACCCATATGTATTGGTCCTATAGTAAAAGTTGTTTAATTTGAATGTCTCAACAAGCACACAAAGACTCATGACGAAAAAATAATCCTGTACATTGTATACGTGTAGCTTAAACAATCACTCACTATTTATTTGTAAATTTCAAATATAAGTACTAGGTGAGTTCTAGCTAGCGAGGTTTTTATACACCAACATCTTACAATAATAAGAAAACATTTACCCAAGACCCAATCCTAGCCTCGTATTAATAAATGCATCTCAAAGTTGAGATCTATCTTAAGATACAGTTTAATGTATGGACCATCTGTCAAAAACAACATCTCAAGATCGAGCTTATTCTTGAGATACAATTATTGATACGAGCCTAAAAGTGGCATGTAAAATTTTAAAATTATTTAAATTAGTGCTAGTATAGTTGCGATGCATTGAATATACCCCTTCAACCATACCGAATACCCAAATGTTAAAATTCATAGATCTGTTATCTATTGATCCACAGATGAAATATCAACGAATTTTATTCAAATAAGCTAGCATGACATTCCATCAAGTGTGAAAATGTACTGTCGACAGGATATAAATGCTGATGTATCAAAGATGATGACAATATTCCTTTTGAAAATTGCCTTCTATTATGTTATTCTATAATTAATTATCTAAGTACTGGCACCTGCGGACCTAAAAAGGCCGCATCGCAGAATCATAATACGAATCATATAATGAATTGAGTGAAACTCATCAAATTCTATTTGACAGCTTTGTATGAATATTCGTAAAATTGTCGCCATTGACACTTTAGCAATACCAAGTGGACAATTTTACGAATCTTCATTGAAAGCTGTCAAATAGAATAATTGATTATGATGAATTGCACTCCATTCATATTATGAATTATAATATGATTCGCATTATGATTCTGCGACGAGTCTTTTTTAGGTCCGCTGCACTTGAAAATGCTGTGATCCTGGTAGGAGGAGCACTCAAGGTCGTCGCAATGGGGGTATGATTTCAAAAATGATGGATCGTGGGATATTGGTGACAGTGATTTAAGATCCAGACTCACAATAAGACGAACGTTAGTGAGGAAAAAAAACAAAACACAAGGAAACAAAACACATGAGGTTGGTGTCAAGCGTGATCAAACACTATCACTGCCACTTACACAATTTCAATTCGCAACTACACTGTTGTAACTTTTTTGCCGAATCCATTTTTCACACCGTTATAACTTGTAAAGCCCTATAAATAAAGAATGTGTTTATTAAATTAATACCACTACGCCCATTTCTATGTAACTAAATTGAACATAAATAGATAACCATATTAAAAAAAAATATGGCATTATAGTAATGTTGAATGAATAGGTATTTTGAAAATGAAGAATAATTATTACATAATTAGTCATAATTTCCTCTAGTCACTTTTATTACCTGTGGATTAGTCACAAGCTACTAGTCACAATTTCATTAATTATAATGATTTTTAGTCATGCCATTGAGCTATAAATTATCCAAACTCGACGCTAATTACGCACTCATTGGCAGGCCAAACTGAGCATATTGCTAAAAAGCAAGTTAGTCAAACATGTTTTGCTCCAATGTTTGACTGACTTGCTTTTTAACAATATGCAGCAGCGAGCCAGTTTATTGCTGTAATGATAAAAGATCTGTGCTAAATCTCGATACGAACGCGTCAATGAGCCGTCCCATGAGACCATGTAAGGTAAGAGAGAGTGCACCTGTGCTTACACTTGTGCCTCTACAATCTTACACTGACAATCTATAGCAATATTGGATTTTCCTATTGATGTACCATAAAAGAACTAGACACACAATCTCGCAGAAAAGTCGACCAAAGTGTCAGAGATTTAATATAAAGACGCATAGTATACGCTAAACATGCTCAATATGTTCATACAATTTTAGACGGAAAGAATTTACGATAAAGGTGAAATTCAAATAGCACGCACAAAATGACGTATGACTTGAGCAAAGAACAATGGTTATTTTTGTATCCAAAATAAACGAAAAATAGAGCGATTAATTTAAGGATAAATGTGATCCTAATAAAATATGAAACCGATGTACGTATTTAGAATATTTTTGAAACCACAGACGAAAATTTTACAAAATAAAATAAAACATCTTATTGAACGCATTAATGTAATTTCTTTCCGCCATTTTACTACTTCGAGAGCCTGAACGCATCTATAATTTGGCAGTACATTTAAGGTGCGTTCCGATCCGATTGGCGATGATATCGATGTCAGCACGCTCACGGTGATTCGAAATGACTTAGCGCGCTGACATTGATAACATAACCATTCGGAACGCACCTTTTGTCAGCAAGTTATGGTCCGAAATGCGTATTTTATCAATAATATTTAAAACGTGGGGTGTTAAAAATAATATCATTATTTTAACATGCATACTTTAACCAGTACAATAAGTTAAACTAGTTTTTTAAAATCTCTTTGATTTTTTTGGGTAAAAATCGCTCTTAGAAAGTGACCATTGTTCTTACTAATATTACAAACGCGAAAGTTTGTGAGTGTGGATGGTTGTTACTCTTTCACGCAAAAATTACTGAATGGATTTGGATGAAATTTTGTAGGTAGACGGATTACCACAGGCATTATTAACATATAGGCTTCTCATAAGTAGATTTACAGGTTTTTTCTTTGAACTTTGAATGCCAAACATAGTTCGCGGGCACAGCTGTAGTCTTATTAATATTGCGGCGCTGGGTTGCCGCGTGTGAACGAAACGGGACTGCAGGAATACTTTGTTCACTCGTCGCGCTGAGCAGAGTTATGACACCGACATTCATTTCACGAGATTTTCCGTCTAATCATTTTATGGTACAGTCAGCAACACGTCAAGCTTTACATTAATTTGCATTACGAAAGCAGCCGCTATTACGAGCGTCATAAGGGTCTCAAGGTCAACGTGTAAAGCCTAGCGTGTAGCTGTGCGTACATCTATGATCAAAATACTATAAAAAAATTGCAGCTAGCTACTACCTCGTCGTGCTTCTCCTCAGCGTTGGGTCTTTCGTCATCGTCGTCGCTGTCGTCGTCCTGCGAAGAGTCCCCGCCGGAACCCGCGTTGTCGGGTTTCACTGCAAACGCAAGGAGCACATCAAAGTTAGACGCGACAAATGAAGCTGACGTCAATTTGTTACATAAACTCTAAACCTGAGCCAAATCGGAAGTCGTTTAGCATGTCACTGACTGGCTGACTTCAAAATAAACCTGTTTGGTTGAAAGAAAGAGGTCTTTATTATTCGCTGGAATATGGTGGCACACGTTCTTGGGGTCTTATTACAAAATCTTGTATAAACTTAGTTTCACTTGTGTTATTAATGTTATTATTATACATTGATAGAGACAACGTCACGTACCAGGACTAAGTTAAGAGCATGTTTTGTAATAAGACCATTAAAGTTCAAGCGTTCTACATAGCATGTTGAAGTCGCCAACATGTAAAATGTTTCTTACATTATTATAACAATAAATTTTCACCTGTCTATTATTGTCATAATGTAATTGTAAGATAGCTATAGCTAGTTCCTTTATCGTTGCGCAATTCAGGTGAATTATATCTTTGGCATTATCTTTATTTACACACGGTTGTAATCATCAGGTGATATGAATGAAAGCCAAAAGTCCACCCTGGCGCAAGCATGAAATCCTGTAGTGTTTACAATAAAAAAACTTAACCATTAAGTGTTATCTTTCAACATAGGCAGGGCATTATCAGATAAATTAGAATGAGCAGATAAGGCATGGGGGGAATCAAATGGGTGTTACTTGGATAATAATTCGCTCACCTAGTCCGATGGGACGTTTAGTCACACGACCGGGATGAGATAAGGCTCAAAGTGGCCACTTTTAGCAATAATTCGCATTATGATTATTCCTATACATTTAATATATGCCTGAATAGCTCAAAAAATCTGTCTTTAATTTATTATAATTAATAAAAAACGAATGGCGGCGCTAGTAGTAAGTACTGTGGCCCCTTAAGACATATTATTTATTAAGGAGTGAAAAGGACAGTTGCTTTTGTCGATCGACAAGTCCACGCTCGCACAGCGTGTTTTCGTGGTCACGCTACGGGGGCAGGTGTTGCTAACCACAGACGTATAAAGGGAAGCAGACAAAACGTATCGTTCAAAAAGCGTGGCAAATTTACCACGTGCAAACATTACCCACACACAAACAATATTAATTTAATTTTATTGTAATTTCTGATGAGCCAAGAGTTACAAACTTCGTGTCTTCTTTTTACTACGTCAATAATGCCTATATTTCCGAGCGTGTTTGAGAAAAAATATGTTTGGTGTGTCTGCTTCCCTTTATACGTCTGTGTTGCTAACAGGGCTTGAAACCGGTTCAACATTAACCGGTATTATAAGGGTTAAACCCGTTTTATAATATAGTTCCGATCCGGAGTGGAACCAAATAGGAGCGATACTTGGAACCTAAATAAATCGGTTTATAGTGAGATCGGTCGCGAGTTGTAACTCGTTGAAGTACCCACTGTGTGCGTCGCTCGCAAACGCAGTCGCAGTACGAAGAGTATGGTTGATCATTGCGCACGTTCCATGAACATGGGTCGGAAACGTAAACATTACGAACTTCAGTTCGTTTCCCCGAACGAAAAGTATATCCGGTTAGTAGAAAATACCCATATTTTTAAAAACCGTTTCAAAAACCGGTCTAGAGGAACGTAACCTTTATCAAAAAGTTCCATGGGTGAATTCGTCGAACCGGTTCGAAAAAAATACCGGTTTCCAAGCCCTGGTTGCTAATTACTGTGCTGTACGTGCGCAAGGCTCACCCGGCGGCGGCGAGGTGACCGGCGGCTGCGGCTGGTTGGGGGGCCGCGCCCTCTCCCTGTTCAGCTCGTCGTAGCACTGCAGGCAGACGCGCAGCGGCTTCTCGCTCTGGCCGCGTAGCACGAACCGCTTCGACGAGCACGGCCCGCACACCACAGAGCCGCATTTGCGACAGTGATGCTGGAATAGGAACACTTGCGGTGCCACTACTTACTACAAAAAGTTTTTAAACACTGTCTCAAGTTAGACACCGTTTAAACATGACGCTGTCACTATCTATTCTTTGCGAAAAACTGAAACGGCATCATGTTTAAACAGTGTCTAACTTTAGACAGTGTTTAAATTTGTTTTTGTAGTAACACCGTTGAGGTTTACTTATTCATTCGTTCCGCGCTTCAGTGCATTGGTGCACAAGGTGGACTTAGTGTCATAGGCGTTCTCTGCCAGTGTCGGCCTTGGGATGATTCCGATTGTCACTATAGGTAAATGTAAAAAAAAAGGAGTACTTATGTGTCAAATAATTGAAAAAAAATAATTAAGCATAAAAAATAGGTTGCCAAACTACTGATATATGACATAAAATAACACACTACACTATAAATAGATATATATTATAATAGAATATAATTAAACATACAACATGTAAATTGAATTGCACAAAACCTGAATAAACTTTATTCAGAATCGGGAGTAGAATCAATTCCACTTATATAAAAATATATAAGTGGAATGAAAGGAGTGTAGTAATCGCGAAAAAAATCAGCTGTTTCATACAAATCCACTGAACCTAAATGTATGTAACAGCTGATTTTTTTTCGCGATTTCGAGTTTGGTCCCATAGTAAAAGTTGTTCACGCGATTTCGAGTTTGGTCCCATAGTAAAAGTTGTTCATTTTGCTTGTCTACAAGTACAAAAAATTTGGCTGCTGCTGGAAAAATAACGCGGTATATGGGTTGAAGTGATTATCCGAAAAGTTTAATCCCAACAAACTTACCCTCCTGTTAAGTACAGTGAACTGTGTTTTCTTGCAGTGCATACATATGGAAGCTTCATTGTCTGGAACCCATACTGCTGCATGTTCTGAAGGTGGCTGCTTTCCACCTGCATTCATATTAAAATTCATAAGGCAACTATTTCCACTAGCTGTGGATGAGTGATGGTTCAGCGGTTATTGATTTCCCATACAAATTTCCACCCCCCTTTTAAGGGGTGATTTCTGCGATAAAAGCTATCCTATGTCCTTTCCTGGGACTCAAACTATGTCTATACCAAATTTCATCTAAATCGGTTCAGTAGTTTTGGCGTGAAAGCGCGACAGACAGACAGACAGAGTTACTTTCACATTTATAATTTCATTTATCATATCATTACGGTCTTATTAGAAAGTCTAGTCTAAACCTGGTCTAAAGTTAGTCTTAGTTTAAACCTAGTAAGCTTTCACTTCCACGGCGCGTCGGTGGCGCAGTGGACTCGGCACTTGCCTTCCAATCGGGGGGTCGGGGTTCGAGACCCGCCATGTATCAATGTGTTTTTCGTTTCGAATTTCATATGTACATTTGTCTGACGCTCCTACGGTGAAGGAAAACATCGTGAGGCTACCTGCATACATCTGCGAAGAAATTCAATGATGTATGTGAAGTCGACCAATCCGCACTGGGCCAGCGTGGTTGACTAAGGCCTAATCACCCTAACATAGGGTAGGCTCGAGCCCCTCGGTGGGGACGTATATGGGCTGTGATGATGAAGCTTTCACTTGAGTTAATACAAGTTTATTTTTTAATTACCAAAAAAAATTTGTGTGCTTGTTCAGACAAGCAATCTGAACAACTTTCACTATGGGACCTACTTTGAAATCGCAAAATAAAATCAGCTGTTCCATACAAATGTTCAACATTCACTGAACCTAGATGTATGGAACAGCCGATTTTTTTTTGCAATTTCAAAGTTGGTCCTATAGTGAAAGTTGTTCAGTTTGCTTGTCTGAACAAGCACACAATTTTTTTTTGGTAATTAAAAAATTACCTTGTATACATAGATAGAGGCAGCGTCCACTTAGCCTTGGTTTAAGAGCCATTTCACAAAATTTGGCTGCTCAAGTTTAGGTAAATGCGGACGTAAGGTGCCGACGGCGAGGTCTGTGTTCGAGCGAGAGACAACGCGACGCGCCAATATAGTGTGACTAGTCAGCCAGTGTAAATTGATACTTGAATTTATTATTTTAGTTTATGTTTTTACTGAATATTAGTAAGTGACGAAAAAGGTTTATTAGAAGATATTTCATTATCAGGGTGTCCACTGCTAATGTTCAAAAAAATTCCCTGACTTTTCCCTGACTTTCCCTGACCATTTTTCAAAATTCCCTGACCAACTATATTAATTTTACAGAAAAATAAAATACAATACTTTTTTTCGAAAATATTAAGTATTTTTTGTTGTAATTTTCAGACCAAATTGTATCTAAAATTTCATTTTTTTAAGTTCTTACATAATTTATATTTTAAGGCACAATATTTTTACACTGTAGAAAGTGCACTGACGAAAAAATAAACCGAGCCAGCCTTAAGTTCAAGTGCAATTTCCTTCAAGTGTTTGTACCTTTGTTAAATAAAAAATATATTGGCAAAAACGCTCTTATTGAATACTAAGATATACTCGTAATAAACACAATCGCTTGTCATTAATCTTTTGACGGTTGACTTCTTCTTCAACCTTTTTTTTTATAGGAGGGAAAATACATTTACAGTATTCAACAAGGGGCCGACTGACTAGAACACCCCAAGGATATGCAGGACTCGGGTAGAAGACCCAATACCGGCTAAAAACCCTCCAGATACTTCTACCTCCGTAGAGACACAATCGGGATCGGCGTTAGCCATTCCCCGATTGTGCCCCCTAGAGGGTTGCCTGGCGCACGCGCCAGGACTTACCTCTACGTGGGGGTCGACAAGTATCTGGAAATTCGACCCCCAGGCGGCCAAGCTAGGGGGTGAAAAATGTCTCTCGACCAGTAGTCAGCCGGCCGAGCCGTTTTAGTCCCCAGCTTGCTAGGGGAGCTGGTGGCGCGTGTCCAGGAACGCACGCCTTCTCCTCCCCAACCGCCTGCGTACTTCTTCTTCGACCTATGTCAACCCACTGCTGGGTATAGGTCTCCTCCATTCTGCGCCATTTACTACGATGTTGGGCTTTTCTTGTCCAGTTCTTGCCCGCTGTCTTTGTTATGTCGTCTGACCAACGAGCCGGCTGTCGACCAACAATCCTTCGTCCTGTTCTGGGTAGCCACTCCCATTTGATGATCTTATTGCTCCACCGGTTGTCAGTCCAGCGTGCCACGTGCCCTGCCCATCGCCATTTTCTACACGCAACGACATGAGCTACGTCGATCAGTTTGGTGCGCTTGCGTATCTCCGTATTCCGGATCCGTTCCCCCAGAGAAACCCCAAGCATGGCTCGCTCCATTTTTCTTTGTGCTACCTGTAGGGCGTGTATATGATGTCCAGTCAGGGTCCAGAACGCAGCCCCATACACGAGCACCGGTAGGACGCATTGCTCGAAAGCTCGGCGCTTAAGAGATACAGGCATCTCACTCCAGAAAATGTGGGACATTTTACTAAACGCGCCCCAACCTAGTTTAATTCGGCGTTCTATTTATTGTTTGTCAACTTTATATAAAAGTAAGTAGCTGCCTCGAGGTTTCTATTCCAACAAGGGAAGAGTGGGATAAGGGGCTGGCACCCCCTCAGGGGAACAGCATGATATGGTACACGGATGGATCAAAAATGAAATCCGGTACAGGAGCAGGCATATACTGCAACAAAACGGAGATATCGGTCAGCATGGGCAAGCTAGCAACTGTGTTTCAAGCCGAAACATACGCTATCCTAACCTGTGCACAAGAGAATCTAGACAGAGGTCGTAAAGGCTTGAACATCTACATTCTCAGTGATAGTCAAGCAACGCTTAAAGCGCTCTTGGCATATAAGGTGGAATCCAAACTAGTGATGAATGCGATCAAAGTACTAAATAAATTAAGTAAAGCAAACACGGTTCGCCTAGTCTGGATACCAGGCCATAAAGGTTTCACTGGAAACGAAAAGGCTGACTACCTGGCAAGGAAGGGTTCGGAAACACAAATGGTGGGACCGGAACCATTTGTCGGAATCACCCTAAAAACAGTCGGGGCAGGCCTAAGAGCTCAATCACAAAGGAGGCACCAGGAAGAATGGGCCAAGCATAAAGGAATGACACACGCCAAGCTCTTTATGGGCATGGATAACTGGCTCAAATTTACACTGAGCTCAAGCAGATCCCAGACCCGTCTGATGGCAGGTGCCTTAACCGGCCATTTTGGTACTAGGATCATGCTTACCCGGATGGGACATACCAGTTCTATAATTTGTAGGGCCTGCAAGGATGAAGAGGAGAGCATGGTGCACCTCCTGTGCCATTGCGATGCTCTTGCCTGCAGGAGACTAAAGCTGATGGGAATGGGATACCCAAAACCGGATGACTACAGGGCCATGCCACCGAAGGACATCGTCAGGCTCATGAGCACGATTGACTGGACCGAAGGTGGTGAGGGCGTTAAGGACTAAACACGGGGAAGCACAAAAGATCCACGATGGGTCGAAGTGCGAAGGTTCTCATGCTGAGCCACCCCTGTATTAAGATAAGATAAGATAAGATAAGTAGCTGCCCCAGATATATGTAGTAGTCAACCTGCTCAACCACGTTTCCCGCAAACAAAAAAACTCCCGTTTCTTACATTACATATACTCTCCCAAATAATGTAGGTAACTACTAGGACTAAAACTGTCCATCTAGTTACATCAATGTAACTAAGAATGTAACTACTGGGAACAGAGCATAATTATGGGGTTTATGTTCAGATCCCTGGCCATAATTTTCGTTTTTGAGGTATATTCATGCGAAGGCCCACCGACAGCTTAAGATCTGCAGCCGTCTTAGTGGCAATGATAATGTCATCTGCAAATCGCAGATGAGTTATGTGCTCTCCATTTATGTTGATACCCCTATCAGACCAGTCGAGTCGAGAAATGTATCCTCCAAGCATGCCGTAAACAATATAGGGGAGATTGTGTCGCCTTGTCGCATACCTCTATTAATAGGAACACGATCGGAAAGGTAGTGGAGTTTCACTTGA
Source organism: Schoenobius gigantellus (assembly GCA_963935595.1). Taxonomy (NCBI): domain Eukaryota; kingdom Metazoa; phylum Arthropoda; class Insecta; order Lepidoptera; family Crambidae; genus Schoenobius; species Schoenobius gigantellus. The sequence goes on along the minus strand of OZ012559.1, from coordinate 13,479,212 downwards.
CTTTAACGACTTTTCTGCGTAGTTGCTTACTTTGTCATTAGTCTTCAGATTACGGTTGTTTTTGTTGTTAAAAATAGATAATCCGCTCCAGGAAGCTATACTCAAGCTGACGCATTACTTCAATGGAGCCCTAGTCATCGTCGGGTTGCTCAAATGTTACGGCGTTTTTCGATGCAGCGCGTCTATAAAAGATACCTAGAGACTGGAGCCTTCGATCGACGCGCAGAAACTGACAGGCCACAGGCTACAGCCTCCGCAGATGATTGATACATGCATTTGAATGTCCCAAAGAATCGGCGTCAGAACGCAGTGCAATTTGCTCGTGAGCATATACGAGTAGAATAGACACTGGATCAATGGGCGCATGTTATTTTTTCTGGCGATACAAGAGTGTCTTTACAAAAATGATCGAAGACAGAGACTGTACCGTTGCCCTAGAAACGTTTCGCTCAGTGCTGTATCCAAGAAATTGTTGCTTATGATGGCTCCATTACGGGCCTCCATAATGGTGTGGGGCGGCATTTCCCTAACAGCACGAACAGAGATGGTTTATATCGAATCCAATGCTCATTCACGCGGATTGGCTACAGAATGATTTATCCGTGATGTTCTTGAAGATCATGTGATAGAAGAATGGAACAACATCCTCCAAGACATCATTGTAAGATTGGTAAGATCAATAGGTTCAAATATGCAAGCGTTATCCAAGCTAGAGGTGGTAACACAAATTACTAATACATTGATTTTAATTATTTTTCGATTATTTTTATTGTAACACTTTGTATTTGTATTTTTATTGTATTTACTTTCAATATAAAGCCTATAAAATCATCAACATAAAGGTGTGTATAAACTATGCGCGGCAAACCCTCGAACATTGGCTCTCACGGCGACCACGCGCTATGGGGCCGTCCACATATTACGTCATCGATTTTTGGTGATTTTCGACCCCCCCCCCCCCCCCCCCTACAATCATCTTACAAAATTAAACCATTTGCGGATTCGAGAAAAATAGGGTAACATTAAAATATTTTGTTATAGAATCATCTTTTATTATTTTGTACTTTGGCAATGTTCATTAATATAATAATATTATTCTTCCCTATTCTTTAGTTTTCTTTGGATAGCTCCCACGGAGTTTTCACCCATTCTTGCAAATCCTGGATCACGGGTAATATCTCCGTATCCTCCCCATATTCATTTTGGCTCGATTCATCCATGTTGAAGTCTTCAACCCACTCAACGTCGAGTACCTGTCCCGTTACACCGTCATGTAACTGTTGAAGGACTTCTATTCCTCGCCGTCCCAAGATTCGAGCACTACTAGCAAGACGAAAGGACCTCCACTGTCCATTAGGTACTTGCAAAATATTTTGTACATTTTGGAGTAACTGCTATCACAAGAATGACGTCAATTTCGAAACGCCCCCCCCCCCCCTTCATCCATCATTTACCGTCATCCGAAGACCAACCTCCTCCCCCAAATTTAGAATGACGTAATATATGGACGGGCCCTATGTGGACGGGGTCGCCGCGCGCGACAGCAACGTCTAGTACGCCTACGTAAAACGGATACTCGTAGGCATTGGCGTAGGCTTGGGGTCCGGTCCATTGAAAATCAACTTACACTAGATAGAATTAACTTTTCCTTCCATGTATCAGTATACACTTGGCAAAATGAAGTTTTAATTTGGACCCCATGGTAAAATTATACCTACGCCTATGCTCGTAGGTTTACAAGAATGAATCGCGGGCTGTTCGAGGTGGATCGCTTGCCGCGCGCGGCAGCTGCGTTCTGCTAAATTATTATCTAAAAATTGGCGCTCGCGCGGCTGCCGCACGTAGTTTAACAATACCACTTTTTCCAACATTGTGTTCATATATTTGAAGGAAATTGCATTTGAACTCAAGGGTAAAGGGTGGCCTGGCTGATTTGTCTGCCAAAATTATGTTATAATGTGCAAACCTGGACAAAAATAATTTGATAGTCTAAATTAAGAATCATTCTACCAAAATCATGAAGTAAACATATTTCTCATTTGACAATCACTGGGAAATTTGGGGACCAAATAGTGTAAAATCCAAATTTTTCCCTGACTTTCCAGGTAGCCCCTCGATTTCACTGACTTTCTCTGACTGCTTTGAGCTTCCCTGACATTTCCCTGACTTTCCCTGACTTTCCAGAATGTGGACACCCTGATTATAAAAGGTAATTTGTTTATTTATTTTTCTTTTCTTTTAAACCAACTTCAAAAAAGGTTCTCAATTGATTGTTCTGATTCAAAAAATCAACTGTTCCATACAAATGTTCAACATTCACTGAACCTAAATGTATGGAACAGCTGATTTTTTCTTGCGATTTTAAAGTTGGTGCCATAGTGAAAGTTGTTCAGCTTGCTTGTCTGAACAAGCACACAAAATTTTTGTCATAATTAAAAAATAGGGGTGTATAAAAAGGTTAACAAATTTCGCGAAAAAGTAAAAAAACAACAAAAAAAAACTTTGGCTACACAAGGTGCTATCTGAACTAGACTTCAAATAAAAATCAAAATTTAGTATTTAGTCCATTATGTGTGTCCTCATTAGTTGTGGTGGTGTATGGGGGGGTCAAAAATTTCGTTATTTTTTAGCTCCGATGCACCGTTTTCGAGCTATAAATATTTTTGTAAATATTTTTCTTCAAATTATGCAAGGTTCAAATTCCTCACGAAATGAGTCCCATCTAAATAGAATCTAAATCCATACTAAATAGAATCAAATCAATACTGGACAAACAATAAACGTACAAGTGGTTGTCGTTATGTATGACTGTACATGTCCTCTCCAGTTGCTAGTCCGTCCACCTGAGAATCTGTCCAGCTGCGAATCTGTCCACTTGCTTCGGATGGAAATTTTTTAACTGTTGGCTCCATACAAATATCAGTTAGGCTATTTTTTACTTTTTCGGAAAATTTGTCTACCTTTTTTTGATAACTATGATTTTCACCAATTTAAGAAAAAAAATTTGCGTGTTTAGTCTGTTATCTATATTGTTCCGAATTTTCAATCTCCTAGTTATATTTCTTTTGCCATATTTATAAGCAGAGTGAAGAAGTCAATCAATATTCGTACCTATTAGTGCGGTACTATTCATTGTACCGTACTAATAGGTATAATGAGTGTAATAATTATTTATAGGTTTTCAACAAATTTCAAATATTAAAATAGCTGTCAATATTTAATATCGATAACTATTCATCAATATCAATCACTAAACTAATGTAATTTGTACACGTTGCATACTTCACGGCAGTGAGTTTCTGTGTGAGTGTGCGTTGTGATTGGTTCAGTCCGATTTCGCGCGAAGATTAGTTCTGCTGATTGGCTTTCACGGGCCAATCAGGAGAACTAATCTTCGCGAAAGAAATATAACTAGGAAATTGACCTTGCATGGGCAGCGCAAGCTTATGTTTGTTGGTTTAAGAAAAACTAGAAAAAGAGGTGGGAGCAAAACTGACGACAGCGGTTCCCGTACAAACGGTGCAACACTAAGCCTTTCTAACGTCCTTCTGTGTTCTGTGGCCTCGAAGCCCTTTCATTTGATACCCATATTGTATAGGTTGCAAAAGGAAAGTGATCCACCATTTCGGAACGGCGGCCATATTGAATTTAGAGCAATATTACTCACTGAATCGTGTTTTACTCCCAAATCCCTTTCATTTGATACCCATATTGGGTGGAGGGCAAAAGAAAAGCGATCCGCCATTTTGGAATCGGCGGCCATATTGAATTTGGAACAATGTCACTCACTCTATCGTGTTTCATTCTCGAAGCCCTTTCATTTGATACCCATATTGCATAGGTTGCAAAAGGAAAGTGATCCATAATTTTGGAACGGCGGCCATATTGAATTTAGAGCAATATTAGTGACTGTATCGTATTACACTCCCAAATCCTTTTTATTTGATACCCATATTACGTGAGTGGCAAAAGAAAAGCGATCCGCAATTTTGGAACGGCGGCCATATTGAATTTGGAGCAATCTCACTCGCTATATCGTGTTTCATCCTCGAAGCCCTTTCAATTGATACCCATATTGTATAGGTTGCAAAAGGAAAGTGATCCACAATTTCGGAACGGCGGCCATATTGAATTTGGAGCAATCTCACTCGCTGTATCGTGTTTCATCCTCGAAGCCCTTTCAATTGATACCCATATTGTATAGGTTGCAAAAGGAAAGTGATCCACAATTTCGGAACGGCGGCCATATTGAATTTAGAGCAATGTCACATACTGTGTCGTATTTTACTCTCAAAGGTCTTTCATTTGATACCCATATTGATGGGGTAACAAAATAAATATGATCCAAAATTTTTTTTAATGGTGGCCATTTTAATGTGTAGAGGTGACACTACCTACTTAAAAGTCTCAAGTAGTAGTACCTACTCAAAAAACACTTTCATATTGTATAGTAGTGTTACCAGACAAACATTTTTGCGAAATTTCATCCCAGTCAGATTTTCAAGACGTTATATTTTTCTTGTAAGATAGCGAAAAACAAATTTCTGCTTGAAAACGATCAACTCCTGCGGATCCTAGTATAGGTCGATTTACGATTACGTAAAACAGCCTTGTGCGGCACAAACTGACAAAGGTCCTATCTCGATGAGCGCTCGCGCTCGACTGATTGATGCGAGTTTTTACCATACAATTTATTGCATTTACGGCCGACGTTTGAGGTATAATTAAAAAATAATTAATTATCTTTTTATTTTAAAAATTATACCGTTCGATTGTTTGAAGAACATAGATAATTTTGACATAGCTTTTTAATTGCAAATATAGTTTTAACAATTCTAAAATGAATGTTAAAGTGTCATCATATTTCGTAAAAACTTGTAAACTTCAAATATTTTTTTTTTAATAAATGGGACGCTTAATAAAAAAAGTGTCTTTCCAACTGGCAACAAAAATATATTTTTGATATATTGTGATTTTATTTTAGTAAATTTATTGGAGTTTATTGGGAGTTTTAGCCGTTTTAGTTTGTTTATTTCATGACATTCTGCCAAACAAGGTAAGGAAGAACGATTATTCCAAAAAAACTAAAGCAGTAAAAGAAAATCTGTTCTTACAACTGGCAACAATAAGGATAAACCTATTTTCCTCTAGTATTGATTTGTATGAAAATCGTTTTTGAAATAGTAAATTTAGCGCAAGAAAATGTCATTTTTGTGCAAATGGTGTAAGAGGCCTCTTAAACCAGGACTAAGTCTAGACAATGTTTTGTAATAAGATGGTAAGTGTTCTCAAAATATTATTTGCTACTACATCCACTTACTTTTCCTGAGCAAATCCTCTATACATTTTTCTATGTGTGCCATCCACTCCTCTTTCTCAGTAGCAGTAGCAGCATATACAGCAAACGACTTTGACGCTGTGCATATCAACCAACCATTGCGATACTCTGAAATTTAATACAAACATTTAAACAAATCATAGACATCACTGTAAGAAATATTACATAATAGTGCAGTACATTCTTCTAAATAATGCAGGCTGTCTTGCACAACAAACTAATTATGATTAGTACAATTCATTAGTGTTGTGCAAGACGAAAGACGAAATGTGTGTTTTGCAAGTTACCTGCTGTATAAAACGCACATTTAATATAAATATTAATAAAACCTTCAATTCAATAATTGAAGGTTGAAATACTATTTATGTGAAATTATTACGAAAAAAATATAATAGAAAACAGTATTAATTAACAATAGTAAGTATTAAATTCAAATATTCTCAAGCATTATTTTATTCTTGGGGAATGACAAAGTGAGTATCCATTCACTGCCATTAAAATTCATTACAATGTAATACTCATTATATTTACTGCATGCATATATATTATTTCACAATTAATATCACCAAGAGTAAATAATTATTAATATTATTTTGCATAGCAGTAATAACGTCATTTATAGCTAGCATATTTAAATAGTTGCAAAGCAATGTTAATCAGATTAGTAAATTAGTGACAAATAGATTTCAGTAAATAGGAGAATAAGCTGCTAATTCCAATTAAGGAAGCCAAATGTAAAATAAACAAGTCATTGGCACTTATGTAAATGTACTAAAATCAATGTCAAAAGATAACAATGTGTTGCATACGGCAAATCCTGCTGACTCATACATCATATCAGCCTTTCATATGTGCAGATAACTAATAAATTTTGTAGCATCTATGCCATGCTATGGTTGGAAGAGCACTGGTATAGAATGAGGTTTGATAAAGTGTATTGAACTGTATATGAATTAAAATAAACTGTATTGAAAGATCTGTCCAATGATTAAATGAATGAACACATTTAATTAATAGTTTTTGAATGAAATTATATGTATGTACACATTATGTATATCTATAATATATATAGCTAAATTATCCCTAGAAAGATCATCTATGTCTGCGAGATGTATAGTGGCAAAGCAGTGTTGCTTCTTTTTTACTGTACGCGCACGACATAAAGGTAATACCTATGATAATTAGATGAGATTATATTACTGTACTGTATGCCCAAGAGATGTATGAAACTTTTGTGAGATTTTAGTAGGCATTGTTTATACGAGTATGTATTAACATAAACATATTACTTTCAGTTACTCATTATTATTTTAATATGGCAAACAGAAGAGTGTTAAACAGCTATTGAATTGAGGCTATATTGATGGAAGATGAAGAAGTTGCCTCCACACCACAGCATGTGCATGTGCAGATTTGCAGAATGTCCAAGTTATTTTGCATGAATAATTCTACTAATAAGTTACAGCCAAATTGAAACTAAACCGTTGCGATCGACTAATCGGAGAGCCTACATTGCCTTTCAACTGTTTGATGACGTGTGGCGTTCCGATTGATCAAACGCAACGGTTTAATATTGATTCGGCTGTAACATATTAGTAGAATTGGACCTCAGGTCACGCGATCTGCCGCTTGGCAACAGCAGAATATTCGGCTATTCGGCCGAAAGCGTCGCCGAATATTAGGTATTCGGTATTCCACCAAATCACTATTCATTGCAACTCTAGATCAGTGTTTACACGTTACCATGTCCATGTCGTTACCATGTCACATAAAATGAGGAAAGTGTTTCATAGTATCACATACCTATAATATGGAGATTACAAAATGGTGAGTCAAATAGTAAAATTGCAAAGGAAATTGGGGTCTCACACACAGGTTTTTTTTCAAATATGCTAATTACATGCCATACAGTCTGTTATATAAAATAAGATTATCTTTCGGGGGTTGAAAGACAAGGAAAAACTTACGTCCTTCATCCTTTAGTGATTCTAGTTTCACTTCTTCTAATGGAATTACGTGTTGTTTATTATACTTCTTTTTGTTTATAACAATATTTCCATAAACTAGAATATCATTGAATAGAAAGAACTGTCGAGCCTTGGGCTTCTTGCGGCACATTTTAGTCAGGACACCTTCACCCACAAGGACCCTGCCTTGTTCTGCAAGTGGCTAGCATAAAAGACATATTTCATTAATCATACACATTTAACAGTGTTTACACTTTAATTTTACATTAAATAACATTCGTTTAGTGATATATATCACATATGATATAACAATGTTTTAGGTAAGTACCTATATGTAAAAATTACAATGTAAAGTCATGTTAATTTATCCATTTAATAAAAACTGTAACACAGTTATACATGACAGTTATAAATATTATAGCATTTATTTTATCATCAACAGAGATAAATGCTTTGGGATAGTGAGCATTACTGCCAACTATTAGGATGATCCCCGTTGATAACAAGTAAATATTCTGATGAGTGATGGTTGTTTTATGAACTAAGAGTTGCTACAGATACTCACCTGTCCTGAACTGCCGAAGCAGTTTTCCACCATGGCAATTCTTCTAGCATTTGCCTCGCTATTTACTGCAAGAGTAGACATAATTAAACATTAAATAACAGTAACACTATCAGATCGACGTCAAATGAAAGTGAGCGAATAAACCACGAACAAACAATGACTCTTCACACAATTTTGTCTCTTACGTGTTAAAATATAGAAATGATAGCCCACCACAATATTGGTACGATTAAAATACACAAAATAGCGTACCTAAACGATCCACCATCGTAATATTTATAAAAATTTTAGTAAAAACGAAAATGATACGAATCACAGAAATGTGTCATTCATTAAAAATGTCACAGACGAATAATGTTGCCACTAGCTAATATTTGATTTGTCACATATACGGCCCGTTCCAGATAAGCATTTTTAGCCATAAATACCAACATTTTTAGCATCTCTGCGTTTCATTAGCCGGTGATGCTAGTTTTTCTTGCTGGTTGTCATGCGTTTCATTTAAGCATTTTTAACACGAAATGCTAGCATCAAATACCCATGCTAATGGATGGGTCCTCTGGGGCCTTACCATGAGCTCTTATCGCAGGCCTTAAACAGTATTGCTGTCTATTTCCGTACCATGACCGGCTTAAAGCAGCGCGTTTGCAGGCCTGCTTAAAATGACGTCACAAAACCGTTCACCTTTTTTTATGTATGAACTTTCGTACCATGACCGCCCGTTTGATAGTTTGAAAACTGCTTTTGAACGTCCTAAATGTCAAATAAAGCAATCATTAAAAAGTTGCTCTTCAGCGGCTGTAACAAGATTGTTAAGTGGATTAGGCCCAATTTGGTGGAATTTTCATAAGATAATTGTTAAAACTAACTTTATTTAAGATGTTTTCAAACGGCTGTAGCGACTTTTTCTCTAATTTTAACTCCCTAATTTTCGTATAATTAATAGCCGAGTCACGCCGAGTGTTTTTAATTTTTATATAGTTTTCACAGTGTTTATTACTCTTGAAAGTTGAGATATTGCTTGAGATGTGATGTGACGATAATGAAATATTTGAATTTTTGGAGAGTGAACACCGCACGGAGTAAAAACAAGTGACATCGAGAGAAGCTAATGATACCCTCAAAACAATCAATACCTACCTTTGATTCAGAGGAAAATGAATTTCAGTATAAAGAAGTAACTACTCTGTGAAAATGAATTTATTAAGCAACTAGCGACCCGCCCCGGCTTCGCACGGGTGCAATGTAGATACTAATGTGGGGCAGTTTGATACCACTTTTTGACAGCTTTCAAATTTGACATTTGGAATCTTTTTTTTCATGACCCAAAAAGGATTTTCAGCGGATTTAAAAAATTTATTGAAAGATATGTATAGTATTAGCCAATTCTGATTTATATTATTAAAAATTTTAAGTGGCTGGACTAAGTAGGTGAGGTGAGGTCAAAATTCAGCACGAAAAATCAGTTTCATTTGTAACAATTAGCGCGGCTAAAAATGTCAACATTTCTTAAAAGAAACGCAAAACGAGGCTAACATCAGATGTTAGCCTCAGAAAGTAGCAGTGCTTTATCTGGAACGCAGGGAAAGATTTTAGGTTGCGTTCCAAAACGAAATTTTCATAGTCGGGTAAAGTTAAGGTTTTGGAACTGGCTAAAAAGTGATTTCGCGAAGAATTCTGTGGATTTTCTAACCTCTCTCTCATATTATGTTTCATCGCTATCTCTTGGTAGAGGGTATTGTATTGCGCCTCCAGTAACTTCACAGAGCACTTCTGTATTTATTGTAGATATTATAATGAAAAAATAATTCAAATCTAAAATACAAATAAAACTGCGCGGAAAACTGATGTTGACTTTGATATTGAAAGACACATTGACAGGAGACAGTGCAGTACCACTTTTCTGTTAGCACTGTCAGCAGTAATTGGTGACGTCATCGATTATATCATACTCATACACCGCTTACAAATGCGCACTTGAGCAATTTTCTTAGAGCATTGAGACGGGAGATGGCAAGGCTGGGCGAACCCCTCTGCCAATTTACGTTGACCATATGACCATACACGTTATATAAAACTAGTTGACGCGCGGCCGCTGTCATTAGGTGTCGTTTCGTATCGCAAGTAAGAGCTCGTAAAAAATGGTTAATTATACAGTTTAATCTTGTAAAAGGCTATTCGGTAACTTAAATCTTCAAGGCTATGGCGTTTCCTATCACATGTAAGTATAAAATATACTTAAACGTGTTTTATTTAAGAACAATTTTGAAGTAATTTTTATGCCAATACAATGAAAAATACAATGGTACGTTGGTAACTCAACACAGTACATGGGCGTGATTTGCGGGCGATTGCGTAGATACACGTTAATTTGTCGATGTGTGTGTGTTTCTTTATAGTGAGATAATATTTTCATAGTTTGCGTATCTGTAATTGAATGCTATATTTTCGTAGTGTGCCATGCGTGTTTACCTCGCCTCCCGCAAAATGTGGCAGAAAAATGTATACTGCTATTTGTTGCGTACCATATCCATAGGCTAAATGATCTAAGGCAATTTTGAACCGACTGTTTGCATGCAAATAGCGCACATGAGCGCTGATAGCAAATGTTGGACCGCACCCAATTTACCACAAAACAAACACTCAAAATCTGGATAAAGCTTTTAAAATATATTATTAAATTTTAATAACCTCCATTATTTCCAAAGCCATATCAATCAATGCTATAGCAATTAGCCGTCTAATAATAAAATATAGTCAAAGAAATGCTAAACATATTTTTTTGCGTAGTATAAAGAAATGCTAATCATTAGCTAATTATAGCTTATAATAGCTAATGGTATAACCTTAAACCTATTTTCTTTAAGTAGGTTCTTTATGTAAAGCAATAATCGGTTTGTAAAATTGTAGCAATTTTTGTAGATCCTCTGTTGAACCAGGAGTATGAATGAATACTTTAAGGTTTGTTTAAAAATTAAAAATACCAAAGAATTGTTGTGATGGACTAACAAACGGCGGCCTTATTGCCAAAGCAGCAATCTCTACCAGGCAACCGATGGGTAGAGGAAAGTTTAAATTGAAAAGCTAATGACAGGGTATGATATTAAAGTTCTTACTGAAATGTATAATTTAACCCAAATATATACTTGATAATAAAATACATAAACTTACCTCATAAAGCATTTAAATGATCTAAGACTTACCTACTTTCTATTAACTATGGTTGCGTTCCAAAACGGATAATTTTCAGAAGATCAATAGATCAGTTCCAAAAGATCCGAGGTTTTTATCGAGGCGCTTTGGAACTTTGCCTTTGACTTTGAGTCAATTAGATCCTGGAAACAGCGATTTATTTATCCTATAAAATTCAGGGATGGTAATTATTCTGTCATGGATGTAAGTTATAGTAGTGACAGTTGACATTAACTTGACTCGGTAAATTGTGAAAAATACAAAAGAATTATTGTAGGAAGTTTGCACATTGCAATTAACTCCACATCCAGAAAGATGATAAGCGACAGCGAGTGATCTTAGAACATGTCTTCCACCAATTTTTCTTTCAGAGGCTGCGGTCCGAAAATCAATAAAAGTCACTATCAGCGCTATTAGCGTGCTCAAACGCGTCCCGAAATACTGTGATCCCGCTAACGTTAGCCGGCACGAAGAGCTGCATGACGTCATCGTTTACGTCATACTGGACTTACGGCATGAGCATTAGCAATGCTCTGAAGTGAAATCACTGTAAGCGAACTGTGTCTGACGTTCGGTACTTGTGTTTTTGGCTAAAAATGAATGTATTTGTTCTGGATGAGCAACGGAGAAACAATGTTGTGATTAAAAATTCACAAAACCAAAGTGCTGAGAAGCAATTGAAAACAAAATGACCTAACCTAACTAAAATAACTCGACATTTGACTTGACAAGTTGATAGACTAAAACCCCGGTCCGTAATCGTAAGCATGCTAACAACTGTTAGCACTTTTAGTACGCTTTTTAAATCGGACCGGGTGATTATAATCGTCAGCACTGTGAGCGCTGTTATCTATTTCGGACCGCTGCCCAAGTATCATTGGGTGCGGTTCATAATCAGATATCAGTGCAAACGTTTGCATGCATGCAAACAATCCGTTTAAATCGTTAGCACTGCTCACGGACGTAAGCACTCAGATCAATTTTGAACCGAGCTTTCTGTAAATTGAAAAGAAAAATTGGAGGGAGACGTATTGTGCCTCCAGTATCTTTACAGAACACTTCTCAATTAATTGTAGATAAATCTCATGAAAAAATAAATTCGAACTAAAATAAAAATAAAACTGATGTTGACTTTGACATTGACAGTTCTGGAGAAAGTGCACTACCTCTTTTCTGTTAGCAGCACTGTCAGCATCAATCGGTGACGTCATCAATTATGTCATACCGCATACAAAATGCCTACATGAGCAATTTTGGACTGATTGTTTGCGTGCAAATAGCGCACAACGAGCGCTGATATCAAATTATGAACCGCACTTGACTGTCAACTTGACAGACTTACAGAACAAAAGCTCGGTCCAAAATTGATAACTAACTGCTTACGTCGTGAGTGCAAACGATTAATGGGCTGTCTGTTGCATGCATGCAAATGTTTGCAATGTTATTTAATTATGGACCGCACCCATCTACAATCCATAGACAACGCGAGATCATGTGAGAATTCATCTTTTGACACCAGCTGACAGACAGCTAGTGTTCGATATTTTAGAATTTTACCATCAAATTATTTTCTAAATAAACCTGAAAAATGGTTTTCAAATTGTGTGGTCCTAAATTGTCACTATGTGGACTTATATTGAGTGTGTGGGGAATAATACAATTGGTAAGCATACGTTATATTTATTGTTTTTAAATTTTTCATTGTAATTTATCATTTCTTCATTCACTTAACTCACAATCTCGTGATTTTCAGACACTTATGGGCGTCTTCTATTACATCAGAGCAGTAGCTTTGCTTGAAGATCTACCTCTGGGCGAAGGAGTACATGATATTGATAATTTTATTGCTGAAGTCGAAAATGGTTATACTCAGGTATGTGCATCAATATATTTTCAGAATCAAGAGACGAGCAGTTATATTTTTAAATAACAAATGAGATGAGATACTTGGTTAGCAATGTGTATAAACTTAGAATTTGCAAATACAACAATATACATACAAACATAGGCTCCAAAACTATAACTTGTAAATTATTCCTTCAGCATTATTTATTCTTGTAAACATGAATAATAAGATCATTTAGGCCTTGTATTATAGAAAATTTACGCTTTAACTTATATAAGTGCCTCTGCTGATCATCGGTCTCCTTAGACAAGGAGAAATTAGCTTAATATAAACGCTAGCCAGAAGGTTTAGATTTTTCATCTCTTCCAACTTGAGAGGTAGAGTTGCAGAAGAAAAGGAGAGGGATTTAATTACACAAGAATGACAAAAATAATCCATTAAATATCTTAGTAATACTAGTCATAAATTTCAATGAATATCCAACCTATTACACCCTGGTATAAGTAATGAGGCCAATGGTGATTTCCTGTGTCAAGGCTAGGCTACTTTGTCATAATAACACATATTATTCTACATAATAGCTTACACATCATTATTATACTTTTTAAACTATATCTGTAATTACTTTATGTGTATATTTCATTTACAGAATGCATACAATTGCTGGATTGCTGCGCTGCTTTATGTCATTACACTGGTCATCTCAGGTCATCAATTCTGGATGAATAATCGCTCGTCTGTCAGCATGTAAAATTGAATTACACAAATAATGTGTAATAAATATTAACCTAATTATGTTGTTTCTACAGTGTATATTCATTCCAGTTTAACTTAATAATGTTGAGGTGTTAACAATAAAATGATATAGATAGATAATTCCTGATAAAATGATGCTCTTGACTCATGATATTACAAAAAAATCACCTATCTAATACAATTACAATAAAAGAATTTAGTTTAGTATGGTAGTTTAAAGTTCAGTTTAAGTTTACAGATGCTTAAGATGTAATTTATAATTTTTTAGGTTCTAGTTTCACTGTAACATGTTCATACTGTTTGAATTGTTTTAGCAAGATATCTTTATTAATATGAGTTGAGTCCTTATTGTGATAATATCTTACATAATCAACTGTTATTAAAATATTTGGAATAAAACAAATATTGTAATTTATAGATTATTTTTTTCTTGGCAGAGTGTATGGGTGAAGCAAAAATATTTATTACACGTCCGAAAGTATTAATGAATAGTTTGTTGCAAATTGTAAATAAGATTATTACTGTAGGTATCAAAAAAGTGCTTTGAATTTTCCCGATGTAATAATAAATGTCTTAATGTTAAAATCATTATGTTGTCTTTATTTTCAAAGAATCAAGTACACCACTTGTTGACTGAACTATATCAGCAGGTATATTTCTCTTACTTGGTTGCTAACTAGAACTGTCATTTTTGAAAGAAACAACATCCATTACTGCTAACCTGAACGCTGCTGTAACACAAGATCACTAAACTATATAGTAACGGATATATTTTCTTTCAAAAATGACAGTTCTAGTTACCAAACGTAGTTAGCGAACGGGCCTGCTGATCGAGTAAGGCCACCAGGATCCCCTAGCCCGATCTCCTAGGGGATCCATGTGAACTCGTAGTATCTATCTTGTCAAACATACAAGAAGTCAAATACACACTTCGCCAGAATTACAGACATAATAACGGTGGTATTAAAAATCTGTCTAGAATTACTCATTCATTATCAGTTTAGTAGTGTGTGAGGTAGTAATCAAGTTTTAATTTTGACACCTGTCATCCAAAATGAGATATCATTGAGATGGATTTATTTAGACGAAGGGGTTTTTGTCATACCTGAAAAAAAATAGCAAGTAATTAAGTCGTATCTACAGTCTGATTTTTAATTCGACGTAATTCTGACATTTCAGATTAAGCGAGCGATGGAAGCGATTAGACAGAGATCCGACATCAACCGTGACGTCATTGTTGAGTACGGCCATATAAACTCCATGTAAATTGCCGTTTTGCTAGAAAGAGTGGAGAATTTTTTTTAATAATACCTTATAATCTTGGTTGTTTTTATAATTATTCGAAAACCGATTTTTTCTTTCTGTTTATTATATGAATGAGCTTCTATTAAAGCAATATTTTTTTTCATTCATCTAGCCTATTCGTAACAGCTTGGCAAAAAAGTGTTGACAAAAAATGAGGGCGCCACTAGTACAGTTTCGCATAAAAATCAGAAAATAAAGACACAATTTCAAAAGAGTTATGTAATTTTTAAATAACATTTGGAAAATTGAGTAACGACAGCCTTATTAAAGGCTGGGCCAAACCAACGCGTGCCCGCCACCGCTGCATGCGTTGGTTTGGCCCCGCCTGAATACACTATCTACTCGTAGTTGTGAAACAAGTTTTACTACGGAAATCGCTTTAATTCCATCTGTCACCGCATTCTATTCTTTTTTGCCAAGCTGTAGATACACTGACTGATGCTACGCGATAATGCACACGCAGCCCGAGTATTCTCGACGATAGCCGATAAAGACTGGTGACATATGCGTGTATCACGTCATAGCACGAAGCTTCGTAACGATAGGCGCAGATGCGGCCGTAGCATAAGAAAAATATTACGCTAGCTTTTAATTTGATAGTCACTGCGGCGTCAATACAAGACTGCGGACTGTCTTTTAATTTGATAGCCATTGCGGCGTTAATACAGACTGTGGACTGACTTTTAATTATGATACACTTGGGCGTCCATACAAGACTGCCGACTGTCTTTTAAATTGATCGGCGTCTGCAAATATAAGTTGAATGCACTTAGTGTTCCGGGCATAGAACACATTTACTCAACAGGTTCCGGGCCGCACGCGCCGCACGCGCTGTACGCGCCGCATTTTTGGAATTCGTTGTATATGAGATCTCGCAAATTTGGCCGCACCTTACGCGCCGTATTTCAAAAATGCGGTATGTGTCCCGACTCCCGGTATTGAAAAACGCATGCTGATGACGTCATTTAATGCGGCGCGTACGGCG
Organism: Schoenobius gigantellus; assembly: GCA_963935595.1. NCBI lineage: Eukaryota > Metazoa > Arthropoda > Insecta > Lepidoptera > Crambidae > Schoenobius > Schoenobius gigantellus. Next base: position 13,463,258 of record OZ012559.1, on the reverse strand, counting down.
TGCGTTCAGCGGGCCTCTATTTTTGACTAATTTGTCTGGCGTCGAGCGCTCGTGGTCGTGGAGCATTATCCGCGCTCAATTTCTTTTGATTTTCGATAAGTTTTAGACAAAAATCAATATGATATTACCACAAAAATCTATATATTTCGATTTTTGTCGAAAATAAAACGAAAATCAAAAGAAATCGAGCGCAGACGGCGCTCGACTAGCGCTCGACGTTAGTCGAATGATTCAAAAATTGAGTCCCAGTTATATTCCTACCACAGACATATAAAGGAAAGATTCCTACCCATCCTTGACATTCTTTTTAAAATTGTAGTAAATTCTTTTTGCTAGTGACATAGGAAAACTCTTTAATCAATGATGATTTCCCCAAACTCAAGGCAAACATGAGGCAGTCACAATAACGTTGCCTCAATAAATTCGTAATTGTTCGTGATTGATTCAGTGATTATCTCCTATCTGCTTGCAGCATGAATTACAGATTTTTCTGACTTTCCTTATATAACACCAATGTCGATTTTGCATCATTGCGGCGTTTGTTGTTATGTTATAAGCATATGGGCAGTGTTTCAGTTGGTAAGTTCTTAAAATATGATAAGTTGTGTCTAGATTACAATTAGGTACCTTAATTTAATGTCTGCCTGTATAGAGCGAGTGAGTAATTCTGTATCAAAATTGGTCCCGAAAATCTTGTTCACATACGTATAGGAACAAAAAATTTACGTTTTACAAAAACTAGCAAACAACAAAACAAAGGGCACGGGGTCACTCTCTACCACCTGATGTCCAGTTCCTGGTCGTTTGGCTACTATCTGCACCGTATTGGTAGAGTTGAGCCCATTTTGAATAATGATTTTATAATTAGATTCGTACGTTGGTTGTCTCCTCCAAATATGTATCATTTGCTTGATAAACTAATCTCGTATTCGTATTACCGTTTTGGACTACGTATCGCTAAATATCGTAGAAGACTACACCAGTCTGCTAGCTAGGACTAGGTTAACAACAAAGTTTCATTGAATAACAAAGAAGAAGGAAAAATTACAAAAAAACAAAAATATCTTCTTGCATGTTTGTAGGTAGTTGATATTCGTGGAATGGTTGAATTCGTCAATGCTCACGCTATGCTCTGTGAGATGAAAAGGATATTTATTTTCAATGACGTCGCGGGCCACAAGGATGAGAGCCGGCGACCGCTCCTCTCGTTTAAATGTAATCATAATGCGAGAGCGTGTATCTTTCTGTCTACTTGGCATTGGTTTATCTAGAGGTTATTTCCGGGGGGGGAAGGCCCCTGATTTTGTGTGAAGTTATCGGTATGTTGGCGTCCATCATTGAATTTGAATCGGTAGCCTAATATCCTGGGGTGGGCACTAGACCATTCTGGGGTGGACACACCCCCTCTATATGTCGCCTATGCTACTTGGCCACGATTTCGTGTGTGTTCTAGACCAAGAGCGCTGTCCTAAGAAGTTTTCGAGGAAGAATTCGTGACACGATCTATAAAAAAATCTTTTCATTTCGCAGACTTTGATGGGGATATTTTACAAGTTGGAAATAACGCAACTACTGGAGGACGTCAAGGAAAAAGAATATGACAGCATCGAAGAGTACATTAAGAAAACCAGGTCAAATTATCATTCGGTAATGTCTGGCTCTCTGAAATATTTTTTTTATTCTTTTTAAAGAGGCTTTAGTACACTCTGGGTGACTATGCCAGCCTCATAGGGAACATCAAAACCTAAAGTTCAATAAAACATTCAATGAGCGTCAGTTAGTTTAACAGTTAAACCAACTAACGCTCATTGAAAGAGTGTTTTATGAAGATGAATAATTGTTTAGCATGGCTTGATAGTGGTTGCTGCAAAATTAAACTAATACCCCCATTCTCTGAAATCATGATTAACAGCATGTGCAATTGTAATATGTACTTGTCACTATTAACAACAATTCATACATTATATGTCTACTAATATGTATGTTTGGGCCTCCAAAAGGAGTGTTGACTCACTATCACATCAGTGTGACTCAGAAGCATTTTTTCCTTGCAGCCATCCTATCTGGTATGCTGTGGTGTGACTGGCTCCTAATAGCATTAATATTGTTTGCATGTACTCGTATGAATAAACAAAAATAACCTCTAAAGAGAGGAGGTTTGGGCCATTTCCCATTCCTATCACACTGGTCTAATGAGGATAGCGCCAGAACCTCGTCCGTTGATCAACAGGGTGCACAATGGGGAGGTGAGATTAGCCTTTTACCCTTTGGCAGCAATAAGACAACTTTCGTTATTATAAAAAAAAACGCGTTTAGTTCGGTGCGCAAACCCTCTCAAGGTTGCCTTGGTAGTGTTGAATATTGATATGAAACTGAATTTTAACCTAGCTTGAAAAACCACTTTTTTGGCTATTTGTATAGTGTTCAGTGTAAAGAAAGCGCAGCGTCAAGCTATACTTTTTGACGTTTGGACCACTCTTACGTAGCTCAAAATAGAGGCGGTTTTCGTAGTGCAAATGTAAAGCTTGACTTGGCGCTTATTGTACAACGTGAATAGGGGGACTGTATCTACGTAGGTACATAATGCTGGCTTGGTGCTGGCTAATCGATCTTAAGTACACTCAAGACTCAATAAAACATTCTTTACTTTCTGTTCGCTGAGTACTTATTTTAATTTTTTTAGTGCGCAAGAAACTGTTGGATCGCAGCTGGAATATACTTCGCCATGATTTTCATATCCCGCGTGTGTATTATGAAAGCAGAACGAAATGCAAAGCGTTTGGCAGCCGAAGAGGGAAATGACGAACTCTTTTGCTCTCAGAAGGTGGCACTGAAGACATAACACATTTGTTTCTTTGTCTACGTTCACCACTGAAACTCGATCAACTTCTTATTTAACCTATAGAACCTTATCGATCTTATTACAAAACGTGGACTAAACTTATGGCCATTTGCACCTTGTCTTAGATTCTGTCACATTCTTTTCATTAAAGATAAGAAGTGACGGTATTCTTTTTAGGATGGTCTTAGCTAAGACAAGGTTAGTGAAATTGGCCATTAGTCTTTTAAACCTGATGCTCTTTCACTGAGTAGCTTCTATCAGCTTTAGATATAAGTCAGACCATGATTTGTTATAAGACGGTTTATAAGGTATACTCAGACAATGGCTGTTTTCTTTCACCTTTAAAAGCTGTGGTAGAATAAAAATATATAATCCAAAAGAGCTTTTTATGAAGCCGTATAAATGTTATTTTGATTTGATTTAATTGAAAACAAATAAAATAAAGCGTTTGTTACATATGTTTCAGTCTTTATTTCACTTCTTCTAACTTCCTATCTTATGTTACAGTTCCCATGTTTACGCTTTTGATTTCGTCTTTTTCTATATGTGCGTGCTCCTGGAACAATAACATTACAATAAACATAGGGTTGGTTGGTAGTTAGGTCAGTTTGGTATTAGAAGAGCGTCATCTCCGAAAAGATTTTATCCACCACGCCTAAAATTTGGTAACTAAGATAGATATGTATATCCTGTAGTGTCAGTAGTTAGCTTTATTATCCAAACAAGTAATCTAGCGACACAAACCAATTTAAATAACCCCCGACAATAAAAACACCAAAAATTAAAAAATAAAATGTGTTGGTTGGCCCTTTAACTTTGATACATCTAGTAATATTTTGATTCAAGCGTCGTCACGTCTATCTATTTATTGAATTATTTACCAACCGAATACGTAGAGCGTTACTAGATATATTAATTGCGGTCCCCTGTCGTGACGACGCTTAAATCAAACTATTATTAGATACCTATATCAAAGTTAAAGGGCCAAACAACAAATTTTATATTTTACTTTACTTTTTTGCACATTTGGCGGCACCGTACGCGCAGAATTTCAAAAATGCGGCAGGTGTCCGGGTATTGAAAAACGCATGGTGATGACGTCATATAATGCGGCGCGTTCGGCGCGTGCGGACGGATATGTGCGATCAGCTTTACACTGAATAGAACGATCATTTAAGGAAGTACCTCACAGAAGACAACAGCCAAAATAACTTTCTGTTCCGTTTCTTTTTATAAAGGACTCGCAAAGAGTCAACGATTACGGTACCCGCTTAATATATCATGTTGCCCTTATGGTTTTTAAACCAGTAAAAGTAACAGAATCTGGTTAATATGAAAAGCCTTCTGGATCTTCGGCCTGTGGTGGCATTCGTTGCCAACTTGTGACGTAACAAGACACAGTAATTACGCCGTCAGTCTTACCCTTCAAACCGGGCACAGCAATGCTAGTACCTACTGCTTCATGGCGGTAGAATTAGGTAAGATAGAAGTAGCGCAGACAACTCTGGTACTCGCTCTCTCTGGTAAAAGTTATAAAGGAAAAAATGCCAAGTAACTTTTCATTTCACCTGCGCGGTGTCCACATCGTCGTCTTTCGCGGCCTGGTTAAGGTTGAGCCAGGGGTCGGCGAGGATCTGCGGGATCTTGACCCTCATCTTTAGCGGGGCCAGGATTTTGGTGATCAGTTTGCGACACTCTGTTGACACTTTCGGCTCGCGTGGGAAAGCCACTTTGTTTTGAACCTGCTGTAGATTTATGTCCTGATTAAAGGATTAACTTAGCAAGAACGAAGAAGAATAAACACAATAAAAAATGTCATGTGATCATTGATGTGCTATAATAGTACATTACGATATTAGTGCGTTAAGATGTTATAACCAATGCGCACGTATATCGTACGACGTTTTTTAACACATTTGCGAGGAAACAGAAAAAGAAACTTTATTTTAAATAAACTCAATCTGTGAATGCACACTGTTGCTTTCCCGCCATTTTAACAGCGCGCTAGCGCTGCCTACTGACTGGCGCCGCGCGGCGATTATTTCGAAATTTGAATAGCAACAGCGCGCTGCTCACTAGATGGAGTCGTGCGGCGGCGATCAGTTCCATATTTGAAATGGCAAATAATACTGTTATGGAATTTGTATGGACTATAACTTAACTATGACCAACAACAACGTGGTATCCAAACTAGACGTACGTATTGGTTTTACCCAATTTGTTGAGTGCTTCGATTGTATTCAGCACTAGTTTGGATTCCACTTTGTATGACAGGAGCGCTTTGAGAGTCGCTTGGCTGTCACTGAGAATGTAGATGTTTAGGCCATTGCGACCCTTGTCTAAATTCTCCTGTGCACAGGCTAGGATAGCACATGTTTCAGCTTGAAACACAGTTGCCAGCTTACCCATGCTGATCGATATATCAGTTTTGTTGCAGTGTATTCCTGCCCCTGTACCAGATTTCATTTTCGATCCATCTGTATACCAGATCAAAATCATGCTGTTCCCCTGAGGGGGTGCCAGCTCCTTATCCTATTCCTCCCTTGTTGGAATGTGTACCTCAAAAAGTAGTCTGAAAATATATTGAGGTAACATTCTGTCGCTGATCATGCTCAGCAGCAGATTGCCTCCTTCAGACGCGAATGCCGTGTGTTTTGTGGGTGGCCGGTTCGCATTCCACATTCCCAAAGTTCTGAGCCTGTAGAGTGCCCTCATGGCTTCTCTTTGTACAGCACTGTGGAGTGGTTCGAGATTTAAAAATCTCCAAGGCCGCTGTAGGGGTAGTTTTGAAAGCCCCCGTAATGGCCATACAAGCCAGCCTTTGGAATCTACCTAGTAGTTCCCTGCATGTGACTAGTATCGTTCTTGGCCACCAGACAATACTGCCATATGTTATGACCGGCAGTATCATTATTTTGTAAATCCAGTAGAGTATCTTAGGTTTGAGACCCCAGGTTTTACCGAAGGTAGACCGACACATATTGAGTATCCTTCCGGATTTTTCAGTAGTGTGGTCTACATGTTCCTTCCACGTTAGTTCTTTATCTAGGGTAACTCCTAGATATTTCACCTTTGTGGACCATGGTATCTCAGAGCCGTATAGTTTTAGATTTCTCATGTTGTTGAGCTTCCTCTTGGCGATAATGTAACTTGTAAACGGCCAAAAAGCAGTATGGATTAGTCCATTAGATGTCTAATTCTACTTTTAACTAACAGCCGAAACGAAATTGAACCGTTGCGATCTACGCTTTGTCCTTTTTGCAGGTACCTAACTCAAAACAAATTCAATAATATACGTTTGGCCATTTTTAATACAGTACTCGTAAACTCTAATAACTGTGTTTTATCCCCAAAACTTGAGTTTGGCAGTAATGGTTGTGATCACGGCCGATTGCAATAGTCTAAAGAAGTGAAGTGATCTACCAATCAAAACACATTGATTGACTGTCAAATGTTTGATGACGTAACAATGTTGCGTTGTGATTGGTTAATGGCAACGGTTTAGTATAGGTTCAGCGGTAGTTTTTTTTAAATTTTTCCCGCAAAGCTTAAACTTAAACCAAAATAACATTGCGGTCAAAATATTGTTCTAAAACACCGATATCATCACAAGCTTCTGATAATGTACCTACGTAACGCGCGGACATTTACAAATGTCATCATCGTTATTCTTCGCGTGATAAATTCCATCCAAACTTAACGCGTGATAAATTCCAACAAACCGTTAGTGATATGTTTTTTTTTTGATTTGGACATAAGTGAACAAGCCTAGCAAAGGTTTAGTGAATGAATTTAATACCGACAGCTTAGTTATAATTTAACAACAGTTTCGGGACTGATTTTTAATCAAAACTGATGGATCCATCACATGGCCTAAAACACACAAGGAAAATCGACTTTTAGATACTCGTAGGTGAAAATGAAAAAAGTTCGCCAGCAAACATTACATCAGCTCCAATGTAAACAAACGAGCTAATATTACATGTAATTTTCATATTTTTGCTCACTTTTAAAAGCTGTGTGTAGTTTGTGTCGTCGAAAGGCAACCTTCCGAAGACGATCGCGTAGAGAACGACCCCCATGCTCCAGATGTCCGAGTCCTGCGGTCTATATGGAACTCCTTTGAGTATTTCTGGAGACGCGTACGCGTAGCTTCCGCAGAAAGTGTCGCTCAGTGAGAAGACGCCGTTCTTCGGTCTCATGTGACCCCTTGCGAAGCCGAAGTCCGATAGCTTTATGTTCAGACCGTGGTCCATCAGTAGGTTCTCGCATTTTATGTCCCTGTATGAGGAAATAAATATGTTATTAAACTTAGCATAGTTTTAATGAGATATTCGTAAGGAAAGGTACTCTATATTGGTAAATTAGTTAACTTGAAAGTTACCGGACCGAAGTAAGAGTAACCAGGGCTGTCTTTCACCTATTAGAGGCCCTGGGCACATTAGGATAGTGGGCCCCCTATGAATAATAAAGCACTATTTAACCGACTTTAAAAAGGAGGAGGTTATTCGACCCGTATATTGGTTTGTGTGTGTGTATGTACGCGATTACACCGCCAATTGTAAACCGATTTTCAAAATTCTGTTTGTATTTGATAGAGTATCCTTCTGGGGTGGTCCCAAGGTCACCAAAGTCAGGACCTGACGATGGGATCCCATAAAAATCGAGGGAAACCCTTAAATTGTATAGGTATTTCCAACGTGTTTTGTGTATATCTTACTGTAAAAGCCTGAACTACGGTAAATCCTAACATTTTCCGGTAAAACCTAAGATTTATCAACTCTTGATGGTTAAAAGTCCGAACTGTTCTGTGATCATTGTTTATTTCGGACTTTTACCATTATACACCCGGTAAATCCTAGAACTTACCACCAACACCAAGACGCGGTCAATGTTGAAAATATCTACGCGGTCAATGTTGAGAGGAAATCATACGGGTTTCCTTCCTCGATAGTTGCAATAGTTGCCCTATTTTTACAAAAAAAGCTATGCACATGGTCCTACGTTCTCCTTTTTTTATTACATTAATTATTACAGGTGGTTTAATCCTTCAAAAATTTTCTGCTGTTTCAAACACCCAGCAAACAAATTTGACGCGATTATATCAAAAAAGATGAAACACAGAAACATAACCAAAACCTTTCCTTAAATTGAAAAAAAAGTAATTAAATCGTTCAAGTTTTAGAGGAGAAAATAGAGGACTACGAAACGTCTATTTTGTGTATTTTTCAGTTGTCTCTATCGCACTCGTTTGCTTGGGGGCACAACGCGACAGCAATACTTGCATTTTAAAAAATCCTATTTTTGAATTCTCCTGACCTGAGTGTTTTCTCTTGAGACGCATAAAATGTGGGACTTTTTAGATTGGTCAAATATTTTAATTAAGTAAGTTATAAAATACCAAATAATAAGATAAATAATGATTCAGTTACCACAGGCCAACGTAGGCATTTGTAAGAAAATAATTTTCGTTTTTAAATTGTTTTGTTTTTTAAAGGTGTTTTAAAATTATGTTTTATAAGTTACTACAGCTTTCCGCTCGCGACTTCGCCCGCGTTATTTTTGTTTTCTCGTGGGAATTTTTTTTCCGTAGGAAAATTACCCTATGTCGTTCCCCTGGTCTCGAAATATATCCCTATACCAACTTTCAACAAAATCGGTTCAGTAGTTTCGAAACCTATTCAATACAAACACACAATCAATCAAATCTTTCCTCTTTATAATATTAGTATAGATTAAAAAATAAATAAAATTAATTACAATAACAAATGTTTTATCATAACGATAATTATCAATTTTTTATTTAGTATTTAATTTAGACTTTGTTTAGTTTTAATGTGTACAATTACAGGTCGCATGTAACTGTGTCGTTTTGTACAGTCTAGGTGGATTCGTAACTTAATTAATTTGTAAGGTGCTGACTCATAGTTAAACTGAAAAGAAAAACGACAGAAATACACATTGTTTTATTCCGAAAACCAATATTTACTAACCGTCATTGGTAAAACCTTTTTTTTTTTTACAAGAGAGAAAATACAGTCTTTACGGTATTCGACAAGGGAATTGAGCTGACTAGGCCACCCCAAGGATATGCAGGACTCGGGTAGAAGACCCACTACCGGCTAAAAACTCTCTAGATACTTCTACCTCCGTGGAGACACAATCGGGATCGGCGTTGGCCATTCCCCGATTGTGCCCCCTGGAGGGTTGCCTGGCGCACGCGCCAGGACTTACCTCTACGGAGGGGGTCGACAAGTATCTTGAGAAATTCGACCCCCCCAGACGGCCAAGCTAGGGGTGAAAAGTATCTCTCGGCCGGTGGTCATCCGGCCGAGCCGTTTCAGCCCCCAGCTTGCTAGGGGAGCTGGCGCGCGTTGAGGAACGCACGCCTCCTCCTCCCCAACCGCCTGCGCCGGAGCGGTGCGGCGAGAGGGTCATCCTCTCGCGCCCGCTCCGCAGCCTCCTTCTGCGAGATAACATCCTCGCAGAAGGAGGCGACAGCCTCCCACGCCGCCGCGCTGGTCAGCATCTCCCGTGCGACGCTGGCCAGCGCGACGGGCGTACCCCTACCTAGGCCCAGCGCGAGGGCTAATGCATCGCGCTGGGGTCGCCAGGCCGGGCACTCCGAGAGGGTGTGCCCGGCCGTGTCGTCGGGAGCGCCGCAATGGTGACACTGCGGCGTCTGCTCCCTCCGTGCGACATGATGCAGATAATGTCCGAAGCACCCGTGCCCGGTCATCATCTGCACCATCCGATAGGTGAGGCTGCTTCGCCGGCGCCCAACCCACTCCTCCAACACTGGACGGACGGCCTCGATCGTACAGTGGCCGGCAGCTGGGTGGGCGAGCGTCTCGGCCCACTGGCGGAGAGCCTCCCTCTGCGCCAGGTGCCTCGTGCGCGCCACCTCCTGCGGGAGGGGCCGCTCCCCCCGACTCCTCGCTGCCACCCGATGTCGGTGCACGGCCGCAAGGACGCGTGCCTCGATATCCCACGGAGGCGAGCCCGCTAGAACGCAGGCCGCCCCGTGAGAGACCGTACGGTAGGCCCGCACGGCCCGGGTGGCAATGACCCTCTGCGGCCTGCGCAGGAGGGCCATCGTTCGGGGGGCGAGACGCTCCGCCCAAATCGGGGCTCCGTACAGCGCCATCGACTTTATCACCGTCTGATAAAGTCGACGGCACGCTGCGCCCGGTCCCCCCACGTTGGGAGGACCCGTCCGAATCATTGGTAAAACCTAGTATACCCCAAAGTCTAAAAGCCCGAAAAATCATCTATTCTTTTTAAAATCCTAACAGTTACCAGCTCATGTAGGATTTACCGGCAAAACCTAAGATTTACTGACATACGGGCTTTTACAGTAACAGATACACCTTTATATTAATAGTACTTTGTTACCCCAGGGGTGAAAGTAACTTATTTAGTCCCGAGGCGGTGTTTGGCGCCCGAGCGTAGCGAGGGCACCAATAGTTCGAGGGACTAAATAAGTCTTTAACCCGAGGTAAACACTGTGCTTTTCATTACGAATACAAGGAAAGTGAAAAAAAAAACAATGAATTAGCTAAAGGAAAAACGTGTAAATTTTATTTTACATAAATCAACAACTTCTGCTTTAACCCGCTTTCTCTTATAAAATCAGGCGTTAACTCCACACCTGAATCAGATGAACTCATTGTGTTAATTATTAACACAATGTTATACAAATATAATTAACAGTTAATACAAATCTCTGCTATATGGAAGTATTAACAAAACGTGAGAAAAAACAAATGAAGATCACATTGCTGCTTCCCCGCTTATTTTGGTTTTTTTTCGTGGCCGGCCAGCTATTCAGCCATTATTTTTCATTTTCATAATTTAAAAAATGGTAACTATTTTGCCCAAATTTATGTTATTTTAATGAAATAGTTCAAAATAAAATATAATAAAGTAATTTAAAAAATATATTCTTTAAATACTCAACATTATGTTATTTAAATTTTACACCGCGCTGTAATTGATTGGCTGTATAGAAAGTCGGAACATGGTTCAATAAAAATGTAAAAAAGGAACTAGTTTCTTTTTTAAAATTTGACAGCAGCTGTCAGTTGAAAGTGATTCTCCCTAGGGCTGAAAAGAATAACTTTCAACCCGCTCCTCAGGCAACTTCAGACCTACTTTCAGAGTATGAGTAATGAAAAATATATTTCATTTCTAGACATCATCAGGTCCAAAGTGGATAATAATGTTCTTTACTGACAAAACCTAAGATTTACCAATAAGTATAAGGACTTTTACAGTAACATATATCTATATTATTCAAAAGAAAATAAGAGCCACCTTTTATTTATATTGATTTTCAATAGAATCTTATTGCTTATTTATATTAGGGACGCACTTAATTTATTTGTCGTCAAAAACGCTCGGGACCTTAAAACCAATAAACAAACACAGAGAAGAAATGAGCAAAGAAATGAGTACCTAATGTTAGTTTGTTTATCATACAATTTTACAGGTGGCTGCAATTTTGTTTTGAGTAGTATATAATATAGTATGTATAATGAGAAAGTAGAGTAGCTATCGGTTATCGCTTGGTAATCGAGTAGGGACTAGGGGGCCCCAGTCCATCGGGGGCCCTGGGCACGTGCCCATTGTGCCCAATGGGTAAGAGAGGCCTGAGAGTAACCGAAGTATTGGAGACTTAGGTGCGTACCATGGAATACAATACATTCTTTAAAGTATTTTTTTTCAATGTTGTGTGATATCCCATTCCTATTTTTACTATTTCCTAATAAGAGTTTTAAGCTCTTCTTTCTATTATTTTAAAATAAAATGCAAGTAAGTGTTTTCTCGTCTTATTTGAAAATTCACTACGCATCCTTGGTAATATCATAGTTAGTTACACATAACTTGAAAACCTTTGAATAAATATTGAAGTAACCGATTTTTGATCACCGCAGAGAATGACAAAATAATGACTGCGACTTTCCGCTGGACTTAACATCTGCGGGGTTATTGTCTAAGAAAAAAATCTGCCACTGCGCCGTGTACGCAAGGTTCTGCGCCGACTTTCTTTTATAAAGGAGCGATGGGTGGATTGCGACTGTCAAATTGAAAACGATCGCAATAGATTTTTCTTAGACAATAAACCACCAGCGCGGGAGATTTATCTATACTAATATTATAAAGAGGAAAGATTTGATTGTTTGTTTGTTTGTATTGAATAGGCTTCGAAACTACTGAACCGATTTTGATGAAAGTTGGTATAGGGATATTTCGAGCCCAGAGGAAGGACATAGGGTAATTTTCCTACAGGAAAAAGAATTCCCACGGGAAAACAAAGATAACGCGGGCAAAGTCGCGAGCGCCCAAGTAGCAAAATTTGATACTATAAAGGTCCTGAGAACATTTTGGAGCCTCTAATTAGTGTTTATGATTAGCACTATAATGGTCTTGTAAACTTCTACAGAACCCCGAAAAGGCCCTAGTTTTATCACTGATTTAATCTATAAACATTACATAGAGGCTCTCATGGTGTCAAATTAGCTCTGTATCTGAAATGGTAACGTGTCAAGAAACGCTTTTAGTACTACAATAGTGCTCTCTGCAACGCTTATGTCACAAAGCTAAACTATAAAAGTAACCAATACATACTTATAGTGCTATTTTGCACCATAAATAATTCCAGTGATCATTTTTATCACTCCATTTAATGTTCCTCAAGAAAACAAATATAGGTAACTTTAATTATGATGCTTTATGTTATTCGTCATTGTTGCTTAACATAACTTTTAGTAAAAATGACATACTACAAAATATTCAAGGACCGTCTCTGACTCTGTCGTATCAGTGCACTTGCGAAAATAATTGTATCGATAAAATCCCTTCGGAGCATAATGTACAATACGCAAAATGTGCACGACACGCAAAATAAGCAAAAAGCGAAATGTACAATACGCAGAATGTGCAACACGCAGAATGAGCACCACACGCAAAATGAGCAAAACGCAAAATGTACAAGAGGAGCTGTGTTCACACCCTCTCGGCAGTTGGCACAGTTCCAATTCACAACCCTTGGATATACAAAACCCGAATTAACTTCAAAAACAAATTTATTGAATTAATTTTTATCTTATGTACCAACTTAACAAAAAAATAGCTTAAAGTTAAATAAAATTTGATTCGTTGTCCGCCCTGTTTTCTAAAAAAAAACTAAAAATCAATTCTTATCATAACCAAACGCTGAAACTTAGCTAAATACATCAGACCGTATATTTAAGTAAACAAAATGACGGTCTCAGACACATAGTTTTCCCTTTCCAAATATTTACAATGACAATCTAGTTTAAATCATTTTCATCCTTAATTATGTTTGTAATCCCTTTCGAGGTAAAGCAGACAGGCATACTTACTCATACTCAAGAGCACACAGACGCTCCCATTAAATAAAACGGAGAACAAACATAAAAATAAAACCCTTTGTCTTGTGTCATCATCGTCGCCGTGTATAAGGCCCTAGACCCGTCTCGTACATTTTGCGTTTTGCTCATTTTGCGTGTGGTGCTCATTCTGCGTGTTGCACATTCTGCGTATTGTACATTTTGCGTTTTGCTCATTTTGCGTGTCGTGCACATTTTTCGTATTGTACATTATGCTCCGAAGGGGATAAAATCATTATGCTGATTTTAATTTTGACAATGCGCCCTCATAATTTTCGTGTTTTAATTAAATTTAAATAAATAAAATAAGGACTTATGCCGACTATGACTGCTATAGTACCTACAAATTCGCTTCAGTCGTGCTGTTAATGTGCAATCACGGCAGAAAACAGCAGCCATTTTCACTTTAAATTATTTAGCAACTGAACCAGGAGTCGCTATGGTACTATATAATACTATAGAAGAGTTTTATGACTTTTAAAGAACTAGCCCATAGCGATTTTAAGGGAGCTTTTAAGAAGCTAAAACATTACGTAATGGTTGTGCAAGGTTGTTGTATATTGCAGAATGATACTGTAATAGTATTTTCGATATTGTTACAATACTAGCACTGTAAAAGTTATTTTGACACATTATTAGTGCCAAATAAATACATTAATGTGTTAGAAGGGTCGTCTTTAGTACTAAATAGTACTATAATTACTTTTTCTAATCTATTACAATTCAACACTTTAAAGATTCTTTTGTATGGTCCTGAAAGCGTTCTAAGAGCTCAGTTATAGAACTTAAATGTTCTTTAATCTTATAGAATAAAAATGCTATGTTAAAAACCTTTATAGTACACGCAGTCACAATGATTACTATTATAGGCCTATTATATCACTGTTCGGTGATAAAACGCCTTGATTATAGAAGCTTCTGCTACTTGGGCGGTAAGCTATAGTGCATAAGTTTCTGCTGCAAACACAGCACACTCTCTATATATTCCTTCACATGTAAGGGGATGTTAAAACGACACGCAACCTAGGTAAGATTAAAGGCTGGACTCCACTAAACGCGGTTTTCGACTTACTGAGCTAAGAAATTTTACAGTTTTAATACCCATCAGGGGGCCTAGACAAAGTAACTTTCCCGTTCTTTTCGTTTCCGTTATACGGTCTGTACCAAACGGCAATGTATGAGAATGAATCGTAATGTGGAATTATTTCCCATACATTTTGTTCTTTTCTAACGTCGTTATCGTTTTTGAATTGTTACTTTGTCTAGGCCCCTAGGGACTAGACCATAGCGAACATTGCTTTACTTTAGCAACCATTGATTTACTACCAAACGTAGATAACGCATGAACGTTCGAAAAGTGGGCCGGTGAAGAACTGCCCAATCGGGCCTCGTGCAGTTCTTTTCCATGCGTTGGTTAAGCAATTTTGAGCATTATGTTTCAAAGTATAAAGTTGATATTTTCTTGTAGCAATTACTAAAACGTCAAATTTAATGTGGCTAGGTATGAAATGATGTAACTGCACACGGTTGTACTTCAAATAGTTGCCGTAATAATAAAGAATAAGGTTGAATTCGATAAATACGGTACTTTCTTTATGGTAATTTTAATTCGGGTGTGCATATTCAACTACCTATTTAACAGCGTACAAATGTATAGTCGATTAGGTGACAGATTTCAAGCGCGTTTTTGTATGAAGTGCTCTATCTACGTTTGGTAGTAAATCAATGTTAGCAACGTAAATCGGCATGCACACGTCACTATGCTAGAGCATGTTCTTCAGTGATGCGGGAACCAGCATCGTATCGATACAGGATAACCGCCTTACCTTTTAGCCGGAGCGTTGATACCGACCGAACATTGCTATTTGGTGCAATGCAAGAAGAGAGATTGTGTAGATCCCGACACAAACGATCAGGGACCCGATTCTCATGTAATAGAACTTTTCCGCATGGTAAATTCGTATGCGAATTTTTCGATTCTACTGTAAAGTTCGAATGATTCGTATGAACCGTATTCTGGGGTACCCAACGAACAAGGAAGTCGGAAATAGCATTGACAATTTAATGTTCTGTACGACGTTCATGGGGCGTTTTTAAAAACGCTATGGCAACCACTATAATGTACATCTTAAAATAGTTCTTTTTGGTAAAAAATATTACAAAATCTATTTTAACACAAAATATATTTTTAAATGTGAATATAATTTCTAAAAATAATACTTATATTACAAAATATAAATGTTAAATTTTTAATATTTCGTAAAGTACATTGATTGAAACGGAACGCTCCAGACAGCACATTCATAAGTTCTGACGTTAAATGTCATTAATTACAACAAAGTTTGTCTAAGATAAATATTGAATTGAGACAAATTCTTATTTTAATTTTTTTATTTATATAATAATCTGTTATGAAGCAAAATAATATATCCAAAAAATTTGCTAGTGCGGAGCAAAGGCTTCGTCTAGTACATTTAGTAGAAGCCGATCCACAGCTAAAATGTGGCAAACTTTCAAGCTCATTCACTAAGAATGAAGCTAAAAGGCGGTGGATAAACATCAGTGAAGATATAAACTCCATCACAGGGGCAAAAAAATTGAGAGGAGTGGCGCAAGGTAAGTTTTGAAGTTATCCTCTACGTTATGTGTATGTGGGTCCGCGCTTGCTGCTTCTAGTTCTTCCACCAAATTGGCGAAGAAGTCCACCAAAAAACTCTTCCTCATTCATTTTAATGAGACAAAACACAGTTTGAGCTCATTTATACAAAAATAATCACAAACTCCTTGTATTGTTATAATTTTGACACACTTTTGACAGCTTAATTCGTATACGAACCTCAACTTTGACTTGTCCATACCATTCGTTGCGTTCGAGTGATGTTCGTTCGAATTATTTCGATTGTGAAATTCTGAGAATACACAAACTGTGGTACCTTCGAAAAAAATTCGAATTTCGAACATTTTTACGAATGTGAACTTTTTTCGAATGCATAAGAATCGTGTCCCAGGGACCCGATTCTCATGTAATAGAACTTTTCCGCATGGTAAATTCGTATGCGAATTTTTCGATTCTACTGAAAAGTTCGAATGATTCGAATGAACCGTATTCTGGGGTACCCATAGAACAATATTAACAATCGAACTAGAAAGTCGGAAATAGCATTGACAATTTAATGTTTCGTACGACGTTCATGAGGCGTTTTTAAAAACGCTATGGCAACCACTATAATTTACATCTTAAAATAGTATTTTTGGTAAAAAAAACTATAACTAAATCTATTTTAACACAAAATATATTTTTAAATGAGATCATATTTTCTAAAAATAATACTTATATTACAAAATATAAAAGTTCAATTTTTAATATTTCGTATTGATTGAAACGGAACTCTCCAGACAGCACATTAATAAGTTCTGACGTTAAATGTCATTAATTACAACAAAGTTTGTCTAAGATAAATATTGAATTGAGACAAATTCTTATTTTAATTATTTTATTTATATAATAATCTGTTATGAAGCAAAATAATATATCCAAAAAATTTGCTAGTGCGGAGCAAAGGCTTCGTCTAGTACATTTAGTAGAAGCCGATCCACAGCTAAAATGTGGCAAACTTTCAAGCTCATTCACTAAGAATGAAGCTAAAAGGCGGTGGATAAACATCAGTGAAGATATAAACTCCATCAAAGGGGCAAAAAAATTGAGAGGAGTGGCGCAAGGTAAGTTTTGAAGTTATCCTCTACGTTATGTGTATGTGGGTCCGCGCTTGCTGCTTCTAGTTCTTCCACCAAATTGGCGAAGAAGTCCACCAAAAAACTCTTCCTCATTCATTTTAATGAGACAAAACACAGAGAGAAAACACAGTTTGAGCCAGCTTCGCGGTTTAAGCTCGTTTATACAGAAATAATCACAAACTCCTTGTATTTCTATAATTTTGAAACACGACAGCTAAACTCGTATACGAACCTCAACTTCGACTGGTCCATACCACTCGTTGCGTTCGAGTGATGTTCGTTCGAATTATTTCGATTGTGAAATTCCGAGAATAAACAAACTGTGGTTCCTTCGAAAAAAATTCGAATTTCGAACATTTTTACGAATGTGAACTTTTTTCGAATGCATGAGAATCGTGTCCCAGGTGCCACGAACGTCGGTCGAATTTGGGTCTTTTCATTCATGAGCAAAGTAAGCAAATGTAATACATGTGATTTCTGTGGCATTTGCAAATTTACAGCCTCTAAAACAACCCCTATGTACGTTACCACCTTGTGCCATAAGATGTTTTCAGTAATGTAAGCCGCCTTACCCTTGAAACCCGAAAATAGCAATGCAAGCTGTTTTGCGGCAGAAATAAGAATCAAAAATACATAGAAAACAAATCACAAATAGAGTCCGCCTCTGGTTAAATACTGCCTGAAAAGAGAACAAGGTCACCCATAATGATGTCACAAAAGAAATCATTGCCGATGCACTGTAAGTAATGGTCGTACTCGTAGAAATCATTCTTGCACATTAAAGAATGTTTATTTCTAATTGAGAGCAAGGTAATTTTAATAAATTCAATTTAAATAAAATACTCATATATCATCTATCCAAACGTATAAGTTAGATTTTTTGAAAACGTATTATAAAATGCCTATATAAAGCCACGAACAACTGATTTGTCAGTAGTAGTTAACAAGGATTTGATCATCATCGCCATTTGCGGGGAAGTCTTTCTCACTCATCCTACCGTCTGACCTGCGGTTACCATTATGTTTTGTGCCTTTTGCTATAAGGGATTAAAACACCATTACCTTTACTGTGGCGTAAGATCCTGACCCAATAGTCCTGCCGAGTGCATAACCATGAGTCTCAAGCACGGTGAGTTTCCTGTCAGTCTTAGCCTCGACTCCGCTGTGCACCGTCGCTGCGGGCTCAGACATCTCTTGGAGAACATTGTCAGTCGCCCTCGCATCCGGCCCCGGCATGTCACAGATCAATTTTATATAATGGTTGTCGCAATCAGCAATCGCATGGTAATGAATTCTAACACATAGTTATTTATAATATTTCGAACATTTTTACGAATGTGAACTTTTTTCGAATGCATGAGAATCGTGTCCCAGGTGCCACGAACGTCGGTCGAATTTGGGTCTTTTCATTCATGAGCAAAGTAAGCAAATGTTTCTCGATTTTTTTATTCTATACAATTATGCTTTTGTTATTTGAAATGTCTTTACGAAGTATGGCAATAAAATAAAGAGACTGACGCTGTAAAAATATTATTTTGATAACATACATACTTACTTATAATCACTTTCAATGCGCATTTCATCTGCAGCAGACTCGTTATTTATTTATTTAACCTTGTATAATTCTAATTCTTTTTTACATATAGAGGGTTACCTTTGTATAGAGCGGATGAAGTCGCGGGCGACCGGCAATATACTCGTATATATGTTTGTTTTTTCTAATATCCGGTATCCAGCGGACGGAAAGACCTTGCTCTCCGGTATCCGGCCAGATAGTAATTTTAGGCCGAATTGGCCGGATACCGGATAGTTACTGGATATCCGTTTCATCTCTAATCGTAACACACTTACCGATGCACCACCCCGCGTTCGTGGCAGTAGTCCACTGCCTCCACGAGTTGCCTGAACCAGCGGCGGCCCCGCGCCTCGTCTATGTGCTGGTCTTTTCGAATGATGTCCAGCAGGCTGCCTTTCTCAGCGTACTCCATTACGATGTACACTCTAGAATAAAGATTAGTTCTAGCATTCGCTTAATCAACTGACAAGAGATGCGATCACGCAGTCACATGGAAGCATTTACTTCCGTTGTTTCAGTGATTCGAATTTGCGTTTTTTGATGTATTCAATTTGAGGTAATATTGAGGTTCTAGAGAATGTACCCGGTTGCTTCTCTCCACTCTCCACTACACGGCGAACTTGAGTGTCCGAGCCTTAAAGGAGCGCTCGAGTTGCAGCCGCTCCTCGCACCGGCTATTACCGCCTGGTGACTCTTCTCAGAGAGCAGGATACTCCCGAGGTGATGCCTCTCTGAGCTAGAAATCCATCAGGTTTGGTTTGCCAAACGAGGCTTGAGGATCCACCATAGTCCTCGCCTTCTTAAAAAATTTTGAAAGCGGCGAAGTTGAATTTTTTTAAATGGATACTACCTTACTCATATTTTTTTAGTGGATTCGATTCTACTCTAGACTTTGAACAAACTAATATTAGGTTTTGCGCAATTTCATAAGCAACTACTCAAGCGAAGCCGGGGTGGATCATTAGTAGTAAAGTGCTGATTATGATAATATAGGCTACGGACAAACCTGTGCGTTGTTTCAATGGCTTGTAGGAACCGTATCAAGTTCTCGTGCTTAAGACCCTTGACCACTTCTATTTCTCTCGGCAGAAACTTTTTCAGATAGTCGCCAGGCGCTTGGAACTTGCTTATTATTTTTATTGCCACTTGACAGTTATGCCGGTCGCTTGTTGCTACCTGTTAGATATAATGTTTGGGATTTGTGTACAGTTCTAAAGCAGACATAATACTATACAAACGTTTCTTATACGACTCAGTTGGCAGACAAGCAGGCTGCCTACCTGATGGCAAGTTCAGTCACCTTGGTTCAGTTGCCTGTAATACATGTGATTTCTGTGGCATTTGCAAATTTACAGCCTCTAAAACAACCCCTATGTACGTTACCACCTTGTGCCATAAGATGTTTTCAGTAATGTAAGCCGCCTTACCCTTGAAACCCGAAAATAGCAATGCAAGCTGTTTTGCGGCAGAAATAAGAATCAAAAATACATAGAAAACAAATCACAAATAGAGTCGGCCTCTGGTTAAATACTGCCTGAAAAGAGAACAAGGTCACCCATAATGATGTCACAAAAGAAATCATTGCCGATGCACTGTAAGTAATGGTCGTACTCGTAGAAATCATTCTTGCACATTAAAGAATGTTTATTTCTAATTGAGAGCAAGGTAATTTTAATAAATTCAATTTAAATAAAATACTCATATATCATCTATCCAAACGTATAAGTTAGATTTTTTGAAAACGTATTATAAAATGCCTATATAAAGCCACGAACAACTGATTTGTCAGTAGTAGTTAACAAGGATTTGATCATCATCGCCATTTGCGGGGAAGTCTTTCTCACTCATCCTACCGTCTGACCTGCGGTTACCATTATGTTTTGTGCCTTTTGCTATAAGGGATTAAAACACCATTACCTTTACTGTGGCGTAAGATCCTGACCCAATAGTCCTGCCGAGTGCATAACCATGAGTCTCAAGCACGGTGAGTTTCCTGTCAGTCTTAGCCTCGACTCCGCTGTGCACCGTCGCTGCGGGCTCAGACATCTCTTGGAGAACATTGTCAGTCGCCCTCGCATCCGGCCCCGGCATGTCACAGATCAATTTTATATAATGGTTGTCGCAATCAGCAATCGCATGGTAATGAATTCTAACACATAGTTATTTATAATATTTCTTGTTATTTTTCCAGTTACGTTCAGTCCGTCATTTTGTCTTGGTCTTGATTGATTTTGGATGACGTTGATGTCAGTTGGAAAGTTATGAGACAATGCATGCCAGTTTTATTTTATTTGATAGTAACTTCATAAAAGTATTATTGATGCTCACAAAGATTTCAATTTAGTGCACGGAGCTACAAAGAATAATGTAGTGATTGTTTTTATTTGATTTTCATGGAAGCATCACAAACTTTCAAAGTAAAGTTAGAACTTAATTTTCCATATCGTTAACACCTAATAATGAGCCCTGTTAATTTATAAATGTCTATGCTAGTATAAACGATGCACATATTGTGCATCCTTTGTGCAACAAAACTAGGTTTTGAATTTTGTGAAGGTATACAATGGAATGACCTTAAATGTATATTTCAACACCTCAGAGCAAAAAGTTACCGAGACATTAGTCAATAAATAAAATACAATATATTGATTTTAATTTAAAATTCTTTATTATTTTCTCATACCACAAATTTGACAAACAAGCATACTGGCCACCTGACGGTAAGTGGTAACAGTCACCTATAGTAGGTACATGTGATTCTTGTGAGATTCACTTCGCAACAAATCTGCAACCTCCCCACAAGAACCCCAGTATACTTTGTCAACTGTGATATAAGATATAAAGTCACGGTACGTATATCTTACCCTTCAAACACACACAGAAATGCAAGCACTGCTGCTTTGCGGCAGAAACTAGGTAAGACGGAGGTACCCAAGCAGGCGACCCTGGTACAGAGTCTCCCACCGGTAAATATTGTAGCGCTCTCTATAAAACAAACTCATTTTATTTAAAATTCTGGCCAAAATTTTCATCCATGATGTATTATAGACGCATAATATGCGATTACGCCTAATTACGCAAAAATCGAAAGTTACGTCCAGTTTCTTCTATCACAGGAATATTATAGGAATCCGTTACTTCCATTATACGACAGACAAGTGAATTATGTATCTACGATAGGTATACGTTAAGCTCCTTGTCAAACTATACTGTTTGACCTTTGGACCGTTCTTATGTCGCTCGTAATAGTGGCGGTTTTCGTAGTGTTAATGTATAGCTTGATTTATAGTTAATGTATAGGTAGCTGCAATGAATCTTGTCACGAATGAGATGTCGAAGTTAACATTAGCTAAAATCTTACGTCTATACCTCAGAACCATAACTAAAGAGGTCTTTGCTCGGTCTTTGCGTTACTACTGTGACAGAAGCATGAATTTAATAATCAAAACAGAAGTTTATGGTGACAGGCTTTGTGACTTTCCCTTATTAGTTTGTGTTTGCTAGCAAAGCTAGCCAAAGTAGACGGATTATTCCACTCATTCCACTGTGGTCGGTACGATGAGTCGTGAGAAACTTTGTAGTATTTGAATACGTTTTTGTATTATTTGTGGAAGTCTCGACTCAGTGTAGTGTCGTGGCTGATGCTGTATAGAATGAAGTATAGATTAAATGTATAAAGTCTTGTCTTTCCGCTTACTAAATACGTGGACACGCAGTATTTACGAATCGACTGATTCGCAAGTGTATAGTTTTTAGTGTGAACTGTCATTGCGTACAAACAGTTTGAGGTGTTTCCGTGCACTGTACCTGGGTTCCAGAATGAAGCAAAATAAAGGTAGGTTTATAAAGGTAGCTTTCTCACTCCATAATTTTAAGAAGAGACGACCTTCGTTTATTGCTATAGCAAGCTCATCACTACAGATTCGCTCACTGTTGGATATAGGCCTCCACCAAGGCTCCCCAAACCAATCAGTGGAGCACTTCTCGCATTCAGTGGCTTTTAGCGACCTTCACCAGATCGCCAGTCTACTTAACAACACAGCGTCTCCCGGTACGCGGCCGCCACTTGAGGATCTTTCCGCCCCAACATTCTTCAGTCCTTCGAGCGATGTGTCCTGTCCATTGCCACTGAAGGTTTGCAAATCACAAGAAGTGTCATATGTATTGTTGCTACAACTAAACCTTTGTTCACGGTGTATTTATTTGTATTTTGACTTAAAAATGGGCTTTACAGGGTTGAAAATATCCTGTAAACTTAAACTCAAGTGAACTTATGTATCTTTTCCATATAAATGTTTTTATTTTTTAACAACGTCGGCAGGGCTTGACCACATCACAGGCGGTAAGTGAGGATGTAGTCTGTTGTGATGTAGATTTCCTGTGAAATTTCCCGGTTACAATTTTTCGGGAAAACGGATGCCGGCAACTTGTTCTAGTGGATTGCGGTTCTTTTATCCTTTGCCCACAGCAAAGGATAGAGCAAAGCCGTGCTCGCCACTTACCATTTAGATGGATTTAGCATTTTGTTATCTATTTGTATTATATTAATTTTTCCTTTCTTTTTTGAAAGCCCCTCGCAAGAGAAAAACTTATAGGATAAAACTGTAGGTTAGGTTAGACATTGTGACCACACACAATCAATCAAACTATTTATGCCTGTTTGCATACTGCAGGCTTGCTTGCATGCTGTCATGCTTGCTTGCAAGTAAAAATGACACGATTTTTAAACGTTTAAGTATTTCGGAAATAATGCATAGTGTATGATTAAATTATTTGAAGTCTTTGGTGAAATGAAAATATTATGGCAAATAAAACAGTGGTGAATGAATGTTCGGAAACACAATACTTAAAACAAATTGTTCACGACGAAATTATTCACAAATAACTGAAAAACAATATATAGTTTTAGTTAGTCTTCTTTATAATTTGGTTTTTTAATGATAAGTTTATATGTAAAATAAATGGTTATTCTTGTTGTCTTTTACTTAGAAATAAGGAACATTATATAGGTAGAATAGTTAAGTAACATTTGTAATGGTTTATTTTATCGAAATATTTCATTGTATTAGAATAAGGCTTACTAGAATAAACGCTAGTTGGTTTACGCAAATAAAGTGCGCATGCGCGAAGAGGTGGGAGGCCACTCTTGCGGGGCGCGGGGGGAACCATATATAAACAACGACCTATATAACAAAAAATAGAATAAAAGGCGGCGCGGACAAGCCACCGCTACCAGTCCGCTCCGACCACTCGAGGAAGCAACAACCTCAACCACAAACAAGAAGTGCCTCCGACCTCTCTCAGCAAGCGCTCCAGTAGTGATACCAGTGTTTCATTGATCCATCCAGTACTCCGGTTCCTGATTACAAAATCTACAGCAAGTGTTTTACAGTCCACTTCGAAGGCCGTACACCCTACTATTTCGAAACAACACTTTATGTTGGTGGTGTCTTAGAGACAATCACTAACATTGTATGGTCCTTTCGGAGCCGGATCTTCTGGACTAGTGCATCAAGAACGTGAAGACTGAAGAATCACCATGGTTCTCACAAGGAGCTGCCACGAGAAGGAAGAGAACGACGACACGGCAAGAGAGTCTTCAGACAGCGGCGAAACACCGGCAACCGGCGAAACGAGAACCACGCACGGCGCACCTGCCGACACGTCGGGTATTCAAGCTACGCCGGCCGCAAGCAGTATCCACACGATCGTCGAGCGTCACAGCACCAAACTAATGCCACCGCCGCCGCCCGCCGCAAGAGTACCTCCGCCTGCACGATCACGTCACTCCAAGGCGTCGAGCAAGAGGATTCGCGCAGAATTAGAAGCTAAGGAGAGGCTCGCCGCGCTAGAAGTGCAACGAATTCAAGCCGAAGCCACGCTAGAGAAGATTCGCCTAGAAAAAATAGTCGCCGAGTCATCAACGGAACATGAAGAAGAGGAGGAGGACCTAGCACCGCGTCGAGTAGAAGACTGGTTCAATCGGCGCCCGCAGCAAGAAGCAGCAGCGATAGAGGGACATCAAGATTACGGGATGAAGTCGGGGGCGCCCGCGCGTTTCAATAAACACGCGCAACATCAGACGGGCCAAGAACAGCCTCGACCGCCGCAAATAGATGTCACGTCGCTAGCCGCCGCGCTGACAGAAGCAATCCGGTCAAGCAAGTCCACAAAGAAATACATCACCGAACTACCAGTGTTCAGCGGGCAGTGCAGTGAATGGCTGCAATTCAAGGCAGCATACACCGAGTCATCATCGAGCTTCTCACCCAGCGAGAACGTCGCAAGAATAAGGAAGAGTCTGAAGGGAGTCGCGCTGGAGGCCGTCAGTTCCCTCCTCATTAGTCAGCCGCAACCTGAAGATCTCATCGGCGCACTGGAAAGAAGATACGGGAGGCCCGACGCACTGCTCATCAACGAAATGGAGAAACTCAAGACGCTGCCCAGACTGACCGACGGTCCGCGCGACCTATGCACATTCGCCGGCCGCATCGCTAACACCGTGGCTACCATCGAAATACTGAAGAAACCGCAGTACCTGTACAACCCGGAGGTGCTACGACTCATCGTGGACAAGCTGACGCCAATACTACGCAACAAGTGGTACGACTACGCCGCCACCAGAGAAGAAATACCAGAGTTGAAGAGAATCGCCGAATTCTTGAACCATGAAGCGGACAAGTGCGCCCCCTACGCCCCACCTGAACCTATGAATGACAACAGGGAACACAGGGCGACCAAGAAAAGGATCGAACGCGCCTTCACCGCCACTAGCGAGCCATATAAGAAGAGCTCCTGCGACAAGATTACGTCGTGCCCGATGTGCAAGCAGAGCCACCAACTGACAGCGTGCCCGAAATTCCTGAAGATTGACACGAACGAGAGATGGGAGGTAGCCAAGAAGAATCACGTGTGCTATCGCTGCTTAGCTAGCACGCATCGCCGCCTCTCATGCCGTGCCAAGCCGTGCGGTTTCAACGGCTGCCTCATGCGACACCACCGCCTGCTGCACCACGAGAAGAAGACGCCTCTACTCACCGGCGTCCCCGCCACCGAGTCCCCCGCGCCCCAGAAGAAAGAAGAGGTGATAGCGTCAGCAACACAACCAGTCGCGAGCGTTGCAGCGAACAAGAGCCGCGCCTACCTGAAGATTGCGCCCGTGACTGTGAGCGGCCCGAACGCCGCGGTTGACACGTTCGCGCTATTGGACGAGGGAAGCACCGTCACGATCATCGACGCGTCGCTCGCCGACACCCTTGGTCTCGACGGGCCTACAGAACCCATGTGGGTGCAAGGCGTCGGCGGCGAAGAAATGGAACACAAGAAGAGCAAGAGGGTGAACGTCGCAATAAGAGGCCGCCACAGCAACGACAAACAGCAAATTTATAACGCTCGTACAGTCGACAGCCTCGCCTTCGCAACACAGTCCGTGAGCAAAGAAGAAATAGAAGACTGCCCACACCTAGAAGAAGTGAAGCAAGAGTTAATATACAGCAACGCCACGCCGAGACTTCTCATCGGTCAAGACAACTGGGAGTTGATCGTCTCGCGCGAAATAAGAAGAGGACGTCGCGACCAACCGGTGGCCTCACGCACGGCCGTCGGCTGGGTGCTTCACGGGTGTCGAACATCGCAAGCGGAACCTGTCGCCTATTGTTGCGCTCACCTTACTCAAAGTGAGCCGGCTGAGAATATGGAGAAAATGATGAAGGACTATTTCGCGCTGGAATCACTGTCGATCGAGCCAAGAAGACAGCAAAGCGATCCCGAGCTGCAAGCACTCAAGACACTAGAAGAAAGAAGCCGACGCCTGCCCGACGGCCGCTTCGAGACGGGGCTACTGTGGAGAGAAGAAGCCGCCGCGACACCTAACAATCGCGTTGACGCACTTAAGCGACTATACACACTGGAACGCAAGCTCGACCGCAACGAGAATTCGAAGAAAGAATATAACGAGCGCATCGAGAACTTGCTGAAGTCCAACTACGCCGAGAGAGTCGTCGCACCGCCCCGCGGCCGCCTGTGGTACTTGCCGCACTTCGCCGTCACTCACCCGGAGAAGAAAAAGATCCGAGTGGTCCACGACGCCGCCGCTCGATCCTCCGGCCTCAGCCTCAACGATATGCTGCTGCCGGGGCCCGACTTACTACAGAGCCTACCCGGAGTCATCATGCGCTTCCGCCAGTATGCCTACGGCGTGTCAGCGGACATAAAAGAAATGTTCATGCAGATCAAGATTCGAGAAGAAGATCGAGACGCGCTACGTTTTTTATGGAGAGGCGACCGGCGGGAGTGCGCGCCCGACGAATACAGAATGAGCTCCGTGGTATTCGGTGCATCGTCATCGCCGTGCACCGCACTGTACATCAAAAATCGCAACGCAAGAGAACACGCGTCAAGATTCCCGGAAGCGGCACGGGCCATCGAGCGTAATCACTACATGGATGATTACCTACACAGCTTCGCGACACTAGAAGAAGCAAGAAAAATAACGTCAGAAGTCGACTACGTGCATAAACAAGCGAAACTTCTACTACGCGGCTGGGCGTCGAACGACGTCGAAGCAATCCGCAGCACTAGCGAGAAGCAAGACGGCACTACGGTCCCCATCGGCGGGAGCGAGATGGAAAAAACACTCGGCCTACATTGGGACACCGCGGAAGACTGTATTCGATTTCGACTCAATGCAAGAAGAGCTCCAGCCGAAGTGATCAACGACCTACGACCGCCCACGAAACGCGAGGCCCTCAGTATCATAATGTCGATATTCGACCCGCTGGGCTTGATCTCGCCATTCACCACGCCGGCCAAGAGAATCATGCAAGACACATGGCGCCACAACATGGGGTGGGACGACGCGATACCCGACGCACTACACGACCGATGGAGCGAGTGGCTACAGCAACTTCGAGACCTAGGCGAACTAAGTATACCTAGGTGCTACGACAAGAAGCACGTCGATCGCTACGAGCTACATACATTCGTCGACGCCAGCGAAGAAGCCTACGCAGCCGCCGTATATTGGAAAATGATACGCAGCGACGGCAGCGTCAGAATCGCCCTCGCAGCAGCCAAGAGTCGCGTCACTCCGACGAAACCGATCTCCGTGCCCAGGCTCGAGCTACAAGCTGCCGTGCTAGGCGTACGTCTGGCGAAGACAGTCGCCGACGAACACGACTTCGAGATAGCGCGCAAGGTCTACTGGTGCGACTCACGCACCGTCCTAGCGTGGATAAGAAGCGAACCCCGTACATACAAGACGTTCGTTGCGCACCGCCTCGCCGAAATCGAAGACTCAAGCAAGAAAAACGAATGGCGCTGGGTACCGTCAGCAGACAACGTCGCCGACGATACAACGCGAGCGACACCGATCGACTTCGGCGCAAGCCACAGATGGTTCAACGGACCTCGTTTCCTGCACGATAATGAAGAGTCTTGGCCCGCTGAAAATAAGGTCGAAATTCCTGCGACAGGCGAAGAGCGAGAAAAATGCAACACGCTGCAGCAACGCCGACAACACGCTCACTTACCCGAGATCGAGCGCTTCTCCAAGTGGACACGACTATTACGGGCTACAGGACGCGTACTGCAGTTCATCAGTCTCTGTCGTCGCCAGTCAACCATCCCGCGCGCCCCGGCTATAGAAACAATCGCCGCGGCACGAAGAAAACGCACAAAGGCCAACCCGAGCGAAGACGAAGCTTGGAACAAAACAACGCCGCGGGGCCGTCTACACATCGAACCCGTCTCTGCGAGCGAGAAAAAAGAAAAATACGTCGCGCTAGATGCAGACTACATAATCAAGGCTGAGAAATTATGGATGCGCGCCAGTCAAGAAGACAGCTACAAGAGAGAGAGAGAGCGCATATCAAGCGGTCGCGCACCAGACAAGGATGACCGGCTCGCCAAACTCAGCGTGTATATAGACAAAGACGACATCGTGCGACTACGCGGGCGAATAGAGGCGGCTAGCGGCATAGAAGAGGCAAACGCACACCCCGTGATACTACATAGAAAGCACCACTACACGAAGTTGTACATTTCGCACGTACACGAGCAGTTACATCACGGAGGCACCGAGATTGTCGTCAACGAGCTACGGCAACGCGTGCACATCGCAAAAATAAGGCCAGCGGTCAAGGAAGCGATCGCCCACTGCCTCGCGTGCCGGATACGCAAGGCGAAACCGGCCGCCCCGTCAACCGGAGACCTACCCGCCGCGCGACTGGCCCACCACGTCAGGCCATACTCATACACGGGCCTAGACTATTATGGGCCCATAGAAGTCACCGTTGGCCGTCACCGAGAAAAAAGATGGGTCGCGCTGTTCACCTGCTTGACGTCGCGCGCGATACACCTGGAGATCGTACCGTCACTTAGCACCGACGCAGCCATCAACGCACTGCGCCGTTTCATCGCACGGCGCGGGTGCCCCGCCGAGCTGTGGAGCGACAACGCCACCGCCTTCCGCGGCGCCGACCGTGAGCTGTCCGGCGCGATCAAGAACAGCGCCGGAGCACGCCGCATCCGCTGGCGTTTCCTACCACCCGCCGCACCCTTCATGGCCGGGGCATGGGAGCGCCTCGTGCGCACAGTGAAGGAGGCGATGAAGGCTACGCTGCACGAAAAACGCCCCAGCGACGAGACGCTGCGCACGCTGCTAGCCGAGGTCGAAGCCACAGTTAACTCTCGACCCCTGACCTACGTGCCGGTGACTCCAGACGACCCGCCGGCCCTCACTCCGAACATGATCCTGCTCGGGCCAGACTGCTACTCACCAGCCCCGGGGAGCTTCGACGACAGCGACATGAACGCGCGACAACACTGGCGACGCGCCCAGTACCTCGCTGACCTCTTCTGGAAACGCTGGGTGCGCGAGTACCTGCCTGTACTCCAGCAGCGGCGGGAGCCCCATAGCACCGGGACTAGCCCAACCACTGGCAACCTAGTCATCGTCTGCGACTCCAACCTACCCCGCAACACATGGCCGAGAGGCAGAGTCACCGCAGTCTACCCAGGCGCAGACGGCGTAGTTCGAGTGGTCGACGTCACAACGAGCCGAGGACACGTACTCCGGAGACCTACCAAGAGGATCGTCGTGCTACCGGGAATTCGCGAGGCGACGGCGGGAGATAATGTTCACGACGAAATTATTCACAAATAACTGAAAAACAATATATAGTTTTAGTTAGTCTTCTTTATAATTTGGTTTTTTAATGATAAGTTTATATGTAAAATAAATGGTTATTCTTGTTGTCTTTTACTTAGAAATAAGGAACATTAAATAGGTAGAATAGTTAAGTAACATTTGTAATGGTTTATTTTATCGAAATATTTCATTGTATTAGAATAAGGCTTACTAGAATAAACGCTAGTTGGTTTACGCAAATAAAGTGCGCATGCGCGAAGAGGTGGGAGGCCACTCTTGCGGGGCGCGGGGGGAACCATATATAAACAACGACCAATATAACAAAAAATAGAATAAAAGGCGGCGCGGACAAGCCACCGCTACCAGTCCGCTCCGACCACTCGAGGAAGCAACAACCTCAACCACAAACAAGAAGTGCCTCCGACCTCTCTCAGCAAGCGCTCCAGTAGTGATACCAGTGTTTCATTGATCCATCCAGTACTCCGGTTCCTGATTACAAAATCTACAGCAAGTGTTTTACAGTCCACTTCGAAGGCCGTACACCCTACTATTTCGAAACAACACTTTATGTTGGTGGTGTCTTAGAGACAATCACTAACACAAATGTAATTTCGGTCGAGCATAACTTCCCTAAAATGATTTTCGACTAGATGGAACGTTGGAGTAAGGAGAAAATTGAATTAATAATAAGACAACTGATACAGGGGCAAACGTGATTTTGATGAAGTAATAAAAGACAGAACGAAAGTAGTCGAAAGTTTTTTGTTATATTAAATTATAGCAGTGGGACGACGGTTAAAAGAAGATCTACGAGGGGGAAAAAATACCCGTGGTCCCAGTGGGACATGTTGGTGGGACCACGGGTAATACGTTAAATTATCGAACTATTGATATGCAAGCGATTTGAATACGCCTAATTCTAAAGTGGTCATTTAGAGAAAGTTCTTACTCTTAACACACATTACTCTTATCAATATTTCTGATTCATAAAAGCCTCAGTATCAGAGAAAGAGATTAATGACAATGACACAAAGAGCTTACTTCCATGGCACTTACAATATAATTCATCTTTGAGCTCTACGTGTTTATTGAAGCAAAAAGGACAATTAAAACGCTTTGTTTCTTACGGGCGACCTATTTATGGATAAGCGGACACTTGTCATTTTAGGTCACGATGGAAACTCGTATGTGGACTTAAATGTGTCGGCATTGTCCTAGGATTTTGTTATGAGAAGGAATAAGAGTGTTCGTACTTATGGTCGACGACACCAGGCAAGTGCGATTAAACCGACCCTAGTTCTTGAAACTTAATTGCCGACTTTTTTATTTATTATTATGTGTCATTTCGCACATTTGCCAATGCCTAGTGTTAATTTGAAGATATTACTCGTAATAATGTAAAGAATCGTGTTGTTCCTAAACAAATATTGTTTTGTTTGATAACGACATATTTTTTGTAAATGTCCGTTACTTTTGACAAAGCTGATAAGTTTCTTGCGCCCATTCTTCTTATCAGCTAAAAGATATTATTAAATTTGGACGATTCAATAGAGTTTTTATCAAGTCGCATTGAATAAAAATATTTTGATTATGATTAAAAATAGACGCATTCTTTTTACATTGCTTAAATTCAAAATCTGAGCGTTTTTAATAACGTAATTTAAAACCTTTTGAAAATTCTCCATGTAAGTCTTAAAAATATTCGGAGAAAGGTAAATTTTCTTACAACTACATTATTAACTATATATAATAAGAAAACAATACATTTCACATCATCTAAGGTATAATTCACATATTTTTGACATAGTGAGATAGTGTGTATTTTTTGCACCTGACGCACTAATGTAGAGTCTCTCTTTAATCTTCCCTTTGAGTGGTTGCATATTCATTCTATGAAACTAAAATACTCATCAGTAGCTAGTATTGTATCCCACACAAGACACGTTTGCGCAGCGCCTTAGCTTTCGTTGTGACAATGTCGAGTCCGTTGGTGTCTGCGAAAAGAGATCCTTAGCGGCTTGAAAGAGAACAACGATGAAATGGCTATTGCAAGGAACTCTTTCACTCTATGCTTTTTAATAGTGCTCCAAGATGTGATGCATAGCAAATTTGAAGGCATGACTAAAGGTTTTAAAATAGTACATATGTGCACAATTGTTATATCTTATACAGCTAAGACAAAAAAGGAGAGCGATTTCCACGATCTTTCTCTTTTCGTTAGAATCAGTTCAAGTAACCTAGGTCATCGCGATAAACTCAGCATTACAACTTCCAGAATTGATAGCTGCGCTCCCGTAATTGTATTAGAAGTTTAAAGATCTTATCGATGTAAGGGTTCTTTTCCACCGGTGATGCTCTTAAAAGTTTCTAAGCGAAGGTCGGTGGCGCAAAATCTCGCATTTTATCGCTTACCTAGGCCAACGGGTGAAAGATTAACTTGTCATATTTTCACCGTGCCGTGCCGGATCTGGAACGAAACTCCTACTACTTTTTTACTTAGCACTACGATATGTCCTTGTTCAAAGGAAGATTGAAGAGAGCATACTCAAAGTAGGTAGCGACCTACCTGTCTCGGTTACCGCTTACCATCAAGTCAAACGTCTTCTCGTCTGCAACTCACAATAATAAAATAACACGTGGAGCTAAAGAAGCATACAGGTATAAAAAGAAAACATTGTTGGTGGAAAAGCACCCTTAATGGCAAGGAGGCGGTGTCACGTACCCGTGAGCCGTCGCATCTCGCATCAAACAATTAAAGAGTTTGTCTCGAGTTAGGTGCTCGATATATCGTCGACTTGATTACTTTTTCTGCTCTGCGAACTAATAAAAGTTGACCACCAGACCGGGAACTTGCCAGTCTCATTTTTAATTGAAACAGTTGAGTTTTCATATACGTAGTTATGTACGTAACGTATGGCTCTTTTTCTGTCGAGCGTTTTCTACATTTCCTTTTCCGTTTTAAGCGTTCATTGCTACGGAACGATATTTGTATTCTATTCTTAGATTACGAAGGTAGTACGGTCGGTAGTTCTTGTACTGTTTAGTGTCAATTATTATTTTGCTGTTGACTACGGTAACTAGGATTGTTACTGTTATTGCTCTATTTTTGCTGTATTCTCGTTATATTGTTGTGAGTAATTCAAAAGGGTGTTTTAAAGATTATCATTTTACAATAATAACTAGCAATTCATAATTGCTTTACACGGTCAACACGGCATTAAATAGCTTACCGTCTAATTTTTTTAGCGCACGACAGTAGATCTCAGTTAGATGACATGTTGTTTTCGACATCTTCAAGAATCAGCGTCACGCTTCAGATATTTACTCGAAAAACTCAATCCGTCCTATTACAAAACATGGTCTAAACTCTTTTCTTGAATCATTCGTCCGTCAGCGAGCCCTTTTCAAGCGTCATCTGTGCTCGACTCCTATTGATTTTCGTTACTCTTGCGATGATCAATAGAACATTACGACAACGATCAATATTGTTTTGATTTTCGTCGAAAACAAAACGAAAATAAGTAGAAATCGAACACTGACGAGCACTCGATGCCAGAAGAATGATTAAAAAATGAGGCCCCTGGTTTAAACCAAGCTTAAGTTGACGCTGTTACTATCTATGTATATTAACACAAGTGAAAGCGTACTAGGTTTAAACTAAGACTAACTTTAGACCACGTTTTGTAATAAGACTCATTCGGTCTTATTACAAAACGTGGTCTAAAGTTACATTCTACGTTAAATATTTTTTATGAATCTTTTTTTTGACTGCTGAAAACCATATGAAAAAACGTTCGGCGGATATTGAGTTTACTGTGGAAACAGACAGACAATATCTTTTTTATAATAATGTAGTGATTTTAAAAATAAGGTTTTTTGACTAAAAGTACTTTAGGTATAAAGAAAGTAAGGTTGAAATTTAGTGTCGCGTCATTAAAAAAAACAGTTGTTTTTCCTTTGCAATGTCATACCGATAGTTACTAAGGTTACCTTAGCGAAGTTTTGTTTATACGCGAAGTATGCTCAAAAGTGATAAACCACTTTCTTGGTCGACTATACAAACCTACAGTAGTAAATAAAAAAAGCTAATCTGTTTCTTGCAAAAGATACCCTAGAATTACATAGTTAATGTAGACATCAGTCATTCTATATGCGTATGACTTTGCCATACTCTTAAATATCATATTTATTTTAATGTGTGTAGGGCTTTACTTATTTCAAAGTAGAAATACTTTGAACTCTTTTTATGAATACAAAATTTACTTGTGTACATGAAAAGTAAATTTCCTTTAACGAATTTAAAAACATGTAAGTTGCGCTAGCTAGAGTCATGTGCAGTTTCAAAGTGAAAAATCTCTACATTACATCATAGGTTTGTAATCAAAAGATCGAATTACATTTAAAATGTCGTTGTCGCGGTTAATGGTGGTTTTTTGGTGCTCTCTACAAATAAAGAGAGTTCCGGTAATGATATATTTGTCGAATAGTGAACGAAGTAACGCAAAACCTTCTCAGTCTCGGATGGAATGCCATTAATAGAGCGGAAGCCAAAGTTAGCTCCGGGCGAGTATCAGTATCCATCCACCAAGTTGCAGGACTGAGGTTTTCCATTCATTTGTTGCACGCAGACCGGAGGGAAGAGCTTAATGGTTATTGTCTGCGTCGCATCTTAGCTCTATATTTTTGCAAATTCTACAGTCGGTTCATTAATCATTCCTTATATTATTATTAGAATTGAACGTTTCAGAGAGAGTCTGTATTCAGTCGTTTTCAGTACATACCACCATCGTACCAATTTCTGTCGCAAAGGAAACCTGTTTTTCAAGCGACGGTATGAATAGTCAGCGATCAACTATTTATATATGCATCTCTTTTGTTTACAAGGAATGTATATTTATTGTACGTTTCTTGAGCGAGAAAATAGCCGATAGTTAGTCGTTTACTCGCCGTCGGTAGGACAACTGCCTTAAAGGTTCACAAGGATTTTATTACACACTGTATAAAATGAAGACTGAAAGTAGCACCAGTGACAAAGAAGATAAGAAGTAGCTCACCTTAGCGTGTTATGGGCATGTGATCAGGACTGAAAGACATATTACTAGAACCGTTATGGACGTGAATGTAGACGGGCATAAGGCTAAAGGAAGACCTAAGAAAGCATGGATGGATTGCGTGAAGAAGAATATGCATGTCATTGTAAAGAATGTCAACTCATGACAGAGATTAATAAAAATAAATACATATGTTACGCCCTCCCCATATAAGAACCTCTGCAATTGCGTCGCGACGTTGCGTCGCTAAGCGCGTTCTACCGTCTTTTCCACGGCGAGTATTCTGAAGAGCTTTTTTCTCTAATCCCTTCCTCTTCATTCCTTTTAAGGACTACGAGTGCTAGTCTGCGCTGTCACCGTCTTACTGTGGCTATCATTCCAACGCGTATTAAGACATTTGGCAACTCATTTCTTTGTCGCACAATCAAAAAATGGAATTCACTGCCAGCGTGTTCCCTCCCTCTTACAATCCCGGGTCCTTTAAAATAGGCGCGAAGAAGCACCTTGCAGGTCGGCAAGGTGAGTGTGGCTAGTGCAGCGTGTATTCTCTCTGCTGCACTAGCTATCTTCGCATTTGGACCCCACTTCCACTTACCATCAGGTGGAATGGAGTCATTTGCTAGACCCACTAAAATAAAGAGTGGGGTGAGTGCAGGGTGATGATTATGACGATGAAGAATATTTTTTGTTTTGTTTCAATACTATTAGTACTTTTGTGCTGGCGGCGGCTTGGGGTTGGTAGGACATAAATTTATCGATTCTATTCTATTCTATTCTTTGCTCAGTGGCGCTGTCCTTAAGGATTCCGCCAGCTTCAAGTATTCTGCTTAGATTTTTGTTGCCGCGATATTAAACTCTGCTTTTGCTTCAGGCGTCGTGAATTCACAATGTGTAACTTATTTATTATATAAGTAATATAAAGTTGAACTAAATGCGAGGAGGTTGAATTATCTGCAAAGACAAAAACACAACACAATTGCATAACATATAACATTTTGTGACATTTATGTGACATTTTATGAGAGAAATATTTAGGTAAACAATTACAATTTAATTTATCGATTGCTATCCATATTTAAAAAAAAAAATTTTTACAAACGCACTCGCGGCGCGTAACTAGTATCGGCGAAAGGAACTTGGTCGATGGTAGCTTGATATTTTGATTTTTTATTTGTTGCCGTAAAGTGTGATTTTTGCTGCTCGGAGTCGCGGCCTTTTCTTAAATGGATTCCATCGATTCGTGAAATAATTTCAATGCGACGATGCCCTTTTGTTGTAACTTTTGCGAAATGGATTTACACTTTGTGATACTCGCTTAAATTGTTCGCTACCTTTTTGAATTGATTTTGCATTTTAATATAATCGTGTTCAAAGTTCGAAGCTCCAGCATTTATTTGTATGTCGGATTATTTGCGATTTGAACCAGACGCGAAAGAAATTAATAATGTAAAACATTAAAATGTATATATGTGATTTGAATGCGATGAAGTATGTTTCATTTAAATGTATACCTAGTGAAATTTAAACGTTAATGAAGTATCAATTCAATACAAAAAATATTTATTGATCAATTGTATAGTTTTAGGCAATATCGACTTTATAAATTTTGATATAATTAATGCTGATTGATGGATCGATTGGTAATCACCATGGCATGCCTTCTTGGGGAAGCCTATGTACCCATCAGTAGGCATATTTAGAATTAAACTAAGGATTCAAATACTATTTACCTGCGGTGACGAACTTAATACATGTGTCACCCGGCACTGCCTTTGTCGGTAGTTATATGAGTTGAGATACTGGTTGGTGTAAGGATCATAATCCTTGCACTAACCAGTTTGGCCGGTGTAATGAACCAATTTTTCCTCGTTTACGGAAAAACCTGTGCCCAGCAGTGAGACGTATATTTATGAATACCTTAAACAATGAAGACAGAATAAGAATTACAAAAAATCTGTTTTCACTTGTATTGTGGATAAATAAATCTGTGATAAATAATTCTAACCAATCTTTTGCGCAGTAAAAAAGCGAAGCGGGCTATGGCCACCGCCTCAAGGTGACATGAATTTCTATCTAAATTCTAATGAAGCGGGTGTCCGAGCTGAATAATGAAAATAACTAGGACTGTATTACATTCTTCCTTGAAGGCGGGACAACAGGTAGGCTTCCTCGAACGTTACACCTCTGTCCTTTTGTTATTCGCAGAATTTTAATAGAAAGGTCGTGGCCGTGTACCTAGTATCACTGCCGAGTTCCTTTATTTTGCTCGCTCATACCACCTACAGCTTCGCCGAAACGAGTTCACGAACTTGTTTAATCTAAATTAACGAAAGAAAGGCACAAGAGCGTTTTATTTGAATAGTCGTATTTTTTGTTGTTGTGCTATAATGAGACATTTTGTTTTATTTCGCGTTGATGTCTAGTTAAGTTTAGTATATAGCTCAAAAATTTAAAAATTACATTCCATTCTAACCTCGCTTCTATTTGGTAATAAATCTGCTTAAAAAAAATTGTCTTTAGTATTAAAAACAACAATTAAAGAATAGCCTCGCTCGTTATTCATTAACGTACTCAATCAACTTTTACTAGTATAGCTATCGCACTCTTATACAATGTTTCATCTTTATAAAGAAACAAACACTTTATAAAGAAGTTATAGTTATACTTGTTTTTTTAAAAACAATACGCTTTGTTTTCACAACTAACACTTTTTACTTCTAGGCTATGTTGTTAATTTTTTACACATATCTAGCTGAACAGCTGACGCTGAGCACCTTGTTGAGAAATATTAGGTGTAAACCTAATTATTATCATTTAAAACTTTTTAAAATGGTGTGCGAGCTCCCATTTAGAGCAATTTTGATTTACTGTACCGCCACAAATATAAAATATACAGTTCTAAAGTTGATATATGTTATTATTGATCTATTATCTTAACATTCTTGAAGACAGAAACATAATTATTAATATTTCACTATATAAGATAGAAAATAAGTCCAAAGATCACTCTGTTTATTATTTTAAAACAGCTGTAAATCAGAAAATACAATAATAAATGACATAAGAGTTTAAGCAATAGACGTGCATTTCTATTGTCTAGAATATTGCAAAAAAAAATTATTTTGTACTCCGGTTTTCCAAAAATCGAATAAAAGATGTAAAAAGTAACGTTTTCGTTCGGTCACAGCGCGTAAGCGACATTAGTAGCTATGTAATTATCAACTAGCAATAAAAAACCAATCAACCTTGCAATAAAAAAATAGCCGTGCACGAGTAGATTTTCTGGGAAACCTCGCCTTAAGTAGTATCTGAAAAAATTCCGGTGTGCCCACATGCTTCTTGTAGCTTTACTTAAAATTCAAATTCAAATTCAAATTCATTTATTTGTAAACATAGGTGGTACAATAAGATGGTACAGTAAATATAGGTAGGGTATCACTATGTTCGGCCAATACGGGCGTACAAATTTTTTTATTTATTACTAAATTAATTACAGACGTGTGCATAAACATATAAAATATGAAATCAAAAAATATTAAATGTCTAAAGCAAAATTTTTCTATAAAATGTCAAAACTAAAACTAAATATTAAGAACAAATTTAAGAAGAGATTTCAATTGTCATGGTGACAAAGTAAAAAATTGAAATCTTAACACTTAAATAACTAAATAAAGAGGTCAAAATACAATTAAAGAATATTGTCATTAATAGGTATTAAGAAATGTCATGTTTATCAATATTACAGATTATCATTTAAAAATTCTGTCAGGGTATAATATGCTTTACTTATAAGTAGTGATATTAACTCCTTACGAAACTCAAGCATATTTGCATCTTTTATTTTCTTAGGCAATTTATTAAAAATTTTAGGAGCCATACAGTAAAAGCTTTTTCTTTTGAGAGCTGTCTTACAAAAAGGTACAATCAACATATTTCCATGACGTGCGTCTATCCTTGATTGACTAAAAGACATGGTAGGAAAAAGATGTGGAATTTTTTTTACATACATCGCTGTTTCATATATGTAGAGGCATGGTACTGTTAAAATTTTCAAATCAATAAAATGTTCTTTGCAGCTATCAGTTCGTTTCAGTAGTTTTATGGCCCTAATACATCTTTTTTGACTTTTAAAAACCTCATTTTTATTTGTACAGTTACCCCAGAAGATAATACCATAACGTAGTATGGAAGCGATATATCCATTATAGGCTGTTAACACTGTCTCTATATTGGTAATTTTTGTGAGTGTTTTAAGTGCATATATATGACTATTTATACGTGTACATAACTCGTTAGTGTGTATTGTCCAGTTCGTTTGATAGACTATATGCAGTCCTAAAAATTTTGAACATGAGACAGATTCTATTATTGCATTTCCGTAGCATATTGTCACATTTGGTTCCTGTGTGTATTGACGAAAATGCATTATTTTAGTTTTATCTATATTAATCTTTAGGTTATTGATTTCAAGCCAATTAATTATACTATTTAATGTCAATTTTATTTCATTTTCATATGTCAAATCACTATCATGCTTTATTAAAATTGTACAATCGTCAGCAAATAACGTTATTGGATATTTAATAGACGTTGGCATGTCATTGATATAAATTAAAAGTAATAAGGGTCCTAATATCGTGCCTTGGGGAACGCCGTAGCTTACGTCTCTAGGCTGAGATAAATACTCTTTTTCACAAGGATTTCTTCTGTTTATACTTTTAATCGCAGTTTTTTGTTTCCTATTATTCAGGTATGATTTAAATAATGAAAGTGCAACACCGCGTATCCCGTAATGATATAGTTTTTGCAATAGAATATTATGGTCAACATAGTCAAAGGCTTTTGACATATCCATAAATATAGCGCAGATATTTTGTCTTTTGTCCATTGAGTCAGTCACCAAGCTCAAAAGATCAAAGATCGCCATGTTGGTTGATTTGTTTCGCCGAAAGCCATACTGACATTTGAAGAAGATATTGAATTTTTCTAAAAATATATATAATCTAGTATATATCGCCCGTTCAAAAATTTTTGATATGACTGGTACAAGGGCAATAGGTCTATAATTTTTTAAATCGGAAATACAACCTTTTTTGTGAATTGGTTTGATTATTGACAGCTTAAATGCGTCTAGAAAAACTCCTTGGCTTAAAGCCAAATTTATAATATAAGACAGTGGTGACGCAAGACATTTGCCGCAATTTTTAATAGCCTTAGTAGATATATCGTCATAGCCCACACTGTTAGTATTTTTTAAAGAGGCGATAATTTTTTGGATCTCACAAGGGTCAGTTGGTGTCATAAAAATAGAATTGGAATTAGATTCAGAATTAATGTCAATTTTTTTTGTTTTGCAATGTTACTTTTGAAGTTGAATTGATTTGGTCGATAAAGTAGTCATTAAATGCATTAGCTATGTCACAAGGATTTGTCAAAGTTTTATCATTAGTTGAAATTTTATTAATTATATCACGCGGGAAGTTATTTTTCCTGCGGTTGATAACAGATCACATAGCCTTAGATTTGTTTTTAGCTGTCCTAATAACAAAATTGTTTTGGCTCTTTTGTGTTAAATTTATAATTTTTTTTAGACGTCTGGAATAATTTAACAGTAATATTTTATTTATAGGAGTAGGTGATTTTCGGTAATTCCATAGTAACTTCCTTTTATTTTTACTACAAAGCTTTATGCCCTTGGAAATCCACTTTGGCTTTTTCCTGGCCTTAACTTTCACTGAAACATATGGAAAGCAGAGGTCATAGAACATGCGAATTGTTTTATACAAAGTGTTGTAGGCTTCATTAGGATCAACCAATTTATAAACTTCAGAAAAACTTAAGCTTTGTATGGCATCATAAAACTTTCTTTGGTTTTCTTTGCTCATATCTCGCTTTCGGACACGCTAAGTATTTAGAACACATTTATTGTTTATTGGGAGTTTAAGTAGCTGTGCCGAATGATCAGATAGGTTAAGATCCAATACATCAGACTTACAGCGCCAGATGTTTGTAGCAAAGTTATCTATGCATGTTTTACTACTAGGTCTAGTAGGCTTATTTATTTGCAATTTAAGATTATAGCTGAGAAGCAAATTTTCAAAATCTAAGCACATTCTATTTCTATTGAGTATATTTATGTTAAAATCACCACAAATTATTATTTTTTTTATTTCTCCAATCACTAGTTAAATCTAGTATCTGTGATAATCTAGTATCTTTTCCTATCGATTACTTTAATGCCACGTCTTGCTACGATATCTACGGTCATAGACCGTAGCGTTACGTGTCTAAAACAAATTGAATGTTCGTAGACAGACGCGGGCGGCGCAAAGTTCGATAGCATGGAATGCTTTGTATCTATCGTGTTAGTTACACTATTTATAGCTCATGAGCGGCTGAACCGATTTGACTGAAAATTTGTGGGGAGGTAGCTTAGAACCAGGAGACAGACATAGAATAGTTTTTATCGCAGAAATTACCCCTTCAGAGGGAGAAAAGGTGGGTGGAACTTTGTATGGGGAATCAATAACCGCTAAACCGATTTAGATGAAATTTGGTATGGAGATAGTTCGAGTTGTGGGGAAGGATAAAGAATAGTTTTCATCCCCGAAATCATTCCTAAAGGGTGTATAAAAAGGAGGGGGGGAGATAATACGTGCCTATTGCATTTTAAAAACTAACCTCTAACGATCCTTCCACACAAAAAAACACGCATCGAAGTGAGAACCTCCACCTTTTTTGAAGTCGGTTGAAACAGTAATATGCGTTAGCATCGTTGTAGATTTTTGGCGGTCGCCTTTTGACTGATAGACAGATTGCGAAATTGAAACCTTCCTTGCTCCTTATATACAGAAAACGCGAGTTAAAGGGCGCCATTAACTATTTTCGTGAAATTAGGCTATTTTGTTAGCCAAACTTGGCTGTTGTATATTGCTTTGCGGCGATTCACTCTAACAACGCTTTAAAGAAACAAACAATGAAGCAGCAAGCCATTAAAACAATACGTTTCCTAGTACCCCTCTGTGCAGCAGCAGCACTCGTGTTTGCCAAGTGGCCTCAAAAGCTATCGGCCGTGCATAGATAACAAAAGTAACGACAATACTTCCGTATTGTCTTCTTTGTCCATTTGGCGGCACACCAACCTACTGTCGTAGTGCATCAACGCATAATCCCGTCGAGCGGGCACAGTGACCGCTCTGCGGCAGTGAACCATTTTCGAAATACCCGCCCCATTACTGTGTATTTCAAATTTTTTTGCTATCGCTTTTATGATGTAATCCCATACAAACGTACTCCCCTGTTTCCTTCCAGGATAATGGCAATAGTTGCTCTATTCTTTCCAGAAACGTCTATAGCCACTATGAGCGTGTTTCTATTTTTTCCTTTTTATTAAGTTCATTATTAAATGAGATTTAAGCCATCAAAAACCAAAAAAATTGGTCAGATTTTCCGCTGTATGTAAAACATCCAGCAAACAGATTTGACGGGATTATATGAAAATAGCAAAACATAGAAACACAGACACAGCTTTTCTTGAAATTTTAATGCAAAAAGTAATAAAATCGTCTATTTTGTGTATTTGATCTTCGATCTAAGCTGCAGCGTGCTGCAGCTGTCTCGCTCAGCTCGTTTGTTTGAAGGCACAACGCGACAACAATAAATTTTACAAATAGGCGGTACCCATGGACCAACTCGATCACACAACTAGTTATGCCATTCTTTCGATTCATTTGTTCCGTTCGATTGAACATCCATCACTGGTTTTTAAAAATACTGTAATCACAGACTTTTATTTTGACGCCGCAATGACCAGTTTAAATCGGAAAGGATCGTAATGTATTTTGGGTTACAATTAAGGGGCCAGCTAGCTGTGCTATATTCTGACGCATACGTAAGACCACCCTACACCACACAGTCATTTTGTCAGGATGGTCCTCCACTGACAATTTAAGGCCTCTTCAAGGCATTGTCAGCCCGCAATGTGTACACAAACAGTGGTTGTGCTCTCTCGATAGTTCGTAAGCTAGGTATTGATTCGGATGCTTTTGGTTGATCATGTGTCCTGTAGGTTCTATTGCAAATTTAAACGATAGAGTTTATCGCTATCACGATGGCTTTAGTCACACAATTAACTTCGTATTCTGGTAACCTCTAACTAAGGCGCGCTTCTCATTCGCTCATTGCGACTTTTCGTTACGGTGACTTTTAAAAACCAATTCGAGTGCTACAAAGCTATGTGACTGTCACCGTAATATCATATCACCACTGGCAACGCACGTCCATATACAGTCCCGGACACCTAAATCGAGCCACCTTGCATTTTTGGATTATATCGTCCATAATTTTTAAAAAATATTTTAACAACCGAAAAATCTTTATGCACTTTTGTAGTTGACATATTCATGTTCAATCTGATGTGCTGATTTATGATTATAAACTTTTTGGTTGACCAAACATTTTTTTAACAGTTATGGACGATATAATCCAAAAGTGCTAGGTGTCTCGATTTAGGTATCCGGGAGTGTATATATGCATTGCACTCGATTTTTGAACAAAAAGTGACAGTAAGCGGAGGGTCTAATTTATTTTTAAATAGATATGACATTTATTGCAAATTTCAACGAAAAAGTCGTTTATAGCTCAAAAGACTCCGGCTAAGGAAGACAGTTGGCCGAGGTTGTGTTCTACCACTTTTGAACAAAATTTCGCTTATAAACAAAATATTGCTAAGGTCATCTTAGTAATTGTCAGCAAGTATTGCAGATTAGCTGCCCGCCCCGGCCTCGCACGGGTATACTCAACAGCTTTTGACAATACAATAATGTAAGAAGCCATAGATTTGGAATAACATGAATGCCAATCTGTCAAGTTCGTCACTTTTTTTATGAAAATTGTTAAAATTCACAACATTTACTTTTTTGTTAATATAATTTTTCAAACATTTTCTTTTATACAAACCT
The DNA here is from genome assembly GCA_963935595.1 of Schoenobius gigantellus. Taxonomy (NCBI): domain Eukaryota; kingdom Metazoa; phylum Arthropoda; class Insecta; order Lepidoptera; family Crambidae; genus Schoenobius; species Schoenobius gigantellus. Next base: position 13,419,530 of record OZ012559.1, on the reverse strand, counting down.
TGTCCGGACAATAACAAATACAACAAAATAACAGTTAACCAATTTGGTGCATACGTTTTGAAGTTATGCGCGTATATACATTTCGACGAAACATTTTTATTACAGACTAGTGGGCCCGGCAGTCATTGTCCTGCCCGATTCCAGCGCCACCTACCAGGTCCAACTTTACGTTTAAACCTTCCTTGGACCTATTCAAATACGTACAGAAAATTTCGTAAGAATCTGTCGAGCCGTATCAGAGTTTTTGTGAGACTAACACACAGCGTTTCATTTTTATATATAAGAAGATGAAGATGAAAATGAAAATTTACTTTGCTGATTTATGACGCGAATTGAATTTGAATTTTAACCTTGGAGCGATAGACCACTCTTTTGGCCGACCGCATTTCCACCACTCAGAAAGCCGCAGCCAAAGGACTTCAAGTTGTGTTGCTGTAACTCAAAATCGAATTCTATCTCAAATCGCTTCTAATGTTGACAGTCAAAGTGAGATGCACTTCACTGCTTTATAAAAGACAGTAGAGTCTTGTAGAGACGCCTCAATGACTTAGAATCTGGTATTTTGCGAATAAAGCTTTCATTTAATACCTATTATTACGGGGATTGTACTTAAAGTAGTAATCCGCCATTTTATGCAGGGGCCATTTTGGATTTACAACAATAATAATTACGCATAATTGCATTGTCATCGGAACTAAAGGTGTATACCAGATTTCAACATTGGCAAGTGGGGCAAATTTCAATTCATACTATTTGACGCATACAAATAGTGTGAATAAAATAAAAGCGATTAATAAAACAAGTAAAATTATTTAAAAGATTTGCTTTATAGCAATAAGGCCAGATTGCTTTATAGCAATAAGGCCGCCTACTTGTACATTTCTTTTTTTTTTCATTTGTTTCTTTTGTTATATGTTTTTTGTGCAATAAAGAGTTTATTATTATTATAAAAAAAAATTGTAAATACAAGCTTTAAGTACTCGTCAAAACGAATCAAACAAGCCCATACTCGATAGGGTTGTGTCATTTTATTGCAGAGTTCCTATGGCCACCTTCCAGCTCCAGCATTAGATCAGCTCCATATTATCATAATATCGCATTGTTACGCGATATACATATGTATGCAAAATTTCAGCTCAATTGGAAACCGGGAAATGGGTCAAATTTAACTTGCAAGATTTCATTACAGACACCGGGCAGGTGAAAGTAAATAAAAGCTTGTAAAGACAGTTGCCATTCGGCACAGTGTCTTGTTTGACACAATTACTGTCAAATTATATGCGACCATCATAGATCGTGATAAGCTTGTTTGCTATCCAAGTTGTATGAACAATGTTATCAACTTAACAAGTGGTGCAAAGTATGGCAGTCTTTTTGCGAGCATACAAACTTCAAACGTAATTTCAACTTCCAAACAAGGTTTATTAAAAAGCGACGAGAGCTCCAAGGTTGATTTGTGTCAAAAATCATGAGTAGTTTGCGCCAATTTCGTGGATGTTTTGTTTTATTTGCGCGGGAAAAGTCGCCCCCGGGACCTTTGCAGCAATAAACGAAAATTGAGTTATATGTTTACGACAGCTGTCCGTACGTAACCATGGATTGCAGCGCTCATATACACCCATTGTTATATTAAAATGCTACTTCAGTCAGTGTATTATAAAAGATTTAATACAACTTAAACATACATTTTTTAAAATTAATATTGTTAATAATTTTTACTTTAATTTTATTTAATGTTATTAATAAATTAAATAATTTTTATTTAATTTATTAATAACATATTATTAATATGTTATTAATAAATTAATATTTAAAATTGTGTTATAGGTGTACTAGACTCTGCTGACAATTGTAAGCTGAAATTTCTTTAATATAAATTATTAGGGTATTTATATAAAAAATCTGATCTATAAATTATTAGTGATTTGAAATGTTTATATATTTAAGAAAATATTTTTATTTTTATTACAGTCAATTAAGCTCTACCTTTTATATAACCTTGTAAACTATTTTAGGTACCTAACTAACATAAAAAGTCGATTATTCTTACAATGAAAATGATATTTGAAAATGGACGGACAATAATAGTGATTGATTCTTCATCATCGTCATTTCAGCCAAGAGATGCCCACTGTTGGACATAGGCCTCCCCCAAGGATCTCCACAGCGATCGCTCCTGCGCCTCCCGCATCCAGCGGCCTCCCGCGACCTTCACCAGATCGTTGCGGTCCACCTTGTTTCAATGATTGATTCTAACGTTTCAATGATTGGAAAATGAAACTACTCCACCAAAATTAGTTTAATAATCTTTAAGTACAAAGGAAGATTGCCTGATCACTGACTGATATCGTCAGGGCACAGATTAGATAATAGTTACTATACGGGTCTTAACAGCTCGACGGACAGAAAAACCTTTTTTAGGAAATAGGTGGAAATAGCCTGGAATTTTTTATTATTCAGGGTGCTATAGCAATATAAAGTATGTATGAAACTTATTAATATGTATGAAACAGGGTTAGAAAATTGAAGCTTGGCTGTACTTATGTTTTTTTTAATGAAAAGTTATGTGAAAAGTTATTATGAAAAGACTTGCACTCACATGAGCCAGATTGTCCCTGTACAGGTGTGTTTAGTTGAAAGTTTATATTAAGAAAAAGAATTTTTTGGCGATTTTGAATTTGAGTTTAAAACTCCGTTGACGTAGTCTTTGTTATAATATTTTGGAAACTTATTTCTCAGAATTTCAATTTCGTAATTTTATTTACGGGTGTTAAAGATTGTTTTGTACCTAATAGGGAGTTTTCGTCAAGATGAAAATTATGTCCGCTAAAAATGAATTTTAGGAAATTGAACCGTTTACTACGGTAAAATATAAGATTCCCACGGGAACGCGGCCAAAGCAGCTGGTGGAAAGCTAGTCTATACTAATATTATACAGCTGAGGGGCAATCGCACTATTAAGCTGACTGAACACATATTACGAGTATGTCCGCGCCGCACGCGCCGTACGCGGTGCATATTTGGAACTCGTATGAAATTATAGGAAACCTCGCATATTTCACCCGCACCGAAGGCGCCGAATTTAAAAAATGCGGTCGGTATCCGGGTGATGAGAAATGCATGCGCATGCTGATGACGTCATAGAATGCGGCGCGTACGGCTGTGCTGATATGTGCATTCAGCTTTAACAAACGTTTCAACCAAAACCAAATCGTTACCGTTCCCATATAATTTCACATCTGACGGCTATCAAGGTGTTGTCAAAATGTATGGAAACGGAAACGTTTATGATTTGGTGATGAAGAGTTTGTTTGTTTGAGCGCGCTAATCGCTAAGTACTGATTCAAAATAAAAAAATCTTTTTGTGTTGAATAGTCTACTTATCGAGAAAGGCTATTGGCTATATAACATCACAATGTTGCTCATTTCCGATACTCACACGAAGGAACTCACGGAAGTCGCAGGTACAGCTAGTCCTGTATAAAATAGATCACATCGCAAGCACATCTTTTGTCTGACTTGACTTGAGTCATGCGCATAAGCGAACTACGTGAGGAGCTGGTGATATTGGTGAAGAAGTAAAATAAAAATGTCTCTTTGTTTCGCTTTATTTCTTTATTTATTTATTTTTTTCGGTTAAATACTGGAAAGGACTCGGCATCAACATAAACAGCGAGTACAAGATCACCTTCGTTTTGCCGATGATATCGTAGTCATGGCTGAGACCGTAGAAGATCTAGGCATAATGTTCGAAGACCTCTGTAGAGTTTCCCAACAAGTGGCTCTTAAAATGAACATGGACAATACCAAAATCACGGTGAATTCCCATGCAGTACCCATTTCTGTCAAGGTTGGAGGCTTTGCACTGGAAGTTATTGACGAATATTTTTACCTGGGGCAAATAGTGCAGCCCCAGGTCCAAAAGAGGTAAATAGATGAATCTATCTCGGCTGGGCAGCGTTCGGGAAGCTACGCAGCATATTCTCGGCCAATCTACCGCAGTGTCTTAAGTGAAAGTCTTCAATTCATGCGTGTTGCCAGTGATGACGTACGGAACTGAGACGTGAGTACGTGACCGTTTATACAATGGGTCTCATTAGAAGGCTCAATGTCACCCAAAGGGCTATGCTCGGGGTTTCTCTACGTGATCGCATCAGAAATGATGAGATCCGTAAAAGAACTAGAGCTATGTGTCCAGAGGGCAGGACACATAGCTCTCGCGGGACTGACGGCCGTTGGGGCGGAATTGTCTTCGCGGCCGAGTACCGGGAGGCGCAGCGTTGGTAGGCCCCCCCACAATGTGGACCGACGATCTGGTGAAGGTCGCGGGAAGCCGCTGGATACGGGAGGCGCAGGACCGATGGGTTTAGAGATGCCTGGGGGAGGTCTATGTCTAACAGTGGGCGTCGCTTTGCTTAAATGGTGATGATGATGATTGAAGGTTCCTGTTTCAAGTACTAACGTTATACATACCTTACCTATACTTACACGAACTATAATAAAATATACTATAGCATATACATTCTGTAATTGATAATTTATTAAATAGCAGTCGAAGAAAACGGAGCAGTCGCCATTTTGACTATGGTTACAATAACCATTTGTGTATCCGGGCGATTTAAATTGTTAGATTTTATGTACTGTGTCGTGTTCTCACTAATATTGCAAGACAGTTAATCGTATGCAACATTTGTGGTTCGCTTCCATTTTCATTGGACGTTTTGTCCGACCGAATGCAGCAGTGAATTTATCTTAAATATATTATTTATCCTGTGTTTTTGGCGATAAATACATGTTTGTATATTTGTGTGTGTATTGTGCATTTACATTAAATGCAGTCATCATATTCACGTATATTTTTTGCCGTAATATGTATGTTAGATGTTTATATTTTTTCTTTTTATGTGTTTCTTGCATCGCCTCAGATTTTTATTGTTCATATTTTATTTTGTGCCCGTGCGGTGACGAATTTGGAATGCATGTGTCTTCTATCTTTATTCATAACTTCCAAAGCCTGTATACAAAAAATCTAACAAAAATACCTAGTTGTGTACATAACTTTTTATTTGTAATATTTCCTACATTATGTATGACTTCCTCCTTCCGTATGATTGTGGTGTCGGTGGCGCTGCCTGTGCACTCGGCACTGGCTTTCTAATATCGGGAGGTCCGGGGTTGGATCCTACCATGTCCCAATGTGTTTTTAGAATTTCATATATACATTTGTCCTATACTCCTACGATGAAGAAAAACGTCGTGAGGCAACCTGCATACATTTGCGAAGAAATTGAAAGGTGTATGTGAAGTCGACCAACCCGTATTGGACCAGCGTGGTTGACTTAAGGCCTAAACACCCTAACTTAGGTTAGGCTTAAGCCGCTCGGTGGGGAAATATTTTGAGCTGTCTTAATTTTTTTGTTAATTAGTTTGAAATATTTATATTTATAATTTGCATGACAAGTTTCTTTTAATCATTCCATTTACTACTATCAATAGTTAGTCAAAGTCAAAGTCAAGTCAAAGTCAAAGTATTTATTCACACAAGGCATGGCAAAAATGGTAACAAAATGAGTAGCTGAACAGCACGTCTTACCAACTTGTGGCATGTGAATGTCAGTTTACAATTTTTTTTTTTTTTTTTTTTAAAAAAAACGTCGCCCCACACTACATACATACGAGTACATAATTAAAATTTTCAACGTTAACAACGTTAACAGCTTTGTGTTGTAATTTCTTGATGGAACTCCGTGGAATCTTGTTATTAAAACACTAATTTCACTAGTTCCACTTGAATCTTATATATTTAAGTTATAGCGACCGGTTTCAATACATCATCGTCAGGTCAATTATTTAATAACAAGATACTACTATCAACTTCTATTAGCCGTTTTTAATTTATTGCCATATTGTGACATCTCCACCAAGTATACATATGAAGATAAGATCCTTTTTATAGCGCACATACGAACTCGATTTATGTCACCAAATTCCAAACATTGATTTATTCTAAAGATCATCATTTCGCGAACCCACACGGCACGAGTAATTTATTCACACCTCCCTTCAGAACGTGTCCATTCAGGATTCTCATAGGATTTGGCCGGGATTCCGCCACGGTATCCCATAGCAGTTGTCAATTACCGCCACATGTAAGTTCTGTTGCTAAAATACAATTCCATGCATTGGCCTTAATTAATTTGCTCATTAATTATGCGTGCAACATTTGCCGGAAATGTGATATCGCTCTAATTGCACAGATGAAAATGGAATGCAATAGAAAGGCTTTGTGTTTTAGGCGGCGGCGCGGCGGTTCTAATGGTCTGGTTTAATTATTGAATACATCACAGAGGTCACGTTAGTTTACAGTTTAAGTAAGTGAGGACATTCCGGTAATAGGACCTAACGGTAAAACGAACAAGCTCTGCTACCATGTTGAGGAGATCGAAATGTTATAAAAGAAATATCGCGGCCATTGAAGATGTGCATACGAATGTACAGACTATGCAGAGTGTTACTTTTATAAAATTACGAACTTGGTGACGCACACCACAGACATGTATTAACTCCTCATACCATTATGGCTCGCTTGCAAGATTTTAAATGAGGATGATTACCTACTTTCAATCTTTTTAAAAAGACACGGAGAAATTCACTTCAACCCATATACGAGTACATCCCAGTATTCAGTTATAGGCACGAGCGTCTCCTTAAATAAGAAAGACTCGGCTTACTATTTCATGCTGGCGTAGGTATAACTTTTCGATGGGGAGGGGGGGGGGGGGTCCAGGGTAAAACTTCAATTTGCCTAGTGTATACGGGGGTGTCCGGACCCCAAGCTTCCCCCCCCCCCTATACCTACGCCAATGATGCTGGCCAGTGTTGTAGGGTTATGCTTCTAAATTTGAATTGTGACATATTTCCATTGAATAAATGTCAAAATTCAACTGCCCGTAGTAAAAATAAATCGTTTTTGAATATAGAAACCGGGCATTAGTCGGCTCCTACGACATCAACGGGATGAAATCGAGAGGCAAAACGTTTACTCTAAATGCACCACTATACGTACGGACCAACCGGAAATTGAACCCCGTGTGGAATATGTGAAGGTAAACATCAAATGTTGAACTATTTATGACAACTTTTTTCGAATACTGCCATAAAAACAATATTCACTCTAAATCTAGGCATCGTAGTGTCGACTAGGATTCTTAGGACTAGGAAAATTGATAATGATCAATCCTTTGGGCAAGTTTATTTCGTGGCTAGAATAGAATAGAATAGAATAGAATAGACTTTTATTTCGCTTGAAACATGGTACATTAGCGGTGTAAGGTTATAAAATTACATAAAGTCACACATATTTCACCAGCAACTGGCATGCAAAACATAAATTTTTTTCAATAGTAAATTACATTATTACACATTTTTGTTCACCAAACATAACTTATACAATAATTCCATAAACATAACCTTTAACAATTATTATAAAAATCAAAATATTCTTGTAAGGAATAGAAGCATCTATCTATAAGCCATTTTTTCAATTTTGTCTTAAACATATTTATTGGTAAAATTTTAATATCGTCATGAAGCCTGTTATATATTTTTATTGCCATCACAAAACTATTCCCTGCGTATGAAGCAGTTGTTATTGTTGGCAGTTCAAGTCTGTTAGGGTACCTGCTGTTTAATCTCCATTGACTTGCTTTAGTGAACAGCTCGTTGTGAGTCCGGACAAAAACACAAATCTCATATAAATATAAGGAAGAAACAGTTAGAATTCTGAGATTTTAAAAAAATGGTCTACAAGATGTTAGCATATCAACGTCACATATTGCTCTTATACATGCTTTCTGAGCTACTTGAACTTGCCCGATTCGGCTGGCGTTGCCCCATATCAAAATACCATATCTAAGTATTGCGCCTATGTATCCATGATATGCTTGAATAGCCGTTGAGGCACTACTAATCTTAGCCAGGCGCCACAGTGCAAATACAAAAGAGTGTATCCTATCACAAAGAGTAGTTATGTGACAATCCCATGTGCATCTATCATCTATAGCAATACCAAGAAACTTTGTTACATTATTTTCAAGGATAGATTTGTTGTTAATAATAATATTTAATGGTTGTTTTTTACCATTTCTATTTACGAATTGAATAAAAGTTGTTTTATCTAAGTTAATTTTTAAATTATTTTTATATAACCAACTTGCCATTGCTAATAAAATGTAATAAGCTAAGTAAAGTTCATTGTGGTCAGGTCCTGGATGGGTGACCAAAAAGCATATTTAGTGCTCTCGATCCTGCGTACGCACTTGTGTACTACACACACTTGTGTATCTTTTGCGCATCTTTGCTCTAATTATATTCTATGTTTATGTTATAAAAGGTCACCGTAGCCGAGATTCAATCTAAAGGACGATAAAAAAAATATTATTCATTAATAAAAAAAAAATAAAAATCATTATTCAACATAGGTCTTTACAGGCACTTATTGAGGTAAAATGTTTTCCTTGGTTTTGCCAAAACAAAGCAAAACATTCTAATTTGAGGGAACATAATAACCTTTTATGTGCATACATCCTGAATATAATCAGGATGTCTGCAAATACAAGTAGGAATGAAAAAAAAGTAGACTCTACACCTGTTCGGAAATTGGGAGGCCTTCTCGAGAAGAACAGGCAAGAAACTCAAAAGGTCAAATTTTTTATCTTTGTAATATAACCTTTGTTCACTCACTTTGTAATATAACCTTTGTTCATGAGAGTCTTTTTAACGTGAACTTTAAATTTATGAATTGGTAAGTCGGTGATACTTTGTGGAAGCTTATTATAAAAAGCTACACACCTCCCTAGGAACGAGCCACTAGTTTTATGAAGCCTGTAAGTAGCAACGGCAAGATTATTTTTATTTCATGTGTTTATATTATGGAAATCGTTATTTTTATCGAAGGTAGTATAATGCTTGTGTACATAAACTAAATTGTCATAAATGTACTGACTGGCTAAAGATAAGATATTAATTTCTTTGAACAATTCTCTAAGTGTGTCCCTAGCCCGTAAATTATAAATGGCGCGAATTGCTCTCTTCTGTAACACAAAAATTCTTTCAATATGAGCCGCCGAACCCCACAACAACAATCCATATGACATAATACTATGAAAATAACTGAAATAAATTAATCTCGCCGTTTCAACATTAGTTAAAAGCCTGATTTTCTTTACTGCGTACGCCGTCGAACTAAGTTTGCTAGCCAAGGATTCAATATGTGGGCCCCATTGTAACCGTGAATCTAAAGTTATGCCTTAAAATAGATAAGAGTATATAATACAAGTCCCAATCTCAAAGAGACTAACCACCTTTCGCGGGAGATGTATGTTTTACAGTACACAGGTGTCTGCGCAAATGCAAGTACACTTTCTGTTCCACCATTCCTATAGTCTGATAGAACAGATAGCCTGCACGACGGGAACGAGATGAGAACCACTATTTATTTAACGCACTTGCTCGCTCGCTCAGCTCGTTTGTTTGAAGGCACAACGCGACAACAATACATTTTACAAATAGGCGGTACCCATGGACCAACTCGATCACACAACTAGTTATGCCATTCTTTCGATTCATTTGTTCCGTTCGATTGAACATCCATCACTGGTTTTTAAAAATACTGTAATCACAGACTTTTATTTTGACGCCGCAATGACCAGTTTAAATCGGAAAGGATCGTAATGTATTTTGGGTTACAATTAAGGGGCCAGCTAGCTGTGCTATATTCTGACGCACACGTAAGACCACCCTACGCCACAAAGTCATTTTGTCAGGATGGTCCTCCACTGACAATTTAAGGCCTCTTCAAGGCATTGTCAGCCCGCAATGTGTACACAAACAGTGGTTGTGCTCTCTCGATAGTTCGTAAGCTAGGTATTGATTCGGATGCTTTTGGTTGATCATGTGTCCTGCAGGTTCTATTGCAAATTTAAACGATAGAGTTTATCGCTATCACGATGGCTTTAGTCACACAATTAACTTCGTATTCTGGTAACCTCTAACTAAGGCGCGCTTCTCATTCGCTCATTGCGACTTTTCGTTACGGTGACTTTTAAAAACCAATTCGAGTGCTACAAAGCTACTCGTATGTGACTGTCACCGTAATATCATATCACCACTGGCAACGCACGTCCATATACAGTCCCGGGACCCGATTCTCATGTAATAGAACTTTTCCGCATGGTAAATTCGTATGCGAATTTTTCGATTCTACTGAAAAGTTCGAATGATTCGTAAGAACCGTATTCTGGGGTACCCTTAGAACAATATTACGAATCGAACTAGGAAGTCGGAAATAGCATTGACTTCAATGTTTCGTACGACGTTCATGAGGCGTTTTTAAAAACGCTATGGCAACCACTATAATGTACATCTTAAAATAGTTCTTTTTGGTAAAAAAAATATTACAAAATCTATTTGAACACAAAATATATTTTAAATGTGATCATATTTTCTAAAAATAATACTTATATTACAAAATATAAAAGTTCAATTTTTAATATTTCGTAAAGTACATTGATTGAAACGGAACGCTCCAGACAGCACATTCATAAGTTCTGACGTTAAATGTCATTAATTACAACAAAGTTTGTTTATGATAAACATTGAATTGAGACAAATTCTTATTTTAATTATTTTATTTATATAATAATCTGTATATCCAAAAAATTTGCTAGCGCGGAGCAAAGGCTTCGTCTTTCATTTAGTAGAAGCCGATCCACAGCTGAAATGTGGCAAACTTGATTGTCCAACTTAGTCCCGAATCATTCACTAAATGAAGCTAAAAGGCGGTGGATAAATAAACATCAGTGAAGATATAAACTCCATCACAGGGGCTAATAAAACTTGGGAGGAGTGGCGCAAGGTAAATTTTTGAAGTTATCCTCGATGTTATGTGTATGTGGTTCGGCGCTTCCTGCCTCTTATTCTTCCACCAAATTGGGGAAGAAGTTCACCAAAAACTCTTCCTCATTCATTTTAATGAGACAAAACACAGAGAGAAAATACAGTTTGAGCCAGCTTCGCGGTTTGAGCTCGTTTATACAGAAATAATCACAAGCTCCTTGTATTTTTATAATTTTGAAACACTTTTGACAGCTAAATTCGTATACGAACCTCAACTTCGACTGGTCCATACCACTCGTTGCGTTCGAGTGATGTTCGTTCGAATTATTTCGATTGTGAAATTCTGAGAATACACAAACTGTGGTTCCTTCGAAAAAAATTCGAATTTCGAACATTTTTACGAACGTGAACTTTTTTCGAATGCATGAGAATCGTGTCCCCGGACATCTAAATCGAGCCACCTTACATTTTTGGATTTTATCATCCATAATTTTTAAAAAATATTTTGACAACCGAAAAATCTTTATGCACTTTTGTAGCTGACATATTCATGTTCAATCTGATGTGCTGATTTATGAATATGCCAGCTTAAACTTTTTGGTCGACCAAACATTTTTTAACAGTTATGGACGATATAATCCAAAAGTGCTAGGTGGCTCGATTTAGGTATCCGAGAGTGTATATCTGCATTGCGCTCGACTTATTAACAAAAAGTGACAGTGAGCGGAGGGTTTAATTTATTTTTAAATAGATATGACATTTATTGCAAATTTCAACGAAAAAGGCGTTTATAGCTCAAAAGACTCCGGCTTAGGAAGACAGTTGGCCGAGGTTGTGTTCTACCACTTTTGAACAAAATTTCGCTTATAAACAAAATATTGCTAAGGTCATCTTAGTAATTGTCAGCATGTATTGCAGACTAGCTGCCCGCCCCGGCCTCGCATGGGTATTCTCAAAACCTTTGGACAATACAATAATGTAAGAAACCATAGATTTGGAATTACATGAATGTCAATCTGTCAAGTTCGTCAATTTTTTAATGAAAATTGTTAAATTTATCGCTTGTATAATTTTTCAAACATTTTCTTTTATAGACCTTGTCCAAAAAATAACAAACACAACAAAATAAGAGTTAATTTGATGTAGTCGTTTTGAAGTTATGCGCGTACATACATTTCGACAAATCATTTTTATTTATATAGATGAAAATTTGCTCTGCTGTTTTATGACGCGAATTGAATTTGAATTTTAACTTTGGAGCGATAGACCACTCTTTTGGCCGACCGCATTTCCATCAACCAGAAAGCCGCAGCCAAAAGGCTTCAAGTTGTGTTCCTGTAACTCAAAATCAAATTCTATCACAAATCCCTTCTAATTTTGACATTCAAATTGCATTCTTCACTGCTTTATAAAAGATAGTAGAGTCTTGTAGAGACGCCTTAATGCGTAAGCGGTCATGATAGATCATAATAAACTTGTATGCTACCCAAGTTGTATAAAAAAATCAATGTTAACAAGTGATGGCAAAATATGCCAAAGACGTGTAATAATAAAAAAAATTAACCATCACGATGGCTTTCGTTCTTAACAAAGTGCATCCATTACTGCATTACTCGTATAAAAGCGTGCTTTTTAAAAAGTTTTTTCTTTATATAGTATTATTTTCTACTTTTTAGTTGTTGCAAATATTTAAATAGTGAACTATACTGGTGTTTTGAGAATCTGGTATTTTGTGAATAAAGCCTTCATTTGATACCCATTATTACGGGGATTGTACTAAAAGTTGTAATCCGCCATTTTATGCAGGGGCCATTTTGGATTTACAACAATAATAATTACGCATAATTGGGATGATGACTGAATTCAATTTTTTACGTCTCGTCATTAAATATTAAAATACCGTGGAAAAAGATGCAGTCCTGTGAAATTAGAATTAAAATCGGCTTAGAAATACATTAGATACAAGCATTTTAAGTTGCTCATTTGAAGGCGATTAGACAGAGAGATCCGACATCAACCGTGACGTCATTGTTGACTACGGCCATATTAACTCCTTGTAAATTGTCGTTTTGCTAGAAAGAGATGGAGATAAATCTTTAATACCTTCTATCTTGGTTGTTTTTATAGTTATTCGAAAACCGATTTTTTCTTTCTGTTTATTATATGAATGAGCTTCTATTAAAGCAAAAAAAATTATTTAGTCATCTAGTCTATTGCATTGTCATCGGAACTAAAGGTGTATACCAGATTTCAGCTTAATCGAACATTGGCAAGTGGGGCAAATTTCAATTGCAAGGTTTGACGCATACAAATATTGTGAATAAAATAAAAGCGATTAATAAAATAAGTGAAATTATTTAAAAAAAATTGTAAATACAAGCTTTAAGTACTCGTCAAAACGAATCAAACGAGCCCATACTCGATAGGGTTGTGTCATTTTATTGCGGAGTTTCTATGGCCACCTTCCAGCTCCAGCATTAGATCAGCTCCATATTATCATAATATCGCATTGTCACGCGATATACATATGTATGCAAAATTTCAGCTCAATCGAAATCCGGCAAATGGGTCAAATTTAACTTGCAAGATTTCATTACAGACACCGGGCAGGTGAAAGTATTGTACATTATGCTCCGAAGGGAATAAAAGCTTGTAAAGACAGTTGCCATTCGGCACAGTGTCTTGTTTGGAGGCTGGGACACAATTACTGTCATACGAGCATCATAGGTCGTGATAAGCTTGTTTGCTATCCAAGTTGTATGAACAATGTTATCAACTTAACAAGTGGTGCAAAGTATGGCAAAGTCTTTTTGCGAGCATACAAACTTCAAACGTAATTTCAACTTCCAAACAAGGTTTATTAAAAAGCGACGAGAGCTCCAAGGTTGATTTGTGTCAAAAATCATGAGTAGTTTGCGCCAATTTCGTGGATGTTTTGTTTTACTTGCGCGGGAAATGTCGCCCCCGGGACCTTTGCAGCAATAAACGAAAATTGAGTTATATGTTTACGACAGCTGTCCGTACGTAACCATGGATTGCAGCGCTCATATACACCCATTGTTAAATTAAAATGCTACTACAGTCAGTGTATTTTAAAAGATTTAATACAACTTCAACATAATTTTTTTAAAATTAATATTGTTAATAATTTTTACTTTAATTTTATTTAATGTTATTAATAAATTAAATAATTTTTATTTAATTTATTAATAACATATTATTAATATGTAATTAATAAATTAATATTTAAAATTGTGTTATAGGTGTACTAGACTCTGCTGACAATTGTAAGCTGAAATTTCTTTAATATAAATTATTAGGGTATTTATATAAAAAATCTGATCTATAAATTATTAGTGATCTGAAATGTTTATATATTTAAGAAAATATTTTTATTTTTATTACAGTCAATTTAGCTCTACCTTTTATATAACCTTGTAAACTATTTTATGTACCTAACTAACATAAAAAGTCGATTATTAAAAATGAATTTTAGGAAATTGAACCGTTTACTACGGTAAAATATAAGATTCCCACGGGAACGCGGCCAAAGCAGCTGGTGGAAAGCTAGTCTATACTAATATTATACAGCTGAGGGGCAATCGCACTATTAAGCTGACTGAACACATATTACGAGTATGTCCGCGCCGCACGCGCCGTACGCGGTGCATATTTGGAACTCGTTGTATGAAATTATAGGAAACCTCGCATATTTCACCCGCACCGAAGGCGCCGAATTTAAAAAATGCGGTCGGTATCCGGGTGATGAGAAATGCATGCGCATGCTGATGACGTCATAGAATGCGGCGCGTACGGCTGTGCTGATATGTGCATTCAGCTTTAATAAACGTTTCAACCAAAACCAAATCGTTACCGTTCCCATATAATTTCACATCTGACGGCTATCAAGGTGTTGTCAAAATGTATGGAAACGGAAACGTTTATGATTTGGTGATGAAGAGTTTGTTTGTTTGAGCGCGCTAATCGCTAACTACTGATTCAAAATAAAAAATCTTTTTGTGTTGAATAGTCTACTTATCGAGAAAGGCTATTGGCTATATAACATCACAATGTTGCTCATTTCCGATACTCACACGAAGGAACTCACGGAAGTCGCAGGTACAGCTAGTCCTGTATAAAATAGATCACATCGCAAGCACATCTTTTGTCTGACTTGACTTGAGTCATGCGCATAAGCGAACTTCGTGAGGAGCTGGTGATATTGGTGAAGAAGTAAAATAAAAATGTCTCTTTGTTTCGCTTTATTTCTTTATTTATTTATTTTTTTCGGTTAAATACTGGAAAGGACTCGGCATCAACATAAACAGCGAGTACAAGATCACCTTCGTTTTGCCGATGATATCGTAGTCATGGCTGAGACCGTAGAAGATCTAGGCATAATGTTCGAAGACCTCTGTAGAGTTTCCCAACAAGTGGCTCTTAAAATGAACATGGACAATACCAAAATCACGGTGAATTCCCATGCAGTACCCATTTCTGTCAAGGTTGGAGGCTTTGCACTGGAAGTTATTGACGAATATTTTTACCTGGGGCAAATAGTGCAGCCCCAGGTCCAAAAGAGGTAAATAGATGAATCTATCTCGGCTGGGCAGCGTTCGGGAAGCTACGCAGCATATTCTCGGCCAATCTACCGCAGTGTCTTAAGTGAAAGTCTTCAATTCATGCGTGTTGCCAGTGATGACGTACGGAACTGAGACGTGAGTACGTGACCGTTTATACAATGGGTCTCATTAGAAGGCTCAATGTCACCCAAAGGGCTATGCTCGGGGTTTCTCTACGTGATCGCATCAGAAATGATGAGATCCGTAAAAGAACTAGAGCTATGTGTCCAGAGGGCAGGACACATAGCTCTCGCGGGACTGACGGCCGTTGGGGCGGAATTGTCTTCGCGGCCGAGTACCGGGAGGCGCAGCGTTGGTAGGCCCCCCCACAATGTGGACCGACGATCTGGTGAAGGTCGCGGGAAGCCGCTGGATACGGGAGGCGCAGGACCGATCGGTTTAGAGATTCCTGGGGGAGGTCTATGTCTAACAGTGGGCGTCGCTTTGCTTAAATGGTGATGATGATGATTGAAGGTTCCTGTTTCAAGTACTAACGTTATACATACCTTACCTATACTTACACGAACTATAATAAAATATACTATAGCATATACATTCTGTAATTGATAATTTATTAAATAGCAGTCGAAGAAAACGGAGCAGTCGCCATTTTGACTATGGTTACAATAACCATTTGTGTATCCGGGCGATTTAAATTGTTAGATTTTATGTACTGTGTCGTGTTCTCACTAATATTGCAAGACAGTTAATCGTATGCAACATTTGTGGTTCGCTTCCATTTTCATTGGACGTTTTGTCCGACCGAATGCAGCAGTGAATTTATCTTAAATATATTATTTATCCTGTGTTTTTGGCGATAAATACATGTTTGTATATTTGTGTGTGTATTGTGCATTTACATTAAATGCAGTCATCATATTCACGTATATTTTTTGCCGTAATATGTATGTTAGATGTTTATATTTTTTCTTTTTATGTGTTTCTTGCATCGCCTCAGATTTTTATTGTTCATATTTTATTTTGTGCCCGTGCGGTGACGAATTTGGAATGCATGTGTCTTCTATCTTTATTCATAACTTCCAAAGCCTGTATACAAAAAATCTAACAAAAATACCTAGTTGTGTACATAACTTTTTATTTGTAATATTTCCTACATTATGTATGACTTCCTCCTTCCGTATGATTGTGGTGTCGGTGGCGCTGCCTGTGCACTCGGCACTGGCTTTCTAATATCGGGAGGTCCGGGGTTGGATCCTGCCATGTCCCAATGTGTTTTTAGAATTTCATATATACATTTGTCCTATACTCCTACGATGAAGAAAAACATCGTGAGGTAACCTGCATACATTTGCGAAGAAATTGAAAGGTGTATGTGAAGTCGACCAACCCGTATTGGACCAGCGTGGTTGACTTAAGGCCTAAACACCCTAACTTAGGTTAGGCTTAAGCCGCTCGGTGGGGAAATATTTTGAGCTGTCTTAATTTTTTTGTTAATTAGTTTGAAATATTTATATTTATAATTTGCATGACAAGTTTCTTTTAATCATTACATTTACTACTATCAATAGTTAGTCAAAGTCAAAGTCAAAGTATTTATTCACACAAGGCATGGCAAAAATGGTAACAAAATGAGTAGCTGAACAGCACGTCTTACCAACTTGTGGCATGTGAATGTCAGTTTACAATTACGAGTACATAATTAAAATTTTCAACGTTAACAGCTTTGTGTTGTAATTTCTTGATGGAACTCCGTGGAATCTTGTTATTAAAACACTAATTTCACTAGTTCCACTTGAATCTTATATATTTAAGTTATAGCGACCGGTTTCAATACATCATCGTCAGGTCAATTATTTAATAACAAGATACTACTATCAACTTCTATTAGCCGTTTTTAATTTATTGCCATATTGTGACATCTCCACCTAGTATACATATGAAGATAAGATCCTTTTTATAGCGCACATACGAACTCGATTTATGTCACCAAATTCCAAACATTGATTTATTCTAAAGATCATCATTTCGCGAACCCACACGGCACGAGTAATTTATTCACACCTCCCTTCAGAACGTGTCCATTCAGGATTCTCATAGGATTTGGCCGGGATTCCGCCACGGTATCCCATAGCAGTTGTCAATTACCGCCACATGTAAGTTCTGTTGCTAAAATACAATTTCATGCATTGGCCTTAATTAATTTGCTCATTAATTATGCGTGCAACATTTGCCGGAAATGTGATATCGCTCTAATTGCACAGATGAAAATGGAATGCAATAGAAAGGCTTTGTGTTTTAGGCGGCGGCGCGGCGGTTCTAATGGTCTGGTTTAATTATTGAATACATCACAGAGGTCACGTTAGTTTACAGTTTAAGTAAGTGAGGACATTCCGGTAATAGGACCTAACGGTAAAACGAACAAGCTCTGCTACCATGTTGAGGAGATCGAAATGTTATAAAAGAAATATCGCGGCCATTGAAGATGTGCATACGAATGTACAGACTATGCAGAGTGTTACTTTTATAAAATTACGAACTTGGTGACGCACACCACAGACATGTATTAACTCCTCATACCATTATGGCTCGCTTGCAAGATTTTAAATGAGGACGATTACCTACTTTCAATCTTTTTAAAAAGACACGGAGAAATTCACTTCAACCCATATACTTGTACGAGTACATCCCAGTGTTCAGTTATAGGCACGAGCGTCTCCTTAAATAAGAAAGACTCAGCTTACTATTTCATGCTGGCGTAGGTATAACTTTTCGATGGATGGAATAAATGTCAAAATTCAACTGCCCGTAGTAAAAATAAATCGTTTTTGAATATAGAAACCGGGCATTAGTCGGCTCCTACGACATCAACGGGATGAAATCGAGAGGCAAAACGTTTACTCTAAATCCACCACTATACGTACGGACCAACCGGAAATTGAACCCCGTGTGGAATATGTGAAGGTAAACATCAAATGTTGAACTATTTATGACAACTGTTTTCGAATACTGCCATAAAAACAATATTCACTCTAAATCTAGGCATCGTAGTGTCGACTAGGATTCTTAGGACTAGGAAAATTGATAATGATCAATCCTTTGGGCAAGTTTATTTCGTGGCTAATAAAATGTAATAAGCTAAGTAAAGTTCATTGTGGTCAGGTCCTGGATGGGTGACCAAAAAGCATATTTAGTGCTCTCGATCCTGTGTACGCACTTGTGTACTACACACACTTGTGTATCTTTTGCGCATCTTTGCTCTAATTATATTCTATGTTTATGTTGAAAAAGGTCACCGTAGCCGAGATTCAATCTAAAGGACGATAAAAAAAATATTATTCATTAATAAAATAAATATAAAAATCATTATTCAACATAGGCCTTTACAGGCACTTATTGAGGTCAAATGTTTTCCTTGGTTTTTTTTTTTTTTATGTAAGGCCCGGCAAATGACCTCCTCCCGCCTGATGTTATGCGGTGAAAGAGGCCCAAATGAGTTGACAGATAGAGTAGGGACGACATCCACTATCCTACCTGCCCGCCCCTTGCCGGCCTAAAAGATGCTTTTTCACACCTCTTTTGAAGGAACCCATGTTGTAGGATGGAGGAAACACGTGCGCAGGTAGAGAATTCCAAGTGTGGGATGAACGACAGAAGAAGGAATCTTGGAATTTCCTGGTACGGTGTGAAAAGGAGGACAAAACAAAACAAAGCAAAACATTCTAATTTGAGGGAAACATAATAACCTTTTATGTGCATACATCCTGAATATAATCAGGATGTCTGCAAATACAAGTAGGAATGAAAAAAAAGTAGACTCTACACCTGTTCGGAAATTGGGAGGCCTTCTCGAGAAGAACAGGCAAGAAACTCGAAAGGTAAAATTTTTTATCTCCTTTTTTAAATCGCTATTTACAATTTTGGTTTTGTTACATAGTCATTGAAAGTTTATAAAATACAATCAGTAATTATGCTTACATACACTTAAAATGTCAGAAAAATGTTATAAGCTTAACACTAAGCATTATACAATAAATTATGTTGTTACCAAACATGACATCTGATAACTTAGTCTAGCTAATTCCATATCGTGTTGTCACTTAAATAGTCACTCACTTTGTAATATAACCTTTGTTCATGAGAGTCTTTTTAACGTGAACTTTAAATTTATGAATTGGTAAGTCGGTGATACTTTGTGGAAGCTTATTATAAAAAGCTACACACCTCCCTAGGAACGAGCCACTAGTTTTATGAAGCCTGTAAGTAGCCACGGCAAGCTTATTTTTATTTCTTGTGTTTATATTATGGAAATCGCTATTTTTATCGAAGGTGGCATAATGCTTGTGTACATAAACTAAATTGTCATAAATGTACTGACCGGCTAAAGATAAGATATTAATTTCTTTGAACAATTATCTAAGTGTGTCCCTAGCCCGTAAATTATAAATGGCGCGAATTGCTCTCTTCTGTAACACAAAAATTCTTTCAATATGAGCCGCCGAACCCCACAACAACAATCCATATGACATAATACTATGAAAATAACTGAAATAAATTAATCTCGCCGTTTCAACATAACTTAAAAGCCTGATTTTCTTTACTGCGTACGCCGTCAAACTAAGTTTGCTAGCCAAGGATTCAATATGTGGGCCCCATTGTAACCGTGAATCTAAAGTTATGCCTTAAAATAGATAAGAGTATATAATACAAGTCCCAATCTCAAAGAGACTAACCACCGTTCGCGGGAGATGTATGTTTTACAGTACACAGGTGTCTGCGCAAACGCAAGTACACTTTCTGTTCCACCATTCCTATAGTCTGATAGAACAGATAGCCTGCACGACGGGAACGAGATGAGAACCACTATTTATTTAACGCACCTTCTGAACCATGGAGGATCATGAGTTTATTTATATTTTTAGTCACTAGTGACTCCTGATTCGAGTGAGTGATAAAAATGAGTTATTTCACTATTTCTCACTCACTCACTCAGTAACTCGGTCCCATAATTCAGTCGCTCATTCACTCGCTGACTAATAAATCAAAAATCAATCAAACATTACAAAACTAAACCAAACATTCTTCTTTCTTTTCGTTGCTGAGCTACTGAGCTAGAAGTGTGAAAGACCGAAATGTCGTTCTTTCTTTTTGTTTCTGAGTTACCCTAAGTTTGTAAGAGTCAAAGAGAGCCGCCACATCGTACAACTCTATGAGTGAATACGAAGTATTTTTTCTATTTCTCTAAAGATTCAGTGAGCGAAACGAGTGACTGAGCGAAAAGAGAGCAACTAATCTTTACACGGTTCAGAGCTATTTCACGTTTTATTTCTCATGGCTGTTGGTCACCTATCATAGGCCTATCACATGGCTAACGTTGCTTAACTTCAATAATAGTTAGCCAAGTGCAAATATCACTGCGTCATCGAGCTCCTCGAATTATATTGCAATGTTCATTAGCAACTGCAAAGTACACTTAACGCAAACACACCTGCAAAAATTATTTTTTGGTACATTACTGCCGCGTGCAACTGGCCATTAGTGTAGGTCCCTAAATAGCTTTTTATAATGTCTGTGTTTTTGCAAAGCTTTCGCGTTTCTTCTTTTTAGTTCACTCTTAAGTAACGGGGAAAATGTTACCATGCGGCGAAATGTATTTTCCCATTAAAATTGCAGTAGTGTCTTGTTTAAGCGGCACCTGGATCAATGGAGACGCTTCGTATCTATAGACATGTGTAAGCTAATGTACTACAAAAATTAAATTGGTATATTAGAAAAAAAAAGACAGACAAGAACAAGAAAAGTCAGAAAAACTAAGCTATGTTGCATGCATAGAACACATAAGCATGTATAGAGACGCATAATTATAGATAAAAAGTTATCTACAAGGTGTTTGGTATCAAGCCGAAACCTACCCGTGTTAACATCACATAAAAGTTATTGCGTCATTGAAAATTCAAAATAGTAAAATTAATTTTCTAATTCCTCATACATTATTCATTTTAATATTATTTTTACTATTGTGAATTTTAATAACATCATAAGTGTTATACGACTGTGTTAGTATTGGTAGCTTGCGGCTTGATAACACGTATAACTAGGAATTGCTTATAATCTATTATATAGCCTACTTGATTATGCTTTGCGTACCATAGACCGTATCAGTGGTCAAACTGACCAGGCCAGACAGACCACTGCTGATTCGTAATATAAACACGCTTAATTCAGCCAACCGTCTCATAGATACGTAACACTAAATCTATGGTGAATTGTGTCTCAAAATTAAAAGTGAAAATGATAACTATGTGCCCGCTTTTCAAGCGGGCCGCACTAGAACTAATTTTCACAATGGATGCGGCCCCTCCGCGGGAAAAACTAATTTTATGGTTGCCCGAACAAAAGCGTACATGTATGTTTTTAATCCAATAGTTTATTATGACGTGGCTCTGGGTATTGTGTACATCTTTTATAGAGAATGATACGATATTTTACGAATTTAGTTTTTTTATACATTACTCATAATCATACCATGTATCATGATCTCAATTTAAATGTTGTAAGTTTATTGAATGTGAAATACTGTAGGAGACTACTAACAAATAAACTGAACATAATAAGTGAACAGTCTCTTGATAGATGATGAACGATACATGATACGATATTGTACTAAAATTCGTTTTTATATACATTACTCACATGATCATGACCTCAATTTAGATGTTAGTTGTAAGTTTATTGTAGGAGACTAAAAAATAACATACAGGTAAGTGAACTGTCTCTTGACATGTCTTTTGTGTCAAAAGCTATTGTTTTCGATTGACGTGTGACCAAGCTGGAATAGTTAGAAAAACCGTAACTTTCCTAACATTTCTCTTGATAAGAACCTTCTTCGTAATCCATGAAAATAAGAATTAACCGAATCGGTACACTCCTTCTAGACTAAAGTGTGTAGCACACCTCTTAAACCGACTTCGAAAAAGGAGGAGGTTCTATGTTCGGCTGTATCTACTTTTTTATGTATGTTCACCGATTACTCCGCCATTTGTGAACCGATTTTCAAAATTCTTTTTGTAATCGAAAGAGTATACTCCACAGCTGGTCCTATTGTCACCATGTCATGATCTGATGATGGGATCCTATGAAAATCGAGGGAAACCCTTGAATTTCATAGGCACGTCACTGTATGTTCACCGATTACTCCGCCATTTGTAACTGATTTTCAAAATTCTTTTTGTAATCGAAAGAGTATACTCCCAAGGTGGCCCCATTATCACCATGTCATGATCTGATGATGGGATCCATGAAAATCGAGGGAAACCCTTGAATTTCATAGGCACGTCCAACGTGTTTCATATTTTTGCTGAAGATATTCAGGTTTACATTAGGAACCCTTATAGGATCACTTCGTTGATCGTCTGTCCGCCGGTCTGTCAAGACCCTTTTTTCGGGAACGCATAGAGATATCAAGCTGAAATTTATTTCAAATATTCTGATCTACAGTTTCTTTTAAAAAAATCAATTTTTTATGTCAACGTGATTAAAAAATATGACCGTTTATGTCGTAGGGAAAGAAAACCCATAGGGTCCTGTCCTGTCCTGTCGACCTTAGAATCATGAAATTTGGCAAGGCGAAAGGTCTTATAGCACATGTTAATAAAAAAATGAAAACCGGAAATATGTACAGTATGCGCCAGGTCGACGATCTAGCGACTTAAGAGGATTGTGAAGCTGTAAATTTTCATACAAAAAGCGATAACGCTTTTCTACCTCTTTACATAGTTAAATCTTCATAATTTGGAAATGTTGTAGATATAATAAAGATCTAGGTTTGTACGTTTTGATTTTGAAGAAATATTGCTCAGAATATTATTAGCATCTAAATATCTATATTTTACACTTAAAAACTACAACGTCAAACATTTTATCTTTTTTTGACTAAATTATACTGAATTACAAAAAAAGCAAAACGTACAAACATAGATTAAGGTATACTGAATCTAATGAGATCAAGTGTCTAATGTCGTAAAGGTTAAGAGGGGTAAAACCGTTATCGCCCGAATCAATATTTCAATAAGAAATGTAGGCACTTGCCTCGGACTTTCAACTCTAAGGGGTTTGCACAAACTGCATTTTTGAAAATGCATACTGGAGCCATGAATTAGTACTTCACAGTCCTCTTAAGAGTGTGGACCAAAGGCCAAACAGTATAGCTTGACGCGGTGACTTTACACAGTTGGGAACTTATATAAGTTTGTGCGGAACCCTCAGTGCATGAGTCCAACTCGCCATTTACCGGTTTTTACTAATTTTGATTTTTTCATCGGAATGTTATAAAATATGCACATAATTATGACGTAGGTCAAATCTTTGTTGGTCGTGGGGCGATTCTCGGCATTGTCATATAGCATATAATAATCGAGATTTTTTTATCTGTAACTAGCTGTGCCCGCGAACTACGTTTCGCCATCAAAATGCTTAACACAGTGTTTAGTTTTTTCCTCCATTTTATTCCATAATGATTCAATGATTCAACTTTATTGTGCCTTTCTTGAGCAGCGGCCATTTCGAAATTAGGACAATTTTCGTAGGTTCGTAATACTCTTACTCTTCAAGGCCTTTCATTTAATACCCATATTGCTGGGTTTGAAAAGCAACTGTTATCCGCCCTTTTTGAGCTGCAGCCATGTTGAATTTACGTCAATACGTTTATAGTGTACGTTTATAGTACTCTACTGATCAAGGCCTTTCATTTGATACCCATATTGCTAGGTTTGGAAACGAACTTTTATCCACCTTTTTTGAGCAGCGGCTATGTTAAATTTATGTATATGTTGCTAGGTTCATAATGTTCTACCCATTAAAGCTTTTCATTTGATACCAATAGTGCTGGGTTTGAAAACAAACTTTTATCCTTTTTTTTGAGCGGCGGTCATGTTGAATTTATGTAGATTTTCCTAGGTACCTAATGCTCTACTACTCCAAGGCCCTTCATTTGCTACCCATATTGCTAGGTTTAGAAACGAACTCTTATCCATCTTTTTTGAACGGCGGCCATGTTGAATTTATGTCAATGTCGCTAGGTTCATAGTGCTCTACTCATCAAGGCCTTTTATTTGATACCCATGTTGCTGGGTTTGAAAACGAACTTTTATCCATTTTTTTGAGTGTCGTTGGCGCTGTGGACTCGGTACTTGTCTTCCAATCGGGAGGTCCGGGTTCGAGACCGCCATGTACCACTGTGTTTTTCGTTTCGAATTTCATATGTACATTTGTCTGACGCTCCTACGGTGAAGGAAAACATCGTGAGGCAACCTGCATACATCTGCGAAAAAATTCAAAGGTGTATGTGAAGTCGAACAATCCGCACTGGGCCAGCGTGGTTGACTAAGGCCTAATCACCCTAACATAGGGTAGGCCCGAGCCCCTCGGTGGGGACGTATATGAGCTGTGATGATGATCCATTTTTTTGAGCGGCGGCCATGTTTAATTTAGGGCAATTTTCCTAAGTTTATAATGCTCTCCTCTTTGAGGCTTTTCATTTGATACCCATATTGCTCGGTTTGGAAACGAAATTTTATCCACCTTTTTTGAGCAGCGGCTATGTTAAATTTATGTCTATGTTGCTAGGTTCATAGTGCTCTACTCATTAAAGCTTTTCATTTGACACCAATATTGCTGGGTTTGAAAACAAACTTTTATCCTTTTTTTTGAGCGGCGGTCATGTTGAATTTAGGTCGATTTTCCTAGGTACCTAATGCTCTACTCTTTAAGGCCTTTAATTTGATACCCATATTGCTAGGTTTAGAAACGAACTCTTATCCATCTTTTTTGAACGGTGGCCATGTTGAATTTATGTCAATGTTGCTAGGTTCATAGTGCTCTACTCATCAAGGCCTTTTATTTGATACCCATGTTGCTGGGTTTGAAAACGAACTATTATCCATTTTTTTGAGCGGCGGTCATGTTGAATTTAGGTCGATTTTCCTAGGTACCTAATGCTCTACTCTTTAAGGCCTTTAATTTGATACCCATATTGCTAGGTTTAGAAACGAACTCTTATCCATCTTTTTTGAACGGTGGCCATGTTATATTTATGTCAATGTTGCTAGGTTCATAGTGCTCTACTCATCAAGGCCTTTTATTTGATACCCATGTTGCTGGGTTTGAAAACGAACTATTATCCATTTTTTTGAGCGGCGGCCATGTTTAATTTAGGTCGATTTTCCTAGGTACCTAATGCTCTACTCTTTAAGGCCTTTAATTTGATACCCATATTGCTAGGTTTAGAAACGAACTCTTATCCATCTTTTTTGAACGGTGGCCATGTTGAATTTATGTCAATGTTGCTAGGTTCATAGTGCTCTACTCATCAAGGCCTTTCATTTGATATCCATATTGCTGGGTGTTTCGAATGATGATGTGGTGATGATTATAAAATAAATTTGCGCCGCGCTGCCGCGATTCGTTGCACGCAGAAGTCGCGACACTGGGTTTTGGGTCGATTTTCCTAGGTATCTAATGCTCTACTCTTCAAGGCTTTTCATTTGATACCCATATTGCTAGGTTTGGAAACGAACTTTTATCCACCTTTTTTGGGCTGCGGCCATCTTGAATTTAGGTCGATTTTTCTAGGTACCTAATGCTCTACTCTTCGAGGCCTTTAATTTGATACCCATATTGCTAGGTTTGGAAACGAAGTTTTATCCACTTTTTTTGAGCGGCGGCCATGTTGAATTTATGTCAATGTTGCTAGGTTCATAGTGCTCTACTCATTAAGGCCTTTCATTTGATACCCACATTGCTGTGTTTGGAAACGAACATTAACCGTTTTTTTTAGCGGCGGCCATGTTGAATTTAGGGCGATTTTCCTAGATTCATAATGCTGTACTCTTCAAGGCCTTTCATTTGATACCTATATTGCTAGGTTTGGAAACGCATTTTTATCCGCCTTTTTGAGCGGCAGCTATGTTGAATTTACGTTAATATTGCCAGGTTCATAGTGCTCTACTCATCAAGGCCTTTCATCTGATATCCATATTGCTGGGTTTGGAAATGAACTTTTATTAGCAGTCATATCGAATTAGGTAAACGTGGCTAGGTTCAATGTGTTCTACTCTTTAGGTCCTTGGTTCGATATCCATGTTCCTTAGGTGTATACAAAAAAAAATGTGAATTTCGTCATTTTAGATATTAGGATAAGAGTCCCGTACGCGTAACCCAGAATCATTGCAGTCAGATATTTTTTTTAATTATCAATATCAATCAATTACTTTTAATAGTTTTAAATGGATGGAAGAGTTTGATTCCTTAATAATGTAAAAACACAAACACCTTTCAAAATACTTTTCAACATTTCAAAAATTGTACCGATTTTGGGAAAATTGGTCAAGAATTAAACCAACCTAAAAATTTTATATTTGTGACGTGATATTGTCATAAAAATGTTTTATACATTGGTTGTATGGCTTGATCCTTTTGCCTTACCACCAGGGTAATACATAAGAAAAAGACAATTTAAACTTCCTAAACTTCTTGGTTGGCGAAATCCAGATGGGCACAGCCAATAACAGAAAAGATTAAGTTTTTCTTTGCACTATGTGACAGACTTGTCAAAATAATTTCACGTGCGCCATGTTGATTTTCTACTTAAGCATTGTGAGGAAATTTTATATGGTATTTTTTCACGAAAAATAAAAAAATAACAAATGAAATTATGCCTAAATGTTCTTCCGGAAAATTCTAAGCATTGTGGTGTAAGCCATATCAAATTCTGTCCAGTAGTTTCGGAGACCTTTTCGGACAAACAGACAAACAAACAACCATTTTTTTTAAAAACGTTTCTATCGTGTTCTGCTAATGATTTTAAGGCAATTGTTTTTCTTAATATTTCGCAATTACAGATTTTTGCACCCCTACGATTTTATTATAATATTAAATATGAAATACGATTAAGATAATTAATACAGAATCGTATCTCTTCAACTCCATTGCACCCCATCAAGGGATGATGGTATTTTGCGTCCGCCATGTTGGATTTTGATATCGATGTTAATTTCGTAATCTACGACCCAAAAAA
The DNA here is from genome assembly GCA_963935595.1 of Schoenobius gigantellus. Lineage (NCBI taxonomy): Eukaryota > Metazoa > Arthropoda > Insecta > Lepidoptera > Crambidae > Schoenobius > Schoenobius gigantellus. Next base: position 13,391,981 of record OZ012559.1, on the reverse strand, counting down.
CCATGAAAACGACAATAATGTCGATATCACATTTTACCACCCCATTTCACCCTATTAGGGGATGAATTTCAATAAAATACGAAACATGTTATCCATCGATTCTATTAACGAATGTTTATGCAAAATTTAAAGTAGATTGGACCAAGGAATCCAGTTGTCCCATACAAACTTTGCCAAAGGACAAAGAATTTTATAGGTATAGATAAAGGCTCTTAATGGTACTAAAACTTACTGTTTTCATTATTTCTCTATTCATGGAATTAAAAGAACTTTTAAGCAAGCTTTATTAGCGACCACATTATAAAAGCTCTGTTAGCCCCGAAGATTAATAACATCTTAATATTCTAGTTCATTCTAATGGCGGGCGCACCAAAAGCTAATTTAAATAGATAGCCGATGAACTTTTGGATGGCTAAATTAAACAAAGGCGGATAACTTCGGCGAAACTAAAGTAAATTATACAGATTATTAATAAATATTAGCATTTGTTATTTCAGTTCTTCCAACAGGCAGTGCAGGTGTTTAAATAGCAAGATGAATATTTGTGTTTGTATTAGTTGTGAGGTTAATTAATTGGGAATTTTCTGGACGCTCGTGCGTTGACGGATTTAGAAGACAGGTGTCGCCGCTGTCTTACTTCCAATGAATGTCGTAGGAGCCGATGAAGGGAGTTTACCGCAATTTTAGCTCTTCGATTCTTAAGTGTAATTAAATACAAAAAAATTATAGAGATAGCACGTAAATTCTACATGTTCATATATATACACACACACGGACATACGCGCACACACACTTACACACACATACACCCACACCCACACTCAAATTCATCCACACACATACACACACACAAGCTCACACGCCTACTCAACTTTATTTAGTTAAGTATGTAGCTACCAAAGTCTCATCACCTGGTTCAGAGTCGGAGAGGCTGGTAATCTGTAATACAGGTCTCCTAGTACTGATACCAATCACTCACATAGATAAATAAATGTTTGTACCTACCTTATTCTAATCACCTTTTAATATCTGTGTGAGAGAACAATAAACAATTTTTGAATTTGAATTCGACGGAAATCTCGAAGTAAAACCCTACATACTGACTCGAATTTTTTTATACAACTGAGTTAGCAAACAAGCAGGTGGAATTCTCTACCTGCGCACGTATTTCCTCTATTCTACAATATGGGTTCCTTTAAAAGAGGCGTGAAAAAGCATCTTTTGGGCCGGCAAGGGGCGGGCAGGTAGGATAGTGGATGTCGTCCCTCCTCTATCTGTCAACTTATTTGGTCCTCTTTCACCACTTAACATTAGGCGGGGGGTCATTTGCCGGGCCCATCATAAAAAAAAGGTGGGCACCTGATGGGAGGTGGCTACAGTCGCCTATAATACAGTCAGCTCCCATTCAAGCCATACATTAACACTACGAAAACCGCCGCTATGACGAGCGATATAAGAACGGTCCAAAGGTCAAACAGTATAGCTTGACAAGCAGCATACTGTACATGTAGTTCCTGCAAATCCACAACCCCTATAAGGACGCCAATGTACGTTGCCAAATGCCAACTTCGTCCTCCTCCCTTCGTCATAAGATTTCAGGTCACAGTACCTACCCAAGTACCCAGTAATTTCACTGCCTGTCTTTACCTTTAAACCGGATCTAATTCTCAATCTCAATTCTAATATTTGACAATGTACTGCGTTTTGTTTCAAAGAAACGTTCAGTGAGAGTAATTTATAAGCTAAGTTCACGCACTTCTCTCAGAGATAGCTTATATAATACGAATTAACACATTTATTCTTGTAATGGAAGTTGAGCTCAAACTTTTGCTTTGAGGTCAGCTTCCAATTGACGACTCCTTAACAAACCAAAATTGTAAATGGCGATTTAAAAGAGGAGATAAAAAATGTTGACCTTTCGAGTTTCTTGCCTGTTCTTCTCGAGAAGGCTCTCCCGATTTCTGAACAGGTGTAGAGTCAACTTTTTTTTTCATTCCTACTTGTATTTGCAGACATCTTGAGTATATTCAATATTCTGCCTCTGCCGAGTTTTTATTCTTGGAGGTCGGCGTGGGCGCTGCGAAGTTGGTGCTTGGTGTCGTTTATTTTCCACCCTCTATTGATTACTTCACTGAGCTTGAATCGGTTTAAGAGTCTTTAGGGTCTAACTATGCACACAATATCATCATGGGCGATTTTAACACCAATATCCTTCTCCCACTTTCCGCCCGCCCACGTAAGCTCCTGCAAATTATTGAGTCAGTCAGCCTACACGTTCTACCTCTTCAGGCCACGCATTTCAACACGGGTGGCAATGATTCCTGGCTTGACTTAATTCTTGTCTCCAATCCTTCACGGGTCCACTCCCATGGCCAACATCCTGCTCCCGGATTCTCCCACCATGACCTTATTTTTCTCTCTTTTGTCCTTAAGCCTCCTAAACCTGTCCCCAAGGTTCTGTACAGGCGCAGTTTCGCTCGCATGGATGTTGCTAAATTACATTCAGACGCATCTGAAATTGACTGGCAACCAGTGTTACAAGCATGTACGGTTGATGCGAAGTTACAAGCTTTTAACGGAATAATCACTGCTATTTATGACAAACATGCACCTTTAAAGAAAATCAAGCTGAAACATCAACCTGCTCCATGGATGTCAGATGATATCCGGAAAGCGATGAAGCGAAGAGACAGAGCTCTGCGCAAATTCAAAAAGGTACGTCTTGACGACAATTGGAACGCATACAAAGTTGCTAGGAATCGGTGTAACCAGATGGTACGTAATGCTAAGCGCCGCCACATACTCAATAATATCTCTTCTTCTTCGTCTGCCGTAACCTGGAAGTTCCTTGGTACTTTTGGAATTGGTAAGGCTCACCACTTCGATCTCCCTACCAGTATTAATCTAGATGATCTGAATAGGCATTTTTCAACCAATTCTAACCTTAGTCATGATATAATTTCTAGCACTATCGCCTATATTGATGGTCTTCCGAGTCCTAATATCCCTTGTTTTGTTTTTTCACCCGTAACTACAGACGAGATTAGGAAGATTATTATATCAATCAGGTCTAATGCAATGGGTTGTGATAATATTGGCCGTCAGATGATTATGTCCATTCTCGAGCAAATCCTACCTGCAATCTACGCATATTATAAATTTCTCTCTCGAATCTTGTACATATCCCTCCCTTTGGCGAAAAGCTTTAGTGCGTCCACTTCCAAAAGTTCCAAATCCAACTCTCCTAAATCAGTTCCGCCCTATTTCTGTCCTTCCCTACCTATCCAAGTTGCTCGAGGCCTGCGTCCATAAGCAGTTTTCCCATTTTATCCACCTTAACTCTATTTTGAGTCCTTTTCAGTCTGGCTTTAGACCTGGTCACAGCACTACTTCTGCTCTGCTTAAGGTAACTAGTGATATTAGAGCTGGAATTGAAGACAGGAAGGTTACTATTCTGGTTCTTGTCGATTTTTCAAATGCATTTAATACCGTTAATCGTGAAATTCTGTTAGTTATTCTTTCTCATTTTTCGGTCTCCCAAGAGGTTCTGGAGTGGTTCTCTTGATATCTTCAGGGAGGCCAGCAATCGGTTATCTCGAATGAGTCATCGTCCTCATGGAGTGACCTTGTAGCTGGAGTTCCTCAAGGCGGCATTTTATCCCCTCTTCTGTTTTCTATCTTCATAAACTTTCTTACTTACCATCTTCGCTGCTCGTACCATTTATATGCCGATGACTTGCAGCTTTATACCCAGGCCGATATTGATAATGTAAATGATGCTATTGATACAATCAATGAGGATCTTAAATCTATCAAGAGCTGGTCTGAGCAGTTTGGGATCCTTATCAATCCAACCAAATGCCAAGCAATAATTATGGGTGGTTCAAGAATTATGTCAAGGATGGATCCCGATAACCTTAGCGCTGTTGTTTTCGATGACAAGACCATCCCCTTCAGTAATACCGTGAAGGATTTAGGTTTATACCTGGATTCCAGTTTTAGTTGGCGACCACAAACTGCCAACATTTGCCAAAAAATGACAGGGATTTTACGGACTCTTTATCGCCTGAAGAACTTTCTACCTTCAGAGACTAAGAAAATGCTTGTACAGACTTTGATATTTCCCATAATTGACTATGGTGATGTGTGCTATCTCGACCTGAATGCAGATCTACTCAATAAACTTGACCGACTTCTAAATAACTGCATTCGATTCGTTTATAATTTAAAAAAGTTTGATCATGTTTCTGAACATCGGCTGCGTTTGAAATGGTTGTCTATACGGCAACGTCGGCACATGAGAACTTTGACTACACTCCATTCTTTACTTAATAGTCCCAACAAGCCCAGTTATCTTAACAATAGTTTTGAATTCCTATGTTCCTCACATGATAGATCCCTTCGTTCTACCTTTAATGGTCTCCTCAAATGCCCCGCCCACAAATCTGATATCATACACTCTTCTTTCTTAATCCAGTCAATCCTGTTATGGAATGTTCTCCCACTTGACGTCAGAAAGTCATCAAGCAAACTAAGTTTTAAAAAGAAATTACGAAAGCTGTACCATGAGAATCTTTTTACTCCTGTTGATTAAGGATATGCATATTATCTTCGAAATATCATTTCGAATGTCATTTTCGTTTTATAGTTTTGTAAATTAATAGTAGGCACATATATATTAGTTTATAATATTTATGTATTAGTATATTATGTATATAGCATTATATATATACTATTATCCAGTTGTTTTTACTATTAAAGTACTACATCTACTTCCTTTTCTCTGCACCACCCAAAGGTTGACTGGCAGATAATGCCTTTGGCATTAAGTCCGCCTCTGTACACAAATTGTACTGGAAGTTTAAATAAATAAAAAATAAATAAATATTCAGGATGTATGCACATACAATATGATTTCTTTAAATTAGATTGTTTTGCTTTGTTTTGACGTCAATAAGTGCCTGTAAAGGCCTATGTTGAATAAAGATTTTTGAATTTGAATTTGGAACAGAGCAGTGCTAGTATCGCTGCTTGGCGGCAGAAATAGGTAGAATAGAAGCACCCATGGCGACAATCTGGTCTCTGTGCCAGATCGCCTGCATGGGATCTCGCTCTTGTCTGGTTAGAGTGATATAATAGAAAAACTCCTCCTAGTCTAAGGAAAGACCTTTGCCCAGCTATCATCATCACCACAGCTCATATACGTCCCCACCGAGGGGCACGAGCCTACACAAACATGTTAGGGCGATTAGGCCTTAGTCAAACCACGCTGGCCCAGTGCGGATTGGTCGACTTCACATACACCTTTGAAAAACTTCGCAGGTGTATGGTGTATGCAGGTTTCCTCACGATGTTTTCCTTCACCTTAGGAGCGTCAGTTATATGCCCAGCTATAGGTGTATACAATATGGGTTGATTTTAAAAAGCTAAAGAATTATTTAACTAAAAAATCTTTTCTCAGAAAAATAAGAACGCGTTTTTAATTACATTTAGGTATCAATCAACATAAACCTAAAAACGCCTTCTTGATTAGTTTAGAATAATTAGCTGTTTCATCTGAAGCGTTGGTTGAATTGCAAATTTGAAATTGTGTCACCGTAAATGAGCTTGTAATTCCATAGCATAGGTGTGCATTTTTGCTGTACCATAATCAAACACTTTTTCATTTTTCATATTCTGAAAGTAGGTCAGTGTTTACCTAATAATAGTACAGTAATTTATACATCGCGCCCGACAAGTAATTAAAAAAATAATTTTACTATTTGTCATACGCAGCCATAGACAAAGTATTAATTTAAGTCCACTAATGATAGTATGGGGGTTGGTAGAGACCATGAGTAGAGACCCCTCATTCAAACGAAACGATAGGAATTACTCGCTACCTAAAATATTAAATTTAAACATAAAACGAGCCATTTTACCATCAGCGTGACTATCCACCTATAGATATGAACGTCTCGGGTAAAGTGGAACCAGTTTTATGCTCTCGTTGCACTGTCTACTAGTATTTTTAGATGACGTAAAACAATTTGTTACTCAAGTTATATTAAGTGTTATCATAATGTTCATTCAAACTAGTGCTTGTTATGCCGGAATCATGACAAGGACTCCTTTTAATTATATTACGAGTGTAGATGAAATAGCAAGGGATAGCCTGTTTAATTTTTAAGAGTTGCCGACGGCCAGTGTCCATCGCGGCCTCGAGTTATGATGATTGTAGTGGTTTTTTACGAGCGCTACTTTATTAGGTAAAGTGTGGGTGACATCGCAACTGTCCCGCGATGCGAGCTGTATCTTTTATAAGGCGCGGACAGATTTATTACTTGTCCTTTTGTAGTACCAGCAATAAGTGTGAGTGTGGACGAGCCATTTTTGTACAAAATCCTGTTCAGGTGTCGTTTCGACATGCTTTTAAGTACCTATGCTACGGAGAATAGAAGTCGGCGCTTACGAGTATAGCGATCGTCGAAATCTCATGAATATTGGGCGGTGCATGTTTGACTACGAATGTAACCGGACACGGGTTTGATTCCCGCCCGAAAGCTCTTTTATACTTTGGGGGGTCGAACATCTATTTAGAGTTTACTTTTTTACAGAAAATGTTATTTTTTTGAGCGGAATGATGGAGTTCTTGCAAAATCGTATTTGGTAGCATAATTTAGGGACCCAAGCCAGTCACCATACTGAAAAACAGAAACTAGCTGTCTTGGGGCAAGCATATGCCAAATTTTAAGTAAGTACCTATTAATTGTTCTTATATTTTTTAAAGACTTTCTAGGTAATCACTGCTTAGCACCTTATGCTTTAATCTTGGCACCGACCCCTAAATGTATTAAATATTTTGCTGAAAACCGCATCAAAATCGATTCAGCCAAACGCGAGATTATCGCGGACAAATGAGAGCCTCCATTTTTTTTGAAGTCGGTTAAAAATATAGCCAGGGCAAGCATATGCTTACCAATGCCTCAGTGAGTGTCCGAGTGTGAAAGTAGAATTTTCCCCAGCCCACATGGCACGCGGTCCGACCCGGTGCCTCCTTCCTCGAACCATATCCCCCGTGCTCGTAGAGGGCGGGATATTTGAACTGTAGAATAATAGCGCGAGTTCAAGGGCGGTCGAATTTCAACATAAATATTATTGCAGCGTCGAGTTAAACGATAACATTTGCATATTTATATGCGCCCTCGGCAAACATGCGGGAATTGACTGGGCCATTGTGTATGACATAAAGGCTCTAACGTTGGTGGGTAGTTGTTCCTTAAAACCATTACGCGGCGACATTCGGGGAGTCTTTTTGTTATACTGAGTCAGGCTCACGTGATATTAGCTGCTGTAGCCTAAGGACGTTGGGGACCGGAGTCACTCGTTTGCACGTTATTGAAAACCCAACGACGTATAAACATCACAACATCATACACGTGTAAAAATATAACAATGGCATAATGTGGCTGTGGTTTTCTGTGAGATGGAAGTTCATGATTTGTCGAGTTGCTCATTACAGCCATGTAAGCTGACGTAATTCCAATTCATATACCACCCACTGCTAAGTACGACCGCTGGCGAGGACTCGAGGAGGAATTACACCCAGTTTCTGAAAGGCTGTTCAGCGATAAAATTAATTAACAAGCTGTCAATCTAATGCTAACTATGAATTGAGTTGCTGAATGCTAAATCAACTTATCACTGTGTTAGTTGACACAGCTGTCAAATTTATTTCAAAATTATTAAGGAAAGACCCATTTTGGGTTTCCAAAATACATATGAATAAAACAAAATATATGATTTTAGCAATGTGACCGTGTCTAAAAATATTTCTCACGAGAAATCAAATTATTAAACATAAGTAAATTTTGGCTAACCAACGTTTCGCAAACTCAAATTGATTTGACACTGCTGTTAAGATGACATGGATGTTAGTTGAACAATATCTTGATCAGCCTTTCAGAAACTGGGGGTTAGTCTACTTTGCCACGCGACGGGTTAATGTAGTAGGGTTTTGTTTAGAGCAGTGGCTCTTAACCTTTTAGTGATGAGGGAGCATTTAACAAATATCTGTCTAGCCATGGACCACCAACTCTAGACCAGTATTAAAATTGGATTTAATTAAAAAAATAACAAAAGAATTAACGCTTTTTTCTCCATTAATCCTCTGTCATTAATTGTGGTGATAATAATTGATTAAAGGACATTGCTCTGTGTCCATACATTGTTCGCTCCAATACTAACAGCAATGAAAAATGCTTTTCGTATAATAAGACATTAGTAAATACTATACGTTCACATCAATTACTACGGACGAGCTTCGAAATCGAATTATTATATATCGAAATGAATCAGACTTTGAGGTTAGTTGAAGTAACATTTTATTTCGTTTGAGCAAAACACATAGTCCTTATCTATACAATTATTAAAATAATAATTATTGCGATCAATCAAAGAACATTATACAAGCCACGTTGTAAATAACAAGAAATCTCGAAATTATAAAGCAAGTCAAAAAAACACAACAAACTAACAAGCGACAGCGCGTGAGTAGTCAATTGACGTGTGTTATCGTTGTAAATTGTCATGAAAAACATAATTTATACAAATAAAAAAAGTCCATACCTACATAAAATCAACTCAATTCCATTCAATCAAGCAAAAGTAACAATAACCATTCGTTTATTTTACTTCATTTGGTTTTGTATCTGAAAGTACTAAGTATTAAATATTTTTGATTTGTCCGTCGAATGATAGGATTAAACGAACTTACCTAAAGTGAAGTTCAATCCATATTATATGAAGTAATTAGTCCAAGGTATAACTATTGTAGTAACGCCTCCTCCCGCCACTAAATACGCGAATTTTAAAGACACCATTAAAAATATAAAAGAAAAATACACCTGGCAACTCCACCGTCACCATAGCTCATTAGTTTGGAGTATTAGGTATATATAATTGGGTTAGTAATTTATTACTTCAAAAGGGAAGGGTGGGATGCTCCATACCTTGGACTAATTACTTCATATAATATGGATTGAACTTCACTTTAGGTAAGTTCGTTTAATCCTATCATTATATTCGTAATTAGTCCAAGGTATAACTATTGTAGATGTTTAGAGTTTTTGATAAATAGGTAAACATTAGTACCTATTTACAACTATCAATAGGTATTCAATAACATTAAATATTTATTTCATAATGTAGATAACGTTTACTAGTGTGAACAGTTTCATGTTAACCATATAATAACTATAAATTTCAAGAACTACCAGCCGTGGCAAAAAGGTTTGCCAATCTAACTAGCGTGGTATATTATAATATTTAGCAAATATCGATAATTTATTAGATCATCCAATAGTAGGGATATGTCAACCAATGTGTTATCTAACTCTTTGTAAGTTTCGGTTCCCTTTCCAGATTGAAACCTAATGGGATTTCAATGTATAGTACAGAGACTCAATTAATTTTGCCTCAGGGAAATATTTGTAAGTACAGAAGTTAATAATGAATATCAAATACATTAAAAATAATTTAGCCTTAGTCTGTTCCACAAACAAACTACATAATCGCCACGCGAAAATGTAATAGTAATAAAATCCTGAAATCAATCATTTACCTTTATAGGTACCTATTTGTACTTTGGAATGTCCCATGGACAGAGTACATAATCGCCACGCGAAAATGTAGAATTAACAATTCCTTAGGACTGTCCCACGGACAGAGTACATAATCGCCACGCGATAATGTAGAATTAACAATTCCTTAAAATCATTCATATGCCTGGACATATATTTGTCCTTTAACTTGTCCCACAGACAGAGTACCTACATCCTCGCCACGCGAAAATGTAGAATTAACGATTCCCTAAAAAAAACATTAATGTGCTTTGAAAGATATATGTCCTTCAGCCTGTCCCACGGACAGAGTACATAATCGCCACGCGAAAATGTAAAATAGTGATTTACTGAAAATGTTTATTCGCCTTTAGAATATTATAAACAGTTAATCCTGCCCTATATGCATGATAATTTGAAGCATATTGTTTGGAGGGTGATGAATAAATAGAATATTAATATGAAAGATGAACAATTAGATTAACTTTCCTGCATTGTTTGCTTTAGTCATCTACTAATGAATTGAGTAGTAGTATTTTAAAAGTCTAAAATAAATTTATCAAATGTTTATTTCAATGGTCCTTTATTATTTGTTACTTCTAAAGCAATAACAAAGTTCTCACAAGTAAAATATCTGGAATAATCTTTAAATAGAGAAAGAAGAGACAACTTGCTTAAGTGTCGCTGTCATAGAACTTTTAATATCTCTTAAAATAGCCATCTTAATTTGAGAAAACTATAATTAATAAATAACTAATTATGTATAGGATTTGTGACTTTTTGGGCAGTGGTTTTGCTAATAATAGCAGTTTTTTAATGTCAGTTTTCTTGAGTCTAGGTTATTTCAATGTCAGGTTTCTAGATGACCCATGCTTAAGGTAATATAAAACTATGGCAGGATTGCATATGCCATATTTCATTATGCTAACATACATTGGCTTTGCCAGACATAGTCTTTTAACTCGTTTTATCCATTTTTTAATTTTATCATCTGACCTTATTCTATTGCCTATAGTTAGATAATTGGTGTAAAAGCTGAACAGTGAAAATGCAATGATTGATGCGATGCTTCTGCTTTAAAAATAAACATAAGATTTGAAAAAAGAAACTTTTGGTATTAAAACATTGGATAGATCTGAATGAAACATTATTTCTTCGTAGTAAGCCTGAGTGGTAATGGTCTAAAAGGAAACACTTAGATTCCTTAAGCTCTGTCAGTTATAACTCTGCAAAAATTTCAAAATCAAAGAAAAGGAGTTTCTTCTTCTTTTATAAAAATATTAATCCTATGGTAAAAGTATCAACATTTGAAACATAAGACTATGCCATGATTACATGTATATTATAAAATATAATTTATTTATCATATAAATATTATTATTTTTTTTTTTTTGAAATGTGTTACAAATGAATCAATGCATCACAAATCTTAGAAGTACATTATGTCCTGCGACAGTTTCCAACTTACATCTGCATTGAGACTACAAGATTTAAAATCAGCTTTAATATTTTGAAATTTTATATATTAAGCAAAAAGTCAGATGCTGCTAGTTTGACACCACCGCCAAATGTTTAGCAAGATCAATTTGATTGATATCAAACTGAGCTTTTTCTGTTAATATATGTATTGAAAGTGTGGTGTTATCTATTTCTAATAAAATATCACATCTGCTTGAGAGGTCAGCAAAACATCTTAATGCATAATTATGTATCTAACAGTTCTAAGAAATTGATACTGTCTTGCTTTTACCATTTAATTACTGTCAGTTGATAATACACCTGAGAAATTTTCTAAAGAAAATGTTTAGGAAGTACTCCATATCGCAGAATCATTTTACAATACTTTTCATATACATAAGCATGTTGTAATTGCCCCCCAAACGTTCAAAGTCATAAACTTATATCTATCTGAGCTCTTAGTGTAAACCATTAAACTGCCATTCCTAATGAAATATTGAGCAAAATTACAAACCAAATTTATTTATAAGTGATGATGACTAATAGTGTGATACATTTCCTTTCTATTGCACTTAATCTTTAAGGTCATATCAAAGGAATATATTTTAAAACCTAAAAATTAGTTTACATTGAATAAAATTCGTAAAATCTTATTTAAAAAAAAAATCAAAAATAAATAAAGCCTAGCTATTGTAAACCGTTCTAGGTTATAGTTTAAAATTATAATAACTAACATTTCTTATTGATTTATCAATATTTTAATAAAGTCGTCAAACATTTATTAATTTTAATTATTATTATGTTCTTTATTCAGCTTTTTTCTTAAATATATATATATGTATATTACAATATAAAAATACACCTTTTTTTTTTCATAAAAATACCTGAAATTGACTTGAGACAAATGGTTAAGGTATGTATGTACTGTATTTAACCCGCATGGTAAAAGCAATTGTATTCATACAATTTTTCAAACATAAAAACTAACAATTTCCTTCGTTATGAATAATTTGGATGTAACTAGTGCATGCATTAATTTAATCAAATCTATAACATGAAATCTTCATTTGAAAGTGTAGATTTTCAATAAACTTATTATCAACTTATTTTAAGGAATCATTATTTTATTTTAAAATAAATCTATGGAACCATCGTTTTAGGAATAGTAAAACTCTAGAAATCTTTGCATGGGGCCAAGCATTTCTGCAACCTATGCAGTTGTTAATTTGTTTGTATAATTATCCATTTCACAATATTTATTATTGTCTAGTGGATAATAAAGTTGATTCAAAATAGTAACAAAATGTATTACATAGTCTCTTATCCACTTTTAAAATTAATTGACCTCGGTTATTTATTCCCACGATGGGTAAAAATATGGGGTCTATGGATAATTGGTTCGAGACTGGCTACTGAAAACAGAGCATGTTCATTCGTGACCTGAATGATAGTTGAGGTTGGCCCTCTCTCTATGAGCCTCTCCGAGGAGGATATTGTTAGAAATTATTGCAGCACACAGGCTGCTTATTGCAGCACACAGGCTGCTGGTAGTTTTTCAAACTAGAAGCAAATTTTTGAGGTTTTTATACATGGCTTATATTTTAGAATGTTTATCATTCTTTTTATGACTGTAAATAATTTTACACTTTTATTGGAGTACAAATATTCATCCCTCTTATTGCTTTTAATAGCTTCTATTAGGTCTTTTATAAAAGCATAGTCATGTTTCCTTCTGATCCTGCTGTACTGACATTGTAAACTAATTGCATTGTAATCTAAAGACATCACTCAGATATTTTAAGAAGATTGTTTGGAAATTGAAGTCAATACTTGTGATATTACAGCTATTGCAAAGCTCATTTCCTTTGACTTTATTTTTCGAGTAATTTATCTCAAGTTTTAGAAGGATATTAGGAATTTCCATGTTATGTTATGGACCATCTAACAGTTTGCAGTTTTTAAGAAACTTTATCTACATAGGCAACCTCAATTAAAATATTTTTCAATGCAATTCTTTGTAAACTTGGTCATAAATATAAACTACTCGTATATACCATAATTTCCTATAAAGGTATTTGTGCTTTAGCCTATATCCAATGAATAGAGTTCATAATCGAGTAGGTACCTAGATACATCATCTAATTCATTTGCCTTGATAGGTAACGCTTTCCCACGGAAAGCAGGCAGTTTTAAAAAATATATTTCTTATTATAAAATTTTATCTAAATTAATTGTATCTAGGTCCTCTTGCCAAGCTAAATCAAAATTACGACGCATCTTCAAAACAGGTAGGTACTTACTGTTTCGACATCTTGGGTTATTTTCTTTATGTTAAGATAACCGTTTTACTTTCGAACAACTTTTGACATCTTTTCTCCATTTTTATCACTGCGTATCTGGATTTTAGTTTTATATAGATAATCACTTTGAAAAACATCAACATGTAAAATATGTGTCAGCTGCGTAGAGCGCGAAAAAACGAATGAGCTATGGTGACGGTGGAGTTGCCAGGTGTATTTTTCTTTTATATTTTTAATGGTGTCTTTAAAATTCGCGTATTTAGTGGCGGGAGGAGGCGTTACTACAATAGTTATACCTTGGACTAATTACGAATATAATACATACATTATGTAATGAGTGTTATAAAATATGCATATAATTATGACGTAAATCAAATATTTGTTGGTCATGGGGCGATTTTTGACATTGTCCTTTGTGTTTTGACAACACTATTGATCTTTAAGGATCACGTTGGTGTTTATATCATTGATATTTTTGTCTAGTCATTTAAGAGTTATAACGTTTTATGCACGTCAGGTTCGCAACGGAGGGTAAAAAAATTAAATAACCCCTAAAAATCCAAAAAGTGGGATTTTTTACTATTTTTTTAATCACTAAAATGACCCCCTTTTGCCCCCTGCCTCATATGTGCACTTTATACAGAAACACACTATTGATATTTTTATTAGGACCGTGGCGGTTAATATTTTTATTACTTCGGTTTGTGATTGAAATTATTCATTACGATAATTTTATCAGTTGGTTACATTTATCTATACAAATTAATATTACTCTCGCGTTAAATCAACTTGAATTAAATTAATATTTTTATTCAGTATGGTTGAAAATATTTATCGAATATATGTGTAATTTTTTTAGTTTAATTTAACGGTTGATAAATATATTCAACAGTCAAGACCCCCTTTCTCGGGAACGCGCAGAGATATCAAATTGAAATATCAAATACTCGGGTCTACGGTCTCCTTCAGCTGTAAAAAAATTATACTTGTAAGCAAGGTAGATAGCAAATTATACTTGTAAAAATAGACATAAGATATGATTGCTTATGTCGCATATTTTGCGATTTCACAAGGGAATTAAAACCCATAGGGTTCTTCCCGTTAGCTTAGAGTCATGAAATTTGGCATGAAGCAAGGTCTTATAGGACAGTTGAGAACTACTTAGATAAGTTTGTACGGAACCCTCGGGGCGCGAGAACTCGCCCTTCGCCGGCTTATAAGTGGGTTCGAGCCCCGCCCGAGAAGAATTTTTTTTTCTTATTGATTTATTCTTACCGGATCTTATTCAATAAGATTCGGATTAGTACGGTTTTTACAATATTACGCTTACTATATACGATTAATTTGATGGCGAGATTCTTACAATACATCAATTTATTTTTTCTTGGTGAGTAGAGATAAGTTTACTTGATTATCTATAGAGCTGTGTTTTCTAACACCTTTTCCCCCCACATTTTACAGCAATAGCAATGCTCGTGCAACGTGTGGTGTGTATACCAATAAAATGAGAACAGACATATTCACACTTTTGACACCTTGTTTGCCGGGGAACAACGCAAATTAAAGTGTCGCGCCATTGCTGTATCTATTTCAGAAGCGACCGTACGTACACTCGCCGCTATTTTATCCATTCTCACCAAATGGAAGCGAAGTGGTGTCACTACTCGAAATTATTCGTGAAATTCAACACTGCGTTCACACCTGGAGCCAACGAAGCTTGACCTCGCGTGGCGTTACTGTCGCAAGTGGTACGAATTGGAGGGTTGATTCTAAAAAAAAAAACAAATTCGAGGGATAATTCCATTAAAAGCTCAGACCGTCGGAAACTAAACTGGTGAGTTCGACCAATCAGGGGATGTGGGTAATCAAGAGGTCAATCAAGCTTATCCGATCACAGATCGATATTAAAACAAGCTCGGCCAGTCCACGAAATCTGATGTGAATTATTTCAGCTTCTAGTTTGGAGAAATGGAATTCTACTGCTTAAAAATTACTTTGACATGTCAAAAAGAAATAAAGAAACACAACCGAAAAAAATACTAAAAACGGCTTTGTAACTGTGAAAAAGTTCTAAATATCATTATAAAATAAACACTAAAATTTCAAGTTTACGTTACGTAATTTTTAATAACAAAAAGGATAGCCCGAAATTTATTGTCAAATCGTAATAACCGGTTAGATTTTATCCTCTGTATTAGATTTATTTTTGGGGATGCGTTAGTATGATCATATTTCCAAATTTCGTCCTATCCAACTTTGTAGGAATTCTCGTATTCTCTATCTTCTTTTTAAAATCATACACAGTCCCATATATTCACTTCATACGCACAGTTCTACAGTTTACATGTGAGTGAGTCAGACGAATTTTCTAAAATATTCTTTTACTATTTAACGCTGTTAGATTGTAAAACTCATCATTCCCACAGCAGCAAAGACGGGAAAGGCGTTTGTCACAACAATAAATGAATTGTTCGTGGTTATCCATAATTCGATACTTTATTTTTGGCACAATATAATATATATTACATAATCATAATAATATTTATATGTATTATGAAGATTAGTTTTTTACTAGTTAATTTATAATGTACGCGGATATCTTATATCCATGCACTCCTCCCAATGCGGGTGAGCTGGAAGAGATTTTAAGCGAAATAAGCTCACCTATTCTACTGTTTTCACTTGATTTAATATTACTTTTAGTATACAATAATTATATAAATGGTCCAGTATTTTAAAAATCAATAAAAATGTACTAAATAGTAATGTATTCATGAAAGAACTGGGCGAAGCGATAATTAAAGTTACGCATTAATTAACCATTATTACGATGCAAATAGACTTCCGTGACAAAGGATATTTTGCAAACTGACCTGCCCCCTAACCATGATCGATCAAAACAAAATTAAAACCGCACCTGAGAGCGGGATGGCGCGATACGCAGCAAGAGTGGTGTCTCTGTCTGTTTTAACCTTGCTATAAGCGATAATGGTAGCCCTAACTTTGAATAAATCTTTTGTTTGGTCTCCGTTTGCTGATGGAATCGGCCCTCACAAGCGTGGTGTCTTGATGCGTTTTGAAGGGTCAGCAAATGTTGGTCTTGTTGTTCAGCCGCTGTTGGTTGCGAGGACAAGTCATTCGCTTCCCCCGTCGCCTGGAAAAGCTTTCTGACCTGATATTTCTTTGTAAGTCTTAGAGCTAAATGTGTCCGCTGAATTGCACTGCAAATACTGATCCTTGATGAGGCCTGGACGGTCGAGACTGAATTAATTTATGGTTGATGTTTGATGGGCTGGCCGGTCGTGCGCATCTGTTGTCAGACTGTAGTACCTTGTCATAACTCATAAGACAAACATGACTTTGGGAATGATATGAAAATGCAAACAGTATCGATATAGCTACAATATGGCATGGTTATAAGTATATATCTCATAATATCAAAACGGATTTTACATAAATAGGCGTAGATTTTTCTCTCGCTAATGATACTAATCAAGACTATAAACAGACCAAGCCACATCTATAGTATTTATTTATTTATTATTGCTGGCATGTTGTATATTTTTGATGTTTTACATTTTAATTGATTCAAACATGAATCCTACAAGGGCACAGCAACATTCTAAATAAAATTAAAATTTTTGTTGTGTAAACAACAAAAATTTCAATTTCTGGTATATTATAATGCGCAAAATTTATCTTCAAACATACACAGAACTGCGTATGTAGCGTCCAAACAACAATTTTCACGAAATACAAAGAATATAATGTAAGTATAATAATGCCTATGATAAAAATGGGCTTACGTACCTTTACATCGCTTAGGGCTTGTTTACCGGCGTTGTAAAGTGCCGGCTTTTATCTTCTGGGCCCTGTTTCATGATAATACAACACGATTAAACGAAATAGAAGTAAATTCGCGAGTTAGTTCTGCTGAACATTTTTAGAACATCATGAAGAATATTCAAGGATTGATTAGAGATTTTGATTTACTGATTTTTACAGAAGACCAATCAAATGACTCCAATCCACTTGGTTGTAAGTGGAAATGTGTCCAAATGTGAAGATAGCTAGTGCGGAAGAGAGAACACACGCCGCAATAGCCAGCTTCACTTTGCCGACTGCAAGATGCTTCTTCACGCCTCTTTTGCAAAACCCGGGATTCTAAGAAGGAAACACATGCGCTGGCAGAGAGTTCCATTTCTTAATCGTGTGACATTGAAATTGTCCTTGGTGCGCGTTTGAATGGAGTCACAGTAAAACGGTGACAGCGCAGGTCAACACGTGTAGTTCTTAAAAAGAAAGGAAAAGGTGGGATTAGTTAGGATTAGTAGGGAAAAGCTCTTCAGAACACTTGCCGTGGTATAGACGATGGAACGCACTTAGTGACGCAACATCGCGACGCAGCTGCAGAGGTTTAAGGTTGTTAGTCATCGCCAATGATACGTGTTGCACGCCGCTGCAACCTATTTAAAGCATAGAGGAAGTACTTGGCGGAGCCATTTCAGCCGGGGCTCGTACCATTAACAATATTGAAATAGAGACACTGCTCTTGTTGCGTATAGCGCCATCCCGCTCGCAGTGCAGTTTTAATATTGTTTTGAGCGATCATGGTTAGAGGTAGAGATCAGTGGCGTAACTATGCTTTTTAAATGTAGGTTGAAAGCTATTATCCTGCCCCTAGTTTCAATTTTAATGTGTAATTACATATTTCAATTAACTAAAAGACAGCAAACGATTTCCCGTTTGATGAATTAAAACATTACTTTTCTGTTTCTCCGTTTTGACTTGTTGTTTGATGCGCTTTTCAACTATCGGGGGCAGCATAGTCCAGCTGACTATGGCTGAAGAAGAAACAATGTACCTACTTAGTATGAAAAAAAAATTAATTTAGTTTCTCTGGAAAAATATATACTAGTGGGCCCGGCAGACGTTGTCCTGCCCGATTACAGCGCCACCTACCGGGTCCAACTTTACGTTTGAACCTTCCTTCATCATCGTCATCATCATCATCATCTTCCTTCACCGAGGGGTTCGAGCCTACCCTTTTTTTTTTTTTTTTTTTGAGGCGGGGGAATCTCTTTACGATTCAACAAGGGGCTGAAAGCTGACAAAGCCGCCCCAAGGATATGCCATTGGACTCGGGTTACCTGGGTAACCCCATACCTGGCTAAACCACCCTCCAGAGCAACTTCTACCTCCGTAGAGATACTCGGGATCGGCGTTAGCCATTCTCCGAGTGCGCCCCCTGGATTGTAGGCCTGACGCAAGCGCCAGGTCTTACCTCTACGGGGGGGTCGACAAGTGCCATAATTCGACCCTCCAGACGGGCAGGCCAGGGGTAGAAAAGTGTCTCCCGATCGGTTGTCGGCCGGCCGGGCCATTTCATCCCCAGCTTGCTTAGGGGAGTCGCAGAGCGTCAGACAAATGTACATATGAAATTCGAAACGAAAAACACATTGGTACATGGCGGGTCTCGAACCCCGACCCCCCGATTGGAAGGCAAGTGCCGAGTCCACAACGCCACCGACGCTCTCCTTCCTTGGACCTATTCAAATACACACAGAAAATTTCGTAACAATCTGTCTAGCCGTTTCAGAGTTTTTGCGAGACTAACACACAGCGTTTCATTTTTATATATACCTAAAGAAAGAAGACTTAGTCCCCATATTTTTCCTATAGAATTTCCACCGTTCCGTTACAACCTTTTTTTTGGGAGGGTGGAAAATGCATTTCCGCATTCCTCGTGGTCGTGCCAAACCACGAGGATATGTGGGACGCCTCAGACCGTACTCGGCCCGGATCTACCCACTAAAACCCCCCATGTAGCTCCTCCGTCCGTCACAAGACAGGGGGAAGGGGACAACAGCCAGGCCTTATTCCTGCTGACCCCCTGCCTGGGCTGCCTGTGACATGTCCGTTGCCAGACTCCCCTCCTGGCTCGGCTGCTTTGTGGAGCGGCGCAGAATTGCGCTGCTCTACAGCCCAAATCGATTTTTATTGTGGTTGTCTTCCACGCGGCCCGATGCTCAGTGCGCCGGGCCCCCGGCCCGCTCAATGCAGGTAATGGGTTGCCCGGCGGCAGACCCCACTGGATCCACCGCCGTGCGGGGAAATCCCCTACAGGCGCGAAGCGCCATGGCGAGAAACTCGCCTCTGCTCTGCTACCAAAAAAGGCAGCCGCCAGGAGCCGGCTTCCAGCGATAGCCACACCTTTTCTTACCACAAGAAGAGAGGACTTCGCCCTTCCCCGCATGAAGCGGGTGGCCACACAAAGTAGCCCGCCATGTTGAACCCGGCCATCCCACGCCCCCCCCCCCCCTCCATGGGGATCCACTCGTCAGACTATTAGCTCGCAGCAGAGAATCTACCGGGTTCACCAGGGTACACCACGAGAAAGTTGTCTGACATCGCACCCTGTACCGTTACAGCCTTTTTTTTTACGAGGGGAATGCGTTTGCGCACCGTCCAAGCCCCCGCAGGGGCAAGGGTGTGTGGGACTCCGCAGCGAGCGACTACCCACTAAACCCCTCGATGTGCCCTCCTTGGCGCCTGGCGCAGCCGCCACAGGGACGCGCCGCTGCCGAACGAGGTCGTGGGAACCCTTACGGACCGACCATAACCCCGTCCGCGGCACCTGCCCACCAATGGCGGCCCCTCACGCCCTCTCCAAGATGGAGATGGAGAGGAGTTCCCGGGGCATACTCCGGGTGGTAATTTTTTACTGTGGTTTTCTTCCACGCGGCCCGATGCTCAATGCGCCAGGCCCCCGGCCCCGCTCAGTGCAGGATAACGGGCTTGCCCGACGGCAGACCCCACTGGATCCACCGCCGCGCACACGAGCCGAAGTTCAGCAGCGCCAAATCGTCGACCCACCGCAAAAAGCGGCCACGGTGGCCACGCGAGGTGGCCAGCCGAGTAGCACTCGGCCATCCCACGCCCCCGTCATGGGGGCCGCACAAGTGTGCCGAAGCCACACGGTGATCGGATCAGCCTCAGTCCTTGGAACAACTACACGCCGGAGCTCTACGAGTCTCCCAGCCTCGGAACAATGACATGCCGAAGCTCAACAAGGACCCGCACCAACCCGACCAAAGGGGCAACGGCACAAGGCGCAACGCACCATGACCCGCGAGCGGGTCCCCAGGCGACACACAACCCCATCTTCAAAAAGAAGTGGAGGTGACGCCCCACATGGCCACGTGAAGTGGCCCGCCAGGTTAAACCCGGCCACACCACGCCCCCTCCACGGGGCAGCTGTCAGACTCTTAGCCCGCGGCAGAAAATCTTTATTGAACCATGTTTTATTTATTTATTTCTATAAAACATCTATCTTTACAGGTTTGCTCCCAATGCGATAGTGTTACACAATCTATTTATTTATAATAACAAATTATTTTTAATGCTATCATTGTGAATCCACCCAGTGAGCAATGGAACAGGTCGACCTCTTCCGCAATAACGTTGAGTGTGTGCAAAGCGCGCGTTAGCGGCGCTTCGTTCAACAGGTTGGTGCGCCCGCGCGGCACGGCCAGCAGAGGCGGTCGGCGGCGCCGCCACACGTACCCGTCCGGGACGCATAGGCTGGCTTGCCGTAATACGTCCGCATTATGTATTCCACCCCTTAGTACTCTGAATATTATATGTACGATATGAGTGTGAGTTCCCTCCTGACCCTCAGTTCGTTATATCCCACCATACCCAGAATAAATAAAGTAGGATACATTAATGGATAAAATGGGTATACTCCATAGTATCTCAAATATAAAAAACTTATAAATTTATTTTGCACTCTCTCCAACATGAGGCTATATTTAGCTTCATGCGGAGACCAAATGACTGCGTTACTCTCAAGCTGACTTCTTACCATCGCGTTATACAAAGCTATAATCGTATTTATGTTGCTAAAGTTCTTAACTGTTCGCAAAACAAAACCTAAGTTCCTATAAGCTTTTTTGCAGCATTTGACAATGTGATCACGAAACCTCAGCTCAGCATTAAAATGAACACCTAAATCCCTAACCTCTGTGACTTTTACCATCTGCGTCCCGTCGACAGTATAGTTATACGAGACGGGTGCACGTAAGCGAGAAAAAGTGATTGCCACGCATTTCGAGGTATTAAACTGCAAGAGATTATTTTTACTCCAGGTGACTACCCTATCTATATCTTTCTGTAATTTCTTGCAGTCCTCCACGTCGTTTATAGGGAGTGAAAGCTTGAGATCGTCGGCGAACAGCAAGCATTGCGCATCCAGGACTACTTCGGGTAGGTCATTAATCATTATAATGAATTCCAAAGGTCCAAGGTTACTTCCCTGACTTACGCCGACCTAGTGAAATATGGCGCGGATACATATCCCTGGTACTCCACGTACTGCTGCCTACCCTGCATATAACTCGCAAAGAAGCTAAGCAAGTGAGGGGTGAAACCGACGCAAGCTAGCTTCTTCAAAAGCACATCATTATTGACCAGGTCAAATGCTTTCCTGTAGTCGAAATATGCAGCGTCAGCTTGACCCCCTCGATCCACCACTGGAATCACCTTTGATATATGAGCGAGGAGGTTACTGGTGGTGCTTCGTTGAGGTCTAAATCCATGCTGAGCATCTGCCAGCTGCGGGCTTACTTGCAATACTATGTTATCGTGGATAGCAGACTCAAAAACCTTCGCTGGGGTCGACAGGACCGCAACAGGTCTGTATTCGTCCACCCTTGAACCTGAACCACCTTTCGGCACTGGTATGACACGGGTTAGCTTCCACCTGTCTGGAAACACCCTTGCCTTTAAACATTCATTATAAATGTGAAGCAATGGCAGAGCTAACACGTACCGGCAATCCCTAAAGATGTAAGGCGGGATGCCATCGGGTCCCACAGACCGTTTTGGTTTCAGCTTTTGCAACGCGCGTCTCACGTCCGGCAACCGCAGTCGGTCGAGATGAATTCTCGCACCAGCATTCTCGCTATCCGCCTCCGCTGTCGCCGCTTCTACATCGAGCTTCGGTGTCACGGTACTGTATACTGAATGGAAGTAATCCGCGAACTCCCTAACAGACTCCTCACCCGTCAGTACTACCCCGTCTTTTAAAATCGTTTGTGGGTTCTTGGAATTTCGTTTTGATTTAATAAAATTCCAAAAAGACTTAGGATCCTTCTGGAATTAATTTTGAATGCGATCTTGATATTGTTGCTTAGCCACAAGTATCTTATGCTTAACCGCTGCCCTACACTGCGCGAAGGACTCGTAGTCACAATTTTGTCGGCTCGATTTATATCGCTTATGAAGTGCCGCTTTCAATTTTATGTCGCGAATTATTTCAACAGTGTACCACTCGGGGTAAGTGTACCTCGAGCTACCACGACTTCGCTTTTTTCTGGGAACGCAATCATTTAAAATAGCATTTATAATATCATAAAAATAATTTAAACTCATTTCTAAATTTAGACTGTATAACGGAGACCAATCTATGGCCCCTATTTGTGAATACAAGGAACGGAAATCGGCTTTGTTAAAGTTCCATCTTGAAGATGCCTCATGTATGTACTCACCAGTGGTATAAAGGTTATCCTGTGGCGACGCCCCCGATCCAGAGCTAACGCGGCCGCCGCGGAGCGGGCGAACCGACACCTCGAGCGGTGGATGTTGCACATCCACCGGTACCAGCGGTTCATCTGCCTCGCACCACAACATTCCCACACTCCGCGAACGTACAGAGCACTAGATCCAGACATCGACCAATACAATTGCACTGAGTGAATTCACAATACGTTACAAAATACTCATAGTAGTTAGTTATACACGATGGACAAGAATATAAATTAAAATCTCCGACTACTATTACTTCACTGTAACTGTTACAATATTGCTCAATCAGTCTAAATAATAGCAAATACTCATTTTCACTACTATTTGGTGGGATATAAACCACGCACAATAAAAATAAAAATCTGTTATGACGGTACACAGTAGCACAAACTAATTCAAATACGTGATTGTCAATGTTTACGTCGTCTACCGTCGGCACTCGTCTTAGCTCGAAACGCGGTGTGGCCACGAGACACGCGCCGCCCTGCTTACGCCCATCTGCGCGGTCACAACGTAGAATTGTGTAGCCCGGAGGAATAAATTCTGAGTCACTTATGGATTCATTGCAGCCTGTTTCAGTGATAGCAAATAGGTCTGCGTTTGACGATGTTATACCCAAATAAATGTCTTCTAGTTTAGTGCATAGCCCTCTTACATTCTGATAAATTATTTCAATATATCTATTGGTCTGGCTTTGGCTTCTCATATGATCTGCGAAACCAGATCCATTCACAGAACTCTATATTAAGTGGCCAATGCTCTGGCTGACACAATATCTCGTATTCACTTTCAGGAACCCCTATAATAAAAGAAGCGTAATCTCTCTCAGTTTTATGTTTTATTTTTTCAACGGTAATCGGGATATCCTTTCCATATATTTTTTTCACATAGTTTTCCAAACTTTCTTTCAATGTGTCCTTCTGTAATCGCCAGACATGTAAATATTTCTTCCGTTCTGTTCCTTTAATTTCAATTGAAGTTGTACTTCCACCTTTTCTGACTTCTCTGTTAGGAAACCGGTTTTTTTCTTGCTAACTGTAGTCCAATTTCCTTCCTTTGTAGATTCTTGTTTCTCCTCAATATTAATATCAACAAGTTGTTTCGCCTCGTTATTTTGTAATTGTCGCGGCTTGCTAGCTACGTCCTTCGTTTTCGTGGCCACACATTCCTTCACTACATTGGTACTTTTTACCTGCATAAGATTTGAATCTTTTTTCAATGCGTTCACAAATGATACAGTGGGCTCAGAAAATTTACAATTTGTTTCATTTTTATGTGTAGTCTGAATTTGCCTCTTTAATTGTGCTTCGAGTTGTTCGTTTCTTTCGGTGAGAAGTTTAATTTTTGACCCCAAAACTTCCACTTGTTCTGTGTTTTCTTGAACTACCTTCATAATTTTTTTTACTTCTTGTAGCTCATACTTAACTTTATCAAATTTATTTTGCAACGTCGTATATTCCCTCTTTTGGTCATCTAATCTTGATATCATTTCCAAACGAAATTTATGCATCTCCTTGAGCATTTGATACTCATTATCATTCATAATTTTTTCCTTGGATTTAACTCTGCTGCCTCGCTCCTTATTTACAAAGTTGCTTGGTGTAAAAGTTTATTCAAGGAAACAGTACCTCTAATCGGCGTCTCGGTATTATCCCTTTTTGGAATAGCACTAATACATTCTGGACATATCCATTGGCTCTTGTAGTCTTCAGTAAATGCTTCAAATGTTTCTGTTGTCAAAGCAAGACACTTCAGGTGGTATATTTTATGGCATATTTCTTGCGAACACTCCATAAACAATATACTTTCAATCTCGGCATCACAGCCGGCACACTTTTTACCCATTTAAGGTTTAAAATAACTCGCTATATTAATTAAAACTTAGAAAAATGCAACAGAGTGACAACAATACGTCCGATCACTTGCGCAGATACCCGCAATATGTTCTGACTTTCTATACAGGGACTTAATTACAGCGCAGTGTAAAATTGAAATAACATAATGTTAAGTATTTAAAGAATATATTCTTTTATGACTTTATTACAATTTATTTCAACTATTTCTTTAAAATTTGGATTTAAAATTTAAAATTTCTTTAGATTTGGGCAAAATATTTACCGTTTTTTCAATTATGAAAATGAAAAATAATGACTGAATATCTGGCCGCCCACAAAAAAAATAAAATAAGCGGGAAAGCGGCAATGCGATCTTCATTTGTTTTTTCCATTTGTAGAGTTTTGTTAATACTTCCGTATAGCAGAGATTCGTATTAACTGTTAGTTATATTTGTATAACATTGTGCTAATAATTAACACCATAAGTTCATCTGATTCAGGTATGCAGTTAACGCTTGATTTTATTAGAGAAAGCGGGCTAGGCAGAAGTTGTTGATTTATGTAAAATAAAATTTACACGTTTTTACTTTAGCTAATTCATTGTTTTATTTTTACTTTCCATGTATTCGTAATGAAAAGCACAGTGTTTACCTCGGGTTAAAGACTTATTTAGTCCCTCGAACTATTGGTGCCCTCGCTACGCTCGGGCGCCAAACACCGTCTCGGGCGGGACTAAATAAGTTACTTTCACCCCTGGGGTAACAATGTACTATTTTAACTTCCAAATTTGACATTACAAACTTTTCCGTCATTGGACAGTTGCATGAAATTCGTTTTCAATCGTATCCTAGAGCTAGGGGTACCTAATGGTAGTCTATATGGTAAATGTATTCTTATATCGTCCTTTTTTATAATTTCACTAAATTCCACCTAAGCACGTGAAAAATATGCCAGTGTAGACGTGCTAAGCAACTTTAAATTAGCATTTATGTCGGTGTGACTTTGATATATATTTAATAATTTAAGCTCGTGACTTGAAAATTAGTTAGGGTGCGTGACCGTTTACCCTTGACTCCTCTGAGGTCATCTTAGGCCGTGTCACTGAATTCTACACGCTATAGCAGTCAATGTCAGAAAACTTGCACTAATATGCAGCTTAGGATGTCGTTTTGTAGTTTTTAAAATTCTATAATTTGTTTTGACGAAAAACTGACGTAAGTATAATATATCGTAGGAGTTCAAAAATCTGTTATTTTTTTTAATGGAGGCCCGGCAAATGACCTCGTCCCGCCTGATGTTAAGCGGTGACAGAGGCCCAAATGAGTTGACTGGTAGAGGAGGGACGACACCCTCTATCCTACCTGCCTGCCCCTTGCCGGCTCAAAAAATGCTTTTTCACGCCTCTTTTAAAGGAACCCATGTTGTAGGATGGAGAAAACACGTGCGCTGGTAGAGAATTCCAAGTGTGGGATGAACGACAGAAGAAGGAATCTTGGAATTTCTTGGTACGGTGTAAAAAGGAGGATACAGTGTATGGATGACTCCGAAGGCCCTTACAGCGTGTTTCTGTTAAGGAATGGAGGAGAGGGAGGGATAAGGTTAAAGAGCTCCTCAAAGCATTCCCCATGGAACATTCGGTAGAAGGCGCTAAGAGAGGCGATGTTACGACGAAGTTGTAGAGGCTCGAGGGTGTTAGTTGCCTCTACTCCGCGACGCTGCAATCTGTCCAGAGCATCGAGGAGGTACTGAGCGGAGCCGTTCTAAAGGTGCGAGCAATATTCCACGCAAGACCTAACCTGAGTTTTATACAACAAGCATAGTTGGTCCGGCGCAAAATACCTACGCACCTTGTTCAGGACACCGAGTTTCCGTGAGGCAGTAGTTATGACGGATTCGATGTAGTCTCTGGGGTTCAGATCGCAGCGAATGTTCATTCCGAGCAAGGTGATGTTGCTCTGTGTCTGAGGGATTGTGCCCTCAAGAGAAGGAAGGGGGAGGAAAGGTGACCTATTCGCCGAGAACGCGCACACCTGTGTTTTCTTAGCATTGAACTCAACAAGATTGTTGGATTGAGGTCCAGCGTCCTGTTGAGCTCAATGATAAGATTCTGCCTCTCCCTACCAATATTAGCACGAGCAGCCCCTGAGCTTCCGTGATACAATATAATTTTTAGAACAATACATAATAATCACCTTACTATCACAAGCAACATACGACAGAATACATACACACCGTTTAAACCAATAAGTGCGAACACACACGACCGACTTTCGGTGACCAATTTTTTGACGGTGGAAAATAAATACCTAAAATGGAGTTCGCACGCAACGCACACGAACAAAGTGATAGACGTATGCATTGAGTCCTTAGTTATTATTCTAAGGTTGAGTCATTCGGAAAATTCGGACCGATTCACGGGCCTACAAAAAGTCGGTCGTGTGCGTTTGCCGTAACTCTCATATTTTTGCTTCATCGTAGTCGTTAAACATTGATTTTGTACTATTGTTGTGCTTCAAAATATGTAGGTAATTATATATAAAAAATTATATTCTATAAATTAAAGAAAAGTACACATTTAATTTTTCGTCAACAGCTCAAGAGCTTTTGTCGCTCATTGTAAGTGGAAGTTGAATACAACCTAATACGGCTGCCATGGGGGAAAAGTTAAGCGTATGCACCGAATCCTGAATGTTTTACTTAAATTATTAGATACTGTACACCACCGTTAATAAAAAGAAACGACTATCCGGAACAAATCGTTAGTCCCCCGCTGTAGGGGGTGTGCAAAATTTTATAATGTAATTTATTTTTATAGTTGTCGAGTGAGGGGCTGAAGTGTATCGCTTATGGAGATTAAATAATCAGGCAGGCAATAACGCTTATCTGCTCGACGCATGTATGTTTTTTGTGACGTCTGCGGGTGAAATTAAAAAAAAGTATATGGCTCAGACATTCAGTAAGTGTATCGCTTATGGATATTATGTTTTTTCTTTTTCAGGTACGGAGCCCTAGAAATGATTAGGTAATCAATACGAGAAAAAAATCTCCTAGGGTAGGATTAGAACCTACGACTTCAACATACCGTATTAACGCCATTACCAATTAGGTCACGGAGGACTTATTCATGCCGAAATTTTAATTATTGATCTCTTTTTACTTTGTCAAACTAAAGTAGACTTAACTCACTATCAATAGCTATACTTATGTCTTGTTATTAAAACACTAATTTCACAAGTTCCACTTGAATCCATACCATACCATGGAGTTCCATCAAGAAATTACAACACAAAGCTTTAACTATACTTATGTCATTCAGCAACAAAAGAAACAACTAACAAATTTCGTGAATATTGTTTTTTTTTATACTACGATATGGTTAAGAATAAAACAAACTTACAAACTTGAAGAAAATGCGAAAACAAAAACACCATACGTACATACAATACAATACTATTAAGCTTAAAGCTATATAATGGGGGAGTTACTGTCAGCTGTCAGTAGTACTTAACGTGTCGGTACTGGTAACGTGGGGTTTGTGACGGTAACGTACAACAAAGATATAGGCTACCGTACCGTACCGTATTACTACCGTACCGTATTACCGTGTGCTACTGACTCGCTGGTTCGCTGTCAGGCAAGAACGTTTTATATTTTTTATCTTTTATGTACTTAAATATATATAAGGGGAAAATACTGTCATCTGTCAGTACTTATAGTAATCTTAACGTGTTTGTACTAATAACGCGGGGTTTGTTACGTTAGCGCACAAAGATATAGGCTACGGTAACTACCGTATGGTACGGTATTGCTATTATCGTGTGCCACTGACTCGCCGGTTTGTCGTCAGGTAAGAAGGTCTTACCTTTTTTAAATCTTTTATGTAAATATTTTAAACGTCAATCGTCTTTTGTTTTACTGTCACATTTTTTCTTCAGAACAGAAAAAATGTCGCCGTGTGGTATGCTATTTTGTATTTTCTTGTTATTATTATTCTATTTTCTTGCATTTTCTAATTGTTATTTATGTTATTTTCCCTCTTTATTAAATCCTTTCTTTCGAGATCTTGTCTACTTTTATTATTTCGATCATTTTACACCGTGCCTAAGTTGTAAAAAAAATAACCCTTTTAAAAAAATAACGTGTCGCGTACAGTAGGTACTGCCTAATCCAAAATCAACGCAAAAACAACCGTTGAACGTTTTAATGAATATAAAAACGCAACGGTCACTGGAACGCCACAGTTATCGGCTTAATTTATGTCAGCAAACACACAAAAAGTAATACCTAAACAATTAAACGCGTCGCGGACAAAAATATAAGTCAACAGAGAAAGAGTTCCAATAAATGCGCAATGGGCCATTACGGCGACAAAACGTTTTTAATATCAACGTATCAGAATTTCCATTGGAGACTTTTGGTATCAATGTAGCTTTGTAGCGGTGATTTATTCAAAATGTTTCGGGGGATAGCATAAATGGCGAATCATTTATTAGCGAGACGATTCAAGTTCTTTCGTGTCGAAGCGTAATCGTTTAAAAAGTTGTAGTTATAAAAGAGTTTCTCCCCGTTTGGGATTTAAAAATATTTTTTTTTGTATGCGTCATAGATTGTATACAAGCAGACTGTAAGTGTAAGTCATTGATTTACTACCAAACGTAGATAGAGCACTTCATACAAAAACGCGCTTGAAATTTGTCACCTAACCGACTATACATTTGTACGCTGTTACATAGGTAGTTGAATATGCACACCCGAATTAAAATTACCATATAGAAAGTACCGTATTTATCGAATTCAACCTTATTCTTTATTATTAAAGGCAACTATTTGAAGTACAACCGTGTGCAGTTACATCATTTCATACCTAGCCAGATTAAATTTGACGTTTTAGTAATTGCTACAAGAAAAATATCAACTTTATACTCTCAAACATAATGCTCAAAATTGCTTATCGCGTTGTCGCTCCAACGCATGGAAAAGAACTGCACGAGGCCCGATTGGGCAGTTCTTCACCGGCCCACTTTTCGAACGTTCATGCGTTATCTATATTATCTATCGTTTGGTAGTAAATCAATGGTGTAAGTTCAAAAACCCCTATTAATAATCTTTGGGCCATTTATTTTAGTGCTACAAATAAAAAAAGTTTTATAAAAAAAACGTTAATGTGAACATTGGTGCTGCTTTCTTGCAAATAAATTAACGACATTTGGTTTGATGTTAAGTAGTAGTCACATCTATGGATCGTTCAACAATCATAAATTAACAAATCCAGAAACTAAGTTAAGAAGAAGTATTATAATACTAAGTTGTAATCTCAAATCCGATTCCACTTGTGATCTGTTTCTTACGAGTGTTCTTTCGTAACACTCCACTTTAATGATCACAACACTTCATGTAAACTATCGTCTAAGCTTCAGTCATAAAAGCTTTCTCCTTAGAAATGGGGTTGGTTGTGTGGGTTGATAAGAGGACCAGCCCCCCTCCCCCCCTAGACAAAAGCCGCACGCTAATTTTGCCGCAGTGGTTCCGCAGAAAAAATGCATGGATATGACATTAGCTGCGGAAAAGCGTGAGATTGTCAGTAGCTAATGTCAATTCTGTACATTTTTACTGCGGAACGACTGCGCAATAATTAGTGTGTGGCTTTTTTCTAGGTGGGCAGAGCCTCGTCCGTTGATCGACAGCTAACTATGATGACGTAACTGTGACTAATTGTTAAAGGTTATATCAAAAAGCTGAACCAAATAAGAACTTCATTCCGGTTGTAAATTACAATACTAGTAGCTAGTAGTGTGTACAATAGATAAAGGCAATAAACTCATTTAGTGAATATATTGTCAAAAAAAAATAAAAGTGAATTATTGTCTTATAATGATATCCGCGAATTATTTAGAAATATTAAATACAATCCCTGTGAACGCATAGTTCGATCAATCGTACTAGGCGAACTTTTTTTAATATTGAAAAGTTTTTGTTGTCATAGTTCTAATTCTTGATTTTATCTTAAAATAAATTGACTGTTCAATTAATTTTATTAACCGCATATCTCACATCGACTGACTGACTAGTTTCTGAATACATTTGAACAACTTTCCGTGGGAACATTTCGGCGCTATTCAAGTTAATTTTAAAGTTTAAATTAGATGCAAAACGCTATGAATATTTTTCACTGTTTTAAAATATCTCTTCTGTAAAAATAAAATAAAATATCTGCTTTTTATTGCAACTGTCTCCTTTTTAATCTATTTATGATATATGATAATATTACGGCTTGTAGTGTGTGAAAAATTTGCATGCTTGGGAAGATCTCTTGAGATTTTTATTTCAGATTTTTAAGAGCATTTTTCTCTCTCTTTACATTCACTTAATAATAATTACCGTCACACGCATCTACTCAGTGTTTCGATTATTAAAGCTAAGCAGCATTCCACGTGTTCAAGGTCTTGATAGGTTGCAAAAATGTAAGACATCTTGAACTCCTTTGTACTTTAGGGAGCACACTAAGCAATTGCTCTGCGCCTGATGTCACAGTAGTGTCAGAATTATAGATCGTAATCCTCAGAACAACAAATAGCATCGTAATCAAATGTTTGAGTGTCAAAATCGTCGTACATTTCTGCGGACTGTCATCAACTTCACTGAAGCGTATGCGCTCTGTCTGGGGGATTATTGTCCAAGAAAAAAATCTATCGCGATCGCTTACAATCTGACATTCGCAGTCCATCCATTACTCCTTTATAAAAGTAGGTCGGCACAGAGTCTATGTTCACGGCGCAATGGCTGTCAAATTGTAAGCTTTTCGTCGTGATAGATTTTTTCTTAGACAATAACCCACCGGGCTGTATTGTACAGCTAACTTCGAGATTAAAATGTAATGACTGACCGCTACTCGGTAAAGATGGACAAAAGAGTGATGCAGTGTTTCCACACGTAGTTGCGGTCAATACCATACCATACGCTTGTGGATATACTATAAAGCAAATAGTACAGCTGTTGAGATTAACAGATGTCAGCGATAATCAGATTATAGGACTCTACATCGCACATAGTTCCAAGTGCAATACCACCGACGTGATATTAAGAGGCTACCTTAATTACCATAGCTTATGCCTTAGCTGTTGCGCGTCGGTGACTACCAACATAAACCTCATGCTGCAAGCATACCGATAAGGTTACCCGATGAGCTTGGCGATTTGATTTCTTAAGCACAACAGAGAAGCTTTTGGCTGAGGGACTCTCACCTGATGGTAAGTGACAATACGGCCGAAGATGTAACTGAGCTTCATCTGGACTCCTTGACAACAGAGTAATTGCTAACTCATCTGTATTGAAAAAGTCGCATGATGTTTAAAATGTGTATACCTATATTTTTCTCAAACATGCCTATATACGACCATCATCTTATACAATCTTCTTTGGGATAAATCGTACTTGGTATATATGTATATAGCGGCCAGCAATTTTTTATGTAAAATTGAGTGAATTTCTTTTGATATCCTTCAATATATGACCGACTTATTTCCTGCGCGGGTTGACTGAGTACACTCATTGGCTGTGACGGTCCCTTACCGTCCCAAATGTTCGGGATAGAGTTAGTCCGGATGGAAGGAATAAGCTCAGCTACAATACTGAGTGACTCCAGGTCCTCACTAGACTTAATAACCAATCCTAAAGCTGACAACCAGCTGGTGCAAAGAATACACGAAGACATTAGAGACATTAGGAGGGGAGGTGGGGAAGTGAAATTGTTCTGGCTGAAAGCGCACGTGGGCACGGCGGGGAATGAAAGAGCGGACGAATTGGCAAAAATAGCGGCTCGGGCGGCGGATAGGAAGCGGGACTTCTGCGAGATCCCCGTGTCCTACGTGAAGAATAAGATAAGAGAGGAGTCCGTCCGGAAATGGCAAGACAGGTACGTAACCTCATCTACAGGAGGAGTGACTAAATGTTTCTTCCCAGATCAGGCTAAAGCATACGCCTGGATCAGGAAGGAGAAACCATCACCCCTTCTAGTACAAGTCTTCACGGGACACGGGGGTTTCGGAGAATATCTGCACCGATTCAGACTCAAAGACCATCCACACTGTGAATGTGATCCTGCTGAGACTGAAATGGTATGGCACTTGATCCTAGATTGTCCTAGATTTGCCAGAGCCCGATTTGATTTGGAAAATAGCCTGAATAATTTAGTTTTAAGAAAAGACAATGTTCATGTATTACTGATTGACAACAAAACCAAGGATATTACTTGGAGGTTTCTGGAATCAGTGGCCGAAGTGGCAGTACGGCGAAATAAAAACTGCAATCCACCAACGCATGAAAACGAAGGAGTAGGGGAAATCGTAGCGCAACGAACGCAGGATCCCTACATAACACAGAAAATACCGCATGAGGGGTGGTTAAGTAGCGGGGAGAGTAGGAGAGTAAGCTTAGTCACGAGGGGTGTGGCGCTGTTCATGAACAGTGTAGGGGAAAGGATTGGCGTTAGTTTCTGCCTATCAAGAACAGAAGGAAGGAAGCACGTAGCCATCTCACCAGGCTTAGCAGTCCTGCTAAAAGGTAGCACAACCAGGGCGACCATCAAAAAGAAAGTTTTTGATGCAATGCCAGAGGTGATGCTCGCCGGGCAGAAATGCAGAATCGTGCGGACTAGGAACAGGGCCATCCTACTCTTGGACTGGGATGTGGACGGTAAATCACCCTTTACTAAAGCAGGAGAATTGCTGTCGGACCTAGACGGAGACCCGAGAGTCATCAGCGTGGATGTCATGAAGGTGGGCCTCGAGAAAGGGAAAGTGTCAGATTATACACCCTTGGAGGCCGCACGAAAACACGCAATAATCGTGTATGAAAGGAGAGGCCAAAACCTCGACTTTCTGCTCAAACACCCCGAGCAGACTCCATGCGATGGCCAGACGGAAAGTGACTCAGCTAGGGCACAGAGGCGACACGAGGAGGCGGCACAGGAGGAAAGTGAAAGGAGGCGCCTCCAGTCACAAAGACTATCCCCGACAGACGATCTTGTTAGGGGAGTAAGTGTTGCCCTGGGTCACAGACGTCCTCGGGAGCTGGTGGGCATGACAGCAAAGAGATTGGGCTCTCAAACTGGAGTACCCTCCGCATCCAAAACCACAAAAACCACACTGGCAGACATGGGTAGAGTGAGACCGCCGCCCAGGATAACAGCTGGTCGAGACGGTGATGACCTAGTCAACGCCTATCTGGAGTACGTGGAGACACTGCGGGCGACGCTGCAGGTTAAACACACAACCTGCAGCAAAATTCTTGAAGCATTTCAGGCAAACACCCGAGTGTTACTACGGGAACTATTGGATGGGGCGAAGGCTGTAGTCTACAATAACGACAACGGAACAGTGGTGGCGGGAAATCACCCGATTGACAAAAGACAAATGGCGGCGTACAGTGGCACCTCTGGTATGGTGCTGGTGGATCACGAAGCAACTGAGGAAAGAGGAGCACTCACGTTCTGCACATCGATCGAAGACCCAATAGTGGTGATCGCCAAATGCACCCGCTTCATGCTGGAGGACCGGATGCCGTGACCGGAACCTGGGTCTCAGAACCATGGGGTAAACTGGCGATAAGGTGGGTGAACGGAGTGCCAGGATGTGGGAAGACCACGTGGCTCCTCAAAAACTTCCAAATCAAGGAAGACATGATCATCACCAGCACACGCGAGACTGCAAAAGAACTGTCGGACGAAGTGACGAGTCAATTGGGGGCAGTCGCAAAAGGGAAACTAAGAACCATTGCCTCGGTCCTTATAAATGGAGCGGGAGCATCAAAACGCCTTATGGTGGATGAAGCTCTCCTGGTCCACTTTGGTGCCATCATCATGGCATCAAGGTTGACCGGGGCAAAAGAATTGATACTTATGTCGGATACAAACCAAATTCCCTTTATCGACAGAGATAACCTATTCGAAATGCGTTACGGAAGTCCTGCCGCCATAACCTCAGTTACTGAAAAGCTCCTCTGCACACACCGAAGTCCGATGGATGTGGTGTACGCCCTTCAAAATATCTACGAGGGTATTTATACATCTCGGCAAGTGCTAAGGTCCCTAACATGCAGAATGGCTTCGGAAGCGAGACAACGAAGATGCGACCCAAATACCCTCTTCCTCACCTTCACTCAAGAAGAGAAAGAAGAGCATAGGAGAAATGGGTTTGGCATCGGAGATAAGTCCAGAATACTGACGATCCACGAAGCACAGGGACTAACGTACGAACACGTCATAGTGCTCAGAGGACCTGAAAGATACAACCCGGTCCACGATAGTGTCCCTCATGCGGTGGTCGCCATAACTAGGTACACGGTGTCCTGCACTTATTTCTATCGTCAACTGAAGGAGGACGACGCCATAAGACGCCTCATTGCCACTTCCAACACGGCAACGGATGACGAGATCAAAGACCATAATGAAAAGATGGCGTTCAGAGCCCTTACACGGGCAGCAATCTGTGGTGGTGCCCAAAGTAGACTCCACCACGTCGGCGTTTTACCGAATAAGGATTTTTAGGTTGATTGCTGATGCCGCCACTACAATCAAAGAATTTCATTACTTACTTGGATCCGTTCGGTCTCCGTATGTAGCCGGTGGACTTCCTGAGCTAGCTCGAAGGAAGTCGCGGCTCCTGAAGTTCTGCTGTCTGACCGAACCGGATGGTACACTTGCCTATTAGGCCACCAATACCCGAACTCATTAACGAACACAAAAGCTTGATACACTATTCCCCGACACTAAAGCTTTGCGGAACCTCGCACCAACAATCACTTGGTGCGCCGCGCAATACTATACTATTTGTTGGATAATTTATTGCGGCCCGGACATTACCTCTAACAATGTCATTCCGTTTCGACTCGACTCAACTGACATGTTACATGCGGCCGGCCGCCAAAAGGCTCTCACTGCACAGACTATAATGCAGTGTTGCCACTCGCTCTTCCTCGAGCGTAAACATCCCCACGCTCCGGACAGTCCCGGACTGTCCGCCAAATCAGTCTAAGGGGAGGCGAGAAAGAGTAGCGACCGCGCGCTTCAAAACAGAATCCCCAACTAGGACCTCGGCAAACCTGGGCACACCATCAGCCCCTAGAGTAAGTTGGACAATGCGTCCGCGGCGCCAACGTAAGGGTGGCAGGTTTGGGTCCTTCACTAACACGAGGTCTCCAACCCTCGGTGGGTTTGTCTTATCTGACCACTTAACGCGCTGTTGCAAAATGTGTAAGTATTCAAGGTGCCAGCGGCGCCAGAAGCTCTGGGTAAGCTGCTGGAGCAACTCAAACCGCGAAAGGCGTCCTGGATTGATATCTCTATAAGGATACTCGGGCAGGGCGTTAAGTGGTCTGCCTATCAAGAAATGACCCGGCGTGAGGGCCTGCAAATCGTTCGCGTCGGTAGACAACGGACATAACGGACGCGAGTTGAGAACCGCCTCAATCTTATGAAACACCGTCGCGAGTTCCTCGAACGTGAGAATAGTCTCCCCAATAACGCGGCGAAGGTGAGTCTTGGCGGCCTTTACAACAGATTCAAAAATCCCTCCCCAGTGAGGGCAAGACGGCGGGGAGTATCGCCATGTTACCTCCCTACGGGAGAGTGTGGATCCGATCTCAATATTATTTTTATCTAAAAATTCACAAACTTCTCTTATATGTCTATCAGTGCCCTTGAAGTTCGTCCCACAATCGGACCGAATTAGAGAAGGCAGTCCCCGGCGGGAGACAAATCTGCCTAACGCTGCTAAGAAAGCGTCCATGGTGAGTGCACTCACCACCTCCAAATGAACGGCTTTAGTGGCCAAACAAACAAACACACACAAGTAAGCCTTTTCAGTCTTAGCATTACGGAGTCGCGACGTTTTTATAGTGAATGGTCCCGCAAAATCAGTTCCAACTCCTAAGAAGGTCATCGATTCATTCACACGATCAGCAGGCAAATCTCCTATTTGGGGCTGCATCGTCTCGGGGCGTAAACGATAGCAGGGCAGACATCGAAAGATAACAGATCGGATTATTCTTCGCGCTGACAAAATCCAAAACTCCCGTTGGAGGAGCGCGGTCAATGCATTACATCCGGCATGAGCATTCTTCACATGGCGATCAATGATCAACAATCGCACCAATGGTCCGTCCTTGGGGAGCAACAGGGGATGACGTGATCTATAAGGCAAGTTAGCGTGCCTCAATCGGCCTCCTACACGCAACAATCCCTTATCATCCAGAAAGGGAGTCAAACGCACCAAGGGTCCCTTCAATTTGGACGTCCCGGTACGGAAAATCTTAAGTTCCGGTTCAAACGCTCTAGACTGGGTCATACGCACCCAATGCAAAAGAGCATCTTGGCGCTCCTGCGGACAGAGAACCGGACACAAATCTTTGTCCTGAGGCCGGCGACAATTTCGTATAAATCTTCTTATCCAAGCGGTCATGCCGAGCAACTTGTCCAGAGAACTGTAGCGGTCTAATAAAAATTCCCGCTCTGGAGCCGCCATAGTCTCGACAGCGTGAACACGCAAGCCCGGATTTGGTACCTTCACCACAGCTGGTGTGGAAGGCCAAGACGGCTGTAACAACCATTCGGGACCCCACCACAGAGTGTGGTCAATAAGCTGAGGGGCTTCGCTGCCACGTGATGCACAGTCAGCAGGGTTTATTTCACCTGGCACGTGGCGCCAAATCAACGTGGCCTTCGAGGCCTGTATTTGGGATACCCGATTAGCCACAAATACCTCCAGGGAGTGGACGGAGTTTTTAATCCAACACAGGACAACCTGACTGTCGGACCAAGCAAAGAGCGACTCAAAGTCCACACTACGTCCCAGGGTGTCAACAACGTGGTTCATCAAACGAACCAGAAGAGTAGCTCCAGACAATTCTAACTTCGGAATCGTTAATCGAGTCCGAAGTGGACCTTACTCTTAGCAATTAGCAAGTGGAGCTTAACAGCTCCTCTATCATCGACCGTCCGGATATATACGACGGCTGCGTATCCACTCTCAGACGCGTCACAAAAGCCATGAAGGCTGGCCGTAAACCGTCCCTTAGGCAGTATATGTCTAGGGATACTAACCCGGTTAATGTCGGGGAGAGACGACATGAAGGACTCCCAATCTCGCAGCAAACGGCCCGAGAGGGGCTCATCCCACGACACTTCGGCTGACCAAAGTTCCTGTAGGAAGCACTTCATCCAAAACACTACGGGACTAATCCAGCCATTTGGGTCAAAGGTACGAGCTACTGTAGACAAAACCAACCGTTTCGTCCAGACATTGGGGCTTGGCAGCTCCAATCGATAGGTGAACGTGTCCTGGACAGGTCTGTATTGCACTCCCAAAACAGACAGTAAATCTGGAGTGTTGGCATTCTCAAAAATATGAGGCTCCTGCTGGTGGTCGTCTGGCAAGTCACACAAAAGCTGAGGTGAGTTGGACATCCACTTCCTCAGTTCATAACCACCAGCCCCGAGAAGAGCAATTAGTTCATCTCGCAAAATCAAGGCTTCCTCGACACTAGAGGAGCCCGTACAAATATCATCCACAAATGCATCCTCCTTGAGAACCAAGGATGCGCGAGGGTATCGTAACCGCTCACGTTCAGCGAGTTCCACAAGTGAGCGAATTGCCACAAAGGGGCTCGAACGCAAACCGTATGTATTGGTGTTCAGCTCGTAGACCAGCATGGGATCTCTGGGATCCTCCCTCTATAATATGAGCTGATATCGTCTATCGTCCGGGTGAATCACAGTCTGCCGAAACATCATCCGGATATCGGTCACAAAGACGACGGCATGGCGACGGAAGTTGGTCAATACATCGCCCACCTCGTGGTGCAACTTCGGTCCAGCATGCAGACATTGATTCAGCGAAACTCCGGTAGACGTGGGAGCTGACCCATCAAAAACAACGCGTATCTTCCCAGTGGCAGGTTTCAAAACCGCGTGGTGAGAAAGAAAATTATGTTCCTCGTTTCGCCAGTCCAGTCGCGAGACCGACATGTGCCCCAGTTGCTCATATTGATCAAACGAGTGATCAGCCGTCCCGAGTGAAGGCGACCTGTATTGTTCTGGTAGAACAACTCACACTCCTCGTCCAAGGGGTTCACTCGCTTCACGGTAGGGGGCTCTTCCACCTCCCAAAACCGTTGAAGGACATCCGATAAGGTGGAGCTAACAGTTATGTAACTGTCCACTGATGGAGATGGTGGGTTATGCCTAACTGGTCCCATCACTACAAACCCAAGCGATGTAGATAAGGCTACCAGCCCACCCTTCTGTAACTCACTCCTCTTCCCACAATACACGCGGCCTAGAACATCGGCACCGAGCAATAAGTGAATCGGACCGGTTCGGTGGAAGGAAGGGTCAGCCAAGGTCAATCCTGATGTCGCATCAAAGACAGCGCGCGAAACGTGCTGTTGCGGAAGCTGACCAACAACCTTCTCAAAAACAATCGCGGTAGCGCCAATTTTAGGCGCTGAGGAGAAGTGGGGGGAAAAGGAGAACAAAACCTGACCGATCGGATCCGGGATCCGCAGGTCTCCGATTCCCCGTACCGATTCAAGATATGGAGATGTGTTCAAACTCAATTGCCGGACCAGCCAGCTGGAGGCAATGCAACCCTGAGCTCCCGTATCCAAAAGGGCGCGAACTAAAACAAAGGTGCCCCTCGGGCCCCACACCTGTACGGAGGCTGTTGGTAACAACACCTGCTCCTGTGGGGGGGTTGCAGCCGACAGTTGGTTTAATGAAAATCCTCCCGCATTCCCCGCAACGGGGGGGAAGGGGGGTCCAAAGAAAAATGCGTGCGCGGCGGCGGAGTAGGGCGCTCAAGGCGCTCGAGCGGGTTCCAATCCGGCACGTACTGGCCCCGATCAAAGCGGCATCGGGGGGCCGGGCGGTGCCCATGATGGGCGAAAGTTGGGGGAGCCCGTGATAAACGGGGTCTCTCCATCAGAGGGGGAGAGAAGCGGCTCCCTAATTACCGCGGCCCAATCCCGCGGTGGCGCCTCAGAAGCGGCGCGTCGATCCCCCCCGCCCGTAGGGGGGGGTGGAGCGCCCAATCCTCTCACGAGAGGGGGGGCGCCTGTCCAATCTCCGCGGAGGGGTGGCACGCCCCTCCGATCTCCTCGGAGATGTGGGTGACCTATGAGGGCCCCCGCCCGTGTGCGAGTCCCTCTCTCTCACCGCCTCAGGAGTGTCTTTATTATTAAAGCACAAGAGGTGGTGATGGGCCCCTCCACAACAGTGGCAATCTCGTGGGTGGGGGCAAGCCGATGCCATATGAGCCCCCAGGCAGCGGTAGCACCAATTCCGCTGCTTGGCCATATTCCTACGCCCCTCGGTGCGTAGGCCAACAAATTTGGGACAGGCCGGCAAACGATGGCCATCCCGCTTGCAACACTTGCAAGGCATCGGCCTCTCCCCGGGTGGAGAGTTCTGCCGCACTGCAGTATACTGCTTGTACGGGCGGCGCTCTCTCCGTGGCGCTGCCCGGATCGCCTCATAGCGGCCTGTACTCGGTCCCGGTGTAGGAGCCAGATCCAAGTGGTCGGTCATCCGACACTCATCCTCCAAAAATTTGAGGAGATCCGAGAAGGGGGGGAGGTACGAGGCACTATTGCCCCCGTATCTTTGTTCAAAGCGCCCCTTCATCTCCATGGGAAGCTTATTGAGGATGAGGTGGAGCAATATGAAGGACCACTGGTCCACCGGTAGGTCAAGTCGTTTGAGCGCATTAATAGCGCTTAGCAGCGGGTTCAAAATCTCCTTCCTCAATGAGGAGACCCGCGATACTCGTGGCAGCCCTAAAATGGCAGCCACATGTGTGTCCGCTAGCAAGCGAACATTCTGATACCGGGCGGTCAACAACGCCCTTGCAATCTCATAACTGGCATCGTTGAC
Organism: Schoenobius gigantellus; assembly: GCA_963935595.1. Classification (NCBI taxonomy): domain Eukaryota; kingdom Metazoa; phylum Arthropoda; class Insecta; order Lepidoptera; family Crambidae; genus Schoenobius; species Schoenobius gigantellus. Next base: position 13,351,276 of record OZ012559.1, on the reverse strand, counting down.
AGGTAGATGCTGGACAAGCACACCAGCCTCTCCACGTAAGGCAGAGAGCAGATAGGCCAATTTCTGGCTAGGGAACAGGTCGTTCCTCGAGTGAACCAGGCTATCAAAGAGGTTAATGAACCCCATCCAAGAAGCCAGGTTCCCATCAAAGGTTGGGATGTCTAAAGTGGGCAGTCTGCCCAGCAAGCCGGCCGGGGTAGGCTTGACCTCCCCGGGCGTGCACGACTCACCCCTCCGGGCGGATAGGATTGCCTGAGCCTTGTTTATAATCACATCCGCCTGTTCAAAACACTGATCATAATCGGCATTAAATTGGTCGACTGCCCGCAACTCAGCGGCACCCTCGGCTGGGTGGTCGAGCAGATATTGTTGATGAGCAACGAAAAGCTGCTCCAATTCCTTCAAGCGAGCAGGTACTCCCTCATGCCGAATTAACAAGGCCTGTTCTCGGTCTGGTCAGTCTACCAAAGCGACGGCACTAGCAAACCATCTCAAAATTTTTTGTGCACCCGCGCGGGCACCACTAAGCGGGCTGACTGGCGGGACCATTTTGCACCAAAATTAATATACACTATAATAATACACGGACAAACAGACCGACAACCGCAGACAACAAAACAGATCGGGAGGAACTTCAAAGGCAGAACAAAATATATAAACAAACCAAAATCAAGTGTAAATGCTAGAACTTAACTAGAACAACAAAGGCATTTAACAACAGAATTTTTCAAACAAATTAAAATCAAGTATTAAGTCAATAACTTAACAAACATAATATTCAAAGGCAAACAAAACAAAATCAAATGTAAATGCTAAAACTTAACACAGCAATATAGTGTATTACAACAACAGCAAAGTCATTTAGCAGCAAAATTTTTTTAAACAAATCAAATTCAAGTATAAGTTTACAACTTAACAAACAAAATATTCAAGGGCAAAACAAAGATATGAAAAAACAAACCAAAATCAAATATAGGTAAATGCTAGAACTTAACTAGAACAACAAAAGACATTTAACCCCAATTTTTCATATACAATGACAATTAGTTAAGGAGATCGGTCCACAAATGAGATTGTAGTCGGTTTAAAATCAGCAATCAAAACCAATTAATATGTATTGCCTGTTTGGACAACCAACAAGATTACAATATTAATTGTACAATACTAATCAAATACTCAAATCTAAGAACCACGCTCTGCTACCAAAAGATGGTGGTGCCCAAAGTAGACTCCACCACGTCGGCGTTTCACCGAATAAGGATTTTTAGGTTGATTGCTGATGCCGCCACTACAATCAAAGAATTTCACTACTTACTTGGATCCGTTCGGTCTCCGTATGTAGCCGGTGGACTTCCTGAGCTAGCTCGAAGGAAGTCGCGGCTCCTGAAGTTCTGCTGTCTGACCGAACCGAATGGTACACTTGCCTATTAGGCCACCAATACCCGAACTCATTAACGAACACAAAAGCTTGATACACTATTCCCCGACACTAAAGCTTTGCGGAACCTCGCACCAACAATCACTTGGTGCGCCGCGCAATACTATACTATTTGTTGGATAATTTATTGCGGCCCGGACATAACCTCTAACAATGTCATTCCGTTTCGACTCGACTCAACTGACATGTTACATGCGGCCGGCCGCCAAAAGGCTCTCACTGCACAGACTATAATGCAGTGTTGCCACTCGCTCTTCCTCGAGCGTAAACAATCTGGGTGCAAGACCAGCCACCAATAAATATATCATCCCGAACCCTATTCGGAACTAGTCCTATCAGTAGATTGTAACACATGAATAGTATTATATAGTTAGTATAATAATACACGTACGAAAATAATAATACATAGATTATAATAATAATAATACACTTTATTGCAAATAATTATTATTTTATTAATATTAGATTATCTTTATATAGGCAACTATAAAATTGTTAATGCGCAACTCACCCTAGATTAAGTGAAGAGTACTTAGTAGTAAGCGTTTTATAGATCACATAATATTGTACCCAAGAATTCAGAAGGCACGGACCACGAGTCTGTGGAGTTTTAAATAAACTAAAAAAAAAAAAAAAAAGTTCGAGATGGTCTCAACCACTAGACCCCGAAGGGGATAGACGTCGTATGTATAGCTTCAGTCTTCTATAAGGTGGAGGTGCACACGACAATACATCATACCACATGTTGACTTCTCTCTTTGTAGCTTGTGTCATGGTTATCTAAAATTACATATATATAAGTAATTGTTATTAAATCGTGACTACTGATCGCTAAAGCTTAATTAAATATATACCAAATTCATTACATAGTTCTTAATGTGAGGTTTTCCAATAATATAAATTAATACTACTATAAATGTTACATAAATAGGAAATAATTGAAATGTGTATTTTGTGTTGCAAAACACGTTAAGGCATTGAGGTAGGTAATACAAAAATATTGTTAGTTTAGTAGTGATCAAAGCAACTGACAGGAGCTAGAGGAGAGACTCTCGCATTGATTGCGGCAGCCGAAGTGGTGATAAAGGCCAGTACGGAGCGTGACGGAGTTTAATTTTAATACTCTCAATAGCGGGGATTCGCAAATGTTAATTTTGAAGTGTTGCTCACCTTACATTCACTGCTCAATCCCACATACATGACTGTATGTGTCCTACATAACTGTATGTGTCCTACATACAGTCATGTATGTAGGATTGAGCAGTAAATGTACGGTCATACAGTTAGTCATACAGTCCTGTTCATTAGAGCTACGAAATCTGTGCCCTAACTCTATTAAACAGTGTGACATGTTACACGGTTTTCTTCATAAGACCCATCATTACTTATGTATTCTATGATGTGACGCAATTCACAGCGGTTGCGTGTGTAGTCAATTTGTCCTTTATTGTAATGCAATTAAGTCGGAAAAAGGTATTCCCTTGTTACAGGAAAGATTTTTTCCTTAATTAGGTTAAGTAGTTTGCTCTTCCGTTCAACCCGAGTAATTCAGTAACGCGGCGGCGACCGAGTGAAACTCGACGCCATATCGGTACAGGATCGGATTTAGGGCAGACTTCTGCATAGTTTGTGGATTTTCTCATGGCTGCACTTTTATTATTAATTTTGTTAAGACCTAGTAATATTGCATTACTCTGTAATATTGCACAACGTAACTATTATGATATACATCTATTTCAAAAACCATAAACAAACATTATGTAAATAATAACACGTCGGAAAGTGTTCTCAGTACTTATATTCAATGGCAGAATAATATTACTATTTTGAAATGAAACCGAAATTTCTTAGTAAAAGGTAATTGAGGAGTGTTGAGCGAAGTATTAAAGATGTGTTTATTTACGAAGCTCATTTTGTAGTAAAGTAGGTTATTTATATTAGATTTATCATTTATATACCTATTCCATGGGGTGCATGAAATTATAAAAGAATATTCAATATTATAGAACCAATAATTTAATTGTAAAACTATTTAAAAGCGAATTGCGTCATTATCTAAAATATTTAAGGAATTCATAGATTAGCAAATATTACTATGTTTACCTACTTTAAGCGCAAGGCAAATTACAAAAAAGCAATAAGCTAGGTTCAATATCGTGAAGTAAATCGAAAACTTGCCGATGTTTGCGTCTTTCACCGTCTTTTGGCATGATGATGGTGATAAGTCTTTCGTTGGTCTATTTATACTCAGTCCAATTATTCTTGTCTCTTCCATACCGTTCCTCGTCTCATTCATTCATTACTCTTCCGTTCCGTTTCACACACAATCCCACAGTTATATCATCATCAGTTAAGCGATTAAGATTAGATAGTGGTAGTGATAGTTACGTCCGGCCCTGTCGAAAGATGTAACGCTCTTGCCCTTGCTCCGGCACAGTACCTTAAGGCAGCCGAGTCTCTTTACCGAGTGAAATTAACGACATCCCCTCTTATTAACCCTTCCTTGCTCTATTTCGGGAACTACCTCCGCAGCGGTACAACAGGCCCGCTTTAGTAATTTCCCTGATTTTACAGCCGAATCACCGAACTGGTTCGGAAGATTAGGGCGATTGTCGTTAGATTGGCGAACCGTTTTGATATGTTAATCGGGCATATTGATTAAGTGGTCCATCGGACAATGTGATGGTAAAATATTGGACAACTATATCTCCGCTGATTTTATTAAAACACTATCTTCACCTTGCTAGCCTACAAGACTGTCTTTCACGCATTCCCATTTGTATCTCAAAAGTATTTTGTATACCTACTATTGATGTGTATTTTGAAGTTTGTACTGCAAGATTTAAATGGGAAGGCATGCACAGATAAGTATGATGTACTCGTATATAACTACACCTACTCCGGTACCATGATCGTTTAAAACAGTATTAAAAGCATACTGAGAGCGAGATGGTGCTAAACGCTTCAATAGCAGCCTCTGTTTCAATGTTGTTTTAACTTTTAAGGTAGTTCTAAGCGAGCGTCGTCGGTGGCGCTGTGGCCACGGCACTGGACTGTGCCCCGAGTAGAATCGGAAGGTCCGCGGTCGATCCTGCCATGTACCAATGTGTTTTTCGTTTTACGAAATTCATATGTACATTTATCTGACGCTCCTACGGTGAAGGAAAACATCGTGAGGAAACCTGCATACACCTGCGAAGTAATTCAAAGTTGTATGTGAAGTCAACCAATCCGCACTGGGCGGTTAGACTAAGGCCTAATCGCCCTAACATAACTTGTTAGGGTAGGCTCGTGCCCCTCGGTGGGGACGTATATGAGCTGTGATGATGAAGCGATCGTGGTAAAGCTCCTGGACTCTACAGCCGCAGAGTGTCTAATCGATAGAACTTTCGATAGAATATTGCGAAGCTCCTGACCGTCATCTCACCTGATAGTAGGTGATGACAAGGCCGAAGGTTGAAGCTTCACCTGTACTCCTCAACAGCCGAGGAACTGGCTATCTAACGGCTATCCCTTAATTGTCGGAACACAACAATGCTATTAACATTGTTATTATGGCGACTATATTACTGAAAACGGTGATAGCTAGCCCGGGCTCAGAAGCTTTACTACTAACCAAACCGAGCAGAAAATCTGCTGCACCCATGAGGATTCCGATCCGGACCAGGTCATCGCTCGGTGGTCTCAATTACAAAGCCGCGGAGGCCGTTCATCACCACAGCTCATATACGTCCCCACCGAGGGGCTCGAGCCTACCCTAAGTCAGGATGTTTAGGCCTTAGTCAACCATGCTGGCCCAGCGCGGATTGGTCGACTTCACATACACCTTTGAATTTCTTCGCATATGTATGCAGGTTGCCTCACGATGTTTTTCTTCACCGTAGGAGCGTCGAATAAATGTACAATGAAATTCGAAAAACAAAATACACATTGGTGCATGGCAAGATCGAACCCCGGACCTCCCGATTAGAAGGCCAGTACCGAGTCCATAGCGCCATCGACGCTCGGAGGCGGTAAAAAAAATGTTAACTATATTTGGCGTGCACAAATGTCCATTTACAATGTGTGAAGCTTTAATATTGTAGATGTGAATGTTTCTATCTAAATGTGTGAATGTTTTTTTTACTAACAAGCATGGTCCAGCCCTCAAAAAAGGTTGTGGTCACAGCCACTCGAAAATAGAAGTTTACAAAACCATTGCCCTGATCAAGAGTCATTATTTTTTTGTATTGGATAAAGTGTCATCAGCCTATCGTTCCCAAAAGACCTTAAAAGTGTGACGTCACAAGTATATATTTTTTCCTGTGGGTTGAGTGATTTGCGAATGCAAGGGAGCTCAAATGCTATTTGATACATTCTTGCTCCATCTCCCAGAGTGTAAAATTGGAAAGTGAGGTGATGGCAAGGGTGCGCTGGGTGTTATGATGAAAAGAAGTGTTGTTAGGAAGGATGGAAGAAAGAAAGGAAGCAAAAAGGATGGAGAGATGGCTTGTGATGAACGTCACAAGTATATTAGGGTTGTGTGCATGCCCATCGTGTCCATAACGGTGGATCCGCGCTTGATGATTAAAGTCGAATGGATTTACACATTTGGCATACAATTAGATCGTAACAGGGAATACAAAAATTGGAAATTTTTGAAGCCCAACAAATAATCAAATCCGAGAGCGAATAATAAAAGTTGCGGACAGAAGGCTGCATAATTCGATTAAGGAGTTAAAAAAGGAAATTCGCTCAATTACACCGCGCTCCGCGAAATCGAAACATTTGATTCAGTTTTGTTTTTCGCTTGTCTATTCTCGCGTAATTCAATTCAGGTGGATCGAACGGACCGGACGCCTCGTTCGTCGGGTCGGGTGGGGAAAAATGCAAAATTTAATTAACAAAGTTATCTGCCGGCTAAAACACAAGTTTTCGAAGAAAAACGAGCGAGCTGACGCATTAATTTGATTCTGTTGAATTAGAACTGCTTGAGAACGTGTGAAGCTGGCGTGCCGCGAATGTTGAGTAGCGAGTAGGAGTTATTTCATTACCTACGGTCTGTTTTCGCTGAGGCTTTTCGGTTCTGTATTCTGTATGTGCCCTATTTGATAAAGATTTGGCTGTTGTACAATGCCTATTTCTTTGCTTACTTTTGTCCGTGGTTTTGTGGGTCTATACTGGAATAAAATTTACTCAAAGTTTTGAATCAGGATTTAAACATATCGTTTTTCTATTTGGCGTTAACATTACCTGAATAGCTCAAGAAAATACATAAAGACAGGTTGGATGTGCCTATAAGGTTTTGTCTCGATTTGTCTCAATTTTCCTGGAATCTCATTCCCAGATCCTGATTTTCGTAACAATTGGAAGGTGTTCCCTCTCGGGTGTCTATGAGAATACAGTTTTTTTTTGGTATCGATTTTCATTTTAGTGAAAACTATTCCACGATTTTTAATATATATTTTTATGAGGTAACAGCAGTTTGTTCAGACAAGCAAACTGAACAACTTTCACTATGGGACCAACTTCGAAATAGCAAAAAAAAAACAGCTGTTCCATACAAATGTTCAACATTCACTGAACCTAAATGTATGAAACAGCTGACTTTTTTTTGCGATTTCGAAGTTGGTCCCATAGTGAAAGTTGTTCAGTTTGCTTGTCTGAACAAGCACACAAAATTTTTGTCATAACTTAAAAATAGCGGTGTATAAGAAATAGAAAAGGACCAAGAATCGAACCCTGCGGAACTCCCATTTTAACTGCAGAACCTTGAGACCTTTTTCCATTGATGTCTACTTTCTGAATCCTCCCACTCACTAATGTTTCATAACCATAATATGACTGTTGTCTCATGACCCATATTTATGGGTGATGGGTATTTTAAATATTGAGTGATATCACTAACAACATCGTGTTTTTCTTGTCAAGCCCTCACATTTGATACCCATATGAGGTTTGAAACGAAATTAAATCCGCAATTTTTGAGAGGCGGTCATATTGAATTTAACTCATTGTTCGCTAGGTTCGTAGTGGTCTACTCTTCTAGGTCATTCATTTGATACCCATATTTCTGGGGCTGGAAAGGAAATGATATCCGCCATTTTTGAAACAAAATGTGAAATGCCAATTCATAAATAAGGCTCAGAGCTCTCATGGTACTAGTATCATTCCATATACGTCATTAAACAATATATTTCGATGTGTTACTACAAACAAACCAAAAAATAAATTGATTTTATATGAAAAAAATTAGGGTTTTCGACCCAATAGTTCGGTCGGCCCTAAAAAATCCAAAATTAGCTAAACTAAAAATGCATGCCATATCGTCTATATGAAAGATAAGAAATGTTCTTTATTTCATAACATTAACTATTTATTTCATAATGTAGATAACGTTTACTAGTGTGAACAGTTTCATGTTAACCATATAATAACTATAAATTTCAAGAACTACCAGCCGTGGCAAAAAGGTTTGCCAATCTAACTAGCGTGGTATATTATAATATTTAGCAAATATCGATAATTTATTAGATCATCCAATAGTAGGGATATGTCACCCAATGTGTTATCTAACTCTTTGTAAGTTTCGGTTCCCTTTCCAGATTGAAACCTAATGGGATTTCAATGTACAGTACAGAGACTCGATTAATTTTGCCTCAGTGAAATATTTGTAAGTACAGAAGTTAATAATGAATATCAAATACATTAAAAATAATTTAGCCTTAGTCTGTTCCACAAACAAACTACATAATCGCCACGCGAAAATGTAATAGTAATAAAATCCTGAAATCAATCATTTACCATTATAGGTACCTATTTGTACTTTGGAATGTCCCATGGACAGAGTACATAATCGCCACGCGAAAATGTAGAATTAACAATTCCTTAGGACTGTCCCACGGACAGAGTACATAATCGCCACGCGATAATGTAGAATTAAACAGCTAAACAGTAGTCCTTATTTCATGGCAATAAAAATTTATAATAAAATTCCCTCAGAATTAAAGAAAGAATCCAATTATGTCACATTTAGGAAAAAATTAAAAGAATTTTTAATCGAAAAATGTTATTATACTTTAAATGAATTTTTCGCATAATCACAGTTTTATATAAATGAATTTTTCGCATAATCACAGTTTTATTTAATTTTTTTATTTTTCGCATAATCACAGTTTTATATAAATGTTTTGTTGTGATAATGTGCTGATTTTATATTCATCGCATTTTGTTCCATCCATTACGATAAGCTATTATTGCGGTGCCTGTAAAAGGCGACCAAGTCCCTAAGGACGTACCTAGCTTTAACATCAATTTATACACTTGGTTGGCAATAAAGAAATTGAAATTGAAATTGAAATTAACAATTCCTTAAAATCATTCATATGCCTGGACATATATTTGTCCTTTAACTTGTCCCACAGATAGAGTACCTACATCCTCGCCACGCGAAAATGTAGAATTAACGATTCCCTAAAAAAAATTTGCATTAATGTGCTTTGAAAGATATATGTCCTTCAGCCTGTCCCACGGACAGAGTACATAATCGCCACGCGAAAATGTAAAATAGTGATTTACTGAAAATGTTTATTCGCCTTTAGAATACTATAAACAGTTAATCCTGCCCTATATGCATGATAATTTGAAGCATATTGTTTGGAGGGTGATGAATAAATAGAATATTAATATGAAAGATGAATAATTAAATTAACTTTCCTCCATTGTTTGCTTTAGTCATCTACTAATGGATTGAGTAGTAGTATTTTAAAAGTCTAAAATAAATTTATCAAATGTTTATTTCTATGGTCCTTTATTATTTGTTACTTCTAAAGCAATAACAAAGTTCTCACAAGTAAAATATCTGGAATAATCTTTAAATAGAGAAGAGACAACTTGCTTAAGTGTCGCTGTCATAGAACTTTTAATAACTCTTAAATTAGCCATCTTAATTTGAGAAAACTATAATTAATACATAACTAATTATGTATAGGATTTGTGACTTTTTGGGCAGTGGTTTTGCTAATAATAGCAGTTTTTAATGTCAGTTTTCTTGAGTCTAGGTTATTTCAATGTCAGGTTTCTAGATGACCCATGCTTAAGGTAATATAAAACTATGGCAGGATTGCATATGCCATATTTCATTATGCTAACATACATTGGCTTTGCCAGACATAGTCTTTTAACTCGTTTTATCCATTTTTTAATTTTATCATCTGACCTTATTCTATTGCCTATAGTTAGATAATTGGTGTAAAAGCTGAACAGTGAAAATGCAATGATTGATGCGATGCTTCTGCTTTAAAAATAAACATAAGATTTGAAAAAAGAAACTTTTGGTATTAAAACATTGGATAGATCTGAATGAAACATTATTTCTTTGTAGTAAGCCTGAGTGGTAATGGTCTAAAAAGGAAATACTTAGATTCCTTAAGCTCTGTCAGTTATAACTCTGCAAAAATTTCAAAATCAAAGAAAAGGATTTTCTTCTTCTTTTATAACAATATTAATCCTATGGTAAAAGTATCAACATTTGAAACATAAGACTATGCCATGATTACATGTATATTATAAAATATAATTTATTTATCATATAATCATATATATATTTTTTATTTTTTTGAAATGTGTTACAAATGAATCAATGCATCACAAATCTTAGAAGTACATTATGTCCTGCGACAGTTTCCAACTTACATCTGCATTGAGACTACAAGATTTAAAATCAGCTTAATAATATTTTGAAATTTTATATATTAAGCAAAAAATCAGATGCTGCTAGTTTCACACCACCGCCAAATGTTTAGCAAGATCATTTGGATTGATATCAAACTGAGCTTTTTCTGTGAATGTATTGAAAGTGTGGTGTTATCTATTTCTAGTAAAATATCACATCTACTTGAGAGGTCAGAAAAACATCTTAATGCATAATTATGTATCTAACAGTTCTAAGAAATTGATACTGTCTTGCTTTTACCATTTAATTACTGTCAGTTGATAATACACCTGAGAAAATATCTAAAGAAAATGTTTAGGAAGTACTCCATATCGCAGAACCATTTTACAATACTTTTCATATACATAAGCATGTTGTAATTGCCCCCCAAACGTCCAAAGTCATAAACTTATATCTATCTGAGCTCTTAGTGTAAACAATTAAACTGCCATTCCTAATGAAATATTGAGCAAAATTACAAACCAAATTTATTTATAAGTGATGATGACTAATAGTGTGATACATTTCCTTTCTATTGCACTTAATCTTTAAGGTCATATCGAAGGAATATATTTTAAAACCTAAAAATTATTTTACATTGAATAAAATTAGTAAAATCTTATTTTTAAAAAAATAAATAAATAAAGCCTAGCTATTGTAAACCGGTATAAGTTATAGTTTAAAATTATAATAACTAACATTTCTTGTTGATTTATCAATATTTTAATCAAGTCGTCAAACATTTATTAATTTTAATTATTATTATGTTCTTTATTCAGCTTTTTTCTTAAATATATATATATATTTTTTACAATATAAAAATACACATTTTTTTTTATAAAAATACCTGAAATTGAATTGAGACAAATGGTAAAGGTATGTATCTACTGTATTTAACCCGCATGGTAAAAGCAATTGTATTCATACAATGATTCAAACATAAAAACTAACAATTTTCTTCGTTATGAATAATTTGGATGTAAATAGTGCATGCATTAATTTAATCAAATCTATAACATGAAATCTTCATTTGAAAGTGTAGATTTTCAATAAACTTATTATCAACTTATTTTAAGGAATCATTATTTTATTTTAAAATAAATCATATATGGAACCATCCTTTTAGGAATAGTAAAACTCTAGATATCTTTGCATGGGGCCAAGCATTTCTGCTACCTATGCAGTTGTTAATTTGTTTGTATAATTATCCATTTCACAATATTTATTATTGTCTAGTGGATAATAAAGTTGATTCAAAATAGTAACAAAATGTATTACATAGTCTCTTATCCACTTTTAAAATTAATTGACCTCGGTTATTTATTCCCACGATGGGTAAAAATATGGGGTCTATGGATAATTGGTTCGAGACTGGCTGCTGAAAACAGAGCATGTTCATTCGTGACCTGAATGATAGTTGAGGTTGGCCCTCTCTCTGAGCCTCTCCGAGGAGGATATTGTTAGAAATTATTGCAGCGCACAGGCTGCTTATTGCAACACACAGGCTGCTGGTAGGTTTTCAAACTAGAAGCAAATTTTTGAGGTTTTTATACATGGCTTATATTTTAGAATGTTTATCATTCTTTTTATGACTGTAAATAATTTTAGACTTTTATTGGAGTACAAATATTCATCTCTCTTATTGCTTTTAATAGCTTCTATTAGGTCTTTTATAAAAGCATAGTCATGTTTCCTTCTGATCCTGTATACATTGTAAACTTATTGCATTGTAATCTAAAGACGTCACTCAGATATTTTAAGAAGATTGTTTGGAAATTGAAGTCAATACTTGTGATATTACAGCTATTGCAAAGCTCATTTCCTTTGACTTTATTTTTCGAGTAATTTATCTCAAGTTTTAGAAGGATATTAGGAATTTCCATGTTATGTTATGGACCATCTAACAGTTTGCAGTTTTCAAGAAACTTTATCTACATAGGCAACCTCAATTAAAATATTTTTCAATGCAATTCTTTGTAAACTTGGTCATAAATATAAACTACTCGTATATACCATAATTTCCTATAAAGGTATTTGTGCTTTAGCCTATATCCAATGAATAGAGTTCATAATCGAGTAGGTACCTAGATACATCATCTAATTCATTTGCCTTGATAGGTAACGCTTTCCCACGGAAAGCAGGCAGTTTTAAAAAATATATTTCTTATTATAAAATTTTATCTAAATTAATTGTATCTAGGTCCTCTTGCCAAGCTAAATCAAAATTACGACGCATCTTCAAAACAGGTAGGTACTTACTGTTTCGACATCTTGGGTTATTTTCTTTATGTTAAGATAACCATTTTACTTTCGAACAACTTTTGACATCTTTTCTCCATTTTTATCACTGCGTATCTGGATTTTAGTTTTATTTAGATAATCACTTTGAAAAACATCAACATGTAAAATATGTGTCAGCTGCGTAGAGCGCGAAAAAACGAATGAGCTATGGTGACGGTGGAGTTGCCAGGTGTATTTTTCTTTTATATTTTTAATGGTGTCTTTAAAATTCGCGTATTTAGTAGCGGGAAGAGGCGTTACTACAATAGTTATACCTTGGACTAATTATGAATATAATAAGTTTATTGAAAATCTACACTTTCAAATGAAGATTTCATGTTATAGATTTGATTAAATTAATGCATGCACTATTTACATCCAAATTATTCATAACGAAGAAAATTGTTAGTTTTTATGTTTGAATCATTGTATGAATACAATTGCTTTTACCATGCGGGTTAAATACAGTAGATACATACCTTAACCATTTGTCTCAATTCAATTTCAGGTATTTTTATAAAAAAAATGTGTATTTTTATATTGTAAAAAAAATATATATATTTAAGAAAAAAGCTGAATAAAGAACATAATAATAATTAAAATTAATAAATGTTTGACGACTTGATTAAAATATTGATAAATCAATAAGAAATGTTAGTTATTATAATTTTAAACTATAACTTATACCGGTTTACAATAGCTAGGCTTTATTTATTAATTTTTTTAAAAATAAGATTTTACTAATTTTATTCAATGTAAAATAATTTTTAGGTTTTAAAATATATTCCTTCGATATGACCTTAAAGATTAAGTGCAATAGAAAGGAAATGTATCACACTATTAGTCATCATCACTTATAAATAAATTTGGTTTGTAATTTTGCTCAATATTTCATTAGGAATGGCAGTTTAATTGTTTACACTAAGAGCTCAGATAGATATAAGTTTATGACTTTGAACGTTTGGGGGGCAATTACAACATGCTTATGTATATGAAAAGTATTGTAAAATGGTTCTGCGATATGGAGTACTTCCTAAACATTTTCTTTAGATATTTTCTCAGGTGTATTATCAACTGACAGTAATTAAATGGTAAAAGCAAGACAGTATCAATTTCTTAGAACTGTTAGATACATAATTATGCATTAAGATGTTTTTCTGACCTCTCAAGTAGATGTGATATTTTACTAGAAATAGATAACACCACACTTTCAATACATTCACAGAAAAAGCTCAGTTTGATATCAATCCAAATGATCTTGCTAAACATTTGGCGGTGGTGTGAAACTAGCAGCATCTGATTTTTTGCTTAATATATAAAATTTCAAAATATTATTAAGCTGATTTTAAATCTTGTAGTCTCAATGCAGATGTAAGTTGGAAACTGTCGCAGGACATAATGTACTTCTAAGATTTGTGATGCATTGATTCATTTGTAACACATTTCAAAAAAATAAAAAATATATATATGATTATATGATAAATAAATTATATTTTATAATATACATGTAATCATGGCATCGTCTTATGTTTCAAATGTTGATACTTTTACCATAGGATTAATATTTTTATAAAAGAAGAAGAAACTCCTTTTCTTTGATTTTGAAATTTTTGCAGAGTTATAACTGACAGAGCTTAAGGAATCTAAGTATTTCCTTTTTAGACCATTACCACTCAGGCTTACTGCAAAGAAATAATGTTTCATTCAGATCTATCCCATGTTTTAATACCAAAAGTTTCTTTTTTCAAATCTTATGTTTATTTTTAAAGCATAAGCATCACATCAATCATTGCATTTTCACTGTTCAGCTCTTACACCAATTATCTAACTATAGGCAATAGAATAAGGTCAGATGATAAAATTAAAAAATGGATAAAACGAGTTAAAAGACTATGTCTGGCAAAGCCAATGTATGTCAGCATAATGGAATATGGCATATGCAATCCTGCCATAGTTTTATATTACCTTAAGCATGGGTCATCTAGAAACCTGACATTGAAATAACCTAGACTCAAGAAAACTGACATTAAAAACTGCTATTATTGCCCAAAAAGTCACAAATCCTATACATAATTAGTTATGTATTAATTATAGTTTTCTCAAATTAAGATGGCTATTTTAAGAGATATTAAAAGTTCTATGACAGCGACATTTAAGCAAGTTGTCTCTTCTCTATTTAAAGATTATTCCAGATATTTTACTTGTGAGAACTTTGTTATTGCTTTAGAAGTAACAAATAATAAAGGACCATTGAAATAAACATTTGATAAATTTATTTAAGACTTAAAATACTACTACTCAATCCATTAGTAGATGACTAAAGCAAACAATGGAGGAAAGTTAATCTAATTGTTCATCTTTCATATTAATATTCTATTTATTCATCACCCTCCAAACAATATGTTTCAAATTATCATGCATATAGGGCAGGATTAACTATTTATAATATTCTAAAGGCGAATAAAAATGTCCAGTAAATCACTATTTTACATTTTCGCGTGGCGATTATGTACTCTGTCCGTGGGACAGGCTGAAGGACATATATCTTTCAAAGCACATAAAAATTTTTTTTAGGGAATCGTTAATTCTACATTTTCGCGTGGCGAGGATGTAGGTACTCTGTCCGTGGGACAAGTTAAAGGACAAATATATGTCCAGGCATATGAATGATTTTAAGGAATTGTTAATTCTACATTATCGCGTGGCGATTATGTACTCTGTCCGTGGGACAGTCCTAAGGAATTGTTAATTCTACATTTTCGCGTGGCGATTATGTATTCTGTCCATGGGACATTCCAAAGTACAAATAGGTACCTATAATGGTAAATGATTGATTTCAGGATTTTATTACTATTACATTTTCGCGTGGCGATTATGTAGTTTGTTTGTGGAACAGACTAAGGCTAAATTATTTTTAATGTATTTGATATTCATTATTAACTTCTGTACTTACAAATATTTCACTGAGGCAAAATTAATTGAGTCTCTGTACTGTACATTGAAATCCCATTAGGTTTCAATCTGGAAAGGGAACCGAAACTTACAAAGAGTTAGATAACACATTGGGTGACATATCCCTACTATTGGATGATCTAATAAATTATCGATATTTGCTAAATATTATAATATACCACGCTAGTTAGATTGGCAAACCTTTTTGCCACGGCTGGTAGTTCTTGAAATTTATAGTTATTATATGGTTAACATGAAACTGTTCACACTAGTAAACGTTATCTACATTATGAAATAAATAGTTAATGTTATTGAATACCTATTGATAGTTAGTAAATAGGTACTAATGTTTACCTATTTATCAAAAACTCTAAACATCTACAATTAGTTATACCTTGGACTAATTATGAATATAATGATAGGATTAAACGAACTTACCTAAAGTGAAGTTCAATCCATATTATATGAAGTAATTAGTCCAAGGTATGGAGCATCCCACCCTTCCCATTTGAAGTAATAAATTACTAACCCAATTATATATACCTAATACTCTAAACTAATGAGCTATGGTGACGGTGGAGTTGCCAGGTGTATTTTTCTTTTATATTTTTAATGGTGTCTTTAAAATTCGCGTATTTAGTAGCGGGAGGAGGCGTTACTACAATAGTTATACCTTGGACTAATTACTTCATATAATATGGATTGAACTTCACTTTAGGTAAGTTCGTTAAATAAATAGTTAGTTCGTTAGTTAAATAATACTCGACAAAAACGATAAATTTGACAGATATTCCTAAGGAGTGAAAAGGACAGATGCTTTTGTCGATCGATATATGTCGATCGACAAAAGTTTTACAGGAGCCACAGTCATGTACTATAGGCGAATGTAACCTCTTACCATCAGGTAAGCAGCAGCTGTTAGTCAACTTAGTGGTATAAAAAAACATGTGTGTTAACATAGGTCTAAGAAATTACAATTTTAAAAATAGAATGATGACCCAATCCAATAATAATGTCCACTTTAAGATTGTTTTTAAAATTGATACATTTGAAAAGAATGTTTCTTACATCAGTATTTCGAGTACCTAATCATTTATCGGCATTGATGAGGGATGAATAAAGAAAGAAACAATATTTCTGAGCCGATTCCGATAAGTATTGACGTCAAACTCTTCAATCAAAACACGAGCTTTAACAGAATGTCTTTGGAGCAGCTATAATACATAAAAATTGTATTAGTAGGAACAGATGCAAAGATAAGAGTATTTAAGAATTGAAATCCCAAAACAATCTAAGTAAAATATCTTCCCTATTGTGTTCTTGGTTGTAGACCTGACTATCCTCTAATGTCCTGCAATTCGATTTGAAAATATATAGTGATATTTTTTTACATCTCATTCATTATTGTTAGAATTTCATAATGATTGGTTAAGAAGAAAATAATACGCTAACCTGGTTTAATTATTCTACGTTTGCTCTTAATTTAATGTAAGTATGTCAATTCTTATAAGAAATGAGACATACTTAATATTAATAAACTAAAATCAGGCTTATTTAGCGGTTATAGGTGAAGTCGTAAGTATTGGGACAATGGAATTTATTGATTTTAAACCGTTGTCAACAAAATTAATTAACCTCGGCCAATGAAGACAACAACGCTAATTTCCACATCAGTCTATTAATTTTTCAACTGCGCCGATACTAGAAAATTATATGAATAAAAATTGTTGTGTGAGGATGCTCTGAAGCGTATAATAATAGAATGGTCGATAACTTCAGCGATTACTAGGCCGCCATAGATATAAATTGAAATAGATGCCGCAAGGTCATGATCATGAATACTGTATGCTATCAATGCAATTGTAAAAATGGAGATGGATAGGCTACACACTTCGAAGACGGATAACGAACAAGGCTAGCATAGCATTCTAGTGGCGGTCACCCACGGCATAGACCAAGTAGATTGGTCTATGCCCACGGTCACCGGACGGAAAGCTAAGCTCGCGCAGACGTCATGCACCAATGTCGCGTCAGAATGTAAACAGCGAGCTAAGAGCCGCTGAACTGAGCTGGAGTAAGGCCGAGAAAGTCGCAGTGGACAGAAAGAAGTAGTTTTTCAATAGTTCTTGCAACATTCAATAGTTACATTATCCAAAAGTAACAAAGGTGTTTATTTTAAGTTTTCTATAGGATCGAAACCTACCCGAGTAAAATCACAAGGAACAGCCAGTCTTATAGATATAACCAAATCACACCGAACCATAGTCTTGAATCAGACTGATTGCTGTCCTAAAACTAACCAACTGAGTCTATCATTTCAGCCCGGAGATGCCTACTGTTGGATATAGGTGTCCCCCAATTGGTTCCAACCTGCTGGCGTCATTCTAACATGGATAAAATAAAAGTTATGTCGAATTCTTATATGTAGTACCTAGTCCTGTGGAGGTCGGAGGCCCTACACTTGTAGTAGTTATTGACTAAATTATTCAATTCGGTAAGTCTTATCCAGAAGAGGTCACTTGACGAATCCAATTCGGCTGAGCAGCGTTCGGGAAGTCAACAAATTCTCGGCCCATCAACCGCAGCGCCTCAAGACAAAAGTATGTAATTCGTTAATTTTGAGATACTGCACACCTAAGGGGATAATTTGGACAGTCTGAAAATGAAACATTCATGCAAAAAACACAGCAATAGTTGTATACAAATTATTGCAAGCAGTTAATAAATGAAACTGATAATCCAATTTTTACATATTATTGTATTTTGTATTTTCAATAATAATCATGACATAACCTTGACAACCACAATCTTCTCCCCACAATGACAACACAATGACAAAGTAAGAAAAGAGTTCAGCACATTCTCCTCCTCGGTATCATCAGGTAGGAGCTGACTCTGTTAATTTCTTGGTTAAAAGAATCAACTTCGTGGCCGGCCGGCGGAGAGTACCTCCACGAGTCAGAACGTCAACCATCCGCACACGACCATCACTGCCTTCAAGTACAGCAGACACGCGACCTCTGGGCTATGTGTTTCTCGGGACAGCTCCACTATCGGAAGGCTATTTTCGTCTATCCTGTAGGGTTGGCAAATATTCCCGTAACCACCTTGTCCAAAAGTGGTCAGCCAATCTCTGAGAAATCCTCCACTGTTTTCGAAGCATTAAATCATTATCCGAAAATATCCCTATTTGCGGTAATCCATTATGTAGCGTCCTGCCTGTCGTTCCTATACTATGTATAATAAGTTAGATTTTAAGTTAGTTTGTAAGATTTGTTTTCGGCCTTTAACTCTGTACATATTAAGAAAATAAGCTTTTTCTTATTAGCATGCTCTATATATTTTAATTACTCTTTATTCTATATAGTTTATTTTTCATATTTATTATTTTCATATTTGTATCTATTTTCATAGTTTTCTTAATATATTATTTTTTATGTATGCGGACTACTCAAGTTCCATCACCCAAAAATGCACTGACTGTCATTTATTTTTCACTTTACGGTTTACTATCCTCTCATCCCAAAATGATCAATAGAAAGAGCAAGCTTATTTTCTTCTTCTAAATTCTAGTACTTGTTTTGTTTTATTCATTTGTTTTAGCTGTAATATAAAATTAGTATGTACGCTGAATCGAGAGTTCAGTCGTCGAGTTAGCTCGTACACTACGCACTGTAGTGCAGGCCGTTCCCGGGCCATTGGCATTGGCCCGGGACTCAAGAAGGCTCCGCGTAAATCTTTCTCTAAACTAAATCTACCTGCTGCTGCCTAAACGCTTTGCCGAAGCTTCGGACGCCGTGGAAGAAGCTACCCTTCTATCGCCGTTTTACTTCGGTCCTGCGGAAGAAGCCACTGCCGATTTGCCTCTACGGGTTTCTTCTGATTATCGTCTCAGAGTGCTGAAGAGCATCACAACTGCGGGCCTGGTGTGACTGGGTTGTCGCCGTGCACTGAAACGACGCTGCTGTTACCATCTTCAGCTGTGTTCCTGTTTTCCCGCCATAGTTTCACGTTCCCCCTAAGTCCGTACCGATCCTACCACCGGTGGTCACGTCGCGAGTGAATTCCCTTTTTCCCTGTCCCTCCTATTTACCAGCAACGTCGTGTGTGCATCGAAATACTCTAAAATTTGCTTGTAAATAAATATTAACGTTTTGTACCATAATATTTTTATCTTTTGTAGTATAGTGTTTCCCTATTTCTCTCCCGATTTATCTGCTGCGTTACAGCTTCTCCCTCTCAGAGAAGTTGTAACGTTACAGTTTGGCGCCCAACGTTTTTTTTTTCTCTTTCACTTTATCTTTTTTTTTTTTTATTTAATTTAATATAAAAAAATTATAGTTTTTTTTCCTTGGTGAAATAGGGAGACTAATCCTATATTTTTACATCACTTGCCTCTATCTTACTGATAATCGTATATTTTTAATATGGCTAGAGCAATAAATTTTTCTCTCTTAAACAAGCTCGAATTGGAGTACGAGGTTTCCATTCGAGGTAAAGAGCCAGCGGAAACATTGCTTTTATTGAAATCTCAAATTGCTAGACTGTCAACCGCTTCCTCGCCAGATGATATAGTAGACTCTGTGTTTTCAATTACTGATGACATTGACCAACTGTCAGGGACAATTGATTATATCAGTGCAAAACTTGCACTTATCGAGTCTGGTAGACGGAACCTAATTAGAAAAGTGGAAACATATCTAAACCACGTATTTTTTACATTGGAACGAGTCGATGTGGACTTGTACAAAGATTATAAAGAAACTTATATTCTTCTTTTAGAAAAATTTCATACATTGGAGGGAAAATTTGATTCTTTAATCTCTATTACTACAAATCTAGTTCCGTCTTGTCCCACTTCAAGAGTAGGTTCTCCACTTACAGTTATGTCCAAAGTAGATCAATATCCACCAGGCGTTACTGTGTGTCAACATGATGTACATCATAACAATACTTTATCAATTAAAGAATTAAAGTCTTTTTCTTTTAACGGAAAATCTTGTCCGAGGTCTTTCTTACAAAAAGTTACTGAATTTTGTATTTCTCGTAATATTGATAAGAGTACTTTGAAAAATCATGCTTTTGAGATTTTTGCCGACCACGCACTTCACTGGTTTCGCTTTCAATATACTCGAAATCCGAATTTGTCTTGGGATGAGATAGCGGAATTGTTAGTTACGGATTTCGGTGTGTTCGACTACGATTACAAATTGCTTGAATCCATTCGTAAGCGTACTCAAGGTGCGGATGAGTCAATTATAGTGTATATATCGATAATGTTCGGCATGTTCTCTAGGCTCACGAAAAAATTGTCGGAGCAAGAAGAGCTCAACATTCTTTTACATAACATCAGGCCGTGTTATTCTGTTTTTGTAGGACTTAATAATGTTCAGTCGGTTGATTCTCTTATACAAGCCTGTCAATCATATGAACATCTTCAAGAACGCGATCGGAGTTTTCGTGAACCTAGCGCAGAATCGAATCCATGGGCAATGGAATTTAGTTATAAACCTAGTCCTCATGGTAATATATTAAAGTCTGATAGGCCATCCGTTTCTTATCGACCGTCAGACACTAAAACTTTAGAATCGGTTCCAGTTAAAAATAACATTTCTTTTCCTAAAACTTATACTACACCATCTCCTCATGCTTCTCCAAATAATTTCTCTCGACTTTCAGCTACTAAGAACGATAACTTTACTAAAAATTCTAGTAACGCCAGACATTTCGTAAATTCCAATTCCTCTCAATCGCACTTATTCTGTGTTCGGTGTCGGATTAATGGACACTCACTTAGAACTTGTGATAAGCCTAGGGAGTTGATTTGTTTTAAATGTGGGTTAAAGGGGTATAAAGTTGCCGATTGTCCAAAGTGTAATGAGGGCCCTATTAATTCAAAAAACGAGTAGGTGACTTGGCTAAAGTTTTTCCACAAAATTCTCATTTAAATACTAAAGAGTGGGAAGTTTGGTTAGAAACTGTTAAACAATTCATGAAGTGTTACAAGACCAATTCTATTTTTTGTGAGGAAAATGACTACCAACGTCCTTTTCTTGATATTTCGGTTGGTAATGAAGTTTTCTCTGGTTTATTAGATAGTGGTAGTTCCATTACTGTTTTGGGTAACAATTCTCACAAAAAATTCATAGAGTTAGGTTTTACTTTAGTCAAGTCGTGTATAGATGTTATGGTCGCAAATAAAAATGTTGTTAAGTCTATTGGTTATATGCTTCTTCCAATGTCGTTTAATAATGTAACACATATTATTAAAGCTTTAGTTTTTCCTGATCTCTATCCGTCTCTTATTCTTGGAGTAGATTTTTGGAAGAAATTTGATTTGACTCCTAAGTTATTTTCTCTTAATCTTAATTTAGTTTCTCAATCTGATTGTTCTAATAGTGATTCTCAAATTTTATCGTTTGGGCATCTTTCTGAAGATCAGAAGGCTGTTGCGTGTAATATAATCGAGCGTTTTAAGAATATTTCTTTTGAACATCGTGGTCAACTTGGTCGTACTAATCTAATTTCCCACAGAATAGATACTGGCAATGCTTTGCCTATTCATCAACGTTGTTATAGACTTATCTCCGATGAAACAAAAGGCTCTCGTTAATGAAGTTGACAAGATGTTAGAGTTACAAGTTATTGGAAAATGCGAGAGTCCTTGGCTTTCTCCTGTGCTAATAACACCCAAGAAAAATGGCGAATGGCGGTTTTGTGTTGATAGTCGTAAACTCAATTCTGTTACTAAAAAAGATGCATATAGTCTTCCACTTGTTAATGAAATTCTGGATCAATTGAAGGATGCTAAATACTTATCTAGTATAGATATTGCTAAGGCCTTTTGGGAAATTCCTCTTCATGAAGAGGACAGAGATAAGACCGCATTTTACGTTCCAGGTAGAGGAATGTACCGTTTCACGGTCATGCCCTTCGGTCTCTCCAATGCACCTGCTACTCAGCAGCGGCTTATGGATCAACTGTTTACCCCTGAGTTTGATAATAAAGTATTTTGTTATTTGGATGACATAATTATTATAAGTCATTCATTTGAGGAACATATATCTCTTTTAATGAGAGTCTTTGAAAAGTTATCATTTGCGAAGCTTACAATTAATTTTGAAAAGAGCTTATTTTTTCGTAATTAACTCTTATATTTAGGTTATATTGTAGATAGGAAAGGTCTTCGAGCAGACCCTAACAAAATTCAGGCAGTTTTAGATTTTCCTGTTCCTGCATCTAAGAAAGATGTAAGGAAATTTCTGGGGGCTTGTAGTTGGTTTAGGCGATTTATTCCAAATTTCAGTACTGTAGCAGCTCCACTTAATAAATTAACCTCAAATGGTAAAAATTCTCCTAAGTTTGCCTGGAATCCAGCTGCTGAAGCTTCGTTCCTAAAGTTAAAACAAGCCTTAGTTTCTACTCCGATTCTATCCTGTCCTGATTTCAATCTTCCTTTTTTAGTTCACTGTGATGCATCTAATTTTGGTATTGGTGCTATTTTAACGCAAGTTCAAGATTCTAAAGAAGTTGTTATTGCTTACATGAGTAAATCTTTGACAAAAAATGAGCAAAATTACTCAACAACTGAACGTGAGACTCTCGCTGTAATAACTGCTATTGAACATTGGCGTTGTTATTTGGATAACGGTAGACAGTTTACCGTTTACACTGATCATGTAGCCTTAAAATGGTTTCTTAATCTTTCAAATCCGTCTGGAAGGCTTGCTCGGTGGGCTGTACGCTTATCTTGTTTTAATTTTGTTTTAACACATAAAAGAGGTAAAGATAATGTTGTACCTGATCTCTTATCGCGGTCCAAGGCTGCTGAGATTAATGTACTCAGTGCTGTAGATCCATTAGCTCTCTATAACTCTTGCGACGTTGAAAAATTTAATACTCTTTTCTCTCAGTGTCGGAATGATCCAGATTCTCTTTCTAATTATTGTATTCGGGATAACAAGCTCTTTCGTCGCATAGACTCTGATTCTTTGAGTAATGACTTTGTTTGGAAGGAAGTGCCTCCTCCTTCTGCAAGAGAAGATCTTATTAGGTCTGCTCATGGTGATCCTTCAAATCCCCATCTTGGTATTTTTAAAACTTTTAAGAAATTATCGTTATCCTACTACTGGTCGAATATGTTTCGTAATATTTCAAAATTTATTTCAACTTGTGAAACTTGTCTGGCTTATAAGCACTTAAATCATTCACCATTTGGTCCAATGGGTAAGCCAAAAATTTGCTCGAGACCATTTCAAACAATTTCCTTAGATTTAATGGGCCCTTTTCCTATGACTCGTCAAAGAAATCAATATCAAAGAAATAAATATTATTTTTCACTTAGAGAATGCAGTATTTTTAACTCATGGCGTACCGCAAACAATTATCATGGATAATGGCTCTCAATTTCAGTCGCGTGAGTCTTTAAATTTTCTTTCTCGTTATAATGTACCTTTTGTTTCTTTTACTCCTCGTTACTGTCCGTATCTATTTTCATAGTTTTCTTAATATATTTTTTTTTATGTATGCGGACTACTCAAGTTCCATCACCCAAAAATGCACTGGCTGTCATTTATTTTTCACTTTACGGTTTACTATCCTCTCATCCCAAAATGATCAATAGAAAGAGCAAGCTTATTTTCTTCTTCTAAATTCTAGTACTTGTTTTGTTTTATTCATTTGTTTTAGCTGTAATATAAAATTAGTATGTACGATGAATCGGGAGTTCAGTCGTCGAGTTAGCTCGTACACTACGCACTGTAGTGCAGGCCGTTCCCGGGCCATTGGCATTGGCCCGGGACTCAAGAAGGCTCCGCGTAAATCTCTCTCAAAACTAAAACTATCTGCTGCTGCCTAAACGCTTTGCCGAAGCTCCTACTTTCGGTCGCCGTGGAAGAAGCTACCCTTCTATCGCCGTTTACTTCGGTCTTGCGGAAGAAGCCACTGCCGATTTGCCTCTACGGGTCTCTTCTGATTATCGTCTCGAGAGTGCTGAAGAGCAACACAACTGCGGGCCTGGTGTGACTGGGTTGTCGCCGTGCACTGAAACGACGCTGCTGTTACCGTCTTCAGCTGTGTTCCTGTTTTCCCGCCATAGTTTCACGTTCCCCCTAAGTCCGTACCGATCCTACCACCGGTGGTCATGTCGCGAGTGAATTCCCTTTTCCCCTGTCCCTCCTATTCCCCGGCAACGTCGTGTGTGCATCGAAATAGACTCTAAAATTTGCTTGTAAATAAATATTAACATGTTGTACCATAATATTTTTATCTTTTGTAGTATAGTGTTTCCCTATTTCTCTCTCCCGATTTATCTGCTGCGTTACAGCTTCTCCCTCTCAGAGAAGTTGTAACGTTACAATTAGAAGAACCCACTAAAAAGTGATTGGGTGTTAATGCTTCCTCCTCATTAGGGTCCAAAGAAACAGCTGTAATGGGACGACTGTTAACGATATTCTCGGCTTCCTTAAGCAGTGTCAACAATACTTTTTCTTTAGGCGAGCGTGTAAACAGTATCGCAGAAAGAGCAGTTTTTACCGATCGTACTAACCTCTCCCATACACCGCCCATATGAGGAGCCTCAGTAGGTTTAAATGTCCATTTTATACCCAGATCAGTGACTTCATTTTGCAATTTCTTGTCGTTAAGAAGATCTCTAATTGCATTCTACAACTCTTTGTCGGCTGACCTAAAATTAGTACCGTTGTCAGAATGTATTTGTATTGGCCATCCTCGTTGTGCAGCCATTCTTCTAATAGCCATCACAGTTGAGTCCATTGACAGCGATGCTACAAGCTCCAAATGAACTGCTCTGGTACTCAAACAGGTAAATATGACACCCCATCTCTTTTCGTGCCGTCTGCCTATAGAAACATTCATGGGACCAAATAAATCAATACCGCAGTAGCTAAATGGTCGACAATGATGCTGTAGTCTAAACTAAGGTAATCCAGCTATCATTGGCTGTTCACACCGTGCTCTTCGAGCTCTACATATAATACATCTAGCAAGTAAAGATTTCACTTCGTTGCGTAGGCGTAGAATATAATAACTTTGTCGAAGTTCATTGATCAGTGTTGCCGTTCCGTGATGTCCAAGATGTCGATGTTGGTATTCTATTATAAGTCTCACAACATGATGCTTTGCGTCGAGTATGATAGGTGCCTTTAGTCTTTGTGGTAGATCAGCGCCAGAAAATAATCTGCTCTTTACGCACAATAATCCCGACTCGTCTAAATATGGATTCAAACCTTTTAGTCTACTCTGTGGTTTAATAGACTTTCCAGCTCGAACAGCAGCCAACTCTTCAGGAAAAATTTCTGCTTGAACTTGTTTCAATATCAAGTTTTCAGCACGGCGGTCGTGAGCAGGAGTCAGGTAAGTAGATATATTGCTACATCGATCAATAAATAAAAGAATGTATGAAACACATCGTAACAATCTACCCTGCTATAGTCTAGCCATCGATAGAAAATGGGCTCTGTTAGTTTGCTGATAATATTTTCAGTTAAGTCAGGACTGTATAAATATCCAGTGTGACCAGTAGATTCAATTGCAGCCACACAATTGTCAACTTTAGTAGCTAGTATCACTAATTCCGATCGAGCGCCAGATAATTTTGGAATCCTTTTCATGTCAGTAATTAGTTTGGCAAGTATTAGGTCAGGTCTACCAAACCTAATCTCAAGTGTAGTCATAACGTCCGTAGCTGATGTAGTTGTTAGTAATCTAGCAGACACAGCTTCCCATGCCTCGCCATGAAGACATCGCTGTAGGCGTGAGATGTTCTCTTCTTCGGTGTACTGCCCAACACGAGTAGTCATTTTGAACGCATTCCTGAAGCGTAGCCAGTCAAGCGGATCACCGGAAAAAGATGGTAAGTCTCTTGCTGAAAGACGTCCCAAAAGTTTATCTGACATCCCAGTAGCATTAGTTGTATTTGCATTCTTAAAGGCTTCCGTGATCGCGTGGGTCAAGTTAGTAAGACCAGAATCTTCCTGAGGTCTCCTTGACATGTGTTGTTCAATTCTAGGGTTCACTCGTTGGATCGCATTTTCGGTTTCGTGTTCCATAGTAGTGACATTTTCAATCCACTCGCGTGTGCGAATCGACTTGCTTGAGCTAGCGTTATTATTTTCTAAATTAATTAGATCTTCCTGCAAACGTGCGTCGATCACGGCCTTTTCCGCTTCCAACTTCTGTTTTTCTACTTCAATTCTTTTGTGTTCAATATCTATAGCTTGTCGTTCAATTTCAGCCTTTCGTCTAATCGCTTGTGCCTCTAATAATCGTCTTTGAGAAGCTATACTATTTCCGCTACGATATGACTGATTCGAAGATACAGATTTAAGGCTGTTACTTTTGCGTTGACAATTTGTAGTATTACCGGTTATCATTTTAGATGCGATGGTGGTGGTAGTCACCTCCGTAGTAGTCGGGTCTCCGGTGGTACACTTTTCCATCACTTCACTTATAATCGTAGATTCCGGTTTATTCGATTTTAGGGCTAATCGCTTACTGCGTCGCATTCCTGGTTTTTTTCACTAGTCACCGGCCTCAAGGACCATTATATTGCAAGCAGT
Organism: Schoenobius gigantellus; assembly: GCA_963935595.1. Lineage (NCBI taxonomy): Eukaryota > Metazoa > Arthropoda > Insecta > Lepidoptera > Crambidae > Schoenobius > Schoenobius gigantellus. Next base: position 13,324,335 of record OZ012559.1, on the reverse strand, counting down.
TAATATTGCTACATCGATCAATAAATAAAAGAATGTATGAAACACATCGTAACAATCTACGCCAATTAGAAAATCTAGTATAATTAATAGGGGTGTGAAGGATTCTAAAGCCAATATAAATTCTTGGTGGACATCGTCGGTCAGATCTTCTTCGATAATTGACTGTATTTCGAATTTAGGCCAAGCAGCTTCTAGCAATCGCAAAAAGTCTGGACCTACCACCCATTTGGACTTAACTTAGTAAAATCAAAGGTTGAGTTTGACCGCGTTGCTTCATCGGCAACGTTTAGTTTGCCTGACAACCATCTCCATTCATGTGTCTGTGTCAACTCGTCTATCTCCATTAATCTATTTGAAATGAAGGCATTTTGTCGGCGTGGTTGTTTGTTGATCCAACGATAAACAGTTTGAGAATCGGTCCGGAAAAATCTTTTCTCTATCCGGAGCTCCTGCTCCTTCTCGATTGTATGTCCTAGTCGAGCCCTCATAATAGCTGCTTGTAGTTCTAGCTTTGGGATCGTCACAGATTTTAAAGGCGTCACTCGAGATTTTCCAGCAACGAAGGCTACCTCTAAGCTTGTTCAGACGCGTCGATAAAAACATGAAGGCTGAAGTCATTCATCTGTGAGAAATCATAACATCGTGGGATAGAGAATAATTTACACTTCTGAAGTGTTTGTATCCATTGGATCCATACAAGATGCGTTTCTTCTGTGATTTGATCATCCCATTTTACACCCGTACGCCAGACCTCTTGCAATATTATCTTGCCATTGATCAAGAAAGGGCATAGCATTCCTAAATGATCAAAAACTGATATGACGATTTTTAACATTTCTCGTTTCGTAGGGCGTCTCAAACCGTCGGCAATATCCCTGTCCACCTTCTTCAAACTTAGATCAAATCCTAAGGTGTCCGATGTTGTCTTCCAATTCAGGCCTAAAGTCTGTTGTATTTTATCTGGTTGTTGTTGCAGTAAGCTTATTGTATCAGATCTTTCTTGAAGTGGCAAAACATCTGGAATATTCGAAGCCCAACCCCTAATATTGAAGCCTCCTTCTTTATGAATCATAATGACATCGTTCACTAATTGCTTCATCTCATCCTCATCATCAACCGAATCCAAGTAGTCGTCAACGTAATATCGATTTTTGATGGCTTCTACAGCTCGTGGATGTGATTCAGCAAAGTCATTTGCATTGCGTCTAATTATGTATGTAGCTGTACACGGAGATGACGTAGCACCGAAAGTCATTGAGGTCATTTTATAGATTTCGGGTGGCTTCCTTCTTTCCATCCCTCTCCAAAGAAAACATTGAGCATTCTGGTCCTGTTCGTTCATTTTCACTTGTAGGAACATTTCCTTTATATCAGCGGTTACTGCTATCTTCCTTTCTCTAAACTTGAGCAGCACTTCAAGGAGTGAGTTCAGAAGGTCTGGTCCAGTAAGCAATTCAGTGTTGAGGGAGATTCCTTTGGTTTCGGCCTTTGCATCGAAGACAAGTCTGAGCTTTCCAGGTTTGTTAGGGTTCCGCACACCGAAATGTGGTAGATACCAAACGCGACCAATTGGGGACTGTATAGCTTTCTTCGCATAATCATTCGCTAATAAGCTATCAACCTGTTTAGAGTAATCAGTTGCAAAGTTAGAGTCGGCGTCCATCATTTTTTCAATAACGCGCAAGTCTGCATTCTGCATTTCTCTTATTATTCGGCAGCTGAACGTCATCATTTCTCCATAGTAGTGCTGATTCCCAAGGACAATTAATTTTTCTGGACTCGGTGTCAAGTATATGCAGTGCTCGTCTTTCTTCTGGAGAATATCTTGGCTGGTCAGAATTTCTTATACCTAGGCTGTCAAGTCGGAAGTAGTTTTCCATTAACAAGTGAAGCTCATCATCTTCCTCGGACCTAAGATGACAGGCAAATTCGGGCATTACCTTTCTCGATATTGATGTAGAAAATCCATGCAAAACCCAACCGAGCTTGGTGAAGGACGCTACAGGTTCGTTACTTTTACCTTCTCTGATCTTACGACTGATAATTAGGTGCCTATAATCTTGACCGATCAGAAAGGATGGGTGTCCCTTAAACGTTCGAATCGGAAGATCCTTCAAAAGAACACATCGAGTTATAATTCTCGTCAATAGAATGTTCAGGTAGTGTCAGATTATTTATGGTCCGAACACGTTCTAACACGAATGAACCTTCTTCTGTCTTCATCGTCAACGAAACTATTTGACTTTTGCTGTAACTGCAATTTCCTACTGCATCTTGAACCGTCATCTCAACGTCCGGGCCTATAGCTCCAACTTCCTTAGCGATACTACTTTCTACAAAGGTAACTGTAGATCCCTCGTCCAGTAGAGCGTAAGTAGCATAACCTCCTTTGGGGCCTTCAATTGTGACAGGGAGGACTTTCAAGAAAACTTTTTTATTGCCCATAGACCATAAAGTGGCCGTAGTCTCGGTATTGGTCCTTTTAGTCTCGAAATTTGTCCAATCGTCACGATGAAGCAGCTTATGATGACTGCCCTTGCAAGTGGAACATCTGATCTTCGATTTGCATCGGTCTCGACGATGAGTGGTTCTCAAACATTTGAAGCATAATCGACGAGTGCAGATCCACTCCCAACGTTGATTGATGTCCTGCTGCTTAAACTTTTTGCAGTTGCTAATCTGATGGTCAGTATCATCACAGAAAATACATGTAGCTGGCCGTTGTTGCTCCTTAAAGTTATTTGTAAAAATTTTCTCAGGCGTTGTCTTCTCCTCAGAATTGATTGTCATAACTGGGTGCTTAAATGGAGTACTGAACTTGGCGAATTTAGTTGTTGGTGGTTCTACCGCTCCTCTACGACAAATCTCTTCAGCTTCTTTGATCAAGAATTTTGCTAAAAGAGGCAGTTGAGGTTGATGAGTAGTCAGATCCCTGCTATAGTCTAGCCATCGATAGAAAATGGGCTCTGTTAGTTTGCTGATAATATTTTTAGTTAAGTCAGGACTGTATAAATATCCAGTGTGACCAGTAGATTCAATTGCAGCCACACAATTGTCAACTTTAGTAGCTAGTATCACTAATTCCGATCGAGCGCCAGATAATTTTGGAACCCTTTTCATGTCAGTAATTAGTTTGGCAAGTATTAGGTCAGGTCTACCAAACCTAATCTCAAGTGTAGTCATAACGTCCGTAGCTGATGTAGTTGTTAGTAATCTAGCAGACACAGCTTCCCATGCCTCGCCATGAAGACATCGCTGTAGGCGTGAGATGTTCTCTTCTTCGGTGTACTGCCCAACACGAGTAGTCATTTTGAACGCATTCCTGAAGCGTAGCCAGTCAAGCGGATCACCGGAAAAAGATGGTAAGTCTCTTGCTGAAAGACGTCCCAAAAGTTTATCTGACATCCCAGTAGCATTAGTTGTATTTGCATTCTTAAAGGCTTCCGTGATCGCGTGGGTCAAGTTAGTAAGACCAGAATCTTCCTGAGGTCTCCTTGACATGTGTTGTTCAATTCTAGGGTTCACTCGTTGGATCGCATTTTCGGTTTCGTGTTCCATAGTAGTGACATTTTCAATCCACTCGCGTGTGCGAATCGACTTGCTTGAGCTAGCGTTATTATTTTCTAAATTAATTAGATCTTCCTGCAAACGTGCGTCGATCACGGCCTTTTCCGCTTCCAACTTCTGTTTTTCTACTTCAATTCTTTTGTGTTCAATATCTATAGCTTGTCGTTCAATTTCAGCCTTTCGTCTAATCGCTTGTGCCTCTAATAATCGTCTTTGAGAAGCTATACTATTTCCGCTACGATATGACTGATTCGAAGATACAGATTTAAGGCTGTTACTTTTGCGTTGACAATTTGTAGTATTACCGGTTATCATTTTAGATGCGATGGTGGTGGTAGTCACCTCCGTAGTAGTCGGGTCTCCGGTGGTACACTTTTCCATCACTTCACTTATAATCGTAGATTCCGGTTTATTCGATTTTAGGCGCATAACACATTGCACCGGACACCGCTCCGGTGTGCGGTGCTGCGGTTTTTAATTTTGACTGGAGAATCTTAATTTGTATACAAAAACCGCAGGGTATAACACACTCGCACCGCATCACCGTGCGGTTGTGCGGCGCGCGCGACGGCACCGCACTCCCGGACGGTGATGCGGTGCGGTCCGCGGGGTATGCCACACTGTGCCGCAGTATCGTACGGATTTTTGCGTAGCAAGGACGTGTATACGCGTAATAGAAATAGATCTCAACATAGATAATGCGGTGATACGGGGCGTCGTCGTGCACCGCAGCTCCGGACGGTGATACGGAGCAAACCGTACGGTGGCACGATTCCGTGCCGCCACAGCCGCATGCGGTTTTCGTCCCTCCGTACACCGCAGCGGTGTCCGGTGCAATGTGTTATGCACCTTAGGGCTAATCGCTTACTGCGTCGCATTCCTGGTTTTTTTCACTAATCACCGGCCTCAAGGACCATTATATTGCAAGCAGTTAATAAATGAAACTGATAATCCAATTTTTACATATTATTGTATTTTGTATTTTCAATAATAATCATGACATAACCTTGACAACCACAATCTTCTCCCCACAATGACAACACAATGACAAAGTAAGAAAAGAGTTCAGCACACAAATATTATAATAATACTTACGTCTTTAACGATGAAAATAGTACATTGTTACCCCAGGGGTGAAAGTAACTTATTTATTCCCGAGACGGTGTTTGGCCCCCGAGCATAGCGAGGGCACCAATAGTTCGAGGGACTAAATAAGTCTTTAACCCGAGGTAAACACTGTGCTTTTCATTACGAATACAAGGAAAGTAAAAATAAAACAATGAATTAGCTAATTGAAAAAATTGTTCATTTTTTGCCAAAATCTATGTTAATTTAAAGAAATAGTTGAAAATAAATTATAATAAAGTAATTAAAAAAATATATTCTTTAAATACTTAACATTATGTTATTTCAATTTTACACCGCGCTGTAATTGAGTGGCTGTATAGAAAGTCGGAACATGGTTCAATAAAAATGGGAAAAAAGAACTAGTTTCTTTTTTAAAATATGACAGCAGCTGTCAGTTGAAAGTGATTCTCCCTAGGGCTGAAAAGTATTAATTTCAACCCGCTCCTCAGGCAACTTCAGACCTACTTTAAGAGTATGAGTAATGAAAAAATATTTGTTTCCTTTATTTTGGCTAACATGTTCAGTTGATTTTATAGATTTTACTGCAGCTTTTAATAGTACATTGTTACCCCAGGGGTGAAAGTAACTTATTTAGTCCCGAGACGGTGTTTGGCGGCCGAGCGTAGCGAGGGCACCAATAGTTCGAGGGACTAAATAAGTCTTTAACCCGAGGTAAACACTGTCTTTTTCTTTACGAATACAAGGAAAGTAAAAACAAAACAATGAATTAGCTAAAGAATAAACGTGTAAATTTTATTTTATACAAATCAACAACTTTTGCTTTAGCCCGCTTTCTCTTATTAAATCAGGCGTCATCTCCATACCTGAATCAGATGAACTCATTGTGTTAATTATTAACACAATGTTATACACGTATAATTAACAGTTAATAAAAATCTCCGCATACGAAAGTATTAAGAAAACTCTACAAATGGAAAAAACAAATGAAGATCGCATTGCCGCTTTCCCGCACCTTTCCCGCTTATTTTTTTTCTGTGGCCGGCCAGCTATTCAGCCATTATTTTTCATTTTCATAATTGGGATGATGACTGAATTTTAATTTTTACGTCTCGTCATTAAATATAAAAATACCGTGGAAAAAGATGCAGTCCTGTGAAATTAGAATTAAAATCGGCTTAGAAATACATTAGATACAAGCATTTCAAGTTGTTAATTTGAAGGCGATTAGACAGAGAGATCCGACATCAACCGTGACGTCATTGTTGAGTACGGCCATATAAACTCCTTGTAAATTCTAAAGTTTTGCTAGAAAGTTTTGCTAGAAAGAAAAGGAGAAAAATCTTTAACACCTTATATTTTGGTTGTTTTTATAGTTATTCGAAAACCGATTTTTTCTTTCTGTTTATTAAATGAATGAGCTTCTATTTAAGCAATTTTTTTTTGTTATCTAGCCTATTTAAAAAATGGTGATAATTTTTCCCAAATCCATGTTATTTTAAAGAAATACCTAGTTGAAAATAAATTGTAATAAAGTCATTTAAATAATATATTCTTTAAATACTTCACATTATGTTTTTTCAATTTTACACCGCGCTGTAATTGAGTGGCTGTATAGAAAGTCGGAACATGGTTCAATAAAAATGTGAAAAAAGAACTAGTATTTTCTTTTATAAAATTTGACAGCAGCTGTCAGTTGAAAGTGATTCTCCCTAGGGCTGAAAAGTATTACTTTCAACCCGCTCCTCAGGCAACTTCAGACCTACTTTCAGAGTATGAGTAATGAGAAAGCATTTTTCTCTTTGTCAGATAAAAGGACATAAAAGGCAATTTAAAACATTGCCCTTTTTATCTTACAAAGTACCGACATACGAGTACACTTGCGACATCTATTACATGTATATCTCTGTTTTACCGATGTTGGTAATTTGCGCATTTAATATTCTTTCTATTAAATATTGTGTTCAATATCCGGAACCTAGTCATTTTATAAACTATGCTACGAAGGGTTCAAATATTGTTGAAAAATAAAATTATTTATTACTTTTCTCACTCATACCAACAACGCATCAAACGCAAAATAAGCATCTCTAATAATTTGCGTTAAAGGTACTATACAGATAAATAAACATACCTACCAATAATATTAATGTTCTCCTAACTGTTACTGTTATTCGGCCATGACAGGCAATCTTAACAGAGTCTAGACATCTGCGCTGGAGATATTATAGTGCACAAGTGACTGCGCGAACACAACTGCACTTTCGTTCCTTCTCTGGCGTAATCCAATGTGACGGTTAGCCCACACGACCGGGAAGAGATCAGATGCAGGACCCACTGTTGGACGTGCCTTTCGAAGCGCGGAGGAGCTCGAGATGTTTCGTATTTCGGACACCCATCATAGGTTTGATCACGAACAACGTTGCTAAACTTAAGCAATTGTTAGCTGAGCGCACACGCCACTGTGCCACCGAGCTCCTGAAATACACATAATTGGAAAATATAGAATAGATACTAGTGGAAGTGGAATGAAAGAAGAAGACGTAGTGATAAAGATCGAAAAATAATGCATAGATGGTTCAGGCATGGATGAAACATGAGTAGCAAATAAATTTATGAAGTAAATGTAATCCCACCAAAAACATTCTGTAAAAAACTAGCCAAGTCTCGATGGAGCTGCTTGTTTATCTCTAAAAAGTAATGAAATCTAGACAAAGTCGTGCCAAGTCTAAGATTCCTTACTGCGATTTCTTTATTATTATAGTTAATGTTGTGTTAATGGCCGTTGACTTGTACCCACTAACGTATAAACAATGTTCAACGGTCAAGTCACACAACATTAACTATAATAACAAAGAAATCGCAGTAAGGAACCTTAGACTTGGCACAACTTTGTCTAGATTTCATTACTTTTTAGAGATAAACAAGCAGCTCCATCGAGACTTAGCTAGTTTTTTACAGAATGTTTTTAGTGGGATTTCACTTCTTTTTGTAGAAACGTGAGCTTATTGATTTATTTTATTAGATTTTGTGGATTTTTGCAATGACAGACGATTTTTTTATGTACCAATAGTAGAAGGGGGCATTACCATATCTCTAATACAGCTGAGACCAGCTGAGGGTTCTTCATCAGATACTTCAGACCTTCGATTTTAGACATCAAATGAAGCGACCCACCAAGTTGAATATTTTTTGTAAAGGCGGTATGTCGATATCTCTAATAGTTTGGTTGGGCTCTTGTATTTTCTAATCAGGGTCACCAGGTACTCCAGATCTTCGATTATCCTAGTTTTTATAATTTTCCCTTTATGTGGCCATTAAACCCTAACTCTGCACCAAATTTCAGCTCTCTGAGTTTATGGGAAGTACTAGTTTATTTTGATGATCATGAGTGAGTGAGTGTCATAAATGCGAAACTTTGCTTTCGCTTAACTTCGGAACTAAATGACCTACAGATTTGAAATTTTGGATTTTAAGTATGTGACTATAGCTTACTGGATGACGAATATTTCTGCGTTCTGGTCTTATCCAGAGGTTCTCAAATAGGGGCCTGAAAATGCGGCGAAATGGTTCCAGTAAAGGATAGTACGGCAGTGTTTGCTTCGCGCTCGACTTGGCGGGGGCACTGCAAATAAATTTATGAAGTAAATGTAAAATGGTATCGTCTCCTAGTGACTACGCGACTATTACGGGTTAAGTAGTGCCGAGAAGAGACGTTGAGATCAGCCGACGAGGACCGTGACGACGACGGCTTCCTCAAGGTCCAGAAGAAGAGAGTGCGTCGCCTACGGGGAGCACAGAACCGCTGCGGCACCGCACCGACAGGGCCCAACTTCCTGCTGAGGGCCGCGACGCCGACTACGGTGGTATACTATTGCTTTGAGGTCAGCTTCCAATTGACGACTCTGTAACAAACCAAATTGTAAATGGCGATTTAAAAGAGGCGAAAAAATTTAGACCTTTCGAGTTTCTTTCCTGTTCTTCTCGAGAAGGCTCTCCCAACTTCCGAACAGGTGTAGAGTCAACTTTTTTTTCATTCCTACTTGTATTTGCAGACATCTTGAGTATATTCAGGATGTATGCACATACAAGGTTAATATGATTTCTTTAAATTAGATTGTTTTGCTTTGTTTTGACGTCAATAAGTGCCTGTAAAGGCCTATGTTGAATAAAGATTTTTGAATTTAAATTTGAATACCTGTTCCGCCTGCACTACACATTATTATACATTATTACATTACCACAGAGCATGTAGGGCAGTAGTACATCCAGAAGAAGGCGAACTTCGTTCTGAGGATGCAATCAATGGTGTCGCACTATAATGCCAGTTTTAAAGCATTTGTGGTGCGAGTTTGCTGGGCACTTTCTTGAAGGAGGACTTCTGGCCAAAAGGCGTGATGTTTAGACGATTCCGGGGATGGCTACCTAACACCGTCGGCAGGCCGCCCAACACGGCTAATATTTAATTTACTAAAACTGGTACTATTACATTAACCAAATTGTTATATATTGATATAAATGAATTTGTAAAGTATTTATCTATGGGCCGACGTTGGCTGATAATAAATAAAAAAAAACAAACGAAACAAGACATAGGAAAACTAACTTAGAGCACGTTGGAGACGTGCAATCGTGCATGAAATTAATAGTTGTTGAGTATAGTAATGGAAGTATAATTGGATCTTGGGGTGCGATGTCAGACAACCTCCTTGTGGTGCACCCTGGGCAACCCGGCAGATTCTCTGCCGCGGGCTAATAGTCTGACGAGAGGACCCCCATATGAGGCGTGGGATGGCCGGGTTCAACCCGGCGGGCCGCTTCGTGTGGTCACCCGCTTCATGCGGGGAAGGGCGAAGTCCCCTCTTCTTATGTTAAGAAGAGGTGTGGCTCTCGCTGGAAGCCGATCCCGGCAGCTACTTCTGGTGGTAGTAGGGTTGAGGCGAGTTTCTCGCCATGGCGCTTTGCGCCTGTTGGGGATTTCCCCAAGCTTCGGATCACCCGCACGGCGGTGGATCCAGTGGGATCTGCCGTCGGGCAACCCGTTACCCGCACTGAGCGGGTCGGGGGCCCGGCGCACTGAGCGTCGGGCCGCGTGGAAGACAACCACAATAAAAAACCAACCGGGGTGTAGAGCGGCGCAATTCTGTGCCGCTCCACAAAGTAGCTGAGCCAGGCGGAGAGTTCGGATCGCCAAAGCTTTTGATAGAGTCTGGCACAAGGCTCTTCTTTCCAAGCTTCCGGCATACGGATTACCCGCGCAGTTCTGTACGTGGATTGCCAGCTTCCTCCACGAGCGTAGAATTCGCGTTATCGTTGACGGCTGCGCTTCGCGGTTCGTGGCAGTGAACGCTGGAGTTCCGCAAGGCTCCGTTCTATCCCCCACATTGTTTCTTCTGCATATCAATGATATGCTTTCCTTGGGAGCTATACATTGCTATGCAGACGACAGTACAGTGCATGGGGGATATCACGGAAGCTCAGGGGCTGCTCGCGGTGATATTGGTAGGGAAAGGCAGAATCTTATCATTGAGCTCAACAGGACGCTGGACCTCGTCTCCGAATGGGGCTCCAACAATCTTGTTGAGTTCAATGCTAAGAAAACACAGGTGTGCGCGTTCTCGGCGAAAAGGTTACCTTTCCTCCCCCTTCCTTCTCTCCAGGGTACAACCCTTCACACACAGAGCAACATCACCTTGCTCGGAATGATCATTCGCTGCGATCTAAACCCCAGAGACTACATCGAATCCGTCATAACTACTGCCTCACGGAAAGTCGGTGTCCTGAACAAGGTGCGTAGGTATTTTTCGCCGGACCAACTATGCTTGTTGTATAAAACTCAGGTTAGGTCTTACGTGGAATATTGCTCGCACCTTTGGGACGGCTCCGCTCAGTACCTCCTCGATGCTCTGGACAGATTGCAGCGTCGCGCTATTCGCATAATTGGCGATGTAGAGGCAACTAACACCCTCGAGCCTCTACAACTTCGTCGTGACATCGCCTCTCTTAGCACCTTTTACCTTAATGTTCCATGGGGAATGCTCTGAGGAGCTCTTTAACCTTATCCCTCCCTCTCCATTTCTTAACAGAAACACGCGTAAGGGCCTTCGGAGTCATCCGTACACTGTGTCCTCCTTTTCACACCGTACCAAGAAATTCCAAGATTCCTTCTTCTGTCGTTCATCCCACACTTGGAATTCTCTACCTGCGCACGTGTTTCCTCCATCCTACAACATGGGTTCCTTCAAAAGAGGCGTGAAAAAGCATCTTTTGGGCCGGCAAGGGGCGGGCAGGTAGGAGAGTGGATGTCGTCCCTACTCTTATCTGTCAACTCATTTGGGCCTCTTTCACCGCTTAACATCAGGCGGGAGGAGGTCATCTGCCGGGCCATCCATAAAAAAAAAATGAGTCCGGCAACGGACATGTCACGGGCAGGGGGTCAGCGGGAATAAGACCTGGCTGTTGTCCCCTTCCCTCTGTCTTGTGACGGACGGAGGAACTGCTGGGGGGGTTTTTAGTGGGTAGGCCCGGGCCGGGTACAGTCTGGGAAGTCCCACATATCCGCGTGGTTTGGCTCGACCACGAGGAATGCGTAAAGGCATTTTCCCCCCTCCAAAAAAAAAGTATATTGAATCTTAGTTATTAGATCTTATGATATTATGCAAGACTTGTATACTTTGCCTATTTTCATAGTGTGAATTCGTATGGCATTTTGCTGTGGGGGAATGCTGCTGACATTCAGACTGTTTTTGTGCTGCAAAAAAGTGCTATTTATAATCTTAAAATAAGACTCTTTAAGAGAAAAATTTAAAGAAATTGGTATTATGACCATTGCGTCGCAATATATTATATATTCATAAAAATATACATTCGTTTTGTAAAAACAGTGATATTCATTCAGTAAATACTAGGCAAAAGCATATGTTAGCGTTACCAAATATTAGGCTTAAAAAAATAATAATAGGTACTTTTTTTGTAGAAACGTACTCAAAGGCCAAAGGCCTTTGAGTGCGTTTCTACAAAAAAAGTACAAAATAATTATTTTTTTAAGCTTAAATCCAAAAAGTATAAAATTAAGTATAAAATCCCAAATAATATTAAAACAGCTTAAATTAAATTTAAACTATCAAAGGCGCACATACGAAGAAAGCATATTATAAAGTGTCTGATTATATGACAGATAAAATTGCTTGGGATTAGTTGGGATTGACAATAAATGTGATAATTGACATTCAACGGGTGTTAACACTTTGTGATAATGGGATAAGTGTCTTTCGAGTAACTGTTCCATTCACTCCGACAGGCATTTCTATATTTTAAAAAAATGTTTGTGGAATATAATATTTGTAATGTCGGCATTTTAATAGAGTAGACAAAAAAACTAAACATGCACACTTTACGACTGCAACACGGCATGTTTAGTTAGCATAAAAGTTTGAGTATTGACGGATATCAAGAAAATTACAAGTTTGTTTCCCATTTGTCCAGGTATACGTTATATGCGAAATTAAACCTAATTGTAGTTACTTGTTTGTAAGAAAATAAGATAAAGATGGATCATGTTTATATTTGTTCGATTGCGCGGTAAATATATGTACAGTCACGATCCGAGGACAAATATTAGTGTTCATGGCATAGAAATCGTAGTCAGGGTCGCTAACCACTAGATCAAATAATTTGTCAAGCCGGAACGTAGTACAATTCTTGTTTTCTATTGTTTTCCCTACACAGTTACAAAACCTACGAATTGCGTGGATTACTGGATAATGAGAGTAAAACTTGAAGGTATCACAATATGAGACGTATCGCTAAAGCGGGTAGGTTCAATTTTGATAGAAACTCGAGACCCACATTTGATAAATACACAAGTATCTATCTAAGCATTAGATTAGCGATATCAATACGCTTAGAACTCTATGGAATAATTGGTTTATTCAATAACGTGATGAAATGTGTACAAATTTACTTATGTCAATAAGAGGGCTCCGTATAGAAATTCCTACTATCCCTTATTGGAGTTACCCCCGGCGTATATCAAATGAAGTCTTTCTAAACTATTCGTCAGAGCAACGATTCGATTGACGATCTCGTGTACGGCGACGAAATGATCTCGATCGTTTGTTTAATTATTCATATGTGAAGAAACTTTGTGAATTTAAAAGTTGTACTTGTGCTGTATTTGATTCGTGGAAGCACAACATTAACGGGAAAAGATCTGGATTCTTTTGGTCTGATGCAGTCAGAAATAATTTCAAATCTAGAATTATTTGAATGAAAACAATTGCCGCATATATTATTGTGTATCGCTTGAGTGATTAAGTAATTAGAGATGAGTGATTAAAAAAAAATACAAAATTCTGGAGGAATTTAGGTATAAAAATCCCAACCAAATGTGATGTCTATTAAAATATTTGTCAACTTCAAACAAAGCTGAAAACGGCGTGAAATTAATATATTACGAATATTTAGTTCAAGTTCATTGTTTTTGTAATATGTTTTCTTATTATAGTTGTACTTTATACCTTTATTCTATTTTTCATTATTAAATTGCTTCCGTAAAAAGCATCCACATTTCATTATCTAGTCTTTCTTTATAACAATAATGTTCACTAACAGAATTATTGTGTTCAGAATTAGTAAACATAACGAATTGCTCTTTAAAAGATATCTCTCTATAGTAAAATCTAGGCAATGCTCTCTTCAACGTTGGCTCTTATAGCGGCCCTAACCACAAAAAGAAATGTCAAAAGTTCCTCGATCATTATGACTTAATATGCTTTCTGTTTGGTGGTAGGCCTTCGTTGATCTTCAGATTGCATCGCGAGCAGGCAGGATGGCTTGACTTCCACAAGGTGATATTCGAAACCCCATACAGACCATGCACCATCTTCCGAGAACAAACGGAATTATTGCAAACATATATCAAGAACAGAAAGCCGCAGTATACCACTGGGTCGATACTCATATGATTGTAAATGTAGATTGATTGGGTGCCAGTCGTGTTTCTTTTTCGCATCGACGCTGCCAGTCGCTCCATTACGACACTATTCTACAGGATTTACCAGCCCCGCTGCTGGTACATAGTTCGTATGTTGCATTCGAGTAGCCTTCGCTTAAAAAAATATTCTATGTGAACGATATTTTTCGGCGAAGCACATGCTTGTCGCGCAGTTTTTATTAAGGTAGTATTGGGGTCACTTTTCATAGTTGAACATTTAAAAACCGTAAAGACTCACGTTTTCGTGATTTATTTTCTAATTCACTGTTTAGCGCAAAACAACCTGTAGTTTCAATTGATAGGCAACTCTCCTTTGGGTATTATAAATAAGAGATTATATTTTCTTCGCCATGAAAGTGATTTTTTAACTTGGTCGAGTGCAAGTAAAAATATATAATAGCTTATTGCATTTATAATATAATTAATGGTAGGGGATACTTACATTAAAGACTTTTGATTCATGTGAAGGTAGTAAAATTTATAAATATGTTCATTCTGATCTTAATATGTAGGAAAAAATCTCGAACAACCTTATTTCAAATATGCAAAATAAGGTAAAGCTATTCACCAATAAATGATTTTTAAAATTATAAATTCAAGGTAAGAGACAAATTACAAACCATTTCGCAAATACAAATAAGAAATAAAATCGTGTTCGTAGAAAAGAGTTATTAAGTAATATACCTACTTCTTTCCTTATATGTTTTTTTTTTCGAAAAAAAGTGTAGTTCGTGTGAGGCTCGTTTCAACGTTATCATATTTTACCCTTAAGTGAGATAAATATCACGGAAGAAATCTTTGCTTTAAAATTTCAATAAATTCTCTTTTATATATTAAAAAATATTTTTCTCAAGTTTTACTAATTAGTATTGGAATGTTCGCCTTCCAAGAATATGTTTTACATATGTATAAGGAAATTACATAATGTTTTTTAGATACTGTAATCAATCGAGTAAAACAAAACTTTTAGCGACCCCCGAAGGTTTACGAGCCATAAATACAGAAGAAAACAGCCTATTTTATTTGTCTTTGGGTTATGGCTTTGAAATAAAACTCTTTTTATTTATCGTTTTAATGTCAGCTTTGTACTGTTGTTGTTTTTCATCGTGGACTGGAAAACTAACGATTAAGTTACGAAAAGCGAAGTTTAATAAGATTGTGGTTATAGTCACCCAAAAATCGTTCTCAAGCGACAACAATCAAAACGAATCTGGCTTGCGCAAAAAAAAACATTCTCTGCCTGTTAACCATGAAGGTAGGGCAAATTTTCAGGCGGTAAGAGTCTCGTGAAAACACATGATTAATTGTATGGTATAAAATCTCTTCTCGGGCGCGTGAATAGAGATGTCGTATTGTGGAACCTACCACACTAAAGGACAGGGTTTGGTTGGGTGGGCCTGGCACTCTCTCACGAGAGTCGCCGTCTAGTGAACATTCCATCGCCTCAAATTTTTTCGCACATTTATCGCATGTCGCATTACAGCCGGCCGCGGAGTAGGGTTAAAAAATGAAAGGCGCTCGGCATAGCAGCCATGGCCTGAATAAATCTTCAGTTACAAATACCTACGATCCAAAAAAAGTTTCATTTGCAGCTTGGTTTCATAAACCACACAATGAGGTTTTTTCATTCACTTCCTTGTTTGTTTATATTTCACTAGCTGTGCCCGCGACTTCGTCCGCGTGGAATAGTAATTCTTGGCAAAAAGTAGCCTAATTAGCGGGAACAAACAGACAGACAGACAAAACATTTTTAAATTGTGTTTTTGTTATTGGCACCCGATATACATTCATACCCATTTGGTAAAAACTTGTTATTTTGACATAACAAACAGACACTTAAATTTTACTTATTTGTATAGATTTTTGTGTGTGTGCGTGTGTGTGTATTTAGTGTTTTTGAAGTCGGTTTTTATTTTTTGTTGAGCAAGTATCTGCAGGTAATTTTATTGAAAATAAGAAATAATAATGAACAAATTATTATTTTTAACTGCCTCCGTGATCTACGTAGCAGTTGAGGACACGCGATTTGGTTTTGGAGGTCTAAGGTTCGTTACTCTAAGAGGCAGAAGTTGTTCTGCTTGGTTTGGTTAGTGGTAACGGTAAGGCTTCTGACTCCGCCTAGATAGCTACCACCGTTTCACCTAAGTTTGTTGCCAAAATAACAATGTTCACAACATTGTTGTGTTGCGACAGTTAGAGGTAAGATAGCCAGTTGCCCAGTTGAAAAGTCCAGGTGAAGCTCGTTTTGTATCTTCGGCCTTATTGTCACGCACCAGGTGAACATTATGCCAAGTGCTTCACTGTTGTGTGAAAAAAATGAATGGCAAATATGAGAGGATAATTGCTAATTCTCACATCAGAGTTTCGCGTAGCGGCATAAATGATGGAAGAACCTTTTTTGACAGAAAACTGCAAAAATGTAACAGTGACAGTTCCGAATAGCTTCCTAGCAGTCAAACCCTTAACTGCTCGCATCGTACCCTGCTGACGAATGGAAGAGCGATTTGTCATTTTCCTGATTGGTCATATTCCTTATTCGACACTTTCCTAACTGGTCATATTCCTAATTCTTTAGATTCCTGATTCGTATATTCCTCACCCGTCATACCATGTACGTTTGCCTACACAACATATTATAGAAATCCTCTACTCTACTACTCTACTAATGTCATTACCACTTTATTATTTATATCGAGTCAATGATATTGTAATATAATTTTGAGAAGATGACCTTGCAGACTTGTAATAATGGTGCAACCAAGAAATGCATTTTATCGAAAGTGAAAGAGTCAAAAAGTTACTGTTGCATTCTGGGTACATTTCCAGTATTTGAGTTACCTATAACGAGTCTGAGAAATAATTTTGCTTATGTGCCAAGTTTATTACTTGGGACTCCGCCTTAAACAAATTATTGTCTAGTAACCGTAGAACAAAGTATAACTACTTCGCACGTGTTCGCTATTTCATTTGACTGTACAATGAAGAGTTAGGACTATGACGAATGAGGAATATGACGAGTTAGGAATATGACCAGTTAAGAAAGTGTCGAATAAGGAATATGACCAATCAGGTATATGACGAATCACGAACAAATCTAACAGTGAATAAAGGTAGTCAGGGGGATCAAGAGGTGTTGAAACCCCCCTCTCCCCGCGGAATAAAAATATTTTTAGTAATTACCAATGAGACAGTAGTTACATATAGTGCGGCCGTCCCACTCTGTTGCTTTAGATAACATAGTACTTATCACTGCAAAGAAAATACCTACACCTCTCTACCTTCTGTTATTTTTATTATGTATGACTGTGCATCATGCTCGCATGGAACTCGGGTACTCGCACCTCTAAACGCCCTCCGATTTTTTTTCTGGCTACGGCCTTTGCTGACGTAATCATTTAATTCCGTACCAATGTTTTACCGTAAACCGCCAGTGCTTAAGGGATTAAAAGTACAGGAAACACCAAAACGTTGATACAGGCATTGTGCCACGCGCACGAGGGGGCCCGTATGGTTTCACATCAATACGTCTTAATTACAGCGATGCGCGCGGAGCGCTTTGATGACGCTACTTTAATGCAATGCCCGAGATGTAATTACGAAGCATTCGGGTTAGCGTTCGCAATTTCTTTTTGTTTTATTCCTTATAAGCCATATAGCAGTTTTTGATTGGTGGTTCAAAATATTGGTCAATTCAAATGAGCTTTTCATCTCTTCACATTTGGGATGATAAAAATCGATTTTGATTTTGAAATACAGATTCGCATATGAGTTCGTTGTTAAAGACGGTCAGAATATTAAGGAATCTATACTAATAAATAGGAAAGATTTGGTTGTTTGTTTGTTTGTATGGAATAGGCTTCAAAACTACTAAACCGATTTTGATGAAAGTTGGTATAGGGATAGTTCGAGACTAGGGGAAGGACATTTTCCTATGGGAAAAAAAATTCCCACGGGAATACAAAAATAACGTGGGCGAAGTCGCGAGCGGTAAGCTAGTTATTGATAATCCTAGTGATTTCAATTTACCGGAAGTATAACATTTCCTTAGTCCGGTTCAGGTTCACACCACTTTTGTGAACCTGAGGCGGGCATGAATAGGATAAATGCTAAGTATCACACGACTCAGGAATTTCGAATATATTATCCACGAAAAAAAAAAAATTATGTACCTATTGGGTACATTATATGTATAGTACGGAGTTGTCAATTTATTTCAAACTAGCTGTGCTCGCGAACTACGATTCGCCATCAAAATGCTTAACACAGTGTTTAGCTATTTCCTCCATTTTATTCCATAAAGTTTCAACAAGGTTTCAACTTCTGCCTTTTTTGAGCAGCGGCCATTTCAAAATTAGGACAATTTTCCTAGGTTCGTAGTGTTCAAGGTACTCTTCAAGGCCTTTCATTAGATACCCATGCTGGGTTTGAAAACGAACTTTTATCCGTCTTTTTTGAGCGGCGGCCATGTTAAATTTACGTCAATGTTGCTACGTTCATAGTTTTCTACTGATCAAGGCCTTTCATTTGATACACATATTGCTAGATTTGGAAACGAACTTTTATCCACCTTTTTGAGCGGTGGCCATGTTGAATTTATGTCAATGTTGCTAGGTTCATAGTGCTCTACTCATCCAGGACTTTCATTTTATAGCAATATTGCTGAGTTTGGAAACGAACTTTTATCCGTTTTTTTTGAGCGGCGGCTATGTTGAATTTACGTCAATGTTGCCAGCTTCATGGTGTTCACTAATCAAGGCCTTTCATTTGATACCCATATTTTTGGGTTTGGAAATGAATTTTTAGTACTGTAGTATTATATTTATCTGTGTCGGAGGTCATGTCGAATAAGGTCAACGTGGCTAGGTTCAATATGTTCTACTCTTTAAGTCGATATTCAACGTTCGATATCCATGTTTTTGGTGGGATCCAAAAAAAAATATCCGTCATTTTAGACATTAGGATCAAGAGTCCCATACACAGAAAGAGGTCTTTCTGTGTTCTGTGGTCCTGTACTCCCTCTACGCGTAACCCAGAATCATTGCAGTCAGATATTTTTTTTAATTATCAATATTAATCAATTACTTTTAATAGTTTTAAATTGACTTTGACACTGTTTCTATCCCCATTCTTATATCAAAGCTTCACTCTATTGGCGTTAGAGGCATCGCCCTTGATTTATTTAACAGTTACGTCACAAATCTTTCGCGAATTGTTGTTATAGATAAATTTGAGATTGAGGAGGAATCACTTAGCTTTGGCGTCCCGCAGGGAAGCGTTCTTGGCCCCACTCTATTCCTAATATACATAAATAAACTCTGCAACATGTCACTTCCCAACACCAAAATTATCACCTATGCTGACGACACAGCGCTTCTTGTATGGTTGAAACTGGGACGAAGTTCGTGTTTACACAGAAAATGTCCTGCGATCTATTATGAGCTGGCTTAGTGCAAATTTTCTTACTCTCAATTTATCTAAGACCATAGTTATAGGTTTCGCTCCCACAGCAGTCTCACAAAATCCACTATCGTTCTCCGTTCGAGCTCATGTTTGTCCTAATATGAATGGTTCGGTACCCTGTAAATGTACATCATTGAAAGTTGTCTCATCTTCTAAATATCTGGGAGTCATGATTGATAGCGCTACGAATTGGAAGCAACACATCGAATACACAGTGTCGAGAGTGCGTAAATTAATTTATACCTTTAAGAGTCTCCGATCGGTTGTTGACTTCAAATATTTAAAAACCATTTATTTTGCTCTCGCCCAATCAGTGCTATCGTACTGCATTACATCTTGTGGTGGATCAGCAAAGACTCATATGTTGCGCTTGGAAAGAGCTCAGAGAACAACTCTTAAAGTACTGTGGAAGAAACCTATTCGCTTCCGGACTTCTGACTTATACTCTCTTTGCCGGGTCCTTACAGATAGATAACTTTTTATTCTTTACACAGTATTAAAGAAACACAGTGAAATTGATTTTGACCCTCAAACTGTATACTCGAAACGTCGATCCGATATAGTTTGTTTCACTGAACGTCACCGTACGGCTCTGGCAGCTCGACATTATTGCTATTTGAGCCCAAAACTATATAATAAAATTAACAAACAGTTACATATTCATCCACTCTCTTCATTTAAATGCAAAACAAAATGTATCCAATGGCTGCTATCACTGTCATATGATGAGACTGAAGACCTGCTAAAATTATATCATAAACGCATACTCACACACTCACGCACACACACACACACACACACATGCACACACATACCTACATATTTATATATTCTGATAGTCTAATCACTTTTTGCTTTTGTTATTTAAGTATTATTGTAATTATTTAAAAATTTTCTTGTTTGCTACTGTTTGCGTTGATGCACGCGACACAGTGTTGTACACTATTGCGGGTATCATCGTTTTTCTTTTTGTAATGTAATGTCGTTAGTGTTAATAATATTAAATAAATAAATAAAAAAAAAATGGATGAAAGAGTTTGATTCCTTAGTCATAATAATATGTGTGTAAAAAACATTTAACACGTTTCAAAATACCTTGAAACGGGTATTGATCTTGCTTCACTTTTTAACATTCTAAATAACATTTCAAACATTGTACCGATTTTGTGAAAATTGGTCAAGAATCAGACCAACTCAGAAATGTTTAATTTGTGACGTGAAATTGTCTTTAAAATGGTTGTATGGCTTGATCCTTTTGCCATACCACCACGGTATTAATACTTAAGAGAAAGACTTCCTTCTTGGTGGGCAAAATCCAAATAGGCACCGCCACCGCATCGCATCGCACCATGGGCAGTGGGCACCGCAGAAAAGATTTAAATTATCTTCGCAGTAAGTATGTGTGTGACAGACTTGTCAAAATAATTTTACTTGCGCCATTAATTTTCTATATGTGCATTGCTCGAAAATTTTATATGATATTTTTTCACTAAAAATAAAAAGTGAATTTAAACAAATGAAATTATGCCTAAATGTTCTAAGGAAAATTCTAAGTATTGTAGTGTAAGCCATATCAAATTCTGTCCAGTAGTTTCGGAGATCTTTGCGGATAAACAGACAAACAAACAAATAAACAATTTCTTTAAAAACTATTCTATTGTGTTCTGCTAATGGTTTTAAGGCGACCTGTATATTTTTTTTCTTAATATTTCTCAATTACAAATTGTTGTATCCCTACAATTGGGATGATAACTGAATTCAAATTTTTACGTCTCGTCATTAAATATTAAAAAACCGTGGAAAGAGATGCAGTCCTGTGAAATTAGAATTAAAATCGGCTTAGAATTACATTAGATACAAGCATTTTAAGTTGTTAATTTGATGGCGATTAGACAGAGAGATCCGACATCAACCGTGACGTCATCGTTGAGTACGGCCATATAAACTCCTTGTAAATTGCCGTTTTGCTAGAAAGAGATGGAGAAAAATCTTTAATACCTTATATCTTGGTTGTTTTTATAGTTATTCGAAAACCGATTTTTTCTTTCAGTTTATTATATAAATGAGCTTCTATTAAAGCAAAAAAAATTTTTAGTCATCTAGCCTATTTTATACATAGAGATAGAGAAGAGATAGAAATTACAATATAAAAATGGACAATTTGTAATTATAACTGACATAACATTTTTAATACATATCACTTAGAACGCCATTCATAATTTGAAAAATAATTGTCCCCACAGAGGGGTTCGAGCCTACCTTAAGTTAGGATGTTTAGGACCACGCTGGCCCAGTGCGGATTGGTTGACTTCACATACACCTTTAAATCTATCTTCGCAGATATAATGCAGGTTGCTTCACGATGTTTTCCTTCACCGTAGGAGCGTCGGACAAATGTACATATGAAATTCGAAAAACACATTGGTACATGGCGGGATGGAACCACGGACCTCCCGATTAGAATGCCACTACCGAGTTGACAGCGCCACCGAAGCTCGTTTTTTAAAAAGCTTATTTCGGGAAAGTATGGGATTCCAACGGAAAATGAAAATAACGCGAGCTAAGCTGCGGTGTGAATTCAAAATTTATTTCGAATGTTTCAATAATATGTCACCAGTTCAGTGTAAATGACGCGGGTGTACTAAAAAGCGCATATTTACAGCGATGAAAGTCGAGCGGATTTAATCCCCGATCAAAAGTTTCTCATTTTGCAGGCATTGGCGGCGGGAGGGCGTCGTAAACTTGCACCTTTACTCGAACGCAAATAGAGGAAAAAATTGTAAGACGATTGGTTAGCGTCAGTTATCGGCTATAAAAGTAATAGAAAGATGTCGGATTACATTATTGGCAGAGGAGGATGCAAGAAATGTATGCAGGAGTTTGTAATGAAATTTTGAATTGAATTCACAGAATGTTGCATTTAGTTTTGTTGAGGAGCTTAACAGGCGAAATAAGTATAGGGGACGCTATTTTTATATTTCATTTTTTTAATCAGAAACTAAATGGCTTTCTGCTTTATACATGTACATGTCTAAAGCAGAAAGAAGGAGTATTGAGATTTTTCTACAAACAAGAACTTTATTTTTAATCGTTAATTTTTATTTAATTTAACTTAACTTGACTTTATTAATTTCAAATGTTACGATTTAACTCCGCCACGCTACGTACTGGCGTTGATATGTCCCTTTCGGCCGCGTACGAAACTGGAGCTTCGTAACCAGATGCGATCGAATACTTTTTCGTCCTTGTACGTCACCAGTTACGATCGAATACTTTTTAATCCTCGTACGAAACTATGTAATGAGTCTCGTAACCGTATCACAACTTCGGCTGTCGCAATCATAATACACTGGCCTGCAAAAGTAAGTATCACACTTTTAAAACTATAACTATACTATAACCTTTAAAATTAAAAATATATCTTCAAAATAAAAAGTATTAAAAAGACTAATGTATAAAAAACTATAACTTCCGAGAAACCCGACAAAATGAGTTGAAAATGTTTTTTTGTTTGAATCCTTTATCTTTTGTGGTTTAGGGAAAAATTAAATTTTAAAAGTGTAGTACTTACTTTTGAAGGTCAGTGTGTAAGAGTGAGTGTCCCCTCAACTCCTGTTGCTTCGCTAATGAACTACCCACTTCTAACAATATTTTTCGATTATACCTACCTCAATGCCTAAACGTCTTGTATTGCCATTTCAATTATTTCCTAGTTCTATAACATTAATAGTATTGATTTATTTTATTGAAACATCTCAGATGAAGAATTATGTACTTAATGAAATTAGTTTATATTTAAATAAGCTGCAGTGGTAAGTAGTATCGATATGTGTGAACACTATTTTCGATTCGGTGATCCCTTAGTGAAGTATGTATTATGTTTTAAAATGTGAAATATTGTTAAATTAACAACCCCAAAAGGGAGGGGGGGGGGGGGTTGCCAGCTAAGTGGTTGTGTATGTGTGGCTGACCCCAGCCGGGCCACAAAAAAAAGTGTGAAAAATAGATTGTTTGAGTAGGTCGCTATAATGTCTAGAGTTTGTCAGAGTTTGTCGGCAAGTTTCAGAGTTTGTCGCCTGCGCGTTTCAGAGATCTGTGTGGCCCGGCTGGGGATACGTTACCCCAGCCGGGCCACACAGATCTCGAAAACGAAACGACCTAGTGAAAATCTGTTTGCTGATATAGATAGGCGGCAGTTTGTCGAAGTTTGTCGGACAAGTCGGCTGGGGTAACGTTACCCCAGCCGGGCCACACAAAACCTCATAAAACTTCATTTTTTAAAGAAAGTTGTACGCGACTTCATATAGATAGACAAGGAGACCAGATGCCAAATGTTGCTTAAATAATACATTTAAAAAATATCAATCACTCATCGAGGATTTACATAAATTTAAATATTAACGGTTACTGTTTCATCACTGATTTCAATTAATATTTTACATTAACTTTTTATTGTAAGTAAGTACATAAAACATAAAAAATAACGAAATCTCGCACATTTGGGACTCCAGGCTCCTAGACTATTTACCCAAATAAAGAATTCTTTCGTTCTTTGGATTGAGGCGTCGACAAACTCTGAATCTTTGAAGAATGTATCGACAAACTACCACCTATCTTTGCCAGTAAGCAGATTTTTGCTAGGTCGTTTCGTTTTCGAGATCCAGGTGGCCCGGCTGGGGTAACGTTTCTCCAGCCGGGCCACACATATCTCGGAAATGCGCATGTCTCAAACTGTGGAATTTGTTCGACAAACTCCGACAAACTACCGCTTCACTATTCCAGCAAACAGTTTTTCTCTACGTCGCTTTGTTTTCGAGATCCAGCTAGCTCAGTTGCAGCAACTTTGCTGCAGGTGAGCTCTGAAATGGTGGATCGACAAACTCAGAAACGTGTCCCACAAACTCTGACAAACTGCCGCCTATCTATATCAGCAAACAGATTTTCGCTATGTGGTTTGTTTTTGGAGATCTGTGTGGCCCGGCTGGGGTAACGTTACCCCAGCCGGGCCACACAGTCCCCTTAAACGCGAGCCCGATGAAAACTCAAACTTGTCCGACAAACTTCGACAAACTGCCGCCTATCTATATCAGCAAACAGATTTTCACTAGGTCGTTTCGTTTTCGAGATCTGTGTGGCCCGGCTGGGGTAACGTATCCCCAGCCGGGCCACACAGATCTCTGAAACGCGCAGGCGACAAACTCTGAAACTTGCCGACAAACTCTGACAAACTCTAGACATTATAGCGACCTACTCAAACAATCTATTTTTCACACTTTTTTTTTGTGGCCCGGCTGGGGTCAGCCACACGTTGTGTATGGATACGTATGAGTAAATATAACGAAATTCAATAGGGCTTACAAATTAAATAAAATGTACTTGGTGAAGGAAATCATCATCATCATCAGCTCACACACGTTTGGTATGTTTTTTTTTGCAAATAATCACAATATTTGAATAAATTAGGAAAAAAATAATAAATATTATAAGTATTCTAAGATAAACATTTATTTTCACGAATTTTTTCAATAGACTTTTATGCATCAAACATTGTTTGATGTATCTGTCTATATTTTTTTAATAAACTTCTAAGTAGTAAACTTTGACATACGTATATGACATAGTAGTAAACTTTGACTTTGATATCATCACTATGGCATAATTACAATGATGTCATCATTATATAACGAACAAATGATCAAAAATCTGACCGGAAATCGTATTTTTCGTTTTGCACTATGATATCATATGATATTATTTGCAAAACCAAAGAAGGATCAGAGGGATAGGCCCTCTGATCCTTCAGAGTGACTCTGAGCATAGCCCTTTCCATGGCTCGCTGAGCGACGTTTAATTTGTAGACTAGCCCTACCGTGAGTGGCCATGTTTTGGCTCCGTGAGACATGATAGGTACTGATTGAAGACTTTCGACTTGAGACATTGTGGTATAGGTGAAGTAAAGACCTGACGTAATTTCGAATACGCTGCCCATCCCATCTGTATCCTCCTGTTGATCTGCATAATTTGCCCGAGGTAGACATACTTATCCTTAACAACTTCGAGAGGACTGCCTTGTACTGCGTTTGGTTTCGGGATGACATGCTCATTGAACATAATCTTGGTTTTATCCAAATTCATCCTGAGACCGGTGCGTTGAGAAGAGGCAGCTAGCCCGTTCAGCATATTATCTAAGTCCTGCAACGTTTCGGTTATGACGACAATGTCACCTGCAAAACGCAAGTGTGAGATGAACTGGCCATTGATGTTAATGCCACGTCATTTCCAGTCCAGCGTTTTAAACACATCCTCCAATGCATTAGTGAACAATTGTGGAGAAGTCACATCCCCTTGTCTCACACCACGATGCAGGGGATATGTTTATTTTGCCGATTTTGTACTTGGACGGCCGTGGTGGCTGTATTGTAAAGACACCTCAACATTTGGATATATCTTCAGTCAATTTGGCACATTTTACATAAAAAAGCATTTAAAAGTTCTAAACAATAAAATGCACTCAAATGAAAATAATTAGTTGCCTTCGCAACATTTACTTATTATTGAAACCGTAAAACGTGGGGCAGGTTTCCGTCTCAGGTCGAAGTATTCCGTTTTATGCGAATTTAAAAAATATAACTTATCTCTTTAGGTTATTTTTATCAAAAATGCAATTATTAGTTCCACATTAAATAAAAACAAGAATACCAGTCCAGTTGAATGAAACTATAATTTTGAAAAAATATTTGTTTATATTTTACAAATACAGCGATTTCTAATAAAAGGTTCATTGTTGGAAGTTCATTGAAACTAAACATTACCTAATATTTAATTAATAAAAAGTATAAACTCCTTTTTTTTCCTACTATATTCAAGGAAAAAAGACAACCCTTTCACAAATTTTACATTCTAAATTACTACATAAATAAAAAAATATTAGAATATTTCAAGTATCAAAATGTATTTTACCTTCTGTAGACAATATTACCAGAGTTAGAATTTTTGAATTTGCCGCTTTTTTCCAAGCTCATGTTTCGTGTGTCAGACTCTACATTCTCATAGTGACAGAAGAAGTGCCAGCTGAAGTAAATTGCAAAATTGATTTTCAATAATAAGAGTTCGAAGCCAACCAGTTATTTTCTACATTTTAGTGCATTTTTTGTACAGATTTTAAATGTTTGTTGTGTAATACGTGGTTTTTTAGGGTTCCGTAGTAAACAAGGAACCCTTATAGTTTCCCCATGTCTGTCTGTCTGTCCGCGGTTTTACTCAGAGACTATTCGTACTAGAAAGCTGTAATTTAGTATGGGTATGTATATCCGTTTCAGAAATATTTGGTTTTAAAGTGCAAATTTTAATAGAGGTAAGTGTCCCCCCATCTATCTGCTAAACGGTTATATATGGACACGTGAAAAAAATTACAACAGAAGTATATATAACGAAGTTTAAAGGAAAACTATCAGAGTTGAGTACTAAGTACAAACCACAAACTAAGCAGTTATAGTTATAAAATGTATTCGGAAAACATTGAAAATTAGTACTGAATATAAATTTAATAATAATAATGTCTCATTTAATAGCAACGTGTTGTGAGGTGTGAGTGTGAACTCAAAGTTGGTATTTGCAACTACGGAAGCCTACACTGCGCGTGGCCCGACACGCACTTGGGCGGTTTTTTAATTTTTTTTTATGTAAAACAAATATTTTGTTAGTACGTTGTTCAATTATGCATGAAGTAGTGTTAGATTTTCTTAGTTGTCTTCAAGTTGTCTTCAAAATTGGTAAAAATGAGTATGTCAATAAAAACAAAAATCAAAAAACAATAAAAACAAAAATGGAATTAAAAAAAAAAAATGATCTTGCAAGCAAGTACCCGCTACCGGCGCAGACCTAAAAGATGTTGATGTAGCTTTCGTTTAAAAATCGCTAGTGATTTGGATTTCCGAATAACAGGCGGCAAATTCTCCCATAACTGAGAAGCCTTGATTGTAAATTGTTGTGTTGGGCTGTTTGAGTACATTATCCGACTTGGACCTCAGTTCACGAGAATGGTCCGATCCCAGAAACCGGAAACGCTCCTTTAAATAGGGAGGGGTGCGAGGACCATAGAGGACATTATATAGAGAATGAGAACATGCTCCTGACGGCGCAGTCCGACGGGAAATAACACACTCTAATTTTTTTCTGTATTCGGTCAAACATGGTCAAACTTACGTAGCCCAAAAACAAACCTAACACAGAGATTTTGTAGCCTTTGGAGTTTGCTGAGCAAGTCCTCGTTAAGGCCAATCAGACAGACATCAGCGTAGTCCAATATTGGTAGAAGTTGACTGTGCCAATTGAATTTTGGTTTTAATGGGAAGCAAATTTTTCCATCGTCGCAGAGATCCCAGAGCAGCAAATAATTTTCAGCTGACTTCTGCAACATGAGGAGCCCAACAGAGAGAACAATCAAATAAGACTCCTAAGTTTCTAACAGTGTCATTATACGCTATCACTACGCCATCGCAATAAAGTGGAGGTAAGCTTAATCTCTTCATTTTAACAATTTGTATAGGACCACCGATAATAATTGCTTTTGACTTACTAGGGTTTACTAAAAGGCCATGTGCTTGGCTCCACTCATGTACGGTAGCAAGGTCAGCATTAAGTCGAGCAATCAAACCGTCAATCTGTTCCGCAGGAGCATGTGCGTAAATTTGCAGGTCGTCAGTATACAGATGATATTGGCAAAGAAGGAGAGGGCTAAGGAAATTTATGAAAATGGAAAAAAGGAGAGGTGACAGGACCCCACCCTGAGGCATACCGACAGGAACGTCGCAAAATCTTGTCATTTTACCGTCAACCCGAACACTTTGGCATCTCCCGACAAGATAATTACGAAACCACTCAACCACCGAGTCCGAAACTAGTATACTTTTTAACATGGCCAGGAGTATGTCAAAATCAACCGTAGTAAAAGCGTAACTAAAGTCTAAAACCATTGCAGCATTTCCCAGCGTATGTCATCAGACACCTTTGTCAGTGCAGTAACCGTGCTATGCCCCGGGCGGAAGCCGGACTGGAAAGGACTTAGGTAATTATGGCGATTAACAAAAATATTGACCTGTTGGTGGACAAGGCGTTCTAGAACCTTAGATAGGAAAGGAAGAATACTAATAGGTCTGAAGTGGGAGGGTAGAGTGGGACTAGAGGTTTTGGGGATCGGTATTATGGCCGCTTGGCGAAAACTCAGGAAAAGTTCCCGTCGCGAAGGAGAAATTAAAAATATGCGATAGAATCGGTATCAGGTATTCCGATCCGTAAAGGATCATTCTCCGACTTATTCCATCAGTCCCTTCTGCATTAGATTTGATAGATTTTATGATTTTTTTGTGGCAAAGAAGATGTTTTAGTGAGGGGATTAACAGGAGAAGGTGTTGTGAAATGCACATTTAATAATTCTGGGTCAACGCTAACAGGAACCTTTGTCTTATTTTTGCCAATACCAATGGAATATAGAAAGGACCATGTTTTAGCAGGATTTCCATTCAAACTCAAACTCAAACTCAAACTCAAAAATCTTTATTCAACATAGACCTTTACAGGCACTTATTGACGTCAACAAATTACAAAACTCTATTTAATCAATAAATTAATTTAAAAAATGCAACAAGTCAAGATAAGCTATGTATTATTTAAACCTTGTATGTACATACATCTCAATTCTCAACCATAATTAAGATATATGCAAATACAAGTAAAATGAAAAAAAAAAAAAAGTTGACTCTACACCTGTTCGGAAATTGGGAGAGCCTTCTCGAGAAGAACAGGCAAGAAACTCGGAAGGTCTATTTTTTTTGTCTCCTCTTTTAAATTGCCAACATTACAATAATATATTATTTCACAAACATAACTTTGGTTTATTAAAATATTTATAGAAATGCCTGTCGGAGTGATTGGAACAGTTACTCAAATACATACATCCAACAATCACAAAGTGTACTTAATGAACGTCAAATTGATACATTTTTTGTCAATCCCAAGCAGTTTTATCTGTCAGATAGTCAGACACTTTATAATATGCTTTTTTCATAAGTACTTTCCTGACTGCAGTCTTAAATTTATTTAAGCTAAGTTCTTTAATATTGGTTGGGAGTTTGTTGTAGAAACGTACACAAAAGCATCTAAAAGAGTTATTAATTTTTTTAAGTCTAGTATTAGGTAATGCTAACATATTCTTTTGTCTAGTATTTACTGAATGAATATCACTGTTTTTACAAAACAAATGTATATTTTTATGGACATATAATATATTCTCGTAAATATATTGCGACGCAACAGTCATAATACCAATTTCTTTAAATTTTTCTCTCAAAGAGTCTCTCATTTTAAGATTATAAATTGCTCGAATAGCCCTCTTCTGCAGCACAAAAATAGTCTGAATGTCGGCAGCATTTCCCCACAGCAACAAGCCATACGACATTACACTATGAAAATAAGCAAAGTATACAAGTCTTGCTGTATCAACATCGGTCAGCTGACGTATTTTCCATACAGCGTAGGCTGCAGAACTAAGTCTCTTCGACAATTTATCAATATGTGGGCCCCACTGAAGCTTAGAATCTAAAGTAATACCAAGAAATACAACGGTGTCCACAAGGCCCACATTTTTATCCTTTATGTTTACAGTGGTCTGAACCTCTCTAACATTAGGTAAGAAAAATTTTATACATTTAGTTTTCCCTTCATTGAGGGACAAATTATTCATATTAAACCAGTGAACTATTCTTGAGATAGAATTATTTACATCGTCATTAATTTGCAATCCTCTTTTAATTTTAAATAAAAGTGAAGTATCGTCTGCAAATAATACTATCTCATGCCTGTCTTGAACATAATTAGGCAAGTCGTTAATATATATTAAAAATAGAAAAGGACCAAGAATCGAACCCTGCGGTACTCCCATTTTAACCGAGGAGCCCTGAGATCTCTTCCCATTGACATCTACTTTCTGAATCCTCTCAGTCAGATAGGAGATGAGTAGATCCAGAACAGTATCGTGAAATCCATAGTAGTGTAATTTCCTGATCAAAGTTTCATGATGGACGCAATCAAACGCCTTGGACAAGTCACAAAAAACGCCCAGCGCATCATGTGAGTCCTCCCAGGCCTCATATATATGTTGTACTAACTCAACACCAGCATCGGCTGTTGAGCGACCCTTCCTGAAACCAAATTGTTTACAGTGTAGAAGATTATTCCTGTTAAAATAGCTTTGCATTTGCTCCAACATTATTTTTTCAAAAATTTTACTAAAAGTAGGTAGCACAGAAATAGGTCTAAAATTACTGGGGTCTGATGTGCTACCCGATTTATGTAATGGAATAATTTTACTCAGTTTCATTAAATCAGGAAATACACCACAGTCAATGCAATCATTAAAAATACTAGCCAGTATTGGAGCTATTGTCTTAATTACAGATTTGGAGATATCAACAGAGTTGCCCCACAGATCCACGGTTTTCTTTTTATTCAGAGTTTTAAATGACTTTATTAAGTCGTTTGCACTAATATGATCAAATTTAAATGTATCACTACAAGTTTTTACATGATCTTTTAAAATAGATTCAGCAACGGTATGGGATGAATCCAACGATTTTGTGATTGAAACTGGAATGTCAGTAAAGAACTTTTCAAATTCTGTAGCTACTTCAGTGTCTACTGTAATTTTGTTATTTTCAATATTTAAGCAAAAATCACCGTTATTATTTTTAACCCTTCCAGTTTCATTATTTATAATATTCCATGTTGTTTTAATTTTATTACTACTATTTTGAATTTTTGAACTTAAATAATTAGATTTAGCAAGCTTACAAACTTTTTTAAATAATTTGGAATAAGCTTTTACATACAATTTAAACTCATCACTAGTGTTAAATGTCCGTTCATAATAAAGGTCATAAAGTTTTATTCTACTTTTGTGAATACCTGGTGTAGCCCATTCACTAAAAGCTAAAGTACCATTAACTGAAATGGTTTTTGGAACAAATATATTTTTAAATTCTGAACAAAATATGTTAAAAAACTTTTCATACAATATATTTGGGTTCTCTTCATAGTCTAAATAATTTAATTTAATACCCAGATTATTATTTAAACGTTCCAATCGACCAGCAGTCTTTGGTACAACAGTGATATTCTTTTTCTCCACATGCTTAAATTTAAAAGGTATAGTAACAAATTGCCCAGAGTGGTCAGATTCTAAATTATTAAAAATATTTTTTTCTAAAGGCACAATATTGGTATAGATATTATCAATACATGTGGCAGACAGCTGAGTAGTCCTTGTTGGCTCTAAAAATAAATTTTCAAGGTTATATGATTGAAACAAATTTTTATTTCTTGTACATAAATTAGAACTTTCTAATAAATTAATATTGAAATCACCACATACTATTATTTGTTTTCCTGGCTTATGAACCTTTTTCAACACTTCGTCCATTGTATTTTCAAAAAGATCATACAATCCTGAAGGAGGCCTGTATACGCTTAATACAACAATCTGCTCCAGCTCCACGCAGGCTATCTCTATTGCTCGCTCAACGGAGAGGCTCACAATGTCTTTACGATCTTTAAATTTAAGCTTTTTATTCAATATTATTAAAGAGCCACCACGAATCGCATTTTCTCGGCTGAACGAACTACCAATCTGGTGATTGCCGAAATTAAACATGAACTGGTGGCTTTTAAGCCAATGTTCAGTTACACAAAAAATGTCTACTTTTCTACAGTTCATGAATAATTCAACTTCCAGATCTTTGCCCATAATACCTTGTATGTTCTGGTGCACCAGATTGATGAAATTTTCATTTTTAGTATATCCAAGTGGGCTTTCCAATACATTGTTAAGAACAGAATTTTCAGTTTCTTTACTATTTAATGATATGCAAGAGGATGTCTCTGTTGTCTTAATGCTTAATTTAAAGACTTATGAACTAATACATCAGTACTATTACTGACAGTCATTCTATAACTACAGTTTTGCTCAATAGGAGCAATTTGAGTAGCCAAGTTCTTGGCTGATATATAAAAATAATATGATAGCGATTTTGCTATTCGTCTCTTATAATAATTTGATAGATAATATCTATTATCTTTTGTCAAATGCAATGTCTTTACATAATTATTTATGTCAATACAATGAAATTTATTATTGTTACATAGGGTACTTAATGTCATATTCAATTTGTATCTTAAGTTATTTTCCTCCTGTGGCAGACTGCTGTAATAAGGTAATGTGAACATAATAATTTTTTGTACATTCAATAAGTTATTCAATTTATCAAGATATTGCGCAAGGGTTGTTTTGTTCATATTACCTCTATTTCCAATAAAAAATACCAAAGTAGTATGCTGGTTGTACTGACATTCTAATGATCTATTTAAAATCTCCTTATAAGAAGCACCAGGCATACAATAATTGGTTATTGAATGTCCCATTTTTGTCAGGAGTTGGCCCATTTCTTTGCCAATGTCATCACTATACATAATAATATTTCTTGTACAGTCATGCTTAAAATTAGTTGATTTAGTCGGTGAGTAGGAACCATCGGAAATACATAAATCATTCTTTATGGTGATGGAGTCACTTGTGACCATTGAACCTGGCAGTAACTGTCCACAATCACATATGTGGTTTTTTGTTAATGAGTTAAATTTTTCATTATTCGAGTTACACAGCTCCAGCAGATCATCAATGGCCAGCATTTGCTCCTTTATTTGTTTTTGTGACATTTCATATTGTTTAGTCATAAAGCACAATGAATTTTTTAATTTTTCAATTTGATTTTCCAAAATATCTGTGTCAGACTTATATTTAGATTCAACAGTATTTAATTTTGATGAATACATATCCAATTTGTTAATTAAATTTAATCTTTTTTCCTTATATAAGCTAGCATTTTTAATACATAACCTATGCCGCTTAACAAATTTCTGTTTTTTTAATATATTTGTTAATTTTAATATATTTTATAATTTTATTTCTGCTACTCCCAGCAGCAATCATAGTCTTTATACTGTTTGAGCTATCATCTTTAGTAAGATCTATAGTAATTGTTGGTTTGCTACTGGGGGCCACAGAAACCAAAGTTGGTGCGCAAGCTACCAGCTCATCGAACAAACTCTGATTCAGGGAGGAAGTGATGTTTTGCTGCACTGACTCTAATGACGATATGGTATTCTTAGCTTCATGCAATTCCTTTTCAAGACTAAAGATTTGTTTTAAAGCATGATCATACTCACTCCTACACTGATCAAAACCATTCACAACGAGCTGAAGCCTGTCTCGGTCATCAATTGCAGCAATATATTGTTGATGCATCTGTGACATTTCATCTTTTAATTTTTTATTTGTATTCCACATTTCCGAAAGTTCCCTTTCATTATCATCCCTCTCTCTGTTCAACCGTTCACACATCTCTTTTGATGCCTTCAGTTCTAATAAAGTCAGTTGAAGTTTGGACTCCTCCTGACGAGACAAAGCCCGGCGTGTCATCATGATTAATTATTTAATGTAATAAAATGTAAAGTAAAACAAAAAAAAACAAAAGTAAATCAAGATTAAATTGAGTTCTGTGAACAATTAAAGTGGAGGTTAGTTTGAAAAAAGATACTTTAAGAAATCAAATTTTGGTAAATAAATAACGATAATTTTTATGTAGGTGCAATTTTTGCACCTCAACAAAAGCAAATATGTGTAATAAATTAAGCAACAGTACCTTAAATCCGATGATAATGACTTACAAAATTGCCGACAAACGTCACTTTTACACAACTGTATTCTTCCAAAAATACACACTGTGCACTTACTATTTTCCACGAATTACAAATTTCTAAACAAAAACAAGATTATTTATGCGTTTTATCAATGATTTATATAACTTTTACAACAATTTATTATTATACAGCTGTTAGTTGCAGTGATGCCACAGGCGAAAAAAAATGACATTAGAGACAAAGGAGTGTATGTAACGACGCTGCGCATCCCTACACATCCTACTACAACGATTACGAAGCTCCTTGTACCGGTCATGATGAAGTTCAGTAGGATTTTTCCTGAAACGTAGCTTTGCAGCATTACGTTTATGCATCATTGCGTTTATATCATCGGTGAGCCATGGAGCAGGCATGTGTTTCAATCTCCCTGTGGTGGTAATATGTAAATCTAAATTGCCTATTCCTCAGCCAAATACTTTTAAGCATGCGATAGAAACGCGTGACACCAACTTTAATAAGCTTATTAACTTAAACATTTAAAGAGAATAATACATATTGGTTCGGGAAAAAGTCTTTTCGCATTATAGTATGTATAAACTTGTAATAAAATTTCTTTGGCTATACTATTTGTACCTGGCTGGTTTTGGTATCATTGAAAGTTTAAATTTTAAAGAACATAATTCCAAATTCAAATTAGGAAAATGTGTGATTTTCATTTGTTTTTCGTACCGCCAAGATGAGTGAATCTAATGAAGAAATTCGATACATTTTAAAATTTTACTACAAAAAAGGTAAAAATGCAACGCAAGCCGCGAAAAAAATTTGCGATGTTTATGGACCTAGTGCAGTGTCTGTGAGAGTAGCACAAATTTGGTTTAAGCGTTTTCAATCCGGAAATTTTGATGTCAAAGATGCACGTCGCTCTGGTCGCCCTATTACAGATAAAATGGATGCCATTTTTGAAAAAGTGGAGCAAGATCGGCATGTCAGTAGTTACGACGTAGCTGAAGAACTGGGAATTGACCACAAAACAGTTTTGGCGCATTTGAAAAAAACTGGGTACACAAAAAAGCTCGACATTTGGGTACCTCACGAGCTCACTGAAAGAAACCTAATGAACCGTGTACTCATTTGTGATTCTTTATTACGACGTAATGAAACCGAACCATTTTTGAAGAAGCTGATAACTGGTGATGAAAAGTGGATCACGTACGACAAGAACGTGTGAAAAAGGTCGTAGTCAAAGGCCGGTCAGGCTTCACAGACTGTGGCGAAACCCGGGTTAACTCGCAACAAGGTGATGCTGTGTGTGTGGTGGGATTTGAAGGGCATTATTCATTATGAGCTGTTACCACCAGGCAGGACCATCGATTCTGAACTCTACTGCGAACAACTGATGAGATTAAAGCAAGAAGTTGAGAGAAAGCGGCCGGAATTAATCAACAGAAGGGGTGTGGTTTTTCATCATGATAACGCTAGACCTCACACATCTTTAGCCACTCAGCAAAAATTAAGAGAGTTTGGCTGGGAGGTGTTAATGCATCCGCCGTATAGTCCTGACCTTGCACCTTCAGATTTCCACCTGTTTCGGTCTCTTCAGAATTCTTTAGGCAGTGTTAGGCTAACATCACGAGAGGACTGCCAAAACCACTTGTCGCGGTATTTTGACCAGAAGTCCCAAAATTTCTATAGCAATGGGATCATGTCCCTACCTACAAGATGGCAAAAAGTTATCGAACAAAATGGTACCTACATACTTTAGTTAAATGTAAATAAACTATATTAAAAAATGTTTTGAATTTTCTTAAAAAATGCGAAGAAACTTTTTCCCCAACCTATTATATTCTCACTTGTCTTTGCGTAACAAATAAATGAAATTATAATCAAGTTGAATAGATTATTTCTGACAAAGGAATGGCCGTACAAAAGATATAATAACATAACTTTTGCGAACTACTCACTCGAATTCTGATTCATGCCGAACTAATTTGAGTAAAAGTTTTCAATCATTCAAAATGAAGATATAACATTATTACATGTAGTGGATGTGAAAAGATGAGGCAGGCTTATATTCTTTCATCTCGATATTTGAAAGGGTTCCCTAGAAATTATAAGAAAACACTTTCAAAGGGCACTTCTAAACCCTTGGCTGGTGAGAGATGATAGCTTCGCGTTGCGATATTGTTAACATTAGTTGCTACGTGCCGAGTGATATTATTATATGAGTATACGAGTGATATTATTTTATAAACAATGTTGCTTCATTGTTTATAATAATATGTCCTTATAGTTGGTTTTAAACATTATTTTTATTGAGGACCTGTACTTACTCGATTAGCAATATGAATAGATTTAAATTATTATGTATTAAATTGGAAATATGACTAAGTAGTATAGGCATACACAGGGGTTAACTATCATAAGATCGAATTTATTTTGACCGAATTTCATATAATAGTAAACTTTACGACTATTTTCGTTTCGTCTTTTTTTACTTCTTCAAAATCTCGTTTGCCACTGTATCAGTTGACTTATTATCAATTCGTTTTTTTTGTTACTCCGACGTTTCGTTTGGTCGAAAACCTTTTTACCGAAGTTATGCTCAGCCGAATCAACATTTGTTCGAAGTATTACGTTTCCGAGCATTCATTACACCACTGTTTTAATAATAACTCCTGGAAAAATTTGAGCACAGTATTTTCGATCCCTATCTATGCTGTTATTTGAAGAATGCAATCAAGCAAGCAGCATGCTGTGTGGTCACAATGTCTAACCTTTTTTTTTTAAGGCGAGGCCTTGTCGAATCTCTTTACGATTCGACAAGGGGCTGAAAGCTGAC
This sequence comes from Schoenobius gigantellus, assembly GCA_963935595.1. Classification (NCBI taxonomy): domain Eukaryota; kingdom Metazoa; phylum Arthropoda; class Insecta; order Lepidoptera; family Crambidae; genus Schoenobius; species Schoenobius gigantellus. The sequence continues at coordinate 13,287,637 of OZ012559.1, read as the reverse complement.
AAGGCCGCCTCAAGGATATGCCATTGGACTCGGGTAAAAACCCCATACCGGGCTAAACTTCTACCTCCGTAGGGGCACAATCGGGATCGGCGTTAGCTATTCACCGAGTGCGCCCCCTAGAGAATAGGCCCGACGGTGAGCCAGCGTAGCTGACCCAAGCGCCAGGTCTTACCTCTACGGAGGGGTAGACAAGTGCAATAATTCGACCCCCCAGACGGGCAGGCCTCCTCCTACCCAACCGCCTGCGCCGGAGCGGTGCGGCAAGAGGGTCAACTTCTCGCGCCCGCTCCGCTGACTCCTTCTTCGAGATCACGTCCTCGCAAGGCGATAGTCGCCCACGCCGTCGCGCCAGTCAGCATCTCGCGTGCGACGCTGGCCAGCCCGAAGGACGCACCCCTACCTAGGCCCAGCGTGAGGGCTAGTGCGTCGCTCTGGTCTAACCTAACCTACAGTGTTATTCTATAAGTTCTTTTCCCCTCTGCAAAGCGGCTGCACCCTCTACACCCACGCTCATGCAAGCAAGCAAGCAAGCAAATTTATTTTTTAATTTTTCATAATATGGCATCTAGTTGTCGCCATATTGAATTTTTATCACTGTCACGCATTCGCAAGTTCGAGATGAATCCGTTGATGCATGGATCATCAAAATCGGCCCACGCGTATAGTCTCTAGAGTGTCTCAGAAGAACAAACATACATACAACTGCAATGTGTGTAGCTGATAAACACCTTGCATTGCCCAGTCGGGTAAAAATTGCCTACGATTGCCCGCCTCAACTATGTCATCGAATCAATTATGATTGCACGGAATGGCCATGTGAGCTGTCAAATATCTTCCCCTTACTTCTCTCCATCACCTCCGTTATATTGTCACTTTGTCATAAATTTATACCTTCTGACCCCAACACATACGACGACCTTATGTAGGTATTATAGTTGTTATTAATTACATAAGGAATAATAAATCTGTCTACCTTTTCTGTCTGAAAAATGTTCTAAAATTATAATTACCCATTTTCGGAATTAAAGTGTTTTTATTGATCCCGACGAAGAGCTTGTCGGGCGTCACTATTCTGCGGTAATAATTGGCCCCGTGTTGGGCGCCAATAATGGTGGATGCGTGGCCAGCGTGGTGTAAAGCCAATTCCTCTTCGTCTAAGGAGAGACCCCTGTCCAGTAGTGAGATATGTAATTGTATATGACTTGAAAGAACACACTAAGCATTACATTTGCATTAAGAAAGTCGTCGCTATTACCAGCTACGTAAGAGCGGTCTCAAGGTCAACATATAAAGTCTGGCATGTTGTTGTGTGTTAAAATCAAGGAATATGGACAATATAATTATTATTTTGGTTAAGGACCTGAAGAATAATGGTTTGCGATAAAAATAGACGTTGACTAGAGGCCGATTCACACAGATCAGTGAAGTTACAGTTCCGGCATAGTACCGTTTTGATTATTATTATTATTACATGCATTCTCTATGAACGTAACCACACCTGTCAGTGTCCGTGACGACACCGGGCTCTGAGTGACGTTCATACATTCTCTATGTATGAAAAAATAATTATTACGGTGGCGGTACTGTGCCGGAACTGAAATTTCGCAGACCTGTGTGTATCAGCCTTAACAAGATAATATGGCAGTCTGTGTGAAACGGATTAGTCAGATGAACCAGTAACTCATGAGCAGGATTGACAGTAAAGTGTCTGGGTGAGTTCTGATACTTACAGAACTCTACCTTACAGCACAAGTTGGTTACATTACATTGTGGTGCTCTAGCACCTTTGCAAATCTTATAAGAACCATGTACTTTTGCTTGCTTTATTTGGGGCACTTCATATCTATTTGCTTTTAAACAAACGCGTGTCTCCTGTCATACCAATAACGCAATCTTTTGTGATGATCTCCAAACTGAGAGCGTAAGTGTAGCTCGCTCGAGGATTCGCAAAGCGAAAAGAAATAAATGTTAATTGGAGTGCCGCAGTTCCTCGAGATGCACGAGAAAAGGCGGGCGAAGTTAATTACTGGGGAATAAATTAAAAATGGTGAGTTATATTGAAGTAATAAGTTTTGGGATCGTTGTTTGAATGGGGAAGAGCCCTCTGGCCAAGATTTGGTCCGGTCTTAGATGGAATTTGGGGCGCCGCGGGGCGATCTCTGATGTTTATCTGTTTTACGCACTGCTTTAGAGGAAAGTGCAGTTTTGTGCCTCACGAAATCAAATTGTTAATATCACTTTTTCATTGTATTTGGTTTTTTTTCTAACAGCTGGGTCGCAGTGATTTTCCGAATCATAGGAAAATATTCTACAGCCTATGTCACTCAATGATATTGTATCATTCTATTAGTTAAAGAATTTTGCAAATCAGTTCAGTAGTTTCGGAGCCTATTCAATACAAACATACAAAAATACTAATCTTTCCTATTTATAATATGTTTTTAGTATAGATTACTAGTTTAGTCAGTAATGGATAATAAAGTATTTCAATATGACAGTTCTGAGCTAGCAACTGGAGTGAGTAAAAACGGGGGCAGGTGAGGATTTCTTTGTATTCGTTAGTAACTTTAAATATCTATACCTAATCGATTTTGATATGTGATAGGTAGAAGTGGAACTCTAGGGAACGTCCCAGCAAATGTTTAAGTTTACAATACTTAAGTACACAATATCCATTATCTGTGAAATATTTTTTGCGTATAGCGTACAATCTTGTAACCGTTAACTTTTAGATGTTGACTAAAAACAACTTTTAAGTACACAACTTATCACTTATTTATGTCGATGTGGAATTTTTATGAGGTAGACAGAGTCGGAACGAAACCAAAAATCGTAGCGTCGACGATTTTTTTTACTATTTTGCTTAATCTTGTTTTCAGACATTTTGGAAATCTCAAAAATCTCTGTACCAGTCTGTAAGGGAGACTCTGTACCAGGGTCGTGTGCATGGCACCTGCGTCTTACCTATTTCTGCCGCAAAGCAGCAGTGCTTGCATTGCTGTGTTTCGGTTTGAAGGGTAAGATATGGCACTGAAATTACTGGGTACCGTGACTTTACATCTGATGTCACAAGTTGGAAACGTACACTGTGGTTCTTGGGGGGTTACAGTTTTACTGCGAAGCTCACAGGAGCCACATGTATTATCGGTGACTGTTACCACTTACCATCAGGTGGGCAGTTTGCTTGTTTGCCAACTTAGTAGCAATAAAAAAAAGATTAAAAAGATAAGACAGAAAGGGATTTCACGTTTACACTGTATTACGCCGTTAACTTTGTTCTCTTTTTAATAAGTGGATAGTCTTAAAAAATCATTTAGTTTTCTTCAAGTATTAACTGTGATTTTTATTAATTTGTAATATCTACTGAGTGAAACTTTCTACTCTAACTCAGTGGCGTACTTATCTGCGATATCGACATCCAGGCCATATTTTCCACCACCACCAATGGCCGTATCAATCATACTTAGTTGTAGCAAATATCGGCATCCGAGGATTAGCATAGTTTTATATCAGCATCGGCATTAGCAAAAATCGATGCTGATTTTTAATGCTGACATTCAAGACGTAACGTGTTCGTTGAAGACGGGACCTTGCTCAAGTCAGGTGGTTTCAATAGACAGTTGTACCAAAACTTGTGTTCCGTGTTTCCTCATGCTATTCAAAATCAAAATCAAAATATTTTATTCAACTTGGATTTTACAATCTCTTTTGAAAGTCAAGGAAGCTACGCCAATGGTTCACAAGTCTACGGCGGGAGACCTTGTACTGGAAAGAACCAGCAAGGGCTATTTTTTTCTCCCTGTATTGTTACAGAGTCGTCAATTGGAAGCTGACCTCAAGGCAAAAATTTGAGCTCAACTTCCATAACAAATGTATATTTGTCAGTTCTCTTCTTAGTACAACGTTACCAATACTACTTAATGAATAGTTATACACAACAACACGATTATTTACATTATTATCATTAATAATTTCTTCAAATTAACACCAGGCATTGGCATCTTGTAAATAATCGTTGACTTTATAATATCCTTTACCCATCAGAGTCTTTTTTACATGCGCTTTAAACTTATCAAAAGGCAAGTCAGTTACATTTTGTGGGACTTTGTTGTAAAAAGTTATACATTTCCCCATAAATGAGCTTCTAGTTTTTTGGAGCCTGTACGTTGGAACGGCAAGTTTATTTTTATTTCTTGTGTTTAAATGGTGAAGTTGGAAATTGGTTTCAAATATATTATAATTTTTATAGACATAAATCAAATTTTCATAAATGTACTGTCCTGCTAAAGTCAATATGTTAATTTCTCTAAATAAATCTCTAAGAGAGTCTCTTGCTCTTAAATTATAAATAGCGCGAACCGCTCTTTTTTGAAGTACAAAAATACTTTCTATACTAGCAGCTGATCCCCACAGAAGTATTCCATATGACATGATGCTATGAAAATAACTAAAGTAAATTAATCTTGCCGTTTCAACATCAGTAAGTTGTCTTATTTTTTTTACTGCATATGCTGCAGAACTAAGTCTGTTTGCCAAGGACTCAATATGTGGATCCCACTGCAATCTAGAATCTAGAGTAATACCCAAAAATTTTGTAGAATTGACGAATTCAACAATTTGGTTGTTCATTTGCACAATAGTATCAACTTTTCTTACATTTGGCAATGAGAATTTAATACTTTTAGTTTTACTTGAATTTAATGATAAATTATTTATGGTGAACCAATATTTTTGTCTTGTTGACCTTAATTGGTGAATTATTGTGTGACGTAAATAATGTAATGTAATAAACTAGTTATCTATAAACCATACTCAAATTCATACAGCCTCCTACAATTAAGGTTAAAACTATTTAAGATCAAACCAAGAAAAAAATATTCAAGCTCTTGTAATTCGGCGAGGGGGAGCAAGACTCTTGATTTGCGGTATCTCCATCGATGAAATAATTCATAGTCTTTCTTTAAAGTCGTTCGTTAAAGTTTGATCACTACTTTCCCCGACACATTTCATAACCATACACCAGAAAAAAATATTCAAGACATTGAGTAAAAGTCCTTTGTCATTGATGATATAACTGGAGACAATCGATTGTGAAGCCGCTTACGAACCAATCATGAGCACACCGGGCGGTCGATCAAGAAATTTATTCTTAACCGTCCACCAGCTATGCAATTTGTTTTAACTCGTTGATCAAATTCGTCTTAGTGTAAACTTGTTTTTATTGAAATAATGGCTACAAATATTAGACATAAAATAACTATAAAATCACAATAGCTTTTATAGCTTATAGCCTGTAACACTTTATTTCTATTTTAATTTTTAACACTACACATGCACACATACACAGACATGACACTGTGAGCGTGAATGATTCAAAGTGAGAGTCGTTTCTCGATGTAAAAATAATTTGCTTGTAATTAATATATTTGTACTAATATATTAATCGTTGAATTAATTGTTTAATTTGTGACACAGTGCCACATCTAGACGATAATCATTATTGAGTGCACTCGGGTGTTCGCTCTGTCAAAGAACTGAGACTTAACCACTGTCTTCCAAAACCTTAGATCATTGAATGCTCTAAGTCCAAAACACATGTCGTACCTGGCTTGATAGCCAGCGGGCCACCAATGAGAGCTTTAATAAAATTTGCGCTTATGAATAAATTATTATTATTATTAATTGAAAAGTACATCTTTTTCATCGATAAATTTTTTATATGTATTTCAATAAAACAGTGCTGGCAAACAAGCAGATTGCCTTATTGATAGTAAATGTTTACATTTACCAAGATCATGTGCTTCTTGTACCTTTAAATTAAAAAATCTTTATTTTACATAATCCTTCATAGGCACATAATAAATTGAAACTAGAAGTAAATATAATAATTTTACCTTTTATATGCATATCAGGTAAGAGGTAAATCGACGAATCCAATTCGCTTGGGCAGCGTTTGGGAAGCTACTCAGAATATTCTCGGCCAATCTGCCGCAGTGTCTTAAGACGAAAGTATTCAATTCGTGCGTATTTCCAGTGGTGACATACGGAACTGAGATGTGGCCGCTTACAATGGGACTCATCACGAGGATCAATGGCACTCAAAGACCAATAGAAAGGGCTATGCTAGGGGTTTCTCCACGCGTTCACATCAGAAATGATGAGATCCGTAAAAGAACTAGAGTCACCTTCATAGCCAAATATTACAAACCTTAAGTGGCAGAGGGCAGGACACATAGCTCGTAGGACTGACTGCCGTTGGGGTAAAAAGGTCCTCGAGTAGCGGCCACTTACTGTTAGGACGCAACGTAAGCCCCCCACAAGGTGGACCGATGCGCGATGATCTGGTGAAGGTCGCGGGAAGCCGCTGGATGCGGGAAGCGCAGGACCGATCGGTTTGGAGATCCCTGGGGGAGGCCTATGTCCGACAGTAACCGTTTCTTGGCTGAAATTATGTGCATATATCCCAAACATAATCAAAATATCGGCCTATGAATACAAGATGAATACAAGTAGGAGAAAAAAGTACACTACAATGTAGAATGAACTTTTTAGCTCTCCCAGCTTTCGAACAGATGTAGATCTCCGTTCGATAGAAACACGATAGGTTAAATTTTTTGTCTCCTGTAATAAATTGCCATTTACAATATTGGATTTTTTATGATAATTATTGGAATATAAAAAAATACATTTTTATCACACCAGCTCGAAAAGGCTTTTGTTATTCTTCGAAATGTGCGTGGAAAATATTATTTTAACCGCTACCGTAGAATAGTGATTTCAAATTCGAACGTTTGAGTATGGAATGGGAATATGAATTTAAATTATGTGATCAAAATCTTTATCGTTTTAAAAAGAAGAATCTACATATTCAAAATGATTACATAATATCCGAATTTCAAAATTTTATAATTTTCGTTGCGTCATTTTCTATTCGATGATGAATTGTTTTATAGCAGTAGTAGGTATTTTCCTCGTTGAAATGAGGTGAAAGGTTGTATGTTGCGCTCGGCTGTAAAGTTATTTGCCTCTCGTGCCTTTGAACCCCTCGTTACGTTCAGGATTCTACTTAGAACCCTTCGCTTTCTCGGGATTCAAATTCAGCACTCGCGACAAAAAACAACTTTGCAGCCATGCATACAAATAACTATTCTATGCTTATTTAAACTTAAATGCCAAAAAATAGGTTATAAAAATCTTTTTTTATTATATACAATAATGAATCCCTGTTCATTAGTCTAGCTAAAACTCAAAAACAACTCGACCGATTCTTACCTAATTTTCTGTGTCTGTTTGAATAGATCCAGGAAAGGTTTTTAACAACGATTAGAGCCGGTAGGTGGAGCGGTAATTGGATAGGATAACATCTGCCAGGCCCACTAGAAATAAATCTGGGGGCACGGCAGTGCCCCCGCCAAGTCGAGCGCGAAGCAAACACTGCCGTACCATCCTTTACTGGAACCATTTCGCCGCATTTTCAGGCCCCTATTTGAGAACCTCTGGATAAGACCAGAACGCAGAAATTGTCGTCATCCAGTAAGCTATAATCACATACTTAAAATCCAAAATTTCAAGTCTGTAGGTCATTTAGTTCCGAAGTTAAGCGAAAGCAAAGTTTCGCATTTATGACACTCACTCACTCACTCACTCATGATCATCAAAATAGAACTAGTACTTCCCATAAACTCAGAGAGCTGAAATTTGGCACAGAGTTAGGGTTTAATAGCCACATAAAGGGAAAACTATAAAAACTAGGATAATCGAAGATCTGGAGTACCTGGTGACCCTGATTAGAAAACACAAGAGCCCAACCAAACTATTAGAGATATCGACATACCGCCTTTACAAAAAATATTCAACTTGGTGGGTCGCTTCCAATAAAGAAAAGAAAAAAGAAAAGAAAGATTTGTAATAATAAAAAAACTACCCCTAAAAAGAAAAGCTGTGTCAAATAAGAAAATCTCATAAAATAAATCAATAAGCTCACGTTTCTACAGAAAGAAGTGAAATGCTACCAAAAACATTCTCTAAAAAACTAGCCAAGTCTCGATGGAGCTGCTTGTTTATCTCTAAAAAACCAGCCAAGTCTCGATGGAGCTGCTTGTTTATCTCTAAAAAGTAATGAAATCTAGACAAAGTCGTGCCAAGTCTAAGTTTCCTTACTGCGATTTCTTTATTATTATAGTTAATGTTGTATGACTTGGTCGTTGAATATTCTTTATACGTTAGTGGGTACAAGTCAACGGCCAAGTCACACAACATTAACTATAATAATAAAGAAATCGCAGTAAGGAACCTTAGACTTGGCACGACTTTGTCTAGATTTCATTACTTTTTAGAGATAAACAAGCAGCTCCATCGAGACTTGGTTAGTTTTTTACAGAATGTTTTTGGTGGGATTATGTTTTTGCTAAACATGACATATAATCTTTGTCTAGCTAGATTCACATCTCATTATGTAATTAGAATTAAAAATGTAATAAATTGTAAGTAAGTCGGTGACATTTTGTAGAAGCTTGTTATAAAAACTACACACTTTCCCAAAAGCAAGCCACTGGTTTTATGGAGGCTTTTAATGACCACAGTGTACGTTGAACTTGAAGTCATTCTCACTAAACGTACCGTTTTTCATGCGCAGTGCGTATCTCGTCGGTCGCCATAGGGGCGACCATGAAGGGATGGTAGCCGGCGCCGCTTATAATTTATTCCCCCAATTAATACATTCGCGATTGTTAGCGCTTTTGTGCTGAGCCCGAAGACATGTAGCGTCGGTGATAAATATCCGATCACAATTACAGTGTCGCATAGTTTTAGGTTTTATTTGTCAGTTCCGATAAGGGAGTATAGTTTGCAAATCTTTTGAGTCAATGTAACTCCCGACTCAGTTGCTGTATTAGGCTCACTGCTAAGAATAGTTCTGCCCCAAAAACGAGAGTTTTGTCACCCGACACGTTCTGGCTAGGTGCGAGTATAAGGCGCCAGCGCCTTGTTTACTGATTGGTAGAGTGTATTGCGATGCGAGCGGGAGCTCTATTTCGGAACCTCGCCGAGATTCGTTTTTGAGGGACTCTGTACAGGGTCGCCTGCTTGGGTTCTTCCGTCTTACCTATTTCTGCTGCAAGGCAGCAGTGCTGGCATTGCTGTGTTCCGGTTTGAAGGGTAAGATATGGCAGTGAAATTACTGGGTACCGTGACTTTACATTTTAATCGCAAGTTGGCAACGTACACCGTGGTCACAGTGGTTCTTGTGGGGATTGAAGATTTGCTGCGAATTTCACAAGAGCCATATTTACTATAGGTGTCAGGTGGGCAGGTGCTTGTTTGCCAACTTAGTTGTATAAAAAAATATACATACCCATTGATTTTCGATTCGATTTTTCTATAGCTATCATTTTTAGATTTCATAGACATGCGATGCAATACAAGACTCTATACCGGCTGACGAAGCAGAGATGGATGCACATTAACTGTCAGAATGAAAGCGATCGCTATAGATTTCCAGTTACACATTTATTACTTTTTCAATTTCAATTTTCCTTTTTTTACACACAGAAAACAAGTTCTTGGCCTTCATCTCATCTGATGGAAAACCACGGTAACGCCGGAGATGGGAGCGAGCTTCACCTGGATTCCTCAACTTTTTACCTATAATCAAAACCCAACAATGTGACAAAAGTTTGGTTAGATAGTGGTATCTAGCCACGGGGTTGGGAAGCCCTTCCACCGACCAAACCAAGCTACGAAATTTCTGCCCCTTTGGGGAATCGAACCCTGGACCTCCGGATCAATACAGGATGGTCTCAACCACTAGACCACGGAGACGGATATAAAACTTCCATTTTCACATGTCAACAGACTTTCACTTCTGTCAAGTATTTTTTCTGTTCCGTGGGAAGACAAGACGGCTCACACAAAGCGGAATAAGATAAGGAGCTAATAAAGCGACCAATTGTTCCACACTCGTATCGCACGCCGAGTTCTACCTGCGCTTAAATTGCTCTATAATTGGATTATTATACGCGGAACTTGGCTCAGCGTGTCTTCCGCAAAGTCCACCGGGGAATGGGGATTGCTAACTTTTTAAAATTAAAACAGTGGTGGAACAAAGTTGTGGACCAAGTTTAAGTTTGAGGTATGCTGATACTTCTATAGTTGTAGCGGATGGCTTTCGCGTGGTCGAAGACTAGATTTACACGTTTGCAGCGAAACATAAAGCGGTAAAAGGGTTCTGCCTGTGGTATGGAATATTCTGCAGTAATACGTGGATTATTCGCGATGCTTTTACGAAAAAATTGCAGCGATCTGTTGTTTTGTTCGATGCGATGGTGTTCATACAAAATTGAATGTATATCATTTTAATTTTTGCTTTTCATGTCTCTTCTATAGCTTCAACATATTTTCTTTGAAAATGCACCAACATTTAGTCCGCCAATTGTACGGCTTATAGTGCAAGAATTAAAAGAAGACATCACTTTCACAAACTATTCATTGTGAATTTTAACTCAGGCCCAGTGCTTAGACTTAGGTTTTTTTTTTTATTGCTGAAAGTAGCAGACGAGCAGACGGCCCACCTGATGGTAAGCGGTATCCGTCGCCCATGGACTTCGCTAATATCAGGGACATAGCTAGGTCTAGTAATTTAATGAATATTTTTTCAACACATTTGCTCTTAAAGTAGATTTAATTTCACCGGTTTAAGATACATAAAGCAGCTCATAAACCACTCATGTGTTATAACGCAAATAGTGCGTTTATATTTATCTATAACCACACTATTTGCGTTATAGTATTATTTTTTAAAAGTTAGAGATAATACAAAAGACAACAACGGACTATATTGATTTATCGTAGGAATATTGATACGTTATCTATCGAAAAAATATTTGAAAAAAAAAACAGTAGGCAAAATTTTGTTATTAATGAGTAAACTCTATTACTTAAATTATAATAAAAAAACGTTTATCCCTACCATTAATTAGTTATGTCTACAAATTAACAATTATTTGTGTTATTTTATAAACAAATCAGTTTATTAGGTATTTTTCCTCACAAGTGTGTTGAAAAACGTCGTGCGATATACGAGCGTATATTTGTTATACATACTCGGCTCTATTACGCCCTCGCCTTCGGCTCGGGCTGAAATTCTCGCCTTCGTTTTTGAGTTTATTCATTACATACATACAAAACTTTCCACTTTATAATAAACGTGTAGTCTATACTAATATTATAAAGAGGAAAGATTTGATTGTTTGTATTGAATAGGCTTCAAAACTACTGAACCGATTTTGATGAAAGTTGGTACAGGGATAGTTCAAGACCAGGGGAAGGACATAGGGTAATTTTTCTATGGGGAAAAAATTCCCACGGGAAAACAAAATGTATTATAATTTAATTGATAGTTTTGTTTTTTATAGTGGGCCTAGCAAATGACTTTATCTCACCTGAGGTTAAGTGGAAATGGACTACAAATGTGAAGATAGGTAGTGCAGGAGAGAGAATACGCGCTACACAGTCACCCTCACCTTGCCAATCTGTAAGGTGCTTCTCCACGACTCCTTGAAAGGATTGTAAGAAGGAGGGAACACGTGAGCTGGTGGGGAGTTCCATTTATTTATTGTGTGACATATAAATAAATTTCTCCTCTTATAACAGAAAAAGACTTGCAAGTAATTCGTATGATTACACCTTTAAGAATTTATTTGTTTAAAAATATGTACGCCCATCAAATATGATTTGCTGGGAAGCTCTTTTGAGTCGTTCAATTACTTACCTCCCATCTATTCAGGATGACTTTTAGCTGATAAGACGAGCAGGCGTAACAAACTTATCAGCTTTATCAAAAATATTGACATTTACTTACAATAAATAATGGCATTACCATACACAATATTTTTTTTTACATACAGCAGGGAAGCCCTTGGCCTTCATCTAACCTGATGGTGAGTGACAAGACCGAAGGTGAAGGCGAGCTTCACTCCTCAACAGCTGGAGAACTGGCTATCTCACCTTTAATTGTCAATCACATCAATACTTTTTTTATATGTGACTTTCCATTTTCTTTAAAAATGTCAAATAAATTAAAAAAATTGAATTTTTTAACAGCAATGCTGTTAATATTAAATAGTTTTTACGTGCGCTTTAAACTTATGAAAAGGCAAACCAGTTAAAAAAGCTTATGAATTGGAAGTTAATGCAATCACACCAGTACCTGCACCAAAGTATGTAAATATTATAAGGTTGAGTTATCCTAGTGGCCAAACGCATGAGCCCAAGCAAGCAAATTCTTGATAGTCTGGAAAAAATAGAGCAGCTAGGTAGATTAGCCATTTTAATTACAATCGCTCTTAATAAATTCATACAATATGCAATTATACTAATTTATCTGGATTTTTCAATCGTCCTAATTTTATTACTATCTCACGGCATATACATATAAATTCCTTGGTGTGTATATATAAGAAACTTGTCTCTGATGTCTCTACGTAGCGTGTTTGCTCTACCTAATTTTGTGTGAACTCTTCAAATTTAAATGAAACTAACTTTACCCACGCGATAACAAGGGCTGTAAAGTACTCAGAAAGTTTGGGTTAAGGGTCTACCTGCACCAACTATTTTAAATAGCGCTTGCCTTTCGTTCAGTAATTTCACAACTACGTTTAACGTTTCTAAGAAAACTTGAAAATATAAGATTTCCTAACAAAACAAGTGGAAAACATATTGGGACTAACACTCGTTAGATGTGTGCGATTGAATGGTATACATACCCGGAAATGTCAGTTTTAAGGCCGGTAATTTCAAGACAACAGTACCGGGCAGAGAATTAAATCTCTGATACCGGGCAGTAAATAATACATAGCCACTAATGTTTCGATTCGGAATAGCTATTACACGAGACGTTGATTTTATATACAATTAAGTTGGCAAATAACTAGAGTGCCCATGCATCAGATGGTAAGTGAATACAGTCGCCTATAGGTTCCTATGTGAGTAAGTTTAGCCAATCTATATAGTATAACGCTTGCAAGAACTCCAATGTAACATTGCCAGCTTATTATAAAAGATGTCAAGACTCCAAGACAGTAGTCACTAATTTCACTGCCTGTCTTACCCTTCAACCCGGAACACAGCAATGCAAGTACCGTTCTCCGATACCCCGGTACCGGACACAGATGACCCTAATACTGAACCACCTTAAGAAAATGTTGATTCCTGCTAATATATTAAGTGAGTTGTTAATACCTCAAGCTTTGAATGTACGACGACATCTTTATTATAAAGAAGGGGGACGTTTAGTTCAGTTTGACAGTTCAATTGACAGGAAATCTAAAGTAACCGTTTTAACAGCTCCTATTAGATACCGGCATATCGTGTGTCGTGTGATAGAGACTACGCTCTACAAAACCGATATCAGCCTATCGTCTTTTTCAAAGCTCAATGTGTATTAGTTCTGCCGGGTACTGTGTTTTACCCACTTTATTATTTACGTTTTAAACTTCAAAGAATGTCAGAAGTACTCGTAAATTCTTACATGTTACGTTGATTTTGAGAACCTGAAACTGTGTACGACGGACCGTTAGCACAGGTCCAAACTATCAATATTTTATTAATAATCATATTATAAATTAAAACATTCACAGTTTGGGTAAATTTGTTGGTGTAAAGTCAATTAGACAGAGATTAGCTCATCATCATCATCATCATCATCATAACAGCTCATACACGTCCTCACCTACTACTACGTAGGGTAGGCTCGAGCCTACCCTAAGTTAGGGTGTTTAGGTCTTAGTCAACCACGCTGGCCCAGCGCGGATTGGTCGACTTCACATACACCATTGAATTTCTTTGCAGATGTATGCAGGTTGCTTCACGATGTTTTCCCTCACCGTAGGCGCGTCAGACAAATGTACATATTCGAAAATCGAAAACGAAAAACACATTGGTACATGGCAGTTTTGAGCCCCGGACCTTCCGATTGGAAGGCAAGTGCCGAGTCCACAGCGAAACCGACGCTCTCAGAGATTAGTTACTTCATTTACTATTTTGATACAATTGTAGTTATATTGTTAATTATTTGTTTATATTATGTCTATATCAGTTGATTAAGAAGATCCTTAAGAGAAGCCCATGTCCAAAATATTTACAGTTTGGGTGAATTTGATTGTAGAGTTAATTGTTGGTGTAGGTAGAGTCAATTAGATAGAGATTAGTTACTACATTAATATTTTAGTGCTTAAATAATCGCAGCCATTGTCACAATTTTTTTTGTTTTTTGTTAGTATATTGCTTATCTATAAATGGTTGGTTGGGAAAGAAGATTCGTGGGAGAGGCCCATGGCCAACAGTGGACGTCTCCTGGCTGAAATGATGATGTATGAGCTTCGAGAGTGTGATTGGTTCATATAGGTTCGTGGATGAGCGTTCAACTCGAATATCAAAGTAAATTAGCGTAGTCAATTTTTCATTCCACACGTTACGGAAGCGATGCAGCGTGTAAATATTAGACGCACACGTAAAGGTGGGCCCTCTATCCATTTGAGTACACACGGAGCTTCCGTTAAAGGTGTTCAAATGAGCATTCTGATGGTGGACTGTGGCAGTGAATTGGATTAATTACATCAATTTTGAAATAAAATTATAGGTACCCACGTTTTGAAGTTCTTTTACACCAAATCTCGAAGCGATTGAGGCGAAATGCCTCAATCATGTTTGATATTGCAGTTACATACTTCCTATGTACACGTAGGTATACTATCCTAAGCGTTTTAATCTTCCAAATGCTTAAAATACATGCATACTTATTTCATTAATTCGTCAAAGTTTATTTACTAACTAAATTAAATGTATAGCTATAAAAGATACTAATTATAAGAGTTATTTCACTGTTGATTAAAAAAATATGTTCGAAAGCATATAATATGGGATATTAATATGGGACTATAAATAATTTTGGGCAATAATACTACGTTCACAGTACTCTACTCCTCAAGCATATACCTTTCATTTGATACCGATATTTTAAAAGGTTAAAAACGACATTTTATCCGCAAGTTTTGAGCGGCGGCCATGTTGGTTAGTTCTTTCATTTGATACCCATATTGCTGAGGTTGAAAACGAAATTTTTTAGGCCCAGGTCTAGATCTTGAGTGCTTGTATCAGCATTTCCATGCTCAGAATCAAAAATCTAGTTCAACGACCTTGAACTGGAGTTTTGATTTTTTTAGGGTTTTTGACCCAAGGTGGCATGACTTTAAAGTTTGACCTTAAAATTTCCAAATTAGTCCCGAACTCTAGGTGGCTCAGAAGCCCCCCCATACGGTGGCCCTACTGCGACTTTCGCAGAGGGTCATAGCAGCCCGGGCCGTGCGAGCCTATCGCACGGTCAGCCACGGCGCGGCCTGCGTTCTTGCGGGCCATGGGATGTCGATGCACGCGTCCATTCGGAGGTGTATCGGCATCGGGTTGCTGTACGAGAGCGGGGGGGACGGTCTGCTCCACAGGAGGTGGAGCAGGTTCGTACCCTGGCGCAGAGGGAGGCTCTGCGCCAGTGGGGTGAGGCACTCGCCTCCCCAGCTGCCGGCCACCGGACGATTGAGGCAATTCGTCCGGTGTTGGAGGAGTGGGTTGGGCGCCGGCAGGGCAGCCTAACATTCCGCATGGTGCAGGTACTTACCGGGCATGGCTGCTTCGGTCACTATCTGCACCGAGTCGCCCATCGGGAGGAAACGCCGCAGTGTCATCACTGCGACGCTCCCGATGACACTGCCGAGCACACACTATTGGTGTGCCCGGCTTGGCGATGCCAGCGCAGCGAACTCAACGCTGCGCTGGGAGGCGGAAACCTTTCGCTGCCGAGCATGGTCGTGGCCATGCTCCGCGGCGAGGCGGAATAGGGGGCTGTCGCCTCCTTCTGCGAGGACGTAATATCGGAGAGGGAGCGGGAGGCAGATCCTCAAGCCGCTCCCATCCATCGCAGACGGATAGGCAGGAGAAGGCGGGCATTCGCACAAGCGATGCCCGTCTAATGATCCTGCCGTGGAGGCCTGCGTGCACGGTTGGCCCCGTACACGCCGCCGTAAGGCCCTCCGTCTGGTGATTGCCCTGGTGTTCTCGGGCAATCCCCCCTTGGCGATAGCCCGACCAGGTGGTCGGGCTTGCCCGGGCGCGTGGGTAGTGGAGTCGCAGTGTGGACCTTACCTAGCGCGCTCATAAGGGCAGGGAGAGGGGGGTTTTAGTGGGTAGGCCTCCACTCTGCCGGGAGAGCCCCACACACGCTCGCCGTCTAGCCAACGGCGAGTACGGTGCGGTTACGCATTTCCCCCCGAGAAAAAAAAAAAAAAAAAAGGTGGCTCAGAAGCCGAGATTTCTATGTAACGGACGGACAGACTGACGGATGGAGCAGTAATTGAGAGCGAATGAGGTGAATTTGTAACAAAAAGAAAAATTTTAAACAGCCACCACCTCGAATACTATTATTCTAGTTGTTTCTTGAAAAAGAAAGTGGATAATTAAACTCAAAATTCACGATGCGCTTAATGACAAAAAAATACAACAACCACAGTTTTAAATATGTATTGAAGAAGCGGAGATAGGTAGCGATAGAACACAAACTGGTTTCCCTTGTCAAAGAAAAAGTAATGTTAAAAAGGGTTGTTCAATGTTAGTAGAGTTTATTTTAGTACAATAATACAATTTCGACACGTGCACCTCTCGAAAATATGTTATAAACTTCATCCAGTACCTGTTATGACTTCGAAAAGGGTATATCAAATGTCATAGGAAGGCCAAGTAACGCGACATTCACTTATCTCATAGTATCGAACATCATAACTATCATGTTACGAATAATATTCTATAAATGTTTATTTTATTGATTTTCACACGAACTCCCTATATTTGTTGGTACCTACTAAACTGTTACTTTGACACAGTTCTAAACTTTTATAATAATACCGCTGGGGTGTGCAACTTTACTCAATTAATAATAATGAACGGGTGTCTGTGGGACCCGTTGAAAATTTTTCTATAGCAATGGAGACCCATACCGATTTGTGTTGGCAATGGAATGGAACCCTGTCAAAATTTGGTAGCCCCTCTATTTGGGCTAGCTTTTGTTAAAGCTGCATGCGTTTTAGCTTCACTACATTAGGTTTATGTTGTGTGTAATTAAAATGAACGTGGGCATGTAAGTTTAATTTCTAAAAAGAAATTGGGGTTTCTCTTATTTGGTGCAAGTTGATAGGGAGAGTAAACTTTTGCGTAAGTTAATAAGAAGAAAAAAATACCAAATACATATTTTGTACTTTA
This sequence comes from Schoenobius gigantellus, assembly GCA_963935595.1. NCBI lineage: Eukaryota > Metazoa > Arthropoda > Insecta > Lepidoptera > Crambidae > Schoenobius > Schoenobius gigantellus. The sequence continues at coordinate 13,270,336 of OZ012559.1, read as the reverse complement.
ATAAATCTAACTTTAAGGACCTATTTACCTTTTAAGCCTTCTTATTTTTAAGAAAAGGGTGTAAATATGAAGCACCCGAGTAGTCGGAAAGTTGTGTCAAAATTGCGCGCGAAAATTTAACGAACAATAACATCAAAAGTTTAACAAGACAAATAATGAACTTAATTGCTGGCCCTCGACTCGGTCATTACGAAGCGTACACCTACGTCAATTAGTGGCAAAAGCTCGAGTTCAGATTTTTCCCGGAAGGGGAAAGTAATAGGAGACTTCTCGATGCGGCCCTAAATTCCCGTCAAAGTTGTAATTGCGATACGATTCCGCGATTCGTCACGCCTCGGCTGCTCACGAATTTTTCGATGCCCCCGAATCGCCCGTAAACAAAGAGTTCCTCCGAGTTTAATTGCAGGTTTAGCATTCGTTCATTAGGATATGCAGGCGGTTTTTTAACGCGATTATGACGTCGCAGGGTCGGCGTTCGGCGAGGGTGCGCTGGGGCGAGGAGGGTTGCGTCACGTGCGAGGTCCGCACTCCGCAGCCCCACGCATGCGAGACCGCGAGGCGCCGGCAGCGCAGGCGCGGCGCCCCCCGGACCCAGTCCGCCGCCGGCCGCCGCGCGCCCCGCCCGCCTGTGTAGCGCTGAGCCGCGCGTCGCGTGTGTTCCTCATGCAAGTGATGTCGACCTGTGACTAGTGCCATGCTCGTGTACCGCTGTGCCCTGTTCGCGGCACTCGTCGCCGCCGCCGCCGCCTCCTGGCAGGAGAACGTCAGGCCCAAGGTCTTCGCCCAACTAGGTGAGTCCGACACCAGAACAGTTAGTGAACCCGTTGCAACAATCCCTTAATGGCCCTTCGAGTCCGGTCAGTGCACGAGGCCGAGCGAGCCTGCACGACGCATCGCTGGCGACACGATTGTTTACGTTGTTTTGTTTGACGACAAAGCGTGATCAAACACCCCCTTTAACAAGTTGCAATGTTTATGTCAGAAGTGTCACTCAAATGCAAGTGTAACCTCACTTGTCGAGAAACTACGGAATCAAAACAAAACACGATTCCAATAAGAACATTCAAGAGCTTATTGAAAGGTTGTTTAGGTTAGATTTGTTTAAGTCGTCCATTATAGACAGTCAGTTGTTGTTATTGTTGTCCTACAATGAACTCTATCAAAAATAAGTGATCTTGACCTGCAAAAACACCTATCAGGTATCTGTAATAAATTTGCAAATGAAAATTTAAGAGAAATAGCAGATGCGATTAAAGTTGTTGACGCAGCGAGCGTTGCTAGGGAGACTTCAGCTGCTATAACATCTGCACGGGATGAAAACAAACGGGACTCTGTCGCAGTGGTGCAACAAACTTCAGCGAAGTTAATGTAAAAATTGGATCAAAAAGTAGGTATGTCTACTTTTTGCGGATTGTATGATTATAGTGTGACGAAATGAAACAAAGTACAAATAATATAGAAAGAAAAAGCAACCAAAGATTAAATGTTCTGCGACATTAATCTTATGAATACCGTGGTTTATTTTCCAAGTGGCGAAATAAGCAAAATTGTTCGTAGGATAGCGCCATGCGGTACGCCAGTAACGAGTCAAAGTCACGCGACAGTAAGTCCTGAAGGAATAAAGGCAGAGTGCACAACTGTGGAGCTATTGTTTTATTGTGCAGTCTGCAATGCGGGGGACAGCCACGTGGCTCTCATTAAAGGATATAAAGCGCAGCAGTTTGCTTTGCGTTTGAAATGCGACGCTTGGATTAGCGAACCACGCGATGTTTAACGTACCGGATGAGACTTTGCCGATACTATTGCGAGCCGCTTTGTGGGATATGATGTTATTGTACTTATAGCTGGATAGAATAACAATGAGATGCCTTATCATGAATAATGAATACGGCAGGATGTCTCGAACGCACCTCCTTGGCGTGAGATATTTCATAATGTCACCTTAATGTTGAATGAACACGTTAAGCCGCTACCTACACACTTTAAACAGATAAATCAAACAAAAAGGGAAAGGATATATGTACAATAAGTACACAAGGTACGTACAATGTTTGGGGAGGATTAAGTTTAAACAATCTCTTTGTAGAGTCAACATTAAATTTTTTCGTTTTATATTTTATATGCGAGTAGTTGTAGTTTTTGTATCATAAAAGACTGTTTTATTAAATGAATAACCAAATCTGTTATTAAAAGTTAATAAATTCTGCATTCATAAAAATGATATATATATATCTTTTTTGATCGTTATCTTTAAACAACATATGAAAATGTGACAATTGATTAAATTAAAAGGTCCGTATATCCCTTGGCATATCCCACTGAATCAATTCCAGCTACGAACAATAAATTTACATTGACATCTTTAGAATTAGGAGAGTCGAAAATAGTAAGAACAATATTTAAAACACTCCCAAGACCAAGTAGTTTCTTGTTTAATACTTGGTTTGTATCTTGCAAAAGACAAATTAAGAACTTTAAGGCCAAAAGCCTTGTTTGTTGTGTGAAACAATGGACTTATTAACTCTCCAGAAATAAAAATAGTCTGTCTTCACTACAATACTATGATATAAACTTATCAAGTCCTGTAATATCTATACTGTATAACATCACTCCTCTTATCTCATAAAATAGGTACTAGATGTCAAGACAAATGTGCATCTTTACTATTGTAAATATGGGTTAGTGGTATATATCAAATATGAGTAAACAATGAAGCGACCCAAACACCTCATAGTCTGACTCAATGAAGCGAGTTAATTTGTACGCGATAGTTATTGGGTTTGACACGATGGTCATCGCTTTGACTGTATCGACACCTGTGTAATGCGATCCACCAAACTGGACCACTGGCTAGAACGACCGCAACCTGTGGTTAGATGTGTGTAGGGTTGATGTCTTTCTAGATAGACTGGAAATTAGAGCTGTACACGAGGATAATGCGATGCACTAAACTGTAACAAGATTAAACTAATAGGAATATTGGATTATCATTGTGGAGAATTTTGTGAAGCCATTGTGATTTTCGGTGCAAATACTGTAGTAAAATCTTAACACAAGCAACGTTCTAAAAGGACTAAAATTAAATCTGAAACTGCTCCAAACATCTATCTAGATTCCTTGGAGAAACTACTGCTAACGCTTGTTATAGTTTGCACTATAGAGTTATCGATAAGTGCAATAGTTATGAACATAATGGTGCTGTACGAGCTCGACTTCGAAGATAAGTGGTTGCTATCTAACTAACCTAATTTGCGGGTATTGTTACCGTAACCAGCGTCCGTTACTCGTTGATATTGTCATATATGAGAATATGTCACTGGGCAATTGGATCGGTTGCTGGCGAAATGTCGCTCCGAACAAGTTCACGCAAACTAATCAAGCCCCTTGTACTTTCTTAATCAATGTTCTTTGAGTCACTTTACAAAAGAGAAAATAATATGTACAAGAGAGAGTAACAATTTGTTGATAAATTAATAAGTCAATTTTCAAAAGGTTTTCTCAATGTGTATTTGTTTGATATTTTGAGTTAGATGTTTTAAAAGTTTCGTCTAGCTTCATTTACATAGAACGAAGAGCTATAAGTTATATAACGTGAGCACATTGCTTGTATAATGCGATATACAATATGACGTATACGATATATATCGTTAATAATATTTGACAACCATTTGAGATCATATTGCAAAACTTTCAATCTGACAGTATATTATCTTTCAAGAAAATCTATTTCCACGAAGCTGTGTTAAGAGGGGCAAAACACTATATTATGGGTTAGTATCGACATTGGCAAATGCGTGGGCAGTCGATTATCAGCCAACAAGTTGGTAAAGAGAAATCTCTGAGTCACAAGAAAATGACTCACTATATACACGCAAGGAATTAAGATAGGTCAGTTCTATAATAGCAAACATAAGTAAAGAAAAAAAAAAGAAAAAATGTGGGAACTATAACTATACGAAAATAAACTATGCTTATTAATGTCGTAAACATTCCTAATATGTATTATAATAGGATTATTGTAAGCACAAGCGAGTATGTTCATCAATTGTTATTTCACTTCGTATTTCGAAAAAAGTCAGCGATGAATGAAATTTAGGTCGTCAGCGATGAATCGGAGAAATGTTGATTAAAGTCTTGACAGCACGTAGATTCTAAGAATCTATTTTAAATAATCGCATAAAATGCTAACAAATGATTTTAACTTTGAACTTAGAATTATCCAGAAAAATTTTGAACGTAAATTTATATTTGTGTGCAAAGTAACGAGCGATAAATAAAAAGTTTTTCCGTGAATACAAATTTTCAACGCAATCAAATCGTACTCGCCAGAGATCCAAAATGATGAACGAGATTATACAGTGTTCAGATTTAAAGAGGTGCCAGCGACTACAGTTCAATTTTTTTTACATTTTATGGAGTACTTATGGAAACCGACACCCTTGTTTTATACCCTTAAACCTAAGATTATGTAACGTTTAAATGGTGCCATAAAAACAGAGCGCTCACTACCTGAAGAGGAAATAAATTACTTAACAGAATAATGCTTTTATATCAGGGAATGTTTTGTACGTGTCGCGTATAACCTTATGGGTATTTATTGGGTCGTTCATCAGCAACCAATACTCGGGGGAACGGTTCTGCGGTTAGGGTGCATAATACCGCTATGACGTCGTTGTTTATGATTGCAGTTTATGCTGTACAATTTATTACGTTTCTAGAGAGGGTCTCCAAGGAATTGGGTTGCCTAATAATTTCGTGGAATCAATTACTGCTAAGTGAGTCTCCGCGTTTTATTGTCTTCACCGGTGAGCTTTTTACGCTGATCAATCAACTTTGGCATGGTGGCTCTCGTCGTTAATAAAAATGGCGGGACTATAACCGCTAATCAAAAAAGGACAAAAGTTCAAGCATTCATCGACAGCACAATCGCTATTAGGAGCGAAAGGAATGCGGTCGGGGAGCAAAACAAAATGTGTTTAATGGTAACGCGATATGGTGAGTAATAGGTTGTACAGCGCCGGCTCGTTCCGGGGATCGGGGAAAGTTCTTAAGACGCGCGCTTACGGTGGTTTTTGGCGTGGATAGTGCGACAAGCTGCACGCACGTGCGTACTGTCTCGCCGGGGGGGAGAAGGGGGCACTATGGCGCCGCCTGGCGGGAGAGGGACAGCTTTATGACGACACGATATATTGTCTTCTCACAGTGTGGGATTTACCGTTTCTTTTGTTTTATTTTTTCGGACACGCCGATTAATTTCTTTTAGTGGGTTGTTTGGGGTCGCTGGTTCAGCTTGTGCTTACAATCAAATTTCTTTCCTTTGTTTTTTGGTATCCTCATTGAAGTGCTCTCGTATTAGCGAGATCCACTTACCACATCCAATATGAAGCCCCGAAATTGTTACAGCAGTCTATTAGGGACATTTCATTGCTATGCCTTTTGAGTTTAATTGGAAGGAAATGTGTTTTAAAGATAAACTCGGAGCTGCAGATTCTATAGCAAGTCATTTTAATAGAATGTATCTAGTTATAATAATAGGATATTATATTGTGTCCAACGTTCAGTCGTTTATTTTTATGATCATGGTCATAGTAGAATAAAATTCACCATACTAAGGAACACGTCTAATATAATGCGTTATCATATTACTTGGATTTATAAGTAATGGTGCTGTTTGAATAAAAAAAGTTTGAAGTTTAGTTATCGTTACTATTTATTATTCATTCAAACAATAATTAAAAGAACGTACAATATAAATCAATACTAGTAATTTGAAAGGATTAAAAGTAACCAACCATCCAAATCAGAAAAAAAATCAAACAAATTAAATTGTAACAAAAAACCGTAAAGTGAAGTGCGAATTGTACCCGCGCACCGAGGGTTCCGCACAAAGTTATCTAAGTATAAAAGATCCTAACTGTGTACAGTAAACTCCATATCAAGGCAATACTGTTTGACCTTTGGACCGTTCTTATGTCGCTCGTAATAGCGGCGGTTTTCGTAGTGCACATGTAAAGCTTGAATGGGAGCTTACTGTACCTACATATTTACGGTTTTCAATATTTTTCCCCAAACATGTGCTATGCTACAAGACTTTGCCTCGTGCCAAATTTCATGATCCTAGGTCACCGGGAAGTACCGTATAGGTTTTCAATATTATTGTTGACCTTGTTAACTTTAAATGCTGTATAAATATTATTGCATCCAATAAACTTCAAAATGAAATATCATTACGAGAATAAGGAAATAATGAAAATTACACATTTTGTGAGTCTGCTAACGCAATGCTTCAACTTCCATGGCTCCACGATAAAGTGTGTAAGTAACATTATCAACAATAAACAATACTGTATAGACCAGCTGGTCTATTCAAATCCGCGTGCACGCTGAAGAATTGAAATCAATGAAAGATGGCGGATGAATGGCGATTCCACCCTACCCCTTCCTGGCAATGGTAAGGTAAACATTGGTTTAGTAATAAAAATATTTGTTCGAATTCTCGACTCGCGGAGGAAAAGGGATGTTTTTTTGCACAAAATAAGCCCGCGAGTGTGCCGTGTCTATTGTGACGCAGTTTTAACCGGAGATTAGGAGGAAGCTAATCAGGAACTGTTGCAGGGGTCGTTTGGATGAATACTAACATTTTTTTTGAAGTGTTTTGAATAAACGCTTGTTAAAGTGATGACGTTGTGAAAGTATTTAACATTATTGTACGTAGTCATCTAAAAAACACAGAAAACTTAAAAATAATCTTCTTCTATATTGAAGTCGGCGCCAAACGATGATCTCCTAGAAAGTGTTAAAATTTGTCACCGACTTCAATATAGAAGAAGATTATTTTTAAGTTTTCAGTGTTTTTGAAGTCGGTTCTATTTTTTGTAAAAAAAATATTTTTACTTTTTAGTGAAAGAAACCCTGGAAGAAAGAAACGGAAGAAAAGCTGGTATTAAATTAGTGTTTTCCTCGATTTTCTATGGGATCCCATCATCCGATCCTGACTTTGGTGACCATTTGACCACCCTTGCGGTATACTTCTATCAAATACAAAAAGAATTTTGGATATCGGTTTAAAAATGACGGAGTTATGAGGTAATAAACATAAAAAAAATACAACCGAATTGATAACCTCTTCCTTTTTTGAAGTCGGTTAAAAATAATTTATTTTTGGAATAGTTCATTAAAGTAGCACGATAAATGCCTTAATGAGTTTCTTATCTTTCTAGATTTTTATGTGTATTTTATTCATGTGTAAGGCAGTTCCTTACACTGTACTTTTGGTTACATTAAATAACTTTATGTTACCATACAGTACTTAACTGTATGGTATTAGTTACTGCAACTCTCTTTTGGTTAAATTAACTAGAACGACTTTAAACACAAAATTGCGATTTGATTATTTATGGATCAACTCTCTGCTGTTTTGAATACAACCTACATTTTTACGTAACAAAATCACCGCCAACAACTGTAAATTATCGTTTAGGCAAACACAACAAACGCCTTACGCGAACAATAACACGCGGCGATAAATCTCCACATTCGTTCTCATTTGCACTCGGGCGCATTAAACCCCATCTCGTTTGAAAGGCGCCGATGAATGGCCCCGAGTCAATGGGTCGTAAGAAATGGGCCAGTGACGAGGCACAGTAAGTGAAACGCATTCGCCAACATTGCGTTCGTCTTTGGAGGCTTTCATTATATTTGATGCATTGCTGTAAACGACACATGTACCTACTACCACCCTACTACTTCTTCCCAATGAGAACGGGACAAAATTGTCCTTGATTTCAACCATATTGTGACATTACCTGTCAAATCGAGCCAGGTAGGGTGTAGAAAAAAGATTTTCCTCTCGGTGTTGTTTTGATATTGTTTAAAGAGATAATGTTCACTCAATTACTGGACGAAGTATATTGACAATGACGATATTACGTGCTCTTTGCATTCTGGATTTCTGGCGAGACAGAGAATTTGAAAATATTCCTAATAAAACACCTTATATTGACCAATAACAAAACGATCAATTTATACTATTAATTAACATTAATAAATTTAATAACCAAGTCAAGTTATTATTATTGTTTTGCAAAAAATAAAAACTGACTTCAAAATAACACTAATACTAACATTAGATTACAAACAATCTCCTCAATCATTTTTAATTTTAACCGAACTTCATTTAATCTCATTTTTTAATTGTTCACCAGATCATCGCTTGGCACCGACTTCAATTCAAAAATGTTTTTACATAGAGATGTCTTGAATTTATAAAAATTTTTACTTTTCATAGAAATAGAAAACTTTTTGCAAAATATTTATATTTTAGTCTTTTAAAAGTGAATGCAATACATCTACTAGAATACATCTACTACAATACACCACTAGAATTTCATCCCAGGCACCAGAAGAACATAAAACGTCCTTCGCTATATACTAAAAAACTTATTCCCTAACTTTTAATCGTTGAAGAGTTATACTTTCTACTATCATGTCATTTCATCTCTTGAAAAAATACAAGACTCTTGAAAAAACCTTCCATCATCACTTCAGTAATATGAGATGATGACTACGAGTACCTAACCTACGAAGGGCAAATACAAGTATTCTTTAAAGTCTGTTGATAATGTAATTTTACGCAAATTAATTTTCTTTGCAATCCTTACATTTCAAGCGACAGCTTCGAGCTTTTGAGCTCTGATTGATCTGTGTTATCCATTAGCTCGTTTGAATGACGCACTTGCTACATTTTTATGGGGACTTTGTTTTATAGAGCGCAGACGCAGACGGAAGTGCATTAACTGGGTGTTCACAACTTGGATCTGAGAGGACCGTTGTGTCCAGCAATTAACTGAAATAATCTACGTCCGCTGTTTATTTAAATACGCACTATACTGACTTGGGACATTTTTGTCAGACAGAATGCAGTGTGTGATGTTGGCTTGAGATTAAATGACTTCTGCCGTTGAGGTTAGATAGAGGGGAATTAGTAAGGCCTCGTTTACGGAGACGCGGGGCGTTGCGCGGCGCGGCCCGCACAGAATTCAAACATATGGCATTGTATGAGTGCGTTTACGGAGAAGCGATTTAACACGCCTTTGCTTGAAATGGCGCGTTTTTTACGGCCGAGACCGCGGATGGCACCGCCGCGTCCGTCGGTGTTCCCGTCTCGCATCTCTATGAACAACATCGTATATTGCCATATGTTTGTGTTTACGCGTGCGATTATGAGTGCCGCTTCACTCGCCGCCCCACCGTAAACAGAAAAAACGTCTCACGCGCCGCGAGACGCCACGCCACACGCGACGCGCGACGCCCCGCGTCTCCGTAAACGAGGCCTTAGAACTACTTTTGCCCAATATTCTATACCTACTTGTATAGCTATTATCAACTGAATAGTCAGTCATTTATTAACGAACTTGTTGATCTGAAAAACGACATGACATTGTATGGCAAAAATTCCCAAAAATATAGGTAAATATTTTATTATTAATTTTAATGTTATTTAAATTAGATTGCTTAGAAATTTGATTTTGATGTGTTTTTAATGTTAATAAGATAATTATCTGACAAAATATAAGTAGAATGCCAATCCACCAATTAAAGTCGTTCCACGTGAGCGAATAAGTTGGCAGAAAGAAACGTATTAAGTTCGTCTGCATCTCAAACCGTCTGCGCTATATGCTTGAAGGCCGAGTCGATGAATAACTCAGCTAATGAGCCAGGTGGTCCCGGCACGCTGCACGCTGCCGCCGCGCCAGCAACAATGGCGCATGGGGCGCCTTCACCCCGCGTGCCTGGTGCCGATATGAATTTGAAAAAGCCTATTTAAATCCTGCACAAGTGAATAAAGTCGATTAAGATTTTTGTGTTTTGCTCATGGTGTTGGTATATTTCATTTGAAATACTTAACCAAGAAAAGCTACACAGAAATATTCTCGATATGAATGTGTGTGTGTGTGTGTGTTTTTTTTCGGAACTGTAGCATTTTTAATCATTGAAGACAATAAATCAGTATTTTTTTAACATTTACATAAATTTGTCGAGGCCAATAATAATATAATCATGTAACTATCTATATAACTTGGAAACTATGTAACTAGTTTTTTTACAACAATACATTTTCACCTATGGAATCCGGCTTCGAAGATATAGATATGTTAATTAAAATCCTTTCCGTATCAATACAATATCAATTTAGGTTTCACAATTTTGTATATTAACTTTTAAACTTTCGCGTTGCATTTTAAATTACTAAATCTTTTACGGGATTAAAACGCGTTTGGTACCTTATTTTGGCTCCGACGTTTCGGCCAGGTTTCACCGGCCGTGACCACGGCCACGGCCACGTTTTAATCCCGTAAAAGTTTTAGTAATTTTGTATATTAATTTTGAGTACCTATTCAGTTATGACAATTTATCTTTAAGAATAAATCAAATGATATTTAATATTATTCGATTTGTTTTATCGTATTTCATCTCATAGTATTTTATCTTCAGTAGCTGATGAGTGATGACAGTCATGTTAAAATAAATCAAAATAGCATGCACACCATAGCTAGATTAAAATCTAGCTGCTGTGAACGCTTTTTTGATCGAGTTAATTCAAAAATTAGTCGATGAGTTTTAAATAACGGATATTTATATATAGTACCGAGATGAACACAGTTTTCGTGTTTGTATTAACTCCGACGGTAGATATTATGACGTCGAGGTAAATGAAAGCTGTCTTTATGAGATTTTTAATTCTATTTGATGACATGTCTCTACCGTCTCGTGACCACAAATATTAGTAGTGAATAAGGAAAATAATCGACTCGACTCCTAATAATATTTTCTTACTCATCTGTCTGGAGAAATGTAACGTTGTCTTGCAATAGCGCGCAAATTCTGTAATATTTCGCTATGGCACTCACCACCAAAGACATATCCGCAGGAAACGAGACGAATCAGCGAACGAGTTGTATATTTAGTGGCCTAAAAATAACCACGAAGCGTGCCCGCGGCTCTCCCATACTTGAACTTGACTTGGGTTCAACGACCACGTTTTATAGTCAACTCTATACTACTCGTACTTCGGATTTCAACGAAGAAGTTTCAACTCTATGCCGGTGGTAACAAAGCGAATAGTGCGATCGCTTGAGATATAATTAATTAAAAAAATGTGGATCTAATTGAGACGTCTGGGGAGTATTACAAATATTCACTGGCAACGTTTCGTTCAATATTGAAATTGTTTGCGAGTGTGTTTAAAAATGAGAAAGGAAATATTTTCGCTCGGCGCGAGTTTATCGAGTGTCAGTGCTACTTACTGCTAAGTTAGAAAGAAATTGAAATAATCTTTATAAGCTTTGTCGCTACGTGGCAACTAGTCATGTGATAGGGGATAGTAATATAGTTTTGTATTTATTTAATAATGAACCTTATCACCATCGATTCAGAGCGTATCACAGGCGAGATAGGAAGTAAACAGTAGGGAGTAAACAACTCTTAAGTAATGCTTTGATTAGACTAGACATGTATATAATCAGACTTAATGGTATTTATATGAACTTTGTTGGAGTCCTCGTCAAAAAACATGACGAGGATAGGCATAACGGTTGCAATCGTATAAAAATTGAATAGTCTCTTACAAAAATGTATGTATGTATTGTAAGTATAAGGAGAAGTTCCCATCTATAGACGCGCGTACAGCCGTAACCGCTATTTGAACTGTTGTTTTAATTCAAAATGCGGACGCACACTAAGAAGGGATTTTAGAAAAATTTTACTCTGAAGGGATGAAATAGGGGTTGCAAGATTGTATGGATTTTTTTAAAAATTAGCAACGATTTTGATAAAAGTTGAGATTCATGCTCTTAAAAATATTTCATTGAACACGTGTTTCATGGTTCATTGGAATTCACCTCCTTAGGGTGCAAAATAGGGGTTGAAAGTTTCTATGGGAAATATTTAAAATCTGCTTCAATTCCTATGAAATTCATTATTCGGGCTCTTAAATAAAATAACAGTCTTTTATATAATAGGCTACAAAATTATTTTACGGGAAAATATAACATTCCCACGGGAAAACAATAATAACGCGGGCGAAGCCGCGAGCGGAAAGCTTTCAGAAAGTAGTTGATAATTGCGTAGCTTCTAACGTCACTTACGCGCGGTGACCGAACTAAAACGTTACTTTTCTCAAGTTTTGATCGATTTTGGGAAAGCGGGAGTACAAAATAAAAATTGTAATATTACAATTGACAGAAGACAATAAAAATGCACGTCTATTTGTAAAAAAAAAGTCATTTATTATTGTATTTTCTGATTCACAGCTGTATCGAGTGAAATAGGTGTTATTATTCATGTTTTTGTCTTTAAGAATATTAAGATAAAATGTTCAACAATATTATATATATAATTGGGAACTGTATGTTATATATTTGTGACGGTACAGTAATTTAAAATTGTTCGAAAACGGGAAAGTAGCACCTTAACATCTACGAGTATACTAATATTATAATGAGGAAAGATTTGTATTTTTGTATGTTTGTATTGAATAGGCTCCGAAACTACTATACCGATTTCAAAAACCCATTCACCATTAGAATGCTACATTATCCCTGATTGACATAGGCTACAAAATTATTTTTCCTACGGGAAAATATAAATTTCCTACGGGAATATATAAAATTACCATGGGTTAAACAGTAACGCGGGCGAAGCCGCGAGCGAAAAGCTAGTACCTACAGAATAATTGAGTTTATGAAAAGCCGACCAAGTGCGAATTGGACTCCCGCGGCGAGGGTACCTACCGTACAAACTTATCTAAGTATACAAAGACCCTAACTACATGTTTTTCAGTTTTTCCTTCACACGTGCTGTAAGATATTGCAAAATTTTGATGAGAGTTTTGGATTCCCTCGTGAAATCGCAATCTTTTGATCATGATGACTGAATAAAAGTTTGATTTTCTCATAGCTGAATATACGAGTATGTAGAAACCCAAGTACTAAATATAAATTTCAGTTTGACATCGCTACGCGTTCCTCAGGAAAGGGGTCTTAACAGACAAACGATTAGACGGACAACATAACGCTCCGGTTGGCCGATCGTAACGATTTAGTTTCATTTTGATTTTATTTTTAAATAGACCTCAGGCTGCCCACCTGATGGTAAGTGGCAACAGTCGCCTATAGTACATGTGACTCCTATAAGACTTGCAAATACAAACCCTACATGAACGCCAATGTACTTTGCCAACTCGTGACATAAGATGTCATGTCACAAGTACCCAGTAATTTCACAGCCTGTCTTCACGTTCAAACCGCAACACAGCAATGCAAGCACCGCTGTTGGCGGCAGAATGACCAAGATAGAGGTATATGCAAATTACTCTGGTACAGAGTCTCACTCTGGTATGTGTTTTATGTATTTGTATACATGTATGTTATGTATGATTCGCAAATATACAACCCCTACAAGGACCCCAATGTGTACGCTGTCAACTTGTGATATAAGACGTCAAATCACAGTAATTCAGTGCCAATTTTACCCATCAAACCTGAACACAACAATGTAAGCACCGCTGTATTGGTGGTAAAGGTAACCAAAGGGTTTTAGCCGCGCAGGCAACTCAAGTCAAAAAATCTCATTTATTTCTTTTACAATGACTAATAACTTGGTGTACGGGCCTTGAAGGGATGTAAAGTAAATTGTGTGATTGACTAGCCACCGTGAGAGAACAGAACCTGCACTATGATTCTCTGTGATGCAGAATTCAGGCCAATTAACATTGGCCAATATACAATATTTCGTTGACAAATTATTTTAAGACATTTAATATTTAAGATATTTTTTTTACAAATAAAAAATTAAACATGTCATTGTATACTCGTGGTTAGTTATACTCTTGTGTGTGTGTTCTTTATGGTTATGGAATTAATATTTCATTTCTACAAGTTGTTTGTGTTCGTATAACCTTCCTATTACAAGTGAATGTATCAATCGTTACGATAGAATTTCCAAATAAAGAAATACCAATATGTCTGTCGTGATGTTAAAATAGATCAGCATTTGTACTGTAGCGCGAATTAGACGCTCTCAGGGCTAGAGGAATAAAACTGATCTTCTTTTCTATAAATCTATTAACCAGCATCGCTAATTTTAGCTTACTTAGAATAAAATATTTAACACTATGCTTATCTCCGTTTTGTACTGAATAACTCAATGTATGGAGGACGGAGGTACCCATAAAACCACACTATTCAGCTCAGCAGCTAAGTGTCCGATTATTCCAACTGTTCCATTTCTCAACAGCTGTTCCATTTTCGATTGAGATTGTCTATCTGTGCGACAACTTTTCCTTTAACTAACAGTTGTAAAACAGCACTTATTACTATCATACAATCGCACATACTAAACTAATGATATTGTTTAGTATGTGCGATTGTATGTGATTGTTGTTATTGTGTCTTGGTAGCATTACAATAATAGTTATTTGTTATACATGAGTGCAAAGTTGCTTTTTAACCGCGTGCTCAGCTTTGACGACCGAGCAAGCGAAGGAATCAAAAGAGCACAAGGTGAAAAATCTGCACTCGAGTGCAACACGTAACTTTTCATCCCCTCTCAGCGAGGAAATGACTAAATGCAAAATAAAACATTTACAATCACAAGATACTTTTATTTTAGTTTAGGTACATATTTATTACAACATTATGATAGGTAAGTATTACAGAAAAATATTTATATTATGTATAACAAATAATACGTTTCTTTTACTTGTTTTCAAGTTTTTTATTTATAACAATACGACGTCAAAATAAAATGGCGCGCGCAAAGCAAATTAAAAACAAAGTAGGTACACCAAGGAGGTTCAGAGTCTGAGTTTTTAACAAATTTAAAAAAAGTTGTATGATAAATTCGGCACCATGGAGATGGAAGTAAATAGGTTTAATGATGTTTTGAAATCACATACCTAGTTGTACGCGATGTTACTTTAACCTCAAGCGGATAAAAACGGCTTTGGCGGTCAGATATCGAATAGCAAAAATACTCTTTCCGAGATGGGGGGGATGAAAAAGTATTTTTTCACTTTTATACGCTTCTTGTGGTGCAATTTATTTGTGCTACAATTTCCTGATAAGTCAATGGTGACAAATGTTTAAGTTAGTTATCGGTTAACCAACAAAACTGTCTCAAAATGCAAT
This sequence comes from Schoenobius gigantellus, assembly GCA_963935595.1. NCBI lineage: Eukaryota > Metazoa > Arthropoda > Insecta > Lepidoptera > Crambidae > Schoenobius > Schoenobius gigantellus. The sequence goes on along the minus strand of OZ012559.1, from coordinate 13,255,148 downwards.
GCTATTGAACCGTTATTGACACGCCATAAATTCATTAACGCTAGCAGAATGAGACTCCTGATTTGTTGACTTGTTTTCTTTGCCAGCATTATACCACACATCTATGCCCCATCGCCTCTCTCAGCTGATCTTCATCATCACAGCTCTAATACGTCTTCACCGAGGCGTTCGAGCCTAGCGTAAGTTAGAGCGTTTAGGCCTTAGCCAACCGCGCAGGCCCAGTGTGGATAGGTCGACTTCACATAAACCTTTGAATTTCTTCGCAGACGTATGCAGGTTGCCTCACGATGTTTTTCTTCACCATAAGAGCGTCATCATCATTTCAGCCAAGAGACGCCTACTGTTGGACATAGGCCTCCCCCAAGGATCTCCATACCGATCGGTCCTGCGCCTCTCGCATCCAGCGGCTTCCCGCGACCTTCACCAGATCGTCGGTCCATCTTGTGGGGAGCCTACCAACACTGCGTCTCCCGGTACGCGGCCGCCACTCAAGGACCTCTCCGCCCCAACGTCAGTCAGTCCTACGAGCGATGTGTCCTGCCCACTGCCACTTAAGGTCTGCAATTCTTTGGACTATTTCGGTAACTCTGGTTCTTCTGCGTATCTCATCATTTCTGATGTGACCACGTAGAGAAACCTCGAGCATAGCCCTCTCCATTGCCCTTTGTGTGACTTTGAGCCTTCTTACGAGACCCATTGTAAGCGGCCACGTCTCAGTTCCGTATGTCATCACTGGGAACACGGACGAATTGAAGACTTTCGTCTTGAGATGTAAGAGCGTCGGATAGTGAAATTCTAAAAACGAAAATCACATTGGTAAATGGCAGGATCCAGCCGCGGACCACGGACATTAGAAGGCCAGGCCCGAGTCCACAGATCGCTATCCGACGCTCCGCTCAGCTGAGCTTACTAACAAAAAAAAAATACTTCGAATCCATAAAATTACCAGGTTACCCGGAATAATAGTCGACTAGTGAAACAAATAAAAATATCCGGCGCTCAAAAATTTTCATCACGTTCATTCGTCTCTCCGCTAGTAACAATGTTGAATTTTTCGAAACCTACACGTATTCGTGTGAGCTGGACAAAGGCGTTACGATTCGTTATGCTTACAGGAATTTTTAATAAAACATTCAGCGTCCGTCCCGTTTCCGAATCAATACGCCGGGAATAATTTGCGCGCGAACGGTTCGATAGGTTGTGAGTCGGAAATAGAGACGTTGTAAGGTAAGTGCAACCGACAGAGTGGTAGCGACAATGGCATTGACGAGAAATACGTTCGATTTGCAAAGAACTGAATATTTTTCAGCGAACTTCGATCGCCTCCGTGGTTGAGTTCGGTTACCCCCTGGTTGTTACTGGAGGTCCATTCGTTGTTACCCCCTGGTTGTTATCGGAGGTTTGATTCGTCATTAGGACAGACTGGCTACCTGGCTAGCTACCACCGTTTAACTAAGTTTGTCGTCATAATAACAATGTTGATAATGTTGTGTTCCGGCCGAATCAGAGGTCAGATGGTCAGTTAGAGTTATGCAGGAGTTCAGGTGAATATTGAAGTGATCCAGTCCAATTCTACTGATAAATTATAACGGAACTGGGGGTTTATTGTCTAGGAAAAATGTCTAAAGCAGTGATGCAATGGCGTAGGTAAGGGGGGGGGGGGGATCTTCGGGTCCGGACACCCCCAATTGAAAATCAACATACACTAGATAGAATGAACTTTTCCTTCCAAGTATCAGTTTACACTAGGCAAATTGAGGTTTTAATCTGGACCATCGAAAAGTGGATGTACTGCATTTGTCAAAACTTTCGAGATTTCGAGTTATACAATAAAGGGGCTGAACTGAATCATTGCGATCGACCAATCGCATAGATTGATTTTAAAACGTTCGATGACGTGATACTGTGGCGTTTTGATTGGTCAAAAGCGCCTCTTTAGTTTCGGTTCAGCGGTGGTTTATTTGTAGAATTTGCCCTTAGGTGAAGGCTATAAACTGTCCTGTTGTATAAAAAACAGTAATACTGATTTGCCTTAATCAGGTTTTAAATCTTTAAATCCGATCCCGTCGGAATTTTGGCATACCGAGTTTTCGTCGACTAGTTTTGTGTGAAGGAGTCACAAAACATGTTTTTTTTTTATGGAGGGTCCGGCAAATGACCTCCTCCCGCCTGATGTTAAGCGGTGAAAGAGGCCCAAATGAGTTGACAGATAGAGGAGGGACGACATCCACTATCCTACCTGCCCGCCCCTTGCCGGCCTAAAAGATGCTTTTTCACGCCACTTTTGAAGGAAACCATGTTGTAGGATGGAGGAAACACGTGCGCAGGTATGTCTCTTAATTTATAATATTAATGGGATTGCTTCACTTACTTCAACCCATAAACGATTGCTGTGCGTGTGTGCTTCCAAGATGAGCAGGAATTAGCCTCCTTGATCATGCTGGTCAGATAGGTCGGTTAGTAAATTGTGGTGTAGTCATTACACAATTGCCAAGGTCCTTGAATTTTAATAAGTGAACTAGCTTACTCTACCTGGGCTATACAGTAAGCTTGTATAACAAAAGAATCTAAGTATAATAGTTATAGTGATCTGTGCTTAATGTAAATGTGATCGTATTTCGTTTAAGAATTTGCTATACTATAACGTAAATTATTTATGTTTAAATTATGTCTGTATCCAGTTATTCGACTTGGTCTCTACTTTATTTTATAATGAACCAAAACCCTTAGGACAAAAAGAACAAGCAGATGAGTTCATTAATTTCTTTTTGTAAAATGTACGAAGACTTAGAAGTAATATAACTTGAAGAAATAATTAAGATTTTTAATTACTAAATGTAAGAGGCATTTTGAAATCTACGGGTGATCTTAATTATTGAGAATATGTTATTTTTGGATTCCTATTAACATCCATCGAAAATGCAATGACAAGTAATGGTCGGTTGTTTCAGAATATGAGTAGACATGCAGATATCCTCATATATCTGCTAAAGTATCAAATACATACTTATAAACGTTACTAGCTGACCCGGCCACGCGGTGCTATAGTAGTTATAATAATAGAGGTGTGTACCTCTATTGCCATCGCCATTTATTGGATGGTAACCCAACCTAGATAAAGTGATGTGTCCATAAATTAGCTTACACCGCCATCTGTGAAAAACTTAAGGAACTTACAAATAATTGCAAACCATTTAATTCGCAATAATAAATATTGAAGAGAATTATTAGGTCCTTACATATGAAATTGGCGTTTTGTCGTACTGGCCACTTTGATCTCAAATATCTCCTCTATGGTCAGGAATTTCAAATTCAAATTTATACAGCTACTCATGTATTTTTTTTAATTTATTTATTTATTTATTTTTATAAGGACAGTACACAGCACATTCCAAATAAAATGATGAAAAAGATACATAAAATTCTCAAAGGCCAATTACGACTATCCCTACGTACATTATTTATTACTCGATACAAGGAAAGCTTCATTATAATTAAATTCTTACAAAAGTAGTGTAATAGGAAAATCTATTAAATTTATACTTTTGTATATATATGTAAGTACTTAGGTATTAAAACAAACACGTAGCATTAAATGTATACAAAAAAAATTTATTTTTTTTACATGAACAGTAGTTAATTTATGTTTCGAAAATTATAATTCACTTGTTTTTTCCTCAATTGTTTTGGACTTTTAAAGTAGTTTATCCCGGACACACTGTGACACGAGATTCTTATATAGAGATATAAACAGAATTGGGAATTCGATCCATCTAATAATTACCTTTGACGGAGTGAAAATCTCACCGCAAACTAGGGGATGAAGTTAGAAATCTCTATCAACTTCGGCGTACTTTCTCATAAGTCCAATACTTAGCGACTGCATCGCGGAGTGTTGCTCTCCCATTCCTTACCAAGTCGACTTACGCTTACTTACTTCCTCGGCGACACTGGATTAGCTCAGTTCTGATAAGTTTCTGATGTGGTCTTATGATCCCTAAACTTGAATATGGCTTGGGAACTAATCCACCGGTACGTGAATAATGGTGTGGCGGGCGCCTGGAGTTAGCGATCCGTCAGATTTCATTGTGTAGGGAAACAATGCTTTTAATAAATACTTACTTAATGGAGGACGCTAGGATAAGTATGGTCGACCAAAAAAGTGGTTTACCACTTCTAGGTTAAAATTCAGTTTTCGTCAGCGGCATAAAACAATAGTTACTAAGGTTTCCATAACGATGTTTTGTTTATACTCAATGTTTAGTCAAAAGTGGCACCACTTTCTTGACTCGACTATACGTGACAGGCTTAAAAATATCTGATGCACCTATTATAGGCATGTATTATTTGAAACATATTTTTTTTGATAAGTTATATTTTATGCTAAGTTATTGTGTTTCTCTATACCCATTACCCATGTATCAAATAAATATATGTGAGGTTTCTTCAACAACATTTATTCACACAAGTGGCTACAGTGGCTTTGTAGACACTCTTTACACGTAACGGTTATAAAATAAATTGATTAGCCTTCATCTCGCAGCTTCGTCCGCATTAACTACTGGATTTTGGCGGTCTCGTTTTCTTTTATTCTCGCTGTGATATGACAAATACTAGAATTTAATTTTAATGGTTACTTTTCATAGCTCTTAGTAAAGAAAAGAAATTTCTTACTCTTCTTTAGGGAGTTGGAGCCCCAAAATTTTTATCAGAGTCTATTTTTTGAGAACTTATTCGAAGTCTGATTTACTGATCCCTGCATTTCGATTTCAAAGAGGTCGTTTTTCCTTTACAAACTGTCATCCCTATTTCCAGTCCCCACAGGGTCACAATTAAAAAATAATAATAATGTATAGATTATAATGCAGTTTTGAGATACTGTCTACACAAAATAAATTATTTTCACTTTACCGATAAAGTTTCAAGATCTGTGCGTTGGTTGATAGCTTGTTAAATTCCTCAAAGATCACAAGTCCATAGTTATAACATTTCTGTAGGGAATAGTTATAACATTTCAGTAAGGAAATCACTTGATGCGAACACTGACAACGAATGTATTTTATTTTTCAGATACAAAAAATACAAAGCTTACTACTAATTTCTAAACTCAGTTCAATGCCTTTAGTTTAGGGAGTAGAGTACCAAAATATTACTACTATACTATTACTACTACTACTGCTACTACTATACTACTACTTTCTATCTTGAGTGATGAGGAGCCTAGTAATCCACTTCCAAGTTAACTATTCCAAAAATATGGATTTTCATTACAAATTGTGATATCCAATTTGAAACCACCAAGGGATCTAATTCCAATAATGTTGAAACAGATAATTTTAAAATGTTGTCAATAGCTTCCATACCAATTTTAACACTTCTCAGTAAGTACTAGAATGTCGAAGTTACAAACTTCCACTCCTCACGTTGACCCTTTTAGCTTAACTAGTTTTTGAGATTTCGTGATTAGTCAGTAATCTCTATTCGTTTTATTATACCATTGTACATTTAAATTGATTTTATTCTTAAGAATAAATTTCAAAAATGTAAAGTTTTGCCATTCATTGATACATCGCGATTTTCATTGATCTCGAAATCAGTACCTGTTTTAGTTTCGCGAAAGGTCAATACCTCGTTAACTTGAAGGAAAGTGAAAATGGCAATTCAATTTAATTTCGGTTTTCAATTTATCTCCAGAGACGGCGGCTCAGTCAATTCCACATAATCTACGCCGTCCTATAGAGTTAATGTAGCGTAACGTGGAGACGTTTGCGAAAATATGTCATCGTAAGCGATTTTTTGGAGGCTTTCCATGGAACACCTTCAAACAAGGTCGCACAGGTTCCGCTAAAGTTATTTCGCCAGGGTCGTTTTGGCATTTTATGACAGATGTCACAGTAATTGGTTGGCAGCAGTAGCCCCTGGGGCTCTCGCCTGCTATGCGATTATGGTTTTTATTGTCCTGACCGAGTGACTTTTGGGAAAAATATTGTCACTTGTCGTCGTTCCAATATTTGAAATGAAACTGCGTCTGTATGTATGTTCTGGCACAGACAAGAAGCATCGGCTAATTTGACGTAAGTGATATATTTTCGGGAAAAAGTTATTTTGCTTATAAATTGCCGTCGGTCAGCCAATAATTGAAAATGCAGCGGCATACTCGTGACTAGACGAATAAAAATTCCAGGTCTGATGGTATTTATAGCAGGCTTATAACAGGGCATTTACTCCGTTGTCTCGCACGCTTCTGAGATAAACATAAGTACTTACACTGAAAAAACTAATTAACTAAACTAGTTGAGTTAAATAAAGATTAGCAAAACTTTGTTAACTTTTAAATTAATTTCATTTATGTTTAGATCACCTGGCTTGTTACAATTTACAAAATCATTTCAGTTATTTAATTTTGGTTATGAACTTCTAAAGTTTTTGTTATTTACTGTCGAATTCGACTTCGGTACCTTGTAACATAACAGTACTTTGTTATAATTGAACAAACTTAGATTATTTTCTAACATACAGTTGGCTAAACTTTAATTAAGCTTTTACATAATTATTGTGCTATTTATTACCATAGCTAAAAATTGTTTACAACTGAATAGTATTGTTTAAAATCGTGTTACAAAGTTGCTATAAATAAATTAAATATTTGATTGAAACCAACTAGTATTAATAATGTTGATTACAACAATGTTTTTGTAAGCCAGAACAAAATAGTTTTGTCAGAGGTAATAAAAGTGATGCTGCGTGTAACAAAAAAAAATTGTAATTTCCCGCCCGAACTTGCATCAAACATGACACGCAGGAACATAATGTTCATTTCGCTTTACCGGCCTTGCGGTTCGCACTAGTTCGCAGAAAGCAAGTGGCATTTAGTGGTAACTTTGTGATATTTTTCAAAAATAGAGAAGAATCATGGTACACATGAAGAGTCAAAACTGTATGGTGATGCCGTATTCATGAATGCAGCCCCCCCGAGACAAACGAACCTGCGGAAATAATTTCCTACTACCTGAGGTTGTAGGGCTTGGAAATGACTATTTCAAATTTTTGGATGGTGAGTGAACAGAACAAAACTTTTTTGATTTTTATAAGAAAATATTTGTCCGTTTTTCGTACAGTTGTGCGACTAATGTGTACTCAGCTATTTACTTACTTCGGTTACCAATTCCGAACTGTCATTTTGAACACAATATCATACTGCTATAATAAACCCTGCCATAACAAAACTCACGTTGCCATTGCTATTTCAGCGAGTAGTTTTGTGTGTAATACACTCAGTAGTATATCACAATGACAGTTCGGAGTTCAGAGTTCAGAATAGGGGGGCTGGTGTTTATGCCCCAGTGATATTTTTCTTTCATTTGCTTCTTATTTTAATGCAGATAACTTAAACATGTTTTTATTTTACAGAGTCTTATGAAGAGCTACTGGACTATGCCGCTTTGACGATTTCGAATAATAATTGTACAAGTCACTAGTCGAATTGACCACGATCTCCGATGCCACCACGCTGGTAGCATTGCCAGCTGCAGTTCCAACAATATTTTGGACAAGGGTACCAAAAGAGGATGGCGCCTAGTGTTGAGGCGTAGTTATTTATAGTTCTGTGATTATTTCTTTTGTTGATCAATATACTTAAAAGTTTTCTGTAATTAATTAATTTGTTAATTAATGAATGCTCACTTATTTGAACAAATCAATTTAGTTTTTAATTTGTCCCAAGTTTGTAGTCGAAATTAATATATGAGGAGTTTCAACAGCGCTTGCCTTTCTTGCTGAACATTCTCATATTATTAGTTTTGGCTACAAGCTATAAACCTGTAGGAAAAAACCGCTATAGTAACCTAAAAGTAATGTAACTATTAACTGAAAAGTTCAGTTACAGATTACATAACAGTGATGTTGTAAATAATCTGAAACTCTAGCTATATTTTAATCACAAGTTTAGTAACAGGTATCAAATTAGTTTGGTCATGATTACAATGTATTGATGCTATACCAATCTGAGAATCTAGTTATAATTAATCGAAAGTTTAGTAACAGATAGCAAAATAGTTTAGTTATGATAACAGTTTAGTGATGCTAATATTGACGAAACAGTTATTTATAACAAAACAGTTTCGTAAATGGTAAACATAGATGTGGTCTATTCTTACTTAAAAGTTTTGTTATTAATACACTTATATTAGTAATTTTCTCGAAACACTTTGGTAACTTATGGTTTATATATTTGGTGGAAAGTAATTATTTTTGTTTGGCTATAGATAACATAACTGTTTTTACAAAACTGAATTTGGCTACTAGTAACATTAGTTGTGAAGTCACTATTTTTATGTAATAGGTTACTCAAATGTTTGTTATTTGTTACTAAAAATTTCTTTCAGTGTAGCCGAAAATCGTTCCGTGTATAATTTAAAAATAAACACCAATTAGATATATTTTGTACAGTCTGAGAGCATATGGTTAATTTCGATCATCCTAAATTGCAGGTAAAATATTATTTTGCTTATACATTGCCGCCGGTCAGCTAATTATTGAAAATGCAGCGGCATATTCGTGACTAGACGAATAAAAATTCCAGGTCTGATGGTATTTATAGCAGGTTGTCTCGCACGCATTTTAGATAAACATAACTACTTAGCCGAAATTTCATCGTTCCGTGAACAATTAAAATAAACACAAGATATAACGTTTTATTTGACTTACAGTTTATTGATACTCGTATTTATTCTTATAATGACTCGCGTAATATGCACCAATTAATATAACAACAAGAATAACACCCACTTGGAGATGCGGCGGAACAAATAGGCGCTTTAACGCAAAGTGTTAAAGTTGTGAATTGCATTCGGAGTTTTGGTAAGAGCCAATTCCCACATGAGTGATCGGAGCCTAGTGGGGTCAAAAGTTGAAGTTGGTAAAAAATCGGGGCCGCGGCAGATGGCGGGCACATGGCGACGGAGCTAAAGCGTTTAATAAAACGTGCCTTGCTTCTTTCTATCACCATTTTTTCCGATGAACAATGGCATTCGAAGTACTGACCGAAACTTTGATTGATTCGGGAATCGTTGGCGCATGAAAATTTTGAGCTATTCTCGTGGAGGCTGTTATCGATGAGTTGTTGGGTCGGAGGTAGACCTCGCGAGGGAGAATGCTGTTTTGTGATTGAATTCGAACGTAACCACAATAACCATTTTGGACGACGTAATGAATTAAAATGATTAAATAACATAAATAAGAACAATAATAAAAAAAACCTTAACTTATAACTTAAAAGCCTAAATAAATAACTATAACGCGCACTTATTAACTAAACATAACTAGAAATTAATTAAATTACTAGAAACTAACTGAAAATTATGGCTGTATAGCTATGCTTTTGCCTGTCTCAGTTATGAGACGAAAATACACAAAAAGTAAAAAAATGTCAACAGAAAGAATAAAATAAAAATATTATCATTATAACAATATTATCGGCATTGGTCACGAAGAATAATACAATAGTACGGGAATTGATTATATTGGTCTGTCTGTGACTAGATACATGTGGAGTATATTGTTCTGTGTTTGAAATTGTGCTTGTTTATTTTTTTAATAATGAATTCAAGTAGTAAAAAAGAATGTGGAGCAAATTTTCGCGGTGAGCCATGGTGCAGGGCTTCATTAATGACAACAAAAATACAGGCACAGCAAACAATAAACATACGCTGTGCTCGATTGCCATGCAGAGAGCTTGGACGCGTACTCGTAACGGTCTACGAGACTTGAAGTCGATCAAAGGCAGCCTCCTTCTTGTTCCTGGTGTTCAGATCGCAGCCTTTCTACGAGTTACCGTGTAGAGTAGTCTTCCCAAGTAACATTTTAGGTTCTAGAATAGTTTTGAAAAGGTTCTAGAACCTATATATGGATATCTGCTACTAAGTCTTAATAGACTCAATAATGTTATATTAACCTTATAATAACCCCCTGAGTGCAAAAAGGGCCCACGTTTTAGAACCTTTCTGTGATTTACAGCAAATCCTATAGTTTAAATCACAATACCTTTATTTAAGGTTAATATAACCTTCTAAAATGTTGTTGGATGTATCTTTATGATAACTTAAAACAGTTTTTAGACATGAATAAATGCTTTTCCGAGTCTCCCAGGTTTTAAAATGTTTCTATTTAAGATTTTTTACACAGAAACTGTGTGAATTTCAAATCTTTATTTACAATGGCGATTCCTTGTTTTAAAATGGCGAGATAAGGTAAGTGTTGTATTCATAAAAATAATAAGTAGCTTGCTGACGTCAGGAAAAATTAAAAAATACTGCGACTGGCACTTTATTGTAAAACTTCATGATAATAGAGCTGTATACGAGGTGGGCCCTTCGTAAGTTAAAGTTCTGAAGATATTTTAATAAAATAATAATTATAAAATACGATGGTTGGTAATAAATCGCATTGGAAATGAAACTTCTATCCATATAAAACGTACATTTTAAATATATAGCACACATTACTTAATTTTGTCTTATTTAATATATCAAAATATTACCAACTTTTTGTTCCTATAGATTTTTTATTTCAATAAAAAATATGGCTGCCGTTAGGAAATTACTAGAAAGAATTTAAATTAACCTTTTCAGAACTGTAACAGCTAAAAGCTAATTCTGGCGGAGCTAGTAAAACTACTAGGCTATTTTTGCAGTTGCTTAAAACTTGCGGAGATAACTGAAATTTTTTGAGGATGTTTCTTAAGCTTTAAAATATTCTCGTAGGACTTAAATCATGCCCTAAGCTTATACAATAGCATTACTGGTTTGGGTTTTAACCACATAATCCTAATTTGTTTGTCTAGATAACTCTAATATAGCCTAAAGGTTTCATGTAGGTTTTAGAAATGATTTACAGGTGATTTTAAAATTCCATAACTTTATAGCTGTATTTAAAAAAGTTAAAAAAATAACCTTTAGATCTAACTTTAGTATTATGCTAGCTTTTCTAGAACTGAATCAGGAGTCTACGACAACTTTAAGATCTTAGGACTATATACTCCTAAAACCTAAGTGAAAATAATGTTAATTTAAAGTCTTGTCAGCGGTTCCAAGGTTGTAATAATAGTCAATTAGTTTTAGGACTTATTAATCTTTCTGAAATACTAAATACGACCAGATAGCCAAACGTTAACCTTTTTATGACTCTTTTAAAACCTTGAGGTAAAGTTTATAACTGAGACCCGAAAAAAATGTTACTTTAGGCTCTCTTCCGGATATGATCGGTGGATCCTATTGATGTATCTATACTAATTGCCAATAATTTATTTATTTCATCAGAAAAATATCAATGTTCATTTGGTTAGTAAACAAAAGAAAAACACCTCACCTAGGGTAAGTATACTTAAAGGTAAAATAAGAAAAAAGAGAATTAATTATTTGAATCACTGTTGTGCCACAGTTTTAGTTACTGTGTCTGTGCAAAGCCTTACAAAATTGCGCAACTACGATTCATATACCTACGCTTATATGCAGTGAGCCCATGTATGGAAATGACATTAGCCTGTGACAACCTCACGCTGTTTTTTCCGCAGCTAATGTCATCACCATGCATTTTATCTGCGGAACGACTGCGGAAAAAATATGTTTGTGGCTTGTGTCTAAGGGGGCTGGAACGTGTATCTTTTGAGCATATAGTTGGGTAGAAAAGCAGTCTACGCGATTTTCTGCAATCATCTTTGATGCACTACAGCACCGCGGTAGACCCAACAGCACGCAGACCGCATTATGTATAGTCTATATCAGGGTTTCCCAACCATTGAGGCGCGCCCCTTTTGGGGGCGTAGAGTGAACCAATGGGGGCCGCAGAGAGCGGCTCCAGAATTAAATTGTATAAAGAATATTAAAATTGTTCATATAAACTCGCGCGACGCGGACGGTATGCGAAGTCAGCGACACGTTGCAACCATCTTTTGAATAAAACTAAACACACCAATATTTTCATCGCTTGTTTAATTTCCTATTTTGACTCCCCATTTTGGCCCCTAGGGGGCGTAGTATTTTACCATAATGTCGGGTGAGGCGCATTGGGTAAAAGGTTGGGAATCAGTAAGTATATAGAGCAGGGGCTCTATATACTTACTAATCAACATTTTGTAAATTTTTAATGTGAGTTGTAATTGCCATAACTTTCGTGAAAAAAAAAACGCTTTCAAGCGATCTCGTCGGCATGAGACTGTTTTGGATTTCTTCGCCAAAGAGTTGGCGAAATTTTTTTACTTGATATATTAAGGTAGCGTTCGTCCGGAAGACGACGGTGAAAAACTTGGAGATTGTTTTAAAGCACCATTCATAATTCGGATATCATGTTTCCTCGCCGTCGACGTTTCGTGTTCAACTCAGAAATATAGCTGCAGATAAATCGTGAAGTTTCCGCAAAAAAGTGAGTAAACAACTTTACTCACTCTAATGGCTGCCTTTTTAACGAAATCGGTAATAAGGTCCAAGTTGAACACTCGTCCGCTTGCTAAATAGTTTTCACTACCATTTAGTAGTTCTGCAGATGAATTTTCTGGATTAATTCTCTCCTCCGCATTGTTTGTTTCAGTGAGATTTTTGATTGGTGAAGTTGTCGTTTTGTTTACCTGTTTAATTAACGGCTTTTCCTTTTTAATTTGACCGAACTGTTGTTTTTGTAGGTTCTAAGTTAATGAGTTTTCTTTTGATGTAAGTAAACGTATTGTTTATTTAATTACTAGCCGAAATATTTACAGTAAGATTTTCTTAGCCATGTATGAAAATAATACGGTAGTTTAATGCTATTAACTAATTTTTGTAGTATGTAATGAATCATTCAATATATTAAAATAACTTGCAATACAAAATTAATGAGCTGCTATGTCATGTATGTTGAAAATCAGATAGTCTCATAATATTAATAAATCATCATTTTTAAGTTAATCATTCAGTTTCAGTTTATTAAAATTACTTATTTAATAACCTCGAGTTTCTGGCTGGATCTTCTATCGGAGGTCTGCATTCCGAGAAAGAGGCCAAATCAATTTTTAATGAATCAAATTTGATGTGTTCAAGTGTATGCTTCAAACGAAATAAAATAATTTTCATTTCATTTAATTCCAGTAGAAAATCCGAGCGTTATTAAATAGTAAATTTACCTAATTCCTCTTTGATAATTTTGTTCAGCTCTGAGAGTGTGCTTTGCGTTTTAATCAATTTATGTATTTCGATTCAATTGTAAAATCTGACCAGGGCTGGTGCTTTGTCCGCATCCCTACTTGAGTATTCAGGAGCGCACGGCGAATGCCTTTGCCTGTCGTAGTCTCCCTCAAATTACTTGCTGCGGATCTTAATTACGGTCATCCGGACCGGCTGATTGATGTCTGCATTGTTTGCCCGCCGCTAACAGGACAATTAGAACTGCACTCTGTTACTGTGGTTCCGGGTATAGGGTCGGTGAACCTAGGATGACTAGGCAGTTCGATCTGTGCAGTGGCGGGGCAAGTTTGTTTTGTGTTTGATCATTTCGAATTCATGCGTTAGGGTGGCTTGGCAATGAAGGGGAATAGTGACAATTAGTTTTTTATTTGAAGCAGAGAAGGTGTTTTTCTCATCAGAATGTGGAGATGGTGAGAAAGATGGGCAGAGTAAGCATCATCTGGATATTTTATTGACAGTAGGTAACTCTATTTTTGTTGTAAATATTGTTATCGAAATCAGGTTTGATCGATTTCAGATAGTGGTAGATCAATGCGAATTAAATAAAGTGCTACGAACGTAACGGACATGTGAGCCTAGGTTATAATTACAAAGTATGAAGTGAGAAATCTAAAATGTATTTATTTAAAGTGGATGTCAGCAAAATTAAATACTAAAAAACTACTGATGTAACGCGTATAGTATGAAATTTATATCGGAGTTTTTAAGAGAATCTTCGATTGAAAATTGTGCACAATCCGGATTAAATGTTCCATGGCACACCCTAAGCATCTTTTAAGGTACCTCACAAAAGACTCGAAAGAGAATCGAGAAAACCACTGTGTCAGCGTAAAAAAAAGTACAATGGCCGGAGGGCCGATAATACGTCCCTAGCAGCAAACTGATCACTGCGGTCCTCCCGAAATAACGAATGAATCGGGGAAATCCAACCCCATGTATTGCATTACCAGTTCAAAAGGATCCCTTTCGCAATCTCTAATGGACACGTATAAATAGTCACACTAGTCGTCAGGGTTTTAATTTTGATGGAAATGAATATACGCTTTCTAAGTATGATGGATTTCTTTAGTAGCACTGCCATGATGCCTTTGTTCAAAAACTTTTCAGCGTATTGTTGCTGTGTAGTGAAATCAAAAAGTTTTATTTAGTGATATTTCTAGGTAGGTTTTAAAAATTAAATGCCAACGTCAAAGAGAAAATGAAATCAAACGCACTTTGAAAAGTTACAGAAAGTATTAAAAGATTTGTGATCAAAAATGGCTCGCTCAAAACAAGCCGATTCGCCTCGCCACCAAACCGTTGGAGATCTAATTTTGCTGGACGCTTTACACTCTTGCTTTCGCTTTCAAGTGAAAGGGTATTCAGAAAATTTAATTTCCGTTGACAGATCGAACCATTTCGTTCCAATGTGGTGAACGCTGAACGTAATTGGGTCAGCCTTGGACAATAGACGCCGACAATGTTATTATTAGAGGATCTCTTCATTCACTAGATCACTACGCTGATCAATCATTCCTTTTCAGTTTCAGAATGGGATTGTAGGCAAAAACTTTCGTTTGTGTTCTTGGGGATTTGTAACAGTTGAAATTAGCATGGTCGTTATAGAGCGAGATCCCAGAGATTTACAATTTCTGCTTGTGGAAGTAACTAGTCTGATTGATCGTCCTCGAATTATTATGAACATATTTTAAATACGAGTCCGAAAAGGTTATATATACCATAGACCACATACCTACATATTCTGCGATAGATTAAACAGAAGATCGAGGAGTATAATCTGCCACTATGCTTGGCGTTTGTAGACTATAAGAAAGACTTTGATTCTGTCAAGAAGCGTCTGAAGTAGCCGTACTTCGATCACCCCAGAGCTCAGAGGTGTCAAATAGACTATTGGTACATCCAAGTGTTGCAATAATTTTATGAAAATAATACCATGTCAGCCCGCTTTCAGAATCAAACTAAAAATAAATGTTACTTCAGCGAGTTAAGACACGGCAAAGTTATATAATCGAAACTTTTCACAGCTGTGTGGGAGGATGTGTTTTTAAACTGGAGAGGACTCGGCATCAACATAAACGGCGAGTACATGACTCACCTTCATTTTGTCGATGATTGTGGTCATGGTTTAGATCGTGAAAGACCTAGGCACAATGCTCGAAGACCTCTGTGGAATTTTCCACCAATCGAGTCTTAAAATGAACATGGACAAGACAAAAAAATATGTCGAATTCTCATGTAGCCACTTCTGTAGAGATTGTAGATTCTACACTGGAAGCTGTTGACGAATATGTTTTGCCCCAGGTGGTTTGGAAACTCCAAATTTCAGAAAAAGGTCAATCAAGGAATTTATCGCGGTTGGACAGTGTTCGGGAAGCTACGCAGCATATTATTATGAAATTGCTTTTTAAAACTGTTTCTTATTATGATTTTTTTTGGGTAATCTCATAAATTTTCTCAGCGTACCTTTTATGAAAAACTGTGCCTAACTGTGCCTGCAACTTCGTTCGCGTGGTTGTCGGAAAACAACAACATCTTGATGTTATATAGCCTTCCTCGATATATGTACTATCCAACACAAAAATAATTTTTCAATATGAATCAGTAGTTCCTGAGATTAGCGCGGTCAACCAATCAAACAAACAAACTCTTCAGCCTTATAATATTAGTACAGTAAGCTCCTTATCAAGCTATACTGTTTGACCTTGGGACCGTTCTTATGTCGTTGGTAATAGCGGCGATTTTCGTAACGTAAATGTATAGCTTGAATGGGAGCTTACTGTACCTAAGTATAGATAAAGTCTTAAATCGTTAATTTAAAGATGCGTCTCTCCCCATACAGCTTAAGCGGTAGGAATTTATAAAAAATTAAATTCGTTTAAGTAATTTACCAATAAGTTTCATAATTACCAGCAATCTATCCACGACACCACCTTACCCCAAAAATCTTTAAAAAATACAAAATTTTTCATATAGATTATAACAAGAAGTATTAGTGCTCAGATACACGAGCAACATAATTTATTATTATCAGCAGACTAATAAAAAATCGTTGTAATGGATTCTCATTAGTGTATTTTGCTCCTATTTGTAAATAGACTTGTCTATAGGACAATTAATCACGAACTCGTCTCGGTTTTAGCAAGTAATGAATCGAAAAGATTAAGACGCCCAGCGGAAGGAAAGGAATCTAATCAACGGTTCAATTTACACAAATCGTTCGAGCCACTCAAACGTGTGAAGTAAGAATGTCTCCGTTAATCTAGTCAATAGATTATATTGGCGGACCAATAAAGATTGCTGGAGACCTTTCACCCTGACCACATTTTCAGCGCCGCATTGTGACGTTAGAGGGAAACGTGGAGGTCAGATGGGATATTAATCTTAATAGAAAAAATATCGGAGACACTTTTTGTTCGAAGGCTTAAAATCTCTCCTATTATTTCGTTTGTCCTGCGATTTGTGTGACACTTCATTGGTCTGACGAGACAAGCTAGTTGCTTCAATATTAACCGGATTAAACAAATCGACATCACACTGAAGCCAATAATGTTCGACATAGGTTAAAAGATCTATGCTGTCCGAGGTCAACAGCCGATAGCAGCTAGCGGGCCAGTTGCAGCTGTAGGGCAAACATTCACCGAATCTATCCACGTAACTAGTGCATTGTAAACATTATCTACATCAGTGTTTAACTCGTCTAGAATACCAAATGGATGATTGTTGTTTGCAATCGCGCGCACTGAATCGTTTTTGTCTTATACACGAGCGTTAATGACAAAGTCTCCGGCGCTGAGCCTAGCTATAACCCCTCACAATGCGAAAAGTTAGTCATACAATGGAGTTATTGTAGATCGGGTAAACAGCAGGACGGCCGGCCACGGTCGGGTGAGCCCCCTCGACTGGCGATGGCGACGCACGGACAAAACTCCTGTCTGCGCTCGCGTTTTATTTGTTTTTACACAAGAAGTTAATAGCCCCTTCATATTTCCACGAGTTGCGCCTCTCGAAATCTTTTCTCTACTGCATTGTCCTCTCGGCGGTTTCGTTGGTAGATGTATAGTCGGCTGCGAATATTATAGAGGTGGAGATTTATTTCTTGTTTTCCATATTACGTCCTATGTAGTTTACCGTAGTTGCTTGAGAGCAAAATTCTTAAAAGATTACAAATATTTTGTGGAATAAGAAAGTGTTTTTGCATTTTTCAATCAAATCTGACTCTTGACGTCGTTCGTCAGATTTTAAAGCGTCCAATATAAAAAAATATAATCCAATCATATTTTATTTTGGCTATAACTGGTTGTATTGTGTTTATGGAGAAAATATTCAAATAATCATTAAGTAGTATGCATTTGCATTACTGCAAATATTAGCTTTTTATAATATTTTTTATTTGTACAGAAATTTTATTTTCAATCAGTTATTCCAACGCCATTGTCTTCGTTGTAAAAAGTTTGACCAACATTAAATTATCATTCTGGTACAGGCGGGAAACAATACAGTCATGTTTAGTCGTATTCGACTTCGCACTTTTGATTTGATCGATAAACGAGAAGTTCGGTACCGTCACGCCGAACGCGAAGAAACAGCTTAGTAATGTACAATTGGTCGGACACAGACCGCCGCGCCGTTTTCGGCGGACGATATCTCCTGGCAAATTGATCGCAGATACAAAGGAGTTCCTTCACGAAACCTTTTCCCGTCAGGCAGGCCGAGCACAATGCAGGCCGGCCTACGGGCCCCTTTCAATTGTTCGTCCGCCGACGTATCCGAGTCCTGGTAACAAATGGCGTCGATTGCCGATACCGTTGGAAGTGAAGAAATAAAAAGAGTTTAGGCAAAGTTTAATTTCCGCACTGTTGCCGCCTGTAGGAATTCGGGGGAGATTTTTTTCTTTGGCACACAGAGGAAACTTTTTAATTGAGTCCCAAGAAATGAAGAGTTATTGACGTTTGCGATGGAGGTCGCAGATAGACAGATGAGTTGATTTAGTTTTAATAAAGACATTATGCAATATTAAACATATTCACTCAAAAATACTGCACAGCAGTTGGGCCCGCGGACTACGATTCGCCATAATTCATTTTTACGCAATTATAAATATTGAGGTCAATAATCGAGATAAAATCTTTCCTATCTTTTCATCATCAACAGCTCATATACGTCCCCACCGAGGGGCTCGAGCCTACCCTAAACTAGGATGATTAGGCCTTAGTCAACCACGCTGGCCAAGTGCGGGTTGGTCGACTTCACACACAACCTGTAAAGAAATTCTTTCTTCACAGGTGTGTGCAGGTTTCCTCACGATGATTTCCTTCACCGTATCTTTTAATTATCCTATCTTTTAATTGGACCAAATTACATACAGTTAGCTAAACGTTTTCAAAATCGGTTAAAGTAGTTTTAGAGTTTATCCTGGACAAACATTGCGGCCAGAGATTTTTATATACGGTTATTTTTTTATCACCAAAATTTTAGGGACGCTTCAGGACACATCCATTATTATATTAAAAAAATGAAAAAATAATAATTTCTAATAATGCTGCTCTCAACTAGTGCAGCATATTTGGATTTTTTAGAAAATTCATATAAAATTAAGTAAGTGAGTTATTTTTTTTATTCATATGTAAATCATTCTAATATACCATGTCGTGAAGCGCCCCTTAAGTTTTCCAGGGTGATAAAAAATAACCGTGTATATATAGGTTGTAAGAAGTTTTACCAGATTTGATTCCTGTGATGCGCACTAAAAATTGGGTCGGTATGTTCTTACCACTGTATCATTCTGTTCTGTTCTTGACCTATTAAATCATATCGTTATGAAGAACCAGAAGCATGTAATAACACTCACATTTATAAAAGTTTAAAAAAGAAAGCTAAATCTTTCAACGTACCACCGGTTCAGGATATAAATGTGTGGAAACACTCCTTGCAAAACCTTGTGGTGTCAGGAGTTTCAGGACAAAGCGTGCAAATATGAGGAAGACGGGAAGTCTAGAGGGTACGTCCGGAGCTCTCGGCTTATGGTCCGCTAGGTACTTTACATATTTTGTTGTGTATTTTAGAAGTGTACTGGAAACCTCTTATTCCATCACACTAAGCCTTTTATGGTACCGTGAACAGTGGCGAACTCGTTATTATGGAAATAAAACTGCGAGATTTCAGCTCTGACGTTGCTAAACAGGATTTTTAGTTTTAAGATTTTCCGAGATATAAAGTATGTTTGCATTATACTTATAACAGGAATTGTTATTAATACAGGTATTTTTTATTATAATGGAAATTTACCGTATGATTTAAAGCAATTCGGCAACTAATAAACAGTCAAAATGTGGAAATGCCACATTGCTATAACAAGATATTCAGGCGAATCCTTGCTCGTACTAAGAAATGGTCAAAATGTTATTTAAATAAGACTCGTCCTAATAAACATGAGGATTTGTCAAAATATTAATGAAATAAATGTAAATAAGATACTAAAAATGTCAATTAATTAGCTCAGGAGAAGACTTTACATCATCGTGGCGATAGACAACAAAAGATATATAGATACGAGTACTTTGCTTGTCGTTAGTAATCCAAAAAGCGAGAGGAAAAATATAAGCCATAATTTATTTCATTAATCTATATTGTATTATAATGCTAACGACAAACATTTTCAGTATTAATATGGCTATCGTTCTAAAGGTTTTGTGAACTAATGCCACGAGACCCGGATGTGAAAGGTCATAGTGGTCCTTTGTTTGTTCACAGATTGATTGTAAGATAATTTCTTGCCTAGTTTCAAAAGATTAAGCGATATTGGATTTTCCAACTGAATGTTCCGGGTCTCTTAGTTTAAAAAGGTAGAGGTAATCATAGTTTTTATAGCTATCCAATAGCAGAAATTCATATTCATAAATTTTGAGATTCTTAGATATTTAATTTCGCTAGTGAATAATGTTATTATAACGATAGTAAGTTTTAAAAATGAATGAAAAATTAAAAAAAAATTGCCACCGATGGCCAATTTCGTCAACACGGTATGTTGAATTCGCGAGTTCAAATTACGTTTATACTTATAGCTTACTACTTAGCTGCGTAAAGCTTGTTGCAAGATTTCATTACAGACACGGGGCAGGTGAAAGTAAATAAAAGCTTGTAATAAAAGCTTGTAAAAGACAACATTTTGTTGTGGAGCAACATGAAAATATTACGAAAACAATAGAAAGTGGAAAAGATTATATGATTCAGTTTTCTAGGCACACACAAATACAGCTTTGCAGATCTTAGAAGCGGAGCGTGGCTATTTTATTTGTATCAAAGGAGGTTGATGTGTACGGAGGTTTTCCAAGACCGATATCTGCTGCTCTTTGAAATTGCTATTTGAAAATAGCAGAATCAGCTCCGGAGTGCGATTATTATTGGGTGGACATTACTTGTTATATACAATATTATCTTTTTTTCCTAATAGTACGTTATGAAATCATAATTCAATCTTAGGCACGTACCTTAAATCCTTTTGTAACACCAAGGATGATTTAAAGTTTGTCTATGGTAACACTGTTCAATTTCTTTGTTAACCTAAAAGAGGTCGTCAATTCGATTGTCACCACCAAATCGGGATCTGGTGTTGGGATCCCAGGAAAATCGAGGGAAACCCTTAAATGTTATAGGCACGTCTTTCGTGTTTCATGCTTTTTCTAAAGCTTTTCAAGTATTTGCGAATGGTGGCCATAATCTTATGATGCTGAGCTAATGATGGAAACTTCCTTTAGGATTTGGCACTGGCTTCAATATGAGATGTAACGTTGTATGTATTCTTCGTTGGTTTTGAAGTCGGTTTTTATTATATACAGGTTATTTTTTTACGCTATCTCGAATATAATGATACCTGGTGCTCCAAATTTGAAATTCTGTTTAAAAGCTAAATTAATATTTATTTAAAAGGAAGAAAGAAAGAAAGAATTTGTAAAGCTTTCTTTGTTGTCTATTTAGTTACTGTTTAGAATTGTCTTTTTTTGTGAGGATGCGCAACATCTGTCCAAGTCAATGACACGATTTCAGTTCAATCTTTAAATGATGTCTCCATTTCGCGGCAAGTGTATTAACTGGCTGGCCGGGATGGCGATGCGGTGACGCAACTGGCAAAAAGTCCGGATATGCCCGCATCTGCCAGTGGGAACGGACCACTCGTGTGTGTGAAAGTTTTTTGTCCTCTTCTGATGATCTACATAAAGCATAGCAATGAGTTTTAAGTTTTGTTCGAAGATGTTACAATGTTAGTTGATGTTGATACTGTAGAAAGTGCATTACTATTACGACAAAGAATATTTGATTAAAAAGCTGTGATAATTTTTATGCTCCGTCAGGCCTTTCGCATTTACAGCGACTAGTAAGTCATAAGTTGTTTTTTTATGCAATCGTTGCTTTGGTTTGTGGTGACAAATTTTCGAGTGGATCTATCTTTGATAATAGAACTATGCTCCACTCCCCATTAAACGGGTGTCTAGAAATATTTGCTTAAGATTTCTTTTGTACGTCCAAGAAATAATGTCGTTTAAAGCAATCCAGCATGGTGATGTTCGGTGTCGGTTCTATCTTATAATTTCTCCATTTCGGATTTCTACACCAACTCAGGAGTGTCAAGGATAATACAGGCGGTAGATATTGCACGGTATTGAGTTTAATTATTACATAGGTTTAAGCTTCGCGTTTATCTCACCGAAAAGCGGTAGGGTAAGTATTAGTTAGAGTTAAGTGGTGCGGACGCGTACAAATTAAAAACGGAACATTGACAGAGACTTTTTCTGACACACAGAGCAAAAGGGATTTAAACTATACATGATTTAATAATCACATTTTAATAACAAAATCGATAATAATGACATTTACTAGCCAATTATTATCTGTTCATGATCCATGCAGCGATGTATTTAGAATGGGTATGTATAGCCGGCTTTAAAAGCAGATAATCATTTTAGTACCATGTCACACCAACTTTTAACAATGCAATATAGGTGTAACCATACTAAATAAAAGGAATAGTTAGTGTGACATGGTACTAAATCTGCTGAAAATGCTTATCTACTTTTAAAGCCGGCTGTACATACGTCGTCGCTTTCTTTGTTCCCGTAGATGTTGACTGAGTGCTGATGATTTTACCGCAATTATACGTCTACGTAAAGATGGAAGACTCGATACAATACCGTACACCACCAGCGTGATATAGTAACAGTGACCAGCAGTATATAGGTTTAAGTGATTGACTAAGTTATATTTGAAATATTTGATTGATATGATATCATTAAAAACAAAACACAACCAAAATGTAAAAGTACACATAAGAAATGGAGACTATACGTTTGAATGAACTCAACTTTTGATAGACAAAATCGTGCAATTCTCAACGCAATAATGTACCAAGTATGAACATTAAAAGCATTTCTCGACGCCCAACTGCCCTCAGCCTTCTTTGCCGCGTCCAGAATTTATCTCGTCGAGTCTTAGCTGGCGAAGGAACGCGAGCTACGTGACTCTTTGTCGGAATTCCCTTGTAAATCCCGTTCACCATCGGAGGCAATTGAAAAAAATCAGCCGAGTAATAAATCCCGAGTCTGAATCGCGAACCAATAACTATGCGACGATATCTCAACTCCGCGAGCAATCGTCGAGATGTAAAGTTTCTTGGATATTGCACAGCTCATTTCTGTTTGCGTCGTAGCGTTTTCTTTAGGTAGATTTTTAACTTCTTGTTATTGTGGTGTAGTTTTGAATTTTCCTCATTGTGATTGGCGGTAATTTTAGTATTTTTATTAGTCCGGCTGTCCAGCCTCTGAAATTTTCATCTTCAAACATTGTTCCTTCATATCAGTCTTCAATATCATATCCTTGACCTTGAGTGTTAGGTATGTATTAACATTTGAGTGGTAGTGTTAAATGCTTTGTAAGAAGACATCATAAGGGATGGTAAAATCCATACGAACGTAGCTAGCTATTATTTTCCAAAAAAAATTAAGGACACTATTAAAATGTTTCTATGTTTCCTTTTTGTAGGTTTATTATTTAAAGAGATTTAAATCTACAAAAATCTAAATAAAAAATGGCCAGATTATCCACTGTATTTCAACATCCAGCAAACTAATTTGATGAGATTATATGAAAAAGCGTCGGTGCTGCTGTGGACTCTGCACTGGCCTTTTAATCAGGAGGTCCGGGGTTCGATCCTACCATGTACCAATGTGTATTCAGTTTTTCGAATTTCAGCATCGGCAAATGTATACGGTGAAGGAAATCATCGCGAGGCAATCTGCATACATCTGCGAAGAAATTCAAAGGTTTATGTGAAGTCGACCAATCCGCACTGGGCCAGCGTGGTTGACTAAAGCCTAATCATCCTAACATAGGGTATAGGCTCGAGCCCCTCGGTGGGGACGTATATAAGGTTATTTTTTAGTTATTAAAAAAATTTTGTGTGCTTGTTCAGACAAGCAAACTGAACAAATTTCACTATGGGACCAACTTAGAAATAGCAAAAAAAAAAACAGCTGTTCCATACAAATGTTCAACATTCACTGAACATAGATGTATGGAACAGCTGATTTTTTTTTGCGATTTCAAAGTTGGTCCCATAGTGAATGTTGTTCAGTTTGCTTGTCTGAGCAAGCACACAATTTTTTTTAATAGATAACTAAAAATAAACTTGTACAAGTTGTGCTGATGATATAAAAAAGCAAAACGTACAAATACAGTCAAAGCATTTCTTTAATTTTAACGATAAAAGTAATTATATTAAATCAGTTTTAGAGGAGGAAATAGGGAAGTACGAAACATCTATTTCGTTTGCTTTTCATTGGTGTCTTCGGTCCGAGCTGCATTTGTTTTTATCGGCCTGCTCGGTTGTTCGGGCGCAGCGCGACAGCGAAACATTTTACAGATACTTATTTTTGAATCTTTTGTCCTTATGATGTCCTCTTACGTTAAGATAAGATCCTTTTGAAGAACCACCCATGTATGTACAATTTGTTTAATTGAACATGCTATTTCAATAAGAAAATAACGAAACATGTAACTACGTTGTGGTTGGAGCAATGCGTATATTAGAATGAGATCACGCGGTCATCTTATACAAAAATATTGTCATCCTAATGAGGTAGTTGGGTCATTGAGTATTAGGAATTTCCAATAATATTTGACGGGATCCAAGACAACCTCACCTGCTCAAGGTGGATCCTGTTGATCGATTTAAGAGGCCTAGAAACTTGCATTTGGTATGTGCCATAGGTGCCGGCTCAAGTCCTCCTTTCTTGTTGCCTAATGTTGATAATAAATGGTAAGTACTTTTGGATAGATGTGTGCAAACTTAATAAGTTGCAAATTATCGAAAATAAAATAGACATCATACCTTTAAAGTCATTGATACTGTCATTATTTTTACATCGGGTGGTACGACAAATTCTGCAGCAACAAGCCTATCTTAAAAGTTTAGATTAAAAATAAGAATTGATATCGTTAGAGATAAAATTCAACGATACGGGACGTCTCGTGCTATCGGCAAGTTGACAGTGACTGATGGCCGGCTGGGCTAGACGTCCCCCCACCCCAAGTAGGGTTGGCAATTTTCTTCTTAACAATAAAGTATTTCAGAAATGAAATAAATATCACAAAGGCTGCTGTTTTCCTCGAAAAGATAGACAGAGGCGTATTGAGTATCACACACCATCATATATTTTAGGTCTCATGTTATGGGGGGTGATCATGTCGGACTTTGGATTAGTACCAGGATTCCGAGCTTATACTGACAAAATTTATTTATCGGGAAAAAGTTGATAATCTGCTCGATTTGGTAGTTGAATCCGGAAACTACTCAGATTACTGATTTATCAGACGAACTAGGCAGCAGCAAAACATAACGGATGAAAGTGAACTAATCAAGCTTTGTATTTAAAAAAGGAAATTAAGAATATGTTCACATATTTTTCCCGTTAGAGCTACGAAAAGAGCAACCCACATCATCCGAAATATTTATCGCAACCCTGATGTTACGTCACAACGAGCATTTATCGAAAGAATTCTGCATTTTTGAGAGAATTGGACTTCGATTGAATGTTGTGACTATTGGGATGTTGGTAAACAGGAAATAATCGAGGATAGACAACGCGTTTGTTTGTAAAGTGACTGAACGCTCACGCTCTTTCTTCGAATCTGACTCGTTGTTTAGGGCAGGGTTTTTAATTAAGCATTCCGAAAAGGCAAAGTTATTGAGTTTTTTCTGACTTCGAATTTGTCAGTTGTCTAGATTAGGCTGTTCAGTAGCAATTTTGATTGTGAACAATATTAATTAGTCGTGAAGTTTAATACACCTCAAACTAATCTTTTCGTAATAAATATTAACTTTAATTTACTGTCTAGTCTTTGTCTTGCAGAATACAGTTCTTTTTTTTAAAGTTGCTAAATCGCGAATAATCTATAATAGCCTGATTTTTGAAGCTGTTTCTGTATTTTTATTAGTTGATATTTTTTTTAGTATGTAGGTACTGGTTCTTTCTTGTTTTTTGGTTTATTAATGGTTTTAAAATAAACCAAAAAACAAGAATTACATTACCGGCGTGATTTATTTGGCTAAAATATATTACACTATTGAATTAGATTTTCATTAGGTACTTGAACCCGTGTCTTCGACTTACAGATTTGGTGATAATTATTTAAGAAAAGAACAAACGTACAGATTTTTCTATTTGTGACTTTGCATTTCCTATAAAAATGCTAAATAAGTTGAAAAATTAATAAATCAATACAAGAACAAAATCCAATTATCGATTCGATATTATTGAGTATTTTTACAATTTGCGTAAAAATTAACGGAAAACAAAACAATTTAATCAAAAAATGTCTCGATTTTCATTAGCAAAGCACAACTATGCTTAGTTACTTTCACAATAATTCTTGATTATGAATATGATATTGTTTGTTTCGTTGTGATTCATCGTTTAATTTAAAACCTACATCGTTTTGTGCACATAGTAGACATTTTGAATTTGAATTTTAATGCGTTTTTCCCTCATTTTAATATGTGCACTGCACATCATGAAAACTCTCATTGTATAAAGAATGTATGTATATGTTACCCTAAAAGCCCGAACTACTTAAAATTTACCAACTGTTAATGGTAAAACTCCGAACTGTTGTGTGATCATTGTCCATTTCGGACTTTTACCATCATATACTCGGTAAAATCTTAGAACTTACCAAGACGCGGTAAATGTTGTAAATATGGTAATCACATAAAGGATAAAGCTGAAAACTGTAGGTTAGGTTAGGTTAGGTTAGATGTTGTGACCACATACACAGACCAAGAAATTGTTAAGAAATTCACAAAACAATCATTTACCAACCGTCATTAGTAAATCCTAGCATATCCCAAACTCGTCTATTCTCTATATAAAAAATATTTTACAAAAAATAAAAACCGACTTCAAAAACACTGAAAAGTTAAAAATAATATAAGAATAGGTACAGACAACATCACACTTCTATATTGAAGTCGGTGCCAAACGATGATCTCCTAGAAAGTCTTAAAATTTGTTTGGTATTAATTTAGCGTTTCCCTCGATTTTCATGGGATCCCATGGTCAGATCCTGACTTTGGTATACTTGAGTATACTCTATCGAATGCAAAAATAATTTTGAAAATCGATTTACAATTAGTAAGTAATCGCGTAACATACATACAAAACACGTTGGACACACCTTAAAATTTAAGGGTTTTCCTCGATTTTCATGGAATCCCATCATCAGATCCTAATTTTGGTGACCATGGGACCACCCTTGGAGTTTACTCTATCGAATACAAAAAGAATTTTGAAAATCGGTCCACAATTGGCGGCGTAATCGCGTAACATACACACAAAAAAAGAAGAAAAAAAAAACATACGCATCAAATTGAGATTTTATCAATATACGGACTTTTATAACGGGTGATTTTTTAAGAGTTAAGTTTTTCAGGTTGGCGGCACTGGTTGTTAATGGCATCCAAACGTCATCTGTCAAAGTGAAAAGTTTTCAGTATACCCTGCCATTTCATCATGGAAAGACACCAACGAGCAACGATTGCAAATTGTTGAAATTTACTATCGAAATTCGTGCTCTGTGAAAAATGTGTATCGTTTGTTACGACCATATTATGGTCGTCATAATCGACCTGGTGGATCAACAATTCGTGCTGTTATCACCAAATTTCGCACCAAGTTTACTTTGTTGGACATTAAACCATTGTCTCACATGCGTACAGTGCGTACTGAAGAGAATATTGCAGCCGTAGCGTCCAGTGTTAATGTTAAACAATGGACATGTTTAACATTGAATTTGGTGAGCAGCTTATCTCTCGAAATGGCCCTGTGAATTGGCCGCCAAGATCATGCGATTTGACGCCTCTGGATTATTTCTTGTGGGGTTATGTAAAGTTGTTAGTGTATGTGGACAAGCCAAAATGCTCGAAAAAGTGACGCAAAATTGGACCTTCCGGATGGACCATTTAAAACGGAGCCGCGGACAACATTTACATGAAGTTATCTTTAAAATGTAAATGGCAAAGGCCAAGTTATCAATTTCAATCAAAATTTTGAATATATGATGCAAATTGAGTGTTTTATTCGATTTAAAAAAAAACTACGCTTAAAAAATCACCCGTTAGTAACATATATACGATTTTAAATCATATGCTTGACAGCGTGGTGCGCTCTTACAAGGCTGCTTCAGATATACTCGTACTTCTTCTGATATACTCCTGACGCTTGGAGTACATACCAGTACTCCAAGCGTCAGAAGTATATCAATCTATGTATATTAAAGTAATTTTTAAGTAAGACCCAATAGTCAGAACTGAACGTGTATCAAATTATAACTTGAATTCCCCCACAAGCCCGAAGTATTAAGTTGAAGCCAAGTAACTCAGTTTGTGCTTTCCAAGAACGGCAGCGAACCTCGCCGAGTTGCCAAGTTATCGACGTTTGTGCTCAATTGGTTTCAGCTTGTACGTCAGCATGTACATAATCCAACCATTGTTTTGTTGCTGACTTACATTACTGACATTCGAAGCTTACGTTACCTCAAAATGTCAGACGGTTCGTTAGAAGTTGCATTTATTGGCACTTGGTAGATTTCGCAAACGGTAGGAATCTCATTGGCTTAGACAAAATGACGTGATTTTGAAAAACGTTGTTCAGCCCCAATGACAGCCCCCTTGCCATAATCGCTTAAAACAGTGTCCAGTGGAACGTTCGCTGCTACTATGGTCCCTTGAGTCAAATACTATGGTCGCCGGAGTAAAATACTATCCGGAGTCAAATAAAAGATTGTTTATCAATATCAACAGTCAATTGCACGTTTGAATGTAATTGTTCGTTTACTTTCGAGGTGAATACTCTTCATCATTCATGTTATTAAAGTAATGTTTATTAAAAAATAATTTTTCTCAAACATGCTTGGAAATGTAGGCATTATTGTAGTAAAAAGAAGACACAAAGTTTGTAATTCTTGGCTCATGCATTACTTTATCGGCCTAGGCCAGGAAAGTAAGTATGAAAATTCATTATTGGCCGCTGCTCCAATGTTTTTTTATTTATCTATAACTTGAATTATGTAACTTGTCATACAGCCAATTGCTACCACATTATAAAAAATGCACTCTTCGAGCATATACAACGTGTCTTATATCTCCCCATAAAAATTATAATACTTATTTAATTTTATTTAAACTATCAAAATTGCCAACCTAAAACTGTTCCAAAAGTGAATTTTCAAAAATTTGACAATTAAATTCGATTGATATGACAAGTTATTAAAGTTGACACATTCTTTTCGCTTAAATGAATATTATAATTTTATGGGGAGTTATTATGAGACACGTTGTAAGTATTATGAATATGACAACAATTTTATTAAAATGTTGGTATGAAATCACACGAAAATATGCTTAATTTTCGTTGCGAGAGAAAAAAGTCATAATCTGCAGTATTACATTTTTTGCGTAAAATATGATTGGGCTGTATGGGCTTTGGGCTATCTTTTATGCATACCATAATGTGTAAAATAGGTGGTTCACAAAAAATAAGATCACTATAAGGACCCGTTGGGCACGCAATCATTGAACAAGAGAGAGGAAACTTATTATTATTAGATACCTACTATTGTTTTATTTACAGATCATAAAGCTAAATTATACGAAGATCACGGCAATTATAAATATTTGAAATAGATAACATTAAACAATATTTTAATATGAAAGGTTTTTATTTGAATTTCATAATTAATTCCAGTATTACGTCTTTCATTATTTCCTCGCAATTATTGAGAAAAGCACTATACATACCTCGGCGGGAATGGGATTGCCGGACTCGTAATAATTGGGATGATGACTGAATTCTAATTTTCACATCTCGATATAAAATATTAAAATAGCGTAGAAAAAGATGCAATCATGTGAAATTAGAATTAAAATCGGCTTAGAAATACATAAGATACAAGCATGTTAAGCTGTTAATTTTGAAGCGATTAGACAGAGAGATCCGACATCAACCGTGACGTCATCGTTGAGTACGGCCATATAAACTTCTTGTAAAATGCCGTTTTGCTAGAAAGAGATGGAGAAATATCTTGGTTGTTTTTATAGTTATTCGAAAACCGATTTTTTCTTTCTGTTTATTATATGAATGAGCTTCTATTTAAACAAAAAAAAAATTTAGTCATCTAGCCAATTGTCGTTAGCATTACTCGTCTGGCAATCCCTAACTTCCCGGCCTCTGCAGTAATGTACTATTACAATTTAGGATTTTCAATGTCGCCATATGACTATGTCGACATGGGTAGTATTTGGTTTGATAGCGAATTGACCAAACACCTTGATTTAATTTTTATTGTGTGACGTGGTGATTATTGGAGCCGAGGAAGAAGATGTGTAGTACCTTCACCAGCATAAGCATACAAATAACATCCTCCCATAATGTTAACATTGTCACTCATCTGCAGGAATATGTTTGTAAATTGAAATGTATAAATCTAATAAAGCAAACAAAAAAAAACATTCATTTTAAGTTTTCAACTCTACTAACTTAACATACATTTTTTGTTTCAGGTAAATACTACAAAATATGTGATGTCTAACAATATGGTGATTTGGATTTATTGAGTAAGTATCAATAGGTATTTGTATCTGGATATAATTATAAATAGTAAATATTGTATAAGTAGTTCAATTATTTTAGTTAGACTTTAAGACAAGTCTGTCTAAAATATTAAGTCGGGCAAAACCAGAATAGCTATAGCTACTAAAGAAATATAAAATATACAACATATTAAATCGTTACTATGATTCAAAGAAGAAAATAGACACGCGTGTCTGTTACTCGTATTTGCAACGTTAGTTAGGCATAACTACACCAACGCCCTCTGCAGTCGCAAAATGTAAGACCCTTTCACTTTATCGTCCTAACAATCTAAATAACGCGCTTTGCTAACTCATTCTTATACGAAAACCAAAGGAGTGGATTGGCCTGCCAAGCTAATGTTTTCTCTGACCGATAAGGAATCATGTACGGTTTTACGCTACCATGTGTCAAATTAGGTTTGAATGTAGTCCAATACTTTGATTTCACCATCACAATTCCGTAACCAGAACCCTATATCTCAAAGATTTCATCTCTATTTAGTTTTTTTTTTAGTTATAATCACCACAGACTCGTGGTCCGTGCCTTTGTTATTTTCATTTTCTTATTGATCTATTGTGTTCTTATGTATCCGACTACTCTTATATCTAGGGTGAGTTGCGCATCCCCTAAAATTAAACTATTCTACATGTTCTTATGTATATAATCAAACATATACAGATACACACACACTTATGTACATACACATATATACATACATACACAATATCTATAATACATACATACACAAAGATATATATATTCACATATTCCCAAAACATTATATACGGTACATTTATTTCTCAATGGATATATCAATTTTAACTATTTAATTAACTATGTCTATACTTATATAAAATTTAAATCTTTAATCTTATAACTTTGCTAAGGTTGTGGTTAATGGGACTACCTCTAGAGGGATTCGGGTTGAGGCGGTTCATTTTCCGCACCTATGCCGCTGCGCGTGTCTGGGCTCTGACAGCCATTTTCATGTTATAATCGACGACCTCGTGATCCGTTGCCGTTCTGGAAAAGGCAATGAGGCGTCTAATGGCATCATCCTCCTTCAGCTTCCAGAAGTAATAGGTGCAAGTCACCGTGTGCCTTGTTATGGCCACCGCGTGAGGGACACTGTCGTGGACTGGGTTCTTTGGTTCCGCTCCTCTGAGCACAACCACGTGGTCGTACGTTAGCCCTTGTGCTTCATGGATCGTGACCGTGAGCAACCTAGACTTTGCTCCAGTGCCGAATCCATCCCTCCTGTGCACTTCTTTCTCATCTTGAGTGAAAGTCAGGAAGAGAGTATTGGAGTCACACCTTCGCAGTCTCGCTCCCGAAGCCATTCCGCAAGTCAAGGACCTCAGTACTTGCCGGGATGTGTAAATGCCCTCGTAGATGTCTTGGAGAGCGTACACCACATCCATCGGACTTCGGTGTGTACAGAGGAGCTTTTCAGTAATGGACGCAATGGCAGCAGGACTTTCGTAACACATTTCGAATAGGTCGTTTCTGTCGATGAAGGGGATCTGGTTAGTGTCTGCCATCAGAACCAGTTCCTTTGCTCCGGTCAGCCTTGATGCCATAACTATGGCTCCAAAATGGACCAAGAGAGCCTCGTCCACTAAAAGGCGCTTTGAAGCTCTTGCCCCATTGATCAGGACCGAGGCAATTGTTCTTATTTTCCCCTTCGCGACCGCCCCTGGACGACTCGTCACTTCGTCCGACAGCTCTTTTGCTGTTTCGAGTGTACTGGTGATGATCAAGTCTTCCTTTATTCGAAAGTTCTTGAGGAGCCATGTGGTCTTCCCACACCCCATCCCCATCCCCATCTCTATTTAGTTGATGCCATTTATATGCAGGAAGCGAAATGGAATTCGGTCAAGTGAAATAAAAAAAACTTCTCATAAAAAATATTATCCGTAAAGCTATTTAAAATCTCTTACATTTCGATGGCATGCCTCAGTTTTAATATTTTTATTATACTCGTATAAGTAATCCACAAAGTCTTGTGTTAAAGTTTGATAATGCTAGTAGCATTCAACTTTTGCGGTAAGGATTTGAATTTCTGAACAAATACCCTTTTGTTGTAGCGGCTGATACTTGTTAGGCATTCTCTATACAGGCTAACAATCACCTTGGAGACTCGGACACAATGTTACATTTTTGAGGACTCGAACACAATAAAGCTATGGTGATTGTTGCTGCTTTAACGGGGGTTTTCACTGAAATTATTATTAGGGAAAATATATATCGTCGTTGAAGTTCTTATATACCGCGTATGTCAAAATAGCAACTTTTACGAAGAGTGAAAAAAATGCACAATTATACATAAATATACTATTATAATGCCATTCCATTACTTACGTACAGTTCATTGGATCTATTAGGAAAAATAAAACCGTTATAATGTGAGTACGAATTTGTGATTAATGCGAAGTATTCGAAAAACGACGTGTGGTCTTTTTTCCGCCAAAAATGACTTACGTGGTGTTAGAACTTCAATGACGATATGCGGAATATGAAATTTGCGTTAGTTTGGAATTCCAAATTCAAATTTATTTCGAATTAAGGTTCATGTTTTGAATTTACTGATTCACTTGTTTTTGCACTATTTGATTTTTCTTTGAAAACATTCTGTTCACAAAACGGAGAACTTCAAATATCTTAATTAAACAACCGGGGTTGAATTATCTATGTTGTGATAATTTCCCAAATTACGAGGCAAGAGCCTGTGTATACGCAAACAAAACGAGCCAACTATGATTTGGCATCGAATAGACACAACATATTGTTGTATCCGTGAACAGAGCAGTGAACTCAGACACCTCAAACCCTCCGAGAAAGACAAGGACACGGAGCAAAGCCCCTAAACATACCATTAGACGTCACATTAAGCCGTATCAAAGACTTGACGGGTCTCAGATCGGCCTCGCGAGTGCCAGACTATTGATATTATGCACGTTGCGCGTCTCAAAGGCCTACTCTCTAAGGGCCGGTTATAAGATCCGTAGCTACCTCAACCAATGATTAAAAATCTTGACTAATGGTTTAATATTACCGAAATGTGTTTTAGATAAAAAGTAGGCTCAACTTATTGTTAAATTCATAAGCAAGATGGCGGATAGATTTGTCAGCTGATTATATTGCTTCCCAAACAGCATTATTTTGATTCATCGTCTTGAGTCGTCGATCTAATTTAATTTTTAAGCATTTATTTTTTTTTAAAAATTGTTATATATTTTGATGAGTCAGAAACTTCATCAGATGACGATGTCATAACAAGTTATGTGTTACTGAGAAGATCAAAAACCTTTGAAACATGGGATGCTGTTAGAGTTTTGCCACCATTATCGACTATCAAAGGCAATAGTAATGTAAATAGTCAATGAAATAGGGAATGATTTAAAATCTCCCACTACAAGGTATGTTGTATTTCAAGCCACTACCTAGGTACCATCACCAAATATTTTATGTTGAAAGAGTGATATATTTTTAACAAGTTTATTCATATTTAAAGTATAAAGGAAAACTGATTTTTAACCTTAAGGTGGTAAATCACTTTTTGGTCCTTTTGTATTAGTCCGATATATCGATAGGCTGATCTGGAAGATATTGTGATAGATGTGTTTGTTTTAAATATATATATAATTATATATTTTTATTTTATACTCGCAAATTTATTTTCATGATAAACATCTTATAATGCTTATTTCGCCTTTTTTGGTCTGAATTAAGTAGCTGCTTCGAGTGCTTCGCGATGACGTATAAATTAATACTAAACGATATCTTATAATTGTTTGAAGACCTTGAAGCTTACAAACCCTCCTAAGGTTTTCATTTACTTTATCAACTTAAAACATTACCTGCGAGTAAGCGTATTTCCACATATAAAAACGGTGTCCGCATAATCAAGAAATTCTTTTTTTATGCTTAATAACGCTGCCGTTATAACACGTTATGCGAACAAAAATAACGTAAAATAAAACGGCAGCGAAGTTAGCGTCGCGTTATCTCAGTTCCGTCGGCTCAATTTAAGAGGGGAATCGCGCTAGTTTTTCCCATTTTAATTATATGGCACTTACGTGTTTTAAATATTATCGTTAATTGAGAACATCGGTGCTTCATAGCTTGATGTCATATTAAGTAGACTTGATGAAAGAATTCACGCATTCAAAATTTGTAACAATCCTCATAGATGTTAACAAGTTATGCGTAGTATTTATTTGTCAAAAGATAATTTGTTTATTAAATTTCTTATATTTTATACCAGTCGATAACTTTATTTATGTAATAAACGCTTAACGGCGACAGATACATCTCATGTTTTTGCGTACGCTGTTTATTTTTGTAATTCTTTCATTTTTATAAATATGAATTGTAACTATGAATAAAAAATGAAAAAAGTAGAAGCGCCAAGGAACCAGCGGCCTTAGAAACTGGGTATGTGCGGCGCACTTAATCCCTTTAGGAGTCTTAATATGGGTATGAATGTTTGTAAAGGAAAATTGCCATCTTTGGAATTATTGATATGAGAGTTGCCTGGAAAGATACCTATATTGCAGTAGATTTTTTACTTCATTCCTTAAATCAAGTAAACCGTAAAAATGCAAATTCGTGTGAGTAATTCCTCATTTTGGATCAAGAATTATACATATGTGACCATTTTATTATTTAGCGTTTTTAAAGAATAAAGATTCACGTCTGTGGTTTTTACTAAGAACATTGATATAATATTAGATTCATTCTTTTAATTGATCTACTACGTAATCGGGAGCTCAACAAAGATCCTTCATTATTAATGACCCTAGCGGAAAGCTAAACTTTACACAGACATCGTTGCAACCCTATTACAATCTAGTAAAAACCTCGTCTAGACGGAAGCTTATTAATCATGAATCGTTCGCGATCGAGAAGATTCCGATACATTTTTATTTTATCTAGAAATCTGCTGAGTTACTCGAGATTATCTTTGGGGTTGTTATTAATTTTTAGGGTATGTTAAGAGTAACACTTTTTTGGTTTATAAGGGTTTGTCAACAGTTAATTCAACAGATGAAAATGTATTTTTTTTGCATAAATTATGAGATCTAATTGTACAACCCCTTTGACACTTTAACACCATTCTTGAAGAATGAGCTGGGATTTCCCTCATAATATATCCATTATCCTTCTTGAGTAATTACTTATATGCTGTATTTTGGTAAATACTTTAATAAATTAGGCATTTGTTCCATTTATATAAAACAGTTATGATTCTTGACCTTTGTTGACTGCGTGGGTTTTTGTCTCCTAGCATCAAGAAGTGTCTTAGATATAATTAGCTGTGCCCGTGAACTACGTTTCGCCATAATAATTTTCAAAAAACACTCTTATCACTTAGGGGTATAAAAATAGTTTACGACCTACCTACCTACCGAATATACACAAAAAAAATCATGAAAATCGGTCGTCAAGCCGTTTAGGAGGAGTTTGGTTACAAGCACTGTGACATGAGAATTTTATACATTAAGATATCGCCTAAACCTGCCCTACGGCACAAGGCTTCCTCTCCTTCTTTAAGCCTGTAAAATACTGGAATCTATAAAAGGATCAATAAACTTAACAAAAATTTACACTTCGTCTTAACTCTGGTGACGTTATGTTTACTATTTTACCTCAGAATTCGCCTCCAAGGATTGATTTCCGTTGTTTTCTTGGCGACGTCCAATAAATCTTCCAGATAGCACAAGGAGCAACAGCTAAGAAAAATCGCCAATTCTGTCAAGGGACTAATGATGCCGGGAATGCGCCACCCGGCGGTGGATGGCAGTTAAATAGGCCAAATTGGGCCATCTCTTAGCCGAGCACATTTTATGGTGCTACATCTCCTAGATTCACACTTTCCCGTCCCAGATAACGTCACTCCAGAATTGTCTGAGAGCAAATATCTCAGTTGAATGGTTTTTGATTCGATTGTCCCCGATGTGATAGCGAGCGTAATGTAAATTTGTGATAACAGTGAAATTGAATCAGATTCTTCTTTATGTTTTGTATATAAGAGTGAATATATATTTACAGTTTCAAATAATACAATTTCAAAATACGCTTTCGAACGTAGATGAGGAACATTTTGATTTACCAGAAAAATAACAAACGGGAAATACAGCAAATTTAGGTATTTTATTTTTCTTTTTTCAGAAACGACATACGACCTGTGAAGATATTTTGTAAAAAGCGGGACAATCGTGTTTGAAAAATAATTTTCAATTTTTTCTATATACGTACTTACTCGATGTACAGTCAATCAAAATTTTGTTGCTCAAAGTGGCCACTTTTAGCAATAATTCGGATTATGATTATTCGTATACATTTAATATATGTTCAAATGTAAATATTAGGCTCTAAGTATATGTATTAGTAGTTTTTCTTTCTATTGTTTGATTGTCCCTAACTAAATGTATGTAAATAAATAAACGTGTATTCTTAGTCACAAGTCTCACTTATTTTCTCATAGAGCGTGATAAAAAGTAGAGTGTCCACCTCGGGAGCAACTCTATTTTAAGCTCGAGTGAAGTAGGTACTTTGAATCCCTCTCGCCTTAAAAATAGTTCTTTGCTCCCTTGATAAATAATCTACTATTAAAGCATGGAGCATATGGTTCTACAGCTTTAAGACGTCGTATTATGCCAACTTTTAGTCTCCACGTCTCACAGCCATGAGCCAGACTCGCTATTATTGAAATGAGAATTCTTATCGTAAATATATAAATTTCACTTAAAGCCAAGTCACGACAACGTGCTGGTGCAAAATCAGAAAATATTACCTTTTTAAACACACTTAATTGTCTCCCATGTTTATGTGGGTTATCAGTAAATATTCCAAGCGCCTACAATTCCCAACGGGCGTCTATCACCACTGTAATTCTGAGTAACGTCGAGATACTTTTTCGTCATTTCCTTCAAAACCTCCCCTCGTTTGCTTCCACTGACGTAATCTTTAAAGACGATACCTAATCTCCCTAATTGATCTTTTTCCTTGATGAGTTAAACAAATGGAGGAGCGCGCCGCGCAATGATATTCACTAATTTTTGGTTGTTAAGGCGCATTTTCTTATGCTAATCAAGTTGACGGCTTTCCGCTACGGATGCGTTTTGAACAGATCACGGTGTCGGCCGAAAGAAAACTTGCGACACCATTCGTTTGCATTGTGTTAATCATATTTCAGAGCAGTAGTTATAACCTTATCCATCTAGCTGCTCGATGACGGGTTGATTTTTAACCGACTACTCTAAAGGAGGAAGTTCTCAAATCGAATGTATGTTTTTTTTATGTTTGCTACGCGATTACTCCGCCAACTACGAACCGACATTTCATAATTCTTTTTGTAATCGAAAAGTGGATCTGATGATGGGATTCTAGATGTGGCAAATTTTAATTTATTGCATTTGTCAGTTCTTTTATTATTTCAGACCTTTTAGGAGATCATCGCTTGTCATCGACATCAATATACTCGTCGAAATGTGATTTTGTGTGTATTCTTAGGCATTATTATTATTTATTACATCTTAGGGTATTCGAAGTTGGTTTTTATTTTTTTGTAAAATACTTTTTTCATGTTTTTTTGTTTATTTCTTTGAGAGTGATATGTTACATGCGTTTGTATCAGCAACGCGAGCTTCTTAATATTGCCCAAAAATTGCCCAAAGCAGGAACCTAAACCAAATGTGATGTTTTGTTTAGACAACATTATAGCAATCGATATACATTATAGTATAATGTATCTCATGTAAGCATTTATACAATACGCTTTTGTTACGAGTGTATATAAAAATACTTACGTATTTTATATAACAATTGTGTACGTTTATGTAATGTAATGTAATGTAATGCAAAATAAAGATAATTTAACGTATGCATTATATAAAATTAGCTAGAAGCCTTCAGTGCAGTATCGTGGAACTTGTGAATTGTAACTTCTAAGCTTTGTGCCTTTGAGATATGTAATGCAGAAGCAGATTTGAAGATGTCGAGAGACCGAGAGCTCAACAACCTTCGTCATAAATTTCTACGATAGCTTGCCATGCTTGACTTACTAATATTATGAATAGCTCCTACGGCTCCGAAACTACTGGGCCGATTTTCTTTCACCATTAGAATGCTACATTATCCCTGAGTTACATAGGATACAATATTATTTCTCCTACGGGAAATTAAAAAATTCCCACGGGAAAGCGAAAAATAACGCGGGCGAAGCTGCGAGCGGAAAGCTGGTAATTTTATAAAGTGACAAGTATTTGTACTTCATTGAAGGAGCAGAAAAGTAAGTTTCTATGTATTTCCTGTAGCACCAATTAAATCAGAAACCGGACAAGCGCGAGTCGGACTCGCCCATGAAGGGTTCCGTAGGATTTATGACGTATTAAAAAAACTGCTTACTAGATCTCGTTCAAACCAATTTCCGGTGGAAGTTTGCATGGTAATGTATATCATATATCTTTTTTAGTTTTATAATTCTCTTATTTTAGAAGTTACAGGGGGGGGGTACACACATTTTACCACTTTGGACGTGTCTCTCGCGCAAACTATTCAGTTTAGAAAAAAAAATGATATTAGAAACCTCAGTATGATTTTTGAAGACCTATCCATAGATATCCCACACGTATGGGTTTGATGAAAAAAATAATTGAGTTTCAGTTCTATGTATGGGGAACCCCCAAAATTTATTGCTTTTTTCTATTTTTGTGTGAAAATCTTAACGCGGTTCACAGAATACATTTACTTACCAAGTTTCAACAGTTTAGTTCTTATAGTTTCGGAGAAAAGTATAGTTGTGACATACGGACGGACAGACAGACAGACATGACGAATCTATAAGGGTTCCGTTTTTTGCCATTTGGCTACGGAACCCTAAAAATGATCCGTTGATCAATTGTTATATCGAGAACTGTAAATATCTGAAATTCTAGAACTTTACAATCACGTCAACAATGATATACCTAAATAAAAGCTTTAATAAAATGTCAGTACACTTTTTATTTCAGCTTAATTTCAAATTAATTTCGTAAATATTTTTCTCTAGAAAGTATTTAAACTCGTTTGTACTATGTCGATTGTCATCACCTAACAAGCACTAAGTCGATTGAACCAGTTATTCTGTAATAGGATTAAAATCGCCGGTGCGTGTAGAATAATTTTCCATTTCCAATGAGCTTTGTAACGGAACACTGGTATTTTGGCCATTCCTCTTAAATTGTTGATATCAAATACAATATTGACTTCAACAAAATTGTTTATAAAAGACACTATTTATATTCAGAACATGTTTAATGCTGAGATTATTAGTTAGATTAGTTATTTATTAAAAAGTTTTGAATTATTTGGCCATGTATGTAAGTTCGTCTCCACTATTTGACATTTATGATTGAGCTGAAAATTCTCTTCGGACGAAGCAACTCTTATTTATGACAGAACTTCATTTAAGGTAAGTTCGTTTAATCATTTATATATACAGCATTTCCATGGTATTTTGCAGTTATTTCTAACTTCATTTAAGCAATGTTTGTTTAATCATTAATTATACGGCATTTTACATGGTAGTTTTTTGTTAAGTATAATTATTTATATTTAAAAAAACTGGTCAAGTGCGAGTTAAATTCGCGTGGAGTCGTTTCTGTACGTTGGTTATTGTTACTTTAAACACCGTAGACTTCTTATAGGCTTTCCGGCAATCTATAGAGGAAGAAAAGAACTGTATTTTCTGTATTCAAAGTTTTACATGTAATAGTTAAAAGTCTAGCTTGTTGCTGTGTGCACATCATGCTGGCTGATGAGTTGTACGGTTCTCGATCTCTTCGTAGAGTAATTGCAGCAAACTCCCTTAGCCTCGGCTTTTACGACATCAACGAGAAGAAAGGGTGCGACGACACATTTACTTGTCGTTCACATCGAGTTCGCCGCTGTCAGACTTATGATGTGATTTCACATGTGAAATTTCACAGGCAACAATTTTTATTTTTGCTATTTGTTTGCTTCTAGAATGAAGTAATGAATTATGATAAATGATCGCTAATGACATCGGTGGCGCTGTGGACTCGGTACTCGCCTTCCAATCGGGAGGTCCGGGGTTCGAGACCGCGCCATGTACCTACCAATGTGTTTTTCGTTTTTCTAATTTCATATGTACATTTGTCTGACGTTCCTACGGCGAAGGAAAACATGTGAGGCAACCTGCATACATTTGTGAGGAAATTCAATGGTGTATGTGAAGTCGACCAATCCGCACTGGGCCAGCGTGGTTGACTAAGGCCTAATCACCCTAACATAGGGTAGGCTCGAGCCCCTCGGTGGGGACGTATATGAGCTGTGATGATGATTGCTAATTTGCTACATATGTATAGTAACATTGATTGATTAACCGTCTTTTGATTGATTGTGCTGTGCTCTTTTTACCAATGAGCTTTCCCTACTCGAACGGGCTCGGAACTGATTATGCAGATCATTGCGACCTCTTTAAAAATAATATTGTTTTTAAAATGACATGCGATTTTACTGTGAATTATAGCAGTCCATGTGGAAGGAAGTAGCAGCCCCTCTAGACAGATGCCACACGCTAATTTTTCCGCAGTTGTTCGGCAGAAAAAATGTATGAAAATGACATTAGCTTACGACAACCACACGCTATTTTTTCCGCAGCTAATGTCATCTCCATACATTTTTTCTGCGGAACGACTGCGGAAAAGTTAGCGTGTGGCATTTGTCTAGGGGGGCTGGTGTGACAAATAAAAAACCTTTTAAATTATTTTCACTGCTATTCGTGAAATGTTCTATGACTTCTTGCCATACAAGTGCGTGTTAGGGGGTGCGGTGCGGGTGAACGTAACGGGAGGTAATGGCAAACTCCAAGTAACTGGACAGTGTTCTAATGCCGGCTCCAAACTATCGTCCAACATTCCAACTGTTCGTCCAACCTTCCACGTGTGGAGGGACAGTTCGTGCATCTTGGACGATGTTGGACCGTGTTGGCGCGCGATCGGTTCGGTGGCGGTAAATGCACCAGGAGTTGGGCCAACCCACACATGCCGGCTCCAAAGTCAGTTGGAGTGTTGGACTGTTGGACGTTAGTTTGGAGAGTCTGTTTTGATCGATCGTGAGTTAGGCCAAGTTTGAAATCTGTTGGACTGTTGGACAATAGTTTGGAGCCGGTATGATACGTCAATGAACGGATTGCAAGCGTTTGCTAATGAATATTTAATTAAAACCTAACATTATATTTATAGTATACTAGCTTTACGCTCGCGGCTTCGCCCGCATTATTATTGTTATTCCGTGGGAATTTTATTTCACGTTTCTACTATTAGCGGTTAAGACTGTGCGTGCGTCTATAGATGGGAACTTCTCCTTTTATATATATATATATTTTTTTTTTTTTGATTCGCCTAAATTCCCCTAGATGATAATTACGATATTTATGTTAAAATTTACCGAAAGCGTTTTCACAGAGAGCATTGGAGTCGAAAATTCAAATCAACTGACCCTCGTCATAAAGATTGTGTTGGACGCCGCGTTATCCATTATCCTTTATGATAGAATAAATTAATGAAAAAAGTTAAATTAGCAGCGGCCGAAAACTACAAACCGCCCCATTAAGCAGCCTGTTTATTAGCCCGCGGAAACAAATTTTCTGCTCGGTAATTGCGAACGGACACCGAGCCGTGCAGTAAAATTGGCGATGGCGAATTTACACAAAAAAGTACCTGAAACGCAAAACAAATGAACGTCGGCTTTAAAACGTTTTCGTACGTATTTTCATGGTGCTTTCCTCTTTGTAGTTTTAGCTCGGTTTTAGATGTTTCCTGTACTGTATCTTGAAGTTTTTCATCAACATTTAATGATATAATGATTTGCGACTCACCAAAATCATGGAAGATACATTCATAAGGCACTGTAACTGCTAAACTTCTCATGTAATTGAAGTATGT
The DNA here is from genome assembly GCA_963935595.1 of Schoenobius gigantellus. Taxonomy (NCBI): domain Eukaryota; kingdom Metazoa; phylum Arthropoda; class Insecta; order Lepidoptera; family Crambidae; genus Schoenobius; species Schoenobius gigantellus. The sequence continues at coordinate 13,212,803 of OZ012559.1, read as the reverse complement.
TAATATACCTTTCAAACTGTATGAAAAATAAAGAAAAAAGGCTATAGGTACGCTTGCAGCCGACAATCAAATCAGTGGCTTTCAATACAATGACAAAATAATGTAGCAACCGACTCAAATATAGGCAATATAGCCTTTTAATATTCTATTTCCAAATGGATAAGACCTGGGTATCTTCAAATGTTGGGTGATTCGGTTCATTGCTAAAAACGCTAAGTGCTTTCGATCACAGAACATCATGCGAATACAGGCTACGAGAATTTCGAGGCCTCTCGCCGAAGTTACGATAAGGCCTAAAATGGAGACTTCACCTGAACGGGGAGTTCAGTTTGTATGGGAAAAAAAGTAGGTTTGTTAGCCTTAATATTTTTCCTACAGAATCTCTACTTCTGATCGATATCTGACCCTTAAATATTATTGCGGTGTTCAGTTACACCCTGTATAGTCCTGGTTTAAACCAGGACTAAGTTGACGCTGTCTTATCTACTATGTCATATTAACACAAATAAAGGCGCTGCCACTGGTTTAAGCCAAGACTAACTTTAGACACGGTAATATACACGGTGTTTCATAATAACCAATAAATAATTTATCGTTATCTAAAACTAATCATTAAATTGTGTTTACCCGTAATGTCATTCAACCTAAAATTTTCATGTAAATCATAGACATGATGATGATACTATGATATACATGAAAATTTTGGGTTGAATGACATTACGGGAAAAACTATTTAATAATTAGTTTTAGATAACGATAAATAATTAATTGGTTATTATGAAACACCGTGTATACTATTACCGTGCTTTAGACCAGGTTTAGATCAGGTTTTGTAATAAGACCGCAGTTTCAATTTGATACCTCTACACGTTCTGAGTATTCAATTTACTGAGAAAAGGGTCTTAGTCAGACACACAGACGCGGACAACGAAGTGATCCTATAAGGGTTCCGTTTTTTTTCAATTGAGGCACGGCACTCCAAAAATGGTATCGAAACTAAATTCAAGCCGTTTGTTTTGTAAATGATTGAATTTCAAGATCAAATCAAAATCGTGAACTTTAAAGATTACCTTGGATTTACTAATTAACTTTCAATTTTAAAATCTCCGCTCAAACAGTTTTCGAATTGATTGAATTTCGAATTCGAACCAAATTCCAACTTTGGTGTCCGTCCAGTTAAGTTATTAATGATAATAAACACGTCATTGTTCCAAGTTATATGGCGGAATGAACACATAAGCTCATTACTCATTAAGCACGATCGACCGCAAAGATAAATTTTATAATTCGACACGGGCGTCCCATTGTTTGGGGCAAATAATTCGTGAATTAAATTGCCTTTTAAATTGCCGTCTCAGTGTTGTTGCGCGTTATCAGCGTTGTCAAGGGCTGTATTCACCGGCGAAATAATTATCAGTTGCTAGCGCGCGTATTTATCGTACAAAAGAATTAATTGGTTGGATATCAACCGTTCTCATTGCGTTGAGTGTGTGTGGGAAAAAATCGTTTGTTAAAAGAGCAGAAATGATTCCCTTTGATGTCACGGGTAATAATTTTCCCGATCCATTTCAATACGTAAGATTGTCACATGAGCACGTCGTTCAATAGCCGTGAGCTTAGAGTATGTGAAGCCTGATATTTCATGGATATTCAAATGTCGTACGAAGTCGAAAATTGATTGTCATATGCTCGGAGGCACTGCTTTTAGGGGCTAGTTTTACGCACTAACGCATATTACGCATGCGTTTATGCTAACATTAACGCAGATAGAGCCCCAGCAGCAAGCACATTATTTGCAAAGCTGCAATTTTTACTAATGATCATTGTACACATGTAATCAAAATATTAGCATAATTATATTTATTGTCATTCATGAGTTTAATGGTCCTTTGATGTCAATATCGTTAATGAAAAATGTCAAAAAATTTGGTAAGAGGTTATCATCGCGTGGCTAATGAGCGATGCCACTGCCGAAGTGATACGTTACAAAGTGCATCCCTAGTATAATGCAGATGATTCATACACCACAGAACACATTTTTAAAAACAGATACTTAATCTTAATAATTTTAACACGAGAAGAGCTTCCTTATAAATTATTATATTTTGAGTCTGAAACATTATTTTTTTTCGAGGCTCATTTCAATGCTAGACGACTATAACAATGAAAATTATCACTACCTATCGGCAATCGTTCCCTTCCCCTAGTTACACTGACCAAGCGCCACAATGCGCCCGCCCGCTCTTTACAAAAAGAAAATGGCCGCCAAGTTTGACAGCAGCACAATGGCGTCATGATAACACGCCTAAACAATAAAGCGGCTATCTCCGTGTTATCTCGTTCAAACTCGTTACAGCAGAGGTGCGGTGGCAGTCAGCTGACGTAAAATTAAGCAACAGTAATAATATTCGTCCAATTTATGCCGCCAAAGGTTTAGACCATTCTGCGTTCTTTATAAATCAACATGATATGGCAAAGCAACAAAATTGGCAGTGAATTCAACATTTATTTACTAAACAGTGATAATAAACAGTAAACAACTATATTACATATATAAACAAAATGTTATCGACACTCCCACACTGTCAACATTGACAAGGGAGAGTTTTAAAGCCATATTCAACAACAGTTCTTATTATTGTTTGATAAAAATTATCTATTTACATTGCGTCAAAATCTCTGTAGAGTTGAATAAAAACTAGATTCTGCGTCGCGCAGAGGGATCAAGACAGCACTCATAGCAGCTATCTTAAAGAAAATTCAATTTTTAACACGAAGTAAAAGATAAAAATAGATTTACAGAATTATTTCAGCATTTGTCTCACACTGTTTGCTTTTACAATAGTAAAAAGCGTCAACGGATTGAATTCAGTTCGATTAAGTGCACCGCCTTAAGCGAGCTTTACAATACAAGTGGCTTTGACATATTTACACTCACAGGAATAACTCACAGGAATATCGACGCTAAATTAGAGGTACATAAAAATCACAGTAGTGCGTATAATAACTTAATGCCTATTTAGTGCCAATGTGAGGAGACAAAGACTGGCTTCTCCACGGCGACTGTATGGACGACCGGCACTCCGACTGTCTTGATTATTGGTACTGGCTTAATCACGTGCACCTCCTTAAGGACCGGCACCTCTTTGATGATGGGCACTTCCTTAATCACAGGCACGTGGGAGACGTGATGATGGTGCAGCGTGTGCACCTCATGGGGCACATGGATCTTGATACTGTAAATTAAATGGAGAGTAAATTAAGCTTATATTACTTAAAATTATAAGTAAATAAATGAAATAGTTTCTGTAATTCAAATTTCATTCGAATCCGTGAGTTTTTTCGTGATCGAGTAGGTACGTAATAAGCATCTAGAACTACATTCTCTTCTGCTTTATACCAATTACTTTTTAAAAGATTGGTGTGTAATATAAGATACATTAAAACTTCATATTAATAATATAGTAAAGAATATATTAATAGTCTAGTAAAGTATAGATTAGTATAAGTCGGTGGGAAGGTACTGGCACTAGATTGAACAGGGCGGTAAATGTTACTCCTTTTTCTGAAATTTGGTTGTATAGTGCATTCCTTTAGTAACTCAATGAAATTCGTGATAAAAAGCAGGCTGTCTTTCAAGAACGTTTAGTCTGCCTACTAAGCTTTACCTAATTGATTGAAATTACTTCGATTCCACAGGATCTCATACGTTGGGTGAAATCAGATGAGTCATGTGATGTGTCGTTATGTCTTGGTGTAGCGCAGACATGAGTCATGTGCACAGCACACCTCGACTGATATAACTCGTCTGTGACATATCTAACTAACGAGAGCTTTAATGTTATAAGTGCGAAAGTCTGTCTGTCTGTCTATGAGTTACCTCTTCATACTTAAACCGCTGAAATGGTGATTAAGGTGAAATTTGATATAGAGATAGTTTGAGATGTGGGGAAAAATTAAAGCGATTCGATAAAAAATAAGCTACCCAAATTACTAATTCCACACGGACGCAGGCAAAAGCTAGTGTAGGTATAATGGCGACATGTACGCTTTCGCGATATTCGGTTATATGGCACGTTCCCAGGGGAACTCATTAAATTTCAAGGTCGAAAGTAGGCTATGTTTTTCTTTGTTTACAAGTGAAACGTACCCCATTTTTAGCCGACTTCAAAAAAGGAGGAGGTTCTTAATTCGATGCGTATGTTTTTTTTTGTGTGTATGTTACGCGATTACGCCGCCAATTGTGGACCGATTTTCAAAATTCTTTTGTATTCGATAGAGTATACTCCAAGGGTAGTCCCATGGTCACCAAAGTTAAGATCTGATGATAGGATCCCATGAAAATCGAGGGAAACCGAAGGCGAGCTGGTATTAAATTAGGGTTTCTTTCACTAAAAAGATTTCATTCACTAAAAAGTTAAAAATATTTTACAAAAAACAAAAACCGACTTCAAAAACCCTGAAAAGTTAAAAATAATATAGGAATAGGTACAGACAACATCACACTTCTATATTGAAGTCGGTGACAAATTTTAAGACTTTCTAGGAGATCATCGTTTGGCACCGACTTCAATATAGAAGTGTGATGTTGTGTGTACCTATTCTTATATTATTTTAACTTTTCAGTGTTTATGAAGTCGGTTTTTATTTTTTGTAAAATATTTTTTATTGTGTAACCAAAAAGTCATTCACGTTCCCTTCAATTTGTTTTCACTATGTAACGTCTTCTACAGAGCTAAATTGACTGTCGAATCGTAAGAGTTGCTGGGGATTTAATCAGAGATTTTTATTGCTTGAACTTCAAGCTTTCTAACACTTTGTTTACACCGCGAGCGAAAGTGTTATTTTATAAATATTTTTGAGAAGATTATGTTCATATAATGTTTCGTAGTTTAAAGATTAGTTGATTTATGTGGGTAAGAAATTGTCAATGTCAATCTTGGTAAACGTTGGCAGTGGTACTATAAGCGGTAAAAGTAAAATTGGCCAAACGTTGTCTAGCAGTGGTCTCATCTTGGTCATGGTTTAAGTCTGATACTGTCTCTCTCTACCTTTATTGCCACAAATGAAACGGGCAACGTTTTGTAGTCAGACCGTTGATCTAGGAGTTACCATAGAAATTAGTATTGAGTTACACGATAAGGGGGTTCGTTTGTTTTTAACTGTCAATTGATAGTTTGTTCCAATTTGGAAGAAACTTTTATAAATCTAGCTCTTACCCTCGACTTCGTACGCGTATAGTTTTACGACTATGAATCCCTAAAAAAGAGTATTGCAAATCACTCCAGATACACTAGAAAAAACACATGGTCTAGCTAAATAAATAACCCCCTAACATATACATACTGCCCTTTAAAAATTAGAAAAGAATTCTTGGTTTTATTTTATCTATTGCGCCGGGGAGTTAACAAATCCACGGCAACTTTTTCTGGAGGCAGTGCGCCCTGCTGACTAAAAAATACTGCTAGCAGTGCTGGTCAATAACTTTTGAACAGGCGAATAGATAGTTGTCAAATAAATCTAATAAGACCGTCAAGGATTTATGCAACCCGAACAAATTTCAACTTTATTGATTTTTTTACTCAATTAATTCAAAGAAGACTTTACTTATATTTTAAATTTTATACGTTTTGTGAACAATGATGAGGAATTTAAAAAAGTAATGTCTTACTGTATTATATTGTGCAATAAAATGAGAACTTTCAAGAAATACGCAAAAAAATTACCACGAGTAAAATTGGTTGTATGGACTTGATTCTTTTGCCTTACCACGGTGACGATATAAAAAAGAGATCTGAAATTGATATGACATGTGACAATAAAGTTAACAGATTTGACAGAAGAATTCTATGCCCGCCATGTTGTTTTACTTCATTGGCTTCCTCGGCTTTTCCTTATTTTTTTGATGGGGATTTCTCGGCTTCCTGTGAGAATTTTGGAAAATCTTTCCTTAGTGGGCATCTATATACAACTCCGAATCCCTGTACCGAATTTCATGCTTCTAGCTCCAGTAGTTTGGGCTTTTAGTTGATACTTTAGTCAGTAAGTCAGTACCAAAGCCTTTTTTAAATACAGAAGTGTAAAATATTACCTTTTTTGTGAATGTTACCGAAAATTTAATTTATAATTTTACTAATTATTGATACAGTCGATGTGATATGTTTTCTTGTTGCGATGCTAATCATAAGCATATTTAATATTATTTCTTTGATAATGCCATATAAGTTCGATATATTTATGATACTTATACTTAATCAGTATCTCCTTATCCTGGTCATTTATTTCTCAATATGTGCCACATTTTAGGCAAAGAGCTTAAACAAGATACAGCATTGTATATCGAGTGAAATTGTCCCAAAAAGTGAAAGGAACTTTAAAATGTTATCCTCCATTTTACCATTTGAGCAATGAATTTTATGAATTTCTTCTTCTTCGTTAAAATTTCTTAATCTATCTATTCAACAGAATCCACCAAAATCGATACAGTGGTGATACCAATTTGATCGATCTAACTCTACATTGGCAAATTTTGTTCAAACTTCTACAATTTTATCCCTTAGGGATCATAAGTTCCAAAAGTCTTTTCTTGTTGGATATCCATCCGTGTTTTATGTTGCGAAAACTTTAAAGCGAATTCAATTCGTGCTTAGGTATTACGTTCATTTTCTCGTGAAATAGTATGATATTTGTACTTAAGGGGTTTTGCTCTTTTAGTGCTCTTATACAAGCTTTTTTTAACTTTTGATGTTCTTATGAAATGTAAAATAAATGTTGATAACATTAAAATAGTGCAAAGTTCTACCTCAGGCAGGAACGAACCTGCCTCTTTGACATATCCTGCTGTCGCCGTGACCAGTTACACCTCGAGAGCTTATCCAACCCGAGCAAATTTACTATTTTTTTTTATTGCAACTAATTTGACAAACAAAGTGGGCAGTCCACCTGATGGTAATTGGTAACAGTCTCCTATAGTACATATGGTTCTTGTGAGATTCGCTGCAAATCTGCAACCCCCACAAGAGCCACAGTGCACCTACGTTGCCAACTTGTGACATAAGATGTAAAGTCACAGTACCGAGTAATTTCTTTGCCATATCTTAACCTTCAAACCGGAACACAGCAATGCAAGCAATGCTGCTTCAAACCGGAACACAGCAATGCAAGCAATGCTGCTTTGCGGCAGAAATAGGTAAAACGGAGGTACCCAAGCGGGCGACCCTAGTACAGAGTCTGCCCCCGGTATAATCTGTTACTAGATTAACGTGTGTCGGATGAAAATTTATCTCTGAATGGAAACATAAAATGACACTTTCACTACATATTATAAAACATTATCTGTCTGTCTGTTCAACTCAAAAATTACTGAACGGATTTCATGCGGATTTCATTAATAAATAGAGAGATTCATGAGAGAAAGGTTACGGTATATAATAAAATGACGAATAAATTTGTCGGGAGTGTTGGAAAATGCAATGCTACCTGGAAGCTTTCATCGAAATAGCTGCTAAATCCCATTTGAGATATAATAAAACAATACAAGATAGGATATTCCTCTTTTATAGATCTATAAAGTATTAAAAGAAAAAAAATATTTTTAAAAACAAGCTTTTATGCTCTAAAAAGAAAAAAACTTATGACACAAGTTTTTATGATAATATAAAAGCTTGTCGCCAGATTTGTGTAGGCAATACAAGAACTCACTGTGTGCGGTGGTAGGGGTCTGGTTCGGGCACTGGTGACGCCAAACACACCTGTGCGGCCGCGAGGAGTACGAAAGACAACTAGAATTAAACAAAAATAAACAAATCAATAATTGTTAACTTTTCACTTTGAAACATGGCAGTCCTCGCCCTCTGCGAGTGATTCACACGCACGTCCGATCTCCATTGCTACAGAATGCACTCCATATCGCGATAAAAAAATTATTGATTGTAAAACTTTGATAATGTAAATAATGATTTGATTTTGTAAATAAAGGTTTGTTATCTCAGTGTCTACGTGCCCTCGCATATTTTGGTAGGAAAACCCCCTTCCGCCAACATCCTAGCCTTGATGGACTCATGCAATAGTGAAAACACCCATATCCTTACCGTAACTGCTTCCGGTCAAGATTGCATTTGAATGGTACATTGCATGCTATTAACTAATAATGTTTTAATAGCGGCCTAGTAAGTGTTTATTCACTTTTTAATCTACACTATTATTATAAAGAGGAAAAATTTGTATGTATATATGACACGAATAAACTCAAACACTACTAAACCGATTTCAAAAATTTCAAAAACTTGCGATGGCTGCCTGAATGGCATCCATCGCAAGTTTTAGCGCCTAGCGATTTTTATCTGTTCCCCAAATTGAAAGAATACTTAAGGGGAAACAGGTACGAAGACGATGATGAGGTGATGGATGCCGTGGAGAGCTTTTTGCAGGACCAAGACAAAACTTTTTTTTGAAAGGGATTGAAACCTCGGAAAAGCGCTGGACTCGGTGTGTAGAGAGACTCGGAGACTATGTAGAAAAATAAATTATTAAGTTATCAATAGTCATTACATTCTATCTTATTCTCACTAGTTTTTGATCCCTCCTCGTATATTGATAAACATATATAACATTTTTATTTTTATTTCACAAGCAAAAAACATTGGGCCAGATAAACCAATAAGGTTTATGGCAAGGTCTCTGTGTGAGATACTCGTACATGTATGTTACTAATGTAATAGAAATAAAAAAATGAAATTTACTTAAATTATTGAACTTCCTAATACATTTCGTTAAAACAACTGTTGCTCTACCAAGAAAATGGAATAAATGAGTCTTCACTTTTCAATTTCCTTTCGAGGTTGCATTGTTAATTTTTATATGTATACGCCTCGATCGAATCTAAATGGTGACTTTTCATTCGGGTAGTGGATTTAGAATATGTCTAACTGATCGCTGTTGTCGTGTCGATCGTGTCGCTGCTGTTCGTAACAGCCAGGGAATGCAGAGAAGCTCTTGATCTTCAATCTCATCTGATTGTAAATGACGATAAGGCAGAAAATTTTAGAAAAAATAGAAAAGAATAAAGTGATTGACGACGCATTAAAGCTTATAATATATCATCATTATTAATTTTGAATTTGTGAAATTATTAGAATACTCTAATCTCTATTATGATCATTAAAATTATGCTATATGCCAATAGAAAAACTTAAATATTCCTCAATTATAGTTAGGCGCGTCAGACAAGGGATAATTGGTCTTGTTCTTGAAGGTTATTGTTCTGTTCTCGATAAGCTTAGATTGAAAAAGTCCATGAAATAATCAAAGCTTAGAATGTTAAAACGCTGTAAATTTACGAAATTGAATGATATATTTAGTAGTCTAATTTGACTAACAAGTAAATATAAATAAAACATAATACCTTTGAGTTATACAAATCAATATTTTTTTTAATTTGTTTGATTTATTTACACATATATTTTAGTCAAGACAAATACGAAGTGAATTAGATTTAATAGTTGACTTTTTTATTCGAGTTTTTTGTATGCTTATTATTTTCAATAGTTTGTTAGTACTGAAAAGTTTTCTAAAAATATTTTTCAAAAAAGTTTATAAAAATACGGCATAACAAGAATATTTCTAATTTTTGAACTTTGTCTTGACTGCTTGGTTTTATTTTGGGTAAAAAAAAAACAACAGGACTCACAGCGATATTGCAGATCATGTTGGCGGGCAGCGTGTCACTGTATCGTGCGCACGCGCACCGCGCTAATATGTACTACGGTTGTGCAAGCCCTACGTTACGCCCGCCGCCCGGACCTGCCATACTACGTAGCCTAATACTTCGTTACGTCGACCCGAACGATTCACGGAATAGGTAATATTGACACCTGTATTCTGATGCTGATCACAGACTAGCACTGAATGCCTATCAGACATTCATGAGTGTGTCGGTTGCATATCATTTGAATAATGTGAGCCGCTTGAATAAATGGTATGAAAATAAAAATTTCAAAATCCTTATAGCACTTTATACTCGAAGTAGAATCTAGTGTCCAAAATAATATAGTATTTACGAGATTTAGTATTCACGGGAATACACTGTTGCTAATGTTAACCGACTTGATTCATCATCAGTCCAAATAGTGGGATAGCCTTCACGAGATGAGTTTGTAATTAAAGTTTCTCGTATTGTGAAGAATTCGCAAATAGCTCTTGCAGACTGCAGTGAAACATGTCTCATTGTGAAGAAATATACAAAACCGTCTGTTTTGTATTTTTCATTCACAATTCAGTCTCCATATCCAGAAGAAGATACATGTTAATACTAGCGAAGACAAACATCACCCGTTTTTCTAGTGGATCAATTATAGACACACAATAATACGTTTATTATCAGAACATAAATAATAGGATGAAAATATTTAGGCAAATTGCTTGCAATTTCCTATACGAGTAATCATATAATAATGGTCATCTTTCAGAAGACTTTAATAATATCACGAGGCAAAAATAAAAAGAAATAATGAATCAAACGCAATTCTTAATAAAACTAATACTACATACATGGTAATTAAAAAACAACAATGTCTGATTCATGTATTATTGCACACGGCTTCGTTCTACATTAGTTCACATTGGAGACTAGTGATTTATTGGACTGTACTAACGCACGCACTCGCGCCTGAATAGTCTGGTGTGTATACTAATACGTTTATTGAGCAAATTTTCAGTGAAACTATCAATGGTTAGTGAACTGGCAAAGATTGTGAATCAAAACTAGTTGGCGTTTAATAGTTTGCGCCATTTTAATTGGGTACGAAACGACAGTTCGAGTTTTGTTTCTAAGTGAGAGTTATGATGGAGCGTTTAGTCGGCGGGCTTAAATTGCTTAATTATGTTATAAATTTATGTTTATGTAGGAGAAGTATCGTAATTCTTCATTAGATTTGTATTTATGTCTATTTCAATAGGTTCTGTAAGTTGCAGCGCTTGACACAATAACAATGTCTGTATGAAATGCCACTAAAATTAGAACGGATTTTTCATCTCGTCTTGGCTATTCACATGCTTCAGATTTAGCGATGTTAGGGGAGAAATTACTATCATCTTTGCTGAGTTTATTATTTTCATCGCCATTACAATAATGATAACAATATTATTGGATTACGATATTGACAGATAAGAAGACAGGTTCTCTTTTGGTTGAGAAATCCAGTGAAGCTCGCTTTCATCTTTTGCGATATCGTCACTTATGATCAGGTGATACAAAGCTCTACTTTCTGTCTTTCCAACGGATTTTTTTATGTTATTGTGCATATAAAATTTCAACATAATATGCATATAAAATTTAATTTTTATACTTGCCCCATAATGTTGTGAACTCTATATTTTTTGTAGACATCTCTATAGCTTAGATGGTAATATCAGGTTTGTAAGAGTGTCTAAATAAAATATTACAGTGAAGGAACCTACATTAGAATTATTACGAAACGTGTGTGGCATACAGCACTTAGGGTACGGTTGACTGATTAATAAGTTAGTTGGCTGCCCACTTATTATTAATGAGATTCAGTACTTAAGTTTCACTAATGGGTACATCAAGATGTTAAGGATTAGTAAGTGTAGTGTAAAATCATCATACTTATTATAAGTTACCTCTATTATATAATTTAAGCTCTCCTAGTTCAAGTCTATCTCGTTCTGCGGTATTATATTTTTAATTATCAAATTGTCTGTATGGTGATAGTGATAGTGAATAAAATGTTTATATCTGTGTTGGTTATGAAAATTCGAGTGAATTAGTTATAACTTAGATTTAAATCAACACCCAATATGCTTATGGTTATTGATTGTCATTAGATATGGTCAAAATTCATACACGTTTTTTGAAAGGTGGTCCTCTGAGCCGGATATATAAACTAGCAGCAAATGAATATTACTATAATATAGCATTATTCAAATGCACAGCACATTATACATTTTCATTATACATGCTGCCATAATAATAATAATATGTACTTAAAAACAAAAATAAAAACGAAGCTAGCGCACAATTTCCACTCATCAAACAGTTATTAATTGTCAATTATTGTTGGACCGACAGCTGACTTCCATAGGCCACTCGTACGCAACTATTTAGGAAGGACGTAATTATCATCAATTTACTGTTGTATTACTTAATCCACCTCGACCCATTGCAGCGTATTATTGTGTCCATCGGCTTTGCTCGATCGATTTACATACACAAATAATTTGAACGGCCTTAGGTGTAATGTTACGTCGCAGCGCTTGTTTAAATTCCGTAAAAGTGTCAGATAGTTCGATTTGTATTCGGAGCTCGCTTGTTTTGTTTCGATTACCCACTTCTATTTTTAACACCTTTCTTTGGTTGGTATCAATTATTTCCGTGTGGTTGAGAATGATATTTCCGTAAGTTCAAGGTTTTTAGGTTCGGTACTACACGTGTTGCTTTTACTCAATTTGTCCACCTTATATCGCTTTTGTAAGTGCTAATAAAATTCAATTCAGTTTGGAATAAGTGTCAGAATTCGAGATTTACCTCAGTTGGTAAGTTTGTCGTCTGTCCATTAAATTGTGTAAATGTGTTCCGACATTGTTAACCTATTGTTTATGTGGTGGATGTTTTTGAATAATAAAATCGCCACTTTAAGTACCTCTATTGTTAATCCATGAGTTATTATTGATTCGAAGTAAAAGGTGGCGCAAAAGTGGGTAATGTCATAATGTGAATTGTGCCATAATTTTTGCAAATGGAATCAAATGTCATTGTGCTTTGACATAGATGTTGAAGACAGATACAGAATTAGTTGACATAAGCCATGGAGCGATACACACCTGAAGAATTTTTTTTCATAGAAGGCCAAGCAAATGACCCCATTCCACCTGGTGGTAAGTGGAAGTAGAGTCCAAATGCGAAGATAGCTAGTGCGGGAGAGAGGTTGAACGCCGCACTAGCCACCCCCACCTTGCTGACCTGCAAGGTGCTTCTTCACGCCTCTTTTAAAGGACCCGGGATTATAGGAAGGAGGAAACACATGCGCTGGTAGAGAGTTCCATTTCTTAATCGTGCGACATGGAAATGAGTTACCGAATTTCTTGGTACGCGTTTGAATGGTAGTCACAGTAAGACGGTGACAACGCAGGCCAGCACGTGTTGTTCTTAAATGGAAAGGAGAAGGTGGGATTAGTGAAAAAAGCTCTTCAGAGCATTCACCGTGGTATAGACGATAGAACGCGCTAAGTGACGCTATATCACGACGCATTGCAGAGGTTCAAGGTTGTTAGTCACCTCTACATCGCCAATGATGCGTGTTGCGCGCCGCTGCAACCTTTTTTTTTTTTTTTTTCCGGGGGGAAATGCGCAACCGCACCGTACCCGCCGTTGGCTAGACGGCGGGCGTGTGTGGGGCTGGCCGGGCAGAATGCCAGGCCGACCCACTAAAACCCCCCGGTGTTCTCCCTGCCCTTATGGGCGCGTGTTAAGGTCCACACAGCTACTACCACTACCAGCGCGCCCGGGCAAGCCCGACCAAGATGGTCGGGCTATCGCCAAGGGGGGATTGCCCGAGAACACCAGGGCAATCCCCAGACGGAGGGCCTTACGGCGGCATGCACGGGGCCAACCGTGCACGCAGGCCTCCACGGCAGGGTCATTAGACGGGCATCACTTGAGCGAATGCCCGCCTTCGCCTGCCTGTCCGTCTACGGCGGATGGGAGCGGCTTGAGGATCATTCTCCCGCTCCCTCTCCGCGGCCTCTTTCTGCAAGATGACGTCTTCGCAAAAGGAGGCCACAGCTCCCCATTCCGCCTCGCCGTGGAGCATGGCCACGACCATGCTCGGCAGCGAGAGGTCTCCGCCTCCCAGCGCAGCGTTGAGTTCACTCACGTTCCTGGCGTCGCCAGGCCGGGCACACCAACAGGGTGTGCTCGGTAGTGTCGTCGGGAGCGTCGCAGTGATGACACTGCGGCGTTTCCTCCCGACGCGCGACCCGGTGCAGGTAGTGACCAAAACAACCATGTCCGGTCAGTACCTGCACCATACGGAATGAGAGACTGCCCTGCCGGCGCCCTACCCACTCCTCCAACACCGGACGTATTGCTTCTATCGTCCGGTGGCCGGCAGCTGGGAAGTCGAGTGCCTCGCTCCATCGACGCAGAGCCTCCCTCTGCGCCTGGGTACGAACCCGCTCCACTTCCTCAGGAGCGGATCGTCCCCCCCGTTCTCTTACAGCAACCCGATGTCGATACACCTCCGCATGGACGCGTGCATCGACATCCCACGGCGTTTGGCCCGCAAGAACGCAGGCTGCGCCGTGGCTGACCGTGCGATAAGCTCGCACGGCCCGGGTTGCTATGACCCTCTGCGGACGTCGCAAGAGGGCCACCGTTCGGGGGGAGAGGCACTCCGCCTATACCGGGGCTCCGTAGAGTGCCATCGACCGTATCACCCCGTGATACAGTCGACGGCATGCCGATCCTGGCCCTCCCACGTTAGGGAGGACCCGTCCGAGTGCGGCTGCGGCAGCACACAGCCGTGGAGTGAGGAGCTTGAAGTGCTCCTTGAAACTCCATCGGGAGTCCAGAACCAAGCCGAGGTACTTGAGATGCGCCTCGACGGGTATACGGACCCCCTCCACTCGTACTCGGAACCCCGGTGGGTTCCTGCGACGGGGGGCGTGGAAACTCATGGCCCTCGTTTTGTCGAGGGCCACGTCCAGGCCCAGGAGGCGGATGCGTCGGACGACTAGTGAGGTGCCGACCGACGCAAGGTGGGCCGCCTCCTCCCCCGTTTTCGCTCTCGCCGCGACGAGCGTGTCGTCGGCGAAGCAGACGACCTTCGTTCGTGGCAGAAGGTCGCCTCGCAGGACCCAGTTGTACCCCAGGTTCCATAACAGAGGACCTAGTACGGAACCTTGGGGCACACCTGCCGCCATTGTCCACGTATGGACGCGCCCATCTGGCCCCTCGTAGAGGATGGACCTGCCTTGCAGGTAATCCTCCACGAGAGCGCAGAGGTACGGAGGCACCCGGTGGAAGTGGAGTGCCTCCTTTATACACTCATGGGGCAGGCTGTTGAAAGCGTTGCGGATATCGAGAGACACCGCAACAACAGCCTTCCCACGTGCTGTGGCCTCCTCAGTCCACCTCTTGAGGAGAGCCACCGCGTCCAACCGACGAAGCTCAGCTTCCTCGTCGGGTGTAGTTCTGGCGCGCCTACGATAGCGCACGTTGGCGCGCCTGGCCCTCATACCCGTGGTACGTAGATCAGCTATCTCCTGCGTCCACCAGTATACCTACCTCCTTTCGGGGCAGGCCTGTGCCCTTGGCATGGCGGCTTGGCAGACGACCTTCATATCGTCTGCAAAGAGCTCCGCCATGCCGTCAACATCCCCGGCGAGGTGGGGCGGCACTTCTGCCCACACCCGCACCATCGCCGCCTCCTCCGCCACATCCGGACGGAGCTTGGTGAGCGCCCACCTTGGAAAGGCGCTCACAGCGGAGCCCCTGTGGCTCAGGGCTCCTTGGGATGCCGTGGAGACCTCATATCGGACATATAAATGGTCCGACAGGGTCTCCACTACGCCGCTGCAACCTACCCTAAGCATCGAGTAAGTACTTGGCGAAGCCATCCCAGAGGTGCGAATAATATTCTACACAAGACCGTACTTGCGTTTTGTATAGCAAGCACAGCTGATCAGCTGTAAAGAATCGCCGCACCTTGTTCAAGACACCGAGTTTTCGTGAAGCTGTTTTTAGAAGGCTTTCGATGTAGGTTTAGGTCGCAGCGTACGTCCATACCGAGCATGGTAATACTACTCTGCAGGTTCAGTCTAGTGCCCTGAAGAGAAGTAAGAGGGAGGAACGGTAACATTTTTGCCGAGAATGCACACACCTGCGTTTTCTTGGCATTGAAATCAACCAGGTTGTCTGTGCCCCTTGGATATGCGGTCCAAGACCTGGTCAAGTTCAATGACAAGGTTATCCCGTGTCTCCGCGATGTCTGCCCGTCCAGCCGCCGCGTGTCCGAAATATCCCGCATGCACTGTACTATCATCTGCATAGCAATGAATGTTCCCAAGAGGAATCATATCATTGATATGCAGAATAAAGAGTGTCGGGGATAGAACGGAACCCTGGGGTACTCCGGCATTCACCGGCATAAGCCGCGATCTACATCCATCTAATAGGACACGGATTCTTCGCTCATGCAGGAAGTCAGCCACCCAGGTACAGAGCTGAACGGGAAGACCGTAGGGCGGAAGTTTGGAGAGAAGAGCCTTGTGCCAGACCCTATCAAAAGCTTTGACGATGTCTAGGCTTATAGCCAATGACTCGTCTTGCTTGTCAATAGCTTTACCCCAGACATGCGTCACATACGCTAGAAGATCACCCGTCGATCGCTTCGGTCTGAAACCGTATTGACGGTTAATGACGGTTAATGTTAATCAGGGAGAGGATCACTCCCTGATTAACATCAGGGAGTGATCCTCTAGGTAACGGATCAGATGGTTATTTAGGATCCTTTCCATGATCTTACACAGTACTGAGGTGACAGCTATTGGCCGATAGTTGGCCGGGTCCGAGGGGTCCCCTTTCTTGGGCACTGGCTGCACATAGGCTTCCCTCCAAGCCTCCGGAACGCGTCCCGAAGAGTAGGATAGTTTGTACAGGCGTGTGAGTACGGGAGACAACTCCGCTGCACATTTTTTTAATACAAGAACGTGGAATTATTGTTCCTTATTTGACGAATTTTTGAGCAGAGTGATCTTCCGTGATGGAGATCTAACGCTGCCAGACTACTTCCTTTGTGGTTTTTTAAAATCATGCGTTTACCACAATAAACCACAAACCTTGCAAGTCTCGAAAGCTAACAATGAAGAAGAAATCACCAATGTATTCAGTTGTTTCGCGAGCAACAATTCAAAATGCTGTATAATAAGAACAATTCAGCTCTACGTTTGCTCTAAAATATTCGTAAAAGCCCAGTCAGTGTGTAAAGCACATATATCTGTAGAGCTATCAATGTCGATTGAAGTCCTGGAGTAAGCCAATTAGCGTATATTTGGTAGGCATCGAAACCTATATTACTTGTAGTAAGCTTACAATTTAAACTCCACATTAAGTCTTGATCCGGTAAATACCATTTATATCAAAAGTAGGTTTATTGCGTGTTAATTTCGGGCAAAAGTAATCTGTTGACTAACTGTTATCCAAATCCATTTCGCCATTTTTATGCTATTGTATCAAACACTTAAACATCACATGGTTACGACTTTGTAGGTATTGGATATTGTCAGCTTTTAGACAAATCATATCACAACAACAAACTAAGACTTAATTCCTGAAATAACGAACGTTTGAATATACAAAGTGCTCTACAATTTTGCGGAGCTATCTGCAATCCTTACTGCATATATTCAACAATTGCAGGCAAGGCGCCAGGGGAAATACGGCTGATTGTGCTCACCATTGTGCACTTCGGACCGGTGCATTTAGAGATTGGCAAAACGGCAGCGTAAATAAAAAATCCGCAGTAAAAATAATTGCATTTCAAAGTATTTTACAATTAATAGCGCCTGAGTCAAAAAATAATCAATCTCACTATGGGTAGGTATCGCCAACAGTTGATGAGACGATATAGTTTTGAGATCTTCGTTTTCTGCTCATTTAATAACGAATTTACGGCTATTTGAAAGCCAAAATGATATTAACAGACCGTTCTAGGTTATGCTCAAACTATGTCTGCTGTTCATACGACATTCACTGGGAGCTCCTCATTCACACATATCATATAGTCTGGTCTCCTTGCATTTTCCAAATAAGCAAAAAAAAAACACCTAAAAGTAAGCAGTGTCCCGATTGGCACAGCAAGAACCATAAGCAACGAAAGGGGCTTTCCCCGTGATTCCATTAATGGTCCTATGGGGAGTCTGAAATGGAAAGGTTAGATTTAATAGATTACGTGAAGGATGCAGTTAAAATAATAAAAAAAAGTATTTTTAAAGTTTGATATATTCCCCTAAACCTTAAAAAGACATACGAGTACTGCAGTAAAGCCTTTATGAGAGGAGATCTACAGTATAATGTTATGCAGTTGCAGGTTCTCCCATGATTGGATAATGAGCACGAGGTTGGAATGGCCATAGTTGGTGGTCGAAACTCTAGTTAGTTAGCTAGTTAGTTTTTCAGTTTATTATCAAACTAGCTTTCCGCTCGCGACTTCGTCCGCGTTATTATTATTTTCCTGTGGGAATTTTTTCCCGTAGGAAAATTACCCTATATCCTTCCCCTGGTCTCGAACTATCCCTATACCAACTTTCATCAAAATCGGTTCAGTAGTTTCGAAGCCTATTCAATACAAACAAACAAGCAATCAAATCTTTCCTCTTTATAATATTAGTATAGATGAAATTATGTCGCTACTTCAGCTTTCGATTTTTTTATTTTATTATGTACACATGACAGATTATAATTAATTACAAACATTATAATAAGTTAACAAAGACAATGAGATCTGAATTATAATCCATTAGTATGTGCACTATAAAAACACAATAAGGTAAGACGCATTCGATGAATATAAAACTAAATTGATAATAATGCAAACCCTAACCTAAAAATTAATTACATATACATACTACATATCTACCTTTGGACTCTAGTAGAGGGTTTGTCGGAGTTTTTTGCAATATGTTGCATATTTTGGAGTAAATATATCCAGATCTAAGTTATCCCGCGAAATGATTGAGAACTTACACGGCCACCCTAATGTCGCCCGGGTTTTGAGAAACATCTGTAGTTAATATGTATTTAAAACTGCCCGAATATAGCAGCTGCAGAGGACATCTGATCTGGTACTCTAAGATAGGATACCGTAAGGAAGCACTTTTATCAGAACCGTAGTAGACTATCTTGGCCTAGAATTTTGAGGAAACCATAGATAACTATCCATAATGCTTACTTTTTCTTCATTCATACTTTTTCCCTGTGCTGTGTAGCACATGTATAAATAAAAATCAATGTATTACTATGTTTGTTTGTCCTCTATGCGTTCCGAAACCATTCATCAGCTTGTAATGAAACTTTGGTAGGGTGTTATGAGGACACCCGTGAGGGTTCCTAGCAAAAAAAAGACATTTACGTAGCATTGCAACGCATGCCGGGTACAGCTAGTATTCTATAATACAACATACAAATAAATAAAATTGAAGTGTCTGTTTGTAATGTCAAAATAACAAGTTTTTACTAAATGGGTATGATATACATTCAGGGTACGGGTACAGTAATTTTTTTTGTCTGTCTGTCTGTCCGTCTGTCTGTCTGTTTGTTCCCGCTAATCTCCGGAACGGCTGGACTGATTTTGACGGAACTTTCATTAATAGATAGCTATTTATATAAGGTATAACATAGGCTACTTTTATCAAGATCTTTTTCAAAGATCTTTTATAAAAAAAAATTGCCTACAAAAATCAAAATGCTGCCAAAAGTTTCCATTGCATTCCACGCGGACGAAGTCGCGGGCACAGCTAGTATTCTATATATTCACAAATTTTTATATTTTAAAGATAGTGGCATTTATAGTTACATTTATAGATTATGTAATATTATGTAGATTATGTATGGTTTTGAAGATAATCATCAAATATGCTCCGTCACTTTGTCCCATAAACAGAATACATTTATAACCTTCTAACCCCACATTTCCGTGCACTACCCAGTAGGTGCTAATTTGTTTCTTAAGCTGAAGAGTTCAAGCCATTAACCTAACTTATTAGCATAAAGAAGGTATTAACGAGTCATCAGGGCTGCTAACGACTACTATATTATTTTCAGTGGCGCCGAAAATTTTCAACAGTCATAAATTACCGTGACGCTGTGTAAATAATACGCACGTAATTTGAAATTAGGATGCTCAGGGCTTTTGATTAAAGACAAAGGTTCTTGACGACGAGATTTTTTCATAGAATTCGAGAATTTTTACTTCTCTTATTTTAATTCTTTGTGTCTAAAATTTAATTTATGTCTAAAAACTAAACATTACGGGCGACTTGCACAGCACAACACTCGCAGCACAGACTATTAACTTGTGATACATTTTGATTATGGCAGGCAATCCAGGGACAAAGTATAAAATTGTAGTTTTAGTAGAGATAAATATAACAATCACATTTATTCAATATCATGATGGTTTCGAAGAATGATAAGTAATGTCTATTTATTATGAATAAAACTTATTGTGGCATTGAAAACAACGTGCAGAAACTCTATTTTCAAATGTTCTCTTAACAAGTCTTTTCTTCATTAACTTAGTAATTTTACAGACACCTCACGTCATATTAGGGTATTCACACAACGCTACGTAATTTAATATTTATACGGTGCCGACAAACCTTTAAGCTAAGGAACACGAAAGTTTGTCAATTATTAAGCGCCGGCCGGTGTTATGTTTTATTAATAATACGGACCCGTAAAACCTTTGAAGAGGGACATGGAACTTGTAGGTCACCTGGAGGGCTCACTCAATTATGCATACAAAGAACAATGTCGAGAGAATGGGATTTTTTCAATCATTAATGCTTAGTTAATAGTAAATCGACGCCAGGCAATAGTTGTGATATTCTGTAATGAACAAAACCGACAGCAAACACATATAATAATAATAATAATAATAATATAAGCCCGCGTTTTTGGTGTAGTAAGCCCCATAAATGGGAGTAAAAAAAGAGACATAATAATAATAATAATATAAAAAAAAAACACCGCTGTCACGAACGCACGTCACTCCGTCTTTTCTGATATAATATTTTATTTTTATAGTGTTATTTAACATACCGCATTAGATTTAGCATTCAAAATTCTTGTAATACCACAAATCATCAAAACTTTCAAGAAAAACCAATTATGAACTCACGGAAATTCAAATAATATGGAAAAGTTTGACATGACATCCGATGTCAAAATACCACACACAAATTTGGGATACAAAATGCACAAAGATAACACGAAGATAAATAAATATGATCACAAGATCGAGGACGGCAAGAGCGGATCAAAGCGCACAACTACCACCATCAGGAGCACCCCCGTCAGCCCCGAGCGTACTGCTGGAAGCAAACAGCTCGTCGAGCAACGTGAGTGAACCCAGGACGCCGCCGCCACGACCACCTGCGCGACGAGGACGTCCCCCACTGTCGGCACGCTTGGGACCTTTGGGGCAATCCGCCTTACAACAGGCCCCCGCTACCGGTGGTGTAGTGCGACGCATGCGATGGACTCAAACCATGAATGAGAACTGCATGCGCGCCTATTACAGGGTTACAGAGGGAGGAACCTGCCTAACTGCGTATCGTGATCGAATGCTGCTTATGTTTCAGACCCTTGAACCGACCGTTG
Organism: Schoenobius gigantellus; assembly: GCA_963935595.1. NCBI lineage: Eukaryota > Metazoa > Arthropoda > Insecta > Lepidoptera > Crambidae > Schoenobius > Schoenobius gigantellus. The sequence continues at coordinate 13,191,403 of OZ012559.1, read as the reverse complement.
CCGTGTCCGCCCAACGATTATCGGATCAAGTGCGGGCGATCCACCGGTGTAAGCTGCTGGATCAATCTGCACTTGATCGGCTCCGCTTGGAGACGGTTCCTACTGCCGCCGTCCCTTCTTCGGCGCGAGGCCCGTCTGCCGCGCCCGTTGCCCCGAATGCAGATGCAATGCTGTACTCGGAGGTGACAAAAGCGACGCAGGTGGACCCCGAAGTTGATGAAGGGGATGGCGCCAGTATGAACGTAAGTACACAAGTGAGAGAGCAACTGGAGGCCACTTTGGAAGACGTGATTCGTGAATATCGATACGCACCAAACTCTAGGCCGCGAATACCACGTTTGCCGACACATAAACGCAATCTAGCGCTGTTGGGAACACTGAATGCTTTGCTAGCTCCGTACCTACGGACTAGCGAAGATATGGTTGATACGCATTCTATTCTGTACTGCGGTGCCCTTACCGCATGCCGTGTTGCCCGAGTCAAGTTCTTGGACGCTGATCGAGCACCGCGGCCTGCGGTACCTGCATGGCAAGTTAGAATAGAAAAGCGTATCAACTCGTTCAGGGTTCTCATTGGCAAGCTTATCTGCTTCAGACGGGGTAACACCCGACCTCGAGTTATGCGTTTCGTGACACAGGCCTATGCCGGAACCGGAATCCGGCCTAAAGATTATATGGTGAATGTCACGGAACGCATAGATTATCTGAAGCAGAAAGTTTATGCGTGGGCGAACCGTATTCGTCGCTACAGAGTACGTGTGGACAGATATTTTCAGAATCGCCTCTTTCAAAGTGACCAGAAGAAGGTGTATCGTAGGTGGGAGGGAACCGATCACCGCGTGGTCGACGGGCGGCTGCCTGATGCCAATGCCATGGTCAGTTTCTGGCGTGACATCTGGTCGCTGCCTGTCGATCATGCGGAGGGTGATTGGATACGTGTGGTTGAACGGGAATGCGAATCCATCGAGCCCATGGGGTCTATTACCATAGACCCCTTAGACGTAAGTTGTGCCATCCGTTCGGCTCACAATTGGAAATGCCCAGGGCCTGACGGATTGCACAACTTCTGGATAAAGTGGTTCCGATGTTCCCATGCCCGTTTGGCTACACAATTCCAAGAAGCCCTAGAACACGGTTCCCTTCCCACTTTTATGACCACTGGGACAACCTTCTTGCTCCACAAGTCCGGAAGTACCATGGACCCCAAGAACTATAGACCTATCACATGCTTACCCACCATCTACAAGCTCCTTACATCCATTCTGACCACAAAAATGAACACACACGTTGTTTCAAATAACATTTTGGCCTCTACTCAGAATGGATGTAAGGCTGGGTCCCGTGGTACCAAGGAGCTCCTCCTTATAGACATGACCATTAGCCAACAAGTCCGGCGGAATAGGGGATCCCTCTCTGCTGCATGGATTGACTACAAGAAGGCCTATGATTCGGTGCCGCACTCATGGCTGGAGAGGATTTTAGAGTTGTATAAAATAAATACAACTCTGAAATACTTTCTTAGTAACTGTATGCGGCAGTGGACCACAGCTCTTCGTCAACCATGTGGCGGCGACAGCCCTCCTGATCCGCAAGACTTGATCAAAATAGAGAGAGGCATTTTCCAGGGTGACAGTTTGAGCCCCTTATGGTTTTGCCTGGCACTGAATCCTCTCAGCACTTTGCTGAAGGATTCAGGGCTGGGCTGTCGACTTCGGAGACAGGGTGAAGTTATTAGTCATCTGCTGTACATGGACGATCTCAAGTTGTTTGCACCGAAACACCAAGACCTGGTAGAGTTGCTGAAAATCACACAGATTTTTAGCAGCGCTATAAGGATGGAGTTCGGTGTAGACAAGTGTGCGATCTTGCATGTGCAGCGGGGGAAAGTTGTAAACTCACCGAATGTACAACTTTCCGAGACAATGACACTCAGATCTCTCTCCGAAGCCGACACATATAAATATCTCGGTATGTCAGAGACTTTGGGAATATCTGTGGAGGACGTCAAGCAGTCGGTGAAGGCACGTTTCTTCTGTCGCCTAGCAAAGGTACTTAACAGCCTTTTGTCTGGCGGCAATAAGGTGCGTGCCTTCAATGGCTGGGTGATGCCTCTATTGATGTACTCCTTTGGCATACTGAGATGGACTCAAACTGAGCTGGACGCCTTGGATAGGAGAGTCCGTCAACTGCTCACAACACATCGCATGCTCCACCCTCGCTCGTCTGTTATGAGACTGTACATTCCACGGAAGTGTGGGGGACGGGGCTTTCTAAATGCCAAGAATCTCCACAACCGTGAAGTGTACAGCCTTAGGAATTACTTCCTTAACAACGAGTGTGGGATGCATCGTGATGTTGTGGCAGTTGACAAAGGATTTACCCCTCTCTCCATGGCAATCGAGAACTGGCGCAAACCACCGGTGCTTAGCGTCGAAGACCGCAAAGAGGTATGGAAAGGCAAGGAGCTACATGGGAGGTCTTATCGGGCCTTGACTGGGCCTGATGTAGACCTACCCGCTTCGGTGAACTGGCTACGCTTTGGTGACCTATTTGGGGAAACTGAGGGCTTTGCCTGTGCAATTGCAGACGAAGTAATGATGACGAACAACTATAGAAAATATATCCTGAAGGACGGTACGGTTGACATCTGTCGGGCATGCCGCCGTCCCGGAGAGTCACTCAGGCATATTATCTCTGGTTGTTCTCATCTTGCTAACGGCGAGTATTTGCACAGGCACAACCTAGTGGCCAGGATCATCCACCAGCAACTTGCCATTCGATACGGCCTTGTCGAATCTGAGACGCCGTACTATAAGTACGCGCCAGTGCCAGTTCTTGAAAATGGTCGTGCGTTGCTCTATTGGGACCGCTCTATCATCACGGACAGGACTATTGTTTGCAATAAGCCTGATATCGTGGTGATCGACCGGTCCCAACGCCGAGCAGTGCTCGTCGATATCACTATCCCTCATGATGAGAATCTCGTGAAAGCTGAGAAGGACAAAGTCAGCAAGTACCTTGACTTAGCTCACGAGGTAACCGCCATGTGGAATGTTGATTCGACGATCATTGTTCCGGTAGTTGTTTCGGCGAATGGCTTGATAGCGAAGAGTCTCGACCGACATCTTAAGAGGCTCTCGCTTGAGGAATGGATCAAGGGTCGGATACAGAAAGCAGTGATTCTCGACACGGCACGTATTGTCCGGAGATTCCTCTCTCTGCAGCCCTAACCACCGGCAGCTTGGGCCTTGCCCCGCTGTTGGCGGCATACTAGGTTTAAGTTTTTTATAGTATTTTGTTTTATATATATATTGTAAAAAACTTAAATTTAAGGATATTTTTGAATAAATGGATAATAATAATAAAATTTTATTTAGACAACACCGACAGTTTACAAAATACTTACATAATATTATATACACTTTCACAACAACATATATGCGTGCTGTGAAAATAGAGAGCATATATTATTATGTATACGCAGATTACGCATTAAGACAACTACTTTATTAGTAGCTGTAGACTTTTCTCTTTGATAGATGCTATCTATACAAATTGGTCTATCACACTATAGTCTCGTTGAGCTGTCCAATCACGGAATAACTGCCAGTATTTCATCCCCGTTGTCCCGCGGGACACAAAACAATTGTTTATATAATAACTGCATTTCAACTGCGCTCTGTCTGCAAAATAGCATTATGTATGCAGTTTTTTTAGACAATAAAGTTGGCAATCATGTGTCACAAAAACCAAGTACATGTGGCTCAAGAGCTAAAACTCTCGTGGATGATTCGAAAATTTACAACCCCTGCCCTGCAAAAACTACCCGTCCACCCTTCAAAACCGGAACACAAGCTGCATTATGTGAGATGGAGGTACTCGCGCAGACGAGTGACTATCGAATTCCTCTAGTGCTTCTTCGGTAAATCATTGCAGTTGGCACGACTGCGACGAATGAATGTCAGCTGAGCTTTACTCATGTCACAAACTTACCGCGCGTGAATTGTCAGTGTTGCCAACTGAAAATTTCGATGTCCCCATATTGATAGAGCATCGCAAGAGCTCGGCGTGAGTGAATCACGCCGGTGTCGGTAGGTCGCGTAGGCACCGTGGCATATGTCGCTCGGAATATTGACAGCTCAGACAGCGCGGCGTATCGGTGACTCGTCAGGTTTCCGTAGTAACGGCATACGCACACGACCGATTTTTTGGAGGCCCGATAGTCGCCCCGATTTTCCCCCCGACTCTTATCACTGACTAAACACACACACTTTATGGGTGGCTATCGAGAGAAATGCACGTCATGGATTTAATGAATTTGACAGGTGTTTAGTATATCTATCACCGAGCAGTGACACGTCCTTTCTTAAGCAAGTGCAAGCGGCCAACTGTCGATCGGTGAGCAGGCAGTGTGCGTTAACGGATACATTCAAGATAGTTCCATTTTTTACCGATAATGGGGTCGGAAGAGCGTCACCGATCCTTTTGGCCGACTTTTTGTAGTTCGTATGCATTGTAACGTAGAACTCCATTACGGCCTTATTACAAAACCCGGACTCAACCTGTAGGCTTACTCTCGAACCAATTCCGACCGATCGACATTGGGATTGTGATTTTTTTTATCGCTTATTTAGCAACACTAGTACCAAATTGGATTCGTATCTTGAGGAAATTAAATAGCACTGAGTTTTGTTCACTCAAAATCTGCGCAAAACGGGTCCAATATGGCGTCAATGTGGAAACTCAAGCGTACAAAAAATCGCAATCTCAATGTCGATCGATCGGAATTCGTTCGAGAGTAAGCGTATTGGTTTTAAGCTAATCTTGGTTTAAACCTCGTGCGCTTTCACCTGTGTTAATATACATAGATAGAGACAGTTAAACCAGAACTAAGTCACGGTAATATATTATACTATTACCGTGACTATGTTTAGACCATGTTTTGTAATAAGGCGGAAAAAATGATAGTATCCAACCGTCGAAAAATCGGTCACTGATGGTCGGTCGTGTGTGTTCGCCATTGATTTACTACCAAACGTTTGGTAGTAAATCAATGGTGTTCGCACTAAGCTGCTTAGTGTATAATCAACGCCACACCAAGTTACTCAAACGCAAGAGATTCCTTCAATACATTTTGAACTTTACGCCTTGAACGCTAGGGTAAAGAATCGTTTGCAAACCGTCAGTTATGGGTGAGAGTTGCGATTTTGTGACTCTTCGATTATTGAAAAATGAAAAAACCTTACTCAATGTCTCCACAAAGATAAACTGATTTTATTCATTAGGTTCGGAAATCGACTTAAGATAATTTCATACATATTAGATATTAAGCTGTTTCACGCGAATAAGCTCTCCAAATCAATACGAACGCCAAATTTTTATCTATTATATATTCCCGTTGGAAAAATAGTTTTGTAGTCTATGTTCTTCAGGGATAATGTAGGATTCGAAATGTGAAAGAATTTTTTAAATCAATCCAGTAGTTTCCGAACATATTCAATGCAAACAAACAATCAAATCTTTCCTCTTTATAATATTAGTACATAGAAGTGCAATTTAATTAAGCACTTCAAGAATCTACCCTTACAGAGCATTAAAAAATAAACCCGTGTCATTACGCATAAAAAACCATCACTCTTACATTCGCATTGAACGCAACGGATTAAAGATGAGAAATGCTGCGGTAATTACAAAAGAAGCAAGTGTGACAAAATTAAAATATGTAACTAACAAAGCTCACATCAAACAGCAGAAGATACCTAGACTTATAGCTCTGAATTAACATTTTGATGTGAATCTTCCAAAAACAGTCGCAGGCAGCGAATGTTCAGATCAAAGGCATACCGTTATAATGCGGCAAAATGAGGAGCTCGTCATTGAATCATTGTACAAGCACTCGAGCTCGCCTCGGATCCTGCAGAAGATACGGTTACGTGTCACGCCGCGAGTGGCTCTTCAGAGTATTCTATATCCAACGGTAAACGGAATTTTCTCGATGGTTCGTCGAGTAGACAGGTTTTCAATTTCTTTCGCCATTCAAGCTTAATAGTTACGTAACTAGGGAAATGTGGCAGTTCGATTAATGCTTGCGACTGGCGTAATAGTGCACCTCCTTATAATGCATGAGATGCATCGTTCGCATGCATTATGTTACGAAGTAGGAAAATACCAGCTTAGTACGTTTAAATATTTTTATCTACACTCATGTTCTAATTCTAATATTAAGAACTCAACACTAATATTTTAAAGGCATAACTTAAAGCCCTTGGCCTTTTACAAATTACATTATAATACAGGTTCGCCATACAAAACCAGTACTTTAATGTAACTCGAATTCCAATAAAATACAGTTCGATTGACGAAGCCCGACCAAGGAGTTTTTGTCACAATTTTCTTTTGTGCCAGTACATTGTCTATGGCGGCGCGTGCAACAGCGCATGCGCGGTAGAATGTTGGTGTTGGCGCCATTTCTCTGAATTTTTCATTCATTATTTTGCTGTTATTGGTTAAAATAATAATAGTACATTATGGTACAAGTGTGTAATGTTGGTGAATACCGCTGAGGCGCATTGAGGCCCGAGCCGTCAGGCGAGGGTCTTAAGAAGCCGAGGACGGTAACCATCAATACACACGTGTATCATACAACGTTTTTCAACACACTTCTGAATAAAACAATACTTAAATAAAAAACCATTTTACATAGTAGATAAAAAGTTTACTTAGAGAAACAATTAGTAAAATTATAATTAACTATTTTTGATGACATAGCGGTCTCATCAGATAGATTATTTATTGAAATACTTTCATGTTCTATTGTTATTTGTGATGGTTCATTATTCGTGTAGGTAGGTGAAATCCAATCATTGGACGTACTTGGTATTTCGCCAGTAGGATGCGTCTCAGAATCAAGTTTAATTCTTTTTGTGATTTTTGCACAAATTTCCTTCTTGTTTTGTATGGAATCTTCTACGTATGATTCTGCTACATTGCTAGATCGCCACCCGCCATGTCGCTTCAAAGTCATTATATCAGCTCCTGAATTTGCCAGCAATGTAGCTGAAGTTCTTCTGAAACTATGTCCAGTGTAGCTCTCAGCATCTACTAAACCCAAAAACTTAGCGATTTCTTTAGGCATAGAACCAAATTTGTTTATACCTATAGGCTGACAGGTACATTTACCATTCTGGTAATTTAGAAAGAAACGGTCATTTTTTGTTTTTGGCGAACGCAAACTTTCATACTTCTTAACAATATCATAGAATGGACCGTGTATGGTGAATGACCTAGGTATTTTATTTTTCGTGATAGGTATCTTCACTAAAAGCATCTGGCCATGGTTCTCTATATCTTTTACAGTTATATTTGTTAATTCTTGTATCCTACAGGCACCAGTTACACCAAATATTAAAGCAACCTGAAACAAAAGAAACAATAATTAAGGTCAACACACAACACAAGCTGCTATTAAATATTTAATTAAAATTAATTTAACTAACCTTTGTAGCCAAATATTGGTTATCTGGAGCATCTTTAATAAATTTTTCAATATCATCAGATGATAAAACCTTTGATTTTTTGCTTCTAAATCCATCAGATAGTCTCTTTAGATAAGCTGACAAATTCGAGTATGTTTTTAAGTCCACTCCATTCTTTGTTCGGACTGTACTTTTTAACATTGAGTAAATACACCACAAAGAGCTAGGTTTGTACTTAGAAGATAATTCTTTAAAGTACGCCATGAACACATTTTCTGAAAAAGACTGCGTATTCTTGTTGTTCTGCCATTGTATGAAATTTTGGTACGCTAATAGATATTTTTCCTTTGAGTTTTCTGGTAGTAAACTTTCCATAACGTTCTGGGCTTCACATCTTATATCGGGCGGTGTACAACATAAATCATTTTCTTCATAAATTGTATTTGCAGACATCTTAATTAATAACTAACTAAATAACTTCAAAAGAGAAAACGAGACGAGTTGTGAAAAATGTTTCGTAATGGCGGGAAAAATTAATCAGTTTTCCTATGCGCGCGCATCGGCCATAGACTAATAAATTTCGTAATGGCGGGAAAAATTAATCAGTTTTCCTATGCGCGCGCATCGGCCATAGACTAAAAAATGAGGTTTCTTTTTTTTGGGCTTTTCGCGGATAGCATTTTAGCGCAAGTGTAAGCGTAACTCAACCAATAATATTAAAAAAAAACTATTACTCACTCGTGAATAATAGTAATGAAAAAGTCACAGTTTGATTATAGGTGTCATTATGTGCCTAATTGCCATGGGATTAGAGCCACTTTATGAGGAAGTGTGTTGAAAATAATATAAATGTAGATAGATAGATAGATTAATACTTTATTGCACACACACGAAACAGAAACACTAACAAAACTCTTAAAACTAATGTGGGCAAAGGCGGTCTTATCGCTGGTAGCGATCTCTTCCAGATAACCTTTGTCTACGGATAATTATTTGTAGGTATAAGGCAGTGTGCCGTCATAAAAATAAACACAATTAGCAAAAAAAATTAAGATAATAATATATAAGTACTTATATAATACATATTTATATAATAAATACATGAACAAAATATCAAATATTATACCTAAATATATATATAAATGTTATAGAATACAATACAAGTAAAAAACAAGCTATAATTGTGACTGTGCCATGAAATGGTTATGGATCCTAATTTTAAAAGTGGCAAGCGACTTTGAATTTCTTATTTCTCGAGGCAAACCATCCCACAATTGTGCAGATTTCACTGTGAAGGACTTTTTGAAATAGCCCGAATCTGTGTAACTATTTTTTAGGATATTATCCGACTTGGACCGCAAAACTCGTTTATGATCAGTCCCAAGAAATTGGAAACGCTCTTTCATATAAGGTGGGGTACGTGGATCATACAGGATGTTATATAGGAAGGAAAGGATGTGTTCTTGCCGCCGTAACCTAATAGGAAGCTATTTTAATTGATCTCTGAATTCAGACACATGATCAAACTTACGCAAGCAATAAACGAATCGAATGCAGACGTTTTGCAAACGTTGGAGCTTTGTGAGTAAATCTTCGTTTAGATCAGTAAGGCAAACGTCTGCATAGTCCAAGATTGGGAAAAGGAGAGCCTGCGCAAGTTCGATCTTAGTCTTTACTGGTAGCAAGTTTTTCCACCTTCTTAGAGATCCTAGCGCTGCAAACAGCTTTCTACTGACCTCTGCAATATGAGGAGCCCACGAAAGAGTACAATCGAATAGGACCCCCAAATTCTTGACTACTCTTTCGTACGGCATAGGAATGCCATTGCATACGATTGCTGGTATTTGCAAATTGTTAAGTGCAGCTATTTGCCTAGAACCGCCAATAACAATAGCTTGCGACTTTTTGGGGTTAACTAAGAGGCCATAATTTTGACTCCACTCGTGAATGATTACCAGATTTTTATTAAGTTGCGCAATCAAATCAACAATGTCTCTAACAGGGGCTTGTGAATATATTTGGAGATCATCCGCATAAAGGAAAGGGGTAAGGAAGTTAATAAAGATTGAGAAAAGGAGAGGAGATAGGACGCCACCCTGAGGCACACCAGCAGGAACTTCGCAAAAACGTGACAGTTTGCCATCCATACGAATACTTTGGTACCGACCTACCAGATAACTTCGAAACCACTGCACCACTGGATCAGAAACCAAAAGACGCTTCAACATTGCCAATAGTATGTCAAAATCAACAGTAGTAAACGCGTTGCTAAAATCTAGTAATACTAAGGCTGTAACTTGCTGATTTGACATCCCAAACCGGATATCGTCAGACACTTTTGTCAGGGCGGTCACTGTGCTATGCCCAGGGCGGAAACCAGATTGGTAAGGACTGAACAGCTGATGCCGGTTCAAGAAGATACTGATTTGGAGGTGAATCAGCCGCTCAAGGACTTTAGAAACAAAGGGAAGGATTGAAATAGGTCTAAAATGAGCAGGCTGGGACGGATTTGTAATTTTAGGGATGGGTATGATTGCCGCTTGCCTCCAACACTGCGGGTAGCTTCCAGTTTCAATTGAAAAGTTGAAGATGTATGTAGTTTTAGATTTCTGTATTAGTTTCACAATTGCACTGTTCAAAATGCAAATAATTATTAGAATAAATGAGTTTGATTTTGTTTTAATTTTGTGTCTTTTATTTTATTTAGGTAACCACTGATTGCATGAGTGTAGATAAAGTAGTGTATGAAATTGCACATAATTAGGTCTTAAAACACTCGTGTGGTACTATTAAAATTCTCGGCAAGCCTCGAATTTTAAACACACACTAGTGTTTTAAGACCCCCTATTATGTGACTATTTCATAATAGTAGTTTATGAAATAGTCACATAATAGGGGGTCTTAAAACACTAGTGTGTGTTTAAAATTCGAGGCTTGCCGAGAATTTTAATAGTAACACGAGTGTTTTAAGACCTAATTATGTGCAATTTCATACACTACTTTATCTACACTCATGCAATCAGTGGTCACCTAAATTAAAAATTAAACTTTTCCTTAACCAATAACAGCAAAATAATGGATGAAAAATTCAGAGAAATGGCGCCAACACCAACATTCTACCGCGCATGCGCTGTTGCACGCGCCGCCATAGACAATGTACTGGCACAAAAGAAAATTGTGACAAAACCTCCTTGGTCGGGCTTCGTCAATCGAACTGTATTTTATTGGAATTCGAGTTACATTAAAGTACTGGTTTTGTATGGCGAACCTGTATTATAATGTAATTTGTAAAAGGCCAAGGGCTTTAAGTTATGCCTTTAAAATATTAGTGTTGAGTTCTTAATATTAGAATAAGAACATGAGTGTAGATAAACTACTATTAATTGGTCAGTCTCACATCTAAACGTGAGCTTATAAGCATTTTAGCAACGTCATATGAAAACAAAAAGAAAACTATGTTTATACTGTGTATGCACGAGTACCTAGAATAAATGGATGCGGCAGAATGATTCTGACAAGTTCCGCTAAATTGCGTCTTTTTCATCACGCAATAAACTACATCCTACTGATTCACCAAACTTATATCTATACTTTAGATTGACTTATTGACTTTATAGAGGCGTTGTTGTTAAAGTCCTTGGAGTAGCTTCGTTTGAATATGACATCTGAAAGTTTTGGAATAGTTATTTGATTAACTTAATTAATTGCTTTTTGCTGCGAGTTCTGACTTTTAAGTTACTGTGTTGAGAGTCTGGAATGAATCACGAGTGATTCTAATAATAAACACAGCACATTGAATAATTTAAAAGCACGATACAAAAAAAATTGCTCTTATATGAAAGATTACAACGTTTCATCTCGAATCATTCGAAAAACAGACTGAATGAACAAATAGGAAAATAGTTAAGAATATTTTATTCGTCGTCAAGTAATTACGAACGGTGGTGTTCGAAATTTGAATCACTTACTTACTGCAAAATTACATTCATAATAATCGCTTTTGTTGCAAATTCGCTATTCGTCAGACTCAGAGTAGAATAAATATATAACTGAACTGATATTTCCCACTAGGAAATTCTTTTTATATCAGAGCAGGGCATCGAGAGTTGCCTAGCGCAAACCACAATGTGATACAGAGTATGGTTGCTGGTTAGAGCAGTGGTTAACCACACAGAAGCGATGGATACATTGTAATCGGGATGATGACTGAATTCTAATTTTCACGTCTCGTCATAAAATATTAAAATACCGCAGAAAAAGATGTAATCGTGTGAAATTAGAATTAAAATCGGCTTAGAAATACATTAGATACAAGCATTTTAAGTTGTTAATTTGAAGGCGATTAGACAGAGAGATCCGACATCAACCGTGACGTCATCGTTGAGTACGGCCATATAAACTCTTTGTAAATTGCCGTTTTGCTAGAAAGAGATGGAGAAAAATCTTTTATACCTTATATCTTGGTTGTTTTTATAGTTATTTGAAAACGGTTTTTTACTTTCTACTTATTATATGAATGAGCTTCTATTAAAGCAAAAATTTTTTTTTGAGTCATCTAGCCTATTACTGATACAACACTAAGCCCTATGTTTCAAATCGGTAAGTTGTTATGACAACACAAAAGAGGTGGTAGGTAGGGTCTCGCGCCCACATGTACCTCGATCAGGGGCAGATTCAGGATGTTATTTAGGGGGGTGGGGCATTTTTACTACCCTGGATTTTTACAAGTAAAGTAGTCGCTAAAAGTTGAGTCGGAATTATGGAATTCATGGTCTTTGGAAGGGGGAGGGGGGGTAATGGCCCCCATGGTCCCCTCCGAGAGGAGTGAGTGACCGCACCGTACTCACCGTTAGCTAGACGACAAGTGTGTGTATGCCCTTATGGGCGCGCGTGGTAGGGTCCACAATGCGATACCACTACCAACGCGCCCGGGCTAGCTCTGACCAGTGTCTGACCATATTAGTTGAGCCATCGCCGTGGGATTAAGGTAGAGAATGCCTACGGCATAAAGTCCGCCTTTGTACTTTTTTAATCTCACGAGTAGAACATGTATCATTCAATTTGTTTGCTTTTAGTGATATTTTAGATATGGCTTTCGCAGGTGCTTTCCAATAAACAATTTAACAGTATTAAGTATTCATGTCATAAAAGTTTCAATAGGATAAGAGCTTTATTATCTTAGAAAAATCAACTGCAATCCTTTTTAATTTAAAATTGCGGTGTCAATACCCACAAAACTGTGTGTATATCTCACAGAAAGTTTCTTTTAAAAACTTTTTTTAAACTCAAAGGTTGTGACCATTCAGCAAAATCACACTATATTTCCAACATCAAACATTAAAAGGGAATAACAGTAGGTATATTATAAGTTGAATTATTATAATTTAATTATAAATACGTATATATTTTCAGCGCAAAAAATCAAAATATGTAAAGTCATTAAAAATATGTAGTCGGCTGTATGACTATTAAACTATTATTATCTGTGGTACAAGCCGTAGCCAATTTTAAGAAGTTTAAAAATTATTTGCGAACTAACGCGAAATATCCAATTTTCCGCACAACTTATAGCGACAAAAAGTATCACTTGTATCTTGTGTGTACCTAAATAAAACCACATAAAGATACGTTTGAAAATATCAGTTTTTTCCTTACGAATGTGATCGTGATCGGGCTTTCGTTAGCAGGTACTTTATAAGTTTCAGTTTGACGAACAAACACCATAAATGCGTAATGGTTCATGCTGTTAGCGGTCTATCGATCTGGGCGCTACTAAAATAGTAAATAATTTAGTTTGTGCTAACATCAAACATCTACTTCTTGCTAACCGAGGAGCGAGGATAGACCGAGGCAACGCTGCATTCAGCTTGACAGCCGCGTCATTATCATATTATAAGGATGCTTTTACACCGATTATTATATAAGGTTATTTTTTAATTATCACAAAAAAATTGTGTGCTTGTTCAGACAAGCAAACTGAACAACTTTCACAATGGGAACAACTTTGAAATCGCAAAAAAAATCAGCTGTTCCATACATCTAGGTACAGTGAATGTTGAACATTTGTATGGAGCAATTGATTTTTTTTTGCGATTTCAAAGTTGTTCCCATTGTAAAAGTTGTTCAGTTTGCTTGTCTGAACAAGCAACAAGTTCAGTTTGCTTGTCTGAACTTGCACACAATTTTTTGTGATAATTAAAAAATAAACTTGTATAGGCGATTGGATGCAAGTATGTAGTGGTGAGGCCGTGAAATGGAGTGAATGTTTGCACTTGAGATGTGCGAGGCAGTGAGCGTAGCCGCGAGGATGCGGAGCGAGCAAACCTGAGAAGTGGTCTCTTACTTCAACTCATATTAACATGTCGTTGTTGAACACGGGCATCTCTCTTTTAGGAGGAGGGGAATTGGCATTCTCCACCAAACTAGCAAAACCGGTTGGGGTAGGGCTTTTTTGTCAATAGGTTCAGTCGATTGGCCTCCTTGATGATCAACCATGTCCTTAATAAGGCGAAGAGGTTGCGGTGGCATTTAGCCGGATATGGAGATACCAGCGGAATTGCGCTGGTAGACTAGAGTCCTACGACATTTCTTAGTGGGCGGTTTAGTGAGCTTTGCTTCACGAAATCGTAACAGATGCTGTCTTAAGAGGAAACACTAAGGTCGAGAGAATTTCAAAATAGTTTTTTTGTAAAATGGATACCTATGAAAAGTACACAAAATAGACGTTACGTAGTCCCCTGTTTTCTCCTCTTAGACTAAAAAGATTGCTTCGTGCCTTTAAAATTAAAGAAGGGCTGGGCTGGCTGTGTTTCTATGTTTTTTTTATATAATCACGTCAAATTTGTTTGCTGGATGTTTGAATACAGCAGAAAGTCTGGTAAATTTTTTAGGGCTTTGAAATCTTTTTTTATAATTAACTTAATAAAAAAAGAATAACATAGGAACATGCTAATAGTGGCCATAGATTTTTTTGTACAAAATAATGCAACTCTTGTCATTATCCAGGAGGGAAACGGGGAACTACGTTTGTATGGAAAAATATTATTATTTCATCTTATAGGATTTGTTTCCAGTTTTCCATCGTTTCGTAGAGATGTACGTGGTAAGCTCCCTTAGACTGCTCTTACCACATGTGCGGGAATAAAAGTTGGATCAACAGGGTATTGAGGACAGTAATCCAACCAGAACAGTAATGGAACTTTAGAGTAGTAATCTATCTACCTGGCGATCTAAGCATGGGAACGTAATGGGTTAAGGGCCTCCTTATTTCTAGCTGCACATATTAGGTACATATTTGTTAAGCACATCTCCACTTATCGGTGGGAAGGCATCCTAATTCGAAGTAGCGAGCTCGCTGTTAGGCGCACGTAATTCGATATTAGGCACACCCTGACAAGTGACACGACTGCATTGCGCGTTCATTACCGTTATTAAAGCTGAGGAAGTTTGTGACGTCAGCTCTGCGGCAGCCGTCTGGTACGTCAGAGTGCATCGCGCTTCGAAGCGACGCTCCGCTGCGTATTGAACGTGGAAGTCATGCATATTTGTTCCATTTTCAAGTTTGAATATTGGGTGAAATTCTTGATGTCGATATTCAGATATGACATTGGAAATACTGCAGTGCTGTAATTTCCAGAGCGTGTATTGCTGTTACTTTCTAGATTTGAAATTCAAATTAATACATTTCAATTAATACATACACACTTTGTAATAGCACAAAGTTTTTGTGCTATTACAAAGTTTTTGTGCTATTACAAAGTTTTTATAGTGAAAATAAAATTAAAGATTGAATTTCATGAATACGTCTCTACGTGTGTTTAGTCACTTGCTTGTGTTTTGATATACCTAAGCTTGTGAATAGAATTTCTTACGTGGAGCTTTGAAAATGTATCTTTTCACAGTGGGTAAGCTTCATCGGCCAAAAAAGTTATATAAAGACATCCATCAATCAATATCGCTATAGGATACACGCGCGCTTCTAATATACACATTTCCTTGTTTTTTCCGGTACTTTCGTAGGCCGCCCAAAATATTTCGAAAGTTGGGTATCCTTTACAAACATATAACAAATAATTAAGCTTATTATAAGTAAGATACATATGAATTACAGGCATATGCTTGGTGCCGGCGGTTCAGTCCTAATTCTGATTTGTAAACTATGAAGCACGTGCAAGCGTTGCTTCTTTTTTGTTTAAGTCAGTATTATTTATTAATGTTATATTGTGAATGAATGAATGAATATCCTTTTTGTTCTTTAAATAAAATGTATACTAGCTTAACGGAGTCAATACAAACAAAAGGCGACCTTATTGCCAAAGCGCTAATTTATACCAGGCAACCTCTGCATAGAGGAAAGTTTACTTAAAACTTATATGACGGGTTAAATAACGGCACAGTGTGTACGATTGTTATGTAGAATATTGCTTGCACCTCTGATCTGGGAAGGCTCCGCCAACTACTTAGGTACTTCATGCTTTGGATACGCTGCAATGGAGCCCACCCAACACGCATCATTAGCGATGTAGAGGTGACTTACAACCTCGAAGCTCTCTATACAATTACGTCGCGATGTTGCGTCATTAAACGCATTCTATCGCCCGTTAGTGTTTTGATGCGAAAAATACTACCTTCTCCGATCGCGACGCATATCACATTCGATTTATTTTCAAAATGTATTTTTTATACAACATAAATGTCATGTAAAACAAGTGGTGTGCATCTTATACGTTAAAAGTTTGCAGTGGCCTATTGTGCATTCGCGTTAAAATCCAAAACTACACACTGTCAACACAAATTTACTGACTGCGTCCTCTGCGAATGAACACTGGCGACTTCAATCACACGTACGTAATGTGAACGTAATGTGGTTGCGATCTTCTGTGTGCTGGACTGGATGTACTTTCTCGCAGGATTGCTCAACAAAAGGCTTCTACCACGTATAATCGAAAACGCTATGTACTAAGCCAATAGTGAATTATGTAAATCCCCGGATTATGTACATTAGCGATGCGACGGTGCTAGGTACCTAATTCGGCAGTAACGCGCGGCTGACGGCTGACGTGACTGCAGCCGTCACGCGATGCGCCGAGCCCTCCCGTCCCGGCCTGGGCCCGCTTGTTTTGCATTAGTTTTTAAACTGTTGCCGTGTACCAGGTGTAATTTATCTGCTTCCGAAGACAATGTGTATATATAGCGACTATGATCCCATTATTTATGAATTACACAGAGTTACTGGACACTGGTGGCCAATTTCACTAAGCTTGTCTTAGCTTAGGTCAATCAATGTAGGATGCTGTCGCCTACTCGTACTTTTTATTAAAGACAAGAACTGATAGCATACTACTTAGGATTCTCCTAAGCTAAGACAAAGTTAGTGAAACTGGCCGTGAGTCTGAACCTCTATATTATACCTTTCGGCCGACAACGTCTCCTTTTCACTTTGCTTATGCCGCGAAGCAGCAATGCTTACGTTCCAATTTGAATGGTAGGGAAAGCAGTAAAATTACTGGGTACCTACTACGTTTTGACATTAATTATGTCACAAGTGAAACCAATAAACAATACTGTAGTTTGTATGTAGTAGAGAACTTGCATGGAAGTTTTGTAACATTATTATTACTATTGTGTTATGTTTTGCTTAGAAAAAATAGGCCGAGAAATATTAATAACACACACAAAATGTCAATCACGTTGAACTTTGGTATCGTGATAGAATCTTCATCACATTTAATGCAAATTCATTTAAAAAGTTCATACATCAAATCTAATAAAGCAATAGAATTACTCACAGGCAGCCTAAAGTAAATGTATTTACATTTACATACATTATATAGGTGAATACTTACATAACGTAAATATATTCAAGTAAAAGTTAATTTTGGCTATTAAACGTATGCAAACAGAAATGGTCGCCCACCGAACACACAGATAAGGAGGTAGAAACTGGAACAGAACAATTTTCCGAACTTCACGAGTTTAATTAGAGCAGAAACTATTTTCTTTCTAAAAAACAAATAAAAGGAATCGTTATCGTTTTAATTTCAAACGATCCGAACCGTTTCCGGCGTTCGTTCGGAACGTACCAGCCGGGGCGGGATTTTTTCTTCGCCATCTTAATTTGTACGTGACTTTCCGAGCTAATTAGTCCAATTATGAGACCCAGCCGGTTTTTTGCCAGTTATGCAGCGTGTTCAGGGTGGCCATTGTGGAAAATTAAATTAGCTCTAAAATAAGGCATAAGCGGAGTGAGGTCGCCGAGTGGAGTAATTCTTTGTTTTGGACATCACTTGTTTTAGTGTGAATCGAGGCAATAATGAGGGTAGTAATTAATGTTTTATTACAATCTTGACGTTGAAACGTCGCTTTTGTATTCAAGCTTTAGTGATTGTCCATTTATTTGCAATTAGCGACCCGCCCGGTGGTATACAAGGTAGAGATGTCGATAAGACAGCGAATTTACTTGAGTAGTGACTTCTAAAGCCGATAAGATAAGTTATAAGGAAGATTTTTTATTTTTAATATTTTCTACACGATGTATAGCTTTCATGGTTATCACCTTACAGCTTAGAGGCTATTTTATACAACTAAGTTGGCAAACAAGCATACTGCCCACCTGATGGTAAGTGGTAACAGTCACCTATAGTACATGTGGTTCTTGTGAGATTCGCAGCAAATCTGCAACTCCCACAAGAACCGCAGTGTACGTTGCCAACTTGTGACATAAGGTGTAAAGTCACTGCAATATCTTACCCTTCAAACCGGAACACAGCAATGCCAGCACTGCTGCTTTGCGGCAGAAAAAAGTAGGACGGAGGTACCCAAGCAGGCGACCCTGGTAGAGAGTCTCCATGGTATTGGTGTAAACAGATTTTTGGTGTGTATTGTTATTGTATTTATTGGTGATTTTCACACCCCTACGTTTTTATCTTTCAAGACAGAGAAATGCTTTACTTGAATGTCAAGCGACATTTAATAATTTCAAATCGCTATTATTAACAAATATTACCCGTTTTATCATTTATCGTCGTATTGTCTTCTGTACCTTGTATAAATAAGACAGTGTGGGTAATAAGAAGTCGCGAATTGTGACTGTCATAAAATACACAAAAAAAAAATGTCATAAAATATTCCATGGGGAATGCTCTGAGGAGCTCTTTAACCTTATCCCTCCCTCTCCATTCCTTAACAGAAACACGCGTAAGGGCCTTCGGAGTCATCCGTACAGTGTGTCCTCCTTTTCACACCGTACCAAGAAATTCCAAGATTCCTTCTTCTGTCGTTCATCCCACACTTGGAATTCTCTACCTGCGCACGTGTTTCCTCCATCCTACAACATGGGTTCCTTCAAAAGAGGTGTGAAAAAGCATCTTTTAGGCCGGCAAGGGGCGGGCAGGTAGGATAGTGGATGTCGTCCCTACTCTATCTGTCAACTCATTTGGGCCTCTTTCACCGCTTAACATCAGGCGGGAGGAGGTCATTTGCTGGGCCTTACATAAAAAAAAAACACTATTTGGATTTACTAGCGTATATTTAGTATTAAAATATTTTAATTATTTAGCCTGACGTTTCGAACGCTTTACAGCTCGGCTTTACAGGTTACTGTCTGTCAATAAATTCATAAAACAAAATTTATATTTTATTTCAAAATTCATTCACATTTTAAAATTATTTGCGCAACGGAATTAATTTAGCAGACAATGAATAAAATGGATTTAATTAAAGTACTTTTCAAAAATAATAAAATGCTTTATTTATCGAGCTACCTATAACCTATTCCTGACCCGAAATGTAGACACTGACGAATACGGTAAATAGCTACGCCTACGTATGTTTGACGAGTGGAAAAATTACATAAATTGCAATTATGCGTGCAATTACAAATTATTGCGTGAAAAGTTGTTATTATCCCGCAAGACTGGAGTTGCGGGAGTTATCGCCAATTTACTGGTGTTTGCGTCCATGACTTTGCAGTCAGTTCGGTCCATTAAGAAATGGCACTCAATGTTTGAATTCAAAAACTCACAGGCAAAGGTGTAAAATAACGCGAAATTTATTTTCAAAGGAAAAGAATTAAAGAAATGACGGTGTTGTTCAAAGAAAATAATTTTACCAAAAAGCTAGATAGGTACAGAATTTATTGCTCCAATGAAGTGAACTAGAGAAATCCTCCAACCTCATAGGAGAACGCAGCTAATTATTGGCTTATTTGTTGTGTGTCCCTGCGCATGAGTCAGTACTATGAGCAAAGCAGTAGGTGGGCGATACAAGATAGAGCCGATTCCCATAAAACATATTGCCCACACATATCGAAATTCACGGAGTAAAAAGACTCAAAAAGCATTTGCCCGATCCGGGAATCGGACCCGAGATGACCTATAATTAGCTTGACCAATGAAGGAGACCAGCCCCTCTAGAAAAGATGTATTTCGATAATCGTTATCGCAATCGCTAAATGGACAATGTATGAGATTTGACAATTGCACTCGAAAGCTAAGCGAGGGCTTATGTCAAATCCCATACATTTTCCTTCTAGTGATTGCGACAGCGATTATCGAAATGCGTCTTGTCTAGGGGGGCAGCTTAGAGTGTTTTAAATAGTCTATATTATACCAACACTTCTTATAAAAGATCTTTAAAAACGTAATTCACTACCAAAGCCAAGTAAGAAGCTAGTGATTATTATATATATTAAATAATGGATTTTAATATTATATCTGAACGCCTTGGAAATGGAGGGGCAAAAGAAATTGGATTAATTAATTAAGAAAATTCCCTTAAGATTCTTACTTTGTTTTTACATTAACGGAGATAATTTTCTCGATGAACACGGGGAGTGGGGAATTTGTTTTAGGATTAGGTTCCCTTCTATTACGTCAAAATGTAACCATAGTTTCGACGGGACAAATTGAGATTGTCAATACTTCAGTATAATTCCAATTTGGGGAAATGTTATCTTGGGCATCAATTTATATTGTTATTGAATAGGGGTTCCAATTTTGATATTGTTAATACCCTTGTCCTAAAATGATCTAGCGCTGTCCACTTGAGATCGAATTCAAGGAACTAGATGGGTATTAACACAGAGCAACGTTGAAAAAGACTTTCTGTTTCGTCGTAAATATAACGTCTTAAAAATGTATCAATTCTGATTCCAAGAAAATTCGTTTTCGATAACTTGAAGATATACTACTCGAACATTTCTTAATCTTCTTCATACTCCCGAATGCAAATCAAGGAAGTTTCATTAAAAAGTACGCAGGACGTCGAACCGGGCCCTCCGCTTCGGACTTGAAAGCGTGGGTTTGAAAAAAAAAAACGGAGTGTATATCCGCTCAAATATCCCTCTTCGCAGTGTTTCAAAGGGAGAAAATTAACCTGAATACAAGTTTGAAGTGGTTGTTTGATGCATGATAATTGGTCACCCGCACGCCATTGCTTAGTACGCGTTAAACTGAAATTGGACTAATACTCCTCATGCCAATAAAAAAAATATGTTTATCGCATTAAATGTGGATTCGAAATTATGTTTGTTTTATGAAAAATAAGTTTAATATAAAGGTATTCGAATAATGAAACTTGTTTGCAATCACTTTAAGACTGATAATGATGTGTCAAAATAAAGTGAGCATATGGTGCTCACTTTCGACAAAGAAAGTCGTTTACCACTGTTGATCAGACTTTGTGTAAGGACAACAACCTTAGTAGCTGTCAGTATGTTATTGCAAAGGAAACAACTGTGTTGTTTTATGACGCAAAACTGAATTTCAACTCTTTTTTGTCCGACTATACAATACATACGCAAACAAGATGACGAAAGTAACATGTTACTTTTTCACGCATCAGTTAATTAACTAATTTTGATTTAACTTGATACATTAATAACAGGCAACAGTTCGAAAAAAAATAGCTAAAATTTTGTTTCAGAATTTTTGAATCTGTGTAGAAATTCGATATTTGTAATGATTGACGAGGTCGCATAATACACATTAGGGTAGCAGCTATGTTATGTGACACGTTGTTAACCGTTTCAAATATTTGTTTCAGGTAATTTCCACATAGTGCGCGGACAATGGTATCAAATGACCCCTCGGGATCGAAGATGCATAGCGCAACGGGATATCTCAATTGATCCCATTGACTGCGAGACGGCGCTGTTTAATGTGAGAACGTAATATATGATATGAAGACAGATGTGGGAATCAAACTCGATATTAACGATCATTGAATCAAAGTGTATATATATTATATGTATTCGTATCCAAGTTATCCAACATTACAAAATGTAACTGTCATTTTTCGAATGAATTCGAATCGAGTTCCAATAAAAGCGGAGTACCTAGTGTGAATTTTACCGAGTTTCACTCGAACACAGGCATCGAACGCGTAAACGCGAATTTGTATGGGATTGAGGCAGTGCCATCTAGCAGCTACTAGATGATTCCATAGTAGCTACTAGATGGCGCTGCCTCAATTTCATACAAATTCGCGTTAACGCGTTCGATGCGTGTGATCGAGTAAAACTCGATAAAACTCACTCTAGGCACTCTAGTATCAAGAAGTGCGGCAGAGTATAGTGATAGATTAGACCTTGTAGAGTCTGACCTTCAACTTCGCCAAGGCACAGCGCAAATTCAACATTCCTGAAAGCGCGATAAAGGAATACAAATGGCGAGCAAGGTTATTATTCTTCTTGCTTAACCTACGTAGGGTGGTAAGAATAAATCGAATATCTGTTTGTGTTTTTTTACAGGATTTTTAGCGACATTGGTGGGGGGTACTCTTTCGAACCAGCTGGCTGTCTGTCACTATCTTAACCAAATGTATCACAATTAAAACTAATATATTTTGACTTACATTTAGTACAGATGAGTCTACTCCGACAACTTTGTTGGAACCACAATATATGGAGATAAGAGTCAGGTCTTCTACAGTTGAGGAATAGATCCAGATAACTTTTATACTTCAACACTAATCTGCTTTTCGCATTTCTGTTAACCATTTGAGGTGCAAAAAGTGTAATAGTCGGACATTTTCGTGTTTCTGTCACAACAAATTCTATCGAAGAGACGTGGAGAAAAGCTTGTTAACCTGACACCGATTTATCTATCCCAAAGTTATCATTAAAAACTTGGATATGCACTAAATTATACCCGACAACAAATATTTTTGTTTGTAACAGCAATATTTGCATAATCCGGGACTCTTTACTAGACCAAGCAATCTTTAATTTAACGAAATTTATAAAGAGACAAAAGTCATTACTTTACATCGAGGTAATTGTTTAAAGATAAAACAATTAATCCACCGTTACTTCAGAAAAATCCAAATATCTGCTTTTATCCGGAATTAATTATCCTAAATCCGATAATCGCAGCCCAATCTTGTCGAAACAAGAAGCGCTCAAAGTTACGTGTACACATACATATATTAATATTAGCTCGCATTGTACACCTTCAAAGAAAACACGACAGGCACATTGAAAACATTAACTCGAATTCCTTGCCTTAAATTGTAATTAGCAGGCGTCTCTCGATGCGAAATAAATTACTTAGTCTTGAATTTCGTACAATCGGGCGGGGGACGTCTGGAGCATTTAAGATAAAAGGTATAAACCTTATTGGCTTTATTATACTCTCATGCCTCGCGTCTGTGAGACGGCGTAAACCGACGTTTACCCCTTCGGAAGCAGCGACAAGCCTATAAAAAACTCACAACACGCCGCGCGTTAAGCGAATTTATATCGTGGCTGTAACAATTTAGAGGTTCCTTTTGAGTGAGGTGTGATGTCGCCTAATACCTTCAGAGATGAGCGTCGTCAGCGTAAACGCGAAGACATCTTTGATGTGCACCACCCTCTCGCCTCGAGCGCGGAACGCTCTCATAGATAAAGTGCATTTCGATATTAGAACTTTGAAACGCAGTGAAGTTTGTGCTTGGAAATTGTTTTCCACTTTTACCGTCCCGCCGAGTGTGAGATGGTCATGCGATAATGGTTTAAACTTTTTTATTTCACTGTAAAAACAGGTTTTAGTGCGTGTACGTAAACTGGTCATGCAGTTTGAAACTGCACAATTATTTGTCTATGTTACTGATGTAGAGATGCTACGGCTCCACCTGCGTCCTTGTGCGTTATCATACGGGATAATTTTGACACTACACAGATGTGGCTAACAGTATAATGTGTTAACTTCTATGCGGTATTGTTAGCGGCGTTAGACGTTAATAGCTTTAGAATTAAACTCTGCAGATGTGGCCACCACGTTTAGCCATTATTTTTAACGCATTCAATAAAGCGTGTTTGCGCACCTTCCGACCCCTTGGGTAAGGGCAAGGGTGTGTGGGACTAAACGGCATTACACCGCGACTACCCACTAAACCCTTCGGGAACATCTCTGGCCATCCTAGACAGGCGACTACGTGCATGCGCAGGGCGCTGGGCACGCGTAAGTCGCTTGGCTTGGCCCGTAATGCCAGGAACAGTACGGGCCTCCCTCTCCACCAGAGGCATGGGAGCATCATGTAAATACCTACCATCATATAAATAAATGTTACCTAATAATATTTTGATTTTAACTGTCCAAAATCTCCTATTTTGCGAATCTGGTATTTTGAGAACCTGGTATTCTGCGAATAAAGCGCTAGTGTCTCCTAGCTGCTTCCACAATCGTAGGGGTCGAGTGCAATGCAGGACACAGTACCCAACCGTGTCGACCAGCCGATCCCCATTGTACGGATCCCTCAGTACGCGAGTTCGACTCGCACATGTCGTATTTTTTATGTAATTTGATATGTTGTATGCTCTTAGTCGTTCTCTAATAATTTTTTTTTTCAATTAAACGGCATATTTATCATAATTTAGCTGTCCGCCCTGGCCTTGAACGGGTATTCTAAATACCGGCTATTTCCAGTAGATTTACTGAGTAGTCATACCAGTAGGACTACTGGGAGTTCCTAATATATTTACTCATAGCAAGACATCACTAGTGTTATATTTTTCCCATTAGAACTACTAACTTGAAAATACAACAATGTAAAAAACCATAGATTTAGAATAACCTGAATGTCAATCTGTCAATTTCGTCAGTTTTTAGATGAATATTTTTAAATTAATAATTTTTACTCTTTTGTGTAATTTTTCAAACATTCTCTTTTATACAAACCTTGTCCTGACAATAACAAATACTTACAACAAAATAAGAAATAACTAATTCGGTGCAGTCGTTTTGAAGTTATGCGCGTACCATACATTTTGACGATTCATTTTTAGGTTATATAGATTTTACAATATCTTCCCGAAGTTGAGATATCAATAACCCTTCAGAACAAGCGGCCCAGATGAATAAGTAATTCGTACAACCATCAGATTGGAACAAAACTCCGACCAGTATTGATCTGTTAACGCGGCGTCATAACCTCAGAGGGCCTTCGGAACGGAGTCACTAGTTTAGCATATTGTAATTACACTTGGGATTTAAGTTCACGTTTGTCAAAATGGACTTAAACAACTGTTCTGTATTGATTCAAGGATTGTTGTTACAGCCCGTGTTCATTGTTCCTCTGTTGTTTTGTTTGCTTTGAAATGGTTTGTTTACAATCATCGGTACCTATATGTCAGGCGGGATAAGTGTAATGATTTAGCTTAATTAACAGACTTTAAAAAAGGAGGAGGTCCTCAATTCGATGCGTATGTTTTTGTGTGTATGTTACGCGATTACTCCGCCAATTGTGGACCGATATTCAATTTTTTATTGTATTCTATACCGGGTGTAACGAAATACCGAAATAATATTTAACCAAAAAAAAAAAATTATTACTATTCTTTGTTTATTTATTATATGCCTACTTTCGATTTAATACACTTAACAGTAAAGCGTATTAAATCGAAAGTATGGTATATAATAAAAATTCAAAGAATAGTCATAAAATATTTTTTTTGTTAATCAACAACCTTAAATATTATTTCGGTATTCCGTCACACCCGGTATAGAGTATACTCCTGGGGTGATCCCAAGGTCATCAAAGTCAGGATCTAATGATGTAATAAATCGTTTTTATTGTCTATGTAATTATAACATATAAATGACAAAAAATATGTTAACAAATATAAGACTTTAGCAATGGAACTTCCTGTCAGATATTGAGTAATTAAAATAAAAGAGTTCCTTTTTTGATACATACCGTACGCTAGATATTTACTTAGTTACTATTTAATATTAACTTTTTCACATGATTGTGAAATCCATGTTACTAGTAATTATAATAATGACAATATAAAAAATATTTATACATAAGCTCAATATAACTAATAAACTACAGACACTGGTGCTGGTGGCGCCCCGCCGGTTGAGGATACTCATTGCTAACAATTTATTAATTTTTCTTTTTGCTTTCTTTTATCTGATTGTCATTGAATGAACATTATAGTTAATAAATAAACGTGTGTTCTTACTCAAAAGCTTCACTTATTTTCTCATAGAGAGTGATAAAAAGTAGAGTACCTATCCACTTCGGGAGCAACACTATTTTGTGCTCGAGTTTATTTCTATACTCTAGAATCTTTTGCTGCGCTCTGGATTCCAAAAAAAATTATATTTTTAAGGCGAGTGCTCCCTTTGTAAACAATCTACTATTGTGTGTTTCCTGGTGCCCAACTCTGGCAAAATACGCCTTGGATAGGTAGACAATGTAAAACATTATTGCTTCCGTATTAAATCATGACACAGTTTCGTGGGACGCGGCAAATCTACCGGATACACTGAAATACCGATTCCAGCTTACGAAAAGAGGATTACCCGATTATTTTGTATATTCTGTCGACTTGTTATCGTCTCTTGTTACACACAAATCCTTTGTATTGTTGCCTTTCAAAGGATTAATGATGTAAATATAGGAGAAAGAGAGCCTGAACGCTTCTGTTTTCCATCTTATTTTACTTGCGTATGTTAAAAGGCTGACGTATTTAAATAATGTTAAGTTCTGCATATGAAATTGATGTGGTCCCAGCGTAAAATACTAATAGTGGTTTAATCTTGTAGTGTGCATGTGCTGTGTAATAATTGTTTCTTGCAATTATTAAATGTTAAAAAAAAATATTGATCATATTTTTGATTACCGTTTCCAACTATAACGCTTGCATGAAAACATACTAAATAGAAGACCTCATTTTTAGAAGTTTTACAGATAATAACTCTTCTAGTTGCTGAACTAAAACTAAGTGCACTTGTCTATCTAACATATAGGTTACTTACTCTTTATCTTACTTTTGATGGTTTCTTCTACAGTTTTCTATACTAATATTATAAAGAGGAAGGATTTGTATTTTTGTTTGTAGTAAATAAACTCGAAACCACTAGAGCGATTTAAAAAATTCTTTCACTAACACCTACAATGCTATATAATCACTGAGTAATATAGGCTTTGTTCACGCGTTGTGTACGCAAAAATATAGAATTCCCACGGGAAAAGCGAAAATTTGGCGGAGTTGCGAGCGGAAAGCCAGTGTGTATAATATTCTCAAATAAAAAGTTATATATATAAATGTGTTCTTCTTCTTTTAATTATGGCAAATATATATGTGTTAAATGGGATCATAGCATTTCCGACCCGCCATAAATATTAGATATAGAGTAATGCGGTACCAAGTGATGCAGTAAAAACTTTTCTGGCACAGCATAACACGGCGAAATGCCGTCCAATCGGCGGTGACGCCGCCCGATGAGTCTCCTAATATCGGGGAGTTTTGTAACGAGTAGCGAGGTTGCCCCGTCGAAAAACGGAATTACTCCAAACTGGATTCAATCGAACGTCCCAAGTACATATTGTTGTTTTATGGTTTATCTTGTTTCTGTTCTCGATTGCCTTTATTGGCTTAGACGTCGATTTTTGGCAGTGTCTCGCGTTGTGTCTTTGAAATATTATCACTATTGCTGTAAGTTGCCTGGTCAAAAATTTGTTTTTACTGCCTAATATCTGGAGTAGAACAAAATATATAATTCTAATCTATGTTAATATTATAATGAGGAAAGATTTGATTGTTTGTTTGCATTGAATAGGCTTCCAAACTACTGGACAGATTTGAAAAATTCTTTAACATTTATAGAATCCTTACTTGTTCCCGATGCACTTAGGCGACAACATTATTTTTCCTACGGGAAAAAATAAAATTCCAAAAGAAGAATAACTCGAGAGAATTACTAATATTATAAATGCGGAAGTGATTTTCTTTATTTGTTTGTTACGCTTTCACGCCTAAATCACCGAATAAAGTTTAATGACATTTGACATAGAAATAGCTTAAGCCCTTGGAAAGAACATAGGCTACTTTTTATCCCGAATTTTAATGAGTTCCCTGGGGACGCAGACGAAGTCGCGGGCAGCAGCTAGTAAGATATATTGTTTAAAAAAAATTAACAATAAATAAAACCGACTTCAAAAACACTGAAAAGTTAAAAATAATAAAAGAATAGGTGCAGACAACATCACATTTCTATATTGAAGTCGGTGCTAAATTATAAGACTTTCTAGGAGATCATCGTTTAACACCGACTTCAATATAGAAATGTGATGTTGGCTGCACCTATTCTTTTATTATTTTTAACTTTACAGTGTTTTTGTAGTCAATTTTGTGAATTTAATACCAGCTCTATAACATTACACTTGGTAATATATGCCTATTGTATTTAAAAAACTAACCTCTAACTCCTAAAAGTTTAAGATCCTTCCATCATCAGCTCAATTCATGACTACCAGACGCAAATACGTGAATAGCTTCGGAAAAAACATAAAACACCTTAGACGTACCGATAATATTTAAGGGTTTCCCTCGATTTTTATGGGATATACTCTTTCTAATAAAAAAAGAATTATCAAAATCGGACTACTCCGTAAAAAGTTCTGCGTGGTCATACATAAAAAAATCGGACTACTCTGTAAAAAGTTATCCGTGGTCATACATAAAAAAATATATACTCGTCGAATTGAAAACCTCGTCTTTTTTTCGAAGTCAGTTAAAAAAGCAATTTATGTATTACAGGCAAAGGGTCTCAGGTGGACGAAATTTCGAAGTATTTGTAAAAGTGCTTCTAACAGAACTATGTATGTTCGGACAAACAAATATATAGTCAAACTGCATATATGGCCTTATGTCATTTACACTGGTCTTTATAGGGTTTGCATTTGGTGATCTAGGGGCCACAATTCGTCGATGGGCTGTGAAAACCTCGCATTTGTATTACTCCAAATTTTACAGAAGATGAAAAAACTGTAGAGTGAAAATTTTTGCAGAAAGCCAAGTTGAACATTTGGTGGATTTTCATTTTTACCGAAACCGAGTTTTGTTTTACACGAACATTTTTGTAGACATGTATTTCGAGGTTTTCTCACGAAAAACAACTAAAAGAGTTTTTCACAAAATTTACGACTTACGAGCTTTCCGCAGCCCGCCATGTTCTTTACCAGGTGGGCAGTGGAGTATCTGCTTGTTTGCCAACATTGTAAAAATTATAATCAGAACGGCTGATTGATGAATTTACAATTTCTACAAATCATACATTCGTGCAAAGTAAAGATCTGTTTTATGCTAACGGCTGGGGAGATTACGGTTCGCTTTCCCTTTTGATGGGCTTACTTTAATGGATTTCCCTGTTTGCCGGCAACTTTCCTACGAATCACTTAATCTGCCACGCTTCGGATATATTTTTGTGTGATTTATGGATCTGTGGTGGTAGCGCGGTTACTGTAGACATTCATTATAGATTTTTTATAACACAGCACTCTTTACGTATATAGTTTTGTGTACTGCTTTAATAAGAGAGAAAAAGTCGCATAGTAGTAGCATCTAATTGTCAAGTATGCTCTTGTTCGTGTGGTGACAAATAAAGAGAACATATGTCGCCGCTTCCTTCTTTCCTGTGAGTATTGTCAAAGCCTCCGCGAAGAGATAAAAAACTCAGCGCAAAACCCCGATCGACGAGTACTATTATAGTCTGGCCTGCGTTATGTAGTAGGCCAACTTCCCCTCGTATATGAGGAGATCTCAAACGTTTCGTGGTTGGGGTGAAGATGAATTCTCAACCCAGTCTGGACAACGTCTGGACTTCGATTTGAGATTCTATGTGAATATTTTCATCATCATCATTTCTGCCAAGAAACACCCAATGTTGAACATAGTTCACCCCTTAGGGATCGCTAAACTAATCGGTCCTTCGCCTCCCGCATCCAGTAGCTTCCCGTTACCTTCACCACATCGTCGGTCCACCTTGTGGGGACGTCTCCCGGTACGCGGCCGTCACCCGAAAACCTTTCCGCCCCAACGGTCGTCAGTTCTGAGAGCGATGTATCCTGCGTACCACAAATCGTTGTTTAACAGCTGTCTAATACTATTAATGTTCATGCTGTTCATTTGTTGTTTGCTGCAATCATTATGCTGTTTTATTTGTGTTAATAAGGATAGATATAGAGACATCATAATTTTGTTTAAACCATAACTAACTTTAGACAACGTTTTGTTGTAACGCCCTTAAAGTTTGTAATTAATTGGGCTATGTTGGTGGCTCTAGTTCTTCTACGGATCTCGTCATTTTTAATGCGATCGCGTTTGATGATATGATATTTAAGTTGAAAAAAATTTCATCGTAGTGCGGAGGCTTTGCGTGATTGAATAACGAACACTATTATCATATTGATCAAAGTTAATTGGTGAAGGTAGGTGGAACACGTTCCGTACAATGGGCAGAAAACATTGCAAAGTCGACTGTTAAAACAAAAAGGTTTCATCGTCGGTAGCTTTGAGTTCCGAGAGAGCGCAGCAGTTTTTCCACGAACATAGTTTGCGAAAACGGTGTCTCCCGTGTAATGAGGGTAGGGTCGTTGTTACCGATAAATCCATATTTATAACGTAATATTTTTTGGACGGTGTCGACCTAATGGCGTTGTGATGCCCGAGGAGGGTTTCCAAGTGTTCTCGTGTGCTCACTACCACTAACTGAAGTACAGATGAGTTGCCTTTATAAGAGCGGGACGGGAAATTCCCGGCTCAAGTGAGCATGTAGGTATGATAATAGATGAGAGTGTTATGCCAATGATTTTTTCTCAGTTACGCTAATACTCGTCTACTAACTTTGTGATACTTTTCTTCCATATAGGTACCTAGTTAGTTATTTGGTATAGTAAGCTATCTATGTTATTTTATAAGAAATATATATATTTATTAAAAATTATTTAAGAATAGCTGTTGAAGATTTTGAGGTAAGATCCTTCATTTATTTAGTGTACAAGTTAAAAAAGTGCTTTGTTCTTGCGAATGCCCGCTCTCCGGACGGCAGACTCGCTACTCCACACATGAATGGAGGAACAACCTCATCATCCTAGCATGCGTATCATGTTTTAGGAACTAGCACTTGTATTACAATGTGCTTTCCTCTTGCGAATGCCCGCTTTCCGGACGGCAGAATCGCTACTCCACATGTGAATGGAGGAACAACTTCATCATCCTAGCATGCGTATCATGTTTTAGGAACTAGCACTTGTATCACAAAATGCTTTCCTCTTGCGAATGCCCGCTCTCCGGACGGCAGACTCGCTACTCCACACATGAATGGAGGAACAACTTCATCATCCTAGCATGCGTATATCATGCTTTAGGAATTAGCACTTGTATCACAAAGTGCTTTACTCTTGCGAATGCCCGCTCTCCAGACGGCAGATGCGCTACTCCACACATGAGTGGAGAATCAACTTCGCCATCCTAGCATACGTATCATGTTTTAGAAACTAGCACTCGTATCACACGTACGAGTAGCTTTTGTTCTTACGAATGGTCACTCTCTGGACGGCAAACTTGCGACTCCACACTTAAATGGTCGAACAACTTCACCATTCTAGAATGCGTTTCATGTAAAACATGTACATGCAGGAATTAGCACTCTTATCACAAAGCTATGTCAGCTGCACAGCCATCACTTTAAAATTGTGCGTCGGCCAGTGAACCAACCCCTACACATGGTGTCGGCTGCGCAGCTCTCACTGTCGGCTGCGCAGCCCTCATCGTCAGCTGCGCAGCCCTCACTGTCAGCTGCGCAGCCCTCACTGTCAGCTGCGCAGCCCTCACTGTCGACTGCCCAGCCCTCACTGTCGGTTGTAAAGCCGTCATAAGCCGTCACTTTTGAACTGCGCGTCGGCTAATGATCCGACCCCTACACAGTGCCCGCTCAAGGCAAGTTTTAAGATGGAGCGAGTTCCAATTATGGCGCCCCCCTTGCGCCCAAATATTGAAAAAGCGAGGATAATTTTTGAACACTGACGCGCTCCCTGGAATTTGGCGCCTGGAGCTGCCGCTCCGTTTGCCCTATGGTAGGGCCGGTCCTGCCCCTACACATAATATACTAGCTACGCAGCCTACTTCATTAGCAGGCTAGCAATTAAAAATTACGGAGCACACGATCCTTTGCGACCTAGCCAACTGGGAGCCTATCCCTAGGTAGCTCTGCCACATGAAAAGTTTATCTAAAAATAAACGATAATAATGCGGATTATTGGAGATCATGGATGGTTGACTGCGTCTGTCATAAAGACCTCTTTGGTAATAAGATTTCATCCGACGAAGAATGTCGGCTCCGATTTGCAATCTGTAAAGTTCAATTAGCTTATGCTTTAGCGAAGATGACGCGCATACATATTATAATCATTGAGCAAACAAAAATATAAGGCAATTAATTAAAAGCTGTTAAATTGTATTCTGTTGTGCTATGATTTAAACACCATTCGCCTTAATGAAAAAGATCACCTCACAGATAGTGGTTATACCGATTTTACACCTTGATAAAATCTGAGCTAATTTCCCAAAGTGAAAAATCACGTATCCTCGAGGTCAAAATTGAGAAGGCAAACTCCATTTCGCTATCAACCTTCGATCATAGCAGATATAACGGCTTCTATTAGAATGAATGATACAGGGTGTTAACCAGATACAGATATAATGAACCTGGTACCTCAAACCGAGAGGAACACTTCTTTTTTATTTGGAGACACAAAGGAATCACTTGCTAAGCATAAAATCCAAGTTCAACGTTTAGGGGCTGAAAAATGACAAAATATTTTGTTATTTTGAAGTACAAAAATATCTAGAAACCAACCATGTATTCACCTCCATAAAAGTCAATAGTAGCCTCGCAACGGCTACACCTGCATAGCAAACCGTTCAACTCTTGACTAAAAGTAGTCTAATGCTTATTAGGTGTTATAATTACTCATGATGGCCTACTTCCGCAGGGGAGACACTTTATAGATGTTTATAAAGATACATCCTTAAACGTAAAACCCATATTAGTAAGCGCTTTCTGGCAGCTGGTTCCATGTTTCGTAAAACTTCAGATATATTTTTTCAATACCCGTTGCGAGAAGAGAGCAAAAATTTTAAAAACATAGATGTATCATTTTTAAGCCGCATAACAACAATTTTTGTAATTCAACAACTTACCTTTTCTCTGAACTTTTACAGACAGATTTATTGAAAGAACAAGGAGGATTTAGCCATCACTACCGCCTACTACCAATATGCATTAAAGGGTAGACCAAGGGTGGAAAAAGTTAAACGATTGGGATCAGAACGAGTTTTACGAAGGCCAGCAAACATTTGCTCGATATCAGGGCCAGGAAAATTAAAAACAGGGAAGTTTGACATGAGCAAATTCAGATTTCAAGGCGGGCTAAAATTAAAAATTATATTGAGGTGTGAAAAGCTCAATTATCCATATTATCTGGATATAAGTTACTTTTCACATGTCATCATCATCACAACTAATATACGTCCCCACCGAGGGGTTCGAGCCTACCCTATGTTAGGGTGATTAGTAGGTCTTAGTCAACAACGCTGACCCAGTGTGAATTGGCGTGCACATATACTCGTACCCTCATAAAATTAAAAAGATTTATAATAGTTTGTATACATGCAGTTAATTGTCTTGCTCTATCACGAAGGATATGACATCAGAAATAAATAAAATGTTAAAATGTAAATCAATTGAAGGTTGTCAAAACTTTTCAGAATTTCTTGTAAGTAGTCACGGACTGTAAGAAGTCCCGTAAAGATAGACCCATTTTGTTACAACGATACAATCTATCAAATGACTTGACTACTTTTTGTCCTCTCAACTACACCCCATGCAGTGCAGTCATAGTCAAGTGAGAAGCGGAATCTCTTCGAATCGTCATGGCGTCAATTGAATCTTAAAGACTTATATTCCTACTTCGGAGCGGTGGAATGGGGCGCCCAGAGTAACAACTGCCAATAGCTGATAATCCCAAGTCAAATGATATTGCCCTATATATTTTTTTGCTTCATAATCATACACATATTATTACAAAAACATAGCAGTTCATAATAAATAAATCAGTAGTGGCCACTTTTGCTGGCCCCGAAAGAAGTGAACGTCTTAGTTGTAATTTTTTTTTACACAAATTAAATAATTACTCCTTTGATATCAATAGAAACAACATATACTAAGTGTCACGCTTTGTGGCTACATTTATCCTCCTGTGTTCAGGTAGACGTATTCACGAGTTGACTCTTTTTGTCATACATCTCACTGAAAAAACTAATTAACTAAACTAGTTGAGTTAAATAAAGATTAGCAAAACTTTGTTAACTTTTAAATTAATTTCATTTATGTTTAGATCACCTGGCTTGTTACAATTTACAAAATTATTTCAGTTATTTAATTTTGGTTAATAACTTCTAAAGTTTTTGTTATTTACTGTCAAATTCGACTTCGGTACCTTGTAACATAACAGTACTTTGCTGTAATTGAACAAACTTAGAGTATTTTCTAACATACAGTTGGCTAAACTTAAATTAAGCTTTTACATAATTATTGTGCTATTTATTACCATAGCTAAAAATTGTTTACAACTGAATAGTATTGTTACAAAGTTGCTATAAACAAATTAAATATTTGATTGAAACCAACTAGTATTAATAATGTTGATTACAACAATGTTTTTGTAAGCCAGAACAAAATAGTTTTGTCAGAGGTAATAAAAGTGATGCTGCGTGTAACAAAAAAAAATTGTAACTTCCCGCCCGAACTTGCATCAAACGTGACACGTAGGAACATAATGTTCATTTCGCTTTACCGGCCTTGCGGTTCGCACTAGTTCGCAGAAAGCAAGTGGCATTTAGTGGTAACTTTGTGATATTTTTCAAAAATAGAGATGAATCATGGTACACATGAAGAGTCAAAACTGTATGGTGATGCCGTATTCATGAATGCAGCCCACCCGAAGCAAACGAACCTGCGGAAAAAATTTCCTACTATCTGGGGTTGTGGGACTTGGAAATGACTATTTAAAATTTTTGGATGGTGAGTGAACAGAACAAAACTTTTTGATTTTTACAAGAAAATGTTTCCCGTTTTTCGTACAGTTGTGCGACTAATGTGTACTCAGCTACTTACTTACTACCTACTTACCTACTTACTTCGGTTACCAATTCCGAACTGTCATTTTGAACACAATATCATACTGCTATAATAAACCCTGCCATAACAAAACTCACGTTGCCATTGCTATTTCAGCGAGTAGTTTTGTGTGTAATACACTCAGTAGTATATCACAATGACAGTTCGGAGTTCAGAGTTCAGAGCAACCGAAGTTAGCGAATAAGGGATCTGGTGTTTATGCCCCAGTGATATTTTTCTTTCATTTGCTTCTTATTTTAATGCAGATAACTTAAACATGTTTTTATTTTACAGAGTCTTATGAAGAGCTACTGGACTGTGCAGCTTTGACGATTTTGAATAATAATTGTACAAGTCACTAGTCGAATTGACCACGATCTCCGATGCCACCACGCTGGTAGCATAGCCAGCTGCAGCTCCAACAATATTTTGGACAAGGGTACCAAAAGAGGAAGTGCGCCTAGTGTTGAGGCGTAGTTATTTATAGTTCTGTGATTCTTTCTTTTGTTGATTAATATATTTAAAAGTTTTCTGTAATTAATTAACTTGTTCATTAATGAATACTCACTTATTTGAACAAATCAATTTAGTTTTTAATTTGTCCCAAGTTTGTAGTCGAAATTAATATATGAGGAGTTTCAACAGCGCTTGCCTTTCTTGCTGAAAATTCTCATATTATTAGTTTTGGCTACAAGCTATAAACCTGTAGGAAAAAACCGCTATAGTAACCTAAAAGTAATGTAACTTTTAACTGAAAAGTTCAGTTACAGATTACATAACAGTGATGTTGTAAATAATCTGAAACTCTAGCTATATTTTAATCACAAGTTTAGTAACAGGTATCAAATCAGTTTGGTCATGATTACAATATATTGATGCTATACTAATCTGAGAATCTAGTTACAATTAATCAATAGTTTAGTAACAGATAGCAAAATAGTTTAGTTGTGATAACAGTTTAGTGATGCTAATATTGAAGAAAAAGTTATTTATAACAAAACAGTTTCGTAAATGGTAAACATAGATGTGGTCTATTCTTACTTAAAAGTTTTGTTATTAATACATTTATATTAGTAATTTACTCGAAACACTTTGGTAACTTATGGTTTATATATTTGGTAGGAAGTAATTATTTTTGTTTGGCTATAGATAACATAACTGTTTTTACAAAACTGAATTTGGCTACTAGTAACATTAGTTGTGAAGTCACTATTTTTATGTAATAGGTTACTCAAATGTTTGTTATTTGTTACTAAAAATTTCTTTCAGTGCTCAAGACATTCGTATCGAGTGATGATTATTATTATACTATGGCTGAAATTTGGTTCCAAGTCTGATTCATAAAAATTTAGGCAATCTGGTTGGATGCTTAATATTATTAGGGACGAAAGGCTAATTTTAGTATTTTGGATGAATAAACATATATATACCAGTAAGCAAATCAAGACGTAGAAGCATAACAAATTTATTCGTATCTACCAGGGGGAAAGTTAAACCACCCTCGCGAAGCGTCATTGCATGTTAATTTCAATCTTTATTCAAAAAAGCGGGAATCATCCCTTCACCCGGCAGCTGTAGAGCTGCAGTTACCTTTCTCTGAAAACTGAATAAACAGCAACCTTGATCTAGATGTCTTAATTATAAGGGAAAATTGTTGACCTATACAATTTTTTTTCTCTCAGACATTATTTTGAAAGGACGTCGCCTCAATCTGCCTAATCGATGTACCGCGAGGTACATACACTAATCTTTTTTGTTTGAAAGAAAATACGTCATTTTATCTGTAACAATTAATCTTTGATACTCAAAAACCTGTTAATCAATTCCAACTTGACAGGTATCAGTAAATGAAATGATGAAATTTTTATTGCTATTGTTAAGTGTTATATTAATACTGCAGATACTATGATTATATTGAGTGAGTACAGAGTACACGTCCGAGTTTACGTAAACTAGTTTGAATGAAAATGTTGATATGCACTTTATACGATGGAAACGGACGATACCATAATAGACCGTGGTACTACCCTAGCTGAGAGTTGTAAGAACTCTCAGATAAGGTACCAAAATCTTACTTTATTTTCTGGTTGAAATGGAACTCGAATCGGAAGCATCTGATGAGTGAATCTGTCGTATCAAGAATCTGTCCTTAACCGAATAATCCGTCGAAAACTAAAACATTGAAGAGTGTATCGCACACAATACAATAATATGATGCTTCAACATTCATTAAAGATGCTCTTCGTCTTTTTTAGTTGGGCGGTCTTTGATGGGAATATGGAAAGCATTTATTATAGCCCCTGCAGTCCCAAAGTCCATCGTTAGATAGGTAGCGGCATTGTTTGTAACTAAAGTCGTTTCTTACTAACTTGAAGTCCCTTTTGAATCGTCCATTCAAAGAGTTTGTGACACTAACATTTGGTCATTATAGATCGTATTTTGACATTTTGTAGCATTTTGTTACTTGCGTAGAGACAGATGAATTGCAAGTTACAATTTCTTTTTATTTTTTTACTTTGATGGTTATAATCCCATTAAGTTATGTTTTTTATTTAAGTGCACGATACATCAGTACATAAGAAAAAATAAACCAATAATAAAATATTTACATATTTTACTACAATCGAAACTAAACGCAATTGAATACTCAATTAACTCAAATTCGTATCGAGTAATTAACACGTTTATTTATTTATTACCTAGTTTTATCTTAATAAAAAAGGAATTTTCGGAATTCTCGAATTTTTCTCTACAGTTTGGTACACATGTACACCTAAAAGTGTACATACATGGGCAAAAATGAGTGGACTATTGGCAATCCTCAAGCTCCATTTAGCTAAACTTAATCATTTATTCCGATTTAATTGTTATACCTAAATCCTTAATTGTACATATAAGCAAACAAGCATATATTGAATTAAATAGTAGTCATATTGTTCCTTAAAATAATTATTAAAATAATTTACTTTGTAAAGTCACTTTGTTTTTCATTGAAAAACGATTTGTACAATTTCACAGTACGTCTAGCCATCGCCGGCAGATTGTAAACACATCTCACAGTGGGTCGAGCGAAGGCTCGAACACCTAAATAGAATCGTTTTCCCCCCGAAGGGTAGAAAAGGAATATTTAGGTTTCAGCCGTAGCTCGACCCACTAAATTTGCTAGCCGGCGTGTGAGAAAAGTACTGAAGAGAAAAGCTAGTCGGCGATGGCACCCGCACTTACTTACATACCCTCATTGAAAATGTTAGGTGAATAATTGTATGTAGGGTAGATGCACACTGCAAACAGGTAAAATTCAAAGGGTTAATCTCACAGTGGGTCGAGCTACGGCTGAAACCTAAATATTCGTTTTCTACCCTTCGGGGGGAAAACGATTCTATTATTATAGCTTACACTTTATACCAGTCCTTTCATAAATACCTATCTATATTTTACGCTTAATACAATTTCACTCAATGTTCAGATTAATTTATATAGTAAATCGTTCCAAACGCTAACTTTTATCAATATACTAGCTTTCACCTTTCACCGCGCTATTATTGTTTTTTGTGGGAAATTATATATTCCGGTAGGAAAAATAATTTTCTAGCCTATTTAAGCCCGAATAATAAATTTCGTAGAAATTGGAGCAGATTTTAAATATATTTCATATAAATTTTCAACCCCTATTTTGCACCGTAATTCCAATAAACCATGAAATACGTATTTAATGAAATATTTTTAAGAACATGAATCTCAAGTTTTATCAAAATCGTTGCTAATTTAAAGATATTACAAACTTGCAACCCCTATTTCATCCCTTTAGGCCTTAGGGTAACATTTTTTAAAACCCCTTCTTAGTGTGTGTCCGCATTTTGAATTAAAACAACTGTCCAAATTTTACGTTTCTACCATTATCAGTTACGGCTGTGCGTGCGTAGATGGGAACATCTCCTTATACAGGATCATTTTGAATGAACCAACAACCTCCCAGGGGCTGATTCTAGTGCTCAGATGCAACAACTTTTTGTATGGGACCAACATCGAAATCGCAAAAAAAATCCACTTTCCCATACTAAAGTCTCAATCAGCTAACCTAGTTTGTATGGAGAAGTGTTTTTTTTGAGATATCGATGTTGGTCCCATACAAAAAGTTGTTGCATCTGAGCACTAGAATCAGCCCCTGGGAGGTTGTTGGTTCATTCAAAATGACTCTGTATATCTATAATTTATATAATAATAGATAGATTTACCCTTTTTAAATGTATATCCACATTAATATGTGGCGTTTTTATATGTTTCGATAGTGGTTTCATAGCACTGTCGAGAAAACATCGCCTTTTACCGGAAAGGTTAAGGTAAAAGAGCGAGGGAAAGCCATCTTTGTGAATTTTAAATGGCAAGTCCAAATTTGATAGAAGCTGAATACAAGTTTTGTGTTTGATAAAATATTTGCCTTCCTTTGTGTTTCGATGGTAACTGGTTACAAAGCTCCGGTTTCGCAGGCGGCCGAAGGGGACAATAAAAGCTTTTATCGTTTTATTTTCGTCCGATGTCTTGAAATTATTAATTTATACCGAACTTTTGTAGATGTTGTTTATTTACACACAATAGGAAAGCCATTGGCTTTTATCTCACGATGGTAGGTGAGGATAAGATGGGAGTAGCGAGTTTTACTTTTATCTATTTGTCGTTAGAACACAAGGATGTTACTAACATTTTTATTTATATGGCAACGAATTTAGATACGTAGGACTGTGATGGCGACCTAGCCCGGCGGGCTCAGAAGGTCACACCACTAACCAAAAATGATCCGGGATAAGTTTCTCCAAATGTGAAATTTCACAGTTTTCTAAGGTTGAATTTCACAGTTCAAGTGTTGCGTGAGTTTATGGGTGCACCATCATCTTACCTCAATATCTCATCTAATTCCTACATCTGAGGGTTCCAGCCATCCTTATTTGTAACATACTGCGTTTGATAGTTTTTATACTTCTGATAAAGTAGGATCTTTTTTTTCGGGGGGAAGTGCGTACCCGCGCCGTACCCGCCGTTGGCTAGACGGCGAGTGTGTGTGGTGCTCTCCCGGTAGGGTGCCAGGCCTACCCACTAAAACCCCCCGGTGTTCTCCCTGCCCTTGGGCGCGCTAGGTAAGGTCCACACTGCGACTCTGATAAAGTATAATCTAGGTCAAGCGGCCATTATTTTAATTGTGACATATTTAACGGATTCCTTGTTTTGAGTTTTTATCGCAAAAAAGGCAAATTGTTTCACGATGGTGATAATTGGATATTCAATTATATTTTTCACTAGCTGTGCCCGCGACTTCATTCGCGTGGATGTCGGAAAATAACAACATGTCGTACATTTTGTTCCCGTTTTTGCAACATCTTTCATTGATGCTCAGCTCCTATTAGTCGTAGCGTGATGTTATATAGCTCATAGCCTTCTTCGATAAATAGATTATCCAACCCAAAAAAAAATCATTTGAATCAGTAGTTCCTGAGATAAGCGCAACAAACACATAAGTAAACAAATGATCAAACAAACTGTTCAGCTTTATAATACGTGTGTAGTACGAGTATATGTAGATTTGTCACCTGAAAGTGTCCGCCTTTGTTCTCACATTATATTTTTGTAGTGATCTCCTAAGATATTTGAGCAATAAAGAACTATACTATGTTTCATTCAATTATAATTGAATGAAACATAATATTTAATTGGAAAAATATTGCTAATGCAAATGTGCAGTGAAAGGGATGTTATTTTTGTATAATTTAGGTATATATAATAAGAAATTACTATATCTTTTCTTCTGAGCTACTAAGCTTTGGAAATGAAAAGAAGTCATTTTATTACTAAATAATTCAACTGGACAATGTTAATTATGTGCCTAAACTTTCATGGCAATTACCATTGAAATTGACGTCAAAACCTTAGTGACTTTTACACACGAATAAATAATTTAAGCTAGTACCGGACCCGAGATTTACTAAGACAGAAGTGGTCAGTTAATAGGATAGTAGTATATTTTGGTCATTCTGGGACCCGTTCCGTGGCGTGGTCCCTCTGAAAGCGGTGATATATTCTAAATAATGGTGTTTAATTTCATTAAGTTTAATTTCAAATAATTCATCATAATCATAACAGCTCATATACGTCCCCACCGATTGGCTCGAGCCTACCCTAAGTTAGAGTGTGTAAGCCTTAGTCAACTACGCTGACCCAGTGCGGATTGGTCGACTTCACATACACCTTTGAATTTCTTCGCAGATGTACGAGTATGATGATTACCTCACGATGTTTTCCTTCACCGTAGTAGGGTCAGACAAATGCACTGAAAAGAAAACCTCCAACTAAACTAATACTATTGTGGCTAAACCTGAGTACGAAATAATCGCTAAAGTTTAACAACATCGGCTAAATTGGTTTAGCTGTGGACGCAAAGCAAATTCAGTAAAAGTCTATTTAGCAACCTGAACATAAATATTTAGTAATTATTAGCTAAACTAGATTTTGGCTACTAGTTTTAGCTACTAGCTTGCTAAACTAGATTAGCTACATACTACAAAATGTTTAGTTGTAAGTTACCGTACTGTAAGCAACGGTCAAGCATCGGACGCCGATGGGCGACGGCACTTCCAATAAATTGACGAATAAATTGAAAGTCAGGGATGTTGATCCGATCCGATACAAATGTGGTCTTGTATTTCAATATACCGTCGATTTCAGTCTAATTTCTTTTGAGGAGAGAAAATTTGTAGCCTTTTGTAGGTATTACGTTTTGTTCTTATGGGCTACTACATCATATTTCTTGTTT
Organism: Schoenobius gigantellus; assembly: GCA_963935595.1. Classification (NCBI taxonomy): domain Eukaryota; kingdom Metazoa; phylum Arthropoda; class Insecta; order Lepidoptera; family Crambidae; genus Schoenobius; species Schoenobius gigantellus. Next base: position 13,149,674 of record OZ012559.1, on the reverse strand, counting down.
TCTTTGATGCTGTAAAATATTTTTTTAATAAACATTTTATATCTGTATAGCTAGATAAGTCTAAACAACTTAATTAGAGCTAAATTGGCTGCTAAATATTTAGCGGCTGATAAATTAGTAATTTTCTACTGAATAGTTTGGTTTTCTTCTACTAAAGTTTTTACTTAATAATAAGCAAATAACTTCCAAACAGTTCAGTAAAACATTAATTAAGTTCTTGATAACTTAACTATTCAGTATATTTTTACATAAAAGTTTCAGTTATAAACAACTATAACTTTAGCTATTGTAGCTAAATAAAATCAACTAAAATAGTTAAGCAACAGTAGCTACCAAAGTTAAGTAGTCACCAAAGTTACTAAATTGTTGTGTAACTAAGTACTTAAAATTTTGTTTCTAATTGCCAAACAGATTTTAATGTGTATGTACATTATATAAGGTTGGTACATGGCGGTCTCGAATCCCGAACATCCCGATTGGAATGCAAGTGCTGAGTCCACAGCACCACTGACGTTTTTATGACCTTGCGCGTCAAGTATGTCTGAGTTCAGATCGACCGCCGTAACCGAAATTTCCAGAATTGTTTTCTTGCGCTTACGAAAACATCATCTATGAATTCCTTACTTAAGGTAGGTAAAAAAGACATTCATAGCGCTGTGATTGGTCATCATGCTAGTTAGTAAAGAAAAAACTTCACGCTCCACTGAATACGTTCTTATTACTTGTTTGCATACACGCACGTGGGCTAATGACAGCAGACCGTGAGATAACAAGTTTAATGGACAAAATATATGCCTAATGGAATTATTATGGCACTACTCGTAGCTTCATTTTACAATTGAACTGGCGTCAACTTCAGAATTTGTAATTTACGAGTCCATCTTGTCCATAATCAGGGCGATCCAAGGTCACAGTGCACCCCCTTTTTTGAGGCGAGGGAACCAGAGGAGGGAACCATGACCACCAAAGCACGATATGATATAACGGTATATCGATATGAACTGTTTAAAAAGTTGGATTATTCAGCCATCTTACTAAGTTTTGAGTATGTTTTGGATATTGGTATAATTAATATATTTATGTCGATAAAATTTGAAGAAAGCCGTTATACGCAACATATGTTGACAGTTCATATCGATTTATCGTTTCATCATGGCGTGTTTTGGTGTTCATGCTACGGGGGCTGCAGCTATTCCGCTAATGTTCCCATACTCAGCTAAATACCCTCGTCCCCATATAGAGGTACTGTACCGGAGAAATCACTTGCGGTAGCTCGCTCCCATTTCCATGATGCTTGCATGTTAAATCTCTTATGCATAAAATGAGTTAGTGGAGTGATTAGCGATTCTTTAATTAATAAGGGAGACTGGTTAGTTTCCCTCTACATAGAGTCGTCTGTGCAGGTAGCTCTGTCTTACCTACATACTTCCGCCGCAATGCTTTATTCCATTTGTGTTTTTTTTATATAAATAAAATAAAACATATTTTTTAAAGCGAGCAGGTAATCTTTATAAGTGGTTTTTGTAGATAATCAATCATAGATGGTTTAAAGTGCTATTCCGTAGCCGTCCGCAGATCATTTTTATAATAGTGGCCGGCGACGTATTGCTAGCTAGAAACGGAACGTACTTCATAGAAATATATAGAAACAAGTAGTAACTGCAACATTTCGACTGCTGTTTGTTGTCTGTCGCCTACGAAACTGCGTCATCATAATTCTTATTTTTTCTACATGATATTTTATCATACATCAAAAATCAAATACTAGTATCCAAATAGATGTAATCCCAAATGATTTCGTAAAAGGGTTTAGTTAAATTTTCTACTTAGCCCATAAATTTCGTTATAATTTATTAAAATACAAGTTAGAAATACTTAAGAGTTGTAATTTAATTCGACTGTTAGTATACGCACAAAAGCTGGTTGGTGGTTCTAAGAATGCCCGACTTATTAGCAATATTCTTCGTCAAAACCATGGCGCTTTCTAATAATTTAAATAGCTTCTTATTGATAAACTGAATGAATTCATTTTAAATGCTCATCTTAGTTGAAAAGGCTTTGGAAATAAGGCTTTTCTCCTATTGTTTTGAATGAATACCTAATAATTCGCATGAGATAAGGGGTGATTAGATTTGGTTTCGAGAATTATTTTTCTTCTTACTATTTTTATAACAGGCAAAGTGGTTGTAATTGTGCTATAGTTTTCAGTAAAATAGAATCCAAAATAATATTACAAGATTTAGTCTATTTAACAAATACCATCGAAAGTAAATTACTATTAAATGAGATGATTAATTATATATACCGTAATAGACATGTAAGCGATCTCCAACCGCTCTGCTTATGTACACGCCACGTCTTCAGCGCAGGCCAACTGACCACAGCACTTAGCGAATTAAGCATGTCACAAGTTAATGGTTAATGCAGACAAGGGTAAGGGGCATTAGGCCAAATTAGCCGCGTCTGTTCCGGCCAAGACAGGGCGCAGTTGGACGCTCCGGCGAAAATTATTGTTGGATTAACTACCGCCTGATAGGTTTAATTAAATGAGTGCATTGGGTGTAAACCTAGTCCTCATATTTGTGAATGGTTGGAGCTTTATTAAAAACTTTTTTATTACTGTAAAAGTCAGAGGAGCAGACGGCCCACATGCTGGTAAGTGGTAACCGCCGCCCTTGGACTTTGCCAACATCCATCGGGGACATAGCCAAGCCACTGTCTACTTTGAGTGTAACTCTCCTTAAGCCTCGATTGAAAATGAACATTTATTATAGCGCTCGGGAAATACAGCAGCAAGATGTTAATTCCAAAGCCGGACCGTACGTGGTAAGAATGAGCCCTGAAAACGAACCGTGCTAGTCGATATTGCTTCCAGGTAATAGCGATAAACTGTACAGCGGTGTCCAGTGGTACGATGATAAAAAGGTGACATTGGTACCAGACCAAACAGGTCAAACTTCAAGGTTTCTGGTCGCTTACCTCCCAAGAGAGTACGCGGACAAAAGGTAAGAGGTATTTCCTAGCATTGAAAAATGCTTCACATTGCATCATATTATAACCCGTTCACAGCGAAGCCGATGTTATAATGCTTGAGTGACAAATTAACTTCAACCATCCCATCCAACGGTTTCCAACGGTTTTTGATAGCCAATCATGCACGCTTTCCTTCTATATCTATAGCGATAGATGCCAGCTTTTTAAGCGTGGAATAGCTTAGAAATATATATGTGCTTTCCTTAATCTAGGGGATTAGTAGCATTGGTATCGTCGGCAATAATGTAGTCTACAATTTTTGACAAAACGCAGAGTTTATTTTGGCCATAGTCTTATTGTTATGTACGAGTATGACAACAGAAAATCGACTTTTTTGTTTTGTTACTCGAATCTGGATTTCCACCTTAAGGTTGGATTTCAAACTTTGCGGTCGACCGCACCTTCACAATATCTAAGTTCATGTATAAAACGTAACATGATATTTTAACGAGCATACTGTTATCTGAGAGTTCATAGTCGGGGCTAAAAGAGCAACACAACTGGGAAAATATTATTTACTTTGGAGAGTACGCCGGCGGGAAACAATTCGTAGAAAAGAATGGAATAGTTGGTGAAACGAAATGAAACGTCGAAAAAATTTTTCAAACATCTCGTGAAAATTACGTTATGATTTTGAGCTATTTTACAATTAGTTTTAGTGTTGACTTTGGTTTGATTTCATAGTTCAAAGACGTGGCTACGGTAGGCGCTATAAAAAATATTATTATATACTTACTAGCTGTGTCCGCGAACTACGTTTCGCCATAATATCACCTAGGGGTATAAAAATTGTACCTACATAAACCTACCGAACATACACAAAAAAATTCATAAAGAAAGATCGATCGAGCCGTTTCGGAGGAGTTTGGTTACAAACACTGTGACACGAGAATTTTATATATTAGAAAAAAGATTTGAATTACATAAGTAAAAGCAAATAGTGCAAATTGTTATTACTATCAAAGGGCGAAGGTAAACATTGCATGTCCTTTGTCAACAGAATTATAACAAGTCAATACCGCGGCCTTGTTAACCGTTACAATTATTTTATTAAAAAAAAATATTAAGGTTTCACTATCTCGCAAAGGCGCATACAATTATAATACCCTCGGCTATTTTAGTACGCGACAGCTTAATGAGAATTCAAGTTACCAAGGAAGTTCAAATCATATGTACAATTCAGAACGCAATCACAATAAACACAGCACTAGTTTAATATGTATCGCTCCATGTATCGAAAATTCCGAACGAAACAGTCTTTCTTGCCGTCTCGTCTATTATTCACCTCGGCTAGAAAGTGCCGGAAACTAGCAAACTAGATAAGTTTTAAAAGGACCAAGTTAGATGAATCCTGACTGCATAATGACAGAGATTAAAAGTTGTTGATTGTGAGATTCGAAGAGTTTAGATCTGGGGCGGAGGTGGTAGGAATTATTAATATTATCTGTGGCAACAAGAAAGTCGCGTTATGTAATAGGGCTGCAAGGCTACGATATACTTAGATAATAATATTGGCCGTGTTTTCTTTTTTTTTAGAGTGATGGAAAGAATAGTTTTATATTTTCCGATAGTTCTTGGGAATTTTATAAGCTTGCCAAAGCATGCTTCTTATTGTCATTGTTGCCTACTTGTTGGATTTTTAAATAGCCATGTACAATTTTATCTTTGTACTGGATTCTGATTTAATTAAACTTTTAGCCTGGTTCATGTATTTTTATTTGCAAATAAAATCGAGATGTAGACTCGCGGTCAATAAAATTACAAATTCTATAAGTAAATAATGTGAAATTGTAAATTGTTACATTTTCATATTGTAATAAGCAGTAGGTATAGAAATTAATTTTCACCTTTTATGGTATGAATGGTCGGATATTTAATTACTTTTCTTTTTTTTGTAAATAATGTACGATAATTTTCTTTCACCTAGTCATAAATAATATATTTGCATTGTAATCTTGCAATGTTCACAAAGGGTTGTTTCATAATTTTTCATTTTTTTTACCACTAGCGAAACAACTTCGTAGATGCTTATTTAATATTTTTCGTATCGAGAACCACTATGAAACGCATATTATATTATAATGAACATAAACATACCTCCAAGAAGCAGAAGAAACCCCGAATGGGACATATCACATATCATAAGAATTTGTGATAGGTGCTGTGCAGAAGAATGAAGATGTTATAATTCCAAAATAATATATTCTCTATACTTTTATGTTGCGTGTTAATGATCGAACTTCGTAATTTTTTCATAAATATAGAATCAAATTTTCTACAAAATAAAAAAATCTCAACTATAATCATTACATCAGGGGATGCCCGCTGTACACATACATATACATACAGGGTGTCCCAAAAAATAGTGTCAAGCGTAAGTCCAGAGTTAGAGCACCTCTTGGAGTACCCGAATCACCCCCATGTATGTTCCGCGATTATTCGTAGTTTTCGAGTAATAATTTTTTTTCTGACTTTTTGAAAATTTTGATCCAAAGAACTTAAAAATTTTAAATAAAAAAAAGTAGAACATATTTTAATGTTTTTCTTTTTGCCACTGAATCATCTTTAGTGCTTCTTTTATGTCTAAAATAATCAGCTTCGTAACTTTAGTGGAAATTTAGAAAACAGTAGTGTAAAGTCAAAATTTGAATGTTAGTGAATAATTACTTAAAAATTCATCTTTAAATTTAAAATCTAAACAGGCGAATTCATGGTTTCTAAGTATATGTAAAAACTTCTCTAGACTCTCTGCTTTCATAATCATTTAAAAAAAGAAGTACTTAATAGGGTTACTTTGGCTTAAATCGGCCATCAAAGACAGCGAGGTGAAAATTTCATAAAATTTACCAAATTCCTATCAGATGATAAAAAAAAATATCTGGTCTTTTTATAATTTCTAAGGTTCAGATTAATTACAATTTAGCAAAAATTAACTACATGAAACCCATATTTAAATATTTTTCTCGCGAATCACATCGGTTGTAGTGTTGGATGTAACGCAGTACTTACCTGCTAAAAAATTGCCCGAGTGAGAGGATATGAAAGAGACCGCATTATTGCTATCTCTCCCACTCTCATTGGCGAAATGGATAACTGTAACTGAGGAATGCTATTGTGACAAGGGGATGAGGCGGGGGGTGTAGTCCGAGCGCCTATTGTGTTCTGGCGCCAGTCGTTTGCCTGCTTTTGTTTGCGCCTTACGTACGATACGCTCATTTGTGATTATTTGACGAACTTTGCTTTCTTTACGGACCTTGAGTGCGATTACGATTTGGTTTTGTGTGAATACGGGATTTTGACAAATTTGGCATTCTTAACGGACTTTTCAAGCTCTTCATTTTGTGATGTCTTTTTCATCGCAAGAATATGCTCTTATGCATTACTTTTATGGATATATGCAAGAGGAAATGCTTCTGAAGCAGCCAGGTTGTTCCGGCAGCAAGAACAAAATGGAGGTGGACCTCAGCCTTAAAATTGGCCTGATCATCGCATGATTTTAAGAGTACATAACTCTTACATGGAAGGATGCCTACCAGGTAGAAGATCGGGGCGCCCATCTGAAATGAGTGACCCAGATACTGTCCAATCAGTGGTCGAAGAAGTGGTGAGAGATCCATCAGTTAGTGTAAGAATAATAGAACGTCGAATCGGAATTCCGAAATCACAAGCACATCGAATACTTCATCAAGAGCGTTTTCACCCATATCACATCCAGAAAGTTCAGCAGCTCAAGCCCGCAGACTACCCGAGAAGGGTGGCATTTTGTCAGGAAATGTTACGGAGACAAGCTGAAAACGAAAATTTCTTTAAAAATATTCTATGGACTGATGAATCACATTTTAAGCGATGTGGGGTGTTTAATGCGCATAACTACCATTCGTGGAGTATTGAAAATCCACACCTCACAAGGGAATCTAATTTCCAAGAACAATTTAGTATCAATTTGTGGTCAGGTATCCTAAACGGACAGCTGATTGGTCCGTTCGAACTACCGGACCGACTGAACAGCGAGGCCTACTTGCAATTTCTACGACGTGATCTCGGCGTCTTATTAGAAGATGTAGACCTATTAACGCGGAGAAATATGATTTTTCAAAACGACGGCGCTCCATGCCATTTTGCTAGAAATGTTAGACAACATTTGTCTGAAACATTTCCAGGCAGATGGATCGGTCGTGGAGGGCCCATTGCGTGGCCGCCACGCTCCCCCGACTTGAACCCCATAGATTTTTTCGTCTGGGGATACTACAAGGAATTAGTATACGCCAAGGACATTACAAACGTCACAGTGTTAAGAACAAAATTAAGACAAGCGGAAGAAACAATAAAAAACAACAGAATTGCATTTATAAATTTAAAAGAAAACTTTTTTAGACGAAGTAGAATATGTATTGAGCACGAAGGTCGTCATTTTGAAAACTTTCTTTAAGCGATCGAATAATAAATACTTTGAAAATAATGTTTTGTTTCATTTATTAAGTTATAATAAACCTTCAAAGGTTATTAAAGATGGCAGCAGGAACAGTTATTTTTGACCTTCAAATAATAAATTTTTAGCTTTTCTACAATCATTTTTGGTTTATTAATAAATAATTGGAATTTAAAAAAAAAATTATTCAGAAGTCGAGTTTTATGAAATTTTCACCTTGCTGTCTTTGATGGCCGATTTAAGCCAAAGTAGCCCTATTAAGTACTTTTTTTTTAAATTATTATGAAAGCAGAGAGTCTAGAGAAGTTTTTACACATACCTAGAAACCATGAATTCGCCTGTTTAGATTTTTAATTTAAAGATTAATTTTTAAGTAATTATTCACTAACATTCAAATTTTGACTTTACACTACTGTTTTCTAAATTTCCACTAAAGTTACGAAGCTGATTATTTTAGACATAAAAGAAGCACTAAAGATGATTCAGTGGCAAAAAGAAAAACATTAAAATATGTTCAACTTTTTTTTATTAAAAATTTTTAAGTTCTTTAGATCGAAATTTTCAAAAAGTCAGAAAAAAATTATTACTCTAAAACTACGAATAATCGCGGAACATACATGGGGGTGATTCGGGTACTCCAAGAGGTGCTCTAACTCTGGACTTTCGCTTGACACTATTTTTTGGGACAACCTGTATATAGGCTTCCCCCAAGAATCTCGAAACCGATCGGTCCTGCGCTGTTGCTCGCATCCAGCAGCTTCCCGCGACCTCCATCAGATCGTCGGTACACTTTGGGTCTAAAACCAGATAATAATCCCTGCTAATAGCATAAATGCGAAATTAACTCAGTCAGTCTGTCTGTACAGAGATTTTAGTTTTTACATCAGCCCCCCTAGCACGTCCACCAAAACACGATATGATAAAGCGGTTTATCGTGGTGAACTGTCAAAATTCAATAGGAAACCCTATTGTATTTTGACAGTTCACCACGATAGTATGTACGTCGTATTTTGATAGTATGTCGTATTTTGGCAATTCTCCGCGATAAATCGCTTTTTCATATGTGACAGTCTCAGACGTGCTACGGGGGCATAGTTGACAAACAAGCGAGCTGCCCGCCTAATGGTAGTGGTTACATTCGCCTATTAGTAAATGAAGTTCTGAGGGATTTACAAAAATATACAACCCCTAAAAGAACGCCAATGTACGTGGCGGACGAGTCAGTCTGGTGGTAAGTGGTAACCCACCGCTCATGGACGTCTGCATTGCCTGGGGCATAGCTCAGTTACTGCCTACCTGGAGAGAAGTGCCCTTTTTAAGCCTCGTTTGAAGTAGGACATATCGTAGCGCACAAGGTAACATCGCAGCTGGGACTTCGTTCCAGAGTCTGTACGTGCGTGGAAAAAAGAAAGGCTGAAACCGAACTGTGCTAGACCAGATGAACTTTTATCTACATTGGACATTACGAGCACATAAATACATTTTGTATACACTTGTATTGTTGATATACAGTTATCGTTGTATATAAATCGAAACCCTTTAATGTTGGACACTTTTTACGGTTATTTTCCCATTTGGCAAGACTGTATACCATAACTCACGGAACTTCAGCTGAAGGGTGTAATTAACACAAGCTGCCCTCTATCAGTAACAGATTAGCATGTAAAAGCTAATAGCTAATGGCCTGTGTGTGCCCGTAATTGGCCAATAAATTGTGACCCCTATGAAATAGTATTGTTGTGTCGTATCTGATTGTATCGATCTACGAGTATGTATGAATATTGTAATAAGCGCTTTAAAAAATTTAATAATCTCTGTTGGTAGTTAAACACGGCGGATGTAGGAGTAATGAATACGAAAATGAAAGTCTTTTATGACAATAAAAATGGTTACCTATCATAAGATCGAACATTTTTTGACCGAATTTCATTTAACCGAAAACTTTTCGACTATTTTTGTTTCGTTTTTTTTTACTTCGTCGAAATTACGTTTGCCACTGTATCATTTGACCTATTATCAATTCGATTTTTTTCGTTACTCCAACGTTTCATTTGGTCGAAATTTCTTTTACCGAAGTTATGCTTAACCGAAATAACATTTGTTCGAAGTATTGTGAACATGCTAACAAAGAAGCAAGCAAGCATGCAAGCAAGCCTATAGCATGCAAGTATGCAACATGCGGTTTGATGCTTCGCTTGCTCCACTGTGCGTGGTCACAATGTCTAACCTAACCTAGCTATTATCCTGTTTTATCCTGTAACATCTTTTCCTTGCGGGGGGCTTCCGCCCCCTGACCCCCCCGAGCAGAGGGGCTGCGCCCCCCTGCACCCCTTGTACTTTTTGCATAGCCTGGCTCATTCGTTACCTTTGGTGTAATAGCACAGAGGTTAAGTAGATACACAACATAATGTAACATTTTTAGCCAAATAATATTCGGTAAAATGTTGTTTTGGTGAAGTGAAAGTATGGCAAATGAAAAAAGATCAAAAGAAACTTCGTCTAATAGTAATAGAAATATTTTGAAAATCGGTGAAACGATGTTCGGTAAAATAACACCTATGTCAAATGATATTTTGATGATTTAAAAATATGGCAAACAATACATATGGCAAAAAAGTCGTCGGAGAACCTATTCGATCAAATGAAATTCGAACAAGCAAATTTAGGACAAGCAATAGATTCCCAATAAAAATATCATCATCATCATCATCACCATCACTACAGTCATTTTATGTCCCCACTGCAGAGGCACTGGCCTTCCTTATGGATGGTTGGGACTATAGTGGGCTAGTAAAAATATGGACGTAAAGAAACTACAAAAATTGTATTTTTAGTGATGTTACTGTCGGTTATATTCAATCTACACTAAGATCATAAAGAGGAAAGATTTGATTGTTTGTTTGTTTGTTTGTATTGAATAGGCTTCGAAACTACTGAACCGATTTTGATGAAAGTTGGTATAGGGATAGTTCGAGACCAGGGGAAGGACATAGGGTAATTTTCCTACGGGAAAAAAATCCCAGGGGAACACAAAAATAACGCGGGCGAAGTCGCGAGCGGAAAGCTGGTATACAATAAACATATAATATTCACTTCGATTCAGATTCTTAAACTCGTTTATCGTTGTATCGACTGCTCATTGCTGGGCATTACTTATACTATATGAGATTACTTTTTGGCCAGGAGCCTTTGAATATTTTATCAGAAAATCTATATAAAGGACCGTTTTTATGATTAATCACATTATTCACTTTAAATTGTTTAATTTAATAAAAACTTAATTCAAAAATGCCTCAGCTAAGCTTTCTCTCGTATACAAGTTTGTTTTCTCCATGAACATCATATTATTATCACGAACACCTATCAAAGATATTCGCTCAAAGGGCGAAAGGGCAAAATAATATGAGTTGGGACTTTTTTCATAACAATTTCGAATAACTAAGAAGTGCGATCTCCCTCGACTCGAGCTCCGTCAAATGGAATACGATTAAAGCCTGTTCGCAATAAACTTTGATATCTTCAAATCCAGCGCTGATAATGGCCGCCTATTCTGAATTCAAAATATCGCGTTACTGCCAACAGCGATCCTTTGAATAAGTTGCCTGTTTTGTAGCGGCCGGGAGCTCAGTAAGACGACCCTGTGATACTAGTTGGACCGTCTACGTTAACAAGACGCTGCCAGTGAAAGTGGAGATGCAAAGTTTTTGAGTGCTACATTATTGAGTGACGAATTCGATTCTTCTGAATATTATGGTGAAGGCATAATTTTCCAAGCAGTTCATAAGAAAGTGGGAATAACTGATACTCCTAAGATACGAGAAGGAAATACGAAAAGAGAAGGTTTTTGGGATTACGTTGAATATTCAGCGCTAAATTTAATAATACTGCGCTGACTAGATCTACACATATTTATTATATGACATGTCCTTAGTAATGGGTTCGTCATTATCGAACTCAAACTATTATACCTTGACACATGAAATTTTCCAGCTGGTTCCTTTCGCTAGATCCTTTTAAGCTAAACCGTGTTTTCGCTACTCGACATTAGCAAAATTGTCAAACCTGACAGAAGCCACTCAAACTAAAAATTTAATTGAATGCAACGCTAATATCCACTTATTCTACGGCTCCACTGGCGTCCTTACGCAGTATCATACGGTCACAGATAATATAATACCTACTACAGTAATACGGTATAATTTTGACACTACACATATGTGGCCAACAGCGCGTTATTCCTATGCAACATTGTTAGTGGCGTTAGACGGTAATAGCTTTTGTATCAAACTCCGCAGATGTGGCCACAGTGTTAAGCCATTATTTTTAACGCATTCATTGAGGCGTATCAGGACGCAGGCGTTAACACTAACATTAGCGTAGGTGGAGCCCTTGCATTAGGAATACGTGTGTTTTTGAAAAAACGTAATTGGGGTAAAATTATGTAAGTACTATGAAAGTTGGAATTTGGAATTCAATAGATGCATGTAACTTATTTAAAGCTTGTATTTTAGGAAATAGTTAAGTTAAGAAAATTCTCATTATACTGGTTAAGGCGTTGATACACCTATTATATTCATCGCTAACAGTACTAAGCATATTTTACTAGGTATTACTGTAATGGAAATTCTGTTTAATACAATAACATTACTTGTATTATACCTTTTTTGTGACTCTGCTATAAATTAGCTTAGCCAGTTCAAAGCCTTTGTAAGCTGTGAAGTAGATCGGGAACGCAATATAGTGGCTACCGTTTTTATGCCATGCTGTCACGATTAGATTGGTATGATGAACTTTATCGCAAGTACAATATATTCACAAGTTTTACTTATACAAGGCTATTTTAGTCACGAGCCAACTTTTGTTGCTTGTTTTGTGAACTACTTTTACTATGGGACCAATTTTGTAATTGCGAAAAGAAATCAGCTGGTCCATACAAAATATGTTCAACGTCCACTAAACCTAGACATATTGAAGAGCTGATTTTTTTCGTGATTTCAAGATTATTCCCATAGTAAACGTTATGCAGTTTCCTTGTCTGAACAAGCACGCAAAAGGACATGTTCAGGGGCGCCATAATTGGTGGTATTAAAAAAAACGTCTAGCAGTATTGGGGTCTATAACACTTTATAAAGTACATTTATAGAATACATTTACGTTTTCTGAAAAAAATAATAGCCCCTAATTTAATGTCAAATACCTTATATTTAAAAATCTGATAGTAGATTATAAGAAAAACACGCTAACAACAAAAATGTATTGGCAATGCGATGCGATTGATACGTGCTTGAATGGCACTTACGAGTGTTGTATGTGAAACGTGATTTATTCTGTCAGTGTCAGTGATTCAATCACTATTCATTCTACTCTTTTTAATGTTGTCGTCGTCATAACGCAGTGGTTACATCCTCTTATATAAATATAAAATTAACTTTTGATAAAAAGTAAAGGAAAAATAAAAAATAATTAATTTAAATCAAAAAATCTAAAATACAATCCACTTATGGCTTAATATTATAGAAAAATTCTGTTTTGTTCGTTTCGTTGACCTCGTGGAAGGAATAATTTAGTTTATTTTTATTGAACATCGCAGGGGTATAAAAGGAAAATAATATTACAATAATGGAAGGCATGGAATAAACTATCCTCTGATATGTAAATTATGTCTCCTAAAAAGTCTGTTGAATACCACTATTGAACCTCACTTTTGGTCCCTGCTTAAAATGAAACATGTATAGAAATATTATTAAATTACAAGACCACAGCAGTACCACAGACATCTGCGCGGGTACCGCTATCTTCCCTTTTCCTATTGCAAGTCCTTGTAGAGAAGGTACATCGTTGTTAGTGGCTACTAACAATGATGGGCAGTCTGCTTGTTTGCTTCACGAATTCTGGTAAATATGCGCCGCATTTCTACACAGTGCTGTACGTATTACTATAACGCGCTAATTTCGATACAGCGCAGCAAAATCGAATAAAACCAACGTTCGTTCCCAACGGCAGACTGGTGCCATTCACTAACGCACCTCGTATGTTATAAAAATGCAATTCGCCGAAGAATACCGTAAAATGACATTGTCCAGTGCCGCTACGCTCAGCAGGCCTATTCTGTAACTTCGGTTACTAACTAGAACTGTCATTTTTGAAAGGAACTTAGCATCCATTACTGGTATCATGAACGCTGCCGTAACACATAATATCACTAAACCAGTAATGAATATAAAGTGTCTTTTAAAAATAACAGTTCTAGTTACCAACCGTAGTTAGCGAATAGGCCTGCTGATGCCCTATGTTTTTATCATTCATGTGGCGTTGAGCGCTCTTCGAGCGTGGTTTGCAGATTTTGGTTTCGATTTTGATAAAAATCAATGAGGTATTTGTCGAAAAATCTATATTATATCGATTATCATCGAAAATGGAACGAAAATTAGAAGAGATCAAGCGAAAACGACGTTCGACGAGCGCTCGACGCCAGACAAATGGTCCAAAAATGGAGCCACTGGTATCGATTTTACTCGAGTGATTCACTTGACGTTGTTTCCGATGACAATTACGATTTTAGCTCAATAGATAACGATAACCAGGCGCCGCCTATCCCTGTTGAATCTGAGGCCACGTGGTAATAGACTGCTTCAGTTACGTTCCTGTCTGAGCCCGACAGATGGCGTTGACAGTAGTAATTGAGGCAACATGGTGATGACACTAAAAGTTTATGCTTAAATCGTTTAAATAAATATGCGATTGCTTCAAAAAGACAGTTGAAAATAATTGCGAAAAGCAAAACCTTATCTTACGCATGCCAATCAATCATTAATTACAAACGTAAATTTACAGGAGCAATCAAAAAATATTAACCATCCTGCCGAAGTTCACAAATAGCAAAGTTTTAACGCCGCAATTATTATTTGGGGCTGATTCCCTGTACTTTTCCCCCGGTTTTTTCTATTTTGTATTTTAAGCCCCTTTGCGTTCTGTAAACGAAGCCTTTCAAAAATATTACAAAGTTTCCTAACGAAGTGTTTTTGATAAATTTGTTTTTGGAACCCTTTGAAATTTTAATTTGTAATTTTAAGTAAGTATTATAGGTATGTTCATAAAAACAATTGTTTACGTCGCATTGAAATCGGAATGATTACTGTAATTTATTCATTTCCAGTTGCTACTTGCCTACCTGCTGTTTATTAAAGCGACAATTCTACAAAGCTTTTTGAATAAAGAAAACAAAAATGTCTACACTTTCATCTAGCTTTCTCCCTCGGCATTGTTCCGCTGGATTAATGGCTATTCTTCTGAGGTATTGTTCGTTTTAAGGGATTTAGTGGGTATATTTTGTGTATTTTCTCTTCCAAATCTTCCCCTTATTATACTGAACATTCATAGGAAAGTATATTTCTACTTTGAGTCACTACATCTTTTAGTCTAATTCCTGATTTTGCTATGTTATGAAATTCACTTTGATTAATAGCGTAGACAAGCTTGCTAGAAAGTTGATCGTCGATGAATCGCTTGTATCCATAAAGCTTTAGAGCCCCGAAGATCGCCGTCTAGTCGCAAGCCTCTCTGTATTCTACAGGTTGCATTTCGGCGAGTGTGCTGAGGAATTGCATAGCTTAATACCACCATCACCATTCCACTATAGGACGACAAGACGTAGTGAGGGATTCCATCCATATGTAGTCGACATTCCATCCACTCGCACCAAACGATTTACTTCCTCGTTTATTGTAGGAACTGCAAAGCTGTGGATTGATCTTCCTGCGTCCGTGTTTCTAATTAGGTATAGCTTGGGGGTTTTCAAGGCAAGAGTGAACAGGCACAGTTTGAGTTTGCATGCTCCACCTTAGACCACATCTTCGCTTTCCATCAGGCAAGATTGTGGTCAAACGCGCTCAAATTTAACTTATAAAAAATAACTTCCGTATGCAAATTTTTGCCTGCTAATGATAACTCAGTACTTACATATTTTCGTGTTCGAATAATAACTTTTGTAGGATAGACAAATGTTTGTGTGCCATGTATAAAATTTGCAATCTTCCAAAGATAATAATATTAAATACAAATATGAATAAGAGAAAATAAGCATTTTATATTTGTTACTTTGCATTTTCCTTAAATTAGTCTCGGGCGGGACTCGAACCCACGTCTTCAACATACCATGTTTAACCACTGGGCCACCGAGCGCTTACCGACGCGACGAAATCCTCAACTGTACTGACCCCCTAGCTAGACAAATGCCACACGCAAATTTTTCCGCAGTCGCTCCGCAGAAAAATGTATGGAGATGACATTAGCTGCGGGAAAGATAGCGTGAGGTTACCGCAGGCTAATGTCATTTCCATACATTTTTTCTGCGGAACGACTGCGGTAAATTTAGCGTGTGGTATTTGTCTAGGGGGCTGATCTTTTTGTACTTTGTTAAGCCAACGTATGTAGTCTTTATTTACTGTTAATAACTACGTATCAACATCCAATTTAGAAATCATTACAGATTTCTTGAAAATTCGTTATATGAATAAAGAAACTTACATATGTGTGACTTTGCATTTTATTTAAAAATGCAAAATAATTTGAAAAAATTATAAAAATTAATCAAATACAAGAAAAAAAAATGGTCTCGCGCGGGACTCAAACCAACGTCTCCAGCATACCGTAAAGTAAGCACTCGAGCGACAACAAACAAACTCAAACACGACAAGTGTTTGAGTTTGTTTGATTCACCAAACATTTAAATGATAATAAAAATTATATCAACTCCTCCCCTTCGAAGGTCCTTTAATTTCGTGAAAGCAGACGTATTCTAATAAGCTTGAAGCATTACTCGGTTTTATAGCATGTTTTCACTTGACTCCAGCTATATATCTCGGAGCGGGCAGTTCCACCAGCGCCAGGCCTCCGTGAATTATTCAGAATAGAGCACCAACAGATAGGATATTAAAAATTCACGCGCTCTCTTGTCTATGAAGCTGATTTACAACGCTGGGTTTATTTGGTGAGTTGCGTTCCACCGGTTAAAGTTATAGCTGATGTTCGCAATGTGCTTAACACGCCTTTATTAGGGCTCTCTGTCAAGTACCGTCTTACCTATTTCTGCCGCAAAGCAGCAGTGCTTGCATTGCTGTGTTCCGGTTTGAAGGGTAAGATATGGCAGTGAAATTACTGGGTACTGTGACTTTACATCTGGTGTCACAAGTTGGCAACGTACACTGTGGTTCTTGTGGGGGTTGCAGTTTTACTGCGAATCTTACAAGAGCCACATGTATTATGGTGACTGTTACCACTTACCATCAGGTGGGCGGTTTGCTTGCTTGCCAACTTTCTGCAATAAAAAAAGAAAGTAACAGAGCTTTGCAGTAGTACGTTTGTAGTTATCCGAGTGTGTCAACCTATTTTCAATAGTTGTCTCGGCAAATATTTATCGGCCCTTTTTTTCAAACTAACAACGAAGATATGAAAGGATGTATTTTTTAAATACACATTTAAATATTAATTTTAAAACTGGTGACAGTGAATTAAAACTATGAAAATACGCTTTAATTTAAAATGTAGAGTATAGTCTGTATGTTCTTTTCATTTATACTGTAAAAGTAACTCTCCTCCAAGAGTATTTTTCATTCACTACTCAAAATCGTGATTGAGTCTCTTTGATATTGCCTTGTTTTTTAAAAAAAACGTCGCCCCACACTAGGATTTTCTCCTGTGTCGTGGGTGCAGTTACAAACATAGAACATCACATGCACATACGCCCAGCCCAGACCGGAACACATTTCTGTAGGCCATACAAAATATTTGTCCCGTACGGGAATCGAACCCGCGAACCGTTGCGCAGTAGGCGATCACTCGACCTCGGTGCTAACCGTTTCATCAACCGGAAAATGATCAGATGTCTTTTAATTTATTTATTATTGTTATAAGTTATTTTATTATTATTTATTATTGGTTAGTTCCCTGAAAATTGGGTCTGTCATCCAAAGTGGGAAGCACTTTCTTTGTCGACGCGTAATAATCAACCAAGAAAGTGTTCTAGGAGCAAATTAACAGTAACAGTTGTACTTTTGTCTGTGGTAACAGATATATGACTATAGACGCTTTTTTGAATGATTAGAAGTAAGTCTTGAATTCCAACACGAATACAAATCTTGTACGAAATTATTTTCTGCTGTTCCCAATTTTAAAGATTTTTGAAACACTCGAATTCAGTTATGTCATTAAAAACAAATTCCTTATTAGATACTGTTTCACACAGAAAAAATAAAAGCGGGTACTAACTTAAAAATTCCACAACTCATTAATTTAAAAAACGGAACGTAATAAATTGCGTATAATAATCGTAATATAATCAAAAACGAGTAGTAGAACCACTCGTTATAGAATTCACGAAATGAATATTCAAAAATAGTGAATTGGAAAACTCGTGTTCGAATTTCACGAGTTCGAATGCGAGTTAATTTGAATTCTTTTGTTTCAAAATGCGTCTCGTGATCCTAGGACAGTTATGATTTCATTCAGTTTTATCAAAACTCTTGTAACAATTGGTTGGGATGATGAGAAAAATTTGTAATAAAGTCCGTTATATAGTATAGGTAGGTTATTATATAATATTGGACCATTGATTTACTACCAAACGTAGATAGAGCACTTCATACAAAAACGCGCTTGAAATCTGTCACCTAATCGACTCGACTATACATTTGTACGCTGTTAAATAGGTAGTTGAATATGCACATCCGAATTAAAATTACCATAACGAAAGTACCGTATTTATCGAATTTAACCTTATTCTTTATTATTACGGCAACTATTTGAAGTACAACCGTGTGCAGTTACATCATTTCATACCTAGCCACATTAAATTTGACGTTTTAGTAATTGCTACAAGAAAATATCAACTTTATACTTTCAAACATAATGCTCAAAATTGCTTATCGCGTTGTCCAACGCAACGCATGGAAAAGAACTGCACGAGGCCCGATTGGGCAGTTCTTCACCGGCCCACTTTTCGAACGTTCATGCGTTATCTACGTTTGGTAGTAAATCAATGTATTGGACACTTTTTTATTCTAATGAAAAACTTGAAACGATACGTTGATTTCAAATGTCACGAGACGTCACACCTTATGTATGCTTTGTAGCATTGTGACGTAGCGAGCTTCCACTCTTTAGCTTTAAATCGCTTTATCTCAGTAGCTTTTTGTTGTTTAGACAAAGTACAAAAATACGTTTCAGATATTTTTTATTATCTAACTAATGACGGACTGATAAGAATTTCTTTTTTCATACCTTGTCATTGTCACTCCACTGGGATTCTGGAAAATATACGGCATGACAGAAAAAAGTTTAACCACGCTTCTCAGGGCCGATTCATTGTAAATTCAGCGCAGAGACCATCAGATTTTATGATCGTTCGATACGCAGATACGTCGCATTATACAGTCCGGGACAAAACCCATTATCTCCCCAAGACCCCATAAACCTTTCGGACCGTAAAGCAGGCACTAGAACCGACTGTGTAACATTCTAACAAACTCTACGCGCGAGTTGAGTGTATCCTTAGTTAATTTTATATCAGGGATTAGCTTCCAAAGTCATTATCCCGGGATAATTTCAAGCAAGGTCTCTATTACGGGGACCTTTGTAATCAAATTAATTTTATTGGTTTCCCAACATTAAATACGAGCGCCGTCATTAGATTTAAACCGTAATTAAAATCGCCTGAATTTGTAGGTGATCTGGTATGTTAGTCTGTCAATTCTTTGCGATGCGACTGAGAAATTGCTCTCTATAGAAATACTAATTCATAGAAAGGCTACCACATTACTGCACAAGTAAATGAAACACATTTCTCGGACTTAACTTTCGTTTATTTGATATATTATATATGACGTTTTCAGTTATTGTGTCCGATCCGCGACATTTTGAAAGCTTCACAGTGTTTGTGATCACGGCTTGACTGAAAGACCACCACCTACAGTATATGTGTATAGAACGTGTAGTACCTACTTAGAAATAACACTATATCCTGAATAGGGTTGCCAGATTTTTTCCCAGCATAAGGGACAAATTCTTAAATGGGCAAAAAATACGGGACCTCAGTTTTTTATCCGGGACACACTAGAATTATATTTTTTCATTTTTTAATTTCTATTGCTAATATTTTACCAAAGATCAAATCAGTTTTAAGTATTTTTATTTGGAAAAAGTAACTAAAAACGGTTATCAACTCGCTTTTTATTCAAAAACGGATACATTTATTTCATAAATCAGTGACCTGTCTCAAAATAATCGATTGATTTCGTAATAAAAACAGAGTATATGGTTCAAATACGGGTCAAAATCAGTCGCGCCAGGACATTTCAAACTATGATAATAGTGCTCAAGTGACTGCGCAAACGCAAGTGCACTCTCTGTTCCTTCACTCGCCTAGTCAGATAGGACGGTTAGCTGCCACGACCGGGGCGAGATCAGGCGCAGGACCCACTGTTTAACGTGCCTTCCGAAACACGGAGGAGCTTGAGATGTTTCGTTTTTTGGTCACCCATCGCAGGGCTGACCACAGCCAACGTCCTTTAGCCTTAGCAATCGTTCGCTGAGCGCACTCGCCAATGCGCCACCGAGCTCCTCAAATGCTAGTACATGTATTGCTTAATTACTAATACAACTCACTCAAATAATAATTCATGTATTGAAAATAATATTGTTATGGTAAATGACATACGTCAATAATACACTTGATATCGCTTAAATTATAATGTTCTTGTGTTCATTGATCGCAAGCAATATTTCTTGTGCCGAAAGATGTGGGGCTGCCTTTGACCTACGTCAGAGTGCAGACAGGTGACAGCTTTGGCGTCAATGTGACACCTGATCTGGTTCGACACTGAAATCACGTTTCAAACGAGCGCAAAAAATGAAATTATTTATATTTACGCATGTGTAAGGTATAAATGGCATCTTAGATATTATGATGTCTTTGAAATATACGCACAGAGAAAAAATGTAAAGGTATTTTTTTTATACATGTTGCGATGATAGCTTTTTGTATAAAATTTATGCTTGTCAAAATATCTTACTAATACACTCAGGGACAAATTTAGAGGAACACTACACTTTTTACATAGATTCAAGCTACTTTTAAAAATTCATATCGGTTGTTTGATTGGCCTTTAATTCGTTTTTGATTGTTATCCAGGATTCATGACCAAGGCAATAGCGGATAATGACAAAATTTCCCACGTTGTGACCTGGAGACGGAAACGGAAACTTTCAATCGTGGTCTTTTATATCACAATCGCACAACTGATTTTCGTAGGGAATGTTTTTTGTAGCGAATCCGATGGCTAGAAATCTGGTATAACTAAATATGGTTTCGTATGCTTAAACTACACAGCGTTATCAAAACTAGAAGTGAATTTTTTGCGTTCCTCTTAATTTGTCCCCGAGTGATATTATAAAGCTGAAGAGTTTGTTTGTTTGAACGCGCTAATCTGAGGAACTACTGATTCAAATTGAAAAAATCTTTTTGTGTTGGATAGTCCATTTATCGAGGAAGGCTAATAGGAGCTGAGCATCAATGAAAAATGTTGCATAAATGGAAAAAAAATATTTCTTTTCAGAGCTTTGGTTGCGTGTGCTGCGTAAATGGTTAAAGTTACGCAAAAATCATGTATGCCGCAATTGTTCTCCTTTAAAAGCTCTAAAAAAAGTCCGCGATGGCATTCTATGTCTATCTTTTAAGGTTAGCTCACTATAACCTTTTTTGGTAATCAGACTTGTTCTAAAATAGTGCATTATCTGCGAAGGTGCTTTTGTAAACATGATATAAAAATAAATACACTGGCCTGCAAAAGTAAGTATCACACTGTCTTTTAAAACTGCAATAACTTTTAAAGTAGGCAAAATATATTTTCAAAATAAAAAGTATTAAAAAGACTAATGTATAAAAAACTATAAGTTCCGAGAAACCTAACGAAATGAGCTGATTTTTTTGTTTGAATCCTTTATCTTTTGTAGTTTAGGGAAAAATTTAATTTTAAAAGTGTAGTACTTACTTTTGAAGGTCAGTGTACGTTATTCATCACAAATAAAATTTTGAACAAAATTGTTCTTGACATCATTTGATTTCAATGAATATCTTAATAGATATCATAGTTTTAAAATAACTTCGCAACATATTAATGATCAAGTATACGCACGCATTTATGATATTCAAGGATTTCCGACATCCACGCGAACAAAGTTGCGGGCACAGCTAGTATTTAGGAGCTTGGTGGCGCATTTGGCGCGTGCGCTCAGCAACGTCGCTCTCGACGTCTGCGCCGATGCCTGCGCCGATGCCTGCGCCGGACGCCCTAGTGAAAGTATCTATTAGTGAATTTTGTGTTTTTTAGGGTTCCGTAGCCAAATGGCAAAAACGGAATCCTTATGGATTCGTCATGTCTGTCTGTCTGTCGGTCCGTATGTCACAGCCACTTTTTTCCGAAACTATAAGAACTATACTGTTGAAACTTGGTAAGTGGATGTATTCTGTGAACCGCATTAAGATTTTCACACATAAATAAAAAAAAACAATAAATTTCGGGGTTCCCCATAATTAGAACTGAAACTCAACAATTTTGTTTCATCAAACCCATACGTGTGGGGTAGGTCTTCAAAAATGATACTGAGGTTTCTAATATAATTTTTTTCTAAACTGAATAGTTTGCGCGAGAGACACTTCCAAAGTGGTAAAATGTGTGCCCCCCCCCCCCCCCCCTGTAACTTCTAAAATAAGAAAATTATAAAACTAAAAAAATACATATGATGTACACTACCATGCAAACCTCCACCGAAAATTGGTTTGACCGAGATCTAATAGTAAGTAGTTTTTTTTAATACGCACGTAATCGGAACCCTTTGTGCGCGAGTCCGACTCGCACTTGGCCAGTTTTTATAATGCGTGTGTTTGTTTAAATAATATCGGTTAATTTATTGGGTTTTCCTGTTCAACTGTTTAAAACCTTCACGATACGTATAATTTAGTCATTTATTTGTGTTCTGGTAAGTTTATTAAAATAGTTTTTTTTTATTTTCAGGTATGCGTTGTTTGTACGATAAGAAGTATTTGTGGAGTTAATAGTGAGTATTTTTCTACTAAGTAACTATACAATTTGGTAACATCGTTAACAGCGTTGGTCACGCTGGTGTATCAACCCGATAGCATTATCTTTGTTTTTTTACGGCAAGAGACAATAGCCTACACCTACGGTGATTTGCTTGCAGTTGTAGCCAAAAAAAATAATAGACTGCAGTAGGCTCTACCAATGACATTGTGCCTTTCATCTGTACGTAGGTGCACTGTCTAAGCGTAAAAAAAAACAATGAAAATTATGTTTTCTAAATGTGTATTTATTATGTATTTATGTATGTTTGTGTTTCTACCAGAGGGAGATTTAGTACTAGAGTAGACTGCGCGGGTGCCTCTATCTTACCTATTTCTGCTGTAAAACAGCCGTACTTGCATTGCTGTGTTCCAAAGGGTCTCCACACAGAGGCGGTAGCGGGAAGGTAGCGGAAATGCGGTCAGCGGAACTATGGTAAGCGGAACGGCGCTAAGCGGAATTGCGGTAAGCGGAACTGCGGTAAGCGGCGGATTCTGTGTGGCATGGTCCGTAGCAACACGAACATTACAAAAAATTCCGCTCCGCTACCGTCCCGCTTGTCGTCTCTGTGTATGGAGCACTTACGATAGGCAGTGAAATTACTTAGTACTAGGCATGGAAATGATTGCTATTTTTCATTCAATTTCATTTAATGGAAAAACATTTTTTGCCATCAAGCAATGCATGACCTATACTTAACGTTATGCGACGATATAGTGATGTGTGGAAATACTGACATTTTATATGAAAACAAAAGTCAAAACTAAGGAGATCGAGCGGAGATAGGCGGTGAAAAACAAGAGTCGTGAACACGTATCTCCAGTCAACCCATGACCACAGCTTAAAGCGATTTAAGCGACACAAATCACAACAACAAGGCATACTCACTTATTGATATCACCGCGATATCGACACGGTATACAATTCGCTTAAAAATCCAAGTATAGTCAGCCACTGGAGCGTCCAATAATCCTCTTGTCGCATAAATAAGGAAATGAAATGGCGCATTCATCGGAGATTATAAAATATCGTACCGATAAATTCCAGCGGCGAGTACATAAAAATCAGAATCCGTCTCGTCCGGATCCAGATTATCCATTTCCCGTCGATAACTGAGAAGTTTCCTACGACAAGATTAAATATGGCGGCCCCTCGCCACCCGCAGAGTGTGAATAATGTACTGAACATAGAATCTGTGGGTGCTTAAAAAAAGATCCGCCATTTTTTGCTGTTCTTTCTCAAACCCAATAAAAATAAAATAGATCAATAAACAATTTATTATGGAAAAGTGTTATTGATGAAATTAAATCTGTCGTCTTAATCAGTACTTACATACGAGTATGTAGGTATAAGACGTCATTATCATTATCATCATCCCAGCTCATATACGTTTCCGTCGAGGGGCACGAGCCTGCCCTAACTAGTTATGTTAGGGCGATTAGGCCTTAGTCAAACGACGCTGGCCCAGTGCGGATTGGTTGACTTCACTTTCACCTTTGAATTACTTCGTAGGTTTCCTCACGATGTTTTCCTTCACCGTAGGAGCGTCAGATAAATGTACATATGAAATTCGTGAAACTGAAAACACATTGGTAAATGGTAGGCCCGATTCTACTCGGGACCACACTCCAGTGCCGAGGCGACAACGCCACCGACGCTCTTTCATCCTCTCTCCTATATTGCTTTGCCCAACAGGGTCCAAAATTGTATCAATAATAATATTTACCACTGATGTAACATTTCGGAATGCAAATAAATTGAAATTAACCAATCTATCTATTATATATAAAATTCTCGCGTCACGATGTTTGTCCGGGATAAACACCGAAACTGCTTATATACGTATCTGATTTTGATGAAATTTGGCTTACTTTATGTTATTGTGTCAAACTTAAAAGATAGGATTATTTGCATCTCGATTATTGACCTCAAAATTTATTATTGCTAATTAAATGGTTTGTAATTATTTGTAAGTTGCATAAGTTTCTAATAGATGGCGCTGTAAGTTAAACATCTGGTTATCTAGGTTGGGTAAGCATCCAGTAGATGGCGTTGTTTTTAGTTTTTTTACGTTTTAGTCTATTCTACTAGGATGTTAGTATAACATTGATCCGACATTTATTTAATTTTTTACAAGGGATATACTATAACCATCAAGCCACAGCAACGCGTTGTCGGGTCAGCTAGTGTTGTATATTTGGATGTAGGTATATTTAAATACCTAACAAAAAAAAACAAAAACATTGGTATACGGATATCAGATAACGGACAGCAAAAACTCAAACAAAGAATAATTTAATGGGTTAGGGTTATCAACTTATGTGTAATTATGGCAAATATGTAAGTTATTAATAAAAACTGCTGGTAGGAATTGTCATTTATTATTCATTTATGTAAATCCCAATGTTATTTTGTTATTGTCAACACTATAGACTGTAAAGAGAAAAAGATATTCTTCAATCTTATATTAAAAAAATAAAAATGGTTTAAAGATCGATCGATCGATTTGGCGATCCGTCACACAGGGATTACCCTAGTATGGACACCAGTCTCTCACAAGGGTATTGTAATATAATCATCTTTTATAATGTACCTTATTATTTTTTACTTACCTTTGTGATGAGAAAATAATAAAAACATTATTATTATTATTATTAAAGACAATGTAAAGATACAGTTTACTATCAATATTTTAAAAAGTAAATCAAGTGTCTTATAGGACATAAGTAATTCTATGAAGAAAATTAATTTTAAATAAAATTACATGAGACTGCTAGTTTTAAAGTTTCAAGTGGCTAGCAACGAATTATTGTATAGTTAGAAGTGTGTTAGTACAATATACAAAAAATTAAAATACACATATTTTCAATTATATACGTATAGTAAGCATGTCCAATTCGGTTGTGCATTAAAAAATTTGACGTCCCGAGCCGATTTAAATTTTCTCATCGAGTTGAGCGTACCCGCCTTTTTCATACGGGATTATTGAGCGCAAAAAGCTTACCAAATTGTTGAAAAATCGTTTGCATTTCAATGGAGCATTGATAAGCTCCAGCGGGAGGCTTCCGAGATGTTGGATGGTGTGGTTCCGGTACATTACTCGCGATGGGCCGATATCCCGCCGATTCGATGCACGGATATTCACGAACGCGCACGCACGCACACACACACACACACACACACACACACACACACACATACACACTTTTTTACTACAATAACAAAGCTACTGTAGGTTCATTTGTATTCTAATGTTGTTATTATGCTATGTCATATCTTTGTTGATTGTTACTGTATGTCTGTCTACTGAGCCCACGGTGGTTCGAAGTGGTGGGAGATTGATGTCCTGTAAGGCAGGTACAGCCGGCTTCAAAAGTATATAGACACTTTAGTACCATGTCACACCAACTATTAACAATGCCATATAGGTGTAACCATACTAAATAAACGGAATAGTTGGTGTGACATGGTACTAAATCTGATAAAAATGCTTATCTACTCTTGAAGCCGGCTGTACATTTACCTAGCATAGGCATTAGTCTCGCACAAACAATTGTCCTTGTCCAATATTTTTTGCGTGTCTTGTTGTATGTTTGTTTGTGATATGAAATAAAGAAATAAAGATATTATTCGATAATGCGCAACGCCTTGAGTAATTTTTGTATGCAAATAAATAAGCAACATTAGTCGGTAGTGATAGTAAGTCAGTGAGGTGTATTTAGATGATACATTTACAATTTTATAGCGATTTTGGTACTTTTTTTTTTAACCGATTTCAAAAAAGTAGGAGGTTCTCAATTCGATCCGTATGTTTTTTATTTAACGATTTTCATTTTTTTTTATATTCGATAGGGTATACACCTGGGGTGGTCCCATTGTCAAGAAAGTCAAGATCTGATGGTGGGATCCCATGAAAATCAAGGGAAGCCCTTCAATGTTATAAGTATGTACGTGCAACGTGTTCCATGATTTTTTTCCGAAGCTATTTCACGTGTTTGCATCTGGTAATCACGAAGAAGCTGATGATGGAAGGAACTTTTAGGTTTTAGAGGTTAGTTTTTAAAATACAATAGGCACGTATTAAATTCACTAAAAAGATATGATTAAAAAAAATACAAACCGATGTCAAAAACACTGAAAAGTTAAAAATAATACATATGAATACGTACAGACAACACTATTTCTTTGTAACAGTGTAACATCTTTATTAGAATCGATGCCAAACGATGATCTACTAGAAAGTTTTAAAATTTTGCACACACTGTCTTCTTGTATCACCTATTCTTATATTATTTTTAACTTTTCAGTGTTTTTGAAGTCGGTTCATATTTTTTGATTTTTTTTTAAAGTAACCAGTTAAGTTTCAGTGCATTTTGAAAGTCGCACCTAAATCGAAAGGTAAAGGTGCTTTATTTAAATCATGAAATAGAGCCTAATATCTGAAAAAAAACCGGCCAAGCGCGAGTCGGACTCGCCCATGAAGGGTTCCGTAGGATTATGACGTATTAAATAAACTAGACCTCGTTCAAACCAATTTTCGGTGGAAGTTTGCATGGTACATCATATATTGTTTTTAGTTTTATCATTCTCTTATTTTAGAAGTTACAGTTATGGGTTAAATGAAAAAAAAAAACAAAATGTATTGCTCTTTTCTATTTTTGTGTGAAAATCTTAATGCGGTTCACGAAATACATCTACTTACCAAGTTTCAACAGTATAGTTCTTAAAGTTTCGGAGAAAAGTGACTGTGACATACGGACGGACAGACAGACAGACAGACATAGCGAAGCTATAAGGGTTCCGTTTTTTGCCATTTGGCTACGGAACCCTAAAAAATCAATACCCAACATATCCAAGATTGAGAAACTAATTGTCTATCAGCATTACCTACACATTTTAACCCCGAAATAATGTTCCAGTTATAATATGTAATATGATTCCAGCAATAATACGCGCATTGTTGGATATGAACCTGCGCCAAAAAGGAGGCTCTTTACTTTCTGAACTTGAAAGTTACAGTGACTAGTGCGATCATCTGCCTTTCTCCACCTCACTAAAGAATATTTTGATAAATGACGCCTTTTTTCTTTAATTCTTGGCAAGCAATTTCGAATAATGCCGGGAATTCCAGCCTACGAGACGTCTGAAAGGATATACAAGAGAGTGTAGGCATTGTAGCTTGGTCGGAGGCCAACGCTGGCAGCCGGCCATGTGACCGCTCACGGGGGGAAGTTCAGACATAGATTAATTATTGTTGCGGAAGCCGGAAGAACCCCGCTACAATTCCCAGTTTAAAATTTGAGTTGACGCCCGTAATTTTGTGGCCTGAAGTGTGGTGCCATTTAGAAGCACTGTGTTAAAGCCAAAAGTTTGCCCCAAGAAGACTTAAGGCGGCTTTACTTTGGCTGAATTCAGTGCACTAAGTGAGAAAGACTCGGAATTTAGGCAAGTGTAAAGGCGCTTAGTGCAAGTGTACTGTCAAGAAAAGGACTCCCCACGCAAGCTAAATTATGGCCAATTTTATCAACCTTGTCTTAGCTTAGGCAGGGGGCTTCACTCCGCAGTTTAGGTATTTACTCAAAAATGCATGTAATGTGGTCATTATTTTGACAACCTTGTTTGAGCAAAGTCGACCTTGCCGTTCTGTTTCAAGGAGCGGCCGGCAAAGTTTAGATTAGGTACTTGCATTGCCCACAATGACTGCTTCGCTGGTCACGCTATGATTGCCTCGAGCTAGCCTAGCTACGCTCTAGGCCTTCCAGCTTGGCCATCATTGCAGCCCTTGCTGTCCTCACTGTAAAGGCCTCGACCTATAGTCTCGGCCTTTATCTCAGCTCGTCCATCAAGTGCTGCACGCTGACCGCGCTGTGTCGGCCTGGAGCTGCGCTACACGGCGCTGTCGGCCATCACCAGCGACCAACCAGCAAAGTAGTCATTATAGACTGCGGCAGTAATGTGCTATTACGTTTAGCCTGCACACCGGCCGGGCCGGTGTATGGCAGAAGGTTGCCGCTCGGCTCGCACGCTAGCCGCATCAATTCAAATTCAAAAATCTTTATTCAACATAGGCCTTTACAGGCACTTATTGACGTCAAAATAAAGCAAAACAATCTAATTTAAAGAAAATATATTAACCTTGTATGTGCATACATCCTAAATATACTCAAGATGTCTGCAAATACAAGTAGGAATGAAAAAAAAAAAACGTTGATTCTACACCTGTTCGGAAATTGGGAGAGCCTTCTCGAGAAGAACAGGCAAGAAACTCGAAAGGTCTAAATTTTTTATCTCCTCTTTTAAATCGCCATTTACAATTTTGGTTTATTACAGAGTCGTCAATTGGAAGCTGACCTCAAAGCAAAAGTTTGAGCTCAACTTCCATTACAAGAATAGATGTGTTAATTCACATTATATAAGCTATCTCTGAGAGAAGTGCGTGAACTTAGATCATAAATAAATTGCTCTCACTGAACGTTTCTTTGAAACAAAACGCAATACATTGTTAAATATTAGAATTGAGAGTTCAAACCCAAGCTTTTTTGTCCGTCATGTAATCAGACACTTTATAATATGCTTTTTTAATAAGTACATCTTTGATTGCAACTTTAATTTTGTTTTAGCTAAGTTCTTGTATACATAAATAAATAAATAAATAAATAAACAAATAAATAAACACAACTTGGGATTTTATTGTAGAAACGTATACTAAAAGAATTATTAATTTTTTGGAGCCTGGTATTTGGTAAAGCTAACATATTCTTTTGTCTAGTATTAACTGAATGAATATCACTATTTTTACAAAACACATGAATATTCTTAGGAACATATATTAGATTCTCATAAATATATTGCGACGCTACTGTCACAATACCAATTTCTTTGAACTTTTCTCGCAAAGAATCTCTCATTTTAAGGTTATAGATTGCTCGAATAGCCCTTTTCTGTAGTACAAAAACAATCTGAATGTCGGCAGCATTTCCCCACAACAAAATACCATACGACATCACACTATGAAAGTAAGAAAAGTATACAAGTCTTGCTGTATCAACATCAGTCAGTTGACGTATTTTCCATATAGCGTGAGCTGCAGAACTAAGTCTCTTTGACAATTTATCGATATGTGGGCCCCATTGCAGCTTAGAATCAAGTGTGATCCCAAGAAATACTATGGTGTCCACAGGGTCAACACCTATATCCTTTATTTTTACAGTGGTGTGAACCTCTTTGACATTGGGTAAAACAAATTTTATACATTTTGTTTTCCCTTCATTAAGTGACAGGTTGTTCACATTAAACCAATGAACAATTCTTGAGATAGAATTATTTACATCGTCATTAATTTGCACACCTCTTTTAATTTTAAATAAAAGTGAAGTATCATCTGCAAATAATACCATCTCATGTCTGTCCTGTACAAAATTAGGGAGGTCATTGATATATATAGGAAATAGAAAAGGACCAAGAATCGAACCTTGCGGATCTCCCATTTTAACTGCAGAACCTTAAGACCTTTTTCCATTGATGTCTACTTTTGAATCCTCCCACTTAGATAAGAGATTAGAAGATCTAGTGCAGTGTCACGAAACCCATAGTGGTGTAATTTTCTGATCAAGATTTCGTGATAAACGCAATCAAATGCCTTGGACAAGTCACAAAAAATGCCTAACGCATCGTGTGAGTCTTCCCAGGCTTCGAATATATGTTGTATTAACTCAACACCAGCATCGGTTGTTGAGCGACCCCTCCTAAAACCAAATTGTTTACAGTGTAGAAGATTATTCCTATTAAAATAACTTTGCATTTGCTCCAACATTATTTTTTCAAAAATTTTGCTAAAAGTAGGTAGCACAGAGATAGGTCTAAAATTACTGGGGTCTGATGTGCTACCAGATTTATGTAAAGGAAAAAATTTTACTTAGCTTCATTAGATCAGGAAATACACCACAGTCAATGCAATCATTAAAAATGTTAGCAAGTATTGGAGCTATTGTTTCAATTACGGATTTAGTAACATCAACGGAATTGCCCCACAGATCCGCAGTTTTCTTTTTATTTTAAGTTTTAAATGACTTTGTTATATCAATTCCACTAATGTGTACAAATTCGAATTTATCATTACAAACTTTAACATGATCCTTCACTATAGATTCAGTAATAGCGGGGGATGAATTTTGGATTCATGGACTTTGTGATTGAGACTGTAATATCAGTAAAGAACTTTTCAAATTCTGCAGCTACTTCTGTGTCAACTGTTACCTTCTTACCATCAACATTCAAACAATATTGATTATTAATAGTTTTAGCTTTTCCAGTTTCATTATTTATAATATTCCATGTCATTTTAATTTTATTATTACTGTTTTTTATTTTTGAACTTAAATAATTAGATTTAGCAAGCTTGCAAACTTTTTTGAACACTTTGGAATAAGTTTTTACATAAAGTTTAAATTCATCACTAGTATTGAATGAGCGTTCATTGTAAAGTTCAAAAAGTTTTATTCTGCTTTTGTGAATACCTGGTGTAGCCCATTCACTAAAAGCTAAAGTGCCATCAACCGATATAGTCTTTGGAATAAAAATATTTTTAAATTCAGAACAAAATGTATGAAAAAAAATTTCATATAATTTATTTGGATTTTCTTCATAACCTATATAATTTAATTTAATACCAATATTATTTTTCAGCCGTTCTAAGCGACCAGCAGTCTTTGGTACAAAAGCTTTTTACAACTTTTCTGTGATTTTTGCAACTAACATTGTCTTCTAAAAGATCTTATAATCTGTATGATAGATACTGTTGTGTGTACGGGTGTCTAAATAAAAAGAAGAAAAATGATTCGCGATTATATTTTTTTAAATTGCCAAAAGTTGTTAATAGGCAATGCGTAGGCGTATGTTAATAGTTTTCGAGCGAGTAGGTAATTGGTTTGTCACAAATTTTAAGAACCGCTAATACAAAATTTTGGTTTGCCAATACAAAATACCTGTACCGAACCATGAATCTAGCTTAGCACCTACTAGAAAGACAAGTAGTATGTATATGTTTTTTAAAGTGTTGCGGCTTACTTACTAACGGAAGTTCATTGAATTATTACACACTGTTACCTTTTTTGATTCATTTTAATATTAACCTATTTATATTGGCGAGTGGAAACCCTACGCTGTTGTCGCCAATTCGGCATCGGGTCAGTGATGCGCAACGGAATTTGTGCGCTAATATCTCACGATAAGTTTCAATTTCCCTTGAGGTCGATGAAAGTCGTAAGCATAGGCAAATTTTTATACCTAAACGTGTCCCTTATTCGGGAGTGAGCCTTCTGTACGTTAGTACTATTATTTATTCTGTGGCTTAGGACAATCTTAGGTAGCATGCTGTCCAATTTTTCTCATTACATAAAGACAAAAAGTGACTGCATACTGCTTAGGATTGTCCTAAGCTAAGACGAGGTTGTTGAAATTGGCCGGTAGTCTATCTGAATTTAGTGCACTGAATTTAGCATAGTGTAATAAGCACTTGAGATAAAAATGTGTAATTTTTTTTCTTCTCTGAATGTGGCAAACAAGCACCTGAGTTGCTTAAGATACGCTTTTCTTAAGCAACTCAGGTGTCGCACACGCATCGCCACAGCCTATGGATGCTGACAGTGGCATTAGTAACACAAAAAAAAAAACATTTGTACGTTACTTTGCATTTTTCTGGCGTTAAGTAAATAAGACTGAAATATGGAGGCAAATTTCCTAAGAGCGCCCCATTGTTTCTGTAATTCTTCGCGTAAGCGCCGCCGCCGCCGCGCCGGCTGCAGCGGCGGAGGCTTAATCCGAATTGTTGGTTCCACCCGAATAGTTCCACGGGCAAATCTTTATTGCGTCCCGCTTAATTTCCTACAACTATGCACCGTATAAGGTTGTCTGCCGACTAATTTATTTTGTCCCTTTAATTTGCTACCTTAATCTCATTAAGCGAACCGAAATTGTAATACATTCTATACGTACACATAATGTTTACTAAGCGTAATGGTTTGGAAACTGCCGTCAATAAAAAATTGTGTAACATGTAAGTAAGGAAGGTACATACGCATCAAAGGTTCAAGGATGTAGTTATTTTGTATCACTATAAATATTTATTTGTAAAACAATTCATCGTTTTAGTAAGTATATCGCGTAGTTAAGCACAAACAGAGAGTAGGTATATTGAGAGTGAATTCAGCTTATGAGACCACTCTTGAATATATTTTAGGGTTACCTCATATTTTTTGAATATTTTAAGTGTTTTTACATGTTTTATTTTATTGCAAATTTTCATAGGAAATACTGATAAGCTTTGAGTTGTAATTGCAGTCAACCTGCTTAAATATACATCGTAAGTATCACTATGATTGACTTTATGAATAATGTCCAAGTATAAGTTGATAACAAAATGCTGAACACTTAAAAAACATCTGGCGTCCGAAAAGTTTGCCGTTTTTCTTTTTCGCAGTTTTTACAAAATCTTTAGATGATTAATGCGAATAGGCGGGGTCACCAGGCGGCGGGTAATTAATAATGGCTTACAGCCTTAAAGATAATGTAACGCCACCTACTTACTGTAAGCTCGGTGTCTCTTGAGAGCTTAAGCTTTTGTTACATCAGTTGTTTGATTAATGTAGTTTTGTTATGGCGGCTCCAGATTAGTGCCGCGAATTCATGCCGTTAATTCGCGCCGTGAAATCACGCAAAGATAAGAGTATGTCTCTCCACATTCACGGGGGTCAAACATTCGTGCGTGGAACCTGCCGCAAAATGGACGTGGAAGCTGCTGCTGCAATAACTTTGTTTGCTTTGTTTCAGAGTAATAATGTTCTAAAAATCGCATTTCTAACTCGTTGTCCCATATTATACGATGCTGCGTTGTCATTTTAACCGAGAGCTAAAATGACAACGCAGCATCGGTTCACGGGGCTTCACGGCACTAATGTGGAGCCGCCATTACATCAAGCTTACACTAAAATACTAATTATAGTATGATTGCCGGATAACAGTAGTGTTTGTTAGCGATAGTTATTTCGTTGGTTGTAAACTTTCGGAGCAAGCGCTATCATAAATATTAATTTTATTGTAAAAATTATTTGTAATCACGGTTCGTTCCAAAACTTAAGTTGAAATCAAAAGTAAAACCAAATGAGCTACCTACCCACTGGTACTTTAACTGAATAAGAAATTATAATTTACACGTTTTGGACAATTTGAGGCAAGTAAATGTACAAAAATATTTCTAGAAATTAAAATGTATGTGTCGTTTCAATACATTAAACGAGGTCATCAACATATTTTAAAAATAAAATGTTTTGTTTCACATAAGAAATGTACATTTTATGTATCAGTACAAGCTTAACTAAGAGTCTGTAGGTATCATATTAAATATTCCTCCTCTCTTTAGATTTATTCGAGAACTTGTTGTTGCCCATGACTCCGTCTGCGTGGAATTCGGATATATCACGCGTTTCCTAGAAAATTCAATCAAATTCGCATGCATTTACAAAGGTTAAGCGGCCTAGGCGTAAAAGAGTAATTATACAGACGGATAGACAGAGTCAATTTCGCATGTTTAATATTAGTTGAGAGTAAACGAAAAATTTACTAGCGATTGACAGCCCTAGCTTAACTCGGGTCTAAATTAATTTATCACGTGCAGGCTGCAGTCCACCTAGTAAACGCTCCATATTTCACGGCCTTCCGAGACCTGACGGTGCAATTATAGTTGGTACTAATGGAAGTTGGGGCTGAATAGAAGCCAGTCGGTGTATTGCCATTTTCTTGTAAAGCTACCTATTGACCTATTTCTTTGACGTGATAAGGTGTTAGTGATTTTATGAATAAGTAGGTACAGATTGTATTTTGTGCGATGTTCAATCCACGATTAGATTATCTATACTATATAAAGCTACTATATAAACACTGTCTCAACGTCTGTATTAGGTGTATGGTAATCTGAATTACGACAAAGGCACAATTAGATACATTCTAGTCGTCATGTTTTCACATAAATTAATTAACGATCACGGCAAACTATGAAAAAGATGATAGCATATTACTATAAGAAACCTAATATTTATTTTATGTTGGAGTCGTAATACTTTTTTGACACAATAGTCAGCTAGTTAAGGATTATTATTATAATACCAAATTTTAATGTAAAACTTTATAAAACATATAAATAAAGTAATCCGTTTATTCGGAATAAAAATTCGGAATTAATACAACCGAACATACTCGTACGTCGAAGTTTATTTTTCCTTATATTTTTATGATGTTAGGATGATAGGATGTATTCTTGGAATGTTGTTGCTATATAAAGATATTTCGCAGGATTGGAAACCGACTTTCCAATTGATTTATGGGCACCCAAGAAAACATACTTCGCCCTGTTCGGGAGGCGTTTATACTGGATTGAATTATTAGCTTCAGAATACAAACAAATTCGCAACAAAAGAAATGAATGATAAAAGGGTTGGCTTCAGATAAGCATTTCTTTTACATACATTCAGGTAATCTGTTTATTTAGTCAAAGGGTATTTAGAATAGCGTTGTCTCGGCTTCCTACAAAATTGCATTACAAAACACATACAAAATTCTTACAAAATTGCTCGTTCACCAAAAAATATGCAAGAATGCAATTGTGTTGCAAATTGTATCCTCGCACGTTATTGAGGAAATGAGAAATAAACATTAGAACAAGAAAACCCTTAAATTTTGTTCGATTACAGATTTTCAACAATAGTTATATGTATTAAATCATATGCTTCGACGAGGATGCGTATACTCGAAGGGCGGGCGGGACGCTTGCTTAACACCCGCTTATAAATAATTAAAAAAGTGCCTGAGACTATATATATATATATGCATGTACACGTGTCAGTTGTGGACAACGTTCACTCGGAAAGCCATCAACACGATAAGAGTCCAGTATAATGATGCATACCGGGCTCTTATGAAGCTACCGAGATACTGCAGCGCGTCGAGCATGTTTTCTGAAGCGGGAGTTCCCGATTTTTTCGCAATAATAAGATCGCGTATTGCTTCTTTTTGGAGCCGGTTGCGCCGCTCTGGAAACAAAATTCTAATGGCTATCTCTGACGATGTAAGAAATCCAATCTTTAAACATTGGCTTTCTGTAGACATGGACGGGAAAAAAAAATGACGGTTGCAATTCCTTGCGATACATACGACGAATTTTGAGTAAAATGTATTTTTATTTTTTATTTTATTTTATTTTTATTATTTTGTATAATTTAATTATGAATTTGTGTTTTGTTTATTGATTTTTACTATATTTTTACACTATGGCTTTTTTGGCTGCAATAAAACGATTTTATTTTTTTATTTTATTTTATACCGGTAAAGTGGGAAGTGCTCTAAGTATAAACTCCAAGCCACAGAGTAATGCTTTCACTAAATTCTTTCATTTGAATAAAAGAGTCATAGTAATTTTTATACAAACGCCAATTAATCTACGGTCACATCAACACCATTAAAGAAAGTAATTGGGTTAAAACGTGGTGTGAACGTATTACTGAATTACATCAAAGTGCCATAAAGTGCTGCGTTAGCGATGCTTATAAATAATGTTGGTATACAATTGCATATTATACGTTCTAGATTGTTTGGATATTATTTGTAATGATTTGTATGCTTTTGCGATACCTTTTAAATAGTGTTGTCTGTTATGTATTCAAGGGTGAAAATAAATCCACCTCTTCAATGGTGGAATTTTCAAACGTCGCAGCACGTTATGTCATTTTCTTTAAATGCCCGATTGGCCAAAAATCCGTTTCCTAAAATGTCCTTTTCCTAATTGTTCATGATAAAGAAGCAATAAAGTGCCTTTGAATAGATAAGTCGTAAGCAAATAATATTGTAAATGTATACGTGTAATATCGCATATAAAAAGTACCTCTGCGATCCTTACAGTTTCATTATCATCCATCAATCAACGGGAGGAAATGGCGGAGTGGACTGAACGGGAAAAAATCGAATGTCACGCGCTGTGAGCGGCCATTGTGCGTGTCAGGTCCATCGGAGATTTCGTAGCTTTGTTTTATGTCAAGAATAACATGAGACATGCAGCGAATATCTGAATCATCGTTGAAACGGAACATGGTAAAGAACAAAAAATACGAAGAATCATGAAACTTTTTTGTTCATAAATATCAATCAATAATGGACAACTGTCTTTGTCCTTGTATTTCGCTCGAATGATCAGTTACTATGTAAAGTTTTGTAAGGGCATATTCATATTAAGACGGGATTTGTTACTGAAATATCTCAATATCAGAAATCAAACCCACGGAAGCCTTTTTTCGGAGAATATCTTTTGAACCCTTGATGTGATACGTTCATTTTCTATTCAGAAAGGTAGGCGCAGCTAGAAACTGAAGATCTCCAGGTAACTACAAAATAAGCGCTCTTTCATCAACATCGTCTCTACATATAAAACATTCATACATCTCGGGCTATATAGCCCCAATGCATACTCAAACACTTGGCCAAATAGATCGATACCTACTTTAAGGCGAGTAGAAGCACTTACGTGGAAGTAGGTATGGGATATTGAATCTTTGCTTCGATAAGTTTAAGGTTCTATATTATTTAGGTTTACTTAGGTATCAGCGAATCGAGTTGTGTCTTCAGTTGGTGGACTAAAGAAATAGTTTGTGCGCACACTGTGTCAATTGACAATTACATTCGAAGATAAGAGATTTACTTTTATTTTTGGTGGTCATCGTGTTCCTCGACGAGTATCTATAAGATTAAATATGTACGCTTGTGATTCGAAAATAACGTATATGAGCTTAACCGAATCAACAGTAATTTTATCTTTTGATTTTGCACAGTTTTATGTTGGAATTTTGATTAATCTCAAGAGTCGGAACTAATTCAGCTGAAAAGTAGACATTTAGATCGTGTTATTATTCTTCTGGGTAAAGAACAAACTGGAACACATTCGTATTTATAACGATTTGTACCAGCTTTTCCGGGTTTGATTTCTGAAACTCTCTTCCGTTGTCAGGGTAGCTTATTAAAAAAAACTGTTTCTTTCCGTTTGATTACGCTCTATACACCGCTAGCTTTCCGCTGGCAGCTTCACCCGCTTTACTTTCGTATATAACGTGGGAATTCTGTATTTTCCCGTAATAAGAACAAACTGTAAGCTATTACAAATTAAAAAAGTCCCGCTTAAACACGGATAGGTACTCAATCTAAAAACACACATTCAGCTCCTATGTATCCCTTTAAAATTTTTAAAAAAATCTATAAGACATGTTACTCATTTTACGAAGGTCCATTTCAACCCCTATTTTAGGAGTTGTGAGTTTCCAAAAATTCTAACTCTGTACTTTTATGTTAAGAAAGTTGCTGGCCAAAGCCATCTTTAACACAATATTAGCGGCGATGAGTTAACCAGACAGAACATGTAATTTTGTATATTTAGATAATACCCATAATGTTTCTATTATAATTACACATTAAACGTAGTAGTGGATGTATACAGGATGACCTTCTTATCACCGTGGATAATTTAAGGGACGCTTCAGGGTACATCCATTATTTTATAAAAAAAATACTGCACCAAACTAGTGCAGTATTTTTTGAATATTTTATAATATTTATATAAAACTAGCTTTTGCCCGCGGCTTCGCTCGCGTTATATTCGGGGTAACACCGAAGATTTAAAAAAAAATAAGGCATTTATTTTTCGTTGGTAACAAAGAGTCTGTGTACCGATTTTTAGCTTCCTACCTTGAAAACTGCAAAAAGTCCCATTTAAAATTTCACCCCCTCTTTTAAGGGGTTGGGGGCAGATTTCCAAAAAAAATGATGCACGATTTTTTTGTTAGTCACAAATAGTTCGCATACCAATTTTTAGCTTTCTACCTTGAAAATTGCGTAATGCTCCATACAAACTTCAACCCCCCATTTAAGGGAAGTGGGGGGTTAGAAAGAGACAAAAAGCAGCCTATGTCACTCTCCAGCCGTTCAACTATCTCCACTTAAAAAATCACTTCAATCCGTCGCTCCGTTTTGCCGTGAAAGACGGACAAACAAACACACACACACACTTTCCCATTTATAATATTAGTATGGATTAAATAGATTAGTTATTTTATTTATTAATGTTTAAATCATTCTACTACCGTGTCCTGAAGCGCCCCTTAAATTATCCGGAGTAATAAAAAGGTAATACTGTATAAAGAAGTATAAGAATAATTCCAAGAACTTTACTAGTAGGTATGGTAATTCGACACGTGTAGCAGAGATTTCCCTTCTTCAGTGACAAATAGCTGAAATAATTATCATCGCGCGTTATCTAATTAGTCGTGTGAAGTTTCGCGAGTGTGGCTCATTGCCAACCCAATGTTTGGCTTAAGGCTGAATTTGCCCAATTTATTGCCGCTTAGTTAATCTCTACGAGCGATATGTGTAGGCGATATGTCGCGGTCTAGATACGAGTTTTGCGATACTATTTTCTCTGTATTATTAATGTTAAGTTCTGACACTTATATCTTTGTTTGCAATAAGTATTATGAAGTACTTTTTCTGTGTTTTTGGTTACGCTTTCAAGCTTAAACCGCTGAAACTATTTCAATGATATTTGGTATAACGATAGTTTTGACCTTGAATAAAGACATATGCTACTTTAATCCCCAATTTAATGAGTTCCCTAGGGTACTAAATAATCATACTCGCGATACAACTGAATTCCATCCAGGGCAACTTTGATATTTCTAGACTGATGGAACTGAGTTCGAAGAAGTCGACTCTTGTTCACAACAGGCACACAATGAGTTTGAGATTATTAGCAATATATTGAATTAATACAGGATACACCCGCACACAACGTCCGTGTGACGTGTGACATCCTTTGCTTGCAAAGGCTTTGGGCTCGGCGACGCTTATCTGATTTCTTTTAAACACACAGTAGTGATATTTAACAAGGAGTTGTCTATTTAATCTGTGACAGTACGATAACTTTTGTCATCATTGTACATCATTTAACATTTCAACAGACATTCTTATGTATGTAGTGTTAATGTTACCTTATGGAGACCTACGATTGATTTAATATGAGGATTAAAGAGAAATTGTTTTTAGACACAAGTGTCTATACATTGATCTACTATGCATCGGTGTGGTTTGTACGAGTGTCTACAAAAACACTAAATACACTACAAAGACACAAAGCAATTTTGTGAATTTCTCAAGATGACGGCGACAGTTACAAAGAGGGGAATCCGCCAAATCCCACAGGATGACGGGAATAAAGTTGAGGGCGTCCGCTAATTCCCTATAAAGTGGTGGTGTAAGGCTATCGATCGGCAGTTTCGATAATGTGTGTGATAGAGTCGCCAAGATATGCTCTATCGCTTTCTTAAGAAAATTCAATCTGATCGTCTTATTTTTTTATTATAAAAAGGCTGTGAGCTCAGAAATAACCTGAGACTTAACAAAATGTTGTACTTATTTTTTTTTATTATGAACTTAAAATTACATCTAAAGACCATATAGAAATTAAAACTTATCATTAAGATCTCAATACATTCAAAACAAAAAGATGTTGATCAATTTTACTGGGAGGGCCCCATCCCCATCCAGAGAAATTGCCACGGGTCTCAGATGGTATAGTTACGCCACTGGCTGTGATTATCTTCAGATCTTACTTACTCTAGTGTTATTGTAATGCCTCAAACTTGGCGATATTTGAAATTAGCGAGTTAATTATTCACTAAAAGCGGTAAAATTCCCAATCAGGACAGCAGTGTGAATATAGCCTGCTGTAGGTATATTATTCCGTGACGAATTAATCTGTAGACGCACCTGTTTCTATTAATACAATAAATGTTAAAGTTTGTCTGTTTGTAGTTAAAATACTTACATGAAGAAGTTATATAGGTCATAGCTGAACATCGAGGTTAATTTTAATAATAATTAATGTATAATTCAAGTTATGAAAGCAAATACGCATGAAGCTCATTTTTCTGTCATTCAATTAACCTAAGTTGCGGAACGACTCGCTAAAATATAATCTAAATAAATAACTGTAATAAAAACCATTCGTTTCGCGTAAAAGCAAGGACAGGAATATAAATTAATTATCTTCATTTACAAAGCCGGTCTTCAGGTAGAAGTTCTCTGTTTGAGTTCGCTAATCCTCCCAGGAAAAGTTTTTCCATCGAGATTTCAGGGGTCCATATAGGGGGTTCCGACTGATTGAGGCTCAGGCTTAGTTTATTCGAAATCAGAAACACGCGCCGGCGAATTTTTCCCTCCAGACCCACCATACCCCTGGCACTACCCCGGGGGGTAGGGTGGGACTTAACCATACCACCATAGAGATGTGATCTAATACCTGAATATAGGTAAAATTCCTCGAAAATTTGACAATTTACGCTGTTAGATAGAAATTACCAAGTAATTGGTTTAAACGGTCAGCATGTTAGTGCCAATGAAAATCAACTGTGTTGTTGTATAACGCAAAACTAAATTTCAACCTTATGGTTATCCACTTTTTTTTAGGTCGACTATACTACAAAATGGGTTGTGTGACGGTTGTCTATGTGAATAAATACTACTATGACTTAACAAAGTTAAATAAAATTATTAAAAATAACTTTTTTTAAATACAAGCTTTTAGTACTTGTCAATACAAATCGAACGAGTCCAAACTCAATGAGGTTGTGTCATTTTATTGCGGAGTTGTTATGACCATCTTCCAGCTCCAGCATTAGATCAGGTCCATATCATCATAATATTGCATTGTCACGCGATATACATAACATATGCAGGAAAAATTTCAGCTCAATCATAAACGGGGAAATGGTTGAAATTAAACTTGCAAGATTTCAGGCACCGGACAGGTGAAAGTAAATAAAAAGCATTTAAAAAGAGTTAAGGATTTCGTCGGGGCTATTAAGAACTCGGTGGCCGAAGTGGTCAAGGCGTTAACAGCGGTAATATGTCGATGATGCGGGTTCGATCCCCGTCCTACACGAAAAAAAAATTTATAACTTTTCAATTTATTTTGCATTTTTATAGAAATTGCAAAGTGAAAGCGATTTTTACCGCTTTCACTTAAAAGCGGTAACGGAATGTTGTTCAAAACGTTCGATTGCTCCTCGCGTTCCAGTTTTGAGCTTATCTTAATTATTTATATTATTTTGGTGTTCTTAAATTGCTATTAAATTGTTTATATCCTCTCCACATTTCACAAGCGATCTTGAAATTATACCAAATAATCGGGTGCAAGCTTAGATGGTGCAAGCAAAAAAGAAAGCCGTGTGTCTCGTGTTTGTAATCAAACGACTCCGAAGCGGCTTGACCGATTCTTATGAAATTTTTTGTGTATATTCGGTAGGTCTGAGAATAGGTCATAAACTATTTTTATATCCCTAACTAAGGGATAAAGCTGGTTTTTTTTGTAAATTATTATGGCCAAACGTAGTTCGCTGGCACAGCTAGTAATATAAAGTACTAGCTGCCCGCCCCGGTCCCGCACGGGTATAGTAAAAAACCTATTGACAATACAACAGTGTAAGAAACCATAGATTTGGAGTAGCCTGAATGTCAATCTGTCAAGTTAGTCACTGTTACGTGAACATATTTTAAATTAATTTTTTTTCCTGTAATAATTCTTCAAATATTTTCTTTTATACAAACCTTGTCCTAACAATAACGAATACATAAAACCAAGAATCATCCAATTTGGTGAAGTCGTTCGAAAATTATGGGCGTACATACATTTCGAAGATCCATTTTTATATATATAGAAAATAGATATAACTCAAACTCAAACTCAAAAATCTTTATTCAATATAGACCTTTACAGGCACTTATTGACGTCAAAAAAAAACATAAAAATCTTCAACCAAGAATCTAATTAACTAAATTATTTAATCCTTGTATGTACACACACCCCAACCATTATTAAGATGTGTGCAAATACAAGTCAAATGAAAAAAAAAAATTGACT
The DNA here is from genome assembly GCA_963935595.1 of Schoenobius gigantellus. NCBI lineage: Eukaryota > Metazoa > Arthropoda > Insecta > Lepidoptera > Crambidae > Schoenobius > Schoenobius gigantellus. Next base: position 13,107,073 of record OZ012559.1, on the reverse strand, counting down.
CTACACCTGTTCGGAAATTGGGAGAGCCTTCTCGAGAAGAACAGGCAAGAAACTCGGAAGGTCTTGTATTTTTTTTGTCTCCTCTTTTAAAATGCCAACATTACAATATTATATTTCACAAACATTTTTTTTAATAATATAGAAATGCCTGTCGGTGTGAGTGGAACAGTTACTCGAATGAAATTTATCCCATTATCACAAAGTGTTAACACCCTTTGAACGTCAATTACACAGATTTAGATCTGTGGTCAATTATCACATTTTTTGGCAATCCCAAGCAGTTTTATCTGTCATATAATCAGACACTTTATAATATGCTTTTTTCATAAGTGCGCCCTTGATAGTGACTTTAAATTTATTCAAGTTAAGTGCTTTAATATTATTTGGGATTTTATTGTAGAAACGTACACAAAGGCCTTTGAAAGAATTATTAATTTTTTAAGCCTAGTATTTGGTAACGCTAACATATTCTTTTGCCTAGTATTTACTGAATGAATATCACTGTTTTTACAAAACGAATGTATATTTTTATGAACATATACTATATTCTCGTAAATATATTGCGACGCGACGGTCATAATACCAATTTCTTTAAATTTTTCTCAAAGAGTCTCTTATTTTAAGGTTATAAATAGCACGAATAGCCCTTTTTTGCAGCACAAAAACAGTCTGAATGTCGGCAGCATTTCCCCACAGCAAAATGCCATACGACATCACACTATGAAAATAGGCAAAGTATACAAGTCTTGCTGTATCAACATCAGTCAGCTGACGTATTTTCCATACAGCGTAGGCTGCAGAACTAAGTCTCTTCGACAATTTATCAATATGTGGGCACCACTGAAGCTTTGAATCTAAAGTAATACCAAGAAATACTACGGTATCCACAAGGTCCACATTTTTATGCTTTATGTTAACAGTGGTGTGAACCTCTTTAACATTGGGTAAAACAAATTTTATACATTTAGTTTTCCCTTCATTGAGGCACAAGTTATTCGCATTAAACCAGTAAACTATTCTTGAGATAGAACTATTTACATCGTCATAAATTTGCAATCGTCTTTTAATTTTAAACATAAGTGAAGTATCATCTGCAAATAATACAATCTCATGCCTGTCTTGTACAAAAGCAGGCAAGTCATTTATATATATTAAAAATAGAAAAGGACCAAGAATTGAACCCTGCGGAACTCCCATTTTAACCGAGGCGACCTGGGACCTCTCCCCGTTTACGTCTACTTTCTGAATCCTCTCAGTCAAATAGGAGACGAGTAGATCCAGAACAGTGTCGCGAAATCCATAGTAGTGTAATTTCCTGATCAGGGTGTCATGATGAACGCAATCAAACGCCTTGGACAAGTCACAAAAAACGCCCAGCGCATCATGTGAGTCCTCCCAGGCTTCATATATATTTTGTATTAACTCAACACCAGCATCAGTTGTTGAGCGACCCTTTCTAAAACCAAATTGTTTACAGTGTAGAAGATTATTTCTGTTAAAAAAGCTTTGCATTTGTTCCAACATTATTTTTTCAAAGATTATGCTAAAAGTAGGTAGCACAGAGATAGGTCTAAAATTATTGGGGTCTGATGTGCTACCAGATTTGTGTAATGGAATAATTTTACTCAGTTTCATTAGATCAGGAAACACACCACAGTCAATGCAATCATTAAAAATACTAGCAAGTATTAATAATAATAATAATAATAATAAACATTTATTTCAGACTTACATCCATATCTTGTTTAGTTGTGTGTTAGTAACATTTTTTCTTATGAACTATGTTAGTAGGGTTATTAGTGTATTAATTAACATTACTTAGTTTGGCCCGTCACTACTTCTATCCAATGTCTTTGGATATGACAGTCGTGACGGTCACTAATTGTCCTCAGAATGCTGTTGCTGCTGACCCTCATGCGTCTTAACAGGGACGAGGCTTTTTTCCGCATAATTGCATGAAACCCATCTACCCGAGCGTCCGCGAACATTCCCGAGGCGCTACAAAACCGCGGCAGCCGCAACAGCGCTCTGAAGGCGTTGTTATATTGTACTCGTAGGGCGCTGTAGGCTCGACGCGTATAACTCACCCACAGGCCACTCGAGTAAAACGATTGACAAAAAGCCCTGAATAGGGTAATTTTGACCTCCGCTGCACATCGAGTGAACCTACGGGCAAGCATATTGCTTCTTACCGACAGCGCCCTACGCTCCCTCTCAATTTCCTCGTCGTCACTCAGACCGTCAGTGACAATATGGCCCAAATATTTAAATTTACAGACATTGTGCAATGTTGACCCATTAAGAGTAATTGGTGGCACATATCCCGGTCCACGTTTACCGGCCCTAAATACAAGTATTTTACTTTTATTAGCATTGTAGACCAGGCCATGAGCCACCGCATACGACTCGCATACTGCCACCAGCTTCCTTAACCCTCCGATCGAGGGGCTCAGCAGCACCATGTCATCAGCGTAACTCAGGTTATTGAGACATTGTCCGTCTATGTAACAGCCGAAGTGAATGCCACTCAGCCTCTCGATCAGCTGATCAATATAGAGGTTGAAGCTATTGTTATTGGAGCTATTGTTTCTATTACAGATTGGGAAACATCTACAGAGTTGCCCCACAGATCCACGGTTTTCTTTTTATTCAGCGTTTTAAATGACTTTATTAAATCATTTGCACAAATATGGGCAAATTTAAATTTATCATCACAAGTTTTAACATGATCTTTTAGAATAGATTCGGCTACAGTGGGGGAGGAATCCAAAGATTTTGTGATTGAGACTGGAATGTCAGTAAAGATTTTTTCAAATTCTGTAGCTACCTCAATATCTACTGTAACTTTCTTATTTTCAATATTTAAACAAAAATTGTTGTTATTAGTTTTTACTCTTCCGGTTTCATTATTAATAATGTTCCATGTCGTTTTAATTTTGTCACTACTATTTTTTATTTTAGAGCTTAAATAATTGGACTTTGCAAATTTACAAACTTTTTTAAATACTTTGGAATAAGTTTTTACATACAATTTAAATTGATCACTAGTATTTAATGAACGCTCATTGTAAAGTTCATAAAGTTTTATTCTGCTTTTGTGAATACCTGGTGTGGCCCATTCACTAAAAGCTAATCTACCATTGACTGAGATGGTTTTTGGAACAAAGATATTTTTAAATTCACAACAAAATGTGTTAAAAAAGTTTTCATACAATTTATTTGGGTCTTCGTCATAATCAATATACTCTAAATTAATACCAAGATTATTATTGAAACGCTCCAAGCGGCCAGCAGTCTTTGGTACAACAGTGATATTCTTTTTCGCCATAAGCTTACATTTGTAAGGTATAGTAACAAATTGACCAGAGTGGTCAGATTCTAAGTTATTAAAAACATTTTGTGCTAATGGTTCTATGTCAGTATAAATATTATCAATGCATGTGGCAGAAAACTCAGTAATTCGTGTTGGCTCCAGAAATAAGTTTTTAAGATTATATTTTTTTTTTTTTTTTTTAAAACGTCGCCCCACACTAGGATTTTCTCCTGTGTCGTGGGTGCAGTTACAAACATAGAATATCACATGCACATACGCCCAGACCGGAACAAATTTCTGTAGGCCATACAAAATATCTGTCCCGAGCGGGAATCGAACCCGCGACCCGTTGCGCAGTAGGCGATCACTCGACCTCTGCGCTAACCGTTATATGACTGAAACAAATTTTTAATTCTCATACATAAACTAGAGTTTTCTAATAAGTTAATATTAAAATCTCCACAGACTAATATTTGTTTGCCTTGCTTACAGACTTTATTTAAAACTTCATCCATTATATTTTCAAAGTGGTCATACAATCCCGAAGGAGGCCTGTATACGCTCACTACAATAATCTGGTCCAACTCTACACAGGCAATTTCTATTGTTCGTTCAACTGACTGAGGTTCACAATATCTTTACGATCTTTATATTTAAGCTTTTTATTTAATATGATTAATGAGCCACCGCGAATTGCATTTTCTCGACTGAACGAACTACCAACCTGGTGGTTGCTAAAATTAAACATGAACTGGTAGCTTTTAAGCCAATGTTCGGTTATACAAAAAATGTCTACTTTACTACTGTTCATGAATAACTCAACTTCCAGATCTTTGCCCATCATTCCTTGCATGTTCTGGTGCACCAGGTTGATAAAATTTACATGTTTATTATATTCAAATGGGTCTTCCAGTACATTATCTAATAAACAATTTTCATTTTGTTCTTTATTTAACATCATGCAAGAGGATTTCTCTATTGTCTCAATACCTAATTTAAAGACTTACTAACTAATACATCAGTAATATTACTGACAGTCATCCTACTTCTACGTTGCTCAATAGGAGCAATTTTTGTAGCCAAGTTCTTGGCTGAGATATAAAAATAATATGATAGCGATTTTGCTATTCGTCTCTTATAATAATTTGATAGACAATATCTATTATCTTTAGTCAAATACAATCTATTTACATAATTATTGATGTCAATTAAATGAAATTTATTATTATGACATAAGGTACTTAACTTTAAATTCAATTTATATCTTACATTATTATCCTCTTGTGACAAGTTGTTGTAATAAGGTAATGTGAACAAAATAATTTTTTGTACATTTAAATTATTTAATTTATTTAAATAATGAGTCAGGACTTTTTTGTTCATATTACCTCTATTTGCAATAAATAACAACAATGTAGTAGGCTGGTTAAATTCACATTCGATCACTTTTTTTAGTATGTCGCAGTACGAAGCACCAGGCATGCAATAGTTCATTATTGAATGTCCCATGTTTGTTAGAAGTTGGCCCATACCTATGCCAATGTCATCACTAAACATAACAATATTGTCACTTGTGACCACTGAAGTCTGTAGTAACTGTGTCTGTAGTCTGTATATATCTATATATCACCACGTTATCTTTGAAAGCTTGAAAGATTTCTTTTGTTTGTGACTTTGTCCTTTATATGGCGCAGTATGTAACTTAATATGATCTCACATAGCTTTTAATTATCGGATTATTTTACCTGTAGTTGCGTGAATCTATTTGGCATTTCAGAGACAGCTGTATTTCATACTGAAGAAGTTAGGCGTTAAGAGCGATAAAATTTGGTTTGTAGACAGCTCGACACTTTAGTAGCTGTATAGAATTCAAATCTGAATTTTTTTTATAATATTACGAGCTTTAATGAGCATTAAATTAAAAACGACTATAGTTGATAAAATATAAGCTCTGATTTAAGTTTCTAATGCTGGTTCCGAAGTTCTCAGCCTCATAAAATCAAAATTTTAGGAACACCTCACTTATACTCGTATACCTTCACCTTAATGATTAATGTTGCAACATTCAAATGTAATCGGGCAAATATGTGTACGATATTGATAATATTACTTCGGAAATGTGATGTCGTTAGGCGTCTAATGCGGAAATTGCCGCTGCTTCGGCGGAAGAGCTCACTACTTGGTGGTAATTGAAATTCGTATTTAGCTACGTGACTCGGTTTGTGTGTACATACATACATTTCAGTGCAAAAGTAAATGCATTTCAACCCGGCTCTCGGCCTCGGCGTATCTAATATTATGCATGAGCATGTATCTGAACATTTGCTGGAATACGTAAAAAGTTGTGTTATTATTATACTTAATTTTTACACGTATACTTTACGTAATTTGTACGTAAAGTGCGATGCAGCGTGATTAGCAATCCCCTTGGGCTTTAGTTTTAGACATTAAGTTCATAGCGTTTGCGACTCACGCAAGCTTGTGTGATAGTATCACAAGGTGGTGATATTGTCTTTTATTTAATCGTAATTTTAATTGCATGTTTTTTAATATATATGTTTCTGTTAAATTCGTATACTAGTAAATATTAGGTTTTGCAAGTAAATCTTAGGATTTACCAATATGAGTTGGTAAATGTAAGAATTTTATAGAGAATAGACGATATTTCGGGCTTTTAGTTTAGGATATGCTAGGATTTTTCAAATTTTTTTTTGGAAGGGGGAATGTCTTAACCATTCAACAAGGGACTGAAAAGCTGACAAGACCGCCCCGAGGATATGCCATTGGACTCGGGTATAAACCCCATACATTCACCACCATACATTCACCCCATATATAAGTCCATATAAAGTCTATATACGCACACGCAGACACGCACACACATACACAAATACAAACACAACATGCATAAATAATATATCACGCATAACTTTACCATATTGTTTTAGATTTTTCTTTTATTTTCTTTCTATGTTAAAAACACCTAGATTTTGTCGAATCAATTGTATCGGGGGCTCCCTTTTTTTTTTTTTTTTTTGGGAGGGGGGAAAATCCTTTGACGCATTCCTCGTGGTCGAGCCAAACCACGAGGATATGTGGGACTCCCCAGACCGTACACGGCCTGGGCCTACCCACTAAAAACCCCCCCAGCAGCTCTCCGTCCGTCACAAGACAGGGGGAAGGGGACAACAGCCAGGCCTTATTCCCGCTGACCCCCTGCCTGTGGCACGTCCGTTGCCGGACTCCCCATCTGGCTCTGCTACTTTGTGGAGCGGCACAGAATTGCGCCGCTCTACACCCCGAAATTGGTTTTTTATTGTGGTTGTCTTCCACGCGGTCCGACGCTCAGTGCGCCGGGCCCCCGGCCCGCTCAGTGCGGGTAACGGGTTGCCCGACGGCAGATCCCACTGGATCCACCGCCGCGCGGGTGAGCCGAAGCTCGGGGAAATCCCCAACGGGCGCGAAGCGCCACGGCGAGAAGCTCGCCCTCATCCTCCCTACCAGAGGTAGCCGCCGGAATCGGCTTCCAGCGAGAGCCACACCTCTTCTTAACATAAGAAGAGGGGACTTCGCCCTTCTCCGCATGAAGCGGGTGGCCACACGAAGTGGCCCGCCGGGCAAAGCCCGGCCATCCCACGCCCCCCCTCTATGGGGGTCCTCTCGTCAGACTATTAGCCCGCGGCAGAGAATCTGCCGGGTTGCCCAGGGTGCACCACGTGGAGGTGTCTGACATCGCACCCCATCGGGGGCTCCCTCTCATAACACAGGGCAACCTTATATGAGAGATGTTCATAACTTGCCATGCTGAAAATGTGTTTTTAATAAAGATATTTATTATTATTATTATTATTTTATACAATCAGCACATTCTTACACATTATTTCACAACTATTTTTTCATTTACTTTTGAACCACAAACAAGTTTACAATTTTGTTTTACCTCATCATCACAGCTCATATACGTCCCCCACCGAGGGGTTCGAGCCTACCCTATGTTAGGGTGATTAGGCCTTAGTCAACCACGCTGGCCCAGTGCGGATTGGTCGACTTCACATACATCATTGAATTTCTTCGCAGATGTATGCAGGTTGCCTCACGATGTTTTCCTTCACCGTAGGAGCGTCAGACAAATGTACATATGAAATTCGAAACGAAAAACACATTGGTACATGGCAGGTCTCGAACCCCGACCCCCCGATTGGAAGGCAAGTGCCGAGTCCACAGCGCCACCGACGCTCTCTGTTTTACCTATTAGATTTAAATTATAATACAATTGTTTATTGAACGGTAATGGTTGTCAAATAGAGTCAAATGCGCTACCTAGCAGTATAAAAATTATCTGTTTGTAAATAGTTCAAAAATATTGTTGGTGTGTAAGTAAGTTTTTTAAAAAAGATATCCAAATAAAAATATTAAACAAGCTAACGTACTTATGATCACATTATCCGATCCGCACGCAAACATTATATTATATAAAAAATATACCACTTCTCCTCACCTGACACCGAATGTTAGTTGTAACAAACTGCCAGGCCTCAGGAACACGTCCCTTCGTTAGGATCCGGGGTTGAAGCCCTAGCGCTCTCTATTGAAGGGCCCTTCTCGGTTAAGGAGGTCATTTTTCCTTGTCTCCTACTGCATTCCAGTGTTGTGTTATTGTGGCGGAATTACATTCGAGATTGGCGTAACAATGTAGGGAAAAGTGTTCAAATTATTTCAATTGTATATCAATCTGTACAAGAGCGGATTTTTGATGCTATTTATGAAATGCAAACCTTTTATATTTCGCTGAACCTTCATAGCTAATTTATAGATAGACTTTTAATCAGACACAAGTTTAAGTTCTTTTTGCGTAATGATTATTCGTACTATTTTTATATTATATTGGCTTTGTGTATATTTAAATGGCATTTTTAGTTGCATATGGATAATATTAAACAATGATTATATTATGTGAATGTTTTCTCGTATATTTTGAAATGAGTTTTTATAGTAAAAAAACACAATGAAATACATGTTATTGTTACTTGCAGTGCTATAAACCTTTCAGTATTCTTTTTACTCGAATTTGAATACCTCAATTTGAATGCACATCCGCGACGCAGGTTTTGTAAAATACCGTACAGGCAAATATCGAAAACAAAACGAATTGACTCTTCGAAAATCGTAAAAAGAATTGCTTCTCCGAAAACATTGGACAAGTTAAGTGAACACGGTAAACGATCGCGCAATGTAGGTATCGCGCGAAAGCCTACTTTTTGGGGCGTCCAAACACAACGCAACTCCATAACACGAAGTCGCTAAGTCAGGACAAGCGGGCATCGTCAGCAAAAAAGAGAACGCCCTGACAGACAGGCCGACCCGCCGCTATTTCGTTCTAACACTGTATTGATCCGAAGAGTACACATTGCCTGTTGTCAGCCGAAAGAGGCATTATACCTTTGTCAAACAGAGCACCGACTTATTCAGTTGCCCCCAAAATGTCTAGCCCTGAATGTTTTATTCGCGAATCTTTTGTTGTACTCAGTGAACTGTGGCTCTCGCAATAATACACGTAAATAGGTCGCGGGCCATTTGAATGGATCAGTATGGCGAACTTGGAAACTGTAAAACAAAAGTAAACTTAAATGAACGTATTCGTTGAATTTGAAAATGAGAATGTTCCGTAAATTGTAAAATAAACATGTTCCAATAATTTGAAATTGAACTTGGTAAAAAATTTACTATTTTCGATTCCCATTCCCATCCTCTTGAATACCCTTGTTTGTATTGACTCGCAGTCAATCAGGATCGATTTTAATCTTGATATTCAAAGTGCATCCATAGCTTCTAAAAGGCTTTCAAATTATTTTACAAATAATTCTGTAATAATTATATATGTACCTACTTGTGTATTAATAATAAAAATGACTGCCTAATAAAAGACTCAACACAGTCTTGTATTGACGCGGAAATGAAAATTGATCGTAATATATGTCCTCAGAGAATAAACTGGTCATGATTTAACTTTCCAAAATGTTTAACTCTTACCAGTGTAGTTTTTGTGATCGATTTGATGGCATGGTTTTTCTACACATGTTTTTCTGTCTTAGTTTTCTAGTTCATTTTACTCACTCTTTAAGTGGTCTATACAACTTTTACTAGTTGAATGCGTTTATTTTTTTATAATAATGATTCTTAAACTGTCATATCAGACTGTCAATTTTGGTGCGGAATGGTGTCACGGAGCTTGATAAAATTTCAATAGCAGCCTCCTCAGGCATAGGTCTAATATAAAATTAAATAGTAAATTAATATAAAATTAAATAGGTGAGTTATTTTTTATTAATTTAAATCACTCTACTTGTCCTGAAGCGTCCCTTTCAGGGTGATAAAAAAGTAATCCTGTATAGACTGATATACAGGTTACTTTTGAAACAGAAACCAAATTTTATACGATTGTTCAAACAAGCAAAATGAACAACTTTTACTATGGAGTCCTGCTTCAAAAATAACCTTGTACTCCGCCTCAATGAACCTAAGCAAAATTTTTTTCGCGGTCTTTATTGCGTCACAGAGTAGGTATGTTTATAAAAATCAAAAGATAACGATAGTAAGTTAATATCAGATATTCATCATAACAATAAATCATTATTCTATCAAGGTCAGTATTAATAATAATCTCCACAATTTCATGAATGAAATGGTTATGAATTTTTGTATGTTTCAAGATTTCGCTCAAATAGCATATTATCCCATTATCCCCAATTACTGAGTTTCGTTAAGGCATTTTTGACGTTTGACATATTGTCGAGGAGATAAATCGCTGCGATTGTTATCTCCATACTTTTTCTTGCCATAAACGACCTCGGCATACATATTCAGACTCCCTGCCACCACCCATTTCCATATCCCTCAAATATATCAAAACGTTCGGAATATTTTATGCTGTCGGTATCTAACAGGCGTTTTGTGGTAATGTCTTCGTTTGATGTATAGCAGTCAAAAGCACTCGTGGTCTAAGTATCTTACCATTATGTATATTGTGGCCACATTAAGACGTAACGTCGCAGAAGGGGGCCTCTTAGCGTTTTTTCGCTACGCAATCACGGCCAAGATTGCTCTGTCGCGAATCGTAATGCCAAGTCGGCCAGGAAATTTGTTAAAATTATAGGCAAGCATTTATATCACAAGTCGAAATATCGGAACGCGTCGGGGCCGACTCGCCCCACCGTAAGTCCGATGAAATTACACGGCAAATGGCGGCTCGTTTGCGCTTAATTCGTACATTTGTTTGTGCAATCTTTCCGGCGAGATACGCGGGAAAAAATAATTGAAACAGCCATTCGCGGCGATAGGCGAAATTAGCGCCGAGATTATTCTTTGTTGCGCTCGGATGAGGCTTTTTGCGGGGTAACATGCAGGGCTTACAAACGGAACGCGCGCAGAGCGGGCGCAATATCAGCGTGAGGCTTAAAGAATTTCGTGTGAATTAAGCGCGAGTTTTGCGGCAGTGCGCTGAAAAAGCACGAGGCGGAATCTAGAACAGTGTCTTCTTTAAATAATGTAGGTGGGTGAGGCTTCAGGTGTGCGAATTGCGGCAGCGCTGCTGCTAGGGAGCTTGAATTTGCAATTTCCAGACATTTCGCTCACACAATTTGCTTACTTATACCAGGCGCAGGTCGCGCACCGTTTCGTGTAATTCAGTCCGTTGCTACACTGAAGTTAAGTAATCGCACCGTCGCAGCCCGGTGGTCTCTTCCAGGAGCTCCTTATTTTTCTGGCATCGTTTCAAATTAAAAGCGATAAGGGAGAGCCTGCTTTTACAGAGTCCCCCGCCGGGCTCGTTGAAACTGAGCCATCTAGTTACCGCGTTACACAATTTAGCCCGCGCGCCATTTCTAGACGTATCCTTAATGCTGTGGTCTTTGTTTTCTTTAAGCAAAACAGCGTGCATCAAATAGGGATTCGACTTATTTTAAGTCTTATTTTACTATCTGTAACTCAGATTATATTGTTGTTTAAAACCTTTCCCATTTTTTTGTTGTTTTAGTCACGTAGTTTATGTTCTCTCTATTTGCTATGAAAGGAAGTATTTTGCCTAAACAGAGCGTCATATAATTTTTTAACAACTCAAAATAATAATTGTCGTTATATTAGATAGGCCTTTTCTAATGAATATTAAATTTGCTAAAAGTAAATAAGAACACATCACCACAAATTCATGTGTCGCCCTTAATTTTCTTTCCGACGATATCCTTAGAGCCTAAGGTGAATCTAATTTATTTAACACTAGATGTGCCAGCGAACTACGTTTCGCCGTATATTTTTTACCCGTTTTTGCAACATTTGTCATTGATGCTCAGCTCCTATTAGTCGTAGCGTGATGTTATATAGCCTAAAGCCTTCCTCGATAAATGGACTATCCAACACAAAAAGAATTTTTCAATTTGAATCAGTAGTTCCTGAGATTAGCGCGTTCAAGCAAACAAACAAACAAACTCTTTAGCTTTATAATATTAGTATAGATGACTATTATTTATTACTTGCTGTGCCCGCGAACTACGTTTTACTATAATAATTGTGAAAAAAAATTCTAGAGAGGAGCACTCTTGTCATCTAGGGTTATAAAAATTAACCTAAAACCTATTCTCAGACCTACCAAATTTCAGTAAAATCAAGCCAAGCCAATCAAGTATCGGAGGAGTTTGATAGCAGACTCTGTGACTCGAGATTTTTATAAAGAGTAAGAGCCGGTACCAGCGGCCTTTTGAATCGCATGCTTGAATTGGGCCACGGACCTGAAAAAAAGACGGACGGACACTCCTTCTCCTGCCTATCCGTCTGCGCGGGACGAGAGCGGCTTGAGGATCTACCTCCCGCTCCCTCTCCGCGGCCTCCTTCTGCGAGATGACGTCCTTGCAGAAGGAGGCGACAGACCCCCATTCCGCCTCGCCACGGAGCATGGCCACGACCATGCTCGGCACCGAGAGTTTTCCACCTCCCAGCGCAGCGTTGAGTTCGCTGCGGTGGCCTCGCCAAGCCGGCACACCAATAGTGTACTCGGCAGTGTCGTCGGAAGCGTCACAGTGATGACCCTGCGGCGTTTCCTCCCGACGGGCGACCCGATGCAGGTAGTGACCGAAGCAGCCATGCCCGGTCTCTACCTGCACCATGCGGAATGTGCGGCTGCCGTCTGAGGAGATACCTAGGTTTAAGCAAATATCTATCACGATCGCTTCTAGTTTGGCAGATAATGCACCGTCAACGCAAGATTCTGCGCTGACTTCCTTTTTATAGAGCAGTGACGGATGTGCTACGATTGTCGAAATTGAAAGCGATAGATTTTGATTTACACGATCAAGGGGCTGGGGTTCTATTTGTGTATCATTCGTCCGGCGTCGAGCGCTCGTAAAGCGTCATCTTCACTCGATTTTTACTTATGTTCATTTCGTTTTTAATGAAAATCATAATGATATGATACTCGTTTTATTATTATATTGATTTTCGTCGAAAATGAAACTAAGTAAAAAACAAGCGCAAACGAGACGACGCTCTACGAACGCTCAATGGCAAGGCAATCCATACTAATATTATAAATGGGAATGTGTGTGTGTGTGTGTGTGTTTGTTTGTCCGTCTTTCACGGCAAAACGGAGCGACGGATTGAAGTGATTTTTTAAATGGAGATAGTTGAACGGATGGAGAGTGACATAGGCTACTTTTTGTCTCTTTCTAACCCCCCACTTCCCTAAAATGGGGGGTGGAAGTTTGTATGAAGCATTCCGCAATTTTCAAGGTAGAAAGCTAAAAATTGGTAGGTATGCGAATTATTTGTGACTAACAAAAAATCGTGCATCATTTTTTTTTGGAAATCTGCCCCCAAACCCTTAAAAGAGGGGGTGAAATTTTATATGGGACTTTTTGCAGTTTTCAAGGTAGGAAGCTAAAAATCGGTACACAGACTCTTTGTTACCAAGGAAAAATACCTGCCTTATTATTTTTTTTAACCTTCGGTGTTACCCCGAATTTAACGCGAGCGAGGCCGCGGGCAAAAGCTAGTAATTCATAAATAGGTCCCATACGCAGCAGCAGTATGACGTACAAGGTTTGAAGTGCAATAAGAATTTAATTTAAATATGCAACTATTTTGAGGCAATAGGGATAATGACAGGGCTTACGAAATAAAAAAAAATCAGTCACCTATTTTTTGCTTCATCGAAATAACAAAATAATACTCCGATTAAGGCCCGATTTCACCAAAGTCAGATAAAGTTTATACCAAGGATATCATGGGTTACTCTCAGATAAGTCAATTTTAATTTCACCAAATAATTATATTTAGAATAAAGCTTTTATTCGGGAATAGAATTTATATCATCATCTCTGACGGTATAACAGATTTAATACTAGGATAAATAAGAAAGATGGCGCCTAATTAATAGCTAATTGGCAAGCTATCAAAAGTGACAGTTGTCGTAATTGACGTATAATCCTACTTGTTTAAACAGCTAATAAGCTGTGAGATTTAAGGAGAGAATGGATTATTTAATTTCGCAGCATTATCATTCATTCGTTCATTTGATTCAATTTTAATTTGTCACAGATAAAATAAAACTCTATTCGGAAGAATAATTAAACCAAATGTGGTGAAACATAAAATGGATTATCCGAGAATAAATGTAGAGTATAAATTTATCCATGGTATAGTTATTCCAGTTTTTCGTTAATGTTGTTAAAATCGGGTCTAAGGCGATTAAAAGTAGAGCGTAGGGATTCGCTACGTCACAATGTGTTATAAAATGTACACAGGTGTGATATGTCGTTTTACACATTTCAAATCCATGTGACGTTTCAAGCTTGATTAGATTAAAAAATACATCGATTTTTTCAAATAATAATGCATGGCGGATATTAAAACAGCATTTTGTCAATATCTCAACAGTATGACAAGGTATTAGTATTATTCATATCAATTGATAAAAATGCCCTAAGTATTTTTCTTTACATTTTTTAATGCTGTACGTAACATAAAATTAGACGTGCAAATATACCTACTATGACTCCGCGAATCGCTTTATCTTAACACCACCGCCGTATTCAATTTCAAGGAACACATTTAAACAGCACACCGTGTATTAAATTAATTCTGTCGACTAATGAAATTTTGATCACACTAAAGGAACGGCGCGTACGTGCAAAAACGATTGCTCGAGTGAAAATTTGAGATGGCATTGCCGAGGGGACGACTTGTTAACTAACCGGTGTCCGGATTTGTTCAGCTGACACTACGTTAATATTGAGCGAACGTACAGATTTTAAATTTAATCAAGGTCCAGTCTCCGAGGTGCCTAACAAAACAGGCCTGGCGCGCAGCGATTAGCCCTCGCTTACGCTGCATTTCGCGAAGCGTTTTCCGGATCGTAACACGTGCTACGGCCGAACCAAAGCAAGCGTAATCGTAAAATAATGCGGTCCGATTTTGCATTTTCGTAATGACGATGTCCTTTTAGTCTTGTTTGCTATTTATGAATGGCAATCCTTAATTATAGGCATTGTTGGTGCTTGGCAAAGTGAAATTTAATCTTCATGTAAAACCGTAACAGATTTTTTTGGTTTTAGAAAATACTTATCCGTGTATAGCAGAACGAATATTAGGTACCGTTATTTTTATTGGTCCAATTCTAATTCACTCTCAACGGTACTTAAACAAATATTCCTTAGCTCCCAAACGTTAAGGATATCAGCTCTACTCAATCACTTAAAATTATTTAACTGCGAGATTTATACATGTCCAGTGCCCATTATTTAAAGAAATGTCCCCTAACTCCTAATCCACAAGGAACCTTAAATCATAAGCTGCGCAACGTGAGATGGCCACTACTAGACGCAAATACCTAAACCTTATGCAAAAATATCGAATGCCTTCGACTATAAAATATGACGAATTTTGATTCACCTGGGATTTTATCATCAGATTTGACTTTGTACCAATGGGTCCACTTGGGGAGTACACTCTTTCGAATAGAAAAATAATTTTGAAAATCTGTTTGCGATTGGCGGACGGTGAACATACATAAAAATTGATGCAACGAACATAGAGCCTCCTTTTTTTTTTCAATGAGGAAGCAATCAAAAAGAAAGTTCTCGCAACTCCCAACAGGGTTACACTCTGCCAATACGAATAAAACTCAATTTTACCAGATTATTTTATTATTATATTTTCTCACGTTCATTTTTATAAGTGGAATTCTAGTGCATGTCAGATTTTTCACTAAACCATCTCTGGAGAATCAAAAGATAACAAAATCAAAATTGCCACAGTCCGCAAGTCCCAGCAGAACAACACGTCTTCGCCAATACGAATAAAAGACTATGCAACTTCAGAATATTTCTTTTTGTCCATACTTTTTTCCAGGGGCCAATTTTTATACAGCCGTCTTCCATCTACTTGACTAAACCATCTTTGGAGAATCGAGAGTTGACAAATTCAAAATTGCCACAGTCCAAAATGAACTACCCGCAACTCCCAACAGGACATCACTTCGCCAATACGAATGAAACTCTATGCAATTTCACGAGACGCTCGCCGCTGGCCGCGGTCGTGTAAACTAAATTCGTCTGGTGCACACCAGTTTTTGTTCGGAGTTGCCAGTGGACCGGCACGCTCCGCTGGGCCCTTTCAGGACTCGGTTGGTTTTGTGCCGCGGGCGGTATTGTCCGCGGTGTTTCAACTTTGAATTTTAAGCGGGGAGTAATGTTGGCCGGTTCACGGCTAATAATTGGCCCATTTGGCCACTAGTCGCGCGCGGGTTATCTTTATTTCGCCATTTGGGTGCGAGTGCTCGCGTTAGCGTTGAGTGTCCCCACCTGTTTTGCGGAATAATGTTTATGTTTGGATTAGCGTATTCGAGACTATGCTGTTCAGTGTTTGGTAAAGTCTGTGGATGCGTTTTTGTTGGTTTCTGGATAATGAGTGTGTGGGTTGAGAAGTTAGCTGTTGGGTCTGTCCGTACAATTTAAATTTTATTCCAGATCTTTCGATAAATTACCACTGCTATGTTTGCAATTAGCAACCTGTCATGATCAACTAAACAAACTGTGCAGAATTTGTGGTTTTAAGAGGAATTGAATAATGTTTCAAGTTTTGAAACACATAAGCAGTTACATTATGGGTTTTTTAAATCTTATAAAAAGTATTGGTTACCTAAATATCAAATCTGAATTGCAACTGATTCAAGATAATCAAATCAACACGACCCAGAACGAGTTTTGTTGAAGCAAAACTGTTGTTTATGTCTCCTTTCACCAATATTTAAACAGGCGGTTAATTAAGTAACAAACAATATTTGACATTTCACTCATACAATGAGTGTCAAAAAATAATTGTTAGTTAACTATAACCACCTGTTTAAATGTTGGTGAAATTCAACCTTATAGGTACCAATTGTAACATTTATTGACGAATGGAAATTTAACAAGCGATTAGCATACTCCCGTCGCGATCCCCACGAAACAAGTCTGCATATTGTACTCGTTAACTGATTACAAAGTCAATTGTTAGATATTGAGACAATAATCATGTTTAATTTACCGTTTCGAGTGTTATATTATTTAAACTTTGTTTGTTATGTTTATGTTTTGTTCGGTATTCTGCAATTTGGGCTTGGGTGGTGACCTACACGCTAACATAATTAAATTGATATTAAAATCACTTACAGACAGACATATTGATAAAGATATTCTGCAATTTATTTTTATTAAAATATAAATCTTTCTACTCAAATCACATTACTTTTGCAAGGGATTTCTTTAGTGTAAAAATGTGCGAAGTAATTCGAACGGAGCGTTTGGATTTTTGGGGGGATTGGCCTTGTGATTTTTTGATTGAGATCTCTGCTTGCAGATGTATACAGGCACTGTGTAGTGTTACAGAGTTCGACTTTTAGGAAGGAAAATGATCAAAAATCATTTATTTTCCTTCAACATATTGTGAAAAGACTAGTTTAGACTAAGACAAGCCTGTGTTACATAACACCAGACTCTCCACCCCATATACGAATACAAAACTTACATTGCGAATAATTCCTACTTGACACTATCAGCATTTATACACCTGAATACTATTTATAATAGACTATCACGAGTGTGCTAGTGTGTGGTGTATATTGTGTGTGTTGAATGTGTGTCTGCTAAGTATGTGTGTGTGTGTGTGTGTGTGTGTGTGTGCGTGTGTGAGGTTGAATGTTACTATGTAAGTATATAATATGCATGAATGGTATGCAATCTCGGTAACTTTGAATAAAAACTTTTTGTATTTTTTTCTGTTTAGGTTTTCCAGTTTAGCTTTGTTATTTTTATTTTAAACATAGTTGTATAGTTTAGGAGCCGAGAATTAACTGTGTCTTTGAGCCAATTTGGTTTTGTTATTAGAACAAAACATCGAACTATCCTTCTCCCATCCCTTATTGAACTTGGTACATTTTTTTGATTCTCGGAAAGGATTTTGAAAATAAATTGTTTTCTCACTGTTATGTACTGTTTTCTCACGGTATACGAGCAGGCCCATACTTGGGCCTGCTCGTATACCTACTTGTATTGTAGGGTACCTTACCTACTCTGTTTTCATTATTCTAGCAAAAAATACACCGAGTTCTTAGTCTGATAAAAAGATAGTCTAAAATGGTGAGCAATAGGGAATCTATTGTGTCTTTTCGCTTAGCCCTATTGGCCATAATATAACGGGCGTGGTCTGAATTCGATCAGCGTTTCCCAACAACAAATAGTAATATTTTAGAACAACCTCTTCATTTCCTTTGAGCCGAGCGACGCGGGACATGATTGAGCGATGCCGGGTATTGCGTTAAAATACGTTTCGTTATTGTTGTTTCGATATTTTTTTGAGTGGATTCGACGGGATTTCTCTTTGGTGCTTATTATTGTGTTTCATATTTCTTACGGTGATTACGGTATCAAAATTGAATGTAGGTATGTTATAGATAACTTTCAGTTTACGATATACGAAGTGTTTTCTTTCTATGCGACAAAAGGAAAATTACAAAAATATCTTCCTGGATTCTCACCAGGTGATATTGAGGTTTTGTAATGTTCATTTCTGTAGAACGAGCAACATTTTAATGGTAATTACGAGCACATAACTGATTGAATATATACTAGAAACTTGTTGTGTTTTAACCTTAAGTTCCTGAGTTCTATCTCCAACAAGAGCAAAAGTTTTTCTGATTGGTTGGGTTGGGGCATGGCTGATCCCCTCCTCTATTCTCTATCTTCGTCTGCCAACTCTTTTAAAACTCTTTCAAACTTTAGCAAATAGGATCAGATTGGCTAGTTACAACATCTCAATTTAAAATGTCTTTATAATAACTATGTTTAATAACATTATTGTATGTAAGTATTCTGACAAATAGATGCAAAGAAAGTTCCCCTGCTATTTAGTGTTGCCCAACATCGGTCTTGGTCTTGGAGTCTTGCGAGACTTTTAAGACATTCGTCGTATAAATATTCAAAACTATTCAATAATCTCATGCATTTATAACTCACCTTGCAGACAGCCGAGATTTAGTAAGTGTCCTCGTCGCGAGCTGTCCTCACAAATGAAATATCCATTCTGCGTCCGAGCATTTTAAACGGAAGCAACGATAATTCTAGAAATTGGCCTCATTACTTTTTCATATGAAATATTCCCTGGATTAAGCGGCGACAGCTCATTCCGCCCGCTCCTGAAGGAACCCTTGATTCTGCTTCGTTGACATAATTAATTTAATATTAACGTCAAGCGCCATCTGTTCCTCCTGGAGACTACTTACGGTGGAATAATATTTTTGAGAGTCCAATAGGAAAACGCAGTTTTGTGAAACGCGAATTCGTTTCTAAATAGGTCGGTATCATAAGGATGTTAAATTTCGCTTGGCTAATGCTGATATCTATCTTTATGAATAATATTACCTAAATAGTTTTACTTTTTTTGTTAAGGAAGTGAAGGAACTTGTTCACTCATTAGTTTGTGTTAACGACTAAACAGCTCATAGCAATAACGCACGCCGCAAAACTCCGCCTCAAGTAAATATTTAACTGTTCTTTCTTTTTATTATGGTATTTAGTCTAGAATGTTATCCGAATGGGTGACTGTGATCAAATTGATTTCAATTATTTTTACAATTTTTGTATTTTATCGAAATTTGCAAATTTTATTATCATTCAAATCGCTTCAAAAGCCTATTCCGACCAAACTACTTACAGGGTGTGCGTTTTTTTTGTTACACGTTTCAAATCTAAAATATTACCGCTATTCTACGAAACTTACTGCAACACTTCTAGGAGCTAAGTAAAATAGCTTGTAAAAAATACATATTCACATCAATCAACAACAACAAACAAACAAAGGTACAGAGGTTACAAGCCAAAGCGAGCTTACTCGAGCTTGACACGACAACGACAGTGAGTGAACCAATGAACTCTTTCCTCCGCCCAAGCAACCTCGAATCTCACTAGTGTAATGGAGCGACGTGCGTGCGTGTGGCAAGTGCCGGTAATTAATTATATGATCATCCGACTGGCTGTCGTTGGCGAGCGTACGCGTTACTGTTGCTCCAGTAATTTTGTTTACTAGCGACATGAGCGAGCAAAGAATTTATCGATGTTCGGTGGAGCTTGTTGATGATGCGGCTTATCGGTTGGTACTCCTTAAAAAAGAGGTAGGAAGCTGAGAGAGTATCGATTGACTGTGAAATAGAGTGGCAGTTATGAGTGGGGGACCTTTACGTATTGGTTATGAGATTTTTGTTTATGAGTGGGCGCGAGACCCCTGTAAACACTCAAATGCGTTTGTCAATTTAGTTGTTGTTATAACGGCATTAATATTACCACTATGAGAATTTTTGAACTTTCTGCTTATTATGGTTCATGAGATAGAGCCTTCTGGCAAATAGACTGATGAACGGACAAAAACTGGATGAGCTCCAATCTTTTGGAAAATATATTTTGAGTGGATCTGTTAGCGAGGTAAATGCAGATAAAATTTATTAGGCTTTGCATTGGTATAGGTATTACATATAAGAATTTAAATAGTAAGATGTCAGATAATAACAGCCAATGCTCTGTAACGAGAACTGTGTTACAAACAGATCTAAACAAAAGTCGGCATCAGTAAATGTAAACAACCTATACAAAAGAGCCTCATTTCTTTTCAATACACAACATGGCTTGTCACAATAAATCCCCAGGCCGCGTAAACCATGCGCCAAGTTATTTTGGCCCAGTACGCAATACATTTTCACGTTGGCCGACCGAACAACCGGCACCCGGTCCCAATCTGCGCCCCCAATATTTCACCAACTTGTGACACTTCTACATAATACACTAACGACCATGCGTGACTTCAAATAGTGTAATTAGCTATTGCCCAACTCGGCCACGATAATAGAGATTCGGGGTAAAGAGTGCAATTTAAAGTGCTTATACGGTTTTCAGGCGCGATTTATTATTAAAGTTTTCGGGGGCACGTTAACGTAGGTGCTATTAAATCAGGACTGCAATTAGAAGGTGGGTTGATGCTTTCTGTATGTTACACTCGATAGTTTTGGCACGAATGTAACTCGCATGTCCTAAACTCAGCTAAGGCTTTTGAGTAAATAGTGAGCAGTTGTGTACAGCGTTGCGTGATACTTTTTAATTGAACGCCGCTGCTGTAAATAGCTATTAATCAAGGAAAGTTAGTTTCGCCACCGAATCAAGGTTTTAATGTAATTAATAGGATTGCAAGAGTTGACTAGGACGTTAATTAATGATAGCTTGGCTTCTTGATATTAGGTCGCATATTAAAATAAAATAATTGAAAAAACTTAACTTAATCAACTTTTGAGTTAATTTAAGCTGTACAGAATAGACGTACTGTACTGTACAGAATGGTTAGCATTTTCATTGTTCGAACATAATAACTGATTTGATTTTTAATAAATATTGCAGTATCCTAACGATCTTTTGTGAACCATCTATTATTATAACGTATTAAATGATAGTTATGTTTTCGCTCATGAACCTGATGAAACACCAAAGAGCAGAAGAAAATGTCTTTAAATGTCTGAAATGTAGTTTATTAGAAAAAATTGGACAGACACGTATTTTTTCTTTTTTACACTATGAAAACGTTTGACAACATATTGATTTAAAACGTCGCATGACGTCATACGTAGATAGTTAAGTTTTCTACCTATAGCGAGCCCACACTCTTTAACATGGTAATTGTATCTCTATCTCAGAACTTTTTTCCTATTTCCACAAAGAAAAAATACATATCTAATATTTTTTGTATTATCTAACTGTAGGTCTTATTATATTTCGATTTATCATATTCAGTCTCCATGCCTATTGACGCTATGCAATAATTCCGTCAACCGACCTCGCCTTGAATATTGATTTCTGAAATCTTAACTCAGAAATATTTAAGTTACGACTTCTATTTCAGCTTATTATTCTACCGTGTATATTCTTTTCAGTGTATATTCTAACAGGAAACGTTTCTAAGTGTTAGTTGAACACCAAATATTGAATAATTTGCTTATTTATTACGATGAAATCTTAAATATCTCAATTTGTTTAGCTTTACTGTTCCCATTGAACTTACTTCAAATGGCTTACTGAAGAGTAAAATTTAAGCATCTTTAATAGATTATGAAGTTGATAAGTGGAATCAATTTAAGCGGATATTTGTTGTTCCAAGAACTAATTAATTATGGCGGCAATTTTAAAGGTGAAAGAGCCCCTTAAGAATATGACTTTGTTCATAGATTCAAACTGTTCCTAGAAATCGTATTACCTTTATAGTATTATCACAGCTACAGCTTTATTATGAGTAGGTATAGTAATCTAAAGAATAACATTAGCAGTAATAACGTATGAATAATTTTGCAAACTGTTAAATTGTCATAAGATTTTCAATTTACTCGTTAATGAAATAATACACTGACGAGCAAAAATTCCGGGTCACTTGCAAAATCTTCGATATCTCCTAAGCTATGAAACATATGGACCTCTAAATAAATTATGTGAAATAGTAATTATAATAAAAATGCTCAGGAAAGAAAACGGTTCATATATTTTGTCTTTCAAATCTATTCCTTATAAGTATACTCTACGAGAAATCGAAGTAATTCCAACTGACCCGGAATTTTTGCTCGTCAGTGTATTTAAGGGGCATATAGGATCGATATTTGTCTTATATCTGGAAACCTTATGCTTTCCGAGTTAATAGACTTTAAGGCGCATAGTACTCCCAATGACCTTGCGTCGATCGTCCCGCACTGATTACATAGGAGTGAGTGAGTGAGAGTGAAGGGAATATTCAAGCAAACCTTTACGCCTAAGATGAATTATTTCAATAAAAAAATTATAAAGGCGAATAAGAAAAATCTAAAAAGACCATCGCCTAGAATATTGTTCACTTTATTTATTGAAATCGAAAGTATGTGATTTAACCTAATATTTACGAAGCGATTAGGTTTATAGTTTTAAAATCGAGGCATGTTTGAGTCACATTTTAACCAAGTTTTAATTAATTTATCAAAAAATTAAAAAAACCATCCTCTAAAGAATGCGTTGAATAATAACATATCTGTTTTTAAAGATTTTTTTATTCAATATTTATGAAGAAAACCGGTTTTTTCTGCAGTGATTTTTTATGATTGACGTTGCTATGCGCCTTAAAAACTTTCAAGGTGTTGCTTATTAGGGCTGATGATGTTTTTGTCTTTGATAATTTATTATATTTTTACTGGTTATTTTGTAACATGTTGTATACGAACAAAGGCGCCAGAGACTGATACACCGTTTTTTATTCGATTCACATAAATGATGCAAGTTCTAACAATCGGCCGACCGGCCCTCCAGACTTTAGTCCGCGCAAAGGGCTGCATCGCTAACGAACTAGAAGAAAATTAGATTAAATTTTTGATTGTGTTTGCCTTCTGCTGGACTTAATAATTCAGGTCGCCATGGGGCGCTGCTGGTATAAGGGAACTGCATTACGAAGTGATATTTTTATACAGCAGCTTCGGTAATTTCATTCGAAAATCATTCATACGAGTACATAGGCTGGTTGTCTACCTATGTTTTTGTTTGCTGTTCCTATATTTTTGTTTTCATGCAGTATTGGTTGGAGGGAGACCCTGCATCATGGCCTGACACAAAATTTTGCTTTACACTCTTTTTTACTACACCTTGAGTTCATTATTTTTCTTATTACAATTGAAACAAAGTCAGTTTCATATATACCTAGTCACTGACCAATTAAAATATTCTGCATATTCTTCTAAATCATAAGTTAGTTTTAGCTAATTTTCTCATACTGGGAAGGCAAAGGGTACTGTGCCCATACAGCTAGTTCTTCCATCTCTTTTTTCTTTTTTAAACCTATTGTTCAGTTGTTGTTATATAGGTTTTAAGTTGTTCATATAGGTTTTAAGTTGTGACTTAAGGTTTCTTTTAGTTCTGTTTTTTTTTTGTTATTTATTTTATTTGAAACTATTCTGTCATCCAAAATAACCCCATCTGAAAACCAGCGCTTATATTACAATATGTAACAGAAGCTTTAAACTGAGACAGAAACATTTGGCCACCTCCCTTAATTGTATAATGCCTTCGTTACCTTTTTCCCTCTCTTTGTTTTTTTCTCTCTTTCTTTTAAATATTTTTTATACAACTAAATTGGCAAACAAGCAAGCTGCTATCTGGAACAGTTGCCTATTTGATTCCCGTAAAATTTACCAATATACAATCCCTACAAAGACCCCAACGCTGCCGTCACCCATCAGCAGGTTAACATTATTGTGACGCTACAAAAAAAATGGGACAAAAATTACCTAGTTTCCAACCATTTACAATCGATTCGGTCATGAATTAAGAAAACTACTTGAGAACTACTACTTACTGTATACAAAAAAAAAACATTCTATTGTTTGAATATTTCTATTTTGAAGAGTAAGTTTTGTTTGGTTGGTTAATGAAATGTCAACAAGCTTAGGATTTCAATCTTCTAGATTATCTATAGATTTAAATAAGCTATAGATAGTATTGTTTATATGTTGAAATATGAAATATCTGTTTTGTTGTCCATAAATGAATTAAAAATACTGGTTAATGCAGTAAGCTAAGAGCGCTCAGCTGAAATCAAACTATGGCGAACCTGCCTTTAGGTATTGTTGCATAGAAATATACCCAAATAACCATTGCTCGGAGTTCCCCTTGGCTGTTAGGGAACCGTTACACTTAATGTCGCATCTGTAGTCCTGAACCATGGCTCAGGTTGTCGTGTCAGGCGATTATTAACCCTTTGGTTGTCAAAATTTTGCATAAACTTCGTGGGACTCTACAAACTCAATATAACCCTTTGTCTGACCCCGAAGGGTAGGTTAACAACCGAATGACAGATTCCAATAATTGTATTTGGAATAAAAATGTTTGTTACAGCGTATTCAAACTAGTTAAGTACAGTCTTATAGATGACGGGTTGTTTTGACTTTAGATTTTTGTGATTGCATTTTTGAACATGCGTCTTCAATATGTTGACGCCATGACTAATAGGCCACCGAGGACTTATCCAACCCGAACGAATTTTCAACTGTATTGATCTCTGATTACTTTGCTTTGCAAAAGTAGACTTTACTCAATGGTGATTAATAGCTAATTCAATAATTATAGGGGGTCTAGACAAAGTAACATTCGCGTTCGTTTTGGTCCTTATTGTAACTTTTTTTTATACAACTAAGCTGGCAAACAAGCATATTGCCCATCTGATGGTTAGTGGTAACAGTCATTTTTATGCACGTGGCTCCTGTAAGATTCGCAGCAAATCTGCAACCCCCACAAGAACCACCGTGTACATTGCCAACTTGTGTCATACGATGTAAAGTCACGGTACCCAGTAACTTCACTGCCATATCTTACGCTTCAAACCGAATCACAACAATGCAAGCACTGCTGCTTTGCGGCAGAAATAGGTAAGACGGAGGTACCCAAGCAGGCGACCCTGGTACAGTCTCCCTCTTGTGACTTCTTTATTGTATTCTTACTTTGTCAAGGATCCCTGGTAGTTTTGATTACGAAAAATTATAAACCCTGACCCCCGTTGACCAGCACAGGGTCAGCGTGGTGAAAGACGACCGAAACCTGCTTGGGTTGGGGGAGGCCTGCGCTCAGTAGTGGCCTTATTATGGCTGAAATAAAGATGATGAAAACTGCTATTTTTATTGTCAAACCAGTGCTAGTAGCTGTTGCCAGTTCGGGACAGCTAGTAGCGCTAGGATCGTGTGATTATCTTTAGGGAACTCCATAGGCGTAGTTATAACTTTTCGATGGGTCCAGATTAAAACTTCAATTTGTCTAGTGTATACTGATACTTGGAAGGAAAAGTGCATTCTATCTAGTGTATATTGATTTTCAATGGGGGGTGTTCGAACCTAAGCCCTTAACTACGCCAATGGGGAACTCATTAAAATTCGAGACAAACAGTAGCTTTTATGTCTTCAGGGCCTATGCAATATCGACACCAAATTTCAAGAAATTGGTTTAGTGGTTTAGGTGTAAAAGTTTACAGACAGTCAGATAAAGTCTAACTTGTAAAATTGTAGAGCTCTATGCAACCGGTTTCGATGCACAGTGTTCACTACCTATGATTCCATTTCACTTAGTCCTTCCGCGAAACTTTAATCGAATATTCTTAGCTTTTCATTAAGCTATGTAACGTCCATTACCGGCTCACGAAAGGCAGGCGCTATTTCGGGCTATCGTTCGATACTTGTGGCTCACTGACGAGGCATTCAGCAATTGAATTTCAGACTGGCGCATTCACCTTGCAAACTCTTTCTGTCAATATACGAGTGTATCTGAGCTATTGTATTAGAGTTGAAAATGGCATATTTTTTATGCCCACGGATGCTCTTGGAAACGAGCTTCACCAGGGTTCTTCGACCACAGAGGAACTTCTTATCTGCCCTCTAATATTGTATAATTGTCTAAACATTATGGTCGCTATAAGTAGGAAGACGGTTTTAAAAGCCTTAACCACAGACGAAATATAAAAGTCTAGGCCAACTGCTAAATTTAATAACTAATACTATTATTATATACTAATAGACATTTCAAAATCATGTGATCATGAAATCGTAGTCGAATTCACTTTTGCGCACACAGAATATAAAAAAGCAGTACTAATGTCTTCCTGCACAGTTTTCTTCGAGAGCCGATGCCTCTACTTTATTTTATTACTACTCGTAAATTTTTTTAACCAAAAACAGGGCGAATTATAGTCTCTTTTCACACGTGCGCAATCGCATTGCGATATATTGCAACTGCTTTATCTTATCATACACATTATAGCTACGCCTCTCAATACACTGCGCATTTTCGCATAATTCAATTAAAGGTATTGATATACATACAGTATTGTATAGAAAGCAATGTGCAATGTATGTCGGTTATCAAGTAAAGGCAAATATTGTAATACGTACATTCTCGTTATGTTATTATTTGAAATTAAGATGTTATATTGAAGAATGTATGTTTATAGTATATATACTGATGAAATGAAATCATCTGGGGAATCTTAGCTTCATAGTCCATATGGCATATTCGTCAAAAATGGCATATAAATATACTAGCTGTGCCTGCGACGTACTTCGCATATATTTTGGAAAATAACAAAATATCGTACACTCTTTTCTCGTTTTTGCAACATTTTTTATTGCTGCTCAGCTTCTACTAGTCGTTGATGATGATGTTATATAGCCTATAGCCTCTTTCGATAAATGAACTATCCAACACAAATAGATTTTTGTTTATTTGAGTCAGTAGTTCCTGAGATTAGCGCGTTCAAACAAACAAACAAACTATTCAGCTTTATACTGTTAGTAAGTATAGAATAGTATAGATGTTTTTTAAATCGTCGCTCACGCACGGTCGTACAGTAAGCTCCTTATCAAGCTATACTATTTGACCTTTGGACCGTTCTTATGTCGCTCGTAATAGTGGTGGTTTTCGTAGTGTAAATGCATAGCTTGAATGGGAGCCTACTGTACAAAGACTGATCCACGCGGAATTTCGTTTTGACACTGCTCGCTGTGTAACGTGAGTCCCGCGCTTTGCCATATGAAAACGTATTTATCTGGTCCGTGTTTCCGCGTAATAAAAATAAAGTAAAATAAAAAGTACGTTAGTTGAGAGTAATTTGTTGATACGAGTATGAGGGTAGCGGTCCGATGTGCTTTTGCTCAACAGCTCTCATTACTGGCACACGCGATGTTCTATCTAGGCTATCTTTGTATAAGGTCACCTCGCTAGCGCGTTGCCAAAGCATTTTGAACCACAACTGCTCGTGATTATGGTGTTCGCGAGTTCAGTTTCCCTTAATTCACCATATCCATCATTGATTCAAGCTGTCCGTCGATTTGACTGGTGATATGCGAAGGAAATTACGGTTTTGGCCTGTTGGATTTAATGGCGCATTTAGTGAATTTACATTGGTGGGCTCCGTGAAAGTAGCTTTAGTGAGTCAGTTCGTTAAATTGTTCGCAAATTGATAGATGTTTAATAGGATTACTTTTGTGTGATACTTCCTACTAGCGTGGATAACTTTTAATACCTTGCGTTTACTAAAATTATTGTTTGTAAAGAAAATTATTACTTTATGTAATAAAACGAAGACAATTATTATGTATAGTCTTATCTTATCTTATCTTAATTAGCCTATATTATCCCACTACTGGGCAAAGACCTCCCCTTCCTTTCTCCATTCATCACGGTCTTGGGCAAGCTCCCACCAGTCCTGAATTATGTATAGTATAAACTTATTAAATAACTTAGCTGATGACAGATCTATTAAAGCATCGCTATGTATAGCTTAATTATCCAAACAAAATTACCATTATTATTTTATATTATTTTTTAACTTTTCTTTAGGATTTCCCCTATAATATTTTAACCCACCCCTGTATTACAGCGAACAAAAGTAAAAAATAAATATTCAAATCGGTCAAGCCGTTTTTGAGTCTTCAAAAACGATTCGTTTTTGCTACGGACAGTTATATTTTGACATATTTTAATAGAATAAATGTCAAACTGTCCTCCTACCTATTGTAACATAGAAACCAGGTATAAGCGAGACTAACGAACGGCGATTTCCTTTTATATCTATACTTATATTATAAGTACTAATATTATAAAGCTCAAGAGTTTGTTTGATTGTTTGTTTGTTTGGTTGAACGCGCTAATTTCAGTAACTACAGATTCAAATTGAAATATTATTTTTGTGGTGGATAGACCATTTATCGAGGAAGGCTTTAGGAGATGAGCATCAATGAAAAATTGTTGCAAAAATGGGAAAAAAATTATTATGGCGAAACATAGTTCGCAGGCACAGATAGTACCTACATATAAGCAGGAACCTGAAAAAAAGATGTATTTTCTTGTAGGTCCATCCATATAAGAGAGAAGAAGATATTAACAAACATCTAAGTTTTTAAATATGTTTCAATAAATACTCTACGAATAACAGTCATTGAATTAAAGTAATGTGTATTTACGCCTAAATCCACCATCCAAGAACTACGAAATGTTCGAATTTAATTTTAGCGTTTCTTACATGTAGCCACATTTCCCTCAAACTATATTATAGGTAGTATCGACTTCTGTTTGCTCTAAGCCACCACCAGGAAGGTAAACGTTATAATTTTGGGCACATCCGACGTTTACTACGATTAATAGCTTCGGCAGGGCTACCATTATTAGATTAAGTATTCCTCGTGTATTGTACGCTCCATACTTATTGTATTCGTTCTTTGTTTTCCAAATTTGAGTTTGATGTTTCAAGATTATTTATTTTTTAAATCTATCAATATACAGGATTACTTTTTTATCACCCACGATAATTTAAGGGACGCTTCAGGATACGATAGAAGAATGATTAAACATAAAAAATAACTCGCCTATTTGATTTCCTAGAATATAAAAAAAATACTGGGCTAGTTTTTTTTTTTATAAAATAATAGATATGTCCGGAAGCAACCCTTAAATTATCCGGGGTGATAAAAAAAATAATCCTGTATATATAAAAATCTCACGTCACGATGTTTATCCATGATAAACTCCGAAAGTACTTAATAGATTTTGATGAAATTTGACTAGTTGCATGTAATTTAGTCCAAGTTAAAAGATTATTATCGGTATTGATCTCAACATTTATCATTGCAAATAAGTATCGAACAGATGGCGGTGTAAGTTAATTTATCGACACAACACTTGTTTATCTAACCGTTCACTAGATGGCGTTGTGATTGGATTTCTTTATGCTACAGTCTATTTCCACGTCATATTATGCTTATGTTTACGGCATAACCTAGTTTCTTGAATATTTTTTGTATAATATTTTTGACTACATTAGGAGGCTTGAGTACCTATACTATAATATTAATCTCACTGAGCCTCGACATCGCGTTGCCGGGTCAGCTAGTTTGATATAACTCTGAAATTGATATAATTCCAGTCTTACACTATCTTAGAATGCACTCTTTTCTTCAGATTTTAAGAGCTTTGATCCGTCACCAGTCTGAAGCGATACTACTTGACTTGATGAAATTTTAATAGGAGCCTCCTCAGACATAGACCTGACCGATGGAAAACTATACGTCGCGGTATGGTATCGGTAGGATGCAAAACTAATCACGAAGAAAACCGTTATTATATACAAGATAATAATTAGTGCCGTTTCAAACTATAGACGTTTAAGTTAATCGGAATATGTTTGTCTATTACCTACTAGTTCTTTATTTGCTTTCATGTACCTAACGTTTTCATATTGTAATTTTCAATTAATCAAAAACGGATGGATAAAATCAGTTCTCAGAAGTGCAAAAAGAATAAATAATTATCTGACTCGATAATCAAATTGAGAAGAAACACAACGTAGCAGTAGTACTGCACATATCGCATTAACGAACTATCGGATGAGTGCTAAGAATTAGTTTTTCACTGAAAAGTTTCATCTTATGAAAATTTATTTTCAATTTCATTTCAAATGATTTCAATGATAATGTAATTATGAAATAGGTAATTATTTTTCCAATAAAAATATTCTATTGTAGTAGCACAATTTCGTCAGCACTCAATTTCACTCCGAAGGAGACTAGTTCGCTATTAACCACCTAACACATAAGTAATATCCCATTAGCCGTCATAAACTCCGCTAAGAGACAGCCCTGCCTTAAAGAAACGCGCTCGAGATGAATAACAACGCAATAACAATGTATCAACAAAAGCCCACAGCGCGGCGTATATTTTCAGCAACTATTAAATAAGGCCCGGACACGAACGGAGGCGATAACTGCGAGATACAGCGACATCTATTGTTGACAACGAGAAATATAGTCTAACGCCGCGCCGCTAGCGAACCTCCGCCGCGGAACTTGTGACGCGAAACATATTGACGAATTTCGCAGCAACAAGTAAAAGCATAGCTTTCAGTAGTTTCAGTGAACTCCATTATCTATTTTACAATATACCATATACAAACATAATTTTATTTACGAATTATTTCGACTGCCACAATTGCATGCGAAACAAAGAAGGATATGAAAGAGGTAGGATAGGACGCTACTGGCATACCCCCGCCGAGAAACGTATATTACGGAACAAACACAGCGCGACATCCCAACTGCATTATGGCGACACCACTGAGCTTTCAGTGAATGCGATGTCCATTTTAAGAAACAAAATATAATTTCGCTTAAATTATTCGCTAAATTTGTCGCCTGTCAGAAATGCATGCGGAACAGCAACAAAGTCGTGGACCGAGCGCGAAGATGTCCCGAGCGAATCGGCGAAACCGAGCGGGAAGGAGGTAAGATGATAAAAACTACGTGTCAGGAAAGACCGTTTCGCTTTTATTTCGCTTTTCGTATAAATGTCCAGGGATGCTTAAATTGATTACACACAAGACTTACTGCTTACTATTAGCCCGGAGCAATCTACCAATTACATTCTTCTTGAAATTTTGAAATATTATAATTTATATTTTACTTGCCACTATCTACTGGACTAATAGCCGCGATTGACCGGTTGGCCATCCTTGCAAGATAGTATCGAGACTAGATACCGGTTTCGCTGTTATGGTTTCGCGGTAGAGGTGTGCTAAAGGCGTGCGGCTCAAGTCACATAGTGACGAAACTGATTGTTTTAACTAATTTGTTATTGTTGTATTTTAACTGTTGTTCATATTGAATAGGTACTTTTCGGTCTGCAGCTTTTTCCTGCTATCCATTCAAAACGTTATTAAGTGGTAATCATTTATGAATTATCTTGATTCAATTGACAAAAGTGTATATTTTCATAATAAGTATCTGTGCAAAAATAATATTCGAGAGCGTCGGTTGCGCTGTGAACTCGGCACTGGCCTTCTAATCGGGTGGTCCGGGGTTCGATCTCGTCATGTGCCAATGTGTTTTTCGTTTTTCAAATTTCATACGTACATTTATCCGACGCTCGTAAAGTAAAGGGTAGGCTAGAGCCCCACGGTGGGGACTTATATAAGCTGTAATGATGATGAATAACATTTAATAGATAGAATGGTAGATGCTTTTACACAAATCTGTGCACAGTGAAGTCACAGTTTGTTGAATTGAAAATCTTGAGTACAGTATTCTTGGACGGGTAACTAACCCAGTGGTCCGGAAAATATAACGGACTAGTTAGACGTCGGGGCTGGTTTAGTGGGTTTGTCTCCTCTGCGGGGAGAGTCCCACATGCGCCTATCAACTAGCTACCGATAGGGACGGTGCGCAACGAATTCAGTGCAAGTGTAAATTCAACCTTAGTGTCATTTTAATTATTTTTATTGTATACATCTTGATTATGGTTGGGTACTGGGGTGATTGAATAATTGATTGTTTAATATTTTAGTTAATTAAATTGAGAGAGATTATCCCTTTATTAGCAACTAGCTGTGTCTGCGACTTCGTTCGCGTGGATGTCGAAAAATTACAACATGTACATTTTTTTCCTATTTTTGCAACATTTTACATTGATTCTCAGCTCCTATTAGTCGTAGTGTGATTTTATATAGCCTTTAGCCTTCCTCGATAAATGGACTAGCTAACACAAAAATAAATTTTTCAATTCGAATGAGTAGTTCCGGAAATTAAGTATCCGGAAATGAGATTATAATCCGCGCGTTCAAACAAACAAACTCTTCAGCTTTATAATATTATTTATTTATAGATAAGTTTTATTGTTTTATACAACAACGTTGGCAATCAAGCAGGCTGCCCACCTGCTGGTGGGTAAGTGTCGGGTAGCGGAACTGCGGTAAGCGATTTACTTGCGCCACGTCACTACCGCGGGCAGTTTCTGTGTGAAATTGCCCATATTGCCTATAGCAACAGGAACATTACAAAAAAGCCGCTGCGCTACCGTCCCGCTGCCGCCTCTTTGTGTGGAGCGCTAAAGGCTTGTAGATCTATAACCCCTACAAGGACGCCAATGTACCTTGCCAACTTGTGGCATAACATGTCAAGTTACAGTACCCAGTAATCACTACCTGTCTAACCCTTCGAACCGCAGAATAGCAATACAAGCACTGCTGCTCGGCTGCAGAAATAGGTAAGAGAGCACCCGCAGAGGAAGGGAGACTCTGTACCAGGGTCGTCAGCTTGGGTACCTCCGTCTTACCGATTTCTGTCGCAAAGCAGCTGTGCTTGTATTGTTAATATGTTCCGCTTTCAATTGTAAGATATGGCAGTGAAATTACTGGGTAATGTGACTTTACATCTTATGTCAGTAGGCAACGTACACTGTGGTTCTTGTGGGGGTTGCCGATTTGCTGCGAATCTCACAAGAGCCACATGTACGATAGGTGACTGTTACCACTTACCATCACGTGGGCAGTTTATTTGTTTGCCAACTTGCAACCCGTGCTGGCGACTAGTACCGAGTTTCCCTCTGGTGTAACATGTATTTTTTTTGTAGGTATATATTCTCATCACATTTTCGATGCACACCAAGACAAATTATGATACGTCGATATTTCGTACAAAACGTTTCCAGCGAAACCAATTTTCCGGCTAGACTGTGCAGCGGCCAGTCTGCGACGGAGGCCTAGTCGACGGGAATTGCAATTAGGGCCCACCTGCGCATAGTTTGGGCAGGAATTTCATTCATAACCTCACCTGTCTTGCGGACTATTGCCAAGAATTCTATCCCTTTCGTATCAGTGGCCTGTTATATAACTGTAATGAAACGTGAGCGGCTCGAGCTTGTCTTTTATTAGGGAAAAGTCTGCGGGTACAGCGGGCGACCATTGAGGCCACTATCCTATAATAAAAAATCTTCTTATATATTAAAATGAAACGCTGTGTGTTAGTCTCGCTAAAACTCTTAAACGGCTCGACAAATTCTAACAAAACTTTCTGTGTGTTTTTGGATAGGTCTAAGGAAGGTTTAAACGTAAAGTTGGACCCGGTAGGTGGCGCTGGAATCGGGCAGGACAACGTCTGCCGGGCCTACTAGTATTAGTATAATAATAGTACGTACTGAACGATTTTGGAAAAAATAAGTATTTACTTGATAAAAATATTACGATATCGTATTTATATCACGAAAATTCTGAGGTTCTATTTTATCTTTCTATGTAGTTTGACAGCTGTTTAGATTTAAAAATATAAATATCGAATACGTTTACTATTGTGTAATGCTGTTCCAGTGCTTTCAGCGTATTCGTCATACGCATCAGATGAAGATGAGTAAATGATACGTAATAATCCTTAAATAATAAATGTGAATTTATGAAAACACTCAAACGGAAATGTGAACACAATAAAACTGCATTGGATTTGGAGACAGTTAAAGTACTCGAATAAGATCCTTTGATTCCTACCTACAATTCGCTAGAAACTAGTCAAGATTCGTATTCACGTAGAACATTTACATATTTGGAATCTTGCTGTCTGTTGCGCCAAATCATGTATGTCAGTTTGTCAGCTCCGCACAGGACAATCTCTGTTAGCCTGACTTTATTGAATAAACGTGTTGTTGAAATCAACCTTACGCTGTGTTAAACTTTATATTGCCAAAACTTAGCCAGTCGCAAATAAATTGATGTCCACGACAGTGCCTACAAACTTTTAGAAATTTTGCTCTAAATTGATAACTTGACGGAGACATGAAATTATAATTGAAAATAAAACTTATTATTGTAAAATAACGAAGGTGAGAGTCGGCGCTGAAGAAAATAATATTTTATGATAACTTGTACTTACTGTGTCTAATATTTAACCACCTTCTTATATCAACCCCTCAATTACAGCCATAAAGTTACAGCATATTACGACTGGTAGACATTTTGCGAAGTAGACGTTTTGCGAAAAAGCCACCCAATCGTAGCGATCGACCAATCGGAGCGCATAGACTGACTTCCGGATGTTCGATGACGTGTTAATGTAGCGTTCTCATTGGTCGAAAGCAACGGTTCGGTTTCATCATTTCGACTGTGGTTTATTAGTAGAATTGGCCCTCAGAGGGAGACTGTAACTGAATACTGTGTGTGTATAGGTACGTCTATCTTACCTATTCCTGCCGCCAAGCAGCAGTCCTTGCATTGCTTTGTTCGTTGAAGGGCAAGCCTGCCAGTGAAATTACTGGGTACTGTGACCTTACATCAGGGGTCGGCAAGTAGTTATTAGTGGGGTCCGGACAGGGGCGAATCCCAGATGTCATCTGACAAAATTCCTACTCAGAGCTAGGGTTAAAAATGTTAAAATAACAAGTCAACGAAAATAAAGTTTTTAGCTCCTTGAATTTTTACGTTCAGTGTTTGGATGTTCAATATTTCTTTGCAGTTAGTTTCATGAGAATATTATTTAAATTATGTAGGTAGGTAAATTTTACAATATTTGGCGGTCCGAGGTTCGACCTTCGGCGGCGGTCCGTATTCGGACCGCGGTCCGCCTGTTGCTGACCGCTGCCTTACATCTTATGTCACAATTTGGCAACGTACACTGGCGTCCTTGGGGGTTACAGATTGCAAGTCTTACGGAAACCAGCAGTTCAAATATTTCCTGCATTCACGGGCTTATCCAGTCCAGCAGGCTATGATTATTATTTGTAGTCAATCTACATATTTATACTTACTTACTTTACAATACTAATATTATAAAGTTTGTTTGTTTGTTTCAACGCGCTACTCTCAGGAACTACTGATTCAAAATGAAAAAATCTTTTTATGTTGGATAGTCCATTTATCGAAAAAGGCTATAGGCTATAGAACATCACGCTACAACTAACAGGAGTTGAGCAACAATAAAAAATGTTGCAAAAACGGGAAAGAATATATGGCGAAACGTCGTTCGCGGGCACAGCTAGTTTTTATATAAAATTTGATTACAAATAATCACATAAATATGTATTTGTATTTTGTATTTGTCAACCTTTTTGCACTACAATTAAATACAAAGGGCGGACTTAATGCAACAAGGCACTCTCATCTAGTCAAGCGAACGACAAGGTATAACGAGAATTGTGTTTGGAGTAAACAAAGATAAAATTAAAAGTAAATGAAGAAATGTAAACTGAGTATCGAATACATAATACATAACATACACATAAATGAGGAGCTTAGTGGCGCATTGGCGCGAGCGCTTAGCGAGCGATTGGCAACGTTGGCTGCTGTCAGTTCTCTGATGGGTGCCCAAAATACAAAGCATCTCAAGCTCCTCCCTGCTTCGGAAGGCACGTTAAATAGTGGGTCCTGCGCCTGATCTCGCCCCGGTCGTGTCGGTTAACCGTCCCATCGGACTAGGCGAGTGAAGGAACAGAGAGTGCACTTGCGTTTGCGCAGTCACTTGTGCACTACAATATCTCCTGCGCAGATGGTTAGTCTGTGTTGAGATTGGCCGCCGTCACCGAATATTGGTTAGGAGGACATTATAACACATATAAATACTCGTATAAGTATATCAATACGGATACTTACATACATAAATAAGTTGATATAATTTTAGCTTGATTTATTATACGAAATTAACGTACCTATTCATGTAAGTGATTTCAGATAGCCTTATGAACCAGCTAATATCTAGTGAACGGAACATTGTTAGACTTTTATAGAAAAAAGCCGTAACGTTTAAACTGGAACTGGTGACAGTCCATTCAAAAATATAGGGCGTTGTCAAGTATAAAAATTATGACACTTATCTACGCGATCGAAGTCCTTGGCAAACCTAGTATTTTAATATCATTCACACCCGTCGCCTCGATTCTTCACATTTCGTCGTTGATTGTCCCCTATTAATTACGTATGCTCTAGGTTCTTTTATTTCCAGCAGAGGTTATGTATAGTACATTCGTATAATCAGTCGACAGAGGTCAGTGCTGAATATTTATATGGCTCCGGACACTGATTATGCCAGGGGCCATATCGAGGAGTAATATTGCCTATGAAAGCCTTGTTTTCTGAACGTGACTCCTAAGTTCTAGCTTTGTGACGTAATAGCGATGAGTCTTTTGGTTTGATATCAGGATATTTTGTCATTTTTATTGATTGCATACATTTTATTCTTTAAAAATTATAGTTACAACGAAATCGACTACAAAATGTTTCAAGTAAGGGGGTCGGTAAAATGTTTCAAGCTTTGTATTTTGGCAATTAAGATTTAATACTAAGACCAGGATGTTTTATCAAGGAGAAAGAGATATATATTCAACACAATTTAGTCTCAACAGAGAAAGTACCTAGCGAAGAAGGTAAAAAAAATCTATATTACAAGCTTTTATTTACCTTCACCTGCTGTCCCGGTGTCTGTAATGAAATCTTGCAAGTTAAATTTAACCCACTTCCCGGTTTCCGGCTGAAATTTTGCATGCATATGCATATCACGTGACAATGCAATATTAGGATAACATGGAGCTTATCTAATGCTGGAGCTGAAAGGTGGCCATAGGAACACCGCATTTAAACAACATAACCCCATCGAGTTTGGGCTCGTTTGATTCGTATTGACGAGTATTAACGGCTTGTATTTAGTTTTTTTTTATAATTTTACTTATTTATGTCGCCTATACGCTCAAAACTAGGTGTTTTCATTGCAAAATCAAATGTCATTTTCTGCCTATAGTGGTAGTTACTGGTATTTGACGTTTATTGTGATGACAAAACAACTGTTTCAGCACTGAACTAGATATTCAATTGATGTAAGTAGCAAGTTTTTCAATAAAGCACACGCGATTTGTTGAAAATGCACTCGGAAGATTTTATACTGAACCGACGAACGGATGCGCAATATGATTAGTTATTTATGACAACATCCTTGAAAGGAAACAAAGTCCTTCCTGTACATAAACAAGTTGACTCGAAAAACTTCGGATGTCTGATAGAACTCATAAATTTTAATAAAGAAGTTGCCATCTTGTTCGCCCCATGTCCCGCCCTGTTTATGTAAAGTTACACACGCGCAATAACGCCTCTTGGATGTAATTTTATTTTTTATTACGCTGTTGCTAAGTTTTTCTATTTCTTCAGTGTTGCACGCCTTGTATTAAAAATTGTATTTTATTCATAGCTGATCTCGAAATATTGCGAGTGAATATCGAATTATATACGGGTAGATAAATTATAAACTTGGAACTGATACATTTTAGAGTAAAATAATGAATAGTAGATTGTTTTATATGGGCTGAACAGCCCCCCTAGACAAGATGTCTTTCGATAATCGCTAACGCAATCGCTAAATGGACAATGTATCAGATTTGACAATTGCGCTCGAAAGCTAAGCGAGGGCTTATTTCAAATCCCATATATTTTCCTACTAGCGATTGCGTTAGCGATTATCGAAATGCATCTTGTCTAGGAGGGTTGGACCCATTACAGTCGAGATATTTTGATGTTTGAACGAAGTGAGAGCGCCAATAGTTCGAGACTGAAATGGGTATGTTCACCCGAATTAAACATTCTACTTTTTATTTCGAATATAAGGAAAGTAAAACAGAGCTAATATTCCAAAAAAATGTTTGTGTTCGATGACGTTGGCTTTCCCGCTTTTTTCCACGCACAATAATAATATGTAAGCGCTATAATGCCATCGCGTTTATATGTAAAATTTTAACATGTATTTGTGTCTGTTAAATCAGTTTCTAATAAAATAATTCCATAAATTTGAAAAAAGAAATTAGATATACGCATATTTGATTAGTTAAAATATGCTTAATATCTAATTTCTAATGTCGACTTCACAATTCACTAGGATAAACAATGACCTACATTCAGAATATGAGAAATGATAAAGTTATTTCTTTTCTCTAAAAAGTTAAATAATTAACTACTCATTTATTTCTCGCTTAATAAACATAAAGTTCTCCTTGTTTATCATGATAAGATGTCCATATAATGGAATCGTTGTTGTCTCCTACCATATTTGATTGCCAAAAATGTACAATTTATTTAAAACAAATAAATGTAGGTTTCAAATTCGAACACGTCGAAACTGCATAATATTTCTGTCGAGTCTGTGATACAACTACAATGGCCATGGATCAGCTATTTTTCGTTCCTTTGTTGCCGAACTATGGAGAGGTCCGATATTATTTTCGTTTTGATAGCACAGTTGAAGTACGGCGATATCTTTTAGTTAATGAAGACTCTGAGAGTTTTTCTCCGAATTGAATGGGCAGGACAATCATGCTATCCGCAGATCATTTTTCAGCGGGCAAGATAAACTTGGACAAAGGAAGGAATCCCCGCTTACCCAATTGGGTAATGGTCCAGTTCAATCGTTATCTTTACCCATTATTTCGGCCACGGCTCCACTTGGTACTTAGGACGGAATCTTTGCAGAGATCATGCGATAGGTAGTCTGTAGTTGAGAATCGATATTTGTATTAGTTTGTTTCGCGTTGAGCGGGGGATCGTTTGTTAAGCAAGCAATATGGCTATGTCGGTAAGCTTAACGTGATAAGGCTGTGGTTAAAGATGCGGTTTGCTTATATTTATCATAGGTAACTAATGATTCCGCCGATATTGAAATGTTAAACGCTGATTTCGCAAAGATAGAAAACACTATGAATTAACTTATTAGTACTTAAACAACGACTTGGTGTAGCTGGTTCTTAAAGTGTGTCTGATTCTCCATTCGAATATCGGTATCATGGCAAATAAAAAAATACAAATACAATAATCGTGTGTAATAATCACGAAGCCATAGGTAAACACCAATGTCGCCAACAGGCGCTAATAGTTCTTTTTCCTAAGCGCAAAGGATGCAAGTGGCACGCACTGATTGCACTATGATAGCTACAATGAAGTATCCGCCAAACATTTAACAGTCAAGCGAATCAGACCAGCAGCAAGTAATTTCAAAACCTAGTATGGGACAAGTCAAAGACATTATAGGAGTAGACCAACAATGCAAACGAAATGTATGAAGTCCCCTTCAACCAATTTTGATATGATAATAGCTAAATAAATAAGCATAATTAAGACTCATCGGTAATAAATAATGTTACAATGTGATTTAGTTTTTATTACTGTTCGTTTTTTACACTACAAAACGAAGTTATTTGGGCATGTTTAAGTGTTTTTATAACTTGACGCGCGCTCGACAGTCGAACGCAGTACAAATGCAGTATGAGTAGCGGCCGCCTGACCGCTGTTGTGGTTGAAGGGGGTTTCTTAGAGGCCGCGCGTATTGTCGGTCTATCTCTTATAA
Source organism: Schoenobius gigantellus (assembly GCA_963935595.1). Classification (NCBI taxonomy): domain Eukaryota; kingdom Metazoa; phylum Arthropoda; class Insecta; order Lepidoptera; family Crambidae; genus Schoenobius; species Schoenobius gigantellus. The sequence goes on along the minus strand of OZ012559.1, from coordinate 13,067,027 downwards.
CGTCTTTGGGACAAGTGTAAAAATTTACAGGAGAACCAAATACGACTTAGCCAATTTGCTAGGTTTTTTAAATGGCATTTTACATTACTCCGCATGAGGTTTGAGGTTCTATGATTTGGAAAATCCTTTTTCTAATATCTTTTTAGGTATTTTGGCAATGCAAATCGATGCTTCTTGACCTAGTAAACTGCAAAATGCAACAATCCGTTTCCTTTACTAGGTATGAAACCTAGTAAAGGAAACGGATTCGAATTGCACAGCTGAGAAGTCTATTTGTCATGAGCTTGACACTTCGAACTGTAACAATAAAACACGTGAACAGCTGGCTAAAGATCAAACATATTTTTTTTACTATTTCATAGTCTTAATTGAAATGCAGAATTTTTTCATATATTTTTGTTTCATTGGAGGAGTTCGGTGGCGTAGTGGCATAGTGCTCCGGCATGTGATTACGTGTAAGGTAAAGTGACGTTCACCATGGTCAGGTTTAAGATGGGTGACCAAACATAATAAAACATCTCGAACTCGTCTAAATTGCGTAAAGTACAGTACAGGACATTGGATCTTGTCCTGCCCTTAATCTTGCTCAAGGTATGTTGGTAAGAAAGTCCTATTAATTAAATATGCCAGTGCAAAGCAGAGTGTACCTCTCGTACCTGTGTTTCCGCATTGTGGCACTAGTGCATTAAAATAGATCCCAGCACTTGTCATGCTAAGCTCGAGTGCTAATCTTTAGAGATTAACGCTGTGGAACAAAAATTGGTTGGGTGAACTGATTTTTTGTGTCTTTCTAGTTTCATGACATGTGAATATGCAAAATATATTTAGAATGTATAATTATATGTTGAAGTAATTTTATAAGTCGAGGATCGATCACGTTATGCATGATTTGACTAAGCATAGCCTTGTATCGATAAGATATTAATAAGTTACTCGTATTTTAAATAAATACAAATTTCAAGTTTATCCGGCGTCGGCGTCGCCTTCGGCTCAAAGGAGACCGCGGTGACACTCAAACAGGCTTTCAGTAACTGTTTGATCTAAGGCTTGACCCCATTAAAATTCGAGTGATTTTGATCGGCGAACCTTCAGTTTTTCATGTGGCCTCGGTTATTTGTACACGGCTAATTAATATTTCGCTTCTGATGTTTCCTTTTTAACCCCCGACGGAAAAAGAGGGCTGTTTAACATTTCTATCTGTGTATCTATGTGTCTGTCTGTGCCATCATAGCTCCCAAACGAATGAACCGATATCGATGCGGTTTCTTTTATTTAAAAGCTGACATGATTGAGATGGTTCTTAGCTGAGTTGCTTGGGTACTTCCGTCTTACCTATTTCGCAAAGCAGCAGTGCTTGCATTGCTGTGTTAAGTTTCTAACAGCTATGCACCGACCTAGTGAAATTTCAAAATTTTCGAAAATACTTATGCGTCATAAACGGTCACATCTTTTGATCGCTTTGACTTAAAACTATGATTTTTTGACAACTGAGACCATAGACCCGAGTCATCATCGTCATCACCACAGCTCATATACGTCCCCACTGAGGGGCTCGAGTCTACCCTAAGTTTATGGTGTTTAGGCCTTTGTCAACCACGCTGACCCAGTGCGGATTATATATTTTAAATATTTATTTCTTTTATAAAATTATAAAATATATCACATTTCATAATTTCAATTAAAAAGCAATTTTTGCAATGACAAAAGGTTGATAGATCGCACACAGTATAAAACCCTGGTTCCATCTAAGCAGCGCACCATTTATTTACGCTAACAACAACATTAATTTATCTTTTGCGTTTGTTTTATACAATATTAATGTTAACATTTTTAACAATGCTTTTTTTCGCAAAGGGAATTTTACTCAAAATACCAGATATTTTTAATGAAGCGCATTACTTTAACACACGATGCTCGATGACGACTGTCAAAAATCATAGAACATTTACCCTATCAAAAACTAATGACTCGCGATTATGTTGAAAATTCTGCAAATCTGTACTTATAGGTGGAACGCGTCTAAAATAAGTCGCTGTTCTCTTCGTGGCTTGCGATTTCTGTTACCTACACATTTTGTTCTTTACTATTGATAATATCAATAGGCATATTTATAGTATTGTCATAATTGGTTTTTGATGATCGATAGTTCAGCATAACTAGTTTTATTTCTTTTATAAAATTATAAAATATATCACATTTCATAATTTCAAGTAAAAAGCAATTTTTGCAATGACAAAAGGTTGATAGATCGCATACAGTATAAAACCCTGGTTTCCATCTAAGCAGCGCACCATTTTTTTACGCTAACAACAACATTAATTTATCTTTTGCGTTTGTTTTATACAATATAAATGTTAACATTTTTAACAATGCTTTTTTCGCAAAGGGAATTTCACTCAAAATACCAGATATTTTTAATGAAGCGCATTACTTTAACATACGATGCTCGATGACGACGGTCAAAAATCATAGAGCATTTACCCTATTAAAAACTAATGACTCGCGATGATGTTGAAAATTCTGCAAATCAGTACTAATAAGGTAGAACGCGTCTAAAATAAGTCGCAGTTCTCTTCGTTTCTTGCGATTTCTGTTACCTACACATTTTATTCCTTATTATTGATAATACTGGATATCAATAGGCATTTATAATATTATTATAATTGTTTTTTGATGATCGATAGTTCAGTATAACTAGTTTGACGTCTTGCAACTATATGTATTAGTCGCATAGGTTAGGTTAGGAGCAATTTTATGGATATCTACGAAACTGCAGCTTTAATTAAAAAAACGATACTTGTTTTCTATTCAAGGACGAAAAACGTTTAAAATGAGCCTAGAGTTTTTTCTGTTCATGGAAATTTGTAAGTGGGGCAAGTCTCCATACAAAAGTGGGCATCGTCCTTTATTTTCTTCTTTAAATGGAACATAAATAAACTAGTCGCACGTTTATATCTGTATTCATAGATAAAATATTATACATTTAGAATAAGGAAAACTCGAAATCAAATCCGACCAAATAGTCGCGAATCTTGCCCAACGACATAAAAAGGCAAATCAACTTTAAACTATGCTTTATAAGTCTGCGAACTTAATTTGTAAGAGATTTACTCTTGCTGCGAAAAAACTAAGTTTGTCGTTCCCTTTGCGTTTTGAGACCGGATGAAAAAATATATCCCCTGAAGTTTCACGTGTTCGGGCTGTTTTAAAGCGTGCCTCGCAAAGTCCGCTCTTATTTGTTTTGTGTTGCACTCACCCATAATTCACTCTTATTAAGCCGGAAGAGAGCCGAGACAATATGATAACTCACTAAAGTTGCTGCTCTTCAAAACTTGCTTGTAACATTTTAATATTTTTAAAAGTACCGCCGCTATGTTGGCTTGGCCTTAACTTGTTAAGCTATCGCGGTCTCAGAGATGGCAGTTTTAAATTAGTTAGATAGTAAACTAGCTTTATGGACATAGTTTTGTGGATTAGTTTTTTTTGGGTTTCTATTGATAGATACTGATGCTTTGTTAGATTCAGCAGTCTATGGTCCTATTCCACTTTTCTTGCTGTTTTACATTATCTTTCTATTTATTATTGTAGACACCATAATGCACCCGGAGCAACTGAGATTGGATTGGATCTAGGGTTGCCAGGTCTTCGGTTTGTCACAGTCCTGTCGTTCCTTATGTAGAAGTCAAGGTCTCTCCACTTTTTTACAATTTGGTGAATGGGGCCAGCCAAACGAATGATTTTAATAAATTTTAGGTTATTGTTATACGTATGGTTGTTAGTATTATTCAGAACTATTATTATCAGTTTGGGCAAAAAAACGGTTGTATGAAAAATAAAATAACCGAGATAATTAATTAAATTATTCATAATTTTTTGGTATATTGTAAATTTTATAGACATTCCCTGCAACACATGTCATAACGGTAACTAAGTTCTTATTTGCATTCCATTAGTTCACAGAATTTCTTAATATGAAATAAATTGATTTAATTTGAGTTAAAAGCTGATGAATGAAAGCACGCGAGTGATTATTGAATTTCAGGAAAATAAGCACCTAAATATAAACGTTTGTCCGATTTTTCTATTTCTGGCGGTCTGATTAGGTCCAATCAAATGTTTTAGGAACTTTAGGTTCATTATGTTTGATGCTACGAAAATTTAAAGGTAAGGTTAGGTGTAAATTTTTAAAAAATCATCTATAATACTTGTATTTGAATGCTACGAGCTCACGACGCACAACAAAACGGACACGCTAACCTTTCCAGCCGAGCGCAGAACCTTTGCAGGTTTCCATATTTGAAGCGGAATCACATTTTTATGAGTGTTGATCTTCTAAGCAGACGGGCATAATAAGGGGAGGTAGGTGCGCGACCAGTTCTCTCAATTGTCGAAAGCCGCATTACTTTTTAATCTGAAATGCTGCCGTTCGCGTTGCAAAGAGACTTTATTACACTCGGAGATACCTATCCCGCTTTTGACCCGTGACGCCCTTTGTGGCGCTGTTTTTTTATTCATTCCCATGGATTCGTGCCGGAGTTAGCTCCCTTGAGTTCCCTTTCCGATGGTGCATGTTCCGTGTTCCTTTGGAAGGTTTTCGACTCACGAAATTCAGTAGCGAGCTACACGTATAAAAGCTATTGAATTTGCCGGTGCGAACCTTATTCACGTTGTTTTATTATTACAAGCTTTTATTTACTTTCACCTGTCCCGGTCTCTGTAATGAAATCTTGCAAGTTAAATTTCACACACCTCCACGTTTCCGATTGAGCTGAAATTTTGCATGTATATCGCGTGATAATGCAATAGGTAAATGAGTTGATTTGATGCTGGAGCCGGAAGGTGGCCATAGGAACTCCACAATAAAACGACACAACCAAATCGAGTTTGGGCTCGTTTGATTTGTATCGACGAGTACTTTGATCCTTTAAAGCTTGATTTATAATATATTAATTATTTTCTACAGTCGGGCTGTAAATTCTCTATAAACGTTTCTGAAACAATTAACTTATTGCCATCATTAAAACAACCGGTGACACTGGTAACCATCTTCTTTTGTGTATTTAAACAAGGCTTCGGTAAGTAACTCACTAAGATATCAATGTAGAACTCAATCTACTGGAGCTAGAAGCATGAAATTCGGTAAAGGGGTTCATTCAGGGATTTTTTTAAATTCCCACAGGATGCTGTGAAATCTCTACCCAAAAAATAAGGCAACTACTACTAGTATTAGTATTATTAAAGCAAAAAATAAGGCAACTACTACTACTAGTGTTGGTATTATTAAAGCGCGGGCAAGGCTAGTAACAATGTAGTACGTTTAAGCATAAATAAATATGAACAATATGTATGTGTGTTGAATGAATATTTGTTTACTATATAGAAGTAGATATATTATTGTAATGTCATCATCACAGCTCATTTATACGTCCCCACCGAGAGGCACGAGCCTACCCTAACTAGTTAGGGTGATTAGGCCTTAGTCAAAACACGCTGGCCCAGTGCAGATTGGTTGTCTTCACGTACACCTTTGAATTACTTCGCAGGTGAATGCAGCGTTTCCTTACGATGTTTTCCTTCACCGTAGGAGCGTCAGATAAATGTTCATAATGAAATTCGTGAAACGAAAAACACATTGGTAGATGGCAGGATCGATCGCGGGCCTCCCGATTCTACTCGGGGCACAGTCCAGTGCCGGGGCCACAGCGCCACCGACGCTCTCACATTCTGCGTCTAAGCGTTTTACAAACAGTTAAAAAACATGCTTGTAATGTAATAATAAATTGTATAGCAGCTCACGCATTAATAGTTTGTGGATTAAACAAAATAAATAATAAGGAAGGGAAATTGAAATTAAATATGATAGTAGCGCTACGAAATCCACGCCCAACAACTATCAAATATAGAGACATGTTGTAATGATTTTTTATGTTTTCTTGTTGCAGGTACGCTTTCGAAGTTTAGCGAGGAGTTTGTTTACGACAAAAGTTCTAATTGTGGCAATTGCGAGCGCCTCGACAAGGAAAAGGTGTCGCAATAAGTAGGTACTTAAAAACTTTTTATGTGTTTATCCTTTTTTGAATTTTATGGGATTCGTAAAATTGAACGAACGATTTTATTTGGTGCTGTGTCAACATCGTTACATCACTTTTGCTTGCCTTTTATCAATCAGTTAATTCCCCACGTAAGCCCATAAATCATCATCTTCTTCTTATCCAGTCTATAATATTATAAAGAGAAAAGATTTGATTGTTTGTTTGTATTGAATAGGCTTCGTAACTACTGAACCGATTTTGATGAAAGTTGGTATAGGGATAGTTCGAGACCAGGGGAAGGACATATGGTAATTTTCCTACGGGAAAAAAAATCCCACGGGAAAACAAAAATAACGCGGGCGAATTCGCGAGCGGAAAGCTAGTACTATATAAAAATGAATCGCTGTGTGTTAGTCTCGCAAAAAACTCAGAAACGGCGAGACCGATTCTTACAAAATTTTATGTGTGTTTGAATAAGTCCAGGGAAGATTTAAAAGTACAATTGGACGCGGTAGGTGGCGCTGTAATCGGGCAAGACAAAGTCTACCGGGCGCACTGGTCGCTGATAAAAATTCTTAATTTAAAATGATGAGATTTAACGAATGAATGCATTCGTGATTTGTGCGTCTACCATGACCATAAATTACTGTTCGATACACATATTGATAATATTGTGTCTAAGGCCATTAAAACTCTACGCTTTATTATAGGTAACACTCAAGATTTTAGCCAAATTAAAACATTGAAAATCTTATATTGTTTACTAGTACGTTCCCATTTGTAATATGCAAGTCAGATTTGGAATCTAAGGTATAAAACATATATTTCGCGAATCGAAAATGTCCAAAAGAAATTTATTAGCTACTTATGCTGTCGTATCTAAGATCGCTATGATTCCACATACTATCTTGATTTATGTAAAAAACACCATCTTAATCCTCTAGAGCTACGTCGCGAAATATTGTGTTTCTACTTAAAATTAAATCTGGAACCATTGACTGTCCAGAGCTTTTGTCACATATCTCCCTAAAAGTTCAAACCTCTCCGATTTCAGCCTCCTCTTTTCCTTCCCAATACTAATTCATATTACAGGCTGAATTCATATCTTTGGCTAGTGATTTCAATGCGGTGTCCAAAAATCTTAACCTTGATATATTTGCAACGAAATGTGCAGCTGCGAAACGTCTAATGAGCCAAAGCTTTTTCAATAGTTAAGTTGTTTCTAGGTTTATGATTATAATTTTCTGTGTGCGTTTATTATTTCAGTGCCAAACTAGGTATATTAATTGTTTCTAAAGGTGAGGACCTGTAATTAGCTTTATGTTATATATTATAAGTTAACCACTCTGTATTTTAGCTGTTGGTCTTCCTAACAGATAAAATAGAATAATATAAAAATAAATAAAATAACGAAAAGCGATTTTATTTCTTAGCGACTTAAGCTTTTTTCAGCAATACCTCAATGTAATAATAAGTATAAATCTGAGCATGCGTTAACTCAGATTTCCATTGAAACTAATAGTAAATTAAGACGCTAACTAAACCTAGGAGTCCGCGGGCTGGCGACTTAGAGCATTCATCTAAGGCTGCCGACTTACTTATATAATAATAATAACTTTATTTACTCTCCACAATCTTAGTACAACAGTTATACATGGTAGATTGATCTTATTCTAATGTAACATACCTATGAGATTATAAGATACTGGTGGCTAAACTAAGCGATTAGCCTGTATCTCAGGCCTCCAAGGCTCTCCCGACAAGAAATGGATAATTCAATCAATGCATTATAGAAATACACCTTATTTTGGTTGTATCAGGAGTGAGATAAGAAACTATAAACTAACTACAACTAATAATTCCAAAGGCACTACTTCCACTGACGATTTTCTTTAAAAGACAGCGGTAGGATCATTTGGCTACAATATATAGCTTACGTTATTGTGCCTTTGGTAGTTTAAGGTTTTACATTAAACTACATTTTATAAGATGTTTTCTGAGTAATATATTAATAATTCTTTATTTGCCTATTAAGTGACAGCAAACCTTAGGTGACAGTGGGCAGGATACATCGCTCGTAGGACTGACAGCCGTTGGGGCGGAAAGGTCCTCGAGTGGCGGCCGCGTACCGGGACGCAGTGTTGGTCCGCCACAAGGTGGACCGACGATCTGGTGAAGGTCGCGGGAGGCCGCAGGATGTGGGAGGCGCAGGACCGATCGGTATGGAGATCCTTGGGGGAGGCCTATGACCAACAGTGGGCGTCTCTTGGCTGAAATGATGATGATGATGATTTGCCTATTCCTTAGTTGCTGTTTGAAATGTTATATTCTTATACATATAACATTTCAAACAGCAACTAAGGAATAGGCAAATCATCATCATCATCACCATATTCATAGAAATTGACCTTGTTCTTCTATATTTCTCTCTTAAGTCACCTAGTATATCTATCTTCCTTCCTACAATATATTACTGCTAAATATTTAAGGCTCAGAATCTACTATAATAGCAGCGTTCAAAATCATATCAGAATGCCGAAGTCGGAATCCAATCATGGCGCGGTCAACCCTAACATCACAATCGTCTCCAACACGCACTTAGATCCTTTCGCGCGCATAAATAAAGCCATCCTAGTGTTCCAGATAAGCGCCAGGCTAGACGGTGACGTCTTAACGTACGTCCGGCGCCTCTCGGCCGGAAAATTAAAGGCATGCCGCCGCCGACCCGCATGCCAGGATACGAGGACAGTGTTTATGTTGAATAACACACGAGCGTCCACTGATTTACACCATGTAAGCACCTACCTATTTTGTGGATATTTTAGCTTTAGCGACGTCTCTCTTAGGTTTTTCGAATGCCAATTGTTTGTATTAAATAATTGAGCATACACGCAGACTGTCCACGTGATCGTAATAGTACGTGGCTACTGGCTACAGCTACATACTTTTCATATAGCTTTCCGCTCGCATTTTCTTTTTTCCCGTGGGAATTCTACTTTTTCCCGTAGGAAAACATTCTATAGCCTATGTTCACCAGCGATAATGTAGAATTCTAAATCTTTATCGTTCCCCACAACTCAAACGATCTCTATACCAAATTTCATCTTAATCGGTTCAGCGGTTATTGATTCCCCATACAAACTTCCACCGCCCTTTTCTTCCCCTTAAGGGGTGATTTCTGCGATAAAATCTATCCTATGTCCTTTCCTGGGACTCAAACTATGTCTATACCTTTCATCTAAATCGGTTCAGTAGTTTTGGCGTGAAAGCGCGACAGACAGACAGACAGAGTTACTTTCGCATTTATAATATTAAGTATGGATGCATAAAGTATTACGAGTATTGTAACTGTAACGCCAAAATAATAACAAACTTTCAGTAACACAAGGCACTCTTAAAACTTTGCAGGCCCTGACCTTTCTATTCTCGTGGGTCACACGTGACACATTTTGCTAACCTACTTTCCCTTCTAGACGTAGTATCTATAGGCACGCCCATAAATTATATCGGCTCTATATAAGAGGCGAAACTATATCACATGGACGCATCAGGCGTAATCGTAAACAACACTGTAAAATGGCCTGTATAAAACTATGGTCGTAAAACTGCTGAGTATTATACAAGTTGGATTTTACGGCTAAGTAGGCCTCTTGTCTGCTGATTCGATAACAGACTAAAGACGGGTGCTCACTTAGAAGTGAGCATGTAATGTATCTGATACTGTATCCAGTGAGTACGTACTCACTTGATACAGTATCAGATACATTACGTGCTACACTTCAAAGTGAGTAGGTACCCGTCTTAATACTGCCGCGGTGGTCACGCACTGGGTGTCAACCTTTCATTTCTCGACCTAGCGCTCTGATTGTTTCGACATTCTCGCACCAATAGTCGAAAATGGTAGTAAGAAGCAGAACAGTGCTTTGTGATAACCACGGAGCAGAAACAAGTGTGAGCTATTATTACTATGTATGTAGACCGTTTTCAACAGTTATTTCTTCAGCTATGCAATACTTAAAAACCCACCTCCTCCATGAGGCAAAAGAGGACTGGCAAAGAACGCCTGGGTTAAAAGAACACATTCAAAATCACTAATCGAACCATACTCCCGTAAGCGCACTGACGCATGACGGGCTTAGGGCATTACTGTCAACCGTAAGGATAAAATCTCTCTAATAAAATGAGATGAAATTAAATGGGACAAGATACAGCACTCTTACTCAAGGGTCCATCGGATTATTTACGTAAATTATCAACAATTGCTTTAAGTAATTTATTTATTAAAATGACGAACTATTACGATAAGAAATTTGCAATTATCTTTACACGTATTTGTAACGTAGACTTTTACTTTGATGCCTGGTTGAGACATGAATAATTTTAAAATGGAAGAGGGAGTCAGGAGTCAGGCACTCATTTGTTTGTTTTTATTACAAATTATTTCATATTCATCAGCTGCAGCGAAACTAACTGTAATACTTGTAATGACTTAACAATTCGATTAAATTGTACATTGATTTAATGGAAGCTGTTTGAGTATACGCTGTTACTCGAAATGAATTCCCCGAAATAATAAATTTGTAAATTGAACAAAATTGAGCTCATTTGGAGCAACTAATTAGTTAACTCGTTTTTTTTTCGTTCAATTAAAATAAGGCGGAATTAATGGTTTTCCTGTTTGTTTTTGTTTTGTTTTCCTTTATTTAGCATATTTGTTAAGGGGATTTGATCCTTACGTTTGACCCTATCGATTGATGCCATAAAAGTACAGGTTGCTAGTTTTCGGGCTTTGGTCGGATAGGTTTTCTGGTGTGGTAAACGTATTTAAAAAAATGTCTCAGTTCACTTATGATTTTTAAACAAAGGAATGCTTCTGTTCACGACCGACGTATACTTATACAGCCTTTATTTATCTATTATTAAGCAATATTGTAACCTTTTTATAATTTGAATATATGTCATCATTAGAAGAAAAGTGTGTGTCAAGAAGCCAAACTGGTGTTATCATTTGCTATCTTCAGTATTAATTAAGAGTACTTTCTTTCAAAGTAGCGTTAAACATTTCCATCGTATGTAATTATTGTAGGTTTAAATACATATTTTGTCTCTGATATTTGATTTTCTATAAGATATATAATATGTATTGTTTTATTTTACTGAGATGTCAGTAGTACCATTGACTAGTACCATTGATGGTACAACTGATACAACTTTGTATCCTTAGTACCATCAATGGTACTAATGACACTAGTTTAGGATCAGTAGTACCATCATTAATATTGGCGTATGCATACATGAATATTGTTGTATCGATAGTGCCATCAACGGTACTAGTGACACTATGGTTCGATGTACAACTAAGCACACAGCTAGGGTTTGCTAGAATAAATTCTCAATTCGAAAAGTCATTAAAAGCTGCCACTTCTTATTTAATAGATATCAAACGGTTAAACTATAAGGCAATTTTTAATTAATTTTGTCTTTAATGTTTATTTTCCACCTTCGGTCAAACCCACTCGGAAAAGGTTCAAAGACTTACTGAGGGATTCGGCTGTGCTCTTGGTACATTTTTGATGAAAACATACATAAATTATTGATCAAAGAAACTACGAGTCAACCTTTTTTCTTGCGAAGAACAAAATCACCAAGTCATTCGGTGATACGAAATAAAATATTTATTTTTCGTTTCCGCGCCTCCGCCGCCGCCGACTTAATTACTTTTCTAATCTAATTTCTAATCTGATAATAATGTACACAGTCATTACATTAATATAAAGTTAATTTGTCACTTTCGGTTGAACGTGCGAATTCACGGAGGGATTTGGTAAGAAGTGGCGCGAGGATTCGTTATTATCGTCCTAATGAGCGCGATATTCGTATCATATTGCACTTAGGATCTGAGAATAATGAATTCTGGACATTATTTATTTAGCCAACGATAGAGAGGACTGCACTATTTGGCAGGCAAGAAAGGGATGGCGGGAGAATTTGTAATGAACGTAACATGAGTGAGTTGGGGTGGGGTCGACGACCTCTACTTTGGGGTGCCTCCCCTCGGACTTGAAGGTTTGGAAAACTCGTTGGGCGTTGTTTGATGCATTTTGTAATTGAATCGTTCATTTGGATATTTTACTCGGCTCATTCCTCATGTTTTTGAAAACCCCAACACGAGCCATTCATTATGACTCAATTAACAATCACAAACACATTGATGGGTTGAGGTGCATCTTGAAATTATCGTGTCGTTTCTTCTACAAATATTATGCGGGCGCCCTCAAAGTGACGAGGGGCCCGTTCCTTTTGATTATGTTTGTGTATATTCATGACGATATTTGGAAATAAAGTGGCAGCTTGAGATATAACAAGTTATGTCAAGTACTGGTTGTAGTATGTACCTTACTTACTCGAGTAAAATTGTTTCTTGTCGACCGATCTTAGTTATCCAACGTTATCTTTACTAATATTATAAAGAGGAAAGATTTATATTTTTGAATTTTTGTATGTTTGTATTAAATAGGCTCCGAAACTACTCGACCGATTTGAAAAATTCTTTCACCAATAGAATGCTACAATATCACTGAGTAACATAGGCTACAGAATATTTTCCTACGGGAAATATAGAATTTCCGCGGGAAAAACGAAGATAACGCGGGCGAATCCGCGAACGGGAAGCTAGTTAGATATATAAGTGACAAATATTTTTTTAAACACTAAGGAGACGAATTAGTTAATTGGGCCACAAAAGGAGGTCGACTGAATGTCGCGCGCGTTTCGTGTTTCGTTATTGGTTTGTCCTTTCTGACATTTTGTATTCTCGTAGCAGTTAGTCCAGTAAAATGTAGAGTTTTGGCTTAAAACGATATTTTAAACAATGGTGTTAATTGCTCCAGATATGAAAACCTGTAATTACATATATCAGATGAAAAAAATTATACATCATATTATTAAAATTTTAAGCAAAAGTTATAAATCTAAGTAAAAAACAGAATTTAAACAATTAAGTGTTTGACCTTATTACTATAGCGCCCTACGCTACGTGCGTTCCGGGATCGTTGGTACTTGGGACGTTAATTTAAACCATCTAGTTTATATCAATTTATTATATTACTAAACTCTTATTACAATGTGTCACGTTTTACTATTGGTGATCGTCTGTCTAAAAACTATTGATGCTCGTCCCTTAATCTTCCAGAATATTCTATATTTAAAAGGGTGACATTCCTTGCCATGCAATGCATGGAATGCGGTGTCATATATGCAAGAAAGTCACCACAGTACTAAGACTCTGTTCTTAGAGGGGCAGTTTTACCTCGATAGAACATTTCTACAATTGCTAAAAACACAATTATTTACATATAGACAGTGCACCTAAGCAGAGTTGACACTTGGCCCGCTGGAAAGTACCAAAAGGAACAAGTCCAAGTGCAGCTATTAGCGCGGAAACTCACAAAGTGCTCCCGTCGTTGTAACTGATTCATTGAGCGTCGAATAGATTGTGTATCCAATTGATTTGTGTACAGCAAAACCCTTTCGGACATGCCGGAATGGAACTGATTCAGAGCAGTCAGGGCCGGACTGCGAACTGGTTCCTGGTGGAGCGTGAAAAACGCATGAGTGGCCGGCGGGACAGCGCGTGCGGCCGACGGCGGCGACACAGCGTTGCGGAGCGGATACACGAGTGGGGGCGGCCAGCAGCGGGACATGCCACCAAAATTGTAGTGTGCACCGAACTTAATTGATCCCTGAGCAAGATAAATGACATTGGGTTTTGAAATTTTAAACTGCGTGCGGTCGGAAAACGCATGCGACGTTAATTACTTACATGTTATGTTTCCGTAACGGTTTTGAAATAATGATGTAATTATTTTTAGATTACGAGTAAGCACACTTTACATTCTATGTGTAAAGCAAATTTAATTGGTTCGTGGATAAGATAATTAATGCTTTGTTTATTTACTGACTAGCTTTTTGCCAGCAGTTCGCGAGTATTATTTTAGATTTTTCTATGGATACCAATTATTGTATGGTTTCCCATATTCAAACTATTTAATCAGAAGAAGTTGTAGTTTTCGTGTTACAAAAAAAATCAACCCCTATTTTATCCCTTATGGGTGGATTTTTCAAAAAGCTCTAACACGTAATTCCTCCTTTTTTGCCTAAAATCGACGATTCGCAAGTAGTATGAATAAATCCATACTAATACTACTACTGAACCGATTTAGATGAATTTGGTATAGACATAGTTTGGGTCCCAGGAAAGGACATAGGATAGCTTGAATCGCATAAATCACCCCTTAAGGGGAAGAAAAGGGGGTTGAAGTTTGTATGGAGAATCAATAACCGCTGAACCGATTTAGATTAAATTTGGTATGAAGATAGTTTGAATTGTGAGGAAGGATAAAGAATAGTTTTAAAGGGGTGGGGGGGGGGGGTGAGTGTAAAGGGAGTCAATAAGAAAAGGATTACCACGCGAACGAAGTCGCGGGCAAAAGCTAGTATGTAATATTTTGCGAAACTTATAATATATTCAATAAAATAGATTTTTTATTCAAATATTGTTTCACAGCCTAGTCTAATCGAAACGCTGAGCTGATATGGAGAAATTAGGTTCCTACTGTTGGCCAATTTCACTAACCTTGTCTAGGCTTAGTATTAATATCATTACAAAATTAAATTTAAATTACTATGTCACGGGATGTTCCCTTCGGCCACTTTCGAAACTAATGATTCATAACCAGTTTCGAAAACATTTTTTTCTTCTTATGGTCTAACACATTTTGGTCACACAGTTCGGGTTAAAAAGCTGCCTATGTTATTTCCAAGGGCTTAAGCTATTCCTATACGGAATATCATTAAAATGAGTTTAGTGGTTTAGGTGTAAAAGCGTAACAAACAAACAAAGTCACTGTCGCAATTATTAATTGTATGATGTGTCTTTAAAAGTTTAGTCTCGGCGATGTTCAGTCAATCAGTCAGGGCATGTAATATTATATTATGCAGATTGTGCCAAAAACTTTTATAACGAACTCATTATCAAAAATTACTTTTAATTTTTATAACATAGGTAATAATATAAAACTGCTCCAGATGGGACTAGACTGAACTTCTAGGCGACTAAATATACAGTTCGTGACGGCGTGGTAGCTGGCCAGGAGGGCTCAAAAGCCCTACCGCCAAACAAACCATGCAGATATACAACCACTAAAAAATCCGAATGAATGATTTCGAAGAAAAATAAATGTTTTCTAAAAATGTCTCGAAACATTTATTTTTAATCAAAGCGATTTTGATCCATAGTGATAGTATTATTTATAAAGTCAATTAAGATTCGATTAAGTCCCTCTCTGTGTGATCTGAAGTGTACAACGCGGGGCCAAATCTCAATACAATCTGACAGTAGGCGGCCGCTCTCTTGACTGCAGCCAAAGTAATTTTGTTGGATCAATTGCAAAACTTTGCGGCCGTTTGCACAACATGACGAGTCCTATAGTTGGAGCAGGGAGGGATTCAGGGACTGCTATTATCTTTGCGTTCTAACGGAATATCTAACGGAATGTGATTGTCACGAGTGCTTATAAATAGCCTAGATATATATGCTTGGTAATAAAAGAAATGACAATCCAAATTTCTGACAACGTCGCAGTTAACGGAAGAATATGTACAATAAAAAACATGGAAAAGCAAAAAGTGTTAATGAATCCTTATAATACTTTTTAAAAACCTTTCTGAAACAATCAGAAAATTTCCATGGCTGTGTTCCGGTTTAAAGGGCACTGAAAGGCACTGAAATTACTAGGTACTGTGTCTTGACATCTTATGTCACAAGTTGGCAACGCAAATCGTCGTTCTTGAGGGTTTGTAGATTCGCAAGTCTTATAGGAGCCACATATATATATAGGCGACTGCAGCCACTTCCCATCAAGTGGACAGTCTGATTATTTTAAGTTGTTTAGAAAAGTGATTTCGCCACTTCTTCATATTTTTGTAGCAGTGTTTATATTACTACATACCAAATTATGGAGTAATTTCTTTTTATGATATTAAGGAAGCGTCATAAACACAATGCTTTAATAAGATAGCGATTAATAGTTTTTAATAGCTATTGATACGATTTTTAAATACCTACCTGTCACCTTACACGTGGGATAAGCGTCGGTGGCGCTTGTGGACTCTGCACTGGCCTTCTAATCGGGAGGTCCGGGGTTCGATCCTGCCATGTACCAATGTGATTTTCGTTTTCCGAATTTCATATGTGCATTTATCCGACGCTCCTACGGTAAAGAAAAACACCGTGAGGCGACCTATTTTCTGTATTCTACGAAGAAATTCAAAGGTGTGTGTGAAGTCGACCAATCCGCACTGGGCCAGCGTGGTTGACTAAGGCCTAAACACCCTAACTTAGGGTAGGCTCTAACCCCTCGGTGGGGACGTGTATGAGCTATGATGATGACCTTACGTATCTTTATCTGTTTTATATTGTTATCTGTGAAACGGAACGTATTATCTGTAGCAATGTAATAAAAAAAAAGTTAAGTGACATAAGGTGTTGTGTCTCTTTCTTACAATATGGCGTTTTGTTGTTTTTGGTTGTAATGACTCTGCTTGTGTGTGAAAATAAAGTCTAAAGTTTATCTGCGTGTTTCTACTCAATCCTCATAAGGTTATGGGCCCAGTTACATAATCCGACTGAGGACGAGAATATACGCAATATAAATCGCTGTATTTCCTGGCGCAAAGTAAGTTTAAAATTAAAATACTCGCGTGGTGTGAGAGGTTAGAAAATTTGCCAAGGAAAGAATTACTTGTTCTGAACAAGGTGAGAGTGGTACGCAGGAAAGTGTACAAGAACAATGGATGCAGTAATGAACGGGCAGGGAGCACTGATAAAACTTGAAGGTTCCAGGAATTGGAATTTATGGAAATTCCAAACTATGGTTATGTTGCGAAGTCAAGGTTTGTATAATATAGTTAATGGCACAACTATAAAACCGGAAAATGATACAGAAGGCACTCGATGGGAATCTCAAGATGCAAAAGCTCAAACATTTTTAGTTACAAGGATTTCAGAAGAGGTAATGATACATGTCATATTATGTGAAACCGCAGCAGATATGTGGCGAAAATTACTTAGTATCTACGAACAAAAATCTGAAACGAGCATACATATTGTGCAACAAAGATTTTTTCAATTTAAATATGAAGAGGGCTCGCAAATGTCTGTATTTTTATCAAAAATACAAGAAATGCAAAATCAATTGAAACAGCTTGGCGAAAATATTTCTGACAAGTTGGTAATAACTAAGGTCCTAATGTCATTACCAGAGAAGTATAAACACTTTATGTCCGCCTGGGAATCTGCACCTGATGATAAGCAGACATATGATAACTTAGTTGCACGATTACTCATAGAAGAGGAAAGATTAAATGAGAGAAATGATGTCAAACATTTAGAACAATCTGCTGCCTTTGTTGTCAAGAAAAACTTTAATAAAAAATGTGTAAAGTGTTACAAGTGCAACAAACTTGGAAATTTTCAAAGTGAATGTAAATCCAATACAAGTTCAAGTCGATATTACAAAAACAATCACATGGAACAGAAGTGTTTTTATTGTAAAAAAGTTGGACATGTTATAAGTCAGTGCCGTTTTAGAAAAAACAAAGAATGTAATGCATTTGTTGTGGACAGCACAAGCAGTGAAAATAGTCAAAAGTCAATGTGGTTGGTGGATTCGGGGGCAAGCGAACATATGTGTTGTGAACGCAAACTTTTCTCGTCATATACAATAGTAACAAATAAGACTGTGACTGTTGGCAATGGAACTCAAATTAATGTCGAAGGTTGCGGACAGGTGGCAGTAGAGGTATGGAATGGTTTCGAATGGAAGCATACGACTATAGACAATGTATTATATGTACCAGATTTGAAGATGAATTTATTATCTGTAAATCGTGTGACTAGTAGAGGTTATGTTTTGATAACAAAAGAAAATATATGTGAGTTTTATAATAAACACAAAAAAATTGTGGCTGTTGCAAACCATAGTGGAAATATGTACATTTTAGACTGTCGTTATTGTACTGATTTTCTAGTCAACACTGCACAAGCTACAGACACAGACATACAAGTATGGCATGAGAAGTTAGTGCATCAAAATATGAATTATGTACGGGAGGTGTTGAAAAAAAATAATATTGAAATAAAAGAACATATGCACAATACCAACAAATGTGAGAGTTGTTTAGAGGGCAAAATTCACCGTTTGCCCTATCCAATCAGTAAAAATGTGAGTAAGAAAACTTGTGAAATAATTCATGCTGATACATGTGGGCCTATGGAGGAAGTGTCACTTGGAGGCTCGAAATATTTTGTTGTCTTCAAAGATGATTTTTCAAAATACAGATCAGTGTATTTTGTAAAAAGCAAAGAAGAAATAAAGAAATGTGTTAAAAATTTTATTGCAAAGGCCGAAAAAGAAACAGGCAACAGTGTAAAAATTTTCCGAAGCGATAACGGAACAGAATTTGTAAATAAGTACATTCATGAGATGTTCCATGAAAGGGGTATTGTTCATCAGACAACAGTGGCCTATACCCCTGAGCAAAATGGTAGTGCTGAAAGAGAAAATCGAACACTCAAAGCTGCACGGACAATGTTATGTGCTAAAAAACTACCTAAAAAATTGTGGGCAGAGGCTATAAATACTGCTGCTTATGTGTTAAATAAAACGGGTAAAAGCAGTATTCCAGAAAAAACTCCCTATGAATTGTGGTTTAGCAAAATATTCGATATAAACTATCTAAAAGTATTTGGGACTACTGTTTTCGCTCATATACCAAAAGAAAGAAGGAGAAAATGGGATCCAAAAGGAGAAAAAGGTTATATGGTGGGATATGGTGAAGCAACAAAGGGATACAGAATATGTTTTCCACATAAAAATGATATTGGAATAAAGAGAGATATTATATTCATACAAGAAAATCAATGTAATACTGTGACACCTAGTAGTGATAATCAATATCTTCCTTCTTTATTTACTAGTGACGATATCGAGGAACAAGAGCAAAACAAAGAAAGTGATCAAGAAGAGACTAGTGATACAGAAAATAGTAACTCTATATCAACTGAGCCTGATGTCAGTGAGTATGAACCAAGCGATCTCAGTCAATTAAGTATTAATGAAGAACCTGCAAGGAGACCATACACTCGTATGAAGAAGCAGATGGAATTCTATGAATGTAATAATATATCACTTGATGAAAGTGAGCCCAAAACATATGAAGAAGCCATGACAACATTCATCAAACATTCAGGTAAGTGGCAAGAAATAAAGAACTACAGACTCTTAAGGACAATAATACATGGTATGTTTGTGATGTGCCAAGTAATACAAAAGTGATTAGTAGTAAGTGGGTTTTTAAAATTAAAAATAACAATGGGGCTATACAGCATAAGGCTAGGTTAGTAGCTAGAGGATTTGAACAGAATAATATACTAGAATTAAATGAGATTTATGCACCTGTAGCAAAATTAGCAACATTCAGATTGTTTTTAGCAGTAGCAATGAAACTCAATTTAC
The DNA here is from genome assembly GCA_963935595.1 of Schoenobius gigantellus. NCBI lineage: Eukaryota > Metazoa > Arthropoda > Insecta > Lepidoptera > Crambidae > Schoenobius > Schoenobius gigantellus. Next base: position 13,047,418 of record OZ012559.1, on the reverse strand, counting down.
CTGTTTTTCAAATGGACGTCACTGGGGCTTTCTTATATGAGGAAATTAGTGATGATGTTTATATAAGTCTACCTGATGGGGCATATGAAAATAGCAAAAATATTGTAAAACTAAATAAAGCTCTTTATGGACTAAAAAAGTCACCGAAATGTTGGAACGATAAATTTAATTCTATTATGATCAGAGAAGGTTTTAAAAGATCACAGTGTGACTCGTGTCTATATTCTAAATGTATTGATAAACAACAAATATATCTCTTAATATATGTTGACGATTTATTGATTTTTGGGACAAATGATTGTCAAATAAATGAACTCAAGTTAATGCTATGTAGAGAATTTAAAATGAAAGATTTCGGTTTAATCTCTGAATTTTTGGGAATAAATGTAAAACAAGATTTAGAAAGTAAAGTAACAAAACTGTGTCAAAAGAATTACCTGGAGAATGTTCTAAAGAGATTTAAAATGTATAACTGTAAGCCAATAAGTACTCCTATGGATCAAAATTTTAATACTTCTATATTAGAAAATAATTGTGGTAATAACAAAAATACAAAAACAATATGTCAACAAATAATTGGTTGTTTAATGTATGCAGTATCAGGCATAAGACCTGATCTTTGTGCCGCTGTGTCAATACTCAGTCGATACCAAGATTGTGCTGGTGAGATGTTATTAGTAGCCTTAAAAAGAGTTCTACGATACATTAAACACACAATTAATTATAACTTGATATATAAATGTAATGATGATAAGTTATTGGGCTATTGTGATGCTGACTGGGGAGGTGATATAAAAGACAGGAAATCCACAACAGGTTATTGCTTCATATTTTCAAACTGCTTGATTTCTTGGTGCTCAAAGAAACAATATACTGTAAGCCTATCATCTACCGAAGCTGAGTATGTGGCATTAAGCATGGCTGCAAGCGAAGCCAGTTGGCTAATAAATATATTAAATGATTTTAATATCTCAAATATATGTCCAACAAATATCTTGTGTGATAATCAGTCTGCCATAATGATTGCCAATACTAATAGTGTCAAAAAGTTAAAGCATATAGATATTAAATATCATTATGTAAGAGAATTAATATTGTTAAGTACTACTGAACAAATAGCAGATATGTTCACAAAATCATTAAAGAGTGACCTTTTACTTAAGTTTAGTAGAAAGTGTGGTATAACATAAATGATAGTGTAAGTTTTGCATGCTTAAGTATTACTATTCATAAATAAACTTGAGGTTAAAAAAAAATTAAGTAAGTTTTCTTATAGGTCTTGTTATAAAATAAATATTCTTAAATAAAATACATAGGCTTAGTAGAGTCCTAAATGATGTTGTAAATTAAACAAATAATTGTGAAATTTTCATTTATTACATTGAGAGGGGGTGTGAAACGGAACGTATTATCTGTAGCAATGTAATATAAGTAAAAAAAAAAAAACCTCATCATTATCTATGTCCCTAGTGACGGTCCTGGCTATCATCGCCATAGTTTCAGACCCGAACTCTTACGAAGCAACAACAAACAAACAGGGATTAACTTTGCGTACACGTAATTTGGGTAAAGTTTATTAGGGTCGTAAGTTAGCGAAATATTATTATCTCCCTTTAGCCGTCATTATGTCACCTGAGCTGGGTGTTCTGTATCAATGTCAACAATTTTACGTCCAATAACTTTTATCGACGGTCCTTTTAGTGGTTCATCGATTTAATAGGATTCCCGGGGTTGTTTACGCAATTTTACTATTACAGGCTCTATCTATATATTCCGATGGTCTACTTTTCTTTACTATGGTTCATTCTATTGGGATAATAAATTTTTAACACGAACATAAATTGTTATCCCAGAGCTGAACTGGAATATATATTTATATGTGTCAGACTTCAAAAAATAAGGTTTTAAATTCGACTGTATCTATATATTTACGGGATTAAAACGCGTTTTGTACCTTATTTGGCTCTGGCTTTTCGGCCAGGTTTCACCGGCCGTGGTCACGAAATAGTGTGACGGTGGAGGAAGATTCTTCATCGGATACTGAGGCGTAACATCGCCGCTACAGTCAGACCGTGACCACGGGCTGACTGTAGCGGCCGACGTTTTGGCCAGGTTTCAACCTGGCGAAAACGTCGGAGCCAAATAAGGTACAAAACACGTTTTAGCCACATGTACAGTCAATAGCTCATCAGGCTATCACAAAAAGATTATTTTTTCAATAAACTTTGAACTTAACATTAAGCAGTTTAAGGTTCAAAATCAATATGAGACATTTAGCAGTTTTGTATAGCCTGACGTGCTGCCACCTACCTAGGTGGGTAACCTGCTTGTTTGCCAACTTTGTGGTGTATAAAAAAATAACAATTGATAATGATAATAATGAAAAAACCATTTACTACTGAACATTTGCTTCCCGTGTCTTTATGCAAAATTATGTATGAAGAGCATGCCTAGTGACGTTTTTAAAATGCTGTTCCAATTTGTTCTTTCCCGACAACCTTCCCTAATTATGGCCAATAAAAGCTTATAAATCGTTTCGTAACGCGTCGTCATCGGAATGCATATCGAACGCTCCTCATGAATGTGATAATAGGTCGGTGAATAGAATCGTAAATTGCTGAATCACGTAACAGAATTATTCATCCGTCGACCGCATTCTTACAAAGGCCGGGCGTCGAGTGCAGACGCAGACTTCTCGAAAGATGATGCGGAAACGCAAAACATGATACGATCGCCAGTGAGAGAAAAATCAGTTATTTCTGTGGAGAATAAGGGATTTTTGACAGTTATCAGCAAACACCCGCGTAACGCGGTCATTTTGAATTCGTTTCTTTATTGGCATGGGTATAGAAAGTTTTTTTTACACGTGAATAAAGGTGTGAATTAAAAAATATCTATTAATTGAAAAACTTATTATTATAAGTGTAAAACGTGGAAGTACTTTTATTTCATCTCGTCATTCCGCTTAGAGTTTATTAACGATGTTATAGATGTTAATTGTTTAACCACTGTAATGTTTTACCTATACATCTATACAAATTAATTATTTTGAAAGAACAATACTTCAGAAAGGAAATACAAAACGAAGAAATATTTACGAGATATCAAACAAGACGCTTCGAAAAAGAGTTTTTACAAAAACCGAGGTATACTAACTTTTACGGTAAAAGGAGATCAGAATTTATTGTACCAGAACTTATAAATAACTTACCTAAAGAAATAAAACAACAAATAAACCCAAAAAATATATTGTGCGTACTAAAAAATATTTTAAAGTACAAATAAGCGATTCTTCCTTAAATTATCTCTAATATTTTGTATTTATTGTATACACACTCTGCCGACTCCGTAGAGATGAAGGCGTGACTAGATTATGTATGAAATAGTGGAGCAGCCTGTATCGTGTCCGATCCCCTCCTTGCGCATCAATACCGGTCGGCCGGCCGGCGCATGCGGGTGCGCTGCACAAGTAGCTAGTGTGTATGCATAGTTATAAGATAGTCATAGGAGCTGTTTATGTGTGTTTACTGTTTAGTGTTAAGTAAACTTTTTGCTATCCACATCACTATCAGTAGCACTGGGAAAAATCCGTTTGGGGTTTATCAGTGCAATTTAATTTAATAAGTGTTTTTGTTTCGTAAATTTATGTTAATAAAAAATAACACACACACCATTGTTTTTGATGTAGAGATCTGGGTTAATCTTACGTGGCTTTGAATGTTGTTACTTTATTATACGTGTGCTTTTTCATATTATAGGTACTTTTATCGTTTTGATTGTGAAAAATAAATCGCATGGTTTGGAATTATAAATGATAGCGAAATAGTTTTTTAGATGAAACAATATAAAATAATGTCGGTAACATTAAATTAAACAGTTTAAAGTAGGTTAGTTACTACAGATTGTTTTGCTTATACGTTTTCATGGCGGAAAAAATAAATCCATAGATACTTGGACTGACTAAATCCACATCTTTTATTATACCTAAAACAAAACAATGATCAATGAACAATGCGCAACGGGTCGCGGGTTTGATTCCCGTACGGGACAAATATTTTGTATGGCCTACAAAAATTTGTTCCGGTCTGGAGAGCTATTTTTGAATTACGTATGCGACTTCGAAATCACCGACATGACTAATAATCACCGATTTTCAATAATTCTTATGTTTGAATATCACATGTGACTACCTTAGTCACGGATGTGATTTCATTACGAGTGCCCTCACCCACTCGTAAACAAGTCATAACTGTGGAAACGTTATCTGTGTTTTGTTTAGAGAACATATTGACAAGTTTGAAGTTGATGTGTGTTGATTTTGAGTTGAATTTAAAATTTTTAAAATTTCTCAAATAAGTAAATATACACGGTTATTTTTTTATCACCCTGGAAAATTTAAGGGACGCTTCACGACACGGTATTAGAATGATTTAAATATAAATAAAAAAAATAACTCACTTACTTAATTTTATTTAATTTTTTTTTAAATACAAAAAATGCTGTACTAGTTGAGAGCAGCATTTTTAGATTTTTTATTTTTTATACACGGTTATTTTTTTATCACCCTGGAAAATTTAAGGGAGGCTTCACGACATGATATTAGAATGTTTTAAATATGAATAAAAAAATAACTCACTCACTTACTTAATTTTATATTATTTTTTTTTAAAATACAAAAAATGCTGCACTAGTTGAGAGCAGCATTTTTTGTAATTTTTTTTTATTTCATTTTTTTATATATATAATAATGGATGTGTCCTGAAGCGTCCCAAAAATTTTCCAGGGTGATAAAAAAATAACCGTGTATATGTATATATTTTTTTTTCATTTTTTTTTATATAATATTGGATGTCTCCTGAAGCATTTTCCAGGGTGATAAAAAAATAACCGTGTACAAGTTTAAAATCTTTTAAATTTGTGTCACAAACAAGCTTAGACCAGTATTTTCTTATATTTTGGCCTAGTTGCAATGAATTTTTAGCCGTATAATAACCGGTATATGTTTAGGAATTCGTGACTTCAAAGTCATCGCTGACTATTTAGTCAGCGGTGATTTCTAAATCGCATACGTAATTCAAAAATAGGTCTCCTGGTCGCATGTGCATGTGATATTCTATGTTTGTAACTGCACCCACGACACAGGAGAAAATCCTAGTGTGTCGCCCGCCCCACACTAGGATTTTCTCCTGTCGTTTTAAAAATAAAATAAAATAAAAACAATAAGTCAATGGTTATAATCTCGATGGCTGTCAATTTCAAATTATTGAGACAAGAATTCGATGATTGCTTTCCTTTGTTTGACAAAACAGCAGGTACCTAATCCCCAAACGAATTGGTTTAATTTGAAATGATATTGCCGCGGTAAGCAATTGGATTGGTGCCGCCAATTCTCCTATGAATTGAGATTCAGGTGAAGAAATAAAACTGATCGATGATCCAATAAACAAACAGTATACTTCAATTCACAAACCTCTGCTGATTGTGACATCTAATAATTATTGTTCTGTTTGCCCTCTGGCTATGTCTCACACAAGCTTTCTTGCTATATTTTGTGGTCTCAGGCTATTTTTCTATTTTTGGTTATAAATCATATGATCTTGATATTATTTATATATATATATAATATATATATTGCTTGTTAATGCAAATGTACACCATCTTACTGCCAATATCTTTTCATATAGCATTCAGGCTGGAAGAGATCTCTTAAAGAGATAAGCTCGCCCTGGACATCATTTGATTATTAACTATTTCTTTCTATAGGTTGTGTACAAAAAAAATATTATAGTTATTGTATAATAAGTATCTCAGCAAGTCGTTGATTTATTTTTCTATTCTTATAATATACTAGCTGTACCCGGTATGCGTTGCAATGCCACGTACGTGCCTTTTTTTTGCTAGGAACTCTCACGGGTGTCCCCATAACACCCTACCAAAGTTTCATTACAATCTGATGAATGGTTTCGCAATGCATAGAGGACAAACAAACATAGTAATACATTGACTTTTATTTATATAGATAAAAAATAAAGATTATGTTTATCATTTCAGCCACGAGATGCTCACTGTTAAACATAAGCCTCTCCCAAAGAAATTATTTACGAAGATTAAAGATTGTTTTGATTATTTGTTATTGATCATCACAATTTCTTAAGCAATTTTAATAGAGTTTGAAAATGAAATTAAAAATATTAGAAATATATACAAAATCTAAAGCTCAATGAAAAGCTTGGTAGCGTAGTGGTTTGGACGCTTTTGGAGGAGTAGTCTAGTAACAAATATAAAAAAATAGAGTCGAATTGAGAACTTTCTTCTTTTTATGAAGTTGGTTCATCATCATCACCACAGCTCATATACGTCCCCACCGTGGGGCACGAGCCTACCCTAAGTTAGGGTGTTTAGGCCTTAGTCCACCACGCTGGCCCAGTGCGGATTGGTCGACTTCACATACACCTTTGATTGAATTTCTTCGCAGATGTATGCAGGTATCCTCATGATGTTTTTCTTCACTGTAGGAGCGTCGGCAAATGTACATATGAAATTCGAAAAATGAAATGTACATTGCCGGTCTGGAACCACGGACCTCTCGATTAGGAGTGGAGGCCAGTGCCGAGTTGGTTAAAAAATTAATTTTGTAAGAGAATACAGGAACTGATTAAACTTCAGTAGGTTACTAATTAGGAATCGGCTCTATAACGATAATGTAAACAGCAAAGGTCATTAAAGAGGCAAAACTCAAGATAGAATAAGTATTCAAAATCGGGTATTAAGTGTCCTACGACTCGAGATACCTACGCCATTTTGAAAACATAATTTTGAATTTTCATTGTCATGTCAAACGCCTATTATAATAGCCGCGTATTCTGTAACGCAAACAAAGTTGAAAGAGCTACACATTAACCGGCGAACTAAAAGCGTAGCGGTGTTCGTCAAATTGGATCAATTTGCAAATAATCCGGCGATATAGTACAGTCAGTATTAAAAGTGGATGAGCAATTCATGTACTCTACACAATATGACAATAATTGCATAAAAACAAAAGCATTTACGCAGTTTTTTTAGTGTAGTATGCATTTGAATGAAACAAACTTTACAGCCTAAATATAGTACTCTATCTATCGATGGAATGTTAAACATGTAAATATGATTTTCTTCGACGTTTCTAACAATCGAATGAATGTATTTATAAATCGAATAATGTAGAGTGTATTTCATTTGTATCATTTAATTTTATATAACATTAAATTTAGGCTTGCAATTTTTTAGGTTACGATAATGCAAATTATCTTTATTTTGTCTACACCAACTTACACCTTTGTTTGATAGTAACGTAATATTTATTTCTATGAATTTTGGGGAGAGATTGATGCCTGAAGTAAACAGTCAATTGCCCATATCACAAATCACCAGGTGGCCTAAACATCATAAACCTGTTTATTTAAAACAAGGTAATGTAAAAGTTTGTATGTAATTCGGTGGGTCTTGGAGTGAGTGCTATGTGTTTTTCTGTTTATTAGGACAACGTTTCACTCTAATGACCAGCTCCACTGGGGAAGCTCCTTCATGTTATAAAATACCGCAACCAAATACGTCACGTGGAATAGGCTAGATGACAAAAAAAATTTTTTTGCTTTAATAGAAGCTCATTCATATAATAAACAGAAAGAAAATATCGGTTATCGAATAACTATAAAAACAACCAAGATATAAGGTATTAAAGATGTTTCTCAATCTCTTTCTAGCAAAACGGCAATTTACAAGGAGTTTATATGGCCGTACTCAACAATGACGTCACGGTTGATGTCGGATCTCTCTGTCTAATCGCCTTCAAATTAAGAACTTAAAATGCTTGTATCTAATGTATTTCTAAGCCGATTTTAATTCTAATTCCATAGGACTGCATCTTTTTTCACGGTATTTTAATATTTTATGACGAGACGTAAAAATTTGAATTCAGTCATCATCCCAATTCCAGCGCGTACACACTCACCCGCCCGTGAGCTGAGTAGCTCTCATTTACATGGAATTTTATCAGTTCCTATACTTATGCTGATACGCAGGACCTCAGTTGGACAACGCGCGAGTAATTCTGATAGTGAGAGAACCATTACTACGGTAACTGCTTAACATCAAGGGAGCGATGTTTGATAGTTATCCTTTTTGTTATCATTAGGTTATCAAACGTCTATTTAGGTAGACTACCTTAGGTCTTCCCAAGAAAAGGAGCATAAGACCGTCTACTACCACCAAGTATTTATTTTTTATTATCCACAAATGTTGTACAAAATTAAATTTCTGGTGTTGACTGTACATACGCGCCTATTGGCTTTTCGCGCGAGCTCTGTAATTGACACCTGGCTTGCGTTCTTCTGTTCGAGGCTCTTTGCATAATTAACGAATAAGCAAACTGTTTATTATTTCGTAGGCATTCTTCTCAGTACTGCTGAGCTTTTAAAGTAATGGCTCTCGAATTTAGTGTTCATTAATATTTATTTCAAAATTATCATGCGCTGGGACGGTTTTGGGAGGATGATGTAGGTAAGTGAGTATTAAGGTGTGATATTGTTAAAATTGGAAGTGTTTATATAAAAAACAGTCTACAGGTTTCAATGTTTTTTATTATATTTTTATTTACGAGTAAACTGTATAATCAACAAATGGAAATAACAAAAAAATGAAAATGATGTACAACCTATACAATGTTTTTTCATGTCAAATGTTAACATGGCATCTTGTTAGAGATCTTCAATTTTATAGTCTTATAAATTGTCTCTACTAGCACTTTAAATCTGCATTATAGCCACAACAACAATTAAATATAGCATAACATACTTACGAAGCTTTGATTTTGTAGCTATGCCCCTAATCTTGCCTCAGTGGTTTGACCTATGCCTATTAACGGAATCGGGGAAGCCAAATTTATGTGCTCGAAGCCTCACAACTCTACAGGTCCGAAATAAATTGGCATCTCTAGCAATGCCCCCAGAATTCTAAACTAGATTAGGCACTTTCAGACGCTTCTTATTAAGGTGAGTTTTACATTTTGTTACTTCAAATTTTACAAGATGCGCACAGAATGCTCAAGATCTACCTGAATGACAAGTAGGTCTACGTTGATAACTTTTTAGCGTAATATAGCGAAAGCTTTAAGTATTTATCTTATTTTCTTCAAGGAGATAAAGATTTTTGTAAATATTACGTATGCCGAGTTTGTTTTATTTAATCTATAGCTTATTTTATTGTAATAATGGTTTCTTTTAATAAAAACATGGAAATATTTGAAGAAAAATTAAGAATTTTAGCTGTCGACACGTTTTGTTTTGTTATGATTTTAAACATAAAGCCTATACGATCAACACATTATAATTTAAGTCGTTAAAGCGTAGTATTTACAAATAAACATAGATTTTTTTATTCAGTAATACATTACGAATTAATATAATAATGTTTTATCTTGTTCGTCTTCGATAAAGTTAAAATATTGTTATGAGATTGTTTTTTTTTAATAATTTAAGTTGATGATAATAATAATAGCTATTAATATATGTGAAACTAATCTTAAAGGTGCCATAATTATGTCCATTGTCTGTTTAATTGAAATGACTTAATTAGTAATTACATTTGCAGCATCACACCAAATCTAATTGGTTGAATCTGCATTATTAATTTGTTTAAATACGGGTTTTCAATGAAAGTCCCGAATCTTTGCTTTTGTAAGTTTGCAATTCGAAGTGGTATTTTTACTTATGTTTTACAAGAGAATTAGAACAGATATTTTTTTGTAGAACTAAGTTGGTAAACGCGCAAACTGCCCACCTGATGGTAAGTGTAATGGTAATACATGTGGCTCTTATGAGATTCGCAGCAAAACTGCAACCCCCACAAGAACCACAGTGTACGTTGCCAACTTGTGACATCAGATGTAAAGTACCCAGTAATTTCACTGCCATAGCTTACCCTTCAAACCGGAACACAGCAATGCAAGCACTGCTGCTTTGCGGCAGAAATAGGTAAGATGGAGGTACTCTAGCAGACCACCCTGGTACGGGATCTTTTCAAAGACTTATCATACATTTGTTTTTTTACTTTGTTTATTCCATTATCTCTGTTCTCTTCTTATATTCCACTCTTTTTTGTATTCTCTTATTTTGTTTTAATGTTAATTTAAGTCATAATTTATAATATGTAATTACGAACATATAAGTTAAAATGTAATATACAACATAATCGCGTCGTTCCAAACCCACCACCTGAGATGTCCAACTGGCTGGTCAGTTAGGAATAATCGCATGATCGGATCGCATCGGCTATGATCGCATTGGCAACAACTGTATACTGGGTATAAGGGACAGTGTCCCTTTTCTTTTAACAGTGAGTTCATACCAATGTTAATATTTGTTTGCCGATGTTTACTTTTCCCGGAAAATATTTTAAAGCGGGGTTTTCATTTTTAATTTTTATTTATGTTATGCAATGTATGGCGCGCCGGCATCATTTTTGTTCCGCTCACGCCGGTGCGTTGACGTTCGATGACCCAAACAGCTGAATCTGCGTGCAGTATGATGGAAAAATTATACGATTTACATTGCAAAAATATTTTTTTGTGTATTTATTATGGTTTTTTGACAGAATATGATTTGTAAACGTTATATATATATGACACCACAAAATATTGAAAAAATTTAAAAAAAAAACGAAAAACATTATGAATTTTCCGGGAGAAAATTTCAGTGATTTTCAAATTAGGATCGTGGTAAGAACTCACTGTTAAAAGAAAAGGGACACTGTCACTTATACCCTGTATGTGAATACTCGCACCTCTCCTACCATCTTTGAACATTACAAAAGACAATTCGATTTCACCACCAACGCCACGCGCACGCTCACTGTAATAAACAAAAAAAACATACTCCATATAATGTGAAATCTATTCAAGAATAGTGTGTTACGTCTGCTGGAACCAGCGAAGTCCTAGGAGGTGTGTTAGGGCCCCCAAGAAGTTCGTTCAGTCGCCAGTACCATGAGTACATAAGCGATCATATTTTCTCTCAACCTCTTTAAAACACGTTTCTTCTACTCTGTCATACCTACAAATATGTATGTAATCTCACTATCTACATTATTTGCATGCATATTTTTTACGTTGATGCCCATAGCTCTTTTGAATTATGTAACTTTCATCTCTTCAATGACATACAATATGTGAAAAAAACGTGAAAAGATTATTTTTATAGAACAAAGTACGCAAATAAACAGACTGACCACCTGATGGTAAACTGCCACAGTCGCCTATAGTAGAGGTAGTTCCTATCAGATTTGCAGGAAAATAGTAATAATCTCTTATTAAGTGTCCAATGTGCGTTGTCAATTTGTGACATAAGACGTCAAGTCACAGTGTCCGCTCGTCTGACCCTTCAAATCTGAACACAGCAATGCAAGAACCGCTGCTTGGCGCCAGAAATAGGTAGAATAGGAGTACAGTAAGCGCCTTGTCAAGCTATACTGTTTGACCTTTGAACCGTTCTAATGTCGCTTGTAGTAGTGGCGCTGACCACTAGTACTGAGTCTCTTTTCTCTGATAAAACAACTGCCTAAGTGCGAGTTAAACTCGCGTACCGAGAGTTCCGTACAAAGCTATCTTAATATAATAGACTTAAGTATAGTTTTAAAAAATCTACAAACTTCGCTGATATAAGTCCGTAACTATGTACACATTTGTGATTTTCAGATGTGACGCGGTTTTTGTTAACATGAGCTATAAGACCTTGCTTCTTGCGAAATTTCATAACTACATCAACGAGAAGTATCCTATAGGTTTTGATTCCTTCGGGAAATTGCAATATTTGCGAAATTATGCGATACCAGCTTTCCGCTCGCAACATCGCCCGCGTTCTCTTCGTTTTTCCCGTGGGAATTCCATATTTTCCCGTAGGAAAATATTCTATAGCCTATATTACTTAGTGATATTGTAGAATTCTATTAGTGGAAGAATTTTTCAAATCGGTCTAGTAGTTTCGGTGCCTATTCAATACAAACATACAAAAATACAAATCTTTCCTCTTTATAATATCAGTAGGTATAGATAAGCGGTCATGTCTTTTGATTGTTACGCATTCCGAAGAAAAAGGTCTTGACAGACAGACAGGCCGACAACGAACTGCTAAAGCAAATGCATCTACTAATAATTACGATTTTTATATATTTCAATTCCTATATACTTACTTATAACTTACGAGTATAATATAACCATACAACTAACGGAATGTGTCATAAATATGTAAAGGACATAATAATAATGTAATATATCTGCATTTATCTGAGTTATTATTTTTATTTATTTTATTTATTTATTTAAACTTTATTGCACAATAAAAACAAATGTACAATTGGCGGACTTAATGCCATATGGCATTCTCTACCAGTCAACCATTTGATCCAACAGAGAGTTCGTGGCGGTGCTTCTAACAACATATAAGTATTGGATTTATAAATATATACAATAAATGAACATAAAATAATTACAATAAATATATGTATAAATAAATATAAAAGTAACATACATAGACAATATCGTTAGATGATGATGAGCTAGGTACATGACTTTAAAAGTTCAAAACGTAGTGCTTTTATCTTGCAATCTCTACATTTATATTTTTTGTAAAGTTTGGCAATAACTTATTTGCGTACAAACTCTCCACTTTCGTATCGAGGAGGTGTTAGTCGTATGAAAACTTGCGTCCTTGGGCGTCGATCAATAACAACTTTGGGTGAGCCATATTATATCGTTGGGAAGACATTCAACAAAAAAGCTTTTATCTTTCGCTTTCTAATAGTGTATTAATGATATATTCATAATTTGTTGTCCTTACGGAAACGGATTTAGATATATGTGTCGCCTGATGTCGTAAGAATCGACTTAGGGAGCTTAAAACATATACTTCTCCGAAGAGATAGAAAATTCGAAACAAAAGGTTGTCCTCACTTCATACTTAACCGTATTGCTGTTTTTAACTAAAACTCCCTTCATGTCCTAGTTATCAAGATGACACTGTATTATATCCTTTTCCAAAAACATAGTCATCTTTGGATTCTTACAAACTTTATCCACATGCTAAAATTAATGTATATATAGAAGTAGCAAACGCCTTTCTGCAACTGGTTTTAAATAAGTCTTGCTCAACAGTTTTCCTTCGCTACATATTAAAATAATCGATCCGAAACACGTTGCGTTCAATGTGCGCGGTACAATGGACCTGTCACTCATATTATTTTGGTACGCGTTCCCCCCCAGTCACTTAACCCTTGTACGTACAATGTTTCTTTGTGTAAAGCTTTTATTAATGACACGAAGGTAAAGCGACGCATTTTCTCTATAGATTATAAATAAATGTTGGTATTAGCTGTGATGTGTTACGCGTAATGCGAGTCCTTGCCTTCTTGTTTTTATCTTCTTTTTCAAGCTTAGGTCTCGCGTTTACGATTACGTTGGTAATTGTGAGATTATTATTTAAAAATAATAAAAATGACTCACTGTTGATATTGTTACGCTGATGGTATAAGAAACTTCCGAAGTGGTTTTCTTGGCCTTTTCAGCAGCCTGAAACGCAGTTCAGTGCGTTTCAGGAGGTGATCTATCACATTCTAGAATATTGAAATTTTACCCTAGTTGCCGTTGTTTTCGGGCGCCTGAAACATATTTTCAGTCCGTTTTTAGTCTACCCTCTATCGAAACCCACCATAACCTGAAAATCCGATTTCAGGCGTTTTCGGGACCCCTTATGGGCCTTTGAAGCACACTTCGTTATATGACCAAATTTTCAATAGGAGTAAATGAAAGATAGATCGAATTCGAAATGCATGTAGAAAATTCTAGACGTGCTGGCTCACAGAGATAGAACATGCTGAATCGTTCATTCTAGAATGCCTCGAATGTTCGCCGGTGCTACTATACAATAAGCGCGTGGGCGAATTCCTCCTAACCTAGCAAGCAAACCGAGCGGATCAAGCGATACAAAGCGACTTGGAGCGATCATCTGCGACTTGGAAGCGTATTATAGTGAAGAGTTCTGTGTAGTAAAGTGGTTTATTAAGCGCTCAATTAAATCGTATCTCTATTTGTCGGTGTTTGACTATTTTCTATAGAACACCCACCCCACAAATGTAACAATATGATGGAAAAGGACACTTTAAATGCTTAAATAAATATCGTCTTAATTTACCTAGTCGTGTTATTTTAAAGCATAGTATGATAATAATACTGATATCCGATACAATATTATTAGCCACTAATTAAGTGTTTTATTGCAACTGGCGATATTAAGTGTAATTTAATTACCGTGTCCGTGGAGATATCGTGGATAGACAATGGTGTCGAATAACAATGCAGCCATGTCACTGCACTCTCCCTTGTCCAGCAAAGCCGATTATAATCACGATAAAAACGATGGAAACCACACCCTGATATAACTGACAGAGTAGGACTAAGGGCTTATAGGCTTAGTTCGTTGCTAGAAGTCAGAAACTATGGGAGTTAGCGATTTCTGTTCTTAGGAACCATGGCGTCGATTTTAGATTTAATAATAATAATGGCATTTAATTTTTTCTATCTCTCATACATAACCGGTAATCGAACCTCTGTCAAAATCTCTGTAAAAATGTCATCAATTTTGCAAGTTTTTTCGTTGTTATTGTTGATGGTGTGAATCATAAATCACAAGGAACACATTTTTAATGGAACAGATTTCGCTATCTCTAATATTTTCTGATTTCTCCCTACTGACCCATTTAGATTGAATACCCGGTATAGCTGTTCCTGCGAACTACGTTTCGCCATAATAATTGTCAAAAAACCCTTATCTTCTAGGGGTATAAAAATAGTTGACGACCTATTTTCAGACCTACCAATAATACACAAAAATTTTCATAAAAATCGGTCAAGCCGTTTCAGAGGAGTTCAACAACAAACACTGTGACACGAGATATTTATATATTAGATTAGATTATATTATAAACATTGGGTAATAATCTCGGAAGAGACACTTCACAGATATGTGTTGATGATCCTATACTATACAGTGAATTAACTTTTTAATGTTTCTATAAAAAAAAGGATGCAAAAAGATTGTCACACTCAACATCATACATATTAGTCGAAACATGCCCGTTTGTGCTTCCCGCGAACTTCACCAGATCGGCGGCGGCGGTCCCATGTGAGGTGCCTACTAACGCGTCTCTTGGTATTCGTACATGGTCACCACTTGAAAGCCTTCCCGTGCCGATAGCTGTCGGTTTTTTATGTAATATCGCTCATCTACTAGATGGGCTTAAAAGGGTTTGTGGTCTAGTCTTCCATTTATGCACGAGCGCCGAGCGTGCTTACGTAAGCCGCGCGATAAGATTCCTGTAGCAGTTTGCGCTTTTATACTTTTAAAAAATACCACATGCACGTTAGGTATATAACAGGTGATACAAATTTCACAGCTAACCGCTTTATGTCTAAAGAAAACTCTTTTGGATTTTTGTTGCTTCTTATTTGGCCACTTCTACGGCCTAGTCTGATCTCATTTGGTTTTGATTTGGAGATCCGAACTCGATGTCGAAATATTTGCTACTAAAATCGTTTGATTGGTGGCAGTTATCGCAATCTTATCCGACGCTGGCGATATAGTGATAATGATGAGTGTCGAAAGTTAAAGTGAGTTAATGGTGTCAGTACCTACATGATGAACCCAGGTAAATTTTGCTTCTTTCTTCGACCTTATAGTTATCGACTAGGCAGCTGTGAAAAATTGTTACTTTGATTCTTCGGCCTTTATGTTTTGTTAAGATTGCGACTAATAACACTTCTGTAGAAATAAAAAATATTGGGGTGAATAAACTTACCCTCAGTCCGCCCCTGTCCCCGCTAGCCCTTATCCGATCTGCTGTCAAAAGTCTTTCCAATTTATGTATTGCAGCCGACACCCCGCGGTATTATTTATTGGGAGATCTTCCTACAACTTTAGCGTCCAAGAGCGGTAGCTCGAATCAAGATGTATGGCTTGCCATTGCTAAGATCATTCATCACTCCACATGCTCGCACGTTTTGGATTCAGTATGAAGAGTAGAAGATGGTTTTGCGGTGAAGAGTGATAAATTATTATCCTACTTACGTGATGTGTGTATTCATGTGTATGATTTTTACTTAAAATAAATATTTAAATGATTACTACTTATACGTTAATATCATGCACATATGACAAAAACCCTAATTAATACATAGCAAGACGTATCTATATCAAAGTGCATGTTTAAAGTATAATAGATTGTACATAGTGAATCATTTTTGATTTCATGATACCTCCTCGTGTACCAAGTGTCTCGGTGTAACGTGAGACATCCGTATAACAAGTTGTATTTGCATCAAAAAATAAGATCCCTAATCTTTGTATTAAATTTTAATGTCCTCGCTATAGCTTTTTGCATTTCGTAGAAAGGACGTAAGCACGACCCGGTATGCCAATTGTTAAATTATTTATTTATTTACTCTTTATTGCACTTTAAAAGGTACAGGGATGGACTTAATGCAACAAGGCATCCATCATTCAACCGAACAGAAAGCCAATATTAATGTATTTACTTAGCGCAAAAAAGATGTGACAATTTGTAAATGCTATTAAATATGTCAACATAGTCATATAACATAGTAATAAATCATTATAATTTTTATATAAAAAATATGGCGTCATTGAAAATTCGAAACTGTAAAATTTATTATCTAATTTTACGTACATTTTCTCAGAGCCAACTATTTGTATGGGGAATTTTAAAATTATTTGACGTCGTAATGTAACTTTTATATGACATGTTAACATGGGTAGATTTCAGCTTGATAGAGTATTGACCAAACTCGGTGTATATGTGAATCAACTAATATATAAAATAAATAAAACATACCTATTAACACTATTCTGTTTGTGAGTTGAAGTGGTGCTCACGGGCCACCTCTGAAATATTATTACAGGATGACGTACATATGCAGAGAGGCAGATCATTCTAAAGCCTAATTGCTTTAATAGTGAATGAGGGCGAAGAGAAACTGGCCCCCTAGACAAGATGTCTCTCGATAATCGACAATGTATGAGATTTGACAATTGCGCTCGAAAGCTAAGCGAGGGCTTATGTCAAATCGCATGCAGGTTGCCTCACGATGTTTTCCTTCACCGTAGGAGCATCAGACAAATGTACATATGAAATTCGAAACGAAAAACACATTGGTATATGGCGGGTCTCGAACCCCGACCTCCTGATTGGAAGGCAAGTGCCGAGTCCACGGGGCCACCGACGCTCCTATTCTGAATTAAAAATTCAAATTACATTTTGCGCTGCTATGTTATTCACCTTTCTGGCCTGAACTTAAAAGATGGATAATTCTACCTAACGGTAGTATTAATTCGAAGCATTCTTAACATCAATCGCCGCAGCATGATAATATTTTATCAATTCCATAATCACGTTTATTTCGAGTATTTGCTAACTAAAACCATACGAGCGTCTAAACGGAATGACCCCCGAAAAATTTCAACCATATATTTGCACGCGACAATCCCGTGTACTGTGACCACAATACGGACCAAAGCGGAGGCAAACTTTCCATACACAAAGACCGGCACTCCGAGTCCGAATTGTGTTCTCACAAATGAAACTCGTTCAAACCCGCTAAGCTTTTAAGGTCAAATGGAAAACAAGGAAAAAGCCGTGGGCTGTCATTTCACGGAAAGGTCGCAATCGGAAAATGATCTAACGATTGAACTGTATATTGATGTGTTCAATGAGATTCTGGTAAATTTTAATCGTTTAAAGGTCTTTGTATTTCACAAGGAATGGCGTGAAATTTTAAATGAAATCTGCTCCGAAAGTTTGATATTGTGCGTGTACATTTATTTTTGAACGTTTATCTTTTTATATTTTGTGAGTCAAAGTGGTCACGGGAGTCAAAGTTTAAACGAAACGTATCAGTCTTAAAATAAAGGATTGACTTGTAGAGATCCCTTTATGGAAGAAGTCCATCTGTATGAACGTTCTATTTTCAGTGTGTGTATATTCTTAAATTTCGTTTTGTTTCGTTTATATCTTAAAATAAAAAAAAATATACAATACGATACAAAGAAATAATTTGAAAAACATTTGAAACAGGTTGAATTACGATTTATTAAATAATAATATTTCAAACTAATATTGTAACAATAGCTATTAAGCTATAAAAAATATTATAAGAATAATGTTAGAAATTGTTCGACATTTGTCCAACGCTCCTACGGTGAAGGAAAACATCGTGAGGCAACCTGTATACATCTGCGAAGAAATTCAAAGATGTATGTGAAGTTGACTATTCGCACTGGGCCAGCGTGGTTGACTAAGGCCTAAGCACCCTAGCTTAGGGTGGGCTCGAGCCCCTCGGTGGGGACGTATATGAGCTGTCCTGATGAGTGTTAGAAACCAGAAGCAATAGTTGTTTAAATAACAACAATAATGACTGAGTTTAATGTCTCACATTACAAGTATTCTAGCGAAACGCTAACATAGCACAAATATTGAGCAAGTACTGACATGATCAAACAAGAATCTAACCACAAATCACGCTAAATACCCGACAACCGTACAGAATGACGGTTTCTGAACAAACTGCCCCAGTTTGCTCAGAAAGCCCCTAAACAAAGTAACAAGTCAAAAACGATAAAGAAGTTCGAAAAAAAAAACAAAATGTATGGAATGTGTGGAATTCCACATCACTAATCATTCTGATACATTGCCGTACGAAACAAAACGTATAGCGCAAATCTTAACCCTTCTTAACGCTGCTTTAGAAAGCAAAAGTCGAACAGTACGTCTAGTATGAGTTTTGATAGTTTCTGATTCGAACGATCGAATAGTTTTGTTTCCATACATTTCACACCAGCGCCTCTATCGGAAACTATAATGAACTAGAATTGACAGTATGAGTTACAAAGTAATAAACTACTCGATCAATAAGTACGTATTCGAATAGTGTGGCAGTATGAGTTACATGTTTGACATTTGTTTGACAGTTTACTCGAAAACTATTGTAGTTTAGGTTCTCACCTTACATTTTTATGTGAGTTTGGTACATAAATACGTTTTTTTGTGTTTCTAAACACTAAAATTATGTCTGCACGGTGGTACTTTGCATGGAGGGCCATGCAAGACGAAATAGCGCATGAAGAGAGCTGTGACAATCATTTTTAAGCCGTATCTCCGATACACACTTTACTCAGCGCTACCGCCTTAAATCACCATTCCTTAAAAAAGTGTTAATAAATACACATAATTTAACCGAGATTTTTAATTCTATTATCATTTCTAAAGTGTTTAACACAATTTATTATCATTAAAATAAATTGCGACTGACTTGTCCGCGACATTATAAAATAATATAATTTACAACAAATAAAAACTTTTATGTTTTTCAACTCGCTTTAAAAATAATAAAAACGGTTAAAAAAACGTCACAGTGACAGAATCGCGTGTCTCTTTCCATTCACATGTGTGTAAGAGAGATATAAATATATAGTGTGAAGTTCGTCTAATCGAGTAAAACTAACTCGCTATCGTTTAAACGTGAATTCGAAACGAGCAACTCATACTACCGTTTACATCGTAAACTGACAGTTTGGCGAGCTAACGAAAACTATTGTAGTTTACTCGTTTTAAAAACTCGTACTAGACGTACAGGTCACAACTAGCCTGCCTAATCCTAACAATAGCAACACTAAATTGCCGTAAAATCTCAAACCAAGTTCCGAAAAGCGAACGTACTTGAAATGCAGTGTTGCCCGAAACAAGACGTCCAACTAACTTGCAACAAAACATGAGATAACAGAGAGGGTTAATCACGTTAAGCAGGTAATTTGAGTTAAGCAGGTCAGCCAAGTTTCCCCGGCTCAAGTTTGCTCTCGAGGGACGCTGGGTTGACACCTCGGCGTCTAGACGCGATAGGGACTCTAACCACTATCTTTTTTACTTTAGAATCGGTCTTAAACCCTTTTTGTTAGGCACAGAAGCACTAGTTTACTTCTTGTCGTATTGCGTGTAGGTACTAGATCATATTTTTTTAACAAGTGTTATTATTTCTATGCGCTGTTAAAATAGAACTTCGCATAGAAAAAATCTATGAAGTACCTAAATGAACTTTTTCTGATTTCGCATATCGCTGTTTTACATTTTGAAATGCATGCTATTCAAAAAGTATAACGATTAAAAATAATAATCTTAAAGTTCATTTCTTAAAATTGATCCCTAAAATTAAGCCTTGTATGTGATCATAACAAGCTCATTTCATTCCCCTGTCTTATAATCGACAATAGGTGCCTATGAACACTAAGAAAAAAGCTATTCAATCAATTTTCAAGCTATTTCATAGAAAATTGAATATTTATTCCTTATTTTGGGATTTCACGGGACACACAATTTAGCATTATTTAATTATTCTAAAAAAACAACATACAAAATTGACAGTCGTATGGCATTGGGCAAAATAATTCATGTGTTCGTATCACAGTAAGTCCAAAGCTGAAACTGGTAACGTCAATTTGAAACTCACGAATTTAATAATACCAACTCACTATATGAATCAGCTCAAATATATGAACAGTGATCTCACCACACACATGTGCCGTTATCCAGCCGCTCTTCAAGCTTTGAAGTTGAGTTCTTCAGTTCCTCTGTGCTCATTTGCGAACTTTGGGTGCCATAAGACAAACTAACACGTTCATTAAATAGTTCAAAGTGATCTCGGGCGACGCCAACTCTTTACTTTATTACCACAGACTATGGAATGGTACGTCAAACAAAAACTACATCTACGCTTCGCTTTGCATTTTGTTCAATACTTTGCATTTTTGCGTTGTTTCAAATCACTGTTGTTAAAGTGAAACTTTTTTTAATTATACAATAGTCCAGCTATTGGACCCTGTCTCACGTAATAAAAGCGGAAATGTGATCTATGGTGTTACCCGTTCAGCCAGTACCTAACTCTTACTTTGACACACTATAACTTTCAATAACAAAATTGAACAGCTTGAGTTATGCAGTATGTTATTTGGACCCCTTACACCCCAATCTAGTACCTAAATTAATATAACAAAGTTATGTTATCCAAAAAAGTTACGTCAAATTTTCTCAAATTGTTTGAATTTCAAAACATTATGATTTTTAAATTTAAATTTAGTTAGTTACTGTTATCCGTATCACGCGTATTTTGAGAAGTCCGTAGTTTGTATTTAGATAATTATGTTGTCTTCTTACTCGTAAAGCCTAAGATGATTTCACAAAGACAATATACAGTGTTTATTTTAATTAATAGTAATAATAATGAAAATCAATATATTTTTATGATCGTCTCTTGATTTCTGTACTTAAAACAGTACAGAAATTTGTTTGTTGTTACATAAAACATGCGAAATTAAACATCTATTGGGTGCAGAATGACAATAGAAATAATTATTTACTACCTAAAATAAAATATTTTACAAAAAATAATTAATTTAATACATGCGTATTAGAATTTGGCCCAACGTAAACACAGAACACAGAAAGAGGTGCCCAGTGAGCGTTGTGATTGGTTCAGCCCGATTTCGCGCGACTTTGCATGGGCGGTGCAAGGAAAAGAAGTGGGAGCAAAACTGGCGACAGCGGTTCCCGTACAAACGGTGCATGATTGCCTTTCTAACCTCTTTCTGTGTTCTGTGAACGTAAACAACACAATTGTTGGGGACCAGCTAGCGTAGAGATGGAATGACGTACGTACGACATTGTCAGTAATGAACCATAATTAAGAACCATATTGTACCTACTGTATTTAAATTGTGATGAGTGCAATAAAGAATCTATCTATCTAATCTACAACATTACGAGCCTAATAACACAGTATATATTTTTCCTACCAGAATAATATTGAAATAATACATCTAACAGTCTAAACGGTACTTGAAGAATTATTCCCTAACTGCTGAAGATTAAGATATTGTACTTTCCATTATGAGGTTAACTGAATCTCTTTAAAAAAATGTTACGAGTCAATACGTTGCTATAATAAATTAAAGAATAAATCCAAACTTGTAATCCTCAAGGAATAATCGCCATCAATAATCGTGATGGCACGTGCTATAAACTTTTTCCCTTAATTTTCTTAATTTCCCTTAATTTACCTTTCCAAGATCAGATCCTGACTTGAGAAAAAGGGTGATCCCTTTTTCTCGAGATGGACCACCTCGAGAGTATACTCTTTAGAATAGAAAAAAAATCGACAACCAATTCACAACTGACGGATAAATCAGTGAATTTTTATGTATATAGTATATAAAGAAAATGAGAGATACAGCCGAACATAGAACCTCCAGCAATTTTGAAGTCGGTAAAAACGAACCGCTCCCAACATACATCATCCGCCTATGAGCATAGCTTAAAGTATAGTTTTCAAACACCGCTGCTATAGAGCCAAGACACTTGCAGGCGAGAGAGAAATAAATCGGAAAAACGCATTTTATTAAGTGCTCCCCGCAAGGCAACCGTCTAAGGATCATAACGCCACCCACCGAGACGAACAGAGGCAGGGGGAGCAGATATTTATTACAGAGATTAATGATACGAGCATCCATGGAAGGACGCATAACGTTGTATTATAAACATCGAGCGGGGCTCACTGTCAGCGGGTAGTGAAGCTGAGAGCGGGCATTATCATGTAAAAAATATCGTTATCATAAATGTAGTATTGTTTCAATATTATAATTTTGCTATTTTAAAAATAAAAATTAATGAGAATTTAGTTTGAAGTGTTTTGTATACTCAATCACGTGTCACTCTTTCAAGAGTGGTTGTTTTTAATACCACAATGGTCGATGTAGCTCGCTTCGCGATGTTTTTGCTGGACGTTTTTGAGCACTGATGGCAAAAATATAATGATGAGAGAATTAAATAAAGAAATCCATATATCCGACAATACCAGTAAAATCGATTGAGTTGGCGGAGATTTAAGATAAATTGCTTAGACTCGTTGCTCGATATCTTCTTACATTATTGCTTGATTTGCTGGTCTGTTAAGGTGAAAGATTCACAATGAAGTTCGCATACACATATTATGACAGAAATAGTCTTGGATCATTTGTTAACTTACAGAAGCAAAGAATACCTACCTGAATATTACTAGTTGGTTTTGATATGTTCAATCAATTGTTTTATTACAACATCATCTAGAAATTCGATTTTAAATACCTTTACTTCATATATTAATAAAAACTTTCCTATACTAGATCTAAAGAAATCTTTATCTAGATTTATAAAAGCAATAAAAATCGCTTCTCTATTTCAGTGATGTCTAAGAAGATATCGCTAATACTGACACCACTCTATACGTCGACGGGAAATTCGTAGCGAGCTTCATAATGTACGCCGAATCGAACCGAACGCAGTCATAAACGCGTGAACAGGCGGGCGTTGTGAAACGCAAATGTTCTGAGATTCAACGCGTTTGGGCGATTAATAAAACTTTATTTGGCGATATTTCGTCGATTGCGAGTGTTGGCTTTCATAAGACTCTTAAATTAATGATACGAGCTAAAGCTGCTTTTTTGAACCGTGGTCAATAGTAAGCGATTTCTAATGTATTTGCCAACATCTGCCCAAATTCTTTCTTTGATAAATGTTCAATCCATTTACTTTTAATACTAACCTCATTTAAAAGCTTTAGAGCTCGTCTAGGATATAATATTTAAACATGATCTAAACTAAATAAATAAATTGACCGCAAAATACTATAATAGTATTTTATAGGTAGATTAGGTACCTCTCATATTGACTTCTCTTTATATGGAATCACTCTCATATGGAACTCTGTCATATGGAATCACTCCCATATGGAATTCCCCCATACAGAATCACTAGGTTAGGTACCTATATGAAATTCTATGATAACTCGTAATACCTTGTTTTCGAGCAACCCATTTATTTCCCTGCGTACGATACTTAAACATAATAGCCAGATGTTCCGAAATAACTTAATAATCGGTTCATTAAGACCCCATCAGGCTCCCCTACAGGAAAATCAATGCTGCCACCGTAATCAAATAGAGGGCTAAGGGCTAATTATAAACGCTTGATCAGCGTAAAAGGTAAACATTGCGACAACGCGTGTACGAAGCACAATACAGGTTAAAATGGAAATAGAATGAAGATTATTATAGAATGTATAAGTTTCAGTGAACTACTTAATCTGAGGTCAGGTTAATATACGAAATCTACACTTTCACGAGGATTTTCCTCATGGACCAACTATGTTATCACATTGCAATAAAGTTGATAATTGCATAGCTTCAATTATCGCTTCACCGGCAATAGGAACAATATTTATATTAATAACTTATTAGTACATTGAAAACGAATAAAGAAAAAAAATCGTCTCGCGCGGAAATCGAACCCGCGCCGCGTATCCAACATACCATCGCCTTTTCACTGGGCCACCAAGCTCTTATCAGCCCCGACCAAATTTCAACTCTATTTATCTCTTTTGTGCTTCAATAAGCCAATGTAGATTTTATTAACTAATTCGTACGAATTAATCATTATCAATTATGAACATCATTATCATATTTTTTTGGTATTTTTCCAAGAAAATGCAAAGACACAAATATTTTTTTGTATATTGTAATTTATTATTGAAATAGTCAATCCTCATTAGTTCCTTTGTTAAGAAAATGTAACATTTAGAACATTATTTCAATTCTATGTAAGTATACAATTCTATGTATATTTATGTAAGCCGACGTAACCTTTAAGGTGTATGGCATAATAAAGAATAAAAAAATAGTCAATCGTTCATTAAAAATCTAAACCAGTTATTCTGTAAAAAATCTTATCGCTCTGGTGACAATTACAAAATCCTCAACATAGAAGTTGATTTCATGTAGAGAATTTTCATGATTTTTACAGAGTTAACAAGCCGTTTTTAAATAATATTTGATGAGGTTATTGTGTTTCTTTGACCTTTTCAATCTACAGGCCTTAATTCTTAAATATATTTTTTTTTCAGGTACGTACGACGCGGGATCTCGGCGACAGTGTGAAGGAGATATTCGGACGATCGTGCAGATATGTGCGTATGATATGCGACAACAACGTAAACACTTTAAAGGATCTTTTGCATTGAAAACGTTGACAGAGTACCTATGGTTTTGTCCTCATCATCATCAACAACAACAGCTCGCATACGTCTCCACCGAGAGGCTCGAGTCTACCCTATACCACAGAATAGATAATAGTACTACGTACAGAACGGCCACTCACCTCCTCGCACTCATTTCAAATACCTCACCCCACCCGGCACTTCGTTGTAGACATCACTGACACATAAACAAGGGCGCGCGGGATCGCTCGGGCCGGGCATGGCGACACTTCACGTTCATCGAGTAGACGCGTGCGCCGGCCGATAACAGAGATAGCGCTATGCGGGTAAAAGAGAAGGCAGTTGCTGCACTTCTCGCGTCATTTCGATTGATAACCGCGCACTTAGCCCTACTAGATTCCACGCATACATTTGCACGTGTACAAACGTCATTTGCTTTAGTAGTAGTAATAGGTAATTGATTTGCGAACGTTGTATGGAGTGTCCGGGGTGTGCCTATACTACGGTGATTAGGAACCACGCTGGCCAAGTGCGGGTTGGTCGATTTCACTTCGGGTGTGTGCAGGTTTCCTCACGATGTTTTCATCGTAAGGAAACCTGCACTGAATTGAATAAACGTACGTATAAATTCAAAATTTGAAAACATATTGGTCACACCTCCCGATTGGTAGGCGACGGCCTTACGCACTACGCCATCGACAGTTTTTTCCTCGCTTACTGCTTACCCGTTCGCACTTCCCTATATAAATTTCAATACAGCCCTACCCCGTTTAACTAAAAGCCTGTCGCGGTTATTAAAAGTTCAGAGTATAGATGAAAAAATAAAATTGACGAGTCCCGGGATACCGTTGTATCGCGCGCCGTTAGCGTTAACTGTTGGCTGAACGGCCGCCTTTCATATCGGAAATCGTTAGCCTCGCCTCGCCATGATTGGTGGCTCACCGGCGCTAGGGTCGCCGGAGATAAAGCTGGATATTGTGACTTTAGGGGCCCTCACTGTGTTGATGCTCCATAAAGTGGCGGGTGATTCGGATTGTCCGCTCTTAAGGCGGTTCGAAATTGCCACTTTCCGGTTTTAAGCTGAACATTGTCGTAAGGAGTGCAGCTGTAACAGAAAGACGTTGGTTATGATTTGAAATTTCAGATTGTCCTACAGTATTTACCTACGATCATAACTTCCACTCGCAAAGAGCTTGTACTGCAGGTTGCTTGTAAGTTAGAGAAGTACTACATTTTAATTACGCACGATAAATCTGATACGAGCTCATTTTAGCAAATCATCACGGACACTGTTTTCGATCGCCCCCTTTTACGTGCATGACGCTTAAATTAATCGGCGCTATACCTATGATTGTTATTCACTTTTGTCCAACTTTTAAGGGGGAATATCAATAACTTTTCTTTTTATTGTGATTCCAAAATCCATTGGTGGTGTAAAATATAACCTAAGCGATTCGAAAACCGGAAATAAACCTCATTGCTACCGAGCGACGACGTCCGCGCGACACGGCAAAAGCTTGTAAACAAACAGATAGCATAGGGGCGTCCATTATTTGCGGACGCGTCAACCGTGCGGGCCGGATGTTGTTAATGGTGGAAAATGCGGAAAATTGGGCTATTCATTTCCCACCACGGCCACGGGCGGGCAAATACGGTCGGCCTAGGTGAGCGCGGCTCTGGCTCGCCAATTATTTACGCAGTGGAACAATTAGTGGCATCGATAGATGTAAGCTGCACGCAATTTGGCCGGCATGCCGTTTATTGATGAAGGTAGTATCGCCAGCTGGTACTTTTAGCTAATCAGCAGTGTGGAAGCGGCTTTTGTTTAACCCTAAAATTATCAGGGTCGGAAGTTCGGGACTTCGTTTAAGCCTTCGTTTAATAATTTATTATTAAAGTCAATATACAATTAAGTATATTGTGAATATTTCAAGTGCCTACCTGTAACCATTTATTGATATCGACCAAAAAAGGGCAAAAAATTGCGTTTGTTGTACGGGAGCCGCCCTTAAATATTTATTTTATTTTGTTTTTAGTATTTCTTGTTAAAGCGGCAATAGAAATACATAATTTGAGAAATTTTCTACTGTCTAGCTACCGCCGTTCTTGCGATACAACTTGGTGACAAATAGACGGACGGACGGACGGACGGACAGACAGACAGACAGCGAAGTCTTAGTAATAGGGTCCCGTTTTTACCCTTTGGGTACGGAACCCTGATAAAAGAGCCGTGTATAAACCTTGTAATTTAGATTTTTTATACAAAGCTATTCAATATTTCGAAAGGCTACATCCACCACCCCATCGCTCTGTTTTATTAGAGCTGATATAACGCTTTTACAATGCACTAGAAAACAAATGAAAGCTGCTCAGCGTATGAAAGGAAAAATAAAATCGTTAGACATTAAAACGATGTCTCACTTCAGGCTCGCTCAATATTCATGGCTTATGTTTTTCTTTTTATTAAAGCCTATAATATTTTACGAGATGTAGGTACGCCTGCCTTGTATATACTTACCTCCACTCATCCGTTTAATATTACACGATAAACTCTGTAATATCTTTTGAATATAAATTGAATTGGTATGGATTCGATGTACATTAAAGGCTACAGTGATTTGGGGCAATTATGTACTTACAATAATTTAATTGGATAGTTTGCGACTGGGCTTGTGGGTTTTAACTATAAAAGGAAAGCTAAAAGCCTTAAAATAAAAAGCCATTAGCATATAAAACTAAAAGCTATTAACTAATGTAGTGCTGTAAAAAATGACGAACTTTAAAAAATTGAGGCTTGTGAATGTTTTATTATCTCAGAGATGAAGTATGCTGTGCGATCTATGCAGTGATATGATTTATAATACTTACTAATAAACAATTATGTTGTATAATTTTATATCATAATTAACTTGTCTCCAAACTATCACTTACTATTATTATATTTAAACATGATATAATATGCTAGGATGTTCATCCCCTTTTTGATTCCCCTTTTGGTTATGAACATCTTTTATTCTGATGAATTTTTGTATAATTATAATCAATTTCATTTACATTCGATTTTCTGAGATTTGGAATTTAGCGTTAATAACTAAACTTATTAAACACGTGTTTCATGATTTTTGGACATCGCAACAACAATGTAGGGGTTAAAATTATGTATGAAAGGAAAATGTAATTTCTTCCTACTTACTTGAAACTTGACTGAATTTAGTCTTATCAGCTAAATTGAATAAAGACATTTTCAGGATTTTTGAGAATCCTAACCCCTTAGGGCCGTTTACATTGGACCTCATCAGAAGGCATAATTTCACTTAAAGGGCAATGGAGAGGGCTATGCTCGGGGTTTCTCTACACGATCGCATCAGAAATGAAGAGATCCGCACAAGAACTCTAGAGTCACCGAGATAGCCCAAAGAATTGCAAAGCTTAAGTGGCAAGGGGCAGGACACATAGCTCGCAGGACTGACGGCCGTCGGGGCGGAAAGGTCCTCGAGTGGTGGCCGCGTACCGGGAGACGCAGCGTTGGTAGGCTCCCCACAAGGTGGACCGACGTTCTGGTGAAGGTCGCGGGAAGCCGGGATGCGGGAGGCGCAGGACCTATCAGTTTGGAGATCCCTGGGGGAGGCCTATGTCCAACAGTGGGCGTTTCTTGGCTGAAATGATGATAATGAGCCCCTTAAGCTAAAAGTAGGGATTGCGAATTTGTATGGAAGTTAAAACTATTATTTTATTGGATAAACGCCGCGTGAACAGGAGTGAAGGGAAGTTAGTGTGAAAGTCTACGTAGACCAAGCCGTGGGCGGAAAGCTAGTTCTAACAATTCTACACGACACGGACGGCATCATCTCAAACGCTATTTGAATTTGCTAAATGTGAATACATTATTTACATCATCATCATCTCAGCCGCACGACGCCCACTGCTGGGCATAGGCCTCCCCCATGGATCTCCACAACGATCGGTCCCGCGCTGCCCGCATCCAGCGGCTTCCCGCGACCTTTGCCAGATCGTCGGTCCACCTGGTCGGGGGCCTACCCACTGAGCGTCGTCCGGATCGTGGTCGCCACTCAAGAACCGTTCGGCCCCAACGGCCATCGGTCCTTCTAGCTATGTGTCCCGCCCACTGCCACTTCAGCTGAGCAATCCTTCGAGCAATGTCGGTTACTTTAGTTCTCCTGCGGATCTCCTCATTTCGGATCCGATCACGCAGGGACACCCCAAGCATTGCTCTCTCCATTGCCCGCTGAGCGACCTTGAGCCTTCGGACGAGACCCATAGTGAATGGCCACGTTTCGCTTCCGTAGGTCATCACTGGCAACACACTTATTATTTACATAGCAATTCGAAAAATACTTCACCGTCCACGTCACAGTTACAATTCGGCTCACTAATCTGTACCTACTAGGAGCGCTGTAATCAGCGTAATAGGAGCCCAAAGCCTTTGTGATAACTTCCCAAACGGTTTTCCTACAATGAAATCGTCATTTCAAATTGTGAATGGTTTTTTGTTCGCTCCTAGAATACGAGATGAGGACGGGGCGTAAGGGTGAGGGGGGGGGGGGGGACATCGAGACATCACAGAGATGCGTATAATCGACGAAGAAACACTTCTAATTGTGACTGAGATAATATACAGTCGTCAAGCTGCCGAGAATTATGCCGCCTTATTAGGATGTCGGTCGTTTTGTGGTCCGTTACGGGATAAGCTTTTTCTTGTGTGAGCTTTTTCGTGAAGAGCATGTATGTATGTAGTTTGGTTCCGTCTTTGTTTATGAGTACGATATACCTAATTATAAAGGTATCTACTCTCCTGTTTTTTGCATGGGGTTTTTCCTGTGTGGGTTTTTCGTGAAGTGTATGTATACATACAGATATACACATAATCATACATACATATAGATGTGTGTAGTATAGGGTTCAATTTTCCTTTTTTTGCCACTTAAGCTATCGCGGTAATAATTAATGCAAGAATTATCGCGATGAAGGACATTGACGATTGCAGCGGGAATGTTCTGTCGTGGTAACCACCATCCTTCGTTATGTGTAAGTAGTATTAACTCTTCGTTAGGACATACTCGTAGATATAATTTAGGCTAAATATTAGGCAATATGTCGAACGTAGCGACCAATGCAAAAACTACGCGAGTACATAAAACTGAGCGGTGTATTTTACGCTTAGACATGGCTCGGCTTTAGTGACCAAAATATAGGGCTAGGTAACTTATTGGTCCTCATTAATTTCGAGCATTCAACTCCGTTCGTTCGCCACTTATTTTTTTTTACTCAAGAACTTGGCTGACGAAGTTTTTAGTTACGCGAACCTGGAGACTTTTAGCCAATTAAGCGTTATGTCGAAACTGTTAACTTGACGGTGAACATTTACTTGCAGCCAATTTAAATATAGGGACCTAATTTTTGCAACCATCAAATTATGAGACCCATTGTATAGTGAAAATTGTAACTGTACTTTAAGGTTATGGCATACAAAAAGCAAAGAAGAAGGAAAGAGATTATACTATATGTATATATCGCCTCCGTGGTCTAGTGGTTGAGACCACTCGGTTTTGATCGGGAGATCCGTATTTCGATTCCCCGTGGAGGCAGAAGTATTTCTGCGTAGTTTGGTTGGTGGTAGAGCTTCTGAGCCCTGGTTATTTTACCTATATTTGTCGGAACATAGCAATGTTATCAACATTGTTATTATGGTAACTAAGGTAAGATGTTGTATTTAGCCAGGCGGAATCAGAAGCCCTACCATCAAGCAAACCAATCAAAAAAACTTCTGCTCTCATGGGGCATCGAACCCCGGATCCCGGAATCCAAACCGGGTGGTCTCGACCACAATACCATGGAGGCAGTCAAAAATCAAAAATTTGCAGTCCCTACAATAACCACACTGTAGAGTAAATTGTATACTGTGACATAAGATGTAAAGTCCCCAGCCCCCAATTCTACTAATAAATCACCACCGAAACGAAGCCGAACCGTTGCTTTCGACCAACCAGAACGCTACATTATCACGTCATCGAACATTCGGAAGTCAGTCTGTGCGCTCCGATTGGTCGATCACTACGGTTCGGCTTCGTTTCCGCTGTAACCATTTAGTAGAATCGGGCCGCAGTACCCAGTATTCACTGCCTGTCCTATAGTTTAACCTGGAACACAGAGATGCATGAAACGCTGCTCTGCGTCATATATAGGTAATATAGAGTCCCCCAATCGTGCGATGGTGAGAATCCTTATATCCTTAAATGACTTTATCCCACCAAAAAATTGTCGTAAACATGAGCCAGAATTCAAGAAGTCACCGCACAACAATTATTATTAGAGTTCAGTGCTATATTTTTCAACGTTATTGGACAAGGAGCCGACTTGTTTTCCTCGTGGACTGAGAAAACAATGCGAGCCGACATCAATCTTCGTCGCCGCAAGAGACTCATCGGCTAGAGAAATCAAAAAGCCAACCCGCGACTGCCAGTCGGAATACAGATGCTTTGGGCACAGTAAAAGAAAACGAGCACGCCAACTTAGACGCCGTGTGAGCGTTAATAGCCTACTCTTTGTTAGGGTTGTCACTTTTAGGCCATTGAGCGGTAGCGACGCGTGGACGCACTGGTATATTGCCCGGCAGCGCGATGACTAGCACACCTTTGTCATTTATCGTATAGACCCCTGCAAAAATCTTGAACAATTTCACAGATAAAAAAATACATGCGCAGTTGCAGTATTTAGTACGAAAACTTTTACTGCGCATCTATTTTTTATCTGTGAAATCAACATGTTTGCCGGGGCCTGAACCTAGTGTCAGTGCGGTGCATATCGGTGCTGGTGCACGGAAACATATCCCGCTCGATGCGTATGACATGACTTACTTATTTGCTTCTACTATGCCGTGGGGTTCCGCGGTGCCGCAATTTTCACTTTCCACTTCATTTCCTACCCACAAAACAAGGCGCGATCGATGCTGTTAGGCTGGCGTGGCGGTGCGATG
The DNA here is from genome assembly GCA_963935595.1 of Schoenobius gigantellus. Classification (NCBI taxonomy): domain Eukaryota; kingdom Metazoa; phylum Arthropoda; class Insecta; order Lepidoptera; family Crambidae; genus Schoenobius; species Schoenobius gigantellus. The sequence continues at coordinate 13,015,250 of OZ012559.1, read as the reverse complement.
ATGGGTTAGGTTTGTGGTGTTTATCCTATGACTATAAGGAAAAAAGAACAAATAGAACAGTATTAAGCTCATATAATATATACCAATTTTATTTATCTTCTCATAAAAAGTGATATTAAAATGTGTTATAAATAAAATAAAATGGCTAAAAATAAACGGATATTACTGGGACAAATTTGGGTCTTTAGGATTTTTTTTCTGTAGACAGTGTGGCAGAAATCACTAGATATGGCAATCGGAAAAACAATTGAAAACATATTTACGTGTTATATATTACATCCAGAGACATAGATATGAGCTGACAAAATCTTGAGCAGAAGATAATCTCCCCAAATTGCTAATAAAATTAAATATCAAGGAAACCACAAAGTGTTCGTTTAAAGCCATAGAATCGACCCCTTAAGCACGTAGCGAGATTTTACTAACCTAATAATGAATATGGCCTATAATGACTTTGCCCTTTTTTTCCAATTTATCATTGATTTCCTTCCTAACAAACAGTACGCTTTTCTAAATTACTGCAATCTTTATTACGAATTTTGATCGAAAGAATGTATCAGATGCAGCAACCCTGAAAGACGCACAATATTTGAACGTACTGAACCATTTATAATAAGCTAAAGGCCTCAATGCTTTAACATGTTTCAAAGCGTTCTAGTCGAAAGGGCCCGCCATTTATAAACTTTTCACCCCAGAAGGGAGCGTGGAACGCAACGGTGCAGGGATGACGTCACCGGAGACCATTTGAGTGTTGAATTTGTAAATATTGGTACATTTTTGAGGGACCATCGGAGAGTGATTCTCTTAAATAGAGTCATTTGTAACTGGGGAGGGTTGAGTTACCACTTGTAACTGGCGTTTATTGACCACTTCGGCAGTCGAGAGTGTGGGTAAAGATTTGCTTTGTCAGCTGATGCGAGTCGAATACAAAGTACCTACGAGTATTCCGAACTATCTCGATTGCCGACTGCAGCGGGTTGGCTTCAGCACTCGATTTTTGTCGAGAGTTTCATGGGCTTGGCGAGGGTGGATTTGTGATTGGATCGATGGGGCACAGGAAATCAGCGAGCAACTATTATAATTAATTGCACTGAAACTCATAATACTATTTTGTCGCTCACCTAACGATTCCTACGTGTACTGCAAATATCTACATTGTAATCCATAGCTTTTAAATGATTATAAAGGTGTTTTGTGCAGTTCGTATATCTCTGTTAAATTTTTCCTTGCTTTAAAGGTTAAACACTGTTTGTGTTCAAAATTTCAAGCTTGTGTGTGTCTTACAAAAGTAACTTTAGAGTTTGGATAGTCGGTGAGTGAGTGAGTGATGAAATTGGAAGTGAGGAACTTTGACTTCAAATAGTTCTTAAATTGCAATCAATTTGGATGTGTAGTATAAATATCCAAATTGATTGCAGTTTCGGAATATATCTAGATATGTTATGCCCCCTTAAATTACTGAAAATTTTAGCTTCTTGTTTTACCCACACACACAAAGATACAGAGGGGTTAAATACGTCCTGAATGGCTTCGAAAAAAGGATGATATGGACTGTGCCTATTTGCTCGGCTCGGCGGGGGCGCCTTAGTGCCCCCAGGCAATATTAGAAAAATATAAAGTATACAATATACTGTAATGACAGATAGAATAAATTATTTCTCTTGCTTCAGTTATACCAAACCACATTCACATTTGATCAGTACATTAATGAAATTTGTTTTATCAATTTCTGCATTCCCAAAGCAAACCAATCTCTACTGAAAATTATTTAATATTACGACGATAAGTAAGTATTATGCATATGGTATATAATCCTATACTTTAACAGTCTTAGGTTCGTATAGTCTCAGGTTAATCCCAATTTAACCTTGGAGTAGCTTTGTGTAACGTAACTCAGTCTAACCAAGCATTCCTTACTTTTGGGTTAACGCGTATTTATAAATGCTGCCCTTGATTCATTCCCATCAGAGAGCTAGTCATTGAGTAAGTTCCAGAAGAAAATGTTCCGTCATCCTCAAGTAGGCCTTGCATGTGCATTGCAGTGTTAAATGCAGTATTGTTAATCAACAATGTATAATTTGGCGTCTTCCGATTTTGTTGTAAGCTACATTGTCACCCACAAAATATATATGTATACGCAAAGGTAACGCTGCTCCACCCTTAATCCGTCATTAAACTAGGTAGCTCGCTGGTTTAAGTTTAACTCTGTGTAGAGTTGGATTAGTTTACTCTTTCCTTACTCCGTGTATATTAATATAAAAAATGTTTACTACCGACTTAATACTCGGATTAAAGTTGCTCTTTCTGTAGTCGACGTTTATTAATAAGACGGTATATTATGTGATAATAAGTAATATCCGGTAGTGTGGCGAGTCGTATTATCATCAGTTTATTTAAGCGCCACATACCGCACACAGATACAAAATAAACAATATCACATCGCCATCCGAATTCACTCCGACTCCCGGGTGCCAAGATTTGAAATTAAAATTTCAGCTCTATAGCTCCACTAAGGCAGATCTTTATAAACTTGGGCGCCACTTTCCGCCAGTCAATTTCCATTTGCCACACCTAAAGTTTCCACTTCATCCGTCCTCATTAATCTTGCATGCGCACATTTTCGTCAACGCAGTAGGTAGCACACCACCACCCGGGGCTCTGTCATCCTAACCTGTTTTTGCGGGTCAAACCGTAATTTCATTTTTTACGTGTCGTTTGAATTCATTTTCGAGGGCGGCATCTGCGAATAATGGCATCTCCAACTCGTATATTATTATCATTTTATTGAATTTATCAACTCCGCGGCCCGCCCGTGAAAAATGATACCTATTTGTGATTATTGGGCGGGCCGTGTTCGCGTCGGGCGGGCTGCTTATCCGTTGTGATGTATAAATAGCGAAATCTCTTGCGCGACGATCTTTGGCAGGATCTCATCTACATTCTTAAGTTGTAAAGTTTAATATGCATGGTCGTTTTATGTTGACATAAAAAATGTCTCTTATTTTTTAAATAAAAATGCTCATTTAAACAACTAACAAGCGAATTTTTATAAAACACACGGTGTCAAATTCAAATTCAATATCTTGTATTCAAATAGGATTGTAACAATCCACTTTTGCACGTCAAAGAAACCACGCCATTGGTTCACAAGTCTACGTCGGGAGAACTTGTACTGGAAAGAACCAGCAAGGGCTAATTTTTTCTCCATGTATTGTTACAGGTAATATTTGTTATGTGTATTGTGACAAACTCATTCACAATCGCGAATTTATTTAAGCTTCAAAAGATAATTAAAATAAAATATAGTTAAAAACAAAATTAGAATTGTGTTTTAATATTGTAGTATACTTCAGAGAAAACATTTATTTAATAAACTTATCTAAATAATATTAAAATCAGTAATAAACGTAGTTGAATTCAATTTACTCAATTCTTACTTTAATTTACAAGCAAAGCTCTACCAAAGCAGCCTGCTTGGACTCGGCTCGTGTCGGCGCGGTCACCGCATGGGAAAGATCATTTCGCAACGCAATTAAACTTTAACTTCATCAACGAAAATACCTTATTTTCTTTCTCAAATAATAGGGCAGCCATATTGTTCTCTGCCAAGTCGACCCCCCATTGTGTTTCAAACAATAAAAGACGTATTTCAATGTTCGGAACTGTAGGGGGTTTACGTCATCATTTTTTCCCTTTTAATTGGGCCATGCCGAAATATTAAGTGGTCCAGTGAAGTGGCTATTTGCTTTTTATGAGCTGAATTAGGACGGCCCTAGTTTTTCCATTACTTTTACTGCTTTTCATCGTGTCTCAATGATCACTTGATCTTTGTAATTAAAGTTGACTTAGAATGAAGTTATGATTGCGAGTGACATAAAGGGTCATAGCGCTGTCTCGGAAGGGAATTGGTTTCATGGATTTGCAGGATTTGAATATTGCTGTGATTTTTTATATTTCCTATGTTAAGGCCAATTTATGAAATCTACTTTTTCACATAGGTTACTAATTGCATCGAATTCCAGTATTATTGCATATTTAATTGACGCTTCATCAGGTTCACGAACGAAATCAATAATAAATAGTACCTACATTTAAACTGCTGTTTAGAATACTGGATCATTTATTGAAGATGTAATAAGTTATTGTGTTAGCACGATCGCTTTCGTCGAAAATTACGAAGTCTTTGTCATGGAAGCTTATTAGGCTATTGTGGTGATTATTTAGATTTTTTTACGGAGTTATCGAGCCAATTTTTGCAATATTAAATCGATTATTGTGTTGCTTTGATTTCTTCTTTACTCTATTTATGTATTCTATATCCTTTTTTTCACACTGGAAGATCAAATATTCAATATTGATTGTGAAATATGTTGGCCTTTATTAACTGTGCTTTAAATATTTTCATGCCGTTCCAACTGTAAGACATTGTAATAACGACATAGTTTTTGCGTTACTTTATTTTAAAATAAACTTAATACTTTTGGGACATTAGCAAATAACGACATAGTTTTTGCGTAACTTTATTTTAAAATAAACTTACTTCTTTTGGGACATTGAGAAACAATCTGAAAACTGTAGATATGTAAGTAGTTGGGAACATAACACCGTGTTAGGTCAATACACTATCAAGCCAAAAGCTACCCATGTTATTATAGTGATAGAGAATGTTTTAAGCAATGTTTATTTTTTCTGCCTTTATGTACCTACTACCTAGTACATGGTGTATACGATTGTCTGTGTAGACATTAGTACGTATGTAAGTGTCAAGACAAACCCGGTAGAGTTTATTGATACTCAAAAGTGTAAATATATTTATGTAATTTTTAATGTGAAATATATAAAATAAAAAAGTCATTAAAAAATCGAAATTGTAAAATTATTTTTGAAACCGCCAAAACCAAAAGTTGGGCCTGTGAAAAAAATGCATGGGGAATTAGAAAATTAATTTTACAGTTTCGAATTTTCAATGACGCCTTAACTTTTATATGATTACTAGGTGTGTCCACTAACTACTTACGTTTCGCTTCAATAAAGCTCAACACTCAAAACTTCTGGAGAGGGACACCCTTATCACCTAGGGGTATAAAAAATAACCTACGATCTATTCTCAGACCTAGCAAATATACACAATAAAAATCATAAAAATTGGTCAAGCCATTTCGGAGGAGTTCGATAACCAACACTGTGGCACGAGATTTTTTTTATATTAGACTAGCTATGCCCGCGAACTACGTTTCGCCTTAAATTATTTTTTCCCGGCACCTTCAACAAATATCGTAAATGTACACAGAAATAAATACAAAAAGTTAACAAACTATATACTAAAACCTTCCTCGAGAATCACGCTATCGAGTGGTGAAAACCGCTTGAAAATCGGTGCAGTAGTTTTTGAGTTTATCGCGAACAGACAGACAGAGAGACGCGGCGGGGGACTTTGTTTTATAATATGTAAGGATGTTAACATGAGTAGGTTAAGGTAGGTATTGACAAAACACCTTGTATTAATTTTATACAGAACCCTCGGTGCGATGCTTAAGTTATAAGGAATATCAAGGTGGCAACTATTCCGTTAAACAAACATAAGCACCTTGCAAAACCACACGTTAACGTTGATGTACCGTTTGAATATATTTGACTTGATATTTTTCGTTCGAAAACTGCGGTGTTTGCAGATGCAGCGGCGACTGGTCTTATGACGACTGCACGAATACAAACAAGCCGCGGCAGAGACGATACTTTATGCACATATTCATTTATTTACATTACGCTGAACGACGTAGGAATAGGTGGAGTGGAGTTGTAACGATAAAATAAATATAGTTCCTGTACATTGGCGTAGGTATAACTTTACGACGGGGGGTGTCCAGGTGGAAGACTTCAATTTGCCTAGTGTGTACTGACTAATACAGAAACTCCTCCCCCCCCCCCCTCCGTGCTGGGAAGGGGGCTTTTCCTATAAGAAATAGTAAGCACGATTAATGAAGGTACCTAAGGTTACTACAGACAATTTGACTAATTAAGCACATCTTAATTATTTGTAAGTTCAAGGAACTTACAAATAATCACATCTAAATTTGAATTTCGATGTGATTAGCATCTTCTAACTAAATTGCTATTGAAATAAAATAACATTGAATTAATTAAACCTTCTTCTCTTTTAAATCAATTCCTTCTAATCTCTCAAATTTTGTCGTTGGTATTCCGTTTTTCTGCTCCATTTTTATCTTTTACTTGTTTTTACTTGGTGGAAATCTTCATTCTATCTAGTATATGTTGATTATCTAATGGGGGAGTGTCCGGATCCCAAGCCCCCTCCCTTACCTACGCCACGTACTTTTACTATTTTCGTCCGGTATCTTACTCAATTGCATAAATTTTAGTAGCAAATTGTAATTGTAAGATCTGTATGCCTACACTTCAACTGAAAAAAGTTGCACATATTTATCAAACATTCAATATGAGATCCCTTGTGACTTATAACCTCTTGAATCATAATGGAAACCTTTAAAAGACACAAGATGGCATTTTGTTGATATTTTAGGGTTCCGTAGCACAAAAGGAAAAAACGGAGCGCTTATAGGATAATTTCGTTGTCCGTCTGTTCGTTTGACCTTTTGTTTTGAAACACGTAGCTTGGTGGCGCATTGCCGCGTGCGCTCAGCGACGATTGCTAAGGTTAAGCAACGTTGACTGTGGTCAGTCCTATGATGGGTGACCAAAATACAAAACATCTCAAGCTCCTCCGTGCTTCGGAAGGCACGTTAAACAGTGGGTCCTGCGCCTTATCTTGCCCCGGTCGTGTCGGCTAACCGTCCCATCGGACTAGGCGAGTGAAAGAACAGAGAGTGCACTTGCGTTTGCGCAGTCACTTGTGCACTACAATATCTCCTGCGCAGATGGCTAGTCTCTGTTGAGATTGGCCGCCGTGACCGAATATTGGTTATGAGGACATCACCTATAGATATCTTATATACTATTACTAATATTATAAAGCTAAAAAGTTTGTTTGATTATTTGTTTGTTTGTTTGAACGCGCTAATCTCAGGAACTACTGATTTAAATTCAAAAATTATTTTTGTGTTAGATAGTTCATTTATCAAGTAAGGCTATAGGCTATATAACATCACGCTACAACTAATAGGAGCTGAGCATCAATGAGAAATGTTGCAAAAACGGGAAAAAATATATGGCGAAACGTAGTTCGCGGGCACAACTAGTAAAATATATTTTGACAGCTGAAAGAGACTGTAGACCACCTGTAGACCGAGTATTTGTCTCTCTTTCGGCTATCAAAAAATCATACTTATAAACAAGTCATCGAGATCAAAGGATATAACCGCTTATGTTGCATTTTTTGCGATTTCACAAGGAATCAAAACCTATAGGGTACTTCTTGTTATATGCCTAGAATCATGAAATTTGGCAAGAAGCAATGTCTTACTGAAAACCGTAAGTATGAACTTAACTATAATAATAATATATACATAATAAGAACTTGTATTATTAGATCATTCTATTCGAAACCCTCGGTGTGCGAATTCAATTCGCACTGGGCCGGTTTTACAAGCTTTTATTTACTTTCACCTGGCCCGTCTGTAATAAAATCTTGCAAGTTAAATTTGACCCACTTCCCGGTTTCCAACTGAGCAGTAATTTTGCATGCATATGCATATCGCGTGATAATGCAATATTATGATGACATATATAGAGCAGATCTAATGCTGGAGCTGGAAGGTAACCATAGGAACTATGAAATAAAATGACACAACCCCATCGAGCTTGGGCGCGTTTGATTCGTATTGACGAGTACTAAAAGCTTGCATTTAAAAAAACTTTTTTTAAATAATGTCTTGTTATTATTATTAATACTCTCGTCGCAATTAAAGTTTTGACGCAAACTGAAGAAACTGAAGAAAGGGCGTCCTAATTAAGATTTATCATGACATATATTATATTTGCTACTTTTCCTAGTTTTCGTCTCAATATTTGTCTTTACCAAATACTGATAATGTGTTGAACGCAGTTAATTACTTGAGTAATTAAACCTGCCTCAACAACAAGTAAATCGATTCACTATAGTATTATGTAATTTGTGCTATAGATATAGGTAGGTTCCTACCTGCGTAATGTAAATTGCTGTAGTGTAGATCAATTACGTCATCAACTTCAAATCATGCTAATGTGTAACGGGAATCTATTTAGAGATAAAATACTTTTTATTGACATTGATATGACCAAATTAGTCTCTTTATAACTAACTAAGCTGTGCCGGCGACTTCCTTCGCGTGGATGTCGGAAAATAACATGTCGTAAATTTTTTTATCAGTTTTTGCAACATATTTCATTGATGCTCAGCTCCTATTAGTCGTAGTGTGATGTTCTTATAGCATAGAGCCTTCCTCGGTAAATGGAGTATCCAACACAAAAATAATGTTTCAATTTGAGTCAGTAGCTCCTGAGATTAGCGCGTTCAACCAAACAAACAAACTCTTCAGCTTTATAATATTAGTAAAGTATAGATATTAAATTTTATTTATATACATTTCTTCATAGCGTGTGTCTCGAAACTAAAGCTAGACAGCTTGGAGCAGGCATGACCGTCTCCGCATAAGCACCTTGGCGAAATGCCAAGGGTGAGGGTTATGACCTTCGGGTCATCCTTCTATAGACCAATTCAATCGAGAGCAAAACTCAACCTTGCCCAACTAAGACAACGACCAATTTCCCCTGCCGCATCCTTCGCATCATACTTTTTAGAATCACCTGATCCCTACTTTTGCTATCGGCACATCTGGATCTAAAGCCGCCGCTTATAGACTTTATTGAGTGCGCTTTAGGGTTTCCATTCGCTTGCAGTTTTCCTCGATATTGCATCAACGTGCCAGCTCGTTCCTGTCTTCATTGAAAGTCCTTGTTTTGAAGACCCTCGATACTGCAGCGTAGCAAGTAGGTATTTTGTTTAACACCAGTCAGAATATTTTAGCTTTGCGAATAGAAAGTTGTTTTGTAGCGGGTGATGATTTATATGCTGAAAATGGACAATCTAACACACCTATTGTTTTTATTATAGAGGGAATGTATGAAAGCCTATAAAAGTATCCAAGTACATTTTATAAGTTGGTCGGCTATAATTCTTTGTAAGCCCAACTTAGCAGTGATAATTTTCCTTTTAATCTACTCACATATATATGATTTTTTTCAAGTTTCCATAAGTGAACAACCATTTAACTGGCAGGGGGGACACCAAACTCTTACAAAAATTACCTAGCACTTTCAAACGTAATATTTCACTAACGGACCACTGAATCAAAAAATGATTTTACACACCAACAATATTTTTTAGACATCTACCCAACGACACCCCACACCATGGGATATACGAAATAAAAACATCTACACTTTAATTGAAAATAAATATTTTACTATTTTGTCGATGTTATTACTGTACTATGTAGTATGTCCTAACTAAGAGTCTCCGAGCTAAATCGCGAATAACAGACAAATGGACAAATGGACATGGCGAAACTATAAAGGTTCATTTTTGAATACGGGATCCTCATATGTGAGCTACCTTAACCCTTTACCGCATGGATTTTTTAAAGTTAAAAAAAATATATATATTGTATGTTAGTGATTTTGATGCATGGGAAAAATAATTCATAAAGATATTCAGAAAAATAGTAAGTTCCAAAATTGGAACAACATGCTAAACTAAACAAAACAAAAAGATAAATAGTGAACTGAGCTGATGTAATTTTCAAATTTGAGATTAGAATGTTATATCGTTAATCTTAATTTGGTACACTTATAAGCGAAAGTTGCAATGACAAAACACAGTCAATGCACGAGTGTGTTGAAATTTGAAAGGAAACTAAAAGGGAAACACTTAGGTCGAGAGAATTTAAAAATACACTGGTATTTGTAAAATGTATTGCTGTCGTGCTGTGCTCCCGAACGAACGAGCTGAGCGCGATAGAGACAACTGCAACTCGGGCTCCGACCAAAGATACTTATTAAAAGTACACAAAATAGACGTTTCGTAGTCCCCTATTTTTTCCCTTTAAAAATAGACTGAGTTAATTACTTTTCGCATTAAAAATTAAAGAAAGGCTATGGCTGTGTTTTGCTTTTTTTTCATATAGTCTCGTCAAATTTGTTTGCGGGATGTTTGAGAGTAAATATGGCAATTTTTTAGGTTTTTGTAGATTTGAATCTTCTTTAATAAATAACTTTATGAAAAATAGGAAAACATAGAAAATAGGAAATCATAATATAAACACATACATGCTTAAAGTGGCCATATACTTTTTTTAAAATAGAGCAACTATTGCCATTATCCGGTAAGAAAACAGGGCACTACGTTTGTATGAATTTTTTTTTACAAAAATTGAACCGACTTCAAAAACACTGAAAACTTTTACTGGAGGGAGACTCTGTACCAGGGTCGTCTGCTTAGGTACCTCCGTCTTACCTATTTCTGCCGCAAAGCAGCAGTGCTTGCATTGCTGTGTTCCGGTTTGAAGGGTAAGATATGGCAGTGAAATTACTGGGTACTGTGACTTTACATCTTGTGTCACAAGTTGGCAACGTACACTGTGGTTCTTGTGGGGGTTGCAGTTTTGCTGCGAATCTCACAAGAGCCACATGTATTATAGGTGACTGTTACCACTTACCATCAGGTGGGCAGTTTGCTTGTTTGCCAACTTTCAGCAATATAAAAAAACTTTAAAATAATATAAGAATAGGTAAGACAACATCTCACTTCTATATTGAAGTCGGCGCCAAACGATGATCTTCTAGAAAGTGTTAAAATTTGTCACCGACTTCAATATAGAAGTGTGATGTTGTCTTACCTATTCTTATATTATATTTAGGTTTTCAGTGTTTTTGAAGTCGGTTCTATTTTTTGTAAAAAAAAATATTTTTAACTTTTTAGTGAAAGAAACCCTAATTTAATACCTCGAGGTGAGCCACCGAAGGTGAGCTGGTATTAAATTAGAAAATTAGAGTTTTCCTCGATTTTCTATGGGATCCCATCATCAAAACCTGACTTTGGTGACCATGGGACCACCCTTGCAGTATACTCTATCAAATACAAAAGAATTTCGGAAATCGGTTTAAAAATGACGGAGTTATGAGGTAACAAAAAAATACAACCGAATTGATAACCTCCTCCTTTTTTGAAGTCGGTTAAAAAAGGGCCCGTATGATTTCCTCTTAAGGACAAGTTAACGCTTGAAATTAGATAGGAACACTAGTGTTCTATTGCTACACACTTAAAGCTAAACAAGGTTAGTGACCTTTTTGAATATATTCTGCCATAAAATTCAATTTTTAAGTCGGCAATAACCATTCAAATCAGAAAGCAGTGGACGCAATACGCAAAACAGAACTCATCGGCAACAAACTAATCGCCCCACAAGTGAAGTTTTCGAAGCGCTTATAAAGAATTCAAACAGCACAGAAAGCGGCGCCGTAATTTCGCCGGCGTAACCAGACCCCCTTTGTAAAGTTACCCTTTGTACGAACAGTAATTAGAGACAAGGAAGTGACTGGTATAGAAAACGGTTCTTTCCCCGGCGCCGGACACGGCGATTTGGGACAATGTACCCGACTTTTTGCTCGGCTGCAACCGAGTTGAGACTTAAGCGGGTGCCAACTTTTTATCGACGGCTTGGCTACCTCTCGATTAGAGTCGACTTTGTCTGTGAATTTGCTCCAGTCTTGCTTAAGCCGCTCCGGCGTCGAAATGTAAACATGATGCGAGAATTTGCAGAACCTTTTAGTTTTAAACGAGCACTGTTATAAGGTGAAGACGATTGCAGTCTTGTGAAATTTTCTTGCGTACACCAAATGACTTCCAAGGCCTGTACTAAAATGATCAAACAAAACTACCTGACCATGAAGTGGCAGAATATTATTTTTTATTTTTAATATTATCTACACAATATATAACCTCCAAGTTATCTATCACCTACAGGTCTGCAGGCCATAAGCCCTGTATAAGTCTAAAAATACTCTTTGGGGTAAATTGTGATTGTTTTTGTTGGTTTCTAATGTTCACATCATAGGTATCGCTAGAAGAAAGATACTGCATTTTTGCCTTTCTTGTACCTACCAGGACACATAAAAATATTATAAATGTTTATTTTGGATCAGTTATTTAGTATGTTTGAAAAAGTATTTATGTATGGTATGGTATTGGGATGTGAAATTACTTTTAACCATTTCAACAATTCTACTACGATTTCATATATTAGGACTACAACTAAGCAGCAATAACGAAAGTAAAGCAGTGACCAACGATCTGCAAACACCTATTCGTGTGGACAACTTTCATTCGTCTAGTTGCTACCGCTAAGAACAGTCGCGAGTTCTTATCATTGATATATTTCGTAACAAGTTACAACCTGATACCTATCGTATTAAAGTGACAAAAAGTTTATTTTCCCTTACCTGGCAAACGTAGTATAAATATACCTGTCCTATTCTTGCGCGTGCCGCTGCACGGTAACAGTGTGCTGTCTTTTTCTCGCGTCGTGTGTTCGTGATTGATAGTGGGTATATAAAAAACGGTGAACGCTAACCTGGTACAGTAAAACTCAATCTTATAATTTATCATGGATTCAGCTGGCTCTTCAAACTCAGATATTTTATCCACCGACGACAAAGCTAAACACCTACAGAGTCGCCGATTTAAGCGCAAAGACCGTGACAATGATTACCAATTAACGCTTGAAAAATGTATGGAAGAATTGTCATCTAACCTATTACAACTAAACTCTGATCTAGGGAGTAAAATACTAGCCATTCAACAGGATATTAACACCGTTATCAAAACGGATTTAGTCACTATCAAGTCTGATATCCGATCAATAAACACACTGTACACCAAACTTAATGTTGACCTCGAAGAGATGAAGGAAGCCTTGTCTTACCAGGACAAGAGTCACGCGGAACTCCAGCAGTGTGTTGAAGCTGTGAAATCAGCCACCGATGTTAATTCTCAAAACTGCTCGTTTCTAAAAGAGGAAGTGCACAAACTACGGTCAGAAGTAAACACGATGCAGCAGCGTGAGAGGTCAGACAACCTGGAAATATCTGGTGTACCCGAACATAATAACGAGGACTTGAGGGCTTGTGTCATTTCCATTTGTGAATACCTAGGTACAGAAATTTCTTTGGTGGATATATTATATGTAGCGAGGATCCAACCTCGTATCAAAACCCCTAACCATTCAAAAAATATAATTGTGAAGCTTAAATCCAGGCTTCTACGTGACTCAATCTTATCTGGTATCAGAAACAAGAAAAATATGACTACCTCAAACATTGGTATCCCTGGGGAATCTAAAAGGATATACATCAATGAACACTTAACACTTGTAAATAAAATCTTATATAAAAACACACGTGAAAAATCTAAGTCAAAAAACTATCAATATACCTGGATTCGCGACGGGAAGATATTTGCAAGAAAGGACAATGCATCGCCGGCAATATATATCAAGGACTCAAGCGATCTGATAAAGATTGTATAATGTATAATTTCCGCCGAACATGGAAAAATGTTACAAAAACGTATATTAGGTACTTACGTCTCTACTTATGTATATTTCTTTTCAGATTAAAAAAATACATGTGTCTAGTAAGTATTTGTTTTAAGGCTTCACTCCCTAAACATTTCTTACACTTAAGTTCTATTATTGATAATTGTATTTACAAGATTATTAGCGACTATGCGCATTTATTTTCTCACAGTATATTCAATATAAATAATGTTTACATTGAATACTGTACTCATTTAATATTATTGATTCGTGCTCAGTTTATATTGGTCTGTACTATTAAGCTTCATCTTTATCTCAAAATTCGATTCATTACGTAAATTAAATATTTTTTACCAAAATGTTAGGGGATTACGCACTAAATGTTTGGCATTATTCAACAGTATATTTTCCCATGATTACGATATTATTCTCCTAACAGAAACATGGCTACAAAATGATATACTGGACTTGGAGTTATGCGATCACCGCTATAATGTTTTTAGATGCGATCGAGATCTGACCAACACAGGTAAACAAGGCGGTGGCGGTGTTATGGTATGTATCCGTCGCGAACTAAATGATAACTGGTGTTGCAATACATTAGAATCAGTCTGCTTAACAATATCTACACACCGTTTAGGCACTAGTAAATACACACATTTTACTGATTTACAGTCCACCTGATGATTTTTCATTGGCCCATAGAACCCTAGATATCTTAAATTCTTTTAATAATCTCTTCGAAACTAATACTTTTGACAATTATTTGGTAATTGGTGATTTCAACCTACCCTGTTTGCAATGGGTAAATAATGAATGCTCTTTGAAACGTATAGGCAAAACCGATGTTCAATCTGCTGCCCAAACTCTAGTTGATGAATTTCAATTCTTGGGCTTAGCCCAGTACAACTATATTACAAATAGTAGTGGCAACACACTAGATTTATGCTTCTGTACTCTTCCTTTATCAATCAAACAATCAGATCCATTAACGAAGCCTGACAAATTCCATCCTCCAATAGAAATTGAGATTATCGACTTACACATAAAGCCCTTCAAAGAACAATCTCGGCCACGATATAGCTTTTATAGGTGTGACTATACTGTATTTAATAGTAGTCTGCAGAAAGTTCCATGGGATGACCTTTCAAACGCCAGGAACGTCAATGAGGCAGTAGATATTTTTTACTCTAAGCTGAATAAGTTGATAGAAGAGCATGTACCTCTCATTACAAAAAAACATTCTTATCCAGTATGGTTTAATAGCCCTCTCATCAAAGTAATCAAAGAAAAGTCTAAGGCACACAAAAGATGGAAAAAATATCGCAATCCTAGAGATTACGATGAGTTTAAGTTGCTTAGACATCGTCAAAAAGTAATGCAGAGTGAATGTCTTGATCTATTTACCCAAAACACTGAGCATCATATACGAAACTGTCCAAAATATTTTTGGTCTTACATTAAAGGTAAGAGAGGTGGCTCCAATTACCCACAACAATTTTATATTAATAATCAAAAAATCGACGAAGCGAATGCTATTTGTACTGCATTTAATATTTTTTTCCAAAGTGCTTTTACTAAGTCTGATGAACCCATTTATTCTAACAATGAACCAGTAGTTGGTGGTTTATCGATGATAAACATAAACAAGGATAAAGTATTAAAACTACTGAAGGCCGTCAATATATCCAAGGGTGCCGGATTCGACGGTATCCCACCAATTTTTTTCAAAGCTTGTGCTGAAAACTTAGTCATTCCCGTTACCATTATCTTTAAGCGTTCGCTAAACGAAAGTACTTTCCCTGAATTATGGAAAAGGGCTCATATCATCCCAGTTCACAAAAAGGGTTCTAAATCCCTCATTGAGAACTACCGCCCTATCTCTATTTTAAATACGCTTGGCAAATTATTTGAGAAACTCATATTTGAAAGCATATACCCTATTATTTCTAATGGTATTCCAACCACACAGCACGGTTTTCTACAAAAAAGATCAACTGTTAGTAATTTATCTCTTTATACAAACTTTCTACTGCAAAACATGGAATCAGGTGGTCAGGTTGATGTGATCTACACGGACTTCGAGAAAGCGTTCGACCGTGTAGATCACTCCATCCTCTTAAAAAAGTTATACCGCCTAGGTATACATGGAGACTTACTTAGATGGATTGCCTCATATCTAACTAATCGCTCACAAGCAGTTGTACTGGGGGGTTATAGATCTGACTTTATTGCTGTCACGTCCGGAGCTCCTCAGGGATCGATTTTCGGACCGCTTTTTTATAACTCTTACATATTTGACATGCCTGCAAGCATTGCTCACTCGCATCATCTGTCCTACGCTGATGATAATAAAATATTTATGCAAGTGAAATCCATAGCTGACTGTGAAAAACTGCAACAACATCTGGACAACTTATATGTGTACTATAGATTAAATAAAATTCGGATAAACATAAAAAGTGTAACTGCATTACTTTTACTCGCAAAAAACACGTTATATCGTATAATTACTATTTTGACAGAACTCCTATTGCAAGAACAGACTCAGTGCGTGATTTGGGAATACTTCTTGACTCAAAAATGACGTATACGCATCACATCGACAAAATCATTAAAAAATCCTACAGAAATCTGGGTTTCATAATACGTACATGGCAACCTTTCAAAAATATTCTTAGCTACAAGGTGGTCTATTTCGCTTACGTGCAAAGTGTCCTTGAGTACGCATGTCAAATATGGTCACCATATTATGCACTTCATATAAATAGAATAGAGGCAATTCAAAAAAAATTCATAGCCCACCTAAATTATAAGTTTAAAAAAAGTAATATTAACTATATAGAAAATTGTCGTAAATACGACCTCCTAACTTTAGAGAACAGGCGCTTTATTTTGGAAATGGGACTATTATATGATATTATACGTGACCGCATCGACAGTCCTGACCTACTGGCTCTAATAATCTTTAACACTCCGAGATCCCGTACTAGGCACACACCCATGTTTCATGTCCCTTCACATAAAACTTTGTATGGGAAAAATGCAGTAATTGATAGAATAACTCAACATTACAATACAAAGTTTAATAGTGTCGATCCTTTTAGCATAAATGGTAAAAAGCATTTCACTCACAACTTAATTAAACTTTTAGACCATTATTCTTAAATCTACAGGCTTAACTAAAAATACTGTTGCACGAGTTAATAGTAGAGTGGGTTATTAATCGAAGGAATGTGTATCGCAGTCGCAAACATTATTCACAATTTAAAATTAATTTTTAAAAGCATGTGAGTACCTAAAATTAAGTTATAGACATAAGTGTTCTTTGTTACTCTGACAAATAAAGTAATATACTTATTATGTAAAGATCGTAACTATATCATACCATAATGCTTCTGATACATTGTTGTAATACCCAACTACCTACAAATTTTTAATATTTTATACCTTTGATTTCATATTCACGTGACAAGTTAATTAGAGTTTTTGCCCAGAACTAATGTACTTGACAAAGCACTAGCAAATATGTTGTAATTGGTTGTAATTCATTAGTTTCATTTATAATTCTTATTGTAAGGAGTGAAGGGAAATATTCATAGCTTCATTTGTTCTCATCGATGTTACATATATTTATTATCTTTACTGTTCAATGATTAATTTACATTGTGGATGACTGTAATTGACCTTATGTGTAGAAACTACTTTATAGCACATTTTATTGTTTTAAGGTTGTTGTTATCCTGAATAAAGAGAAAAAAAAAATAACTTAGAATACGTGGACATCTATCTAGGGCAATGCCTTTCTATTCGTAATACCAGACACAAAGATGACATTAATAGAAGAATAAACACGACATGGAGCAAATTCTGGAGTTTAAAGTAAATACTGAAATCTAAACTACCCCTGAAACTTGAAAAAGAAAGTTATGGTAGGATGTCTACTAACTCAGCTTGTCATACGATTCACAAACACAAAAATAGAATTCTAAAAACCAGGCGCGCCATGGAAAAAAGGATCTTAAATATTTGGTTGAAGGAAAAAAGAAGAGCAGAAGACATAAGGGTGTCACATGCCAAGATTGACAGATGAAAGATGGACACAAATGGTTACAATTGGCCAGGCCCAAATGGCAAGAGAGCTAGAGGACGTCCCATGGAACGTTGAGTATACGAAATTTAAAAAAAATGCTGAAGATGTCTGGACAAAGAAAGCAAAGACAAGAGTAACCTGAAAGCTGTTGGACGAGGGCCAGGGGCCTTAACCGTAAATATACATATATAATACTAGCTGTGCCCGCGAACTACGTTTCGCCATATATTTTTTCTCGATTTTACAACATTTTTCATTGATGCTCAGCTCATATTAGTCGTAGCGTGATGTTATATAGCCTGAAGCCTTCCTCGATAAATGAACCATCCAACACAAAATGAATTTTTCAATTTGAATCAGTAGTTCAACCAAACAAACAAACTCTTCAGCTTTATAATTGTATTAAGTAAGTATAGATATATAACGTTTTAGTGTTATTTACTTCAAATCTGTACATGTCAAGGAAATAAAAAATACTATTTATTATGATTGGGACGTCAAGTTAACTCAGTTTGAACTATTAAATAATTTCTAGTATTTTACTATTCTACTACTAATTCTTATATTACAAAAATATTCTGCCATTAACTAATATTGGCCATTTTATCACTTTTTTCATATTTTCTTCTCCACCTCGTTTTAGACATACAAAACAAAAGAATGAACAGATGACGTGAACGACGTAGAGCTATTTTTATATTGTTTAAAATTGACTTTTAATTTCATTGTTGATATAATGTATAAGTAAGGCAATTGTATCGTTGAAAAGATTGTCGCATCAAATATTTCCGCTGCTCAACATACAAAAAAAAAAACAGCTCCAGACCAAACTTCCCCCACGATTGAGTGGTTCGCGCAATAAGTATCAGCAGAAACACTGATATTGCAAAATATACATAAAGTGTGTATTTCAAAAGGCGCGCCGCGCACCTGGACGTCATCGTATCGCGATGAAACCGAAATCAGAACTTGCGGCTTGTTTCGCATTTTACTTTATTGGTATAGAATATTGGAATCACTGCGCCCCGCTGGCGGCAACATTTGCATTCCGCCCAAACTCAACTTTACTTCTATAGCATTTAGGGCTGATTTAGATTTCGTCGTGGAGCACGATTTGTGAGCGCGCAGAGCAGTTTGGAACTCCGCCAGCTGTACACTCTGTTTAGTTGGGGTGCTCTATGCTATTGTATTTAGATCTGTTTTGGAATAAACAGTGGAGTGGTCCGCCGAATTATGTCCTAACAGTTCATGTTGCTAGAAAGCCCAGACTTTTATCTATTCGAAATTGAAAGTGGTAATAGTAAAATTGCCTGTCCGCCAGCGTTGGAACGCCCATCCGTACACTCGGGTTGGATTGGACATTTAGTTTTGGCATTTAGTATAGTTTGGCCGACAGGAATGAAACACGAACCGGGAAAATGTCCAGTGAAATTCGCATACGTTCAATACTATGATATTTATTGAGTGATCGATGAAACGGGTTATGTTTATTCATTCATGGGCATAAAATATAATGAATGGTTCCTACTTCGCCAGATTTCAAACTTGCCGGATTCCAAGGTCTTCGGATTACAATGTTGTCAGTTTACTTACAGTCAGCTACATACAACTACATAGAAGTCACGAACCCCGGACCTCCCGATTGGAAGGCGAATGCGAAGTCCACAGCGCCACCTCATGTACATTTGCTGACGCTTCTACGGTGAAGGAAAACATTGTGAGGCAACCTGCAACTGTTATGATATACTAGCTGTGCCCGCGACTTCGTTCGCGTGGATGTTGGAAAATAACATCAAGTCGTACATTTTTTCTCGTTTTTGCAACATTTTTCATTGATGCTCACCTCCTATTAGTCGTAGCGTGATGAGATATAGCCTATTAGCCTTCCGCGATTAATGGACTATCAAATATGAAAGTAATTTTTCATTTCGAATCAGTAGTTAGTTTTTGAATTAGCGCGTTCAACTAAACATACAGACAATCGAACAACCTCTTCAGCTTTATAATATTAGTAAGTATAGATAAGACAAATAAGCGGGGTGATCTTTCAAAACCGTTTACATTCGTTACCTCCTCAATTTCTCAAACGTGTGTTCCTTACAACAATAAAGAACAGCGATAAAGTCTGTGCGCACTTACAAACAAAAACTTGCCAGGA
Organism: Schoenobius gigantellus; assembly: GCA_963935595.1. Taxonomy (NCBI): domain Eukaryota; kingdom Metazoa; phylum Arthropoda; class Insecta; order Lepidoptera; family Crambidae; genus Schoenobius; species Schoenobius gigantellus. Next base: position 12,995,449 of record OZ012559.1, on the reverse strand, counting down.
ATAAATAGGGGCATGCCGAAAACGCACTTATAACGGTGTGACAAAGTCGAAAGAAGCACAGCGAAGTCAACATTTTCCGCTAGGTATGCAAAATATTTGTTTTATTAGGAGAAATTTGTCCTCACGCGGAAAATTGTTCAGTGACCTTGACTATGGCAATGTTCCGGTATGCTAAGCTCTCCTACAAAAATAAAAAAGGAACATAAATCTTCTAATCACAGTATCGTTACGGTAACTATATGATACCTATGCTTTTGTACAGGAAAAACGAACAATTAAAAAAATTACGGTTGTTACAATTTTTATAAGAAAAGTATTTAGCGTTTCTTATTGTATATCGGATTTAGAATACCTACATGAGTCGCCGCTTCCATTCTTCCCATGGATATCGGAAGAGCCGACTAAGGTCATACTTTATGCAAGTACCTACCTATTTAAAACATTTATTTGCATCATTTATACAAGTTTATTTTTTAGTTATGACAAAAATTTTGTGTGCTTGTTCATGTTCAGAATTATTATGTCCGTGGATGTGTAGCGTAGTTGGGTGTAGGCCAAAAAGAAAAACAGCAAAACTGATCGTTAATTAAACCAGTTTATTGGTAATACAATAATGGTATAATTGAACTATTCCAAACTATGATTAACTCGGATTAATTTATATAATAATCTAACAAACGAACAGACCGTGTCAAGGGACGATGACAAGCAAAAGGGAAGGGAGATAATACAGCGATACAGACAACAAAACATTACACTATCTGTGGATAAGGGTGCATTTACATTATTCAACAGTTCAGATAAGCAAACTGAACAACTTTCACTATGGGACCAACTTCGAAATCGCAAAAAAAAATCAGCTGTTCCATACAAATGTTCAACATTCACTGAACCTAAATGTATTTTTGCGATTTCAAAGTTGGTGCCATAGTGAAAGTTGTTCAGTTTGCTTGTCTGAACAAGCACACAAAATTTTTGTCATAATAAAAAAATAGGGGTGTATAAACTAGGAATTGTGATTGTATTTTTGTAAATGACCAGCTTTCCGCTCGGGGCTTCGCCCGCGTTATTTTTATTTTCCCGTGGGAATTTTATATTTTCCCGTAGGAAATTCATATTTAGTATATATATATATAGTAGTTTCGAAGCCTTTTCAATACGAAAATACAAACATTTCCTCTTTATATTTATTTTTTAGTGACGAGCCTTTTGTATGCTTGTGCAGGCAAGTAAACTGAACAACTTTTAAGCGAAAAAAATCAGCTGTTCCATACAAAAATGTTTAACGTCCACTGAACTAAGATGTATTGATCAGCAGACCCCTTAGAGTCTAAGAGGACTGCTGATTAATACATCATCTAAATCAATACATCGTCTAAGGCTTAGACGAAAGTCACACGCTAAATTTTCCGTAGTCGTTCCCCAGAAAAAATGTATGGAGAAATACATTAGCTGCGGAAAAAATAGCTTGAGGTTGTCACAGGCTAATGTCATTACCATACATTTTTTCTGCGGAATGACTGCGGAAAAATTAGCGTGTGACATTTATCTAAGGGGTCTGATGTTTTTCCGCGACTACACGATTGGTTAAAAGTTGTAGGTACAATTTATTTGTCTGAACTCTCTCTCTGTATATCTCTCCTGCAATTGCTATCTTCTCATTTGGACTCCACTTCCACTTGCCTTAAATTGAAATAGAATCATTTGCTAGGCTTTTTATAAAAGAAAACAGCCACCAATATAATTGCATTCGCAAAATTAATTTCGTTTCGAACGAACGTGTGCTCGAATTATCGCTGCAAAACAACCACCGAATGTATTGAACATGAATAAATTAATTATTGATTTGATTGCTATATATAATTGAATCACTGGGTTCTTTATAATAATAACAGATATATTTGATTTTTTACGCAACAGGGAAGTTCTTCGCCTTCATATCACCTCTGAGTAGGTGGAAGCGTGCTTCGATTCCTTAACAATTGAGGAACTGACTATCTGGCTTTTGTCGAAACACAACAAAGTATTAATATTGTTGTTATGGCGACATAATGTACTTTGGGCGAGCGTCGGTGAAGCTGTGGACTCGGCACTGGTCTTTGAATCGGGAGGTCCGGGGTTCGATACTGCCGTGTACCAATGTGATTTCGTTTTTTGAGTTTCAACATGTTCATTTGTCCGACGCTCCTAGTTCAAAGGCCTAAATACCCTTACTTAGGGTAGGCTCGAACCCCTCGGAGGGATATGTATGAGCTGTGGTGATGATGATGACTTACTTAGATAGGACGGTGGTAGCTTGCCAGACGGACTCAGAAGCTCTTCCATCAACTAAAGCAATTAGAAAAATTTGAACCCAGATTAACAGATTAATACTCAACCACAGAAAAACTGAGGGGGTTGAAATATTTGATTTACTATAAATACATTTTTTGAAAATGTTAATGGGGAATATCAGTTATAAATGTGGCTTGAATATACTAATAAATCTAACTTGATTATTAAAGTAAGTAGGTATAAAGAGTATTCAATTTACCATATCCGTACTAAAACCAAAACAATTGAACCTGTTTGAACCTCAGCACCCTTTAGAAATAAGTCTAAATTTACCACTAGATAGTGATTTTAAAGTAAGCTTCATGCAAAACGGCGATGTCTAAGAAGGTACCGGCATCCATCAAAAGGGGTTTATGTATAAACTTAAGGAGATTTTCACGAGAGCATTTTATGTTGACAGTGTAACTGAGGCTAAACAATTTTATTCTCAGCTTCCCTGCACAGACGTTAGTGACTTAAAGTGAACATGTAGGGGAAATTTTGTTTAGGTACTTACCTCATTCATGCTACTTTTCCAACGTGAATGTTAGTTTTCTTATTATTATTTCTATGAGTTAATACTTAATCTTGCAGAGACGGTTATTTGATACTTTTTTATGTTATGCATTTTTTCACACGTCAGAATTCACTTAAACATCTCTTAATACGATGAGTTCAACGTGCTACGAAATGTACAAAGTCGTCAAAGACATAATGCGACTTTTAAATCAATATATCATCGCAACGTCGCAAGCTGTTGATTATGTAAAAAAGAAACAAGATAAATTATTTAAAAATCTTTTTAAAATAAGTACAAGCTTTTAGTACTCGTCAATACGAATCAACCGAGCCCTGGGGTTGTGTCGTTTTATTGCGAAGTTCAAATACCCACCTTCCAGCTTCAGCATTAGATAAGCTCTGTCATCATAATATTGCATTGTCACGCGATATACATATTCATGCAAAATTTCAGCTCAATCGAAAACCGGGAAGTGGGCCAAATTTAACTTGAAAGATTTCATTACAGACACCGGGGTAGGTGAAAGTAAATAAAAGCTTGTAAAAATCGTATATATTTTTGGTAATGCACCAGACAGACATTAATGAAAAAAGTATTCGCTTTCCCATTGCCTATTACTTAATACACATTTCAATTAAAAACAATGGACTTAAATATTATCACCGCGATTGTATTCCTGGCAACCCTTAGTAGGGATTAAAAAAAGATAGACAACCCTGCCACTCCTTGTTGAAGCTACTACCTTCGTGTACATACAACGGAAAGGACTTGTCAATCGGTTCGCGTCGCGTTGTTCTAGAAGCTCCGGCTTTAATGGCTTCTATTTAAAGGGAGCCAGCTAGCTGTCAAGTGGAATGCGGCGAAATGCATTCGCAATCCGGCTGATTTAATTTTCGAAATGGAGGAGATGGAAGCAAAAAAGGGTGACGAGAGCCGCCATCTTGAAGGATTACCAGCGGATGCATCGTTTGGATGGCTGTTTTACTTAAACTCCAAAGTGATTTTATTTGTCTTCTAAAGCTGCCGGGATTTCTTAGTGTTGATATTTTGTTTTGCCTTTTGGTAACGTATTTTTATAGGTGTAAGGGACTAATCTTTTAAAGATCTTATCGTTTACTAAAGGTTGCCATAACACACGGTCAGTACATGCATGAGAAGCTCATAAAGGTTTGATTATAGTGTTTATAATGAGGCAACTTAAAAAACATGTGAATTTTTTTCAAGTTCACGAGGCTCTTAGCCCCAACTAGCATTAAAGACGAAGACCTCTACTGATCACCATCAGCATACACTCATTCGTATCATTTTCGAGCTCCATATCTAGTTGTAGATGCCTTTTTGTTTACTCCGTGACGTATCTCGGAGAATCGTAATTACTCATAACCTTGACAAAGATGAGATTTCTAGATTGGATGTTGATACGTAGTTATTAGTAGTGAATAAAGTCTCCTTTGGATTAACAAAGAACGAAAGAGATCAGTTGAAATTCATCGGGGCTCGTGAGAGCTCGGTGGCCGAGTGATAGAGGCGTCAACACGGTATGTTGAAGGCGCGGAACCTTTTCTATGTTGATACGAGTATTTTATTTATTTTTCAATTGATGTAGCATTTTTAAAGAAAACGCAAAGACTCAAATATAAAAATGTCATAACCATTCTGATGATTGGACAAAAACTGGGTTGATATCGATCGGAACGTATTAGAAAGGCGCAGCATATCAACATTGCGTATATCATCGCCAGTCCACATATGCGATCGGGATTCGCTAATTTGATGCACCAAATAATATGCTTTGGACGTACGAGTAAGTAGGAGTTCTCTTAAAATAAATCCACCATGTTCAAAAATTGTCAAATCAAGAGATAACATTTTGGTAATTATTGTTTTCGGGTAATTGCTTTTTACCCAACCTGCACCGTCTTGCTCCACTTTTCTAGAATATCTTAGCGCCCAAGAACGAGAAAAACCGACCGCAATTGATGAAAAGACAGGGAAAATAGAAAACATACGTTTCTGGATCTCCGCCAGTATATTACTGGTGCATTTGCTTCGAATCAATCACACTTTTGTGAATTCATATCTGCTAATGCTACATCTTACTAGTTTTTCGCCGCGGTACCATAAGAAATATGATTGCTTTGTACAGCTACTGTTGAAAGCAACATTTCTTTCAACGAAGTAAGGGAAATGGTACACGAAACAGCGCCGATGTTATTTTTAGCCGATGCCTTAATCTCAGCGGCCTGGCTGAAGGACAAGGGGAACACACCCATTAAATACATTACCGCAATGTCTTAAGTTCCACCACGAGCCGCTATACCGACCATTTGTCTGGATAAACAGGAGGCAAGTAGAAAAACCGTCTGGTATTACTCGTGAACACTTTTGGCGTGCTTCTTGGGTGCGGGATTAGAACTTTTTTTTATTTGTGTATGTACCTATTTATTAGATCGAAGAACAGCTTCACAGTTGAGTTTGGATTCACAATATCCTACGCATTGGAAAAATAGTCACAGCATTTAATAAGCATAACGTAAAATCATCAACTATGACGTTTGTTTTGCGTTGAACGATACTTCAAAATGATGTAAATGTTCTACACTCTAAGAATATTGTATGACCCTGACATGCAAAATGTTTGAAAAATTATAAATCAATACTAGAATAATTGGATCTCACTTTCTTTCGATGGTAGTGGCTCCGTTACCATTAGACCATCGAGGACGCATTTAATATGAACGAAATTACGAGTAGGTTTTGAGTATTGTTTACTGATCTCTTTTTTTAACCGACTTCACATAAAGAAGGTGCCACTCTGGTACAGTGGACATTGGGACGGTGTTAGGTTTGGGATGCTACATGCGTCGATACTTTGGCACCGTCCCACGTGCAGGGCTCCGCCGCGAGGGCTGGATCTGCGTCCGAAGAAGCGCATCTGCTCAAGCGCCGCAAATATAGTGCTCTTAACGATCACTATGAATTTGCGGCACTTGCTGTAGAGACCATGGGGCCGTGGTCGTCCGACACTAAAACCTTTGTTAAGGACGTGTCGACTAGATTGGTCCTCGCCTCGGGTGACTCAAGAGCTGACGGCTACCTCGCACAAAATCTGTCGATTACCATACAGAGGGGCAATGCCGCCAGTGTACTGGGTACTATGCCGCGGGACAGGGAGCTAGACGGCGTGTTCTTTTTATAGGTTATACTTTTTGTAGGTCGTGTCGACATAAAATAATTAAATTAATTTTTCAATAATATTCTGAATTTTCAAATAATATGCATAGAATTATACTTATTATACTAGTAGTGTATTATTGTTCCTTCTATATCTCGTTCAATCGCAGACACGATTTCACTCCATCTAGAAGGAACAATAAAACACGTGGTAGCAGCGTCTAGTAAGTAAATTATCAGATAAGATTCAATTCAGGTCTGTAATTGGTTGTAAAATATTCCGCTATTTATAACGTTTTAACGCGACAATGCAGTCATCATTTTGTTGAAGTACACGCATCACATCGGTCACATTTAAGTGCAGATATGAAATTTATCAAACAAAAACAATCACTAAAATTAGAATGTATTTGTCCTACGTCAATGAATGAACCAAAGCGTCATGGCAACTTACTACCAAATACCATTCGCTGTGTTGTTTGTGGCCCATCGAATTGTGGAAAGACCAACTTAGTAATAAGTTTATTATTACATGAAGATGGTCCACGATTTCAAAATCTGTATGTTTATTCAAAGTCTTTGTATCAGCCTAAATATACATTCTTAGAAAAAGTTATGAGTATGGTTACGAACACGACTTATAATAAATATAATCATAATAGTGAAATTTTAAGCCCTCACGAAGCTTTGCCGAACTCGATCATTATATTTGACGATGTTGCTTGTGAGAATCAAAATAGCATCCGAGACTATTTTGCTATGGGACGTCATAAAAACATTGATTGTTTTTATATTAATCAAACTTATACTAAAATACCGAAACAATTAGTACGAGATAATTCTAACTTGATTATTTTATTTAAACTAGACGACATTAACTTAAGACATGTGTATGAGGAACATGTAGGGTCTGACATGTCTTGGGCTCAATTTCGAGAAATGTGCTCAACTGTTTGGAATCAACCATTCAGCTACATTGTTATCAATAAAGACTGCGAACGGAATAAGGGATGCTATAGAAAGGCATTTGACACATTTATTATGGTGGACTAGCATTCATAAAAAGGTGTTACATAAATATGGAATCAGTTTCATTTGTGATTTCATACCGAGAGGAAATATAAACAAAATGGAACAAAATTTGAAAGAACAAATTATAAAATCTGCCGCAGCTGTGAAAAGGAAGGTTAATATGATAAAAGATGCAAAAGACGCTAGCAATATGGCATTAGAAACAATATTTAAGCCTATTGTAGAACCACTTAATGTGTTAACAAGCAAAAATAACGAAAGTCTTCATAAAAATTTGGATATTGACCAAAACCACCCAGTAAAAAAAAATAAGTACAGCGAAAGTGAGTCATCAAATTCTGTAAGTGAAGATTTCGAGGAAGCTATGAACGAAGAAGATGAAAACTCTTATGGTGATGAGGCTTATAAATTATCTAACAAAACTCTTACGATATTACCCTCTGAAGATCACGATGAGCATGAAAACTCGTTTAAATCCATTCAATCATCTCCGAGTATTGCAAAAGAATCTTTCTCGTGGCCTACGTCGTGTGATCTAATAAAAGATATACCTTATGGAGTCAGAAACGAGCGAGGTAAACTTTTGCTTGGCAAAACTCGCGTTTACGATGAAGGTTGTAGACTGAGGATTGGAAATCATGATCTGGAAAAAACACCCGGTTTAAAGGAATTATTGTTTAAAAAGATACCAAATTTAGACCTTGTCACTGACGACGACTTACAAAATTATAAACAGATACTAATAGATACTAATGCTCATAAACGTAATTACGATCCTTTAAAACCAGTGAACAGTAATAAAGGATTTAAATATATACGTATTATTAAACCACTGTTTAAATACACAAGAAATATTACAAGTAGTGTGGAAAGTATTCCTCGAGGAGAAGGTATAAACCTTTTAAAAAGGGTTAAAACAGATACTGATTTGGTTTACTGGGACGATCCAAATGAGTTAGTGGAACGATTAAAATTACTACTAGCATCAAAAGAAGCTGGTAATACCGGAGTGATAAATGAAATATATGCAATAATTGAAGAACTATATGAAGCTGGCATCATAAATGTAGAATATAAAAAGCATCCATCAGGAAAATTATTCAGTCTCGTTTCAATGAAGACTGCATCAAGACGACAATGAATGTAGACAAATTTGGACATCATGTACACAAGCGTTTAAGATTATCAGAATTCATTAACACTCTCAATGATACTTTAGTAAAATCTGAAACAGGTGACTTTGATTTAAAATCAACAAAGTTGAAGGGTTTGCAATTTCCTGAAAATAACGACGAAGCAGTAAATAAAGAATACGTGGATAAATGTATTGAAGAACTAAGACAAGAAATAAAAAATAATAATAGTGATGTTAAAAGATATTTAAGTAGTTTAGAAAAGGCGACAATTGTTAGTTTGAGTGCCTTATTTTACACAAAAAAAGAAATAGATTTTATGATTCAAGCAAATTCAACTAAGGATGAGTAAGCGAGACGTAGTTAACGAACTTCACAAAGCAGCACGAAGAAATTTTTCTCGTCGATGTACATTCATAAAAGGAATTGATGATCTATGGCAAGCAGACCTTATGGATTTACAAAAATATTCACAATTCAATAAAGGCCATAAATACGTTCTAGTAGTGATTGATTGCTTATCAAAATACGTTTGGGCTAAACCTTTAAAATCAAAAACAGCAAACTGTGTTATGAATGCTATGCAAAGTATATTAACCACTTCTTCGCGTAATCCAAAAAATTTACAAACCGATTTAGGAACTGAGTTTTATAATACGAGTTTTAAAAAATTGATGGAAACGTATAAAATAAATCATTATTCTACATATTCTGCAAAAAAAGCATCCATTGTTGAACGTGTCATCAGAACAATCAAGTCTCATCTTTACAAATTATTTAGTCTTCATGGACGATATCAATGGCTTGAACATAATTTGGATGACGTGATACAAAACTATAACAACACTAAACATCGAATTACTAAATTTAAGCCTGTTGATGTTACTAAGTCAAACGAAATTTTTGTTAAGTCAAACATTGTTAAAACGCAACAACCTAAAACAAAAAAGAGATTTGCGTTTCGAATAGGTGATTATGTTCGTATAAGTAAATACAAAGGAGATTTTCGTAAGGGTTATACTCCAAATTGGTCTACAGAAATTTTCCGCATAGTAAAAGTTAATGAAACCAATCCTCAAACATATCAAATAGAAGATAAACACAAACAAATTATTTTGGGATCTTTTTACGGGTATGAATTACAAAAAACTAAAGTTCCTGATCTTTACCTTATTGAGAAAGTTTTAAAAAGAAAAGGAAACACACTATATGTAAAATGGTTAGGTCTAAATAATAAAGAGAACAGTTGGATTGACAAGAGTGAATTGGTTCAATAGTATAAATATTGCTACGCAATTCTGTATCTTCTATTCACTTTAGAATTATCAATGAAGGAAGGTGGTGGTATACTTAACACAATAATAAACAATTTACCGATTGAGTTACATTTACCTGGATATCAATTTTGTGGCCCTGGAACAAAACTTCATAAACGGTTGCTTAAAGGTGAACGAGGCATAAACAAATTAGATAATGCTTGTATGTACCACGATATAGCTTATACAAATAGAAATTTAGACGTTCGACATAAAGCTGATTTAGGACTTTTAAATATGGCGAAAAGAAGGTTAAAATCCAAGGATGCTGGAAGAGGAGAAAAGTTTGCCTCTTGGATAGTTAAAAATGCAATGAAAGCTAAACTCAAAGCAGGGAGTGGGTTCAAATCATTTATGACCGGTGTAAAAAAAATACGCTTACAATTAAAAAAACTTAAATCTAAAGACAGTCACTCTGCAATTAAATATGCCCACGCTGCTGCAAAAAAAATATTTACAAATAAAAAGGGAATACGTTTGCCGCGTCGCATTCCTATTCCAAAATGTGGAGGACTTTTACCACTTATTCCGATTTTTGCGGGATTGTCGGCTTTAGGTTCATTAGCCGGAGGAGCAGCAGGTATAGCAAAGGCTGTTAATGATTCTAAAGCTGCACAAAAAAGTCTTCAGGAATCTGAACGACACAACAGGATGATGGAAGCTGTGGCTCTTGGAAAAGGGCTGTATATAAAACCTCACAAAAAAGGAGCTGGACTGTATTTTAATCCATCAAAAAACTAAATAAGGGGCTACCCAGACGTGCACTTACCAATATTGATATATTAGAACACGCAAGTGACATTCCATTTTTTCGCGGTGTTTTCATGAGAGATACGTTACCTACGAAACCTAAAAAGATAGAATGTGCGATATTGAATTTGGATAGCTCCAAAAATCCTGGAACACATTGGGTAGCCTTCGTCAAGCAAAACAATTACGCTGAATATTTTGATAGTTTTGGTAATTTGAAACCTCCATTAGAATTAATTCAATATTTACACAACTTACCAATAAACTATAATTACGTACAACACCAAAAATTTGGTACTACTAACTGTGGTCATCTATGTTTAAAATTTTTAAGATGTTATTGGAAAAATCATTTATATAACGTGTAAAATAAATAAAATTGTCAGTATAAAAATGTCTTTCACTGTGTCTATAACTGGGAGAGGAGCCTCCTTGACAACGAACTATTCGCCAACATTGGAGTTACATGGCGACTATGAATGTGGTCTTTTATATTTTTCTACTTTTAATTCTATTCCTAATATTGATAAACGAAACAATAAATTTTATTATGGCGAAAATGAAGTCATCGAAATTCCTGAAGGGTCTTATGAACTTCAAGATATTTGTGATTACATAAAAAGTAATATTAAAAACACCGTATTAAAATTGACTTGTAACAACAATACTCTAAAGACAAATATATTTTGTTCCAAAAATGTTCACTTTAACAAAAGTGATTCACTAGGTCAAATTTTAGGGTTTCGAACTGAAACAATACATGCAAATATAAGTACTGAATCTCAGAATCCGGTCAGCATTTTATCAACAACCATCGTGAGGATTGAATGCGACGTAGTCAGCGGTTCATTTGTGAACGGAAAAGCTAGTCATATAATTTATGAATTTGTGCCTAATGTACCACCAGGATATCGGATCATTGAAATACCTAAAAATTTAATATATTTTCCAGTAAACCAAAGTTCTATAAGTGCGATTAGCATACGGTTACTAGACGCTGAAAACAAACAGGTAAATTTACGAGGTGAAGAAGTACAACTATATTTGCATTTCCGAAAAAAAAATGATTGATTTCAATAAAAAGCAAGAGGCATCGTGTACTCGAGTCAGTTTGAAAAGATCACCTCAAAAAGACGCACCGCTTCGGCTTAGAAAGAAGTTGACTAAAAGCAATAAGGATTTTTTGAAGTTAGTGGGCTTGTTAAAATGAATATATTAAATATAACTCAACCGACGTCAATAGATAACAGCATTGAAAGTTTTGAATATCACTCGTACAAACCATATGTAACAAGTTTCAACAAGAATGATGAAATACGAATACCTATCAATCAGCAAGATTTGTATGTGCTGCCCTCACTCAGCACTTTGTATATTGAGGGCACAATTAATGTTTATAACAGCAAAAAAGAAAAGGTGTCAAGTGTGCATTTCGTAAATAATCCGGTGTTATTTCTATTTCAAGACATTCGATATGAACTAAACGGAGTGGAAATAGACAAAATAAAAAATGCAGGAATTAGCACAACTATAAAATCTTATTTATCATTAAATGAAAATGAATCCAAAAGCGCAAGAGCTTGGGGCTGGTCGACTACAGGTACAACTAGTGTTGGTGATGGCGGATTCTCTGCTTCTATACCAATGAACAAAATATTGGGTTTTGCAGAAGACTATGAAAAAGTTATAATAAACTGCAAACATGAGTTAGTATTGTTGAGAAGCAACACAAATCTGAATGCTTTGATATTAAATAAAGGTGAAATAGTGGATGATATAATAATTACTAAAATTGCTTGGCGAGTTCCGCACATTAAAGTATCAGACCGTGAAAGAATTAACTTACTAAAACATTTAGAGAGAGATCGAGCAATCACTTTAGCTTTTCGTAATTGGGACTTATATGAATATCCATTATTACCGAAAACTCGTAAACATACTTGGTCTATCAAAACATCTTCACAAATAGAGAAACCTCGATTTGTTATAATTGCCTTACAAACTAATCGGAAACATAACGCTGAATTATCAATGGCAGAGTTCGATCATTGTCATGTACGTGACATACGAGTCTTTTTAAATTCGTCATATTATCCCTATGAAGGACTGAATGTAAATTTTTCAGATGATAAATTTACTTTATTATACGAACAGTACATTAGATTTCAACAGTCTTATCACGGACGTCGACCAGAGCCGTTGATGAGTCTAAAAGAATTCAGAGACGTCGCTCCTTTATTCATCATTGATTGTTCACGTCAGCATGAAACGTTAAAAGGATCTATTGACGTTAGAGTTGAAATTGAAACAGATCAAGAAATACCTGACCAAACAGCTGCATATTGTTTGATTCTGAACGATTGCATATTTGAATATAAACCTTTAAGCAATATTGTAAGGAAAATATCATGAACAACGATACGATAATTGTAGATTTGCAAGGATTTAAAAATAATAAAAATGAGTTTTTAGTAAAAGAATTTGTTATAGCAACTCTCGAGTTTACCCATATATTTTTAATTAAACCTCCTTATCCGTTTTCTACACTAACTGATGAAGAAAAAAAACAAGTTTGTTGGATAGAAAGAAACAGAGGTTACCAATGGAGTGAAGGATATATAGACTACAGAGAATTTAACAGAATTATTAAACCTTTCTTGAAAGACAGGAAAATAATTGTAAAAGGTGAAGAAAAAGTTAAATGGGTAGAGGATTTATGTGGTCATAATAATATCATAGACATAAGTTATACAGGTATACCAAATTTAAATACGTTAAATGATTTGTATAGTAATAATATGTTCCATTGTTTAACTCATAAAAAAAGATGTGCGTTAAGAAATTCATTGTGTATTAAAAAATGGTGTTTTCTCAATGGATACACATTATATGATTTTTGAATCTAAATTTAGAGAAACAATCTTGTTTAAAAATTAATATACAACTATATTAAGAATTTTTCAAATAAAATGTCATGTGTAATAAAAGTTGTTTTTATTATGTTTGATACCCAAAAAGAAAAAAACTTAGTACTTGAAAATATTTTTTTATTAGGAAAACGTTTTAACAAAATTAAAAAGTTATCTATAAGTTATCACCACAAAGTTTTTTGGATATTTTTCTTATAACGGTTTCCGTAAGGTCCATGATTTCATCCACCGGTTCCTGCACCACATATTGAGCACTCAGCACTACGTTTTCTTCCGCATCAGCAATGTCAAAGCAGCTATTTGATGCACTTGAAGAATCGTTCACTAAGTCCAAGACCAGTATTTTAATTAATTTCACGCCTTTCTGCTCCTTAGTGATCACAAATGATTTTGTAGATTTACGAGCTCTTTTTCTTGTGATGTCCTTTCTTTGTCTTATTTTTCTCTCTCCCTGTCTTGATTCATTAGTTTGTTCTTCCCGACGTATCATGTTTTGATATTCTTGCGTGAAGCCTTCCAATGGATCTTGTGCATATTGGGAAAACAAGATATCCGACGAGTTTGACATTATCTGTAACAAGTGAATAATAATAATGAATAAGTTGATATCCATAATTACCTCAATAATCAATAATGATTAAAAAATGATATGAAAAGAGAATGATACTTACAATAATATTACAATATGGACTGCTTGTCACGAACAACGAGTTATGAATGAATATAATATCAAATAAAGTTGAGGCTTAGACTAAATTTGCTTATCTAGCATTGCATCACACTTGACCTCAATACAACACGTGGAAATATATGACATGTGTAAGTGCAGTAATTTATAGTGTAGGTATGCAATAAAAAAACACAATACTATTTTAATGCTTATTTGGCATTGCATCATATTTAGCCTTAATATAACACGCGGAAATATGTAGCATGTGTAAGTGCAGTAATTTATAGCATACTAGCTTTCCGCTCGCGACTTCGCCCGAGTTATTTTTGTTTCCTGGTCTCGAACTATCCCTATACCAACTTTTATCTAAATTGGTTCAGTAGTTTCGAATCCTATACAATACAAACAAACAAACAATCAAATCTTTCCTCTTTATAATATTAATATAGATGCAATAATAAATAAAACACATAATACTATTTTAATTGCATTTATTAACTATAAAAAATATTAACAGGTCAAAAACAATTATATTAACTAATTTAACACTATCTTAGATTAGATTTTCATGTCCCCAAGCCCAGGTTCTAATTTTATCGGATAAAATAAAACGTTTATCATCTTGATTAGATAAAGCTACTTTGTTAACACTCTGAGTAAAAATCTCATGCTTAATGCATCTAAACAAAATATTTTTTTTCCGTATTATTTTGTCGTGAAGCAGAACTGATTTATAATCATCTAATGTTAAGTCTCTTACTACATTTTTTTTCACACCTTTTGCTTTTTTAATAAATGCTGATTCCGTTTTTATACAGTACAACTTAGACCGGAGACCTACGAATTCTGTCATAATTTCACCTCCTAATTCATCTTTAAATAAGCCCGGTATCTTTTTGTTTTTTAAAGGCAGACCAAATATATTGTCACGACTATAGTTACTGGTGTCAAAGAAGCTTAAAAAGTTATCTTTCAAATCATGATAAAAATCTTTCGTTTCAATCTTATAAACAAAGCTATCAGTATCGGTATAGCAAAGTTGTATTTTATTTCCATAGTAAGGTTTTATGACAGAATAATGGAATTGATACATATGACTTTTAGATAGTTCTAAAACAGTAAAACCAATATAAATTGGCTTATCCAAGATAACCCTTTCAGGTTTCATTTGAACTGCAACTAAATTATTGGAAAAAATAGTAGCGCTGTGAAAATTAGGTCTCGCTATTAATTTGTCCGCTGAAATGAACTTTTTTGTCTTGTTAGATTTATCACACCACTTATTAACCAAGCGAACATCGACTCTTTTTTCACTGTCTTCCAATGTTTTTCCAAACACTGAATTATTCATCAACTTAAAAAGGTCTTGCTGAAAAGTAGTTACAGCTTGTTTTCTTAGTTCTGTGTTTAAATTGATATATTTAGCCAAAAAAGGGCTTTGTTTAAAAATTAAGGCGCGATGAATTTTATTTAAAACAAGACCATTATTAATGCATGTTTTCAAATAAACATAATGGATTACATACTGATATTTAGAATACAGATTAGGACAGAGTTTAGAAGTTTTACCTCCGAGTGGTACAAATTTTTCGGGACAAAAAGGATAATCGTTATGGTCATTATGTAGCTCCTCGGGATATGTTAAGTCCACTTCAAGAATATATCCGAACTCAGCATCATCTGCTACGTTCATGATATTTAACAAATCTACTTCGCATTCGCTTAAAAGTCTAAAATCTGAAACAGGTAAGTACTGACACATACTATAACCATACAAGTTATTGCAATCGATGTAAACTAGAAAAGAATCTGGTTCTGTAAAATCATATTGTGGCATATATTTATTGTTTGCACGAGCATATCGCGTTGAGCACATACAGATACCTCCCCGTATCCCTTTCTGTATAAAACGTATAATTTCTAAGTCAGTTAATAATTCTAACTGAATGCCGGTCTTAAGTAACATAGCATCGAATGAAAGACTTGGAGCTGTTAAGTAAAAAGCAGGATCTAATTGATAGTTCAATTTACAAATTTCACGGAAATTTTCAAATACATCAGTCAATAGCAATACATCGGTTTTTAGATAAAGGTCTGTGTACCCACCCATATCTTGTATTCTAAATGTAGACCAAACTTCCTGAGCATGAGTGTAATCTTTATCACTTATATCTTCATCAGTTAAAGAATTATAGAAACCTTTTTTGTGTGGAAGTTGTTTCTCGGAAAATGATTTCCAATGTGTCATATGATCATACGGATATACTCCTTTGCGTGTTAATAATTTAAATTCAGTTGCGTTTGGAAAATATTTTTTTAAATGCTTAAAATCTGTTTTATCTAACCCACTCGCTAATTTTTCCAAACTGGTTCCTAAGAATTGAAACGAATCGACAAATCGTATTTGAGCATATTTTTCATTCTTTAACTGTAAAAATTTTGTAAATGATACGTATTTTTCCTTATTTTTAGGTATGACTTTAACAGGTCCTAAACTATCGGCTAATTCTTTGATGAACAGATGACAGTCATAGCCGGATAGGTTATGGAAAAAAACGGGAACTAATTTAGGAACGCTAAACCGTAAGTTACAGTATTGATGCGCAGCACCTCGATAACTTCCAGTGAGGTGACAATGATCTCTCACTTTGTCAAAAAATAATAATTGCTTACAAATATGACAAACATCGGTACGCGCATAGGCCTCTGCGTCATATTCATCGAATTCCATCGCAATTTCTTTATCTAAGATGTCATAAATCTTTTTAACGTCAAAATACAGTTTATCAAGAAATTTTTGGACACAGTCTTTTCCTCGATACTGTACAAAAGAATTCAGACTGGTATCGTACGAGCACACTATGTGATAAGCAAAAGCTGATGGAATGTGCTGTTGACGCTGAGAAGTAAAACTTAATGAAGGGTCAGGCTCACAGCCATCGAACGGTATAAGAAGAGTTTCAAAGTCAGCATAGACCACAAAAGGAACGTCTTGCTTCCGTTCGAAATTTTTGAATTGTAGATAAGTTCCTTTCTCAGGCAGTACTGTACAAACGCCGCTGCATGTATGATTATCAAGATTAACTTCAGAAGTAAAAAATAGCAAGCAATCATCACAAAAATATAGTTTCTTATGATTTTTCGTAATTTGACTTCTTACAAGTCGAGAAAGGTTTTTTATCAAAACAAAGTGACATAGAACATTATTTTCAAGTAGAAGCAAGTTAATTTTAGTTCTGGTTTTGGATTTATATCCAGACTTATAAATGGGACCTACAACTATCTGATTATTCTTTAATGAATATACGTTTACACTTAAATGTGGATTGTTTTGTTCGAATTTCGCGATATCCGTAAACGTTACTGGGAAAGATATATCGTCGGTGTTTAGGACCTGTTCAAAGTGCGGATACGACGACGTACGGTCACCGTTCTTTTTAGCCGGGTACAAAGCGGCAACGACGCTCCACAAAAAACAATATTCATCTTTATTCCTGATGTTAATACACGCCTTTTTCTTTTTTATCGCTAGTGGTAAATCTACATAAGTTGAACCAGACCCTCTTAGAGGATCATATCTATTAATGTTAACTTCTAAGGAAACATTACTTAAAAAAGTCCAACCACTGTCACGATCCTCAAATTCTTCAACTTTGTTCTTAATAGTATTTACGAGTGTTTCAAACAACTCGTTAAAATCAAAATTGCGATGAATCGTTAAATTTTTTGTAACAAACGACTTAATGTTATTTACCTCGTTCTTAAATAAAAGAAAATCGGCAAAATATTCAAAATTTACTTTTAAACATATATGCTTATTTAGAGACATTTGCAAAAGATTATAAATTTTAGAAAATATACTATGCAAGAATGAATCGGGTAAAGAGCATCGGTACTCATCTGTAGGAGTAATTCTGTATGTAACGATGCGACCTCTAAACGCACTCGCGAGTTCGACAACACCGGCGTCGTCGTGCGCCCGCGACACTGCGCACCTGCGCTTGTGCGCGCTGCTGCGCAGGTGTCCTACCCATTGTCTGCTGCCTACTTGCATCGAACACTCTGAGCAAAAAGGCATCGTAGCAATTCAGAAAAATAAAGTATACAACTTGTTACCTAACGCTAATCTATAGTCTTTTTAGTTAATTACTTATCCACTTAACTAAATGAATGATTACCGTACCTCATTAATACCTAAGTTACGACTGTAACTTTACCTGGACGTGGGCTCAAAAAAACCGGATTAAATATAAAAACCTATTGTAAAAAATATTTTACTTGCTTAGTTAATTTATTTATTTAATATTTGTTTTATTACTATAAAATACAGGCTTATCTTTAAACAACGACTTTGACCGCTTTAAAAACTGCTGCAAGTAGTCCCACTCGGGCTGGTCTGGCTCTAGCTGCACCTTGAGTGTGACAAGCGCCTTGGTGTACCGCTGGTCGGGCGCTACGGCCAACGCCTCGTCCGTGCTGTATACGCGCGTCTCCACGTAGTAGCGACCGTCGAGCGGAGTACGCCGCAGGAGCGTGCCGTGCGCGGTCTTGTTGGCGAGGCTGCTGTCGAGTCGTTTGCCCTGCCTGACGCGTGACGCACGCTCGGCTGTAACTTCTTCGTCGTCCGACACCAACCCGAACAAATTCAACGACTCCTTTGAGCTCGACTTAGCCTTTTTCGATGAACCAGACCTGTAAAAGACAAAAAAGATTGTATTATATCCTATGTTAGGACAATCAGCAAGAACGTGAAACAACTCAACAATAATTGATATTACTATGTTGTTGTAGAACGTAATGTTCCTATCCTACGATTGACACCTGCAATCTTCGAATTTATCTAACCCACTATGATCGATAAAGAAAACAACACTTCAATACAAAAAAAACCCACTCTATCAGTGATGAACCTAAAACGAAATTACCACTTCACTTGCATAAATAACTCATATCTTACCTGATAGTATCGCGAGAGATTGGTTTTCTCTTAGGCTTAGGCTTCTGCGCTGGCTCGAACAGTTCTTGCTCGGAGTCAGACCTGAAAAGATAAATTTAATAATATTGTTAGTCTCCTAGCTAATACTGATCAGCAACAGCATACTAACACCGTTCACTCATTCATAATCATTTTAGTGTTCAATTGCTATCCACTTCAATCTAATTCATTAATAAGTGTACTGTTGGCATACCCTAATAAATAAATATTGTGGTATTATCACATAAAATCTTCACTAACGATTCGAAGATTTAATAAATACTATGACGACAGCATAAATTAAACCTTACCTGATGTTATCTCGAGATGTTGGTTTTGTCTTAGGTTTGGTCTTCTGCACTGGTTGGAAGACTTCAAACTCGGAGTCAGACCTGAAAAAGTAACGCAAAATTGAGTATCGGAAAAAGACAATGCATACTTACACTGATCCTTCATTGTAAGTGTGACGATCTTTAAAACTATCTCATTGTTATTTTCTCCGTACGAAACTTGGAGGAAATAGTAATTACAACCAACTATCAGTAAACCTTTCAAAGTACTTACATAATGAACACTCACAAATAAAGTACTGTGGCTGAAGATCTGGGTGCTGGGGAGACTCCTCGACGACGACTGACGACACTGTTGCAGCTAGTTCCTTGGCTCGAAGCACTTTGAAGAACAGAATGAACCACTACTCGAAAATTTCGCATTATATAGGAACTTATTGAAAATTCATCAATTTTTACTAGGGTTGTCACAAATGTATCTGTTTTTGAAACCTGAATAAGAAAAACTACAACGAAAAATAGTATTAAAATATATACTTATTTATATCCAAATTATACGAATCAATGTATCTAAAAATCGAAAGGTCGGTCAACTGGTTTTAACTTTAAGTCTAACACAAAGAGATCAATACGAAGTGATAGTCGATGCACTGTGCTGGTGCAAAAGTTGATGAAGGTTGATGAGCTGTTGACTGTACGTGAAAAAATTATCCTGAATGTTGTTTCAGTAAATCTACGTTAGTGAAAAACGTAATCAACTTTCATTAGAAAAAACAATTTGTATTTTTTTTAAGCAAAGTAGTTTATAAGTATTTTGTTTCTAGTTATTCCTTTTTTCTTTGTATACTAGTTTTAGTAAGACATTTCTGTGACGTCATTATTATGTCATCAATAATTAAAAATATTTGTTATTAAATAGAAAAAAACAATACAATGTATAATATTTATACATTGTTATTACAGATTTTGACTATTGTAACATTAAGCAAACAATCAATACCTATATGTTTAACAGGTCAGTACACTAGGATTGTCCTAAAACTAATTGAATACTATTACTACTAAAGTAAAATCTTACAGCAAAATCTTGTTGTCGACGTCCCACTACGACTGACTCTCTCTCGTCACTCGTGACAACCCTATCGAGAGTTGCGCGCTAGACATTTTTCGCCGTGGTGCCGTGTGCAATAACCTATTTAAATGACTTTACGTATTGACCTTTAATTTGCTCGTTAAAAACTTTCCATTCATTATTGAAATAATTCAATTTCAAAGATTCATTATTTAAACACAAATTAAACAAAACATCAATTAAATTTTATACATAAAATATATTTATTAGGGTAGTTTATTGACATAATTGTGTTTTAAACGAAAGAAATTCATTATTAGATTTTAAAATTAATGTAAATAAGATACATATATACCCACGTTTTTAACTAAGACGACATTTGTTACTAAAAAGTTTAAAAAAATGCAGTAAAGACCTTGTAAATGCATTTTTATAACTTTCAATGTATTTGAATTTTTTATATATTACTAGCTGTGCCGCGCGAACTACGTTTCGCCAAAATAAAAAATAGTTTACGACCTATTCTCAGACCTACTGAAAATATTCAAAAAATTTCATAAAGATCGGTCAAGCCGTTTCGGAGGTGTTTGATAACAAACACTGTGACACGAGAATTTTATATATTAGATTTATGTTTCAGTGTTATTAAAACAAACCAAAAAATAAGAATGAAACATTATTAAACACGAAAACTTATTGCAATTTTAATTAAAGTACAATCAACAGCACATCAACCTACGATAAATATTTAATTGGGTCTTTGTTAATTAATATAATAATAGTTTCATTGATTGAAAATCAGTTGTTATGACCTTTAAGTTTTTGGATATGTCGAACTGCCTTTACCATTTTTTTGTCGAGGGGAACCGTACTCGCCGTTGGCTAGACGACGAGCGTGTATGGGGCTCCCAGCAGAGTGCCGGCCTAACCACTAAACCACCCCGGTATTCTCCCTGCCCTTATAGGCGCGCGTGATAGGGTCCACACTGCGACTACCACGTAGTTAAAATGTGCATACGCTCATTATGCTGCTATTTATTTATATGCTTTATTATGTTAAACCTTATACATATTTAATTCAGACAGTAAGTAGGCATGCCTCCTACCCGGTGGATAAGTGACCTGGTTAGGGTTGAAGGAGATTCATAGGGAGGTCTATGTCTTCTGAGCAGAAGACCTAATGGCTGATGATGATGTTGATATTTGATTCTAATCGCTAGTCCATATCCACTTATTTAACTTACATATATTAATATCTAGTGAATGCTAATAAATAAAACCAAATTCAGTAAGTCGTACATATATATTAACCTTGGGCGTTAATAATTGTAATAAATAAATAATTGGGTTTAACCATTATTTCTATATAGGTTTTCAAACGAATAATTTACATTTTGATATATACTTACATATAAAATTAAGTATTTTTGCTATCATTTGGGTCCGTTTCTTTACACTTATATCAAACAAAACTGACAAGGATTATAAACATAAAATAAAAATCCTACGTCATATGGAGTACATCTTTTTGTCTATTTTTAGTGCAAGCATAATATATATTTCATCATAACGCTTTCTGTTTGTACGCTAATACTAGAAAAACCGCTAGTATAACATTTTTCACATTTAGGAATGTCGCAAAATCATTTAAACAAAGTGTCCTCTGTCCAAAGGTTCTCCGGAAGATATCACTCTTAGCGATAAGACTGTCGAAATTGTACATTTTAGCTTTGTAAAACTTCTGTAACTGTACTACTTTCGTGGTGAGTAATAAAGAGTATCTTTCTATCATCACTTCGTAGCCCAGGGTCTGATTTGCTTGGAATGACAATCACTCCAAAACATAGTTTTGACTGAGGTTTTTACAGCCGATCTGTCTGACGCCAACTTTCTTTGGATATAATAATAATAATGTCCTCCTAACCGATATTCGGTCACGGCGGACAATCTCCACAGAGACTAGCCATCTGCGCAGGAGATATTATAGGGCACAAGTGACTGCGCAAACGCAAGTGCACTCTCTGTTCCTTCACTCGCCTAGTCCGATGGGACGGTTAACCGACACGATCGGGGTGAGATCAGGCGCAGGACCCACTGTTTAACGTGCCTTCCGAAGCACGGAGGAGCTTGAGATGTTTCTTATTTTGGTCACCCATCCTAGGACTGACCACAGCGAACGTTGCTGTGGTCAGTCAAACAAAACCGTATTTCTAGCTGCAATATTCAATTCAATTTAAAATAATTATTTTTGAAGACAAAACAAGTGTAATTAGGTCGCGGACGCCGCGGTCACACCGGACGCGGCGAGCCATACGACACTAAGAATTTGCTGACAGTAAATACTTAACTACTTAATGGCGCAACGAGCCATATGACGCTAAACATTTGCTGACAGAAAATACTTAACTACTGAAATGGTTAGATTTGAAGTAAATTATTTTGAATGATAATTTATCAAAACATAACCAGCAATCGCTGGTTCGAATCATTAGGTGATTTTGTACTTAAACACGGAATAATACGAGCGTAAACTTCTAAACTGAAAATTTACTTTTGTAACTGTACAAATCTGCTACCACGTGTTTTATTGTTCCTTATAGATGGAGTGAAATCGTGTCTGCGATTGAACGAGATATAGAAGGAACAATAATACACTACTTATACTTTATTGCGATGTAAGTAAGACTTCACAAATGTGGTTTTTATTTGTTACAAAAATTTTGTAGTACAACATAAAGAAGAGGTTTTCAAATCGGTTACTCGGATTACTCCACCAATTATGAACCATTTTCTTTTTGCAATTGATAGAGTATACTCCTCAGATGGTACGATGTCACCAAGTCAGAATCTGATAATAGGATCCCGGGAGAATGAAGGGAAACCCCTCAAATTTCATGGGCAAATACGTTTTCGTGTTGTCTCTCAAGCTATTCACGTATTTACGTCTGGTAGTCTTCTTCTTCCGCAACGCTGACCGGGCGATTATTGGCTTTTAAGAGTAAGAACTTAATTATTTTTGAAATATAATAAGCACGTTTTGACTTTTAGTTGTGCTCTTGAATTTTACTCCGGTGAACTGGTGTCAAATTCACAATAAAAATATTTTACAAATATTCAAACCGACTTTAAAAACACTAAAAAGTCAAAACACACTAAACATTTTCGTTTTAAAATAAAAGATCTAAGCGTCCAGAGGGACATTATGTTCTCGTGAAATTATGTCTTTGATCTTCAGTAAGTACCTAAACCTGAAAAGTGCTATGTTGAATAAAAACATTGAGTCTACTTTACCGATGTGTTAAAGTAATAAATGTCTTAACTATGAACCTAGAGATAATAATATTTTATTTATCCTTCTACACAAACACATACTGTCCAAAATACACGAACTAGTTTTCTCTTCATAGAACCACGGCTCTCATGTCGCAGTGTTCTTTTTACTCTGTTACAGTACAACGCAATGCTTTTCATTGTAAGGCTCCGCAAACACCGCGAAAGGGACAAATAGAGATACATCGCGGGTAAATTCCCACTACAAAAGGCTGCATTGTAGTAATAATCAAGACTTTTCAGTGGATGTCGCGTGAAAATAAAAGTAGCATGCATGTTCTGTTTCTCGTTTCTCTGAAAATTGCAAAGATAGGAAGAGTGAAATGGTAACATCTGAGAGCTAATTCACATGCGAATAATTTATGGAAGCTTTGGGTAGGTATATTAAGTACACCAATTATTCTGCTGAAGACATTCAACACTCAGAATCGCTTGCTTAAACCTCCTCGTAGAACTCAAAATGGTGTTTGAACTATTACTTGAAAGTTCCAAGCGTTTGCATACGTTATTCGAGGCTTAAAAAAGTGGTGCCGGTCGTCGTTTAGTCGGCCTTTATTGCAGTAGTAGGGAATAGAACTCCTAATTTTTTTTAGGAAACTGACACCGCAGCCGGCTTTATATACGGTTAGTTCCGAAGTTGGTCGGCGCAGAGCGGTAGCGTGCCGTTTACGAATTTAAAATTAGAACGCTTCATTGTTCGAATACAACTACGTCGAAAAAAGAAAAAGGTTCGGCTGCATTCAGCCAGCAATTAATCTGCCATTAATGGTGGTGAAACGTACAACTCATCGGCGATGCGGATAGGTAGAAAATTAGTTTTTAATTCTGTACACTCAATCCGCGCGCTCTCGCCATTAAAAATCAAACTTTTATTGCGAAACAAGTAGACCAGATAAATCATATACACGCTTTGACTTTTCGTCGACGAACGGAACAATGTGCGCCGAAACAGAATTATGTACGATCGTAGAGACGATCTTTTTCGATGAACATCGGTAATGTATTCATACGCGCTTCCCACATGTTATGCCACTGCACGGGCCGGAATTTTCGGGGCAGCCAATTTTCCACAACGTGATGAGAATACCGTGGAATTACCCGTTAATGTGGACCGTTGCCTAGCGACGGGCAGCACTGGGGAGTGTCTCCCAGTTTTTGCCTGATTAACCGTCTGGGATAGTGAACACGAAAAATGTGCGTGTTAATTGGCTTCCTGTAATGAATAAAGATAAAACATAATATTATTCTTATTAGTCGCGCCTTTTATTTTACGCTTCTTTTCTCGTAATAACGAGTGTTGACATTTCGATAATGTGTAGCGACATATGCTGTGTCAATAATAACAGGAAGGGACAGACCGGGGCAGTGAAGGAAAACAATATCTAATGTCCGTAACTAGGGTTGCTTGGATAGTTACAAACATTGTTAACATCTTGTGTGATCTTAATCTGACATACTCATTAGAATCGCTACGCTAGAGTCATAAAGGGACTATTTGGACCACTCTGTGCTCAACTCATAGCCCTGCTTCACTTGGCACTGGCGTCATCGTTCTACTTAAACATATGATTCGACGCTATAAGCAGGCTTCATTTTCTTACACAGCCAATTAGCTCGTAGCCATCATATAACTAGTGATAAGTGACGGTAATACCAAAAATAGAAGCAAACATCACCAGCCCGCTAAGACAAAATCCACACGCTTAATTATAGTATAATAGTCCGCAGTTTTTCCTCAGAAAAAATGTATGGAATTGACATTAGCATGTGACAACCTCACGCTATTTTTTCCGTAGCTAATGTCATCCCATACGTTTTTCTGCGGAGCGACTACGGAAAAAAGCGTGTGGCTTTTATCTTAGGGGGCTGGATACCTAAACAACTGAAGGAGTTATTCCTCTAATTATACCTTTAACTGTTCGAACACAACAATGTTAACATTGTTATTAGGGCGATAAATTTAGGTAAGATGGCAGTAACTAACTGGGTGGACTCAGAAGCCCTACCAACAAACAAACAAAATAGATAAACTTCTGCTCCCAAGGGTAATTGAACCCAGGATCTCCAGATAAATACTAGGTAGGCTTAACCATTGGACCACGGAAACGTTGCATAAAACCTGGGGCCTATTTTAATGCGTGTGAATAACACATTCCAATAGATATAGGCATAAATTGGCATCTGTGTCACGAACTCTCACAAAATCGGCCAAATAGATACATACACGTGATGTGACATGGGGCCGAATGTGTACAACAGGCTTCCACAGTCAGTCGTTGATGCCCCGAGCTTCACTAGTTCAAAAAAATATTAAAAAATGGCTTACTACAAAAGCTTTTTATGATATTGACGAATTTTATAAAATATAAAAGTAAGTAATAATAATTCTAGGAAATGATGTAATATTGTAATGAAATGATATAATATGAAATGAATAATATAATATTGTAATGTGAATAATTGACCTGTAATTAAAAAAATATCAATAAAGTATCGCGTTTTGACATAATTATTAATGGTTGAACGAGAACTAACAATGACCTAAGTACTGACATTGACTTATCAAGAACCAGGTATGAATAAATTGGAACATGACAATCGTTTAATAACGAGAAAAGCAGTTTTATTGAAACGCTATTTAGACACGATTATTACGTTAAGGTTAGAAGAATTGATGCCCTGGAGGCAAGATCGTCCAATACGCTCTCGTCCAATGCGGTCCACACTCAGCACAAATTTTTATTTGTAATGAACATCGGTCCTGCTGCTGTGTTCCTAAGCTGTGTAAAGACGAATAACTAGTTTGTATTATCAGAGTTCCAGTTCCCCAATTCCTCTAATAAGTTACAGCCGAACCGCATAATCTGACTTCCGAATGTTCGATGACGTGATAATGTAGCGTTCTGATTGGTCGAAAGCAACGGCTCCCGGCCGTGGTTTATTGGTAGAATTGGCCCTCAGTTAGGCTTTGTATAATCACAATGTTCACGAGACTTAACAATAAACGTCTAACGGGATAGACTCTAGGAGATGAAAGCGGATGTCTAACGTGATACGATCCATACTCGAGACGGAAGTCTTGCATGAACGTTGAACATCACTACATAATGATTATTAACGTAATATAGAAAAATCTCGTGTCACAGTATTTGTTATCGAACTCCTCCGAAACGCCTTGACCAATTTTCATGTTTTTTTTTCATAAATTTGGTAGGTCTGAGAATATGTCGTAGGCTATGTTTTATACTCCCAATGTGATAAGGATGGCCCCTCTAGTCTTTTCTAAGTACAATTGTTATGGCGAAACGTAGTTCGCTGGCACAGCTACTGTTTCAATAAGATTTTGTTTCAAATGGTTTCGGATTACGATAATTTCTGATGATTGCGTGAGAATGTAGATAAACAATTATAAAACACTTTTATTTATTTATTCATTTGCCAACTTACATGCACGTTACAAAAGATGTTACAAATTACTATTTAATTAAAATACCTATTTAACTTGATCTTGATATTAGTAATTCCAAGAAAAAGTATATGTTTTTATAAAATAAGAAAATTTCGTGACAAGCTTTTATATTATCATAAAAAATCAAAGTTTATTTTCCTTTTTTACAACATATAGATAAAAGTTTTCTTTCTTGGTGTACTATATTTTACAAGTCAATTCCTTTCATTTGATACCCATATTGTGGGGGTTGTACAAAAAAATGCTTTCCGCCAATTTGTAACGGCGGCCAAATTGGATTATTTTTTATAGTGTACTGTATTCTACAAGACAAGCCCTTTCATTCGATACCCATATTAGGGGGATAATTCAAAAATATTTTTAATACAACTGAGTTGGCAAACACGCATACTGCCCACCTGATGGTAAGTGGTAACAGTCACCTATAGCACATGTGGTTCCTGTGAGATTCGCAGCAAATCTGCAACTCCGACAAGAACCACAGTGTACGTTGCCAACTAGTGACATAAGATGTAAAGTCACGGTACCCAGTAATTTTACCGCCATATCTTACCCTTCAAACCGGAACACAGCAATTCAAACACTGCTGCTTTGCGCCAGAAATAGGTAAAACGCAAGGAAATCAAGCAAGTGACTCTGGTACAGTCTCCCTCCGGTGAAAATGTAATCGCTGATTTTTTTGCTGCGGCCATTTTGGATTTGATTTCTTTTCCACCAAAAACAATGCATTGTCCAAAGTATAAAAAGGGTACACCGCGTGCAGATGAGGTTGACTTGGGACCTTTTATTTAAAACCCTTTATACGCATTACTGTATTCCTACTAATTAGCAATCTTCGCTCATTCAACCACTTAACAAGAAGTAAAAAGGCGAAATATAAAATAGCTGACAACTCCGCATTTTTTCTCAAATTGAGTTTGTAACAAACTTTGAACAGTTAATCTCCTGTAGATCCTTTAAGCCTTTGAGTAATCGATTAGGTAAACGATTTATTTTAAGTTTTACATGGATTACTTTTGTTTTCGAACGAAATTTTTATGAGCACTAAGCTATTCATTGTATTTTCTGGGAAATTATCGTTATTCATTTCTTTTAAATATATTTATCGTGAAGATAAATGTTATGTCATTTATATTTGAAAGCGATAGGAGTCTATTTATGACAGGCTAAATATACTAAAATCCCGGTATTTAATATTGCTGTTTGCTGTTGTAGCGATGCTCAATAAATTATTCATATAATTCTGTCAAACAAAACAATGATGAATAATGACGAATTTCATATTTAAATTAATACTTAATTAGGCACGTCCGAGTATGACAATAAAATTAATTATTTAATTGTGCAGTGTTTGGGGCACGTGGCCCGAGCGATCGAAGTAAGGGTTGACATAGTCAGAAATCTTTCTGTTCATAATGCATCGTCAAGTACAGTACCACATTCACTACTCAATCAATGATCGACCGATTACCTTAATGTCATACACACACTGATTATAATCGATTACCGTAGCCGATGGAAGCTCGCGACCACCTATCTGCTTCGTTTTGTTGCCAACCCAGAAAATATTTAATTTTGTATCAATTACTAGTTTAGTGAATATAGTTCGGTTAAGATGGCGTACAGTATCGCTTTAATGGATACTGTATGACAAAATGTCAGTTTTTAGGGTTTCGTACGTCCGAATTAAAAAACGGAACCCTGATAGGATCACTCGTGTGTCGGTCTGTCTGTCGGTCACAGTCAATTATTTCCGAATCTACTAGTCCGATTAAGCTGAAATTTGGTACACATGTCAATTTCTGTGACCCAAACGCAGAGGTGTGACGTGACGTGAATACTCGTAGATGAATTCTGTATATGGGAGGTCATTTTTGGGGGGAAGGTGGAAAATTAAAAAAAAAATAAAACTGCATCGTGTGACATATCAAATGAAAGGTCTTGTTGTGAAGATCTTAAATGTATTTTTTTGTAATTTAAAATAAATAGTTTCCAAGTTATTTAGATGGATATTATAATAGACTATCCCCCCCATTATCTCCGAAACTACTGAACCTAAAATTTTGAAAAAAATACAGAAATAGTTTTGTACTTATAGTTTATAGGAAAACCTATAAGAAGTCCATGCTATTAAAATAACATGGTAAATCACTCAATATTGTGCGTACCAACTTACGTGCGTACAACTCCAATGTTATCTAGTCAATGGTACGGAACCCTTCGTGCGCGAGTTCGACTCGCACTTGGCCGGTTTTACTTGGCAACCGAATCTAGTGAATACCACCTGTGTTGACAGAGTCCCCTTAGTAACCCGAAGTGACCCCCAATAACACTCGGGGCGATAAAATCCTTCGTCAACCTTTTTTATCAGAAGGGCTCAGTACTAAATTAACTAGGTTAAAACAAAATAAAAAGGTTGAAATTGGTAAGCAATGAGAAAATTAAGAAGATACGAGTATCCTAGAAAGAAAACAGAAATCAGACAACATCAAATATTAAAACTTTGACGAAGAGTAAAGACATGCTCGAAACATG
Organism: Schoenobius gigantellus; assembly: GCA_963935595.1. NCBI lineage: Eukaryota > Metazoa > Arthropoda > Insecta > Lepidoptera > Crambidae > Schoenobius > Schoenobius gigantellus. The sequence continues at coordinate 12,965,940 of OZ012559.1, read as the reverse complement.
CTCACGTAACCGCCATAGAGACAGTAAGATGTGGAGCTGATAAAGAACTATAATAATATAATAAATAATTCTTCTCCTACCAAATTCCAAAATAAGGAGACTGGTTATAAATACTTCAGACAGTACTCTAGGTATCTCGTAATCTAAATTATTTCAAACTTATGAATGCCTCTATACCATTCATCTTTATCACTTCTTTAGTCCTAGACAAGGACGGCGACAGACTTAATCTGTGATTAACGTTACCAACTTCGTAGAAGCTCACCGCAAGTAACATTCATATCAAACCCATTCTTGAAGTTAACTAACTACGGTTGATTAACGCAGCGTTCAAAGTCACCTCTTGTTCCATTTTCCATCTCACACGAGACTTGAGTGAATTTAGTTGAATAACACTCGTGTTATTTAGATTAAGGCGCGATAATTCTGTTTGGTAAGCGAGTCGCGCATTATTTATTTAAATCTTGTTATGTGTACGTGTGACAACGGTACGGTTTTAATTTGGCGGTGGAGCTGTGCTTGCTTCGCTCGATGATGTACGTCGTGCGACGCTGGTTTGTTAACTACCCTGTGAAATTTCATAAACCCCACTCAGCTAAGCTTTAGAGATCTAAATGTCTTGCACGTGTACTTATTCTTTGTAGAGTGGTGTGCGCTGTTAGTTGATATTGGTTTTTTACGACAGTTCTTAAGAACTTTAGTATTTATACTATTCTGGTCAGCACATAATAGTTGTCTAGAAATATTCGGAAATTCCTTACTCGATCTGTATGATGCGACCATGGGTGTCATCCATTTTTATCGATCGATGCAATCCACTTCAAAACACTTTTGACGAAATGTCAAAACTGAATTTTGCTTTGACTGCTTGGATCTCAAATAAACGTAGATTGAGGTAATAGTAAAAGCAGTAAATTATTATCTTTTTCATCTCGTAGTTATCTGTGTATCTGTAAAAAAATATAATCGCTGTGATGTATGATGAAATAAAGCAACTAATAGAAGTAGCAATGAAAGGCTAATTTGATAGTCCGATACGGTATGCTTTACAGTAAAGAAATTACTTGATCGATCTCACAAAGACCATAATTAGGTTACGGACGATCTATTCATGTAAGACGAAGAAAGTATATACAACGTGCTAATGAAATTGCGAAAAACCTGAAATTAGTTTATTCAGAATTTAGAGTAGAATCGATTCCACGAATAAAAAATACGGGTCAGATTGTAGTCAATAAAAATTCAACCACGCCCCTTTTTAAATTTACTTAAGTCTATCGTTGTTGTCTCTTATCGGCAGCGCGACGGCTAAGCAGCCACATGCTACCCGAAGGGGCGCGACCATAGAGTTTTAAATTTGTTAGATATGCAACAAAACAACAAAAAAGGAAATAATAAGTATTTTCTTAAATAAACTTATTTTCACAATTTATAATTCTTTTATTACTTATAAATTGAGATGTCTGGGGATTTGCGTTATTTTATTACACGTTGTGTATGTTGTTTATATATCTCGACAAATATACGTATCATATTAAATCACCTTAAAAATTAAAAAGTTTCACAAATTAATCTTGTTCAGTTTGTTTCCGAAGATAAGGCGTAAGTCGGCGCATAATTTCGGAGATGTTGAGTTTTTGCGGTCGACCGAGATTTAATACTGCGAGTGTATCTCTGGAGATCAGCTCCGAGGAACGGTAGGCTAAAAGTGGCTTTGGAAGTACGCTGGAGTTGAGGCCGCTATTAGCTCGCTCAGCCTTCCACTGCGGCGAATTGCGTAAGTTCGAGATTGACGGACGAATACGCCCGTTAAATTGAGCTGTTCCATATTGTCTAAAATATTGGAAGCTCCTATGAAGCGAGTGAGGTGCAGTTTGACTCCATTTAATCTGATGGTAGGTAAATGCTAGTGCATCGTGTCCAAATGCAAAGTTAGCTAGTGCAAGCGATAGAAAACACGCTGCACTAACCACCCTCACCTTGTCACCTGCAAAGTGCTTCTTCGCGCCTCTTTTAAAAGACCCAGGATTGTTAGGAGAGAAGACGTGTATTGTCAGAGAGTTGCCTTTTATAATTGTGTGACTAAGAGAGGTGTTGTCAAATTTCAGTCGCGTTACACAAAACGCTTTTAACATTATGATGTTGTTTCATTTGTGTTTATAAGGATAAATAGAGACGGCGTCAGGTTAACGACCTGTCGTAATAATAATAATAATAATAAATCCATTTTATTTCCTCTTTACAATTCGTTAAATAGATTTCATTACATTATGACACTTTAAAGAGGCTGGTGCCTGAAGTAAGTATAAAATATACCTGTATTACAGGTCACCAGGCCCCCACTCATCGGATACATTAAGTATATGTATTATGTAGTTACAAATCACATTTTAGTAAAAAGGAGACAAAAAATAAAATAAAGAAAAATTTTGAGAAATTATAACATCTTAAAAATAAGGTTGCAGGCGAATTGGTGTTGTAGGGAGTATGTGTGCGTGTGTGTGTGTGTGTGTGCGGGGTGTGAGTTCGTGCGTGTGTGTGTGTGAGTGTGTGAATGTGCGTATATGTATATGTGTGTACTGAGTAGTGTAGATAGAGGGTTAGCAGGTATGCATTACTTTATTTTAATAGGGCCGAAATTTAGTTTGGTATTAAGCCAGGATGCGAAGGATGTTTTCCGTGTCATTATAATCAAGAGATTTTAACCATTCCGACACAGTCGATCTGCAGCTGGACCTCTGAAGGGAGTATATAGACAACAAATGGTTGATTTTATTATAGAGATATGAACCGAGAAAAAGAAAGAATTTACGAGAAAAGCTTGTGTAAGTGGGTTCCGGGACACAAACCCTACCTCTCCTACGTTTACTCATAGTTAATTCTGGATCATAAGATAACTCTTGGTGTTTCTTGAGAACGGTTTGAAGTATAAAAATTTGTCTGACCGTTAACAGATCCCACTCCTTGTACAGTTTAACAGTTGGAAATCGATAAGGTAAACCAGCTGCCGTTTTCAAAATCATTCTCTGTGCCCTCTCCACTTCTAATAAATGAGTTCTGGCAGTACCTCCCCATGAAGTTATGCAGTAACTAATCAGAGATTGGCACATCGCACAATAGACCATTCTGATTATGTGACGATCGGCCGCGTGTCTCAAAGTTTTAAATATATAAATCAATTTACGCAGCCGAGAAACCAATGTATGAATGTGCGATTGGAAATTGAGGTGTTCATCCACAATCACTCCAAGATATTTAATCTCCTTCGTCCTTACCAACTTCTCACACAAACACAGGAGTCCAGACTGGTTAGTACACGAGGGAGCATGCACTGTAATCGTAAGTTGGGTGGATGGTAGAAGATTTCTTCTATGCGCAAATGTTATGTACTTGGTTTTAGAAGTATTTAAACAGAGCAAATTACCCTGAAGCCATAAGCATACCATATTAAAGCCCTTTAAATTGTAATATCTTATCATTCTCCGGATTTGTTTAGAATTTTGACCCATTTTTTATGGAGATTAATGTATAATACATACCTACATACAAACATACATATAGAAAAAAATCAACCCAGCCCTTACACCGTATCAAACTTAAGTCAACGTTTTGTACTGACACCAATTGAGTTTTTATCCCAAAGCTTACCATTTTGAAGGCTTACATATTTGCAATAATACTAATAACATTATTTGTCTTGTTCCAGGTAAATACGAGTATTACACGGATTCTAAACCAGACGAAGAGTTAAAAGGCCATGTTCTAGGAACATTAACTTTGTAATGTTATAATATGTCTCAACGCTGTTATTGCGAGGAATACATGAGCTCGTTTTCTACACTTTTTGTAAATAGTTAAACTTTTTAAGTCTGTAAGTATAAACATGAAAACTCGTGTGAAAGTTTGCACCTTCTAGAAGATGAGTCAGCTTAAGATGCAAGTTGTGCTTCGCGGCCGATTGCATCAGAGTGGCAGCGGCCGAACCGTATATAGTGTGTATGAATGAATGAATGAATAAGCGTTTATTTGGACCAATAACACAGAAATACATGAATATTAACATAAATACAAATTTTAGCGGAAAATTACACTAGGGCGCTGTTATTATGGCAGGCCTCAGGACCACGCACGACATTGCAAACAATACAAATGAGACAATAAACATACAACAAGCGAAACAAAGGGAAGGAAAAGAGAGAAAAAAAAGAAAAACATTAAACATACAAATCTTAAAGAAACATAATTAATCTACTTATATGGAGCCTCCCCTAATTGTGTAACTAATAAAAAAAACCATTGCGAACGCCCCCTGTCTTAGAAGTCATCAAAGTGCATCCATTACTATTTTTAGCAGACAGTCGACACAAAGTCTAATACTGACGCAGCAATGATTAGTAATTGCAAGGTGATCGCTATAGTGTGTATGCTTACCATGCGAAATATGTATCCGGTCGTCTTCTATACAATGTGTTAATGAAGTTGAGCAAAACCTGAAATAAGTTTGATCAGAATCGAGGGTCGAACCGATTTTTGTTTTTTCTAGCCTATACTGTCCCACTGCTGAGCAAAGGCCTCCCCAAATCCTTCCACAAAATCTTGTCTCGAGCCACATGCCACCAATCTTCGTGGAAATTCTAACAAAAAACCGATTTCACTAATAAAAAACTAAGTTACATTTTATTTAAAAACATTTTTTTTCAACCACGCCGTTTCTTTTTGGTTATTTTACTCTATGGTCCATATCTCATCGGGGCGGCGCGCACGTGGCGCGACCATAGAGTTTTAGATTTGCAACAAAACAAGAAAAAAATTGGAAATTCTTCGTAAATAATCCGCGAAAATTTATTTTAATAATTTATATATTTTTTATAATAAAAATAATTTCGGTTGTTCGAGGTTTCGCGCTTTTTTATTGACACGTTGTATAGAGCTTGGCCAATCCTTTCCCGGCGTCAAGAATAAATTGAAACAAAGATGTCAACCCGGGCAAATGCCGCTAAAGGCTCGGACAAAGTAAATGAACCGGAAAAGTGAATAAATGGTTAAAAAGCGAGAGCCCCTTGACCCGCGGGCCGCAGGCGAAATTGGCAAGTTATTTTTCTTTAATTATTACTCGCCCGAACCATAAAAGGATAGGTAAAAAGGTATTGAGCATCAGTAATTACGACCTTTCGATGAACTCTGAGCTAAACGGTGGTCCAGATCTAAGAATTTCATCGCTTATACTAATATTAATATTCTCCCCTGTTAAAAATTTGATTAGGTTTTATATTTTTAATATACTTCGGGTATTCGTGCGCTGCGTTAATGTTACATAACCTGCCTCTTTGAAAACAGTATTATGTGCCAGTTGGCAAAATAATAAGTAAGTTAATATTATTATTAGTATGTTAAACTTGTATATTCTTGCCTGGCCACGACCGACGGACTGGTGTTGGCCACCCCAGCAGGCGGAACACGGGCTGCAAAGACTGGATTCGAGTCACGCATATCTCACTATTTCAGTGACATAATCTTTATGTCTTAAAGAGTATATAGCACGGCAGCGCGTATTTAGTGTGACTGACGTGATAAAAATTTCTTGACGCTCGTCAAGGGACACGTGTGACTAAGTTTATCATAAATTTCTTAACATGCCTGTGCTCTAACTACTGTGGTTTCAGCAAGGGCTTTAATACTTTGGAAGATATAGCAGCAGTCGGAGAGCAAGAAATTTGTGATAAAACTCAGTCACACGTGTCCCTTGACGAGCGTCAAGAAATTTTTATCACGTCAGTCACACTAAATACGCGCCGCCGTGCTACTCTTTAAGACATAGAGATTATACTACTGAAATTGTGAGATAATGCGTGACTCGAGTCCAGTCTTGGCCGCCCGTGCTCCGCCTGATGTTGTAAGATTTTATTTCGAGTTTTCCATCTCCAGACACAAGAATGTTTAGTCGGCTCTTGCGACATCCACCGGAAGAAATGGAGCGGAGGTGGTATTTTGAATGAATGACAACCCAAATGGACAGTCTAAACGATTCAATTCAATCTATGGATAATTTGATATTACGAAATAGATCTTTAGTATTTATAGTTGGTGGTTTTCAAGACGGAAACAGCTAGCTGGAGCATAGGTGCAAAATACGTTGCGCAACTTGGCCCTTATCTTGCGCCCTTGGTATCCGCTTATCTTGACAAATGGTTGGTGTATTACCGCGGCCTGTATCCCCGAATAATAAGGCATTCGTTTAGCCGATGCGTTGTTTTTCTTTTGCACCGCATTTTTCCTTCCAGCGAACGCGTTTTGGCGCTTTCGTAATGAAACTAGGAGGTCCCTTGAGGTTCTTTCTCACTCTTTTTTCCTCGCTTATCTTATCTCTAAGTAGTGCGTTATGTACTTCTTAGAGATAAGGTTTGGACGTGTTGTGTGGTAATCTTCGAAACTAGGATTCAAATTTTGAAATTATTTTTCTCACTGATATTTATATTGAATACTAATAACTGTACCCGAGAACTACGTTTCGCCATAATTGTCCACAAAAACCCTTAACACCCAGGGTTATAAAATGGTTTACGGCCTATTCTCAGACCTACCGAATAAACACAAACAAATGATAAAGATAGGGTTCGGAAGAGTTTGGTTACAAACACTGTGAAACGAGAATTTTATATATTAAGATTCAGGTTGAGGAAATATTGCTGGAGGGAATAGAGAATGTTGAAGAAAGCCAAAGATAATAAAAATGCTAGAAAGATTCGGGCTAAATGTCAGTGCACATTATCTGATTAGAATAAAAAGGTTTTCCGAAGTCCAAGATAAGCTGAATAGCTATTAAGATAACACAAGTTACACGGGAATGTTTTTAAACTAATTATTTTAGAATAACGGCAACTTCATGTGTGGTATAGAATTTTTACGAAGTCCCAGCTTGCCCCATTAGAAAGAGATCGGGACTTACGTAAATGTCAAAACGTTTATAAAAATATCTATTATTGCAACAATTTCGTTTATCGCGCCCAAATAAAATTATTAAATAATTTATCGGAGCAGGTTTATTTTACTATTAACATAAATAAGAATTAAAATATTCTTAAATAAATAAACAAACAGCCAACATTTATAATGAAAACAACAGAAACATCTCAGAATTCTATCACAAACAAACAATATTAATAAGATCCAATGTTGCTTTTTAACAACGGCCCATCCATTCACATCGCGATCACAATGGTTCAGCTATGGCGCCGAAATTAAAAAAGATCTTTCCTATACAGTCTTTCTTTTAACAAGCACAACAATGAACGTCAGTTTCCCCATTATAACTGTTACATTGTGGAATGACAATATTGTTGTTACGACGCAAGCGAACGAAACGCTTTCTTCGTGAGTTTCGGCGTGGGTTTGGAGACTTAAAGGGCTTATTTGAAAACGGCAAGCATTATTGTTTCCATTGTAACTTTAAATTTTTTAGCTTAAATTTTTAGTAAAGCACTTTTTGGTCAACTGTACAAATAATACAGATGACCAAAAAACCGTACCCGCCGTTGGCTAGACAACCTAATTACATGCGCACGTAGCAGGGTCCACAATACGATACCAATACCCACGCGGCGAGCGCCCGAGCTAACTCAACCATTATGGTCGATGTTCAAAGTTTGAGTCGTCGTCGCTAAGGGGTAGATTGTGCGAGAATTCCCAGACGGAGAATCCTGACGGCGGCGTACACGGGGCCAACCGTGCAAGTAGGCCTTCACAGCAGGGTCACTAGAAGGCATTGTTTGAACAAATGCTCGCCTTCGCCTGCCTATCCGTCTGCGGCGGAGGGGAGCGGCTTGAGGATCTTCCTCTCGCCCCGTATCCTCAGCCTCCTTCTACGAGATGATGTCCTCGCAGAAGGAGGTAAAAGCCCCCCATTCCGCCTCACCACGGGGCATGGCCACGACCATGGTCGGTAGCGAGAGGTCTCCGCATTCCAACACAGCGTTGAGCTCGCTGCGCTGGCGTCGCCAGGCCGGGCACACAACAGGAGGAGCATCGTAGTGCTTCCTTCCGACGCGCGACCAGGTGCAGTAGTGACCGAAACAACCATGTCCGGTCAGTGTCTGGTGCTTTACCACCCTATAGTTGAAATTCAGTTTCATGCCATAAAACAGACTTTCCTTGGCAATAGCACACTAACAGCTGCCAAGGTAACCTTAACGATATTTTAATTATACGCGAAGTTTTGTCAAAACTGGTACACTACATTCATGGTCGACCGTACTAGTTTAAATCATTGTTTAACAGCTTAATATATAACTTAATAGTTTACTTGATAATCCCTTTTCGTTAAATCTATATATGATTCCTAATTTTAAGATCTATAGATGTATCAATTTGTAATAAGTGTGTGGACTGTACATTTTAGGAGTTTAATCCTGCCCTAGGTAACCAATAAGAGAAAGAAACCACCAATCTGTCCAGCACCCTCGAGATGGATCGAGCCTCGAACTCTGACCTCTGAGCACGCGCGGCGTATCAGGCTGCTGTGTTGGTTTAAAAATGTCCGGTTTGGGCAGAATTTTGGTATTTCCTTTGTGCACGGCACTGATGATGATCGACACTCAAATTAGGTACTCAGGGACGTCCAGGAGCCTTAATTAACCACCACGAAGAGGCACGACAAAACGTTCGTTCTTGCGTCCGCGGCGAGTCGAATCGAACTGATTTAGGTCGCGGCGCCGGTGTTGCCAGCGTCGAACCAAACACGATAATGCATGAAAAAGTTAGTGGCTTAAGGGTTTATCAACCACCAAAGGCAAGGACTGAACAATAGAAGTGGTCTGAGTAACACGTGTATATCAACTTTTGTGTCGAATGATTTCTAAACATCAGTGATATTTGAACAGCAATGATGTGATTCTGTAAGATTTCACTTTCGAATTCATTTTGAAAATGCAGTGAAAACTCTGGGATTCTGTAACTCGGGCTACTGAGGCTGGGCGCCTAGTGCCACAACGTGAGATCGTTCCGAAAGCGCACTAATCTTGAGTGAAATTTTCGATTTCTGACATTAATCGAATTCTGCAGCTAGATTTCGGACGTCACTTCAAATTTCCTCTGTCATACGAGTATACCTCGATTTTTTTATGTCAAAAAAGGTTGGTGCAGAGTTGATGAAAACTCAAGTGAAATCTCCAAAAATTATGCATAAGATCTGATACTAGAAATCAGTCAGAAATCAGTCGATGACACGTTAAGCGCAGAGGTCGAGTGATCACCTACTGCGCAACGGGTCGCGGGTTCGATTCCCGTACGGGACAAATGTTTTATGGCCTACAGAAATTTGTTCCGGTCTGGGCGTATGTGCATGTGATAAACTATATTTATAACTGCACCCACGACACAGGAGAAAATCCTTGTGTGGGGCGACGTTTTTTTTTAAAAAAAAAAAAGAAAAAAAAAGTCTTCTGGTCGCAAGTACCCATAGGTACTTTAGTATTATTACTTATTCTGTACCATAGGCTCTGACAACATTAAATACAAGGCGTCCCGTTCAATTGTTTCTTACCAAGTTTTTAAACGTCGAAAAAAAGAGCGTCGGTGGCGCTGCGCTGTGGCCTCGGCGCTGGACTGTGCCCCGTGTGGAATCGGGAGATTCGCGATCGATCCTGCCATGTACCTATGTATTTTTCGTTTCACGAATTTCATTATGCTCATTTATCTGACGCTCCTACGACGGTGAAGAAAATCATCGTGAGGAAACCTGCATACTCCTGCGAAGCAATTCAAAGGTGTATGTGAAGTCAACCAATCCGCACTGGGCCAGCGTGGTTTGACTAAGGCCTAATCGCCCTAACATAACTAGTTAATAGGCTCGTGCCCCTCGGTGGGGACGTATATGAGCTGTGATGATGATGATGATGAAGTTTTTAAACAATAGTTACCCATTGTGTAACTATTGTTTAAAAACTTCATCATGTATAGTGAGTGTTTGGTAGCTTTAAACTTGCTGCCGTACTTAAACGAGGCTTAAAAGAATATCAATAAATCATACCTTGTGAAACGCCAAATTTATGCTAATATGGCAGCGTGGAGTTGACGGTAATGCTATGAATTATTGGACATCGGTCTGATTGATGGCTTCGTTCATTATATGCGTTAATAAGGGTTAATGCACTTGGATTTGTTAACGCGTCCGCAAGGACGTGTCTGTACATAAATCCTATTTCGGCATCGTCAAATTTATGGTAATGATACAGATAATTAAATTTGTGAAATCACACGGTATCTGGATCAATGGTTGATTGTGTTATCATGAAATTAATCATCATCTGAAAATTATTAGAAGCTGTATCGCGTGAGTTTGGTAAATTTCTGTTTTTGTTAATAAACCGGTATACCGAAATTTGCTGCTGTGTTAACTTTCATACTAATACAGTCGAACATACAACCTCTTCCTTTTGCGTATTCGGTTAAAAATGTATAAAAGGGACTCCACTTTATGGCCACGAAACTCACTTTTGATGAAAATAGATCGAAGGTAAAAAAATGGTCACTTGATTGATCATAGGGAACGGATATCGCGCCAACTAAGTCCCCCCAATCCCACGCAGCGGCGGCGGACAAATATCGAATATGCCTGGATCCCGAAACTAATTTTGTGTAACAAAGTTGCGTTATAGTTTTAGAAACCATTCGGGCAACTCGTTTCGGGTCGGAATATGTTGTTTTGTCCTTGGCAACAATTTACGAGGGTCGCTTGGTTTGTGTAGGGCGCCCACGTGTTGCGGTCCAGCCCGGACGGGCGAGTTTGCGAAACGACTATTTTCAACGACCGTATTTGAATGTATCGGAATGATTATTGCTTCAGATTTTTAATGTGTTCCATTGGATACGTTCTATCGTTTCTAGAAGTTTTGTGGAATTTGTATTAAAGTGAAACTTTAACCCGGCGTGAATGAGGTGAGAAATTGTTACACCAGCTATGAGGTGGGTACGATATACCCAAAATTTTGATGTTAAATTTTTGATACTATGATTGTGTAATTAGCATTTATGCTTAAGATATATTAATAATACGATCCATTTAAGAAGGTGAGTACATTAAATATCGGCATTTTGTACAAAACGCGTTATTTTTTATTGAAATAACAAAGTATCAAAATTTTCTTTGAACAATTACAAGTTTAGGTGGTTTTACTTTCTTTCGCATAAAAATCAAGCGAAACCGCAATTTTTAGGTTAAACCAGCATATGAATAGTATATTTTAATTATTGTGACTAAAAAGGAACTATAAAGTCTTATCAAGTCATGTCATAAAACACTGAGAAAGTTACACCTACAAATCATCACAATTTCCGCAGATAAAAATTGCTTGTTTACTGGCTTCTCCCATTTAAAAAAAACATGCACATGCACAACATAACAAACAAACACTAACAAACACATTTGTATTTTCATCATGGCGTAAAATTCACATAACCAGCACAAGTTTTTTTTTGAAGGCAAATAGGACACCAAAGTATATAAAATTATTCTGGAACCCAAATTAAGAGCCATTTCCTTCTAGTTTTTTTTAAAAGATCTTATGTACATAAGACATCTTGAGAAATTAAAAAAAATTCAAAATCCTCTATATAACTAATAAATCATAAACTTACAGTCTGCAAAAAAATGTAACACCGACTACGAGGTCGGGTGTGACATACCCAAGCCACGTTTGTGCACCTGTATCTGCCATCGTCGCCAGCGCAATACTAAACTTGACACTGTATCTTACCCCTGGCGCCCTCACCTCCAGCAATTGCAACAACAGCATTCACATGGCAACAGTAACATTAAATAATGTCCGTTCAAAAACTTCACGGGTATGACATACCCGACCTCACTCACGCCGGGTTAAGGAACCTAACTCGCATATTGTGTTTGATGGTCTCAGCGTTTATTTGTTTTTCCCGAGTGGTTGCGAACACTTTAAAGCAATAATATTTGGTAATCCAGTATACTAATGAGTTTTTATCGTGCATGTAAATACCTCGGAATATACATTATAGTATGTTCAACGTTTGCAGTGATATTCAGTGACCCACATATTGAGTCCCTGGCAGACAGACTTAGTTCTGCGGCATATTCAGTTAAATAAATAGGACAGCTGACTGACGTTGAAACGTATTGATTTACTTTAGTTATTTTTATAGTATTATATCGCATGGGCTACTACTATGGAGATCGGCTGATAGTATAGAAAGTATTTTTGTACTTCAAAAAAGAGCAGTTTGCGTTATTAATAATTTATGAACAAGAGATTCTCTAAGAAATTTATTTAGAGAAATCAATATATTAACTTTAGCAGACATTTATGAAAATTGATTTATGTCTATAAAAATTATAATACATTTGATACTAATTTCCAAATTCACAATTTAAACACAAGCAATAAAAATAAACCTGCCGCTCCAACGCATGGGCCTCAAAAAACTAGAGGCTCGTTTTGGGATGTTCAACAAAGTGTAACTGATTTGCGTTTTCATAAGTTTAATAAAGCGCATGTAAAAAAAATCTTAAGAGTTAAGGTTATTATATAACGTCAACGATTATTTGAATGATACCAATGCCCGGTCTTAATTTGAAGATATTACTCCTTATAATGTAAGTAAATGATCATGTTGTTGTGTATAACTATTTATGTAAACAAATATTGTTGTATTTGGTAACGACATAGTTGGAAGAAAACTGACACATCTTGTCTTCTAATGGAAGTTGAGCTTAAACTTTGCTTTGAGGTCAGCTTCCAATTGACGACTGTAACAATACAGAGAGAGAAAAATAGACCCTGCTGGTTTTCTTGCTGGTTCTTTCCAGTACAGATGTAGATATACATTGAGGTGCCCAAAAAAGCCCTTATTTTGATAATTATGAGACATTAGTAAATTTTTAAAGTGTGTTAGTAAAGAGTATTCGTTGTGCCTTATTTATCCTACGTAAACAATGAATATTGGATTCCCTGGCGAATGGCTGATTTATAGAAGCGTTGCGTTGGCGTTAGATGTTATATTGGTTCAACATCCTCCTCTGAAAGACGTTTTGATGGGATGTTGTGATGTATTGGTAGCTTAACAGTCTTAACACACACTTATTGGCGCTATTTAAAATATTTAGGTAAGTACCTCTTTTTGCTAGCAAGCAGACCAGGGGCTGATTCTCACGGATCCGAAAAAAGTTCATGTTTTTTCTCGAGTGGTAGTCACAACTCAGCCAATCAGAAGTCTGGACATCTCGAGTTTCGCCATTTTTGAAGGAACGTCGCTTGACTTATCTCGAGTAGCAGGATCGATTTTTGACTTCTTTATCTTTCTATGAAATATTTATTTGTTTTAGATAAAAAAGGCCTCGATTAAAAAAACAATTTGGTTAAATAAAATTTTTAGGTGCAAAAATATATAATAGAATAAATAAAAACCATACATTAAACAAGGACCTACAAAAAATACGGTAGTAGTGTGGCATTAAACAAACGTAAAGCATGCAAGGTAAGATAATTTCATGTGTTTGTACACGACCTACACTCACACAAATGTACCAGGTAGGACAAAAATGTCATTTTTCAACAAACAAGACACGCACGATATTAATGTGCTGTCATCTGCATGCTTCACTCGTGATTCAACAACGCTCCGTTCGTCTTTTTTTCAGGTCCGTGACATTAAATTTATTTTTTTCTTATCGACTACTCCTGAGTACTCAAAACTATACAAGCGACTTTCCATAAAAATGAGTCGAGCTCCGCCATATTTTCGCCCAGAATAGGTAAGTAGAGGTACTAATTATGCTGGCGGCAATAGCGTGGCTTTTGTAAGGACGACAGCGCGCAACTGTCCGGTCTGGGGGCTGATTATCGCACAATTCGCAAAAAAATTCGAATTCAATTTTTTTTGAGCTGTGATTACAATTCAGCCAATCAGAACAAAGGACATGGTGACAATTTTTGTATGGAAGATGACGGTGCATTTCGCGATTGTTCATCTCTAGGGCTCATATTAATAATTGCATCTCAAGAATGAGATCGATCTTGAGATGTTGTTTTTGACAGATGGTCCGTACATTATATGTCAAAACAGTATCTTAAGATCGATCTAAACTTTGAGATGCTTTTATTAATACGAGGCTTAATCTGTCATCTGCCAAGGTGATTCGAAGTTCGACGGGTCAGGTCAGCAAGTAAAAACTAACAATTTAACTGAAAAAAATAAATACTCAAGAGCTTTTCTTTGCTGCGTTACTATGCCATATAATTTTCCATTTGTCAGTTCTTCCTTTTTGGCTACGTGCCAATTACACATTAGCGATTGAGCACATAAGTCGAGATGCTCTGGCGAAAGGGTCTGAGACTGCTGGAGTGGCGAGGATAGGGTTGAACGACACTTTATTGCTATATTTTATAGCCTTTATATTTTTCATCCCGCGCCGAGATCGGTGTAAGCACTTTTGGGCACGCGATTTGACTCCGTGCAGGAAATTCAACGGAATATTACGAATTTCTGTTTTAGTTTTGTCTGTGTCCATTGTCTTGGGTTCGTTGCAAACTCGGCGAAATTTAATATTCATTCCATCTGTTTCGATGCGATGTTTTTATATTTTATCGACGCGCATGGTACCTACCTACCGTTACAGGGAATGTAGAAAAGTATTGTAGTTTGAATGAATAGCCCATAGTAACAAAGGAAATAGTGATTTTTAATTAACACACTATAGTTATGAAACTAGAACAATGTATATGTTACAGTCCAAACTCATAACTAGTCAAAACCACTTTTGACTGCAAAAATCAGGCAAAAGTTGTTTTGACCGATACTTTTAGTAACTAAGGACGTTGGGCAAAACTACTTTTAACTGCAAAATATTGGGTAATAGTGTTTCTGACCAAATTATATCGGTCAAAAGTGGTTCGAGCTTACAAAAAGTGGGTTATGAATAATCGATATTGGATATTAAAATTTTAAACGTGCGCCTAAATTACTATGTTAACGATTAGAAATACAGAGAGAGCATCTTTTTGTATAAAAGACTAAGGAGCAGGGGGTCGGGGGGGCGCAGCACCCCAAAATAGGGGGGCTGGGGGAGCGAAGCCCCCCGCCATCACAATAGAAAATAGGTAACAAATTGCCTACTGTAGGTTAGGTTAGGTTCAGAACATGACTACGGAGGTAGAAGTATCTAGAGGGTTTTTAGCCGGTAGTGGGTCTTCTACCCGAGTTCTGCATATCCTCGGGGTGGCCTAGTCAGCTCAAGTCCCTTCTTGAATACCGTAAAAACGGTATTTTCCCTCTATTAAAAAAAAAAGGTTCAGAACATGACCATGCGTAGCGGAGCGAGCGAAGCGAGCGCAGCGTCATACTATTCTAAGGGAACCCATACCACCCAAATCTTAAATCAGGCAACACCACTTATGACTGGTTTTTGCAGTCAAAACTGTTTTTGACTAAGGGCATCGGTCAAAACTACTTTTGACTACAAAAATCAGTCAAAACTGTTTTTAAGTGAAGGCATCGGTCAAAACCACTTTTGCCTGATTTTTGCAGTCAAAAGTGGTTTTGACCGGTTATGAGTTTTGACTGTAACATATACATAATACCCCTTTGTCACCCAAATTACTACCGATTCTACCAGTAGTGATCAATAATTCGAGATTCTATTTAAAAAATTCAACAAAAAAATGTTAAGCTTATACCAGTAGCATGTAGGTGAATATTTCAACTGTATTGTCTTTTGTCATTTACATATTTTGCAGCTGTCGAAACTAAGGCTCCAGATTCAATTCTCCGGACCACCTTCACAATTTTTTAATTTCCATTGAATATACATACGAGCGTAATGTATATTTAATAAAAAAAGAATTCTTTCGAAGTCGGTGTTGATACTTCAAGACTTAGAATTTATGTCAAATAACAGACCAAGATCAAGAAGTACATCAAACATTACCCAAGTTTCCCCGTATCAAGAACGGACTTGCACCGGCGATTACCACCAAGGACAGCTGAATAATACGCGGAGCTGTGCCAGCTGGTGTCACAGCGCCGACCTGCAGGAGGCTATAAATCCTCACGCTATGAATGCCTGTTGGCTTGTGGCAGTGTGCTGCGACATATCAAACATATGCCTCGTACAATATGCGAAATACATTGTCATTATGTAAAAAGCCTAGTTCAGGTAGAAGCATGGATGTAAAGGAGAATAGGAGAAGAAAAATGTTTAGATTAGAACCCGTATTAGAGCTATAGATTAAATGTTTTACCAGATACACCAAGTGGTTTTATCCGAATAGGTCTAGCCTAGCTAGTCCTAGACCTAGTCTAGCCAGTAGGAATTTAGGAAAAATTTCTAGTGTTTTTGTCAATCTGGTCATCAGATATCTACAACCGAGTTGCAAGAAAGAAGAAGTATTAAAATATTCGCCTCTTGCAATTACTCGAAGCGTACTTAAGATCTCACTATTGCAGGTTAAGAGTACGGTACGTCACATTTATATATACATATAGTCTTGAGTTGAAACAATAGCGCCAAACTAGATTCGTACTGTGCGGATTTGAATAAACCAATCTCAATTTGGCAATTGAGTTCACTCAAGATCCGCTAAATACGGATCCAGTTTGGCGTTAGTGTTGTAGCTTAAAGATGCGATACGTCACAACATAGTCTTGAATTGCAACACTAGCACCAAACTAGAATCGTATTGCGCGGATTTAAATAGTCCAATCTCAATTTAGCCAAGGTCCAATTGACGACACGTTTAGCGCAGAGGTCGAGTGATCACCTACTGCGCAACGGGTCGCGGGTTCGATTCCCGTACGGGACAAATGTTTTGTATGGCCTACAGAAATTTGTTCCGGTCTGGGCGTATGTGCATGTGATATTCTATGTTTGTAACTGCACCCACGACACAGGAGAAAATCCTAGTGTGGGGCGACGTTTTTAAAAAAAAAAAAATGACACTACTCAAGAGTACGGCACGTCACAATATTCAATGTCAATCGGAATTGGTTTCACCTATTTGCTTCGCAGATGTGTGCAGGTTGCCTCAAAATGTTTTCCTTCACTGTAGAAGCGTCAGACAAATGTACCTGTACAACATATGAAATTCGAAACGAAAAACACATTGGTACATGGCGGTCTCGAACCCCGGGCCTCCCGATTGGAAGGCAAGTACCGAGTCCACAGCGCCACCGACGAATAAAATAATATGTCAATTTTATTTATTTATATGGAAATCGATACAAGTTTGTAGCAAAAGAAAAACATATCACAGTACATTTTCACATCCCAGCGGTAACAGTCACATAGGTGACTGTTACCACTTACCATCAGGTGGGCAGCATGCTTGTTTGCCAACATAGCTGTTTAAAAATAAATAGTCCGATTCAAAATAAACTGCATGAATCCATGAAAATTTCCGTTATCAATTTCACCGTCACATCGTTAAAATGACCGCACGCCTACATAATTAACAGTTTACGATCCAAATAGTGTTCGTCAAATAGCGATAGGTTCGTGTAGCCAGTTAACTAGCGCGTGTTTCAATTACTAACTGCAATTAATTAGTTTTCCATTTGTCAACGTCAATCATTAATTAAGCTATGAACAGCGCAGGGCCACACGGCCAGGAATGAATTATCAAGATCGTCCCGCCGCCGGCGCGGCGGCGCCCCAAATGGATGCGTTACGTGACTGCAATGTGACGTGTTTTTGCTGTTTTCTATGCCTGCTATTGAGGAATTCTGTAAGTCCTAATTCTTAGATTATGTTGGCCATATTCGTGTTAAAGATTTTTTTTTTGTTGTAAAAAGAGCAACTACTAAAACTTGTGACAAACGTTATAAAATAGAAAAGAATGGACGTGTCAAAAAATGTCGTCTCGACGAAAGAGGAACCGTAATAATATGTCAAGTGCAAGTGATTTTGGCGGAACTAAGTTTCGAACTAATTAAATATTTAATGCAACCTACCATTAAATGTATATTATTGTACTTATACTTTTTACACACATAGTCTAAACTGAACTGATAATACAAATTATAGTTCCTAAGCAAGATAAAGCTTCAAAAATATAATATTTCTCTATCTACGTGTCGCTCACTATTGTAACATAAATTTCCCTACAGGAAATTTCTAATCAGGTTCCTACTGCCATCTAGTGACATTTCCATGTATTAGTTACCTTTTTTTATCTAAATTCAGAAAACATTGAACGCGCCTTGGGTTATAATAGTTTTATGTATATCGTGTCTTTGATTATTTTCAAATTTAGTTCAGGAACTTTTAATTCAATAAATATCGATAGTTTACTTGGTTTTTTTCTATGTTTATTAGTCTATGTTATCTCGGAATAGTTAGTCTGTGGAGTGTGGACTGGCTGAGCCGAGACAGCCATATTTTCTGTTTTGACGTTGACGGTCGAACGCTTGTGTCTGTTGGCTAGATAGCCTAAATTATTTTATTAAAACAAATCTGTAAGTATCGCACCGTGAAATGATTAATTCTTCATTTTGATTCTTTTAATTGATTGTCTCGTATTCGACGCAGCGTTTTAACCAGGTATTCCTTTTCAGCAAGCATCGATAAGCGAACACCTAATCTTCCACACAGTTGGATTTACTCAATTTCATATAAGGGCCTCTAACCCATTTTACGTAAGTTATGTTCATGATTATATTATTCCTATGACGCCTTTTCGATATTTCAATCCTTGCTTTCTAAATTTTCAGCCGTTCGTTCATATGATTTCGAAGCACGTACGACATAGTGTAGCGTCATTAAAATAGACACCAGCCAGCAATCTACCAGCACAGCCAGGCAGACCCACTTTCCTCCGACAGGTACGTTACCGTTTTCTGAGATCGATTCCTGTGGTAGTGTTTTAAATTTGTTCTTAGATTTCATATTTTTAATTGTAAGGTTATCCTACATGATTGCCAGCCATTCGGTGAACATTGACCTTTCAAATTAACTTGAACCACATTACCATAATATTCCTAATATTCTCATCAGTTACCCCTACTTACTTGTATTGCAATTTTTTATAGTGATTGCTCATACATATTCGTGTAATATTTCAGGAGGAATTCCCTTACCCCGTGATTATTGAATACCCCGGAGTCAGACTCAACTACTGAAACCGGTTGCCCCGACTTCTCTTCTACCACCAGTGTCCGGTGGCCCGGAGCCTGTGGTGTCTCCAGAGCAGGATCTCCCCGAATTTCACAGCTGAGTCCACTCCATACAAATAAGTTTATTATAAAACATAATTCTACCATCCTTAGGTAAAGGCATTTAGCGAGTAAATTAAAGAGTGCGTTATCGATGAAATCGTGCAAAGAACCTGTACCATATAGTCTAAACATATTAGTGATACAAATCCTCACCACTGATTGGCAGCCGTAGGCCACAATCAGTGCGCCCACTAATATTGTGTTCCCTTGGATAAAGAAATCCTTATGTCGGCTTTGCCGGATTAAACCACATATTTTGACATTTCACTCGTTTTATTAATCACTTTATATTTATTAACCCTAAATCAAGTATTACACTATCTACTGCTATCAAAAAGAGAAAGGTCGCTAATGCCCGGTTCCTATGTTCAAAAAACGATCAAAAAAAAAAAGAGTCAAAAAATTTTGACATTCATTCTATGGAAAATATATAACTGTCCGTAGCAAACACGGATCGTTTTTTGAATATAGAAACCGGGCATTTTTCGTTCACTGACTAATGACGAAAAATCAAAAATCAACTTGCGCCACGTTATATTCCAGATATGAGTTTCTGGTTAGGAGTGGGTGCGAGATCAAATTGTCCAACCTGACAGAAATCACATAACCTAAAACAATAGGCTAGATGAATTTTAAAAAAATATTGCTTTATAGAAGCTCATTCATATAATAAACAGAAAGAAAAAATCGGTTTTCGAATAACAATAAAAACAATCAAGATATAAGGTATTAAAGATTTTCCTCCATCTCTTTCTAGCAAAACGGCAATTGACATGGAGTTTATATGTCGGATCTCTCTGTCTAATCGCCTCCAAATTAACAGCTTAAAATGCTTGTATCTAATGTATTTCTAAGCCGATTTTAATTCTAATTTCACGTGATTGCATCTTTTTCTACTGTATTTTAATAATTTATGACGAGACGTGAAAAATAGAATTCAGTCATCATCCCAATTGAACACGAAATTTGACATGTAGGTAAGGAAATAAAAAAGAAATATTTACTACAAAACTACCTACTGTAACAGTATTTAGTAGAAAATCGTCATTTTCAAAGATGCCACAACTAAAATAATGTAATAGAGACGGGAGAGCTAGTCTATATTAATATCTAAAACTACTTCATATGAATTTCGATGGCATCATAGGTAACATACCACTTACGAGTGGTAACATACCACTTACGAGTGAACGTCACAGTGTATCTCATGTTTACCCCAATTCGACTGCGGAATACAGAACGAACACAATACATCAATATAAAATGAGTTTCACAATTCTCACCGCGGACGTGGATGTAATATAAATATATGTATAAAGGACGTGCAGATATATTAAACCGAGTATCTCTATAGATACATTTTCCTGGGCAAATTCTTCACGTTCGAAAAAGCTCTCAACAATACCGTGGAAATCATTAGTGATATCGTATCATCTGCATGATTTCTCTGTAAGGGTTTCGGTCATTAAAACCATACTCAAGCAAGGGTCACCGCACACGACGCGACGCCATGAATACAATTATGCCCGGACGGATTATATTCTATTGCCAAATGAATCTCGGATCCCAGATACAATGTACCGGTTATATATTGTATGGTTCGCTTGGAGTTTTCACATGAATAACTTTTTTGATGGTGCGCTGGTAATTAAAAATTTTTGATTAAAAAATAAGCATGACGTGCGTTGTGTTTATACTTAAGGCATATTGATGTGTATCTCGAAATAGAGTATTTCTATTTAATGCAACTAAGATGGACTTGTTCTCAGAATGTGTTCGTAAGGAGAGGTAACTGTTGGGGCAACATTTGCACCTAAAGACATCTCATCATTAGTTTTCCAAACGATTCTGGAGAACCCTATGTAAGAGGCCGCAATGCTAGTCTGCGACATGGTTGCAATAAATGCTGAATTCAAAAAATACATGGCTAAGTGATAAACATGTAATGGGATCAACCGTGAGCGTTGAGAATAGTTGCCAAGTCAACATGGTATCTCACAGAATCGAACTAGGATAGAAATCCACACATCTGAGTTCGAATAAACACGTAAATCCACCTTTTTCCAAAGACAAATAAATCTACAAATCATGTGGGCCTTCCCTCAAATGGCGTGTGCTGCCTACTAACTAAAACGTCTATTTGCTCATAACACCATTGCAAGTATGTTCCGAATGGAGCCAAGTTCAAATCACTACCCCACTTAGGTCACCAAATTAACAACGTATGTGTATTACCATAGACGGTTAAAAAGAAATCATAAAACCATGACATCAGAACATGTGTTCTTACAGCGACAGCGTCGGGTTCCTACTCCAGAATAAGGGATATGACGTTAGCTACGGTTATGTCTAAGGGTGTCTGTTCACAGCGCAACGCATTTTAGATACCCAGTGATTTTAGTCTCCATACGACTACCTTAAGATAGTCAGTGATTTTAGTCTCTAAACGACTACCTTAAGATAGTGAGTGATTTTAGTCTCCAAACGACTACCGCAATACAAATTGATGTAGGAACCAAAGTCGTCGACGCGCGTCTGTGTACGAAATCCTATATGTATTGCCGCAATCGCTTGGAGACTTAAATCATTGGATATCGAAGATTTGTGTAGCGTTGTACACAAACGGCCTTAGAGACACTGAAAGAAGTAATCTTTATTTGCATGAATATGTTATCAAAAACAGGTCCTTTTCTTAGATTTAGTTCCAACATTTTCTGTTAAATGCGTCAACGTGCAAATATTATAACATACACAGAGATTATTACAATAATATTTTGAAATAGTGATAGGCTAATAGAAAAAAACCACGTTAAAGAAGCCATTAAGTAAAGAATACAGATACTTTTTGCTACAAAATGGTTACTTAATATAATTGTTTTACTAACAAAAGCCATTTTATTAATTTCGACGATAAATAAAATGCAAAGTAAGTCCAACTCCTTTCCTGCGAAGCGTTGATAGCAAGATAGTTGTGAAGCCTCGTGTGCTCGCTTCCGTTCGGCCATTGTCGAGTCCCTTTGTTCTGCAAAAATCAAACAAGAAGGCATTGTGTAACGTCCCCTAGCAGTTCTTGAGAAACTTTAGCATTTCGGCAACGCTCTTTGTGTTTGCAGTCCGGCAGCGAAATTATCCAGCAATTAAACGTATTCTCGGCATTTGTACGGCTCTCACTATTCAAAACTATATTTTTGTAAGGCGAGAAATTCAGGAAATGAATGTTTAGCGCAACTAACAAACTGTTATCGTTTCGACAGCTGTTATTTTGATCCGTAAATTTTTCTTTAGAGAGGAATAATTCAAAGCATTAAAAAGCAGGCGATTTTTATTAAATGTCACCTATTAATAAAAAGTAAGCTCACTTAAAAAATACAATAAAAATATGTTATAATATAAATAACATTAAATACAATCAAAATTAATTATATTCATATGGGTAATTTTCTCTGTAGCATATTATAAATCGAACAGCACATCAAAGCATAAAATGTCAAATGTCTTTCAGTTAAGTTATACACAGTTAGTTGACTCAAGGCTAGTTTATTTAGGCTCACCGGGTTTGTGTGTCTATGACGTGACCCAAAATGTTATCATCTTTGCGTTAGTATTTGTAGGTTTCTTGTTTGTGTTTATTTTCTATAAACTCCTTTTGAATAGTTACGACTTCATCTGGGCACATTATACATTTTCAAAAATGCAGTTTGTTGCAAACCGCTTAGAGTTGAAAGTCCGAGGCAAGTGCCTACATTTCTTATTGAGACATTGTTTCTGGCGATAACGGTTTTACCCCCCTAAAACTTTAGAAAATTAGACACTTTTGGTCTCATTAGATTCAGTATATCTTAATTTATGTTTGTACGTCTTTCTTTTCTTGTAATTCATTATAATTTAGTCAAAAAATATAAAATGCTCGATGTAGTTTTTAAGTGTAAAATATAGATATTTAGATGCTAATAATGTATATTCTGAGTAATATTTCTTCAAAATCAAAACGTACAAACCTAGATCTTCATTAATCTACAACATTTCCAACTATGTAAACAGGGAGAAAACCTTATCGCTTTTTGTATGAAAATTTACAGCTTCACAATCCTCTTAATAAAAATTATACTCCTTGGAACATCCTAGGATTAGTTACTCCGTGTTTTGTCTCGTTTCCGTACATATCGGCTGTCACGGAATAACTAAGCCGAGGATGATCCAAGGAGTAAAGTTTTTATTAATAGAACCGACAGTGTATTGTAACGTTCCGCACGCTTGATTATTTACAATCAGCAACAACCCTATCGCTCGAGCTCGTAGCGACGTGAGGCGTCAGAATTACTACTAACATACGTTAAATGGCGTTAAAGTGTGATTCGGCTTAGATGCTCAAAGTTTAATTATTTAAAATGTCGGCTTTTTTCAAGATCAAGGAAGAGCAACTTCTGTACGTAGTACTATTTTATATTCTGTGGTAGGTAATACGGCCAGTGCTTCTATGGATGAGAAATGCATATGAAGTGGCCATTTTCCAACGCTGGCTTTATTGTCACACGCCATCAAATGAGAGGAAGAAGTTAGAGCATCCCCAAAAAAAAAACATTGTGGGTAATAAAATCTGTACTCGATTTAATACTCATATGCCCAAACTAACATAACTACAACCCGTGCGGTTAAAGAATGGGATTAGAAATGGCGGCGCATGTATTCACTTCTCGCTCGCACACTATTAGACGGAAATAGTGTGCGAGCGAGAAGTGAATACATGCGCCACCATTTCTAATCCCATTCTTTAACCGCACGAGTTGTACCTACCACCATTTTACTGGTACCGGTAACCTTATTTATATTTTTTTTATCTTATGTCTATTAATCTTCACTGGCTTTGCAGTATAAATCCTCTTTTGACTCTGTTAGAATAATTAATGATTAAACGAACTTACCTGTACGTGAAGTTCAATCATAATTATACGAAGGCTTCGTCCGAAGGGATTAGCAAATAATACTTGTAGTAACGCCTAGTGATACGCCAGTCACGCACTTTATTTGAGGGTATAAATAAAATTTAAAATGAGTCTCACGTCAACAAGGTGGGCGACCTATCCGCTCGCTTCATTTAGTTTAGAGTAGCCGCATCCGGAATATTTCACACAAAAAAGGGGACTTGTAGTTGGGAGGGAGGGTTGCTAATCCCTTCGGACGAAGCCTTCGTATAATTATGATTGAACTTCACGTACAGGTAAGTTCGTTTAATGATTAATTATACTCGGCTTCGTCCTCGGGATTAGCAAATAATACTTGTAGACTTTTAGAGATAATAGTGTGAAATATTTTGTTTATTCCTGAATTTTCATTAATTTATGTTAATAAGAATAAACATCAATCATCATTTGAATTACTCGTATTATTAACAATTGTTCTGGCAAAATAATTATTTCCATTAGTATTAACATTACTTATGGTTCTATTATAGAATCGATAGAATGTGCTTGAAGAGCCGCTCCATCCAGCGGTTCGTCTTATTTGATCTAGGCCGACCCCTAGGTGATGAGCCGCGGATGTAGCGGCGTGCTGTGCGCGGTAAATATGTTTAGATCAAAAACGCTATCGCGCAGTGTGTTCTTTATTCACTGACTTAAGGTTTGGGAACCGACAGCATTATAAGGCTTTTTAGCACTTATGAAGAGAAGGAAAGATTTCAATACTTTTAATATTAATCTAGGACAATGTTTGTACTTTGTGTGCTGTCAACAGCGCAATGAGAGTGATGAGTTTTTTCGAAAGTTTTTCAAAAGACAATGTTTCATTGGCGTAAAATTGGCTGACATAATTAATAACTATTGAAGTATCCCACATATTTGGGTAAGGGAGGGCGTAACCGAAATATTCCTTTAAAATATCTTCTTACTCTGTCATCTTCTCGTAAATTATTTTCCCCTAAGCATGGCGAGCGTGGATCTATAGGAGTTAAGCGTGCCATATTGAGCTCCCTCTTCATAATAGTTTGTTGAAATAAATTATTTGTGGAATTGAAGGATTATACAAGTCACAATATTTGTCGTTACAGTAATTGAACCAGCGCCGTAAATAAACATTATATTGTTTAAAAGAACTTTGGAATATAGATGCTAATATCGGCGGTACACTCCACGCCGTCCGCATAAGTTCCCCGCTATACAATGACAGAGAACGGGGTGAAAGCATAAAAATTAAAATCGGCCCAGGAAATGCATCTGGGTCCCTATGCCAGGAGACATAATCAGTGCATTTAGTATTTATTTGACTAGCGAATAAGTCTACTTGAGGTACCCCATACGATGAGACAATTTCCTGATATGCCCAGTCCGCTAACTCCAATTTTTTTTTTTTTTTTTAAATACGTCGCCCTACACTAGTATTTTCTCCTGTGTCGTGGGTGCAGTTACAAACATAGAATATCACATGCACATACGCCCAGACCGGAACAAATTTCTGTAGGCCATAAAACATTTGTCCCGTACGGGAATCGAACCCGCGACCCGTTGCGCAGTAGGTGATCACTCGACCTTTGCGCTAAACGTGTCGTCGATTCTATGTCAGGATGTACCCGCCTTGATTCGGCAACTGCCGTTATATTATCTGATAAGCTAATGTAATAAGCCATAACATACAAATTGCGACATTCACACCACTGCCATAGTTGACGAGTGATGTCAGTGAAGTGGGGGAACTGAATACCCCCCATTGTATTGATGTAAGAGATTACTGTAGTGTTGTCGATGCGGAGAAATTTGACAACTAGGTACTTACATTTTTGGCGAACACTTTTAATCTTAGAAAAGCAGCTAGAATTTCTAGGTAGTTAATGTATTGTGTTCTCTCCTGAATGCTCCACAACCCGCTAACCTTCTCTTTGCCACGTACAGCCCCGTATTTGAGGCGTCTGAGAAAATTTCCAGATCCTGTGTATCATGTTTGATTTTACAAAACGGTATTTGTATTGCGTCATTCCTAGGGATATTTATAAATTTATCATAATTATCATTAATGATGATTTTAAGTTTAATTACTTAATGCGCTCGAATATTTTAGTATAAGGCTAGTGTATTCTACAGCCGGGCAAACTGAGACTAGTAATTCGACTATTTGTGCGAATTGACGTATTCAACATCTTTTAAGAGTTAACCATTTTTTTTTTTTTTTACTCTGCACCCTATTTATTTATCGCCTTTGCAGTCTTAATAATTTCTGACAGGTTTTCGCCTAATGAATGAATAAAAAATGGTTAAGTATTTTGAAGCTGGTCTTTCATGTCCTTTTTAAGGGAAGACAGAATAAAATTCTTATGACTGAATCCGGTATTGTAAGTCACAGAGAATACGTTCTGTGTCCATCAACATTTTTATTAATTCTGGGTCACTGTTATTTTTCGAGGTCAGCGAATTAATAGCTTGGTTCAAGCATGAAATAGCCGTAGAAACTTGTTTTTGCCTAATTTCGATATTTTTATAACGTTTAGCGTTTATATCGGAGATAGCCACCTTAATTTCGGCATTCAGTACCTACGGGAGCATTAATTAGTTTGCAGTTAGTCGGCGAAAGGTATTTCACATTAATGTGTGTTCCAACTTAACTGCAAAGTCTTTGTGAATGTTGGCTCCAAAAGTATTCGAAATAGTTGGATCCTCGCCCAATATTTCAAGTATTGTGGTGTTTAGCATCGCATTAGCTGACCCAGGCTCGTCGGTATCCGTCACTTGCTCAGGCGCGCCGGCGGCGGCGGTGGTGGCGGTGGTGGCGGTGGTGGCGACCACCACGGGGGTGACCGTCATGACGGCACAGAAGATATAAAGGGCGGGCGTAGCCACTTCGGCGGGTTCTGGGTCGAGGTCGACCTGCATCTCCGAACGTGGCTCAGAACCAATAATCCCATCGAGCAGTAGGCCAATTATAAATCTTTCATCGTATGACATGGCATAATAATTCATGAAATGCTTCATTTCGTATTACCGATCTCCAATGATATCATTACTATGGCATAATTTCGATGATGTCAATATCATATAACGAACGAATGATCAAAAATCTGACCGAAAATCATAATTTTCGCTTTGCACTATGACATCATATGATATTATTTGAAAACCATGAGATCGTAATAGGCCTGCAGGTTTAAAACGTTGTTATTACGTTCTTGCTCTGAAAACCACCGATATCTCCATTAGTCATGAAACAGACCAAAGTACTGTTCGCGAGACTAATTTATAGGGTAGTACAGCTCCAAAGAGAAGTACGCAAACCCGGATATGTAACCATTGCCACTATGAATACACCGATATCTCCATTAGTCATGAAACAGACCAAAGTACTGTTCGCGAGACTAATTTATAGGGTGGTACAGCTCCAAAGAGAAGTACGCAAACCCGGATATGTAACCATTGCCACTATGAATACACCGATATCTCCATTAGTCATGAAACAGACCAAAGTACTGTTCGCGAGACTAATTTATAGGGTGGTACAGCTCCAAAGAGAAGTACGCAAACCCGGAGAGGTTACCATTACCATAAGGTAGTACAGCTCCAAAGAGAAGTTCGCAAACCAGGATAGGTAACCATTACCACTATGTATATACTGTATTTGTTCTTTAGTATATAATCATAAAAAGTAGGTGCATGTTACGATTGGATAATTATTATTACTGCTAATCAGTTAAGGAACAATCCTAAAATACTGTTCGCAAAATTATTATTGGGTAGTGCAACCCCAAAGAGAGGTACGCAAGCCCAGTTTAGTGAATAATCACTGTAGCAATAACTATTATTTAGTAAACTTTCTTCTTAGAGATATAGTGTCATAAAAATTCATACAAAATAAGCCCACTAGGTAGGTATGAAATAAATCTTATTTAACAGTTTTCGTAAAACTATTTCATTGGATTATAAAACTTCATTTCAGAGGAAACCAGTAAAAAATAAAAACGTGACAAATTTACCATTATAGGTATAATTCGTCCTTAACTAATTAAGTTTCTCTAGTACTTATGAGAATATAACAAGATGGCTGACTTATCATACTTCTGCCCGTTATCAAACGAGCATTGTACGGGCAGCAAATAGAAAATGACATTTTCGGCCATAGTCACTAATAAATGCACTTATTCACACAATGACTAACCTTGAGACTCCGCGTACGGCATCTTCGTAACACTTCGAGTTTTTTAAACTTACACAACAGATTTGACAATCCTCCTCACTTTTCCGCTTAGGCATTATAAATAAGTACTACCTCACTTAAAGTAAAAACTTTTAAGACGCGAGAGTGTGATCGTGGCGAGCACTAAAAAGCGAATGAAGCGAGCGGATAGGTCGCCCACCTTGTTGACGTGAGACTCATTTTAAATTTTATTTATACCCTCAAATAAAGTGCGTGACTGGCGTATCACTAGGCGTTACTACAAGTATTATTTGCTAATCCCGAGGACGAAGCCGAGTATAACAGTGCTTCTTGGTCACCCCGCCTACCTATGTGTGACTCGGAAGCATTGTGCTGAGACAGGTTTCTCTGGTTGGCCTTGCACAGTTTCCTGTTATTACTTATGTATATTACTAGCTTTCCGCTCGCGACTTCACCCGCGTTATTTTTGTTTTCCCATGGGATGTTTTTCCCGTAGGTAAATTACGTACCCTATGTCCTTCCCCTGGTCTCGAACTATCCCTATACCAACTTTTATCAAAATCGGTTCAGTAGTTTCGAAGCCTATTCAATACAAACAAACAAAAAAATAAACAAACAAACAATCAAATCTTTCCTCTTTATAATATCAGTATAGATTTTATTGGTTGTTTCTTGCTTTCGTCGTTTTTGTTTGCTTTCTCTGCTGTCGTCACGTCTTTTATGTATTTTGTGTGCCATCATCACAGCTCATACACGTCCCCACCGAGGGGCTCCAGCCTACCCTAATTAGTTAGCTGTTTGGGCCTTAGTCAACCACGCTGGCTCAGTGCGGATTGGTCGACTTCACATACATCTTCTTGTTTTGTGTTAATTGCCAATAAATGTTATTTCTCTCTTTAGTGTGTTTTGCCAATAAATCTTCCTTCTTTCTTTATTTTTTTTTTCTTTCTTTATATTATTGTTGGTGTCTTTCATTAGTAGCGGAAAACTCTTCGGCCTTATTGTCACTCGCAAATCTCGCAATTAAGTGAAAAGAGGACCAAGAGCATTGTCATTATGATTTTTAAATAGAGGTAGTTTACGTGAACATATTCTTTGTGGGCACGATGGGCATGCCCACAACCGTAATAGACTTGTTACGTCACACTTTCATGGTCTATTGAGATCGATAGGCCGATGATAGTATATCCAATGCCTTCAAAAAACAATGAATCTTGGTAAGAATATAATATTTGTGGGGATACACTGTACGATCCTGAGCGAGGTCATACTCCGGCTCGCACTTGGCCGATTCTCGGATGGCTATGATCACAACCTTTTTTGAGAGCAGCCCCCGTAGCACGTCCACCAAAACACGATATGATAAAGCGATTTATCGCGGTGAACTGTCAAAATACGTAGAAACCCTATTGTATTTTGACAGTTCACCTCGATAAACCGCTTTATCATATCGTGTTTCAGTGGACGTGCTAGGGGGGCTGGATCCGCGCCTGGCTGTTACATGATGCGCCTGTCTGCGTGACATTTCCGTAAAGAAAGTTTCTTGCTCGTGGCTAACCGTAAACAGAGTGAGCACTTAGAATGAATATGTGAGGGGACTGACTCATTGAACATTCACTGAAGATTTTTGAGTTATTGAGTTTTTTTATTACTTTCTATAGTTTCATACTATAGTGTAATCTATGTACATATACAGGATGACTGAATTCGATCGGTCAATATGGGCATGTCTATAACTATAAGACATACAAAGATCTGTTCTTAGGAACCATGTTATCGATTTTAGTGACAAGAAAAACGCACACAAAGATTAATTAAAAAACCTGTACTCAGTTCGGGAATCGAACCCGGTCGTATTGAAAAATAAAACATACAATATTTCTATTTGGATATCGAGTGTTTAGGTCATAAGCAGTAAATATTATCAAAAAACAATATATCTAAAATTAAAAAAGGCATTGTATTTCATATCCTTTAATTTAATTAATTAGATGTTCGAAATGACGTCCATTTTTATAGATAGAAGTCTTAGGAGAAGTGCCGGAAAAAGAAAAAAGGAGTCTATTCTACGTAATATATGTGTCTATGTTTACGATATGTGTATTATTATTTAATAGCTAATAACAAATAATTTTGGCGGAACCCTGATGACTATTCTACGATACCCCTAGGTTACGCGAAACCCAGTTTGGGAATCCCTGTCCTTTGGTAGTGGTAGTCGCAGTGTGGACCCTACCACGCGCGTCCATAAGGGCAGGAAGAACACCGGGGGGTTTAGTGGGTAGGCCTGGCTCTCTGCCGGGAGAGCCCCACACACGCTCGTCGTCTAGCCAACGGCGAGTACGGTGCGGTCACGCATTCCCCTCGTAAAAAAAAGGAACACGAAATAACCGAATTCCACTCAAATGAAGTCGCGAACACCAGCTAGACATTTAATGTTTTAAGCGTGCTCTTATTTAAATAATTTATTGTATTGTTGACGTCATGTGAAGAGATTCCCAGATGGTTGCGGCTTGCCGTGGCGACTTACCGCGAGCCTCGCATTTAGTTACTTAGCTAATATTCTAAGCCTTATATTAGCGTTCTTAAATTTATTTTATGCTAGCTACTGAGATATTTAACGAAGCACCTCATAATAATGTCCTCCTAACCTATATTCCGTCACGGCCACCAATCTCAAAGACGAAGCATCTGCGCAGGAGATATGCACAAGTGACTGCGCAAACGCACGTGCATACTCTATTCCTTCACTCGCCTAGTTCGATGGGACGGTTAGCCCACCCATCACTGGACTGACTACAACCAACGCTGCTTAACCTTGGCAATCGTTCGCTGAGTGCACACGCCAATGCGCCGCCAAGCTCCTCAATTTAACGAAGCATGTACTACCTATGTACTACCTACTTCATGTAGAAAACAGTGAATAAATGTTTTTCCCCTTTCTTTCTTACTTGCTGAAACAACACACCATCTGTGGTGATCGGTCATAGTGAGATCACAATACTTTAATAGACAATTATTCTATTAGTGTATTGCGGTGGCAGTCTAGACCGTCATTCACAAGTGTCTGTAACTGCAGCTGTGAAGCGTGTGTCACACGTGGCGGTACAGTTCACTGTTTGCTGGCCGCGTAGTCGTGGCCGCGGGTGTGTAACAATCACTAGAAATTGTCGAATAAGTAAACTGGCAAATTAGCGAAACTGATAATTAATGACAATGACCAGTGATACGCGAACTCGATTATTTAAATCTTACTTGCGCGGTGAATTGTAAATTCAATGAAGTGGTCGATGGACAAATGAATGAAAATGGCACTTTGCTCCTTCTTCTTCCTGCAAACAGCTCCTTCTACGATACTTCGTTATCCCATCTATATATCTCTTTATCTCTATCTTTATGGAAGTTGCAGATTTTATGGCTACTACGTCAGGAGTTAAATTACTATATGTATTGTTTTTACGTTAATCATAAAAATCTACAAAATACGCTTAACTATTTGTTTTCGCCTTAATTACCGTACTCTCAGCGTGAGTGAAAGGTGGTCCGCCAGTTGTACCAGTGCAATTAATTCGCCGATCCGAGTCGGCGAATTAGTTTTTCCTGCAATCCCATTAGATAGCCTAACAATCCATACCATTACTATTCTGAAGAAATTCGCACGGGAATTTTGGAATCTGAGTTGAGTGCGCAAACGGTTCTTCTCTCATTTACAGCGCCATACTAATGCTGCTCTTGTTCCCGCGGTGCTTCAGCGCTTATCGCCGTGGAGTAAGGTTGTTTTTTGGGTGTTTCTTTGTCGGTGGTCGGTTGTACGCAATTTTTCGTCCGTTACCCCTCCCCCTGCGCCCCACACGGACGTGATCCGGGAACAAATGCGTAGCGAGGCTGAATACTGTATTTGTGTGCTAACTCGAGTGTTGTGCCGGCCAGAATGCGATGGACAATGGTATGCCGAGAATCTTGTTACGTCTGTGTAATGCCTGTTACACTTCTCTTTATGTTTAAGTTCAACCCGACTTTGTATGCAGCAGTCGGGAAAGAAGCCGGAACGGCTTCAGTAGTTCTCGCGGAATTACATGTAAGTACTTACATAGTTTGCATTTTACGATGCAACGCAACACAATAGGACCCGTTTTAAACTACAATTGACCTATTTTCTTTAATGTCATGTGTTTAAGTTCTATATTGCATTTTGAACGTAAGCTCGAATTGAATTCGTTGTAGCGTAATTCCTTTATATCTTGGATCGAAATTATATGAATATCAATATCATTGATCAATTCACAATTAATGCTGGCAAAACGCAAACCCCACTCCTGTTGGGGGCTTTGACTGGCTACATTGGCACTAATCACATGCTAGTAAAAATGGGTTTGAGTAATACAAAGACCTGCAGGGCCTGCAAAGAAAAAGAGAAGAGCATAGAACACATATTATGCCACTGCGACTCTCTAGCTCGCAGGAGAATGAGTATCTTCGGGATTGGATATCCAAAACCCGAGGACTTCAAGGCTATCCCACCCGGATCAATTGTGGAACTTATGAGAGAACTGAAATTGGTCGATAAATAGCAACTTATAAACAAAGGAACAGGGGCAGCACAAAAGATCCTCAAGGGGCGAAGTGCAGGGCCCGAAGGGGCCCCTCCAATAAAAGATGAGAACATCAGCAAGCAAATGAGCTGTTAACCGCTTTCGTGGTCTAGAGGTGTTCATAACACACACCTCCGGGTGTTGATGAGCCTACCTGGCTATCTACCACCGTCTTTTCTAAGTTTGTCACCATAGTAACAATGTTGATAGCATTGTTGTGTTCCGACAACTAGAGGTAAGATAGCCAGTTCCACAGTTGCTGAGGTGTCCAGGTGAAGCTCGTTTCCACCTTAAGCCTTATCGTCACTTACTATAAGGCGAGATGAAGGCCGAGAGCTTCCCTGTCATATGTAAAAAAATATTTACGACGATAAAAATGGTATTTTGTTACAAAATTTTAAAGATTACTTAATTGATTTGCCAGGGATATCAGAGAAATATTTAGTCGCTAGAAGGTCGATATTTTCACAAATTATGTATTTCCGTTGCCGCTATAACAACAAATAGTAAAAACAAAATAAAATAAATATTTAAGGGGGGCTCCCACACAACAAACGCGCCCTTTTTTGCTCGATATCAATAAATGGTAACAGGTAGGCACTTGAAATATTCACAAAATACTTAATTGTATATTTACTTTAATAATAAATATGAAATTTGTGTACCTACTGTTGTTTACCTAGTCAATAGTACGGAATCCTTCGTGCCGAGTCCGACTCGCACTTGGCCGGTTTTTATATACAACAAGAAAGCTCTTGGTCTTCATCTCACCTGATGTTAATAAGACCGAAAGTCGAATATTGCTGTGTTCTGATTAGAAGGTTATGGCAGGTAGTAAAGTTACTGGGGACTGTAACTAGACATCTTAAGTCGCATATAGGTAAGTAAGGTAAGTTTTGTGTATTTAACAAAAACCACAAGTTTTATACATGACTAGCCACTTATCCTCAGGTCAGACAGCTTGTTTAAAAGAAAGAAAGAAAAATATTTATATCATATCACATCAAGCATATTAGTTACAACAAGGTTACATTCCAAATAAGATAGTAAGGTGTTGATGTGACATAAAAAAGATCCCACTTAGCATACAAGCTGAGAGGGATGCTGCTCTCAGCTTGTATGCTAAGCAAGCAAGCAGCATACATCATACTTGCACAAGTTTGTTGACTTAGTTGTATTGAAAGTGTATAATAGTTAAATATAATTGTTTTTAATTCTTTTGGTAGCTTTTCAATGAGCTTTAGTAATACATCATAGAATAAGGAGTACTTATATTAGGTTGGGGAAAAAGTCTTTTCGCATTATAGTATGTATAAACTTGTAATAAAATCTCTTTGGCTATACTATTTGTATCTGGCTGGTTTTGGTATCATTGAAAGTTTAAATTTTAAAGAACATAATTCCAAATTCAAATTAGGAAAATGTGTGATTTTCATTTGTTTTTCGTACCGCCAAGATGAGTGAATCTAATGAAGAAATTCGATACATTTTAAAATTTTACTACAAAAAAGGTAAAAATGCAACGCAAGCCGCGAAAAAAATTTGCGATGTTTATGGACCTAGTGCAGTGTCTGTGAGAGTAGCACAAATTTGGTTTAAGCGTTTTCAATCCGGAAATTTTGATGTCAAAGATGCACGTCGCTCTGGTCGCCCTATTACAGATAAAATGGATGCCATTTTTGAAAAAGTGGAGCAAGATCGGCATGTCAGTAGTTACGACGTAGCTGAAGAACTGGGAATTGACCACAAAACAGTTTTGGCGCATTTGAAAAAAACTGGGTACACAAAAAAGCTCGACATTTGGGTACCTCACGAGCTCACTGAAAGAAACCTAATGAACCGTGTACTCATTTGTGATTCTTTATTACGACGTAATGAAACCGAACCATTTTTGAAGAAGCTGATAACTGGTGATGAAAAGTGGATCACGTACGACAAGAACGTGCGAAAAAGGTCGTGGTCAAAGGCCGGTCAGGCTTCACAGACTGTGGCGAAACCCGGGTTAACTCGCAACAAGGTGATGCTGTGTGTGTGGTGGGATTGGAAGGGCATTATTCATTATGAGCTGTTACCACCAGGCAGGACCATCGATTCTGAACTCTACTGCGAACAACTGATGAGATTAAAGCAAGAAGTTGAGAGAAAGCGGCCGGAATTAATCAACAGAAGGGGTGTGGTTTTTCATCATGATAACGCTAGACCTCACACATCTTTAGCCACTCAGCAAAAATTAAGAGAGTTTGGCTGGGAGGTGTTAATGCATCCGCCGTATAGTCCTGACCTTGCACCTTCAGATTTCCACCTGTTTCGGTCTCTTCAGAATTCTTTAGGCAGTGTCAGGTTAACATCACGAGAGGACTGCCAAAACCACTTGTCGCGGTATTTTGACCAGAAGTCCCAAAATTTCTATAGCAATGGGATCATGTCCCTACCTACAAGATGGCAAAAAGTTATCGAACAAAATGGTACCTACATACTTTAGTTAAATGTAAATAAACTATATTAAAAAATGTTTTGAATTTTCTTAAAAAATGCGAAGAAACTTTTTCCCCAACCTATTATAATAAGAATTGTATATAATATGTACTTTCAAGTGAATATTATGCGTCTTTATGTCTTTACGAGTATATAAAACAGGTGTAGATTATTACTCTGTTATACTATCATCTTCCACAAACTTATCATTTTGTTAGACAATATTGATTGTGATCACCAGTGTCGGGTTCTTAATAACTTTATATTTTCATGTTGCATCAAATCTAATTTTTAGTATGTGGTCTAAATTATTAAAATAACAAAAATACCACAAAATATTATGGAAAAGTTATAATCCGTCGCACATCTGCAGATGATAGCCCAACAAAATCGGGCCCTGTTCTGTAAATAAATTTTCATCACACTTGCTCGTAAACCTATTACACGCAGGCG
The DNA here is from genome assembly GCA_963935595.1 of Schoenobius gigantellus. Classification (NCBI taxonomy): domain Eukaryota; kingdom Metazoa; phylum Arthropoda; class Insecta; order Lepidoptera; family Crambidae; genus Schoenobius; species Schoenobius gigantellus. Next base: position 12,930,052 of record OZ012559.1, on the reverse strand, counting down.
TATAAAGCAGTTATATCCGATTCCCGCAGGATTTATGGATTTTTATAACTCCCGAGGAAGTTATGATTTTAGTTTTAAAAATAAAAAAAATAATCCCACTCGTACGTCATTTCAGACAGAGGAGGTGTAATATCAGCCAAAGCTAGAGATAGAGTCGAGTGCCATTAATTTGTTAGATTGTTGTTTTCGAAGGTATTTTGTTTAGTAACTAAGTATGACTTCATCATCAGAATAATTCGAGTTGCAAGAATATGTAGTAACAAAAAATCAACACCACAGCATTTGTTAAATACGGCTCAAGTACTTAACAACGATTTGCTGCCAGCGAAGTCTAAATTTCAATTATTTTGAAATTTTTTTTATTTCCTTGCAAATGTAATGAAAATCATTATGTTGTCGGCCTTCTAACAGACTCGTTAGTAATCCCCTTCTTACGGCCCTTCGTGCACAATGTACTAGTAAAAAATCCCTAAGTTTGAGTGGTTCGAATCGAAGGATCGCACATACTCGTAAATTTCGTGTAAGTGTTGATCACGTACCGATATTACCGCACAAGGTATCCCATATCTGTTGCTCGCGCCAAATCCACCACACCCTTCCCGATCCATAATCCAATTACTAGCCAACTTATTAGATTGCGTTTTCACCATTTTCCTTCGGCGCAATACCCCATTTCATATCTGTACAGTAATTATTATTGCCCTGCCATTGTTTAGTTGGCAACTGCGAGCGGGGGACCGGTGAAATACGCGTTTACTGCCCACCTTGGCAGATAATGCTCAATTACTAGGCAATAACAACTTTATCGCTTACAACTCAAGACTGTTAATTGCTCGTTACGGAGACGCCGCAAGTTTATGTAGTGTAACGCAAATTTGAACTCTATCTAGTTAGGGTTATGATGCTAATTTAATGTTGCCGAGGTACACGAAAGTTTGCAACGTCCCTTATTGGTTGTCCACTTGTGTACGACGATAAAGTTTCCGTCTTTCTCTTGTTGCGTAATAGCGTTTTAAGGTAGGAATTATTTATGCAAGGTCGTCTTTATGAGTATGTATAATTTAAGACTAATTTCAGACAAAATATAATGTATTCATATACTAATTTATACTAAATAGTGACTAGTGACATATCATCATCAAATCACGGAGTGTAAATCATTAGAAGCATAATACAAACTCACTGTATTGCAAAGAACATTGTTCGTTATGATTAGTTATGAAAGACACAAGTCAACACAAAGTTTATTGGGATGACTTATGTTATCATCATCATCACAGCTGATATACGTTCCAACCGAGGGGCTCGAGCCTTCCCTATGTTACGGTGAATAGGCTTAGTCAACCACGCTGGCCCAGTGCGGATTAGTCGACTTCACATACACCATTGAATTTCTTTGCAGATATATGCAGGCTGCCTCACTATGTTTTCCTTCACCGTAGGAGCGTCAGAAAAATGTACATATGAAATTTGCAAAACGAAAAACACATTGGTACATAGCGATCTCGTACCCCGGACGTCCCGATTGGAAGGCAAGTGCCGAGTCCACAGCGCCACCGACACTCTGAGTCATGATTTATTTACCTCTTCAAATATATAAAAATCTCGTGTCACAGTGTTTGTTATCGAACTCCTTCGAAACAGCTTGACCGATTTTTGTGTATTTTTTGTAGATCTGAGAATAGGTCGAAGTCTATTTTTATACCCCTTGGTGATAAGCGTGGCCCTCTTCAGATTTTTTGACATATATTATACGTAATTCGTGGGCACAGCAAGTATTTTATTATAATCTGTGCTTCTATATTCTTCTTGCCGAACAGCCCAACTTCACGATTTTTAGGTCAATCATGCAATTCCAAATCAAGGCAGAAATATTTTAATCAACTGACAAACACCGTCACCAAAAATTGACAGCCTAGTCAGTCTTCTAGGAACATCATTGCTTGGCGGAATTGTTATTACAACTCTCACAGTGCGTAAGCTTAACAAAGCTATAAATCTGCGTGAACGCGCGTAATGAATCTCAGTAAGCGCACCTCTAAACGTTTTCCAGCAGCATCACGGTCCAGATCGCACAAAGCTCGAGCACGGAACGGGTATGTTCAGTACAATAAACCGGCGAATTAAAGTTATCCCTGAACTCCGATGGGAGCTGCCATAAAGTGTCTGCTAAGTTTTCACGCTGACAGGACAGGTAGAGCGCAAGATTATATCAAAGGAACATTTACGGAAACAAACATGTTTGCGCACCGACTAATAAGTTTGCGCGGCACGTGTCTGTTTCTGGATACGCCGAATTGTTACCACCAGTATTTCATTCGTCACAGTATTATTTCGTTCCGACGCATGTTTCGTTTTATTCAAAAACTGAGAATTGATTGCAAGAAATAGTGGATTGTATGATAAGAGAGCAAAGTAGTATTTTTAAGGCGAGAGCGCTACTTTGATTGAACCACGAGCGTTGCGAAGGACTCAAAGTACATCGCCCGAGGTAAAAATAAATTGCTCTCGAGTAATATACTCTACTTTTCATCCCCTTTCTATGAGAAAATAAATAAGAAACGGTGTTATGTAATGAATGAATATATTTATTTGAAAAAGACATGTGAATATAAGTAATAGTTATTGTTTCAGGAGTTAATGCATTGTCACGCGTCGAGGTTCACCTCGACGCGCCAAGTACGGAACCAGTCGCTGAGAGTATCGGCGGCTGTTTGGAGGAGTTTGTACAGGCGATGGATGTTACGGCCAGATGTATAGAAGGCTGTGTCGTCCGCGAAAAGCGCGAGTTCGACACCTGGGGTTTTAGGAAGATCGTTCACGTAAAGTGAAAAGAGCAGTGGGGTAAGCACGGAGCCTTGAGGGACACCGGCTCGTATGGGACGGGGCGGGAACGGGTCCCCTCGACGCGGTAGCGAAAAGAGCGATTCGACAGAAAGTCTCGCAAGATGAGCACGAGACGGTCCGGCGCTCATAGTAACTAATAGACTCTTATGTTATTTTGAACTTTTATGTATGTTTAGGGGTTGATCGTCCAGAAGGAAAAACGGAACTATTATAGGGTCGCTTCGTTGTCCGTCTGTCAGTCAAGACCACGTAGAGATATCAAACTGAAATGTATATGAAATACTCGTGTCTACAGTCTCTAAAAATATCATTATTGTACGTCAACGCGATAAAAATATATGACCATTTATGTCGCATAATTTCGCAAATTTTGCGACTTTACAATTTTACTATTTCGACAAAGAATTAAGTACCTCGAAAAGAATGAGTTTACAAAGAATACTTTAATGTAAAATTCACCTACTATAATTGTTTATCTACACTCCAACCGCAGTATTTAAATAAACCCACTAACAAAAAGTAACTAAACAGTCGGTTACTTTGTGCTACTGCAATTTACTCGGTTGTCTCTTCCAGCGAGTACTTAGATGCGCCAGAGGAGCATTGTGGCTGCAGTCCCTTGGTTAATGAATGCGATTAACTTTCCCGTGACTACCTCTCGGCCGGCGCGCCCAATAGCGTAGTTTCTCTTGGAGTTCTCTTTAAGTTGTTTCCAAACGATTACGTTTACTGCAAACGTTCAACGTGTTCCGGATGAAAGTTATGATGCTTGCCACTTGGAAAGGGAAGTGATATTTCTTTTTAGTATTGTCAAGTTAATAATGCGAATTGATGACGTCAAATCGTTGCTTACTTCGTAGGGATTATGTAGGTAGGTTACAGTGTACATTGGGGTTGTTGAAAGAGTTGTCGATTTTCTGATCTTCCGAAAACAGCATTTACTAGAGGTGACTGTGACCGTTTACCATAAGATGGGTAGCCTGCTTTTTGCCAACATAGTTGTAAATAAATAAAAAATATTTTACAAAAAATAAAAACCGACTTCAAAAACACTGAAAAGTTAAAATAATGTAAGAATAGGTACAGACAACATCACAGTTCTATATTGAAGTCGGTGCCAAACGATGATCTCTTTGTCATCAAAGTATTAAATTAGGGTTTTCCTCGATTTTCATGGGATCCCACATCCTGACTTTGATGACCATGGGACCACCCTTGGAGTATACTCTATAGAATACAAAAATAATTTTGAAAATCGGTCCACAATTGGCGGCGTAATCGCGTAACATACACACACAAAAAACATATGCATCGAATTGAGAACCTCCTCCTTTTTTGAAGTGGGTTAAAAACACAAGCACTCCGTGAATGCATAAATAAACATGACTTGCCAGTAATTTTGCTAGTTCAAGATTAGATTGTTGCGGAAATAAATATGAATTTTCTTGTAAATTTCAAATTGATTTTTATAAGACCGCTTATTTCCTAGCTTGTAACGAAAGGATTAATGTAGTGAGAAGAGTTTATTCGGTAGTCATTGAAATTCAACGCCAAAATAACAAATTAAGATCTTTGCGCTTAATTGCAAAACAAGAGCACGTCCAGCGACACTATGTCCTCAATGGTCCCGCGTCTGTGCAATCTCTCGACAAATGAATGCCATTACCTTCTCGTTGAACACCCCTTCGTTTGTTGCGAGGTTGTTGCTGGCTGCTTACCTTAAACATTGTGAACACTATTTGGAGTGCTAGCTTTTTAAAAGACGTTTCCATTTTTAAAATTCATGGTATAAATTTCCTACGTCAGTTGTTCAGTGCCAGTTGAAAGTTCGTGCCAGATTTTCGTCTGGCTTTATACCGAATTGCTCTGCAGCTGTGCTACACCTGCACCATTCATTCGTTTTTAGGAAATCAGTATTATCTGACTCCCCTGAATGTGTTTCATTTTTATTTTATGGAGAAAAAGTATTTTTGTATGCGTCCTGTGTCTTATTTTTGCATGAAAAAATCCTAAAAGTCTTACGTCACTGATGTTGTTTACCATAATTATCAAGACTAATTAAACATGTTAATAAGTGATTTATGTAATATAACATGATTATGTATATTTTATTTTAAATTTAATTATATTTATACATTTTTTATTTGTTTCAGGTAAACGCTAAACAATGGATAACACAACAGTGAAGATAAAATAAGAAGGCACAAAGAAAATTTGTTTGTGAAATATACTATCGTACATGTTCTGTTCGCTCAATCTCTATTCAATTTTGTAAAACTACACCACGGCTTGTTTACATCACAGATCATTAATAACTACTTGCATCTACGAAGCCAGACTAAAAGCTCTGTAATATTCTCACGTAGCAGCTACGAGCAGCTAGGAGGCTACGACATCGCCGTAGCGCTGTTGTCATCGACTACGAAATGCGCATCAAATATTCAGCTACATAGAATAATTTACTGATGTTACAAAAAGGCGACTGATGTTACAAAAATGGAACAAATTTTTGGCGAAGGGTGAACATATCTCCAATAGAGATTTCTTCCAGTCAACACATTGTTTATTGCTGAGTGTTATTCTCTTGCGCAAAGATAAATACGAGTAAATCGATATAGCAATTGTTCGGATTGGATCGGATTTTTGCAACGGATATTAAAAGGCACATCTACGTTATTAAAAAGGTTTATCCCAATTAGTTGCTTAAATGTATTGCGGGATACATTATAATCAGTCGTCCGAGCGCAGCGAAGGCGACAACATCCTGATGATGCCACGTGGAGTGGCGAAACGCGTCGAATCTAAGTATTTGCATGTTGGTGTGGTACTAATTATTGATATTCCTTTGTCGCATGCGATTGAGGGAGGGCGGGCGGTGCACCATTGGCCTGCGTAGTTAGTACCAACTACCGACATTTTTATCGGAAGTTTTGCTATATACCTACTCCTTAACAATTAATAATCAGTTTTGTAATTTTTGTACAATTAAATAATTACTACTTGCCCTTTTATTAAACTCTTATGTTCAGACATGTTATTTCATTTGCACAACGCTCATCAGAGCATTGACAAATCGACGTAAGGGCTCATTAAATACACCTATGAAATTGTAAAAGCCAATGTAATATCCGGAATGTTCGATTGATTCTCACCGTTCAAATGTTATCCGTGTGACGAGCCCATGATTTATATTCACGAGTAATTCCAACGGATTTTATGGCACTTTTCGTGTGCCTGTGACAGGCTGCTACGGTGGCGTGTTTTATTTTATGAATAATATTATGATAGACGTTAAACTGTCACGGTGTTACTACAAAAAAATTTAAACACTGTCTAAAGTTAGACACTGTTTAAACATGATGCTGTTTCAGTTTTTCGTAAAGAATAGATAGTGATAGCATCATGTTTAAACACTGTCTAACTTAAGACAGTGTTTAAATCTTTTTGTAGTAACACCGTCAGTGTTTAAATTTATGCAGGTAAAGGTAGTAGACCTTTGATTTAACCGCCTCCGTGGTCTAGTGGTTGCGACCACCGCGTTTCGATCGGGAGGTCCGGGCTTCGATTCCCAGTGGGAGTAGCAATTTTTCTGTCCGGTTTGGTTGGTGGTAGGGCTTCTTAGCCCGCCTGGCTAGCTACCACCGTCTTACCTAAGTTATTCGCCATAACAGCAATGTTTATAGCATTGTTGTGTTCAGGCAAGAAGAGGTGAGATAGCCATAGCCAGTTCCTCAGATGCTGAGGAGTCCAGGTGAAGCTCGCTTAACACCTTAGGGTTTAGTGGGTAGGCCCCGCTCTCTGCCAGGAGAGCCCCACACACGCTCGTCGTCTAGCTAACGGCGAGTACGGTGCGGTCACGCATTCCCCTCGAAAAAAAAAGGTGAAGCTCGCTTCCATCTTCGGCCTTATCGTCACTTACCATCAGGCGAGATGAAGGCCAAGAGCTTCCCTGTCATCATTAAAAAGCTGCCTAATGTGGTTACTATAAAAAGGATACTGGTAATTGAACATAAAGAAATGCCCTTGTGATGTTGAAAAGATTAAAACAATATATATCATCATCACAGCTCATATACGTCGCCATCGAGGGGCTCGAGCCTACCCTATGTTAGGGTGATGAGGCCTTAGTCAACCACGCTGACCCAGTGCGGATTGGTCGACTTCACATACACCTTTGAATTTCTTCGCAGATGTGTGCACGTTACCTCACGATGTTTTCCTTCACCGTAAGAGCGCCAGACAAATGTACATAAGAAATTCGAAATGAAAAACACAGTGGTACATGTCGGTCTCGAACCCGGACCTCCCGAGTGGAAGACAAGTGCCGAATCCACAGCGCCACCGACCGCTCTTTAAAAAAATATATTCGACAAGAATGCTCGTGTTTATTGAAATGGTTTGCTCGATATTATTTAACGGCGTTTAGCATTGAGATTAACCATGAAAATTGCGTCGCATTCATTTGGCATTCATTACCGCGAATGTGAAAAATTGTTTTTTTTTTAAATTGTGTTTTCAGTAGTACAATAGAGACCTTATCAAATATTAAAATAAATAAATTATTATAATATTTCAGAAATTAATAACAATAATACTTTTTAACAATAATCCAACAATTATTATATATATTTGAAATAATATATAAATCGGTTTTTTGCCTCTCCTGAAAAGTTACCATATTTGACATTTGCCGTTATGAATGCCGAGCGATGGTTGTGTAACTAAACGTCTCCAATGTAAAAATAAAGGAGCACATTGAATATCCGCAGAAAGTCTTCGCATAGCTCAATGTTGCTTGTAAACAGTATAGGCAGGCGTGGTTCGATATTTAAAACGTAGGGAAACGTTATCGCACAATTAACCCGGCTTGCCCTTCGTTCCGGTCGACGCGTCCGGCTCAGCCCCTCCTGAGACGGTGATGGGCGGAGATCGATGAAAGTTCATATCATGTTCGAAATCAATAATGCTTTCAAGTCCAAGTTAACTAATTTATAAATACGTTTAGATTTTTAAATAAAAATGAATTTATTTCAATCTAAAATTTTCAATTATATGTGACTGATACATAGATTATGACTAAATGCTGTTTACTCAGGTTACATTTTAAATTTAAAACGTCAGAAGTATAGCGTAAGTCGTTTATTTAAAAAACAACCCATTCTTACGTGTAACTTAGTTTTTACAAAGCAATAAAAAAATTTAAACTTGGTGCACTCGGTAGTTAGTCATAAATCCTTTAATAGCTTAATTCCAAACCAAATCTCAACCACAAAGATATAGTGTAGGCAATGTATTGCAAATATACTAAGGGCACCCGTGCTTAAAAAAATGTACACATCAGTCCTTACCACGCCGAACGTTGCTCGATCATTAAGATCGAAACGCCGCCGTCAGACGCAAACGCCAGTAACGTGCTAACAATTAGGTACGCACTAGTTTATTTGACACAGTGGTTCTTAACCGGTGGCCCACGGACCACTGGTTTTCCCTGGAAGCAGCCGAAGTGGTTGCCGAAACCATCCGAAAAATAATATTATAGATATAACAAACAGCCCTCTATTCATATACTTTATATTGGTCTAGGGTTGGAGGTTCAAGACTAGACAGATATTTGTAAAATGGTCCCTGTTCACTAAAAGGTTAAAGAATTACTGATCTAATAACAGCTGTAGTTATGATACCGTAGCATTACAACTACATATTATCGTAGTTTGGTATCGTAGCAGATATGTACAACCGTAGCAACCATAATTAGTGCTACGCTTAAGCTTTAAGGCGCTACAGGTTAAGAATTACTGATCTAATAATAGCTGTAGCCACGATACCGTAGCATTACAACATAACAACTACAATTATTTTAGTTTGATATCGTAGCAGATATGTACAAACGTAGCAACCATAAGTGGTGCTACGCTTAAGCAACAGCTATAGCTACAGCTGTAAATCAGAACATACAATAATAAATGGCATAAAAGCTTTTACCAAAAGGCGAGCATTTTTATTGTCTAGAAAAGTGCAAAAATTAAATTTTTAATAACCGATTGAAACGTGTAAAAGTAACGTTTTATTTCGGTCACAGTGCGTAAGCGACATTAGAAGATATGCAATCTTCAACTTCATTACCGAGCAATAAAGCAGTTGCCGTGAACGAGTAGATTCCCTGGGAAACCTCACCTTAATACCACCAACTACATAATTATCGTAGTTTGGCGTCGTAGCAGACACAGCCGTAGCAACCATGATTAGTGCTACGCTTATGAGTGCTACGCTTGGCGACCTCAAGTGGATGTTGCGGTAATTTTCTTTCACGTGAATTTAGGCTATCCTAAAGAGCACAAAAAAGTACTTTCGCCTACGTATACATACTTGTAATTAGGTTTCTAGCAAGCTTGTATTTATTCGCACGCAATTTTACTGTCGTTCACGGACAAACATAAAAACCGAGTTGCCGGCTACTTCTCCGAATAGGTTCCTACGTTGTATTGCTGGCACGCAAAAATTCTGTTTGAAAATATAATAAAAAAATCCTTCATGAGATTTCATTGTTTCGCAACACTCGAGATAGCGCGCGAGCCCGGAAAACGATAATGAGCGAGGCTTTTTTTCCCTTTTGCCCCGGAGGCCCTCGCAGAATGTATTGTGCTCGCAGAAAAAAATTAAATCGCAATTATTAACGGCTAAGCGTAATTCAACCGGCTCTTTTTTGACGTTACCGTGGCTTTGGACCTTTTTGATAGCATATACTGGAGTATATAATTATTACTAGTGAAATGGAAATAATTATAAGAAGAGTAACTTCTGCATGTCTTCGTCTTCGTTTGCGTGAGTAGTTTAGTGTATATTTCATACTAAGGGTGTATGTACGTACACGCTGTACACAACTAAATAAGGTGACTTGTAATGTGAGCCCATACAATCATTCATCTTAAGACTCAGCGGGCCTTGATTTTAACTTATTAATAATAAACAGTTACAGTTAGTGTATTTTTCAGGCGTAGACAATGCGAGTAAATCAACACTCCGTGGTTTTAGCAAACGTATTCTGATAAAGTTCTACCGTATCCAAATGATAACATTTATGTTAATGCTTTACAGAATCATTCTGTACAAAAATGAACGAAAATAAGTATTACTTTTTTGTTGACGAAAACAAGGTAAGTAATCACAGAATTGTTCAAAAGATTTTATTGTCAACAAAACTGTGATTCTGAAAAAAAAGGATTTACTACTTTTTATTTGTTTGAATAACAACAGTGTTATTTAAAACATTTTAGTATTTTTTTGTACTACTGAATTTCCTATTCAATATTTATATGCCAACATGTAAATATTTGTGGCCTGAAAATCTGGATTCATTATGATTTCATTCAGTTCTACACAATAAAACAAATGTAAGCACGTAATCCACACATTCGGCATATAAAATTATGTTTGACAAAACATAACGGGCTGTCGGAAATTCGTCATTACATTTCTGCATCACACAAACGACTAAACGACACGTTCTCGACTTGAGAACTTGTGAGTCAATAATAAGCTGAGCGCGCTCACTCAATTAACACGTAATTGGGCAAAACTCGCAATTAAGCGGGTCTGGTGTGTTGCGTCATCGAAGATCTGAATGTGAAGGGTGACATGGCGAGAGTGTACAGCGAGACAAGAAAAATTAACTGTGTCAATTTACAAACACGTTTGGAAACGTAGCAAAGTGATTGACGTTTGAATGTCGAGTTGAAATGTTTGTGTCCTTTTAACTCCTGCGTTAATATAATATTGGTATTATGCTTTGTGTTAAATGCATTATTAAAAGCGTTAAAAATTGTTCTAAGTAGTGGCTACCTAAACTTGCAGGGTTTGATGCACAAATTAGTAAAGTCTATTGCCACTAACATGCTAATAAGCTCAGTAAACTTTTGGCATACAGTCATCTGTGTAATGGAGTTCCTAGATGATCAAGCATTCTTTTTTACATACAGCTGGGAAGCTTGGCAGGTGGCGCTGTAGACTCGGCACTGGCTTTCATATCGGCAGGTCCGGTGTTTGATATTGCCATGTACCATTGTGTTTTTCGTTTTTCAAATTTCATATGTACATTTATCCAACGCTCTTACGGTGAAGAAAAACATCGCGAGGCATACTTCGGCGAAGAAATTCAAAATTTGTGAAGTCGACCAATCGGCACTGGGCCAGCGTGGTTGACTAAGGCCTAAACTCCCTAACTTGGGTAGCATCGAACCCTCGGCGAGAGCGAATATGAGCTGTGATGACGAGGGAAACTCTTGGTCTTTATTTCACTGGTGTTTCTATCACTAGTGTTACTAGCGAATTCATCATCATCATCATCGACCTACACTCGTCCACTGCTGGACATAGGTCTCCCCTAATGCACGCCACCGCTTCCGATCTTCGGCTACACTCATCCAGCCCACTCCAGCCAGCCTACGTATATCGTCATCCCATCTTGTCGCAGGGCGTCCCACACTACGTTTTCCGAGTCGCGGTCTCCACTCAAGCACCTTACGACTCCAACGGCCGTCAGTTCTGCGGCTCATGTGGCCAGCCCACTGCCACTTCAGTTTACTAATTCGGTGGGCCATGTCGGTGACTTTAGTTCTCTGTCGGATCACATCATTTCTGATACGGTCTTTCAGAGATACTCCGAGCATAGCCCTTTCCATAGCACGCTGAGCGACTTTAAATTGGTGGACTAGTCGAGCCGTGAGTGTCCACGTCTCGGCACCGTATGTCATGACTGGGAGGACGCACTAGCGAATTATATGGTATATAATATGTCTTTTGTGTCAGCATGTATTAGTTCATTCCACCGGTCATCATCAGTAATTATTGATGGAATTGACTGATGCTCGCATGAACATGGAGTACATGTTCATCACTGCGTTACGAAATACATGGAAAATATAGCATTCGAATATAGCATAGGCAAATATAGCATTCATGGAAAGCCGCTGTATAAATCAAAGTTTATTTTTAACGGTTGCAAAATGCAAAAAGGCATTACTTATATTCTTTTTTGGCTAAACTTTCTTATGATGAGTCTGAAAAGTTGTTAAAAATCGTCACTGTTAATACTTCTTGCTTAAATATTAATAAAAATGAACATTATTTACTAACTACGCAATATTATATCTTTAAAAAAATCGTAAATAAATGGAAGCAAGCGACGTCTCATGTCCGATACTCCTGTTATATCATGGACACACTTATTTAAATATAAAACTCCGAACAACGAGTATGATAATGAACTCATCCCATCCTCCTTCCATTCATTCGGAACATGTAATGAATTGTGAAAATCATTTTTTTCTTACTTTTTAGTCTGCATTAGAAACGGAGCCCGTAGGAAATTGAGCGTTAAGTCTCTGGAAATAGAGTTGAACAATTTCAAGCACTTAATCTCAGTACGAAATGAGAACATAATAATATATCCGCTAACGAAACCGGAGCCTGCGCCATTAATTAACAATATCAAAAGTTAACACCTGTTAATTAAATTTATAGTGGAATAAAATTGATACGCATAGAGGTTAGTTGCTCAATTACGCTTATTGTATATGTTATATGTATCTTCAGAATAGAGAGGGGTCTCTGTTGTATACGAAATATTATTGCCAGGCTAATTTAGAGAGGTGGGATTACGGCACCTATCACATTCTTTAATTTATGACCCACTTATGGTCTTATTATTGACGCTGTCTCTATCTTTGCATATCAAAATAAGTGAAAACGCACTAACTTTTGACCAATAAGGCCGCTGTAATATTGCAGAGCAATCTTATGCTGCAGATAGGTTGCCACGGGCAAACGTAACTAGGATAGCTAAGAAAATCTTGACATCTTCACGTTGAAGAACATACTACTTTGAATCTTATCGCATTTTGAGTGTTCTAAGAACATTCAAGGAAATCGGTACAGTACTAATATATTTATGTACACTTTGACTGTTGTGGGGTTTGAGTTGGTTCAAAATTACATTAAAAAACTTATTCGAATGAAAATTAAGCTATACTGACAAGTGATGAAAATAAATTTTCAAGTTTTAATGTAGGATAGTCCAAACGACTTCATTATCTTAATCAAGATTATCTTACCAAATTGACTGACACAAATGGTTTCCACCAGTGTAAAAAAATCTCAGGTGTATGCAACAACACATTTCAAAATTCTCTGTAGCACTGTGAATGAAATCGACATCACTTGGTTTCAGAAGCATTATTATTAAAAAGAATAAACTTTATCTAAAGAGCAAGGAAACATCGACTGTGCAAGAAAACAACGAAGAATCAGCACAACCCTTACAAAATACGCGCCGATTTTCCGCTCGCGAACACCTACATTCTGCGAGCATAGATGGAAAAAAGGACCCGCCGACAGGCGTTTTATGGCCCCATAAAAAATTTATGGTTGCCCCTGCAGCCAAATTGAATATCAAATCAGCACGATGAACTTTTAGGCTAAATTTAATGAAGTGCCTTTGAACGTGTTCGGGCCGACACGCCCGGACAGGTTGTGCTGGCTGGAGCTTTATTTTGGGTATTTCTTTCCTTCCCGATACTTTACTTTAATGAGACTATGAATAAACATGTACGTAGATATAAACCCTTTTTGCTATTAAACCCGTGCTCGTGAAACATTTGTGTTGAGCAACAATCGAACTTATTTAGAGTAACTTTACGGAATAGACCACAGTAAAGTTAACACTTTGCTAAGCATGCTATTTCCTGTATATTAAATAGGCCTATAAATATTTCGAGATATTTTTTGAGCCAAATAGAGATATTTGTTCCAACTTAAGAACTCAACAGTAAGAGTTAGATAGATTAAATAGAACACACAATTAGTAGTATATGTTTCTTAAATTTGAACTAAACGAAAATTACACTGTCTTAAATTTTGTACTCTTCCACTGAGATGAGGCATCTAATCTGCTAAAGCTGGCTGGCAGATATCTCATATAGAAATCAGCTCGCTCTTGTATAAGTTATTTTAAATGTTTTGTTATTGATTGTTTTTTGCGCACAATTACGTATTATTAATTCGTACGAGTATAAGTATCTTTTTAAGTATGCCTTTGAATACCCAAGTCTATATTTACGAGTAGCAGCATTATTATGTTTCGATACGTAAACATAATTAAATATGTTGTTATGTTCAACATTTACCGAACATCTACTATTTATGTAAAATCTTTTAGAATTATTGAAATGAATTACGGACTCATTATTTGTTTGAGTAATGCGCAATTCATTAATTTAGTGTTATTATCACTGAAGAACTTACGAGTAAAAAGTAATCACAGAAGAAATGCTACGTCGAGTCCGATGTAACAATATATGTTCACTACATTTTTTTATTATAAAAATATAGTATACTAAACCTTGTTTCCACCTAAAGCACCCAGGTTGCACAGCCGCTCGCCATCCAACAAATCTACGGAAAGAATTAATACTTCAAACGAACGTGTTGATAAATCGTCAAAGCTTAGCGTGAGTTTAGCCTTAAAAAATTATCTCAGAAGAACTTAGAAAGCAATTACAGAAGAAATGCTAGGTACATCGAGTCGCCAGGGCTTGTTTGCTAATTCAGCATGTAACAATGTATGTTCACTACATTTTTTTGTTATAAAAGTATTGTAAATTAAGCCTTGTTTCTACTTCGACTCCGGTTGCACGGCCGCTCGCCACCTAACAAACCTACTAAAAGAATTAACACTTCAAAAGAGCGAGTTGATAAATTGTCAAAGTTTAGCCTTAAAAAATAATTCCTCTTATCCTTTCCGTGAATATGAAATTCGCACATAATTTTTGAAGGGTTAAAGCGCAATAAATATAACGTTATCTAGCGATCTCGCGACGTAGCCATCCCGTTTATCATACAACGCTACATTAACTGCGGGCGACGTAACATCTTGAAATATCTTCACTGTTATTAAGATTCATTAAACTTACTCCGGGACTAGTTTACTGGATAAGAAAAGCCGCCATTTTGAATCTCGGTTAGATCTTTTTCCGGCTACTATGGTAAAAAGTCAGTGCTTTCGTTTTATTAAACTATCTTTTTCATTTAACGTAACACCAATGAAGTTATAAATAAGATTATTTGATCGACTCCGGGCTACGCGATGTTATCTTATCTTATCTTATAATGGGGGGCCCCCAGGGGGCCCTGCACTTCGACCTTAAGGATCCTTTGTACTTCCCCAATTTCTACATTCATTGATTGCTATCACCATTTATGGATCAATTGAGTTTACTCATGAGTCTCACAATTGGTCCAGGGGGGATAGCCTTGAAGTCTTCGGGTTTGGGATATCCGATCCCGAAGAGACTCATTCTCCTGCGAGAAAGGGAATCGCAGTGGCACAACATGTGTTCCATGCTTTCCTCTCCCTCATTGCAGGCCCTACAGGTCTCTGTGTTGCTCAGATCCATTTTTGCAAGCATACGATTAGTGCCAAAGTGGCCAGTCAGAGCAATCAACAAGAGTCGGATTTGCATTCTGCCTGAATTCATTGTGAATTTGTTGAAGTTATTCAGGCCCATGAACCGCTTGGTGTGCGCCATTCCTTTCTGAGGAATGGCGCGCGATGTTGATCTGGAGGTCTTATCACCATCGAATGGTAAGTCTCGGATGATGTGGATGGTGAGTGGAAGTTCTTCTTAGGGAGCAATCATCATCATCATCATCTACAGCTCATATACATCCCCACTGAGGAGCTCTAACCTACCCTAAACTAGGGCGATTAGGCCTTAGCCAACCACGCTGGCCAAGTGCGGGTTAGTCGACTTCACACACAACCTGTAAAGAAATTCTTTCTTCTGAGGTGTGTTCAGTTCATGTTCAGTTCATGTTCAGTTCAGTGTGTTCAGATTTCCTCACGACATTTTCCTTCGCCGTAAAAGCGTCGAACAAACGTAGGTGCGTATGAATTGAAAATTAGAAAACACATTAGTACGCGGCGGGGTTTGAACCGCTACCTCCCGATTGGAAGGCGATAAGTACCTTAAGTACGATGCCATCGCCGCCTTCGCCGTGGTTGGACCCTGGATGGGCGACCATAACTGTGTGATCTCGAGTTCCTCCGTGCTTCGAAAGGCACGTTACGCCGTCGGTCCCGGTTGCTATGGCAATCGTTTCTAACCACCAATCCACATTGGGCCAACCTGGTGGTGTTATGGCTCGTACTCCTCGTGTCTTCTATATAGAACTTGTGCCCAATTGTGGGAGGGAGGTAGCGTCAGTGGCGCTGTAGCCTCGGCACTGGACTGTGCTCCGAGTAGAAACGGGAGGCCCGCGATCGATCCTGCCTTGTACCAATGTGTTTTTCGTTTCACGCATTTCATATGTACATTAATCTGACGCTCCTACGGTGAAGGAAAACATCGGGAGGAAACCTGCATACACTTGCGAAGTAATTCAAAGGTGTATGTGAAGTCAACCAATCCGCACTGGGCCAGCGTGGTTTGACTAAGGCCTAATCGCCTTATCACAACTAGTGATGATGATGATGATGATGTGCCCAGTCGTGGGACATATAGTTTGTGACGATGACCATCAATGTCTCCAAGGTATTGTAAATGTTGGTACAATCTCCGATAAGGCTGATACTATATGTCTTTCTTGCGCCTATTCTTCTTATCAGCTAAACTAAACGATGTCCTTAATGCGTGATAGGTAAAATATAATTGGACCAACCAAAGGAGTTTTTTGTGTAGTCACTTTTGAAACAATATTATTTCGATTTTAAAGAAAAGAAACAGCGCGGATGTAATATAAATCGAATCAATGATTTGGATGTACATTTATATTTATCATATAGAAATAATTAATTTGCATGTATTAAATTCAAAACATGTGTCCAGTTATAAGAGAAAAAAGAATTATTTAATTTTAATCATAAAGAATTGTATATTATAACTCACTATGTGGGCATACAAGAAACTCCCGGTATTCTTTTATATCCTTCCCGCCAAGTAGATTAAGCTATAATAGTTAAAGATTTAATTTCAAAAATGTTATGTTTACACTTCATTAATTTGGTTATTTAAGACCGTGGGCCGCCTATGAAAAATGGCTAGGGAATATTTCATGCGCTTATAAACTTTTTTCTTTTCGAAGATTGCCAAAGTTACTTATCCCTTCATATCTTTTAGCGGAATCTTACTACGTACTCATACTTACTGAAAAATATTATGATCAATTTTAATTTAACCTATTTGAAATGTGGAGAATCAATATATTGCCCCATCGGCACTGAATTTGCGTTGTGTCACCTAGGTAATATTTTTTATTATTATTATAGCATATACTTAAGCAATTGTTTTATATGAGACAAGTCGTGTAATAATTTTACTTAAAAATGACAAGGTATTGGTTTTATAATGCCGGTTGGATGATTTATGTTTTTTTTTTACATTTTTGTCTATTTGTAGTGGAGTGCTTATCTTTATATACAAGGTGTTTGATCAATACTTTTTTTGGGAGGGGGCAAAATGTATTGTTGCATTCCTCGTGTTGGAGCCAAACCACGAAGATATGTGGGACTCCCCAGGCCTACACTCTAAAAACCCTTCCAGCAGCTCCTCCGTCCGTCACAAGACAGGGGGAAGGGGATAACAGCCAGGCTTTGTTCCCCCTGACCCCCTGCCTGTGAATCCGTTGCTGGACTGGCCGCTTGACTCTGCTGCTTTGTGGAGCGGTGTGTGCGCTGCTCTACACCCCAAAACAGTTTTTTTGTTGTGGTTGTCTTCCACGCGGCCCGACGCTCAGTGCGCCGGACCCGGCCCGTTCAGTGCGCGTAACGGGTTGCCCGACGGCAGATCCCACTGGATCCACCGCCGCGAGGGTGAGCCGAAGCTCGGGGAAATCCCCAACGGGCGCGAAGCGCTATGGCGAGAAACTCGCCTCGACCCTATTACCACCAGAGGTAGCCGCCGGGATGGGCTTCCAGCGAGAGCCACACCTCTTCTTAACATAAGTAGAGGGGACTTCGCCCTTCCCCGCATGAAGCGGATGGCCACACGAAGTGGCCCGCCGGATTAAACCCGGTCATCCCCCCCCTCCATGGGGGTCATCTCGTCAGACTATTAGCCCGCGGCAGAGAATCTGCCGGGTTACCCAGCTACTCATGTTAACCTAGTCACATAAAAGATATGGCGTCATTGAAAATTCAAAATTGTCAAATTTATTTTCTTATTTCCTATACATTTTTTTCACGCCGAATTATTTGTATATATAAACCGTGTATAAAAATCACGCGTCACACTGCCTGTTTGGTCGAGATAAACTCCGACACTGCTTAACTGACTTGGATGAAATTTGGCTTACTGTACGTAATTCAGTCCAACTTAAAAGATATGATAGTCTTTATCTCGATTGACCTCAATATTTATTATTGCGACTTAAATTGTTTGTAATTATTTGTTAGTTCCAAAAGTTTCAAACAGATGGCAGTTTGAGTTAATTTCGACGCAACACTTGGTTAGGTACCTAGGTTGGGTAACCTCCCAGTAGATATAGCATTGAGTATCGATTTCTTTAAACTACATTCTATTCCACGTTATATGTGTTTAGGACATGTGTATTATGTTTCAATTATACTAAATTATTGTGTATTGTTTTGTATGAAAACGTTTTACGGTTATTAGTGAATATTAAGTTTACTACCTACTTATGGTATCTATACTATAGTATAGCACTATAATACAGCGCGTGACCAGGTCAGCTAGTAATTATTATATTAATAGCTCGATCTTGAATATATCGATCCTAGTTATATACTTCAAGTCTCCAGACGGCGGCAGCTACAGAGCAGTAGTCGTATTAATGCAAAGGCTGAAACGCAGTCCGGACTCTTGCTGGTAGCGCCGGAAATGCATCTAATAAACCCGTTTAACGACTTATGACCGCTTTCTCTGTTTCACGAGATTTTTATATATGTATAAGATTATCGTGCCGATTATCTACTACGCATAGTTATGTTCTGAACCTAACCTAAAGTGCAGTAGGTAATTTCGTCACCTATGTTCTTTTGTGATGGAAGGGGGCTCCCCCCCCTGGTGGGGGGTTGCGCCCCCCCGTACCCCAGCTCTTTTTTTAGGCTTTGGGTTGTAATTTCGGGATTTTGAACTTCAGGATATGGCTCTTCGGGATTTCAACCTTTCGGGCAAATGAACTTTCGGGATTTAAAACTTTCGGCTAAACAATCATACAGCGTTTAATTTTTCGGGATTTCATCCATAGGTATTAATAAATTCGGTCTTTTAAATTTCGGTATTGTAATACGTACCTACCCTTAAGTACACGAGAGCAAAATTAATCCGGATCACATAATTCTGAAAAAAATTCTGAGAATCTTGGAAACTACAAATACTAGCATAATGGAATAAATTGTGTTTAGTAGACCGTAAAATACTCAAATATTGAAGCCGCCTCTCTGGTCTACTGGTTAAGACCACCGAGTGTCGATCGGGAGGAGGTCCGGGGTTCGATTCCACATGGGGGCAGAAGTTTTTCTGCTCGTTACTTTACTCACTGTTAATAACTACGCATCACCATCCAATCTAGAAATTTTTACAGATTCTTGATATTTTATATTTGTGACTTGCATTCTTTTTTATAAAAAGAATGAATAAAGCTGTATCTTACATCACAGTCTATTGTGATTCTCCAAACCAAATAAGAGGAAGACTATGTGTTAAAACCTAACCACAGATCTCCACTAAATCAGAAAGTGTCCAAGTTCTAAGCAAAGGCGCCCGAACGAGCGACAGCCCCGCGCGACATCGCAACACACACTTTTGTTGCTTGCCACTTGACCCACATCCTCTCTACGTGTCTCCTGTAACAGGAAGCAAGCTTCCCGCTCCCCACTACACGCGCACAATGAAAACCAGCCCTAACACCATACACTTAGAGTCCTCAGCTCCAGCTGAACGTCGTCGCTCAGCTCAGAAGCGTCTCCCCACGCAATTTAACACTTTGTTTTTCCTTCAAACATGACAGAATATTCAATGTCGACGGAAAATGAGTTGGATGTCACTAGTTAGCGATTCGCCACTCACCTGCTCACGTAATAAGTTTCATATTCATGTGGCAGGTGGATGGTGTGTAATGAATTTTTTATCCGATTCCGGCCTACACTACTGCAATAATACATGTAATCTAAGCCGTACTCGTGACTCGATCTGTGTATTCACAAACGGAATATTTTAAAAATGTATAAAGGGTTACGGGGATATGCCTACTTTTGTATTTTTAAAACGGATGAAAGCGCAAATGTTTATGCCGGCAATTCCGGGTCTGCTGTTACTTCTTAAGGGAGCAATATGACTCCTTACACCTGCGTTAGGCGTACGTCTGTAAATATCTTATTGCGAACACGATATTGAAATCAACGTTTATTTCTGAACGGAGTTCGAAAATGGCGCCCTTTATAAAAATAATTCACAGCTTAATTTCACAAACCTAACGGAACCTTCATTATAAATTATACTTAACAATATGGTAGGTATGATTTAGATACTTGGCCCTCGGTGTAACTTTTGCTGTTATGTTTGACAGGACATCGAAATACTCTTTACTAGGTTACAAGCTCAGGATAGGTAAACTATAAGGTTTGAGCTGACTACAGTTTTAGTCATTTGACAGACAGATTTTTAACAAATAGTCAAAATTATTATTTGCTTAAAAGATCGATAACTTGCAACAAGCACTGACAGGAGTATTACGCAAACAAATTGCGTGGCCGTGGTGAGAAGTTATAACATTCGAAATTTAACGCTTTTTTAATTCGGCATCATAAAAACAAGTAATGATTTCCATTTTGACGTGTAATAGTGTACCTACATGTGACATTTTTAGCAACTTAGATTTATATCTTTCTGTTTGATATTTTGTATTTCGTGTCCTTCTATGCTTTAGTTATTGTTCTGAGGTGAAATGTGTCGAGGAGAAGCTTTCATTTGGTTTATTTACGAGAACGTTAGGTTACCATTTGACCAGTGGTTCTTAACCGGTGGTAAGTTTCCGCGTAGCACTGGTGGTCCCTGGAAGCAGACGAAGTGATCTGCGAAGCCGTCCGAAAAATAACATTATACGCGTAGATATAGCGAACAACCCTTTATTCATATATTTGTTACGGTCAGAGCAAATAATGGGTGATTATTAATAATTACCGGTTAAAGTGATTAACCTGAACTGACTCGGATTACTTCAAATATAGTTGGATAGACCACCTAGAACCAACTCGCGGCACCTCAAACACAGTTGCGGATAGGTTAAGTCAATTTTTTTATGACCACACAAAACCGACTTGGGGAACTTGAAACACAGTTGATTAGGTTAGAAAGAAGCGGGAGGGTTTGTTGGTTATTATTAATCACTTTAACCGCTAATTATGTACTGTATATTGGTTTAGAGGTGGTTATCTATGGCTAGGCAGATATTTGTAAAATGGTCCTTCGTCACAAAAAGGTTAAGAACCACTGCATTAGACCACTACCACATTAGTTATTGGACCACATAAGTTTCACTAGCTTGCTACTACATCGTGTATTTTTTTTAAGTTTTGTTGACTTGTACCTTTATATGTGTCAGAATAAGGTGCGATATCAAATAAAATCAGCGGGGGCTCTAACTTCGTAGCAAATTTGTTGTGCGTTGATTTAGTTAACGTTGCCAAGTTTTAATTGGTTTAATAATTCGGCTTCTCTGATCGCGACGTAGGCATAGAGTGTTAACTTTTTCAATTACTCGGGTTGCCTTATATTGTATGACTGACTGACTAAAACTGCGTTGCGTCGGGTTAATTTCGCGAAACAGGCTTCCAATGAATATAAATTGTGTGTAAAATCTGGATAGGGTTCGTTCGCTTGGAAAATCGACTGCGAGCTCACTGATTGAGGGGGGAAGGAGGGAATCTTTTCCTACTTATTTCTACTGGTAAAAATCTTTTCTAGTGTTTGTTGAACCAGAATAGAAATCATTACTTTAAGGTCGTTTTAAACGATCATGTTTGTAAAGTTAGATTCGGTATAAATACATCCTTACTTTTTTGAATGGGCAAAATTTATTTACTTAGCTTCTGAGATAAAAGTTTCTACCATTTCACATCAGTACGTCTAGTACAAGTTTTTAAAACGAGTAAACTACAATAGTTTTCGTTAGCTCGCCAAACTGTCAGTTTACGATGTATACCGTAGTATGAGTTGCTCGTTTCGAATTCACGTTTAAACGATAGCGAGTTAGTTTTACTCGATTAGACGAACTTCACATTATATATTTATATCTCTCTTACACACATGTGAATGGAAAGAGACACGCGATTCTGTCACTGTGACGTTTTCTTAGCCGTTTTTATTATTTTTAAAGCGAGTTGGATGAAAGAAAAACATAAAAGTTTTTATTTGTTGTAAATTATATTATTTTATAATGTCGCGGACAAGTAAGTCGCAATTTATTTTAATGATAATAAATTGTGTTAAACACTTTAGGAATGAACACGCCTTTTTTGGGCGGTAGATGCTAAAGTGAGCAGACGTGTTTCTAAAATTCGTATTTTTAAAATTAACTTTTTGCATTATATTTTGCACTAATTCTTTGTAGAATTTACTAAAAAGTGTGATAAATAAGTACTACTTATATTCATAATATATTTAATGTAATATATTGCATTACATTTGTATCACCTGCCAGCACATCACTTGAACAAGTACTTGCACCTCAATTTGGAAATTTTAATTTGTTGAGTCACTCCCTAAGACACTATGTCACAACTAGCAAACATTGAGTCTGCACAGAGGAACCTCGAAGAGCGCGTTGTAATGAAAATGCAGGAGCTTCAGAACCAGCTCCAGGGTGCAGGAACACCGAAGGACACTGTTGCCAGGGTAGCCGAGGAGTTTCGAACATTTAGAGAGCTTGTCTTCTCTATGCTGAGTTTACTTCGTCAACAAATAGATGAGTGCAACAAACATATCGACACACTTGAGACAAGACACCGAAGGAAAACACTTATATTTATGGGTATTCCTGAAGTGGATAAAGAGAACTGCCAGAAATCTATAATAAGTATTCTTCACTCAAAACTCAATCTCAATGAGCTGCCTGATTCATCCATAGTATCATGTTACAGGCTTGGTACTGCCAGTAGCGAACATAGTCGACCAATCTTGGTGAAATTCAACTCATTTGAAGCTCGCGCCTCAGTCTGGAGACTAAAGACAGGCCTTAGGGGCTCCAAGATTTCAGTAAAGGAGTTTCTAACTAAGACCAGGCAAGTAGTTTTTACTAAAGCTCGGCTTCATTTTGGTATGCGATCATGCTGGACCCAGGATGGAGTTGTCATCATCAAAACTAAAGACAGTAAACGGCACAAAATTGTATCGGAGGATGACCTTAAATCCCTTTTTGCCTTGTATCCTAAGCCTGCAGCTGAAAAGAAGACACCGATTGTAAGCTAAATGTTTAGTTGTTCTGCAGTAACTGAATGAACTCAATTTTTACAAACTTAACAACTATTCACCTTTTATCTTTGTTTGTCGGTTTTGAATTAGTACAACAATAATTTATTTTCTTTTTGTTAAACATTTTGTGCCTCTGACCAGATATTCCTGTAGATATAGGCGTAGTATCTATCTTAATTTTCACATGTATGTACATGTAGTACTATATAGCAACGGTTACATTTTTTTTTTGGTAGTACTCTAACGTACGTAATCACAATTTTTCTTATATAAACGTTTCCTCTCTCTTTCTATGATTTGCACCACGAATTGTTGTAGGTTATTTACCAGTTTGTTTTCGTTTCTGTGAAAGTGACAGATGATGTCAAAGTCAACCATTGACAGCACAGTTACAATAACTACAGGCAGAGGGCACTCAGTGACATGCAGCCATGTCTATTGTTTTTCTCTTTTTAGGTTACAGTATTTTTTTTTAATTAGTATATTTGTCAATAGTTCTTAAATTGTTTAGTTTATATGGCTGGTTTAGTGCAAGCAATCTAGTGTAATCTTATAGTGTTAAGGTGTATTATTGTTTTCAAAAATGTGTATCCCTTTGTGTTTGATGTTAGCTGGCGGGTGGTTCAAGGATCTTGATCCATCTGTTTTTTTTTTATTATTATTTAGTTTTTATTTGTCACAGCTCTCTTCATGTGCTATTTCGTCTTGCGTGGCCCTCCATGCAAAGTACCACCGTGCAGACATAATTTTAATGTTTAGAAACACAAAAAAACGTATTTATGTACCAAACTCACATAAAAATGTAAGGTGAGAACCTAAACCAGAATAGTTTTCGAGTAAACTATCAAACAAATGTCAAACATGTAACTCATACTGCCACACTATTTCGAATACGTACTTATTGATCGAGTAGTTTATTACTTTGTAACTCATACTGTCAATTCTAGTTCATTATAGTTTCCGATAGAGGCGCTGGTGTGAAATGTATGGAAACAAAACTATTCGATCGTTCGAATCAGAAACTATCAAAACTCATACTAGACGCACACAGATTCCTTTTGATTTAGAGTTCGTAGGAGTGTAGAGAAAAAAATTTACGTCAAATCTGAAATCTTCAGTTTTCTGGCTTTATAATATACGACATATGAACCAATTTGGTTTTACCAAAGGTCGTTGCACTACTAATGCCGGTGTTGCACTTCTGAAACACATTTTTGCTACTTGGGAGTGTAAACAAGATGTAATTGGTATATTTTGTGATCTATCAAAAGCTTTTGATTGCGTTGGTCACCAAACTCTTTTAAATAAACTCAAACATTATGGTGTCTCTGAAGAAGCAATGAGACTTATTGAGTCTTATTTATCCAATAGGGTTCAGAAAGTTGTTATTAACAAAACTGAGTCTGTTGGTGCACCTATAGTTATGGGCGTGCCACAAGGATCGATATTGGGACCCTTGCTTTTCTTAATTTATATTAATGACCTCCCACACTTCACTAAGAATCTGTGCGATACAGTACTATTTGCAAATGATACTTCTTTAATATTTAAGGTTGATAGAGGAAATGGAAATACTGACGTTGTAAATAGTACTCTCTCTAAAGTATTGCATTGGTTCACTATAAATAATTTATCTTTAAATTCACGTAAAACTAAATGTATTAAATTCTCATTGCCAAATGTAAGAAAAGTGGATACCATAGTGGAAATGAATAATGAAATTGTTGAATTCATCGACTTTACTAAATTTTTGGGTATAACACTAGATTCTAGATTGCAGTGAGATCCACATATTAAGTCCTTGGCTAACAGACTTAGTTCTGCAGCATATGCAGTTAAAAAAATAAGACAACTTACTGATGTTGAAACGGCAAGATTGATTTACTTTAGTTATTTTCATAGTGTCATGTCATATGGAATACTACTGTGGGGATCGGCTGCTAGTATTGAAAGTATTTTTGTACTTCAAAAAAGAGCGGTTAGCGCTATTTATAATTTACGAGCAAGAGATTCTTTAAGGGACTTATTTAGAGAAATTAATATATTTACTTTAGCAGGACAGTACATTTATGAAAATTTGATTTATGTCTATAAGAATTATAATACATTTGAAACCAATTTCCAAATTCATCATCTAAACACAAGATACAAAAATAAACTTGCCGTTCCAACATTCAGGCTTCAAAAAACTAGAGGCTCGTTTATGGGGAAATGTATAACCTTTTATAATAAGCTTCCACAAAGTGTTACCGACTTGCCTTTTCATAAGTTTAAAGCGCATGTAAAAAAGACTCTTATGAGTAAAGGATATTATAAAGTCAACGATTATTTGAATGATGCCAATGCCTGGTGTTAATTTTTCAGATAATGAATCGTGTTGTTATGTATAACCATTTGTATAAACAAATATTATTATTTTTGGTAATAAGTAGTAAGAAGAGAACTGACACATCTAATCTTGTAATGGAAGTTGAGCTCAAACTTCTGCTGTGAGGTCAGCTTCCAATTGACGACTCTGTAACAATACAGGGAAAAAAAATAGCCCTTGCTGGTTTTCTTGCTGGTTCTTTCCAGTACAAGGTCTCCCGCCGTAGACTTGTGAACCAATGGCGTAGCTGCTTTGACGTTCAAAAGAGATTGTAACAATCCAATTTGAATAAAAGATATTGAATTTGAATTTGAAGTTTATTGTTAACTGTCTGCACCCCTTGGTTTTTAATATCTCATACATTGAATAATGAATGCAAACACAGAAAAAAAACTCTCATTACTCCTTAATTAATTTCATAACAAAAAAGAAGCATTTTTATTGATACTTATATGGTGTTTTAACTTCAGCAGCAATTCAATGCCTTAATATCAGACAGTGTTCAAATGACCAATTAGGTACGTCCAGAAAGTTAAACAACTTATTACAATAGTAAAATTAAACATATAATTAAGGCGCCCACCTGCAGAGGACTCGTTTAAAACTAAAGTGGAAACCTATTTCCTTGAGCTGGAACATAGTACTGAATCTGTTTAAGCTACCCTATCGTGTTACGAGTATATTTATTGTTAGTATTTATTAAATACTAGCTGCCCGCCCCGGTTCCGCACGGGTATACTAAAAAACCTATTGACAATACAACAGTTTAAGAAACCATAGATTTGGAGTAGCCTGAATGTCAATCTGTCAAGTTCGTCACTTTTACGTTAACAAATTTTAATTTTTTTTTCCTGTAATAATTTTTCAAATATTTTCTCTAATACAAACAATAACGAATACATAATACCAAGAATCATCCAATTTGGTACAGTCGTTCGAAAGTTATGGGCGTACATACATTTAGAAGATCCATTTTTATTTATATAGATGTATCAGAAATATCCATACTAATATTATAAATGGGAAAGTGTGTGTGTGTGTTTGTTTGTCCGTCTTTCACGGCAAAACGGAGCGACGGATTGAAGTGATTTTTTAAGTGGAGAATACTAATATTATAAATGGGAAAGTGTGTGTGTGTGTTTGTTTGTCCGTCTTTCACGGCAAAACGGAGCGACGGATTGAAGTGATTTTTTAAGTGGAGATAGTTGAACGGATGGAGGCTACTTTTTGTCTCTTTCTAACCCCCCACTTCCCTAAAATGGGGGGTGAAAGTTTGTATGGAGCATTCCGCAATTTTCAAGGTAGAAAGCTAAAAATTGGTATGCGAACTATTTGTGACTAACAAAAAAATCGTGGATCTTTTTTTTTTTGGAAATCTGCCCCCAACCCCTTAAAAGAGGGGGTGAAATTTTATATGGTATTTTTGCAGTTTTCAAGGTAGGAAGCTAAAAATCGGTACACAGACTCTTTGTTACCAACGAAAAATACCTGCCTTATTTTATTTTTTTAATCTTCGGTGTTTAACTTTAACGCAAGCGAAGCCGCGGGCAAAAGCTAGTGTTTATATATAAATAATATATATTTATACTACAAGTATGTAGGTAATGTATTCTGCACTAGAGTTGTGTAACTCAGGAGTGATTGATTCAAAAGATATATATCTGACGCAAGGAGTGAATATATCAGTATATCACTTCAGTTTCAAATATATCAGTAGCTCAGTATCTCTTTCAGTCGCCTGACATGTCCGAGAGCATTGAAACCGCATTGAATCAGTAACTCTTCTCTTTCAATCGGCAGGATTTTAATTAGGTGACTGATTTTTCATATTCACAACAGTATTAAGAAAATTATTCGAAGTATATTATTATATGAATACAAATTAATACAAAATATGCTTTATGAATGCTAATCTCCAAATAATAAATAAGTTAATAAAATTAAATTAAGAAATTTAGACACAGAGCACACATTCATTATATCACTGATAAATTAAAGAAACACTGAGTTAATGATCTAGATAAAGATATAAATGATATAGTGATATAAAAGAGTGATATATATCAGCAGCTCCGAAAGATACATATCTCTCTTTTCCTCTCAGTGATATACTCTGCACAAGTCTATTCTGCACTGCCCGCTCCGCAATGCACTTAGAATTTTTGCCTTTGCCCTAGGATTGCCTGGTAGAAATTGCTATTTTAACAAGTTCTATTGTTCAAAAAACCATTCATTCATTCATTCAATATAGTTGTTTTTGTAACGAAACGTTGTAAACTCATCACTGCAACTCTTAAAATATTCACAGGACGTTATTCCTCAGCAAGTGTCCATTTCTTTATGGTCGGATTAGTAAACAGGATGTTTATTAAGCGATACGATCTACAACGTGCCATGAATATTCAACAACTACCCCCGCATCGTGCACTGGTATGCTATTTTAATATGGCGCATACCCTCATATATGTACGTTGCGATATGTGTTCACGTATCGCATGTGCCCCGTATATAACTACTATGTGCTTGTTGTATATATTAACTATTTTTTATATTAATTAGTTAGTTAATATATAGTACTTTAATTTAGAATCTATTATGTAAAATTCAAATGTTGGACATCTAAATAAATTTAATTCAATTAGATAGTGAGATTAGATTTAAGGCATAACTTTACGTATATCTAATTAATGTACTAATCTGTAGACTATAAGTAAATAAGTAAATAAACTATAAAACTCATTGTAAAGCCCTCTGCTATTGCCATGCCCTTACAGGGCGCTACATTGTATATACCTACCACCTAAGTACGATTTATACATTTAAAACTATGTACTACAATGTAGCATGCAATAAATAAATTTGATTTGATTTGATTTGATTAATTTAAGCCTTGCTCGAACTTAATGTTATTCTATCCGGCTAACGTTGAGTCTTATAAAATTTGTGTTGATAAATAAATGAATAGATTTCGATCATCATCATCATCATCATCTCAGCCGCACGACGCCCACTGCTGGGCATAGGCCTCCCCCATGGATCTCCACAACGATCGGTCCCGCTCTGCCCGCATCCAGCGGCTTCCCGCGACCTTTGCCAGATCGTCGGTCCACCTGGTCGGGGGCCTACCCACTGAGCGTCGTCCGGATCGTGGTCGCCACTCAAGAACCGTTCGGCCCCAACGGCCATCGGTCCTTCTAGCTATGTGTCCCGCCCACTGCCACTTCAGCTGAGCAATCCTTCGAGCAATGTCGGTTACTTTAGTTCTCCTGCGGATTTCCTCATTTCGGATCCGATCACGCAGGGAGACCCCAAGCATTGCTCTCTCCATTGCCCGCTGAGCGACCTTGAGCCTTCGGACGAGACCCATAGTGAATGGCCACGTTTCGCTTCCGTAGGTCATCACTGGCAACACACACTGGTCAAAGACTTTCGTCTTGAGACACTAAGGTAATTTGGACGCGAAGATTTTTCGTAACTTCCCGAAAGCTGCCCATCCGAGCTGGATTCGACGAGAGATCTCAAAAATCAAAAAAAAAAAAAAAAAAAAAAAAAACTTCAAGTGTAGTGTTCCCAATATTAACTGGAGTGGGTACAACATGGGCATTCGACATGATTTTTGTCTTATCCATGTTCATTTTAAGACCCACTCTTTGGGAAGCACTACTGAGATCTCCGAGCATGGTGTTCAGGTCTTCCAAGGTCTCAGCCATTAGGTTCATCATCGGCAAAACGGAGGTGTGTTAGGTACTAGCCATTAATGTTAATGCCGTATCCTTTCCAATCCAGAAGCTTGAAAATATCCTCCAGATTTTGATACCCTATGAAAATTAGGTACGTTGTTTTAGGTTAACCAGAATCTGACGACAAATGAAGAGCTGAACTTTTTTTTATAAAAATATTAATGTAGTTATTCTAAAAAATCATATTTAAGCCTATGTAGTTAATCTAAAAGTTATTAGTGATCTGAAGTAGTTATATATAAAAGAAAATAACATTGTTTTTATTACAGTAAATTCAGCTCTACACTTGCCTTCAGATTCTGGTTCACCCATACTGCCTTTCGCGTAATGATTTGATACTGGTATAAGACGACAATTCGCGTAATGAAACTGTCGAGGAAATCGGGGATAGTTTTAAATGATACACGCTCGCTAAGTTGGATCATGACTTACCTAGTTGACAGAATGCAGTCGGTAGAAATTACTAAACTTTCTAATAATAATATTGAAGTTCATAATTCAGAATATAAAGTCAATAAATTCGGAGTTCCACAAGGGAGTATACTGGGTCCACTGCTATTCCTAGTTTATGTTAATGACTTCCCATACTGTACAGAACACAAAAGTATACTCTTTGCTGATGACATATCAGTTACTGTGACAACAAATAGTAAAAAAAAGATACTTGAACACGAAGATGACGTAAATAAAACCCTCATGACAATTATTAACTGGCTTAAATCTAATAATCTTATAACAAATATTGAAAAGACATGCTTCATTAATTTTAATAATCTTAAGCAAAATTTAAATATAAATTACCAAGGACAAGTTCTCAAACACGCAAATCATGTAAGATTTTTAGGTATAGAAATAGATAATAGATTGGACTGGAAACAACATGTAGAGCAAATATGCAATAAAATTATTAGATTTTCTTTTGTACTAAACAAATTAACAAAAACAGCAACAAGGGCTATAGCTCTCACAGCTTACTTTGGATATGTCGAGTCAGTGCTGCGGTACGGACTGATCATATGGGGAAACAGTACTGATATACAAAGGGCATTCATAGCACAAAAAAAATGTGTTAGGGCACTCTGTGGTGTAGCACCAGATAAATCATGTAAGCCGTTATATAAAGCCTTGAATATCCTACCACTGCCCTGCCTATATATACTAGAAATTGCAAAATTTGTTAAAAGGAACCCGAGTCATTTCGTAGAAGCTAAAGATTTCTACCCACGCAATACGAGGAATTGCGATAGATTAGTGTTTGATTTTGTTCCAAATAGTGCTCGAATAAAAAAAAACTGTTTTTGTATGTGTGTATTGATCTTTAATAAGATTCCTCGACATATAAAACACTTGTCTTTCAATCTGTTTAGGAGTACATTCCGTAAGTGGCTGGTCGAGCGGACATTTTATTCCGTACAAGAGTTTTTAAATTATAAGGAAAATTAATTTTAAGTAAATCATGAATGTCAAGGAGAGTGAACTTCCGCAAATATAAAAAATTAATAGATAATAAGTTAATATTTGTATGTTGATAAACCTTGTGCAATGTTTGCATGCTATTTGTTAATGGTTGGATAGGTGATCATAATATGTCATTGTCGAACTTCTGTACACCCTATTCAAATGCAAATAAAGATATTCTATTCTATTCGCTATGACATTATAAAGCTATCAAACAAACATCTTTTTAATGAAAAAAGTATAAAAAATAAAAATGTTAAAAAAAATGTTTGCTGCCAGCTTAGCATATGGTTTGGTTGGTGGTAGGGCTTCTCAGCCCACCTGGTTAACTACCACCGTCTTACCTAAGTTTCTCACCATAGTAATAATGTAACATAGTAACAATGTAAATAACATATTAAATGTGTGTAGGAAATCAGTGTATCTTTGTCGTTTGCTTGAAGTTCACAGGGACAGAATGATTGTTTAAACGCGTTTTAATTTATTCGTGTTTAGTAAATACTGTGTAAGTTCTAACCCCGTTATTCATAAACGTTCAATAGCTATTACACTCATCTTAATAGTAGATTATTAACCAAAGGGATAAAGCAGTGTCTTATGTCACGGGCTTAGACTTGGATCGCTAGTATAGCGAGGGTTTTGAGCTCAACCAAGATCAGAAGCCTGCTTTATCCCAGAGGAAAATACTCTGCTTTTCGCACCACCTGAAAGAAAATAGAAAAAAATACGTAAGAAATACAGCATTTATTCAAAATCATATTAATATTATTTTAAAAATATTACTTTAAAAAGTCACGGAACTTCTGTATTGTAATTGCTATACCGTATCAGGGTCATATGCTTACTTACTTACTGTTTTAATATCTTATTATAATATAAATATGAATGCAATAAATAATTGAGTGTTGAAAAAACTATTTGGAAGAAGTGGGTGAAACGTAGTTCGGTAAAATGATTCTTATGTCAAATGATATTAATATTGTCTAAAAATATGGCAAACAATACTTGGTCAAACGTTTTCGGTCAAATGTAAATCGAACAAGAAAACTTCGGACAAGTAATAGGTTCACCTTCCGACCTCCCACGCAAAAACAGCGCGGGCCGCAGTTGAGGTATTTTCAACATTATTGAGAGTTAAAAAATATATTTGAAACCAACAATAGAAACTAAAATAGTTCATGCAAGTCGTAAATATATTATTATTTTGACAAAACCTCTGTTGTCGTTAACTTAGTAATCTTGTCGAAGCTTCTGTATTTTATTCGGAAGTTTAGTTTTGTTATTCAAATATTTATTTTCTTTAGGAGAAATGTAATTTGAACTCTTATGTTTGTTAAATTGGTTTTTTTTTCGGTAAGTATGTTTTGGGTATTTTGTCCGTAATTCATTATTATGCTGGTTAATTAGAATAGTAGTCGGCCACAGATCGCTGGACATTTATTTCTTTTTCGGAACAATTATTATTTCCCAAATGTAAATAACTTGGCGAGATAAAATTGTTGTTTGATTTTACGTATTATATTTTAGTGTCTTCACGAATTTTTGAGCATATGTTGTCGTATCAGAATTTGTTTAATTTTTTTCCTGAACAATATAAAATTCCTTAACTATCAAAATTGAAGTACATTTGGTGTTCCAAATACAAATTTATTCAATTCCTTAATGATCGAAAGACAGAACGAAATTCAGTACAGTATTCAGTCCCTATTGTTTAGAGGCTTTAAATGAAATAATTTTATGGCGGTTTTACATGACACAGAATATGTCATTTTTGAGCAGGTTCTGCGTAAAACATGTTTTTTCCCTGTGATAAGCCCATTATAACTTTTTTTTAAAAAGACGGCCAAACAAATGACCCCATTCCACCTGATGGTAAGTGGAAGTAGAGTCCAAATGCGAAATAGCTAGTGCGGGAGAGAGGTTAAACGCCGCACTAGCCACCCTCACCTTGATAACCTGCAAGGTGCTTCTTCACGCCTCTTTTAAAGGACCCGGGATTATAGGGAGGAGGAAACACCATGCGCTGGTACAGAGTTCCATTTCTTAATCGTGCGACTTAAAAATGAGTTACCGAATTTCTTGGTACGTGTTTGAATGGTAGTCACAGTTAGACGGTGACAACGCAGGCCAGCACATGTAGTTTTTAAATGGAAAAGAGAAGGTGGGATTAGTGAAAAAAGCTCTTCTGTTATAACTATTTTAATAAATATAAGGCTAAACTTAATCGAAAACCCGCCGTTCCTACTTTTTTTATATACAATAAAACAGTTCGAAAACAAACATCTCTTTTGCGTATAAATAACTCGTACTGCTTCACGGATCACCCACAATTTTGTTACGTAAAAACTCCCCAACGTCAAATTCAACGATACGTCAACGGGTCATTAACCCCGCACGCGGATGACCGACGCGACGCGACAACGCACGGTTCAATCGCAAAATTAAACTGTCAGCAAACGTTATGTTGTTTGCTCGTTCGATGGCTCACTGACATTGTGCATTTAGCACGCGAGCTGGCACGGGCAAATTAGTATTTATAATTAAATCGGTGTTCGTGCCAATGATGCGGAAGTGAGCAGTTATTTTTGAGGTATTGAACGGCTTGCAATGGAAGTTCACCGATCGAGTGCTCAACATGGCGGACAAAATATCACAAGCGGAAATACAAAATGGCGGACACAATTAAACTTCGGATTGTGCTTAAGTAAATTAATTTTATTACACTGTTTGCGGTGACGGACTTATAATACATTTCTCGTGACTTACTTTCTATCTTATCTTCCTCTTCGTCCAAGGAGAGACATCATTCGAACAATGACCCATTGTTGGGAAGTTGTATGACTTAAAGGGATTATAAAGTGGTGAACGATATTATGCGTACAGAATTCTCAATTATTACTTGTACTATTTCTTTTTTATTTATTGATCGAAACATTAAATTAGATTCTGGACTTTACATAAACTGCGGCTCACAAACCAATAAGTTTATGCCCGTAGAGATTCGCTCTGTTAGGTGTTCGTTTCCTCAATTAGGTAAGTATTCAATAACCTTATTATAATAATAATTATTATGACTTTAGTATTTATTATTATTACTTTATTACAACAATGGAATAAGTATGTAAAAAATGACGTATATGAAAAATCAAAGCATTAGCGTTGAGGAAAATTGGTAAAAATATCTAACATTCAGTTACCACTATTGTGCAGTTATAAAGAAGGAGCCATCATATATTCGTTACATTTCTAAACGATTCAGCTATATAAGCAAAAAATATCATAATGATATATCAAAATCATGTTTTAAATTGTCGCGAACAATGCCTTAAATCGTTGTTTCTGCGTTATCGGTAAAGTCGTAACGAGTTTGCCTTAACAGTCACCAGTCACGTTGATTCCGGCGGGTACGGTGCGGTCACGCATTTCCCCCCGAAAAAAGGCTTAAATGCGATTACCTCCATTGACGTTGGAAGACAACTGAACGTACACATTGTAACCGCCGGTTGCACCAAGACTAGCGTTTTACAGCGTAATACGTAAGAACAGGTTATTCTACTTTTAATTATAAAAAATGTAAAATAAAGTTTAACTTTATAAACGAAGTCGTAAGACTTTTGGGTGCAATCGTGTTATTGTATTTCATGAACCAGTTAACTGGTAGATCCGGTCCCTCCCCAAGCTAGTGGGTGTAATACGTATGTGATTTATTGATGTTTTTACAGGAACTAGTCGAGACTAATGCTATCAACCATGCAATCTGTAAAAACAAAGTCCGACATAACAATTATTTTGATTTGTAAAAAGTAGGTATTTGTAGAATGCATCAGCTTTTTCACTGCATTATTTTACTGAAAGTCCGGTGTGCAAATCAAATAAATGAGTAACTGAATCAGTTTTATGAATGTTGAAGGATGCATGTTTGTTTGATTTAGACCAGTGATATTTTATTGTAGATGTATCATATCAACATCAACTAAAAAAATGTACCGAACACAGCTATAGTACATCTATATAAATAAAAACGGATGGCGAGCGCAAAACTCGGGAACGGGTCGGCTAATTTTTATTTTCATATTTTCCTTAAGGCACAAGGATGGTTCTTATGGAGAAGGAAAAAAGCATGATAATTGCGTGGAAAATAGTAAAAACAACACTTTTCTGTTCCCTTATAAATCACTATAGTAAATAACTTTAGACAGAACGAAATCTGTCCGAGCAGCTAGTCTTATTTACTTTTAAATCATAATTGATACACATTTTAAACACAAGATGCAATTTTTTTTAGCCATTTTTGCCATCAATACTACAATAGATTGTTCGCGTAGCTTATATCAGCTCTGACGCGATTTGAAGAAAAAACGTCCTAAACAGGATGTTTCCAAGTCCTCACCACGCGCATCAGTAGTATTACCGATAAAGTTTCATCCTTTTTAGACATCATGCGTTATTTTTATGTTGCAAAGACATTAATTCCTTTCCAGCAAACGCGAAGCTGCGATTGTCACAAGTCGATTTTATTTAACAGCAAATCAAAACAAACGCAATGCTTAGACGGAGGGTAGTTTGGCGCTCGCGTGGGTGGAAACATTAGTCCGGTCTAGCTTCCGTAAAAACACGCATAAATCGCCCAACCTCAACTAATTGCGGTTTAATTTAGAGCGCAGGCGGCGGGATTGGAACACTTTACCGGTTTCGGAAACCGTTTTTTTTTCTTTTTTTTTTAGTGTGTTTATGTAGTTATACAGACAACAGCGTACAGGTTAGACGAAACTGTTGACTTGCTCCATTTGATTCTCAACTGCACCATACCAGTTGGTTGGTTGTTTATAGATTGATGAAAACACATGCTTTTGAGTAGTCCGACTAGCCTGTATTGAATTTTTCTATTCACTACAGCTAAAGAATCACATAAAATGAAGCATTTTAGTTATGAATAGATTTATGAATTGTACTTATTATTGAAATTCAAGTTGCACGCACATGTCTGAGACGCGTTTCGTTTAGTAAGCCTTTAAGCGTTAAGCATATTATTACAAACTATAGATATGGAGACAACAATATGCTTTAAAAAAATTTCACAACCGCATATTACATTTACTTTGTAATTGATAAATTCTGAAAATACTGAACAGATTTAAAAATTATTTTTACCACTATCCAGTTTCACCTTAATTCTAAAATTTATTGACCAAAACCTCACAATACTACGACTCACAACGCTCATGATTCACAGACAAAGATATAAGTCAGTAGAAAAAATATATATTGACCGTAAACATAAAAAAGACTTTTTTGCGAGTCGAATTCGTTCTACCACGTATTTGTCATCCGACAAGTTTACCGACAAACGTAAACAAACAAATAAATAAAACCATACAAAACACGTCATGCGAGCTGACACTTTCACATGTGAAGTAATACAGATACAGTGCCAATGAGATTAAGCACCCTTAATGCGATCTGGTTTAATCTGCTGATATAGAATCCGCTGTCCTTGCACTTAAAGCGGGGGATCATATTTGGGGGTCTGATGTCAGGCGGGGACGGCCCACGCCGACTTTGAGTGACGTAGGTACTCAGCATAATGCTAAGATTTCGTTGCTGAAAGTAATACCCAGCTTCAGTTTGCAAGTGAACACGTTTAGGTTTGGTTAGGATAGGTAAGGAATGAAAAAGGAACCATTTTTTTAAAAGAAATACGACGTTCACCCGCTATAAAGTAGGTTGTCGTATTGAAAAAAAAAATAAACAAAAATATTTGGTACCTATAAGAAACGAATTTAGAGCAGTTCCAAAATGTGTGATAATAAGCTAATTGCCAATGTACGAAGCAAATTATCACTTACTGTCAATTTATAAAATATCATTTAGTTTGATACAATATACAAAGTTCAATATGTTTATATGGATATGAGTTTTCAAACTGTCTGCTGCTTTCTGGACCAAGTCACCCACACGTTGACACAACACAAACTTTCATACCATAAGCCACTTAATTGGAACTATCCGTTTTATTAAGACCAACATTTATTATAGCGATGAAAACAACCCGCCGTCTTTGTCCATCTCCAGAAGAGGAAGAGAGACGCACAACGGCCGCCCTGATATTACAAGGAACAGTAGCAACCTTAATAAATTATATTTACTGCTTTGGCCGCCTTCTGTTTTATTTTCGGGACGAGTTTCAATGTCATCATACAAAGTACCCCAATAATTTATTTTGTTATCGCTACTGCAATTTATTGAATTATTTTTGGTCGCTAGACATTATGGGTATGGAAGTTAAGGGATAGCTTACTTGTTTACGGTCACCCATCGCTAGTAACAGATAGGTATGATTCAATTTAGTGTTTTTAAATACAACAGGGAATCTTTTGGCCCTCGTCTCACCTGATGGTAAGTGACCATAGGCCGAAGACGGAAGCGAGCTTTATCTGGATTAGAAAGAAAGAAAGAAACGTTTATTAAACTTACACAAATAAAAACAATAATTTGAAAAAAATTAAAACAATAACAGAAATAGACAAAACAGTAACAGAACATAGAAATATAATTATTTTAGTGTGTGTGTTTAAAGGGCTGTGCCTCAGCATGTGCTCAGCATATACTTCTGGGTCAATCATAGATGGTCAGAATGACCCAGCAGCGCTGTTATTCTGACAGGCCCCTAATTAGAAAATGATGGACGCCACTGCAATATACACATAATAAATAAACACTAAAAAATACGGACGAATACAGTAATATGTATAAAATTAAAGGGGAAAAAACAAATAAATATATTAAATAGACCACAGCCTGTGCTTAAGTGGAATGCAATTTAATAACTGGGGAACGGATTACTCAATAACTGGGGAACAGGGTATCATACCTCAAATTGTCGGAACACAACAATGTTACATTATGACGAGAAACTAGTAAGACGATAATAACTAGCCAGGCGGGCGCAGAATCCTTACCGCCATACAAACGAATTAGAAAAACTCCTGCCTGTGGTTTTTTCACCTACGATGTAATTCAAAGGTGTATGTGAAGTCAACCAATCCGCACTGGGCTAGCGTGGTTTGCCTAAGGCCTAATCGCCCTAACTAGTTAGGGCAGGCTTGTGCCCCTCGGTGGGGACGTATATGACCTGTGATGATGAATCACCGAAATGTATGTACGCATAACTTCAAAAAGACTGGACCAAATTCGATAATTGCCTTTTTTGTGTTCGTTGTTGTCAGGACTAGGTTGGTATAAATAAATTTTGTAAAAAATGAGAATTTAAAATTTCATATAAAAAGAGAGTTACTGATAAAATTGACAGATTTACATTCAGTTGTTCAGTTTTTTTATATTATTATAGTGCCCATTTTTTTAAATATTTTTTGGAGTTGGTCGATTTTTAGCTAACGATATTGTGATACCGGCCTTAAGAACATTCCTTTTTAAGCTGTGTAACAAAATAGTATGTTATTCGCAAGACACCAGTAAATCATTGCAGCGTTGCGGGTAAAAATGCGAGAGTAGTGTTTGTGGTCAGTAAATAACCGATAGGCCGCTATCGGCGGGTCGCAGGGCGCAAGCCTTTTTTAAAACACGCCGCCTGCGGGCAAAGTGACCCGCTTTATGTACCGTAAAGATAACCACTGTTTATTTTGCACGTGAAATGAACGATGGCTTTAAAGACCTTTTTTCTTAGCTAGATTGGTAAGTTGTGTTGAGATTTATAGTCTCCACAAAAATGCATATTTCTTTAAAAACACTGCTGTGCAGCTGTCTTTTAATAAGTGCTTCGCTTTTTATTTTTCTGCCATGAACATTGTTGATATCTATGAATTTCTTGTCAAATTAAAATAAGCTAGGTTATTGTCCAGACCAGAGGGCCTATTACCGATCTCATGGTTTTGCAAATGATATCATATGATATCATAGCGCAAAACGAAAATTACGACTTCCCGTCAGATTTTTGATCATTTGTTCATTATTTAATGATGACATCATTAAAATTATGCCATAGTGATGATATCATTGGAGATCGGTAATACAAAATGCAGCATTTTATGACTTCTTTTTCTCAAATTTATACCATGTCATACGATGAAAGATCCATAATTGGCCTGCAGAATCTGGACTTTTGAATCATTCATTAACTCGACCACACTCCGCATAGCCGTAGGTCTCCGTCTAAGGGTTGAGGTTTGTATTGACCACTGCTATGTTTCCTGTGGAGCCAGTGTGGGTCGTTTGGGACATCATGGTCTTGTATGCTCCTTCAGCCCAGACCGCCATTTACGGCACGCCACATTGAATGACATCCTCAGAAGAGCGCTTGTCAGCGTCAAGGTTCCTGTGGCTCTAGAGCTACATATCGCCAGGAACAATGGCCAGCGTACTAAAGGAATGTCACCAATACCGTGGAGGATAGGCCATGCGTTAGTCTGGGACGCTACATGCGCAGACACGCTGGTAGCGTCTTACCTCCCGGTGAATTGCAAACGGGCCGGTGAGGCGACCAATGCGCGTGAGCAAATAAAGTTTAATAAATAACTTTGCCTCGGCATTCAGTACGACTTTATCCCATTTGGTGTCGAACCCTTTGGTCCTTGGGGTCGAGGTGCACACGGGCTCTACAGGCAACTCAGTAACCGTCTGAGGAAAGCCACTGGTGAAGCACGCGCAAGCAGTTTTCTTGCGCGGAGACTTTCCTTAGCAATTCAACGCGGGAACGCTACCAATAGGCCCGTTCCAGTTAAGCACGGATTTGCAACATTTTTAGCATCAACGCGTTTCATTTGCCTTTGGTGTTAACATTTCGCATTTCGTGCTGGTTTCGTATGTTCCACATAAACATTTTTGCCACGAGTTAATATCAAATACCCATGCTAATAGATGGGTCCTCCGATACCATTTTTGACAGCTTTCAAATTTGACATTTGGACACTTTTTTCATGAATCAAAAAGATTTTTCATTAAATTGAAAGATATTTATAGTTTTGGCCGATTTTTTGATTTATATTATCTGAAATATTAAGTTACTAGACTAAGTAGGTGAGATGTCAAAATTCAGCACGAAAAATCAGTTCATACCGTTTCATTTGTAACAATAAGCGTGGCTAAAAATGTCAACATTTCTTAAAAGAAACGCATAACGAGGCTAACATCAGATGTCAGCACCAGCAAAGTGGTGATGGTTAAATGGAACACAGCATGTGTCATGGGGACAATGCAATACCAAGGGTTCCCTCGTTATTTTTATAATATGTTTTTCTTTGTAAATAACTACCTAGGCATGTAACATTAAAACAGCTTTAATATTAGAATTCATAGAAGTAACTAACAATACGACGACAAACTCAAATGCAATGTTAATACAAAGAAAATAACTAGACTTTCGATCATACCAATATTAAAATCTCTAAAAATCGCTACTCATTCTATCTCAAGAAATACATGTTTGAAAAGGACGACTTGGTCAATTTACTGAAAAAAACAAAGACTTGAATTCCTTCTCAGTAATTTGCTGACCATACACTCATCCAGAACCGGGGCACGTTCGGCTCGGACCGTACTTTGGATGGATAATACTCCCTTTGTAGTAAATTTTATGACTTCAAAATTTGCCATCGTGAACTGGTGAGACAGTCGGGACACAGCAATTGGCAATAGGAATTAGGAAGTATCATAGAACAAGATTAGTCTAGGTTAATAGGTGTTGATAAGTGTATCATAAAAAATTCCACCTTTTGCATTTCCTAATAACAGGACAACGAATCTTTATATTAAACAGACATGTGACTGACAGACTGACCTAGAGATTACAGCCGATGGGTTTAATTCAATTTCAGATTTAAATCGCATTCAACCCTCATTTCTTAATATTAAATTATGAATAGTTTCATTTTTCATCTTTATTATTAACTTCAGAAAAAAATATTTCCTCTCCTCATGGATAGAATTTCCGAGAATTCTTTCAGTGCTCACACTAAGTATATCTGCAATGTGATTTATTACATATTTAAAATAATTGGGCCTACAACACATTTGCGTGCTTTAATACAGCGATTGATTTTTATCAAAATACTTAATAAATTTAAAAATAATATAAAATTTCACACCCGATAGAATCCTTACTTACGTAATCAACATCTTAGACATACTAGCCTACATACACCAATGTTTGCCAAACAATAATGCTGCAGCAAATTGTAGCTATAATATTACGGGCACCGTAACGCACTGTTTGCTTCTGCTAGCCTTGGAGTATGGTTTAAGTTCATACTTACAGCGATTTACAGGGTTCGTATTTACCCAAACGAAAATTTTATTATTTTATAGATTCATATTTAAACTAAGCTTTTTAATCTTTTCGCTTACAATAACGTGCTTTATGAGTAATCCCAAAGAATATTATAAGCGCGGAAGTAATTCCTGTATGTCTGTCTGTTACGTTTTTACGTCTAAACCGCTAAACGAATTTTAATGAAATTTAATTATTAGAGATAGCTACAGCCCTGTAGCACATAATGTTACTTTGAAACGAGGTGCTATACCTTTCTAGATTTTTTTATTGCTATCGGTGGCAGACGAGCCAGTGGCCCACCTGATGGTAAGTGGTAACCAACGCTGATGGACATCTGCAATGCCAGGGGCATAGCTCAATTACTGCCTACTTGGATAGAAGTGGCCTTTTTAAACCTCGTTTGGTGTTGGACATATCAGGCGTGTTCGGGTAGCCTGTGGTGGCGTTTTTAGCATTATCAAAATTGGCGTTGATGTCAAGCGTTCGGTTAGAAGGTTATGAAATTTTTGCCATTTTTGCTCCACACCCTAACCGAACGCTACATTATCAATATGTCAAAGTCATAAGCTATTGTAACCTAAATTTATTTTCAGTTTCCAGATTCTGTATGTATTATGATTTAATAAGCTCGCTTCATGATTAACGATCATTAATTTCCATAAATAATGAAAATAAAATTTATTTCGTTAAAACTTATTCAATCGTGTCAAAAATTTTACGTTTAGTAAACGTCAAAAATCTTAAATGTCTAAAACTTCCACTTTTGACCCTCTTCGAGAGCTGGGGCGAAATTGGCAGTTCACAATGCCATTTTTGTCATTTTTTCAGCTATCATGGAACGGTTGACGTAAACAGATAAAAATGCAACTATTGTTCACATTTCTTCTAACCGAACGCTCCTTGTGTCAATTTTGTCATTTTTAACAGTTATTTTTGCCATCTCGATGCTATCCGAACGCGCCTATCGTAGCGTTCAGGTAACACCAATGCTGGAAGTTCCTTCCAGAGTCTACACGTACGTGGAAGAAATGAACGCTGAAACCGAACTGTGCTAGACTTACTCTCGAACTAATTCCGATCGATAGACATTGAGATTGCGATTTTTTGTACGCTTGAGTTTCCACATTGACGCCAAATTGGACCCGTTTTGCGCAGATTTTGAGTGAACAAATCTCAGTGTTATTTAATTTTGTCAAGATACGGATCCAATTTGGTACTAGTTGCTAAATAAGCGTACGAAAAATCACAACCCCAATGTCGATCGATCGGAATTCGTTCGACAGTTCTAGAGCCTACAGATCGGTTCCAGGTGGTACGGATGAGCTCTACTACGGCGGCGGGTGATGCGATGGTAAAAAAGTGTCCAACGCACCATTGCACACAGTTCCCCGGAGAACTCCCCGTTAAAGAGCCGCTAGAGCACGCAGAGAGAACCAAAGTCTCTCCTTCGCCCTAGCATCTCCACTGGGGCCGTGATATTGGGATCACCGATGATGCGTAATACACGCCTTTGCAGGAAGTCGGTCTAGCTGATATTTAGGAGATTCTACGATATATACTAGTTAGGCATCTCGTTGCATTTCCGTCTAACCTGGCTGAATTTTTAATTATTTGTCATTACTTTATTTTTTTTCCCGTTACTCCATTGCCGACATGGAGACCCTAAGTAACTAAGTCTCTTGTATTGATTTATTCATACTTCAACTTATTTGGCATTTGAAAAGAAAATGCAAAGTCAGAAATATAAAAATATTTTAAACTTAATTAATTGAACTTTATAAGAAACATAGTTTATGTAATTTCGTACTCTTAAGCCTACATCATCATCAGCTTATACATGACTGTCGACATAAGCCCGTCTAAGTGCGTCACTAAG
Source organism: Schoenobius gigantellus (assembly GCA_963935595.1). Taxonomy (NCBI): domain Eukaryota; kingdom Metazoa; phylum Arthropoda; class Insecta; order Lepidoptera; family Crambidae; genus Schoenobius; species Schoenobius gigantellus. The sequence continues at coordinate 12,886,995 of OZ012559.1, read as the reverse complement.
ATCCGCATGATCCGTGGCTACGCTTACAGCTCTTTCCAGCTACATGACGAAGATTTTGATGATTCTGCGGCTAATGTCAAATCAAATTTCAATAAGTATAGAAACATTGATTAGTAATTAAAACATGTTGTACTTAATTCCAGAACCAGCAAGTAGATACGTAATAAATTGCACTGAAACTCGAATTCAGCATTTCGAACTTTACACACGAGCTGGTAAGGCAATAATCGAACACCTATTGCAGTGCCGCTGCAGTTGCACGGGCTATCAGAGGAGCCATTATAGAATTTATGGATAAAAGCATCGAAGATAAACTGGGTCGGGAGGATTATGTAGCAACATGTGCTCCGAGCCAGGTCCCGCGAGTAACATTTGAGATCGCCCTGAAAGCCTCGAATTTATATCTAGCAGGATACATAAAGTGATATTTGCAGTAAGAATAAAGTGTAAAACATTAACGTGTGAATAAAGGTCTTAAATTTAAAGAAATTGAAACGTTGCACATTTTATGCGAAATTCCCGGTGTAATGATACATTTACGAGTATGATGATGATCGTTAATGTTATGACATTAATTGATTTTAACGATTCGGCTAGGTTGAATTCTATTATATGGGTATTAGTAATTACTAAATTTATATTTTATCAATAAACAACACTGTATTAATTAAAACAACACCTTAAATGTTTATTAGTAACAATTAGTAATAAGTGTATTATAATATCGTTCTCCGCTTGTTACTCGCACTTAAACCATGACGAAAAGTCTGAAACTGTTTCGCAACTACTTGATTTATTGCCGGTCACACCGCATGAACTTGCGACCATTTATGCTTATATCGTATATATTTTGTGGAAAATACATACACTATCATAGTATTATTTGTATTACACAATAATCAGGTTCAGGTTGTTAGAAAAACCCAGAGCTTCCTTAAAGAAATTTCTTCGCTATAATTGTTTCATTTAAATGACCTTAAACATACAATCTTAACCTAAACATTAAAATCGTTCTCTTTGTTTCAGGTAAACCAATAAAACATCACAACAGAGCAAGTTGAGCAAACCCTTCGGTGCGGGCGGAACAACATCGCATAAAACAAAACACGAGCAACATCAATTGATGGCCATCCAGAGCATAATTTATGAGAAGTCCCTCAGTTAATTCTTGATGAGTTTTCAAAATCCAATATAATAACGCACCGTGAAGCGGGCACAACCGCCAGCTATAAATTCACGGATGCCCGTAGCCCGTTTGACGGGCGCAACCCTTGAATAATGGGCGGAATTTCGCGCCATAGACCAAAGCATAAACTATTAAAAGAGACGACTACGGCCGATGGTACAATTTTATGAGCCGCTTTTGCATATTGGATGGCATCGCAGCCACTTCGGCTTGGTGAATGGCCGGCTTTTTTGTTTCCACGAATTAACGCAACGTGTTCCGGTTTTGGTCATGTACAATGAGCTTTAAAGAACTCTGCGTCAGTCGATATGCAACTCGATACCACAGATAATTTCAGTCATATATTGTTCCTCTGATGTTGGAATGGTAACCGCAATTGATTGGGTTTTGAAGTGAAATAACCAATATTGTATATTTGTTTTGTAATCAAGTTATAACTAAATTGGTCAGAAAACTTAACCGTATAATTGGTCAGAAGACCGTATAATTGGAAGTCTCAAATCATTTTGAGTAGTAGGTACGCAAAGGAGATGACCTTGATTCTTCACTGAAAATTATACAAATGTTAGATTTACTTGTCAACCATAGAATCGACATTTATGCACTGTCCTTATTACATTCCATGTCAATTCACTTCCCAAGAATGAGTAGGTAATTTCAATTAGTGCCTTTAGGATCTTTTTTTTAATATCTAGCCCAAATCTTTGGTAAAAATCTTGCATTATGGTGCGACTACATTACTGAGAAGATTCATATAACGTTATCGTTTAAAAATTTAACGATTTAATCATATAAGTGAAATACATCTACGATTCATATATTCAAATCAACCTTGAATCATATTATATTCCATATAAAAACTAATAATCTAATATTCGGAGGATAATTAGTTTTTACTCCATATAAAAACTAATAATTCTCCAAAACGGCTTGACCGATTTTCATGAAATTTTTTGTGTATGTCTGAGAGGTCTGAGAATAGGTTGTAAACTATTTTTATACTTACCCCTAGGTGATAAGGGTTTTTTGACAAATTATGGCGAACTGTACTTCGTGGGCACAGCTAGTAAACCTATAGTAAATAACTATCAATATTGTATGTAGTAAATGAAACAAAAAGAGCTCAACGATAACTGATTTACCTGTTGCCGGTGGATGAATTCATTGGGGTACAGGTATATACCGTACAGGTACAAAATAAAAACGTATTTTATTTTCAAACATTATTATAATTTCTTTGAAAAACAATTAAAAAAAACTAAGATATACAAAAAACCGACCCAATACAATATTAAAAGTTTTATAGTAAAATTTATTTATATGATTAGAAAAATAAAACTGTATCACCGACGACTACAACTACTAAATTCATAAATATTCATGATTCTTCTTCTATTCTGGCGGAACTCCCTCAGATGAAAGCTTTTCCGTAACAGGAGTGATAGGTTCTTCTTCCAGCATCTCAATATTATTTATTTCTGCTCCAATGATCGACTCCATGATTTCCTCCACTGGCGTTACTATAGAAGTAATCTCTGCAACTGGTGTTCGTAAAGCTTCAGCATCAAGAATAATATTTTCTCTTTCTTCTAGCTCTCGATTTTCATCTTCGTTTAATACTGGTGGCTCTGATGCTGTCTCATCTTTATTTTCAATTGGAGCTACTGTTGGAGTAGGCGATTTAGCCACTGTATTGAAGCCATTCTTCTGTAGTTTTTCTACCTTCTTAAGACCCTTTCCCTTTACTTTCCGATCCAAAGGCAAATACAACTTATAATCTTGAGGCAATTCTTCCTCAGTGTATAAGCGATCACTGAAATAAATACGCCGCAATCTAGCATTGGCATGTACCTGAACTCTAAGTGTCTCTTGGAATACGGTTCCATAGGCGCGTCTAGTGAAGTCCGCCAAATTAAACTGAATCTGGTTCCAGCCTCCAGATAATCCTATAGGCATGCTGGTGCAAAATGGTTTGATTTTAGTCGTGGACTGAAAATTTGAGATTCTGAATCTTCTTCGTATATTTTTGTCGTCGAGTATTGTGATTTCGAACGAAAAATACCGCTTGAGATTCTTTACTATCATTACCAGGAAAGGCAGTTTTATACCCAAAACTTGATTACGCTTGGGACAAGTTATATATGTCGTGGCCACGTTTGTACTAACAATTTCAAGAACAATGGAACACACTTCGCTGTCAGTAAGACGTTTTATGTGCCCATTCTTTACCTCCATGTCCCAAATAGCCAATGGATTCGATCCACAACTATAGAATATCGATAGTAAACCATTTTGATACGTATTTTTAAACATACCTTAATAATTGTTACTGACACTATATATTTTTATAAGTTTTAACGACAATGTTTACAAATTATGCTTGGTAGACCGTTATGTGTAATTTGACAACACATTTGGCATGTACTGTCAGTCAATAGACAATAATTGATTGAATGGTCGAGGAAGGTTTAAACAAGGTAATATTTTTCACATACAAAAAAATTAGAGATGTACCGATTAGTGGGGAAAACTGACTATCCGGTCACATTTATAGTCGGTGACTAGTCGACAAATATACCGAATGTTGGCACTTTAAGACTTAATGGAAAATAAAAAAAACTAATACCAGTATTTGCTTAACTTTTATATTCTAAATTTTACCTAACTAGTATTTCATAAATACTTACAACATATAAACATCATACAGAAGTTGGAACATTTTATTTCGACCATATGCAATTATAACATATTGCGTCCGTTGTATAGTGGTTGAGACCACCGGGTGTTGATTGGGAGATCCAGGGTTCGATTCCCCGTGGGGGCAGAAATTTTTCTGCTCGGTTTGGTTGGTGGTAGGGCTCCTTAGCTAGCCTGGCCAGCTACAACCGTCTTACCTAAGTTTGTCGCCATAATAACAATGCTAATAGCATTGTTGTGTTCCGACAATTAGACAATTAGAGGTAAGGTAGCCAGTTCCTGGGTTGTTGAGGAGTTCAGGTGAAGCTCGCTTCCACCTTCGGCCTTATCGCCATTTACCATCAGGTGAGATGAAGGCCAAGAGCTTTCCTGTCGTATGTAAAAAAAATAAACTCGTCAAAACACGAACCTATTTAACCGAGTCCCCAGTCGCTTAGACCGCCCAGTATTGATCTGTTTGGAAAATTATTTGTTAATTTTCGTCCAAAGAAACATCAAAGAAAAAACCGTAACAACAATAACAGTAAGTATTTATTAACAAATAAATGTTTCGCGTAATATACTCGTACTTACAACGGACGCTGTCTTGTCGCCGCGAGCCGCTGACTCACGCAGAAACCCCTAAATAAATTTAATTTCCCATCAATATTTAGTTTTAATGGTCTGAATGCGTAGATGCGGGCTTCGTTATGGGTATTTTACACCCAGTTTACTTACTAGAAAGTTATTTCAAACAGCAGCTCAGATGTAGACTACTTTAAAGTGTAATGTATTCATTAATACTCTTATATATTAATAAAATATATATCACAATTATTATTTTTTAAGTGTGCGGGATCCAAGCAACCACGTTAACCAATAAACGATGCTCACCAACCCTCACGCAGACTTTTAGATCACATTTTTTTAGACATGACCCGTGCTGCAATGGACATATTGTATTTGGTATGAGGACGCATCGTTTAACGTTATTGCCAAATTTGCGATTAAATAGTAAGAAACATGATTATAAAATAATAATTTATTAATTAATAATTAATTATTAGTAAGTATAATAAAAATAAATTGTAACATAATTAAATAAATTACTTTAACAAACGAAATGAAATCTTCTATGCGACATTCCAATATACCTATTCGAAATAGACACGCTTGAATGAATTTTTCTAATCAGCAATAGTTTTTGCACTTATGCTGTCTGTTGCTGATACCTCTTGAATAGCGATATTCTTTGTACTGCTAACAGCTTCTACGTCAGAATGAGAATTATGATTGATGATCTCACTTGCCACTATCTTTTCACCATTTTCAAGTTTCGCTTCTGAAAGAGGCAATTCGTTACTTTCTGGGAAAGATGATTTACTATTCCCAATCTCTGCCCTTGATAATGTTCTATCGGCAACCAAACTTTGTGGAACACTTATAACAGAAGCTTTGCTTGTCACGGACATTTTTCTGTCGCTCATTTCTTGCAACTTATCTCTAGAGCTTTGAATCGATTCCATTTTAGCAATAGAACGCATAGAACCTTTCGAACCAACCATTGCTATTTCAGTCCCACTAACTTCAACGTGATCAGTTTTCTTTATCTCTGTTGTTTCAGAGGATTTAATCACTGCTGCTTCAAGGTTCTCTTTATTTTTCTTGTCGCTGGCTACTGACTTTTTAGCTCCTTTACTCGGCAAAGGAAAGTACAATTTATAATCTGGAGGTAATTGATCTTCAGGGACTAATCTTTCCGTAAAATATATTCTCCTTAATCGTATATTCGCATTTATTTTTAGCTTTTGGACTTCCACAAACTGTTTTTTGTACGCGCGCCGAGTGAATTCAGCCAAATTGAATTGGATTTGGTTCCACCCATCGGAGAGCCCGATGGGCATGACAGTGCACAACGGCAGAATTTGTGTTGAGCTCTGAAAGTTGGAAACTCGAAATCTACGTCGAGTACCTGTTTCGTCGAGTATAGTCACTTCAAACGTAAAATACTTTTTAAGATTCTTAACTATCATTACCAGGAAAGGCATCGTTATTCCTAAGACGTTGTTACCCTTCGGACAAGTCATGTACGTTGTGCTTACATTAGTTCCGCCTATTTCTAAAACCATGGACTTTATATCTTGATCAAGAAATCTTGTGATATATCCATCTTTGGTGTGAGTTTCCCAAATATTCAAAGGTTTTGAGCCGACGCTGAAAAATATTGTTAACATACCGCGCTGATAAGAATTTCTATACATTTTACCATGAGTAATTGAATTTGATACCTACTGATAGTCAGAGAGAAGATATGCTGACAGATGGCTGACAGTGAGTAATTGTCTGCCAATTAAGAAATAGCCATAGAGTAATGTTTACAATGAATAAAATCTTATTGATAGATGTATCATATCAGATCTAGTGATATGTCTATGCATTTTTCTTTGGTGTGCGTATTTAATTGTTTTATAAATTCAGATCACGGACCTGAATAACGCAATACTACGTCCGCATTTTTTGTATGCCCATAATTTAGATCACGAATTTAGATTTGATATGATAGTTTCAGTATCATTGCTAAATACTTTATTATGAATGGAAAATATACAGAATCGAAAAGGTTAAAGAAAGGAAAATACAGTAGCTTGATTATATTTTATTTTGGCATATGGAAATATACAATGTTTCAATTTATTGTAATGGTCACAATCCAAAATACCCATACTTATGTAACATCATTGTACATAGCCTAAGTCGTAAAAAATACATTGAAATCAGCATCACATCAACATAGAACTTCCAAAACAAATGAGGCCGTTGTCAGAGAACAAAAAACTTTCACGAGTACGGAGAAATAAAAGTTTTAAAAGAGAATCTCGCTTTCGCTATGATTTATCTGCCCATTTGTCATCCTCGACACTAGGAAAATATGTCACGCAAACCCGCAAGTAACGTTCACACACGGACCGTAACGAAAATAACATTTTTGTCGTCTCTAAATCACGTGACTTTTCCACTATGCGGCGCCCTTAGAGACAGTCGCGCTGTGGCAAAAAATCTGAACGCGGTGGAACAAAGGGAAAATGAAAAAGGGCCTGTCGACTGTCACGATAAGGAGTGCATGGGCGTGTTTAGACGTGACGCTGCGACGCAGAGCTGCGATGGTTCGTTGCTTTCTCGGGCGAATTATCTCTGTCGACGTTCAGCGCCGTAACGCAAAACTCCGCTTTTTATAACTTAGGGGAGAACCCCAGTCGTTATGCAGTTAAGATATCATTGATATTTTTCGAAATCAATGGTACAGAAAACTGTTAGCCGATAGCACTAACGACCGGGAGAAGAAGCCATATTTAATTTATGGCTTAAATGTTATCGTTCGGCACTCCAATAGTCAATTTCCATATTTGAAATGTAATTGAAACTATACGAGTGTGTAATCGAATATGGCATTTGAAGCTTCCAAGATTTTTACTAAGTCAATGGTAGTGTTTCGTTTCTTTATTATAAAATCTTATTGCTTTTGGCTCACTGAGATTTGAACCAAATTCGGCATAAAATATTCGGAAATGTTGTCTGTAGGAAAAACATTATACATAGTTTCTTATTGCTGCTGCTTTTGCTTATATGAGCTGTTGAGTTTTAATAGGAATCATCAAAGACCAAACTAGACCGCTTAAATTAAACGCCTTTTTCTATAAAATACCATTCTACACCCTGAGTATAAATAAAACTGCGGCTGTTATTAATCATTCAAAATATTATACGTATATTGCATTGGGTGTTATTTTTTCTGGTCAGAAGATGATATCGTTGGAAATAGATTTATGGTAATGTATAACAATTCATTTGAAGTTAGCAGTTGGTAAAACTGAGAAATATAAAAAAATACATTTCGAGTTTTGGCATTTCACTCTCAGAGCACAACTAGGTGCCTATTTGTCGTAATAACTGTATAGGTCTACATTCTCCGGAAATCAGACATGATAGTGCCGAAAAAAAATGGCGACTCCCGAAAAGAAAACTTTTTCGAGATCCGCGTGGTATATTTATATTTACAGAGCTCATTGCTCGGCGCAACGAGGCGTGGCCTGCATAATGTATCGACTGTGCCCGATTCCGGCGGCTTTGTCTACTTTATTTACAGCCGGGCCGTGTATTCACGCGAAAATTGGATTTGCGAAATAAGACACTATATATAATCTTTATTTAAGCATTCTTTAACAATGTTGTGTGTACGAGTGCTCGCTATGTCGAGTCGATGTGCGCTTTGATTGAAAAACACTGTCGAGCTACTGGCGAACGCTTACGAACGATGCGAGTTATGTGCGAGTTGCTGTTTGGCGAGCAGGCACTGAAATCAAAAAAAAAATGTAACTCGCATGCCAATTCAGTATTTGGCATGCGAGTAGCTGGGGGAACATTAAGTAATTCAGGAGCAGAGTTACGCGTGCAAGTGGAACTATCCGACTCGGCAGGTTGCAGAGATTCGCACGCTAGCTCGCAATCTGTTAGTCAGCCATTAGACATATTATACTACATTCAGATTGCATTAAAAACTGTTCACAACAGCGTTAGAATACGTTTTTAAGACGTTCGACTGAAGAGGACAAGGCATACAATATACCTCCCGTCTTCGTTTCGCCGATAACGTAATCATGGCGGAATCATTGTAAAGCCTATGAAAAATGCTGCACTATTTGAATACTGCTTCTAAATAAATTGGTCACGGGTTGAATTTAGCCAAGACCAAGGTCATATTCAATAACCTTAGCACTCTCGAGCCAATCAAAATTGACGGTACCACTCTCGAAGTTGATAAGAAATACACATACCTTGGACCCTTGATCAAATATGTACGAGTACGAGTATGTATGCGCTCAGTCTAAGCTGGTTTTTGAGGAGTGAATTCTGCCGAGCGAATAAAGTGACTTTTCATTTCGTTTTCAAGTTGTTTATTTCATTGTGTTCAATGCATGCACCTACATATATTGTTTTTGAGATGTCGATACGGATCTGTATCGTACAGAAAAAACAATTATGTAAGGTAGAGAATAACTTTAAGATGGAAATCGACAGGCGGATTCAACTCAATTTAATCAATACATAACTTTATGTTCTTTCAATTTTTACATTGCGTTGTAATTGAGTGGCTGTATAGAAATTTGGAGCATGGTTTGACATTTGACAGCTGTCATAGTTGAAAGCGATTCTCCCTAGGGCTGAAAAGTATTACTTTCAACCCGCTCCTCAGGCAACGTCAGACCTACTTTCCGAGTATGAGTAATGAAAAAACATTATTTACATACACAAAAGCGTCGCGTACAAAACCAGCGATATAGCCACAAGACGGCATATATTTTATAAGCTAAAGCCGAGGCTGAAGACAAAAGACCCGCTGCTGAATTACAGCGATACATCGCCACAAATGCACGCATTAAGCGAACGCGAGCTAATATTTCGACGGCTTTTTTCTAACCGTTCGCGTTGAAAGCGTGGCCGTCTGGAAATAATCGCCGGCGGGCTGGACAATGTATCGAAATTAATATCCGGGCGGGGAGACAATTTGTCCGCCCGGAATTCGGATAATTAAACGGACCGGAGCGGAGAGACGCTGCGCCTGAATTTTTTTGTCGTCGTGATCCTGCAGCGCTGTAGTGAACCGAGTTCTATGGACTGTTGTGGTTGTTGCAAGACTACAGCCTATTGCGCATTAACGATATAACCTTGCATGGGATTTTTCAGTTGACAAATCTTCATCTTCTAATATATAAAATTCTCGTGTCACAGTGTTTGTTACCGAACTCCTCCGACCGAAACGGCTTGACCGATCTTTATGAATTTTTTTGTGTACATTCGGTAGGTCTGAGAATAGGTCGTAATAGTAGATTATGCACTAAGGGATTAAAGCAGTGTCTAACGTCACGGGCGCCATATTGAACCCCGAGCGTAACGAGGGACTCTAGAGTTAACTCCTGAGCGTAGCGAGGGAGTTAAAATTTAACTCCTGAGCGAAGCGAGGGAGTTATGTAGAGTCCTAAGTGAAGCGAGGGGATCAAGTCGCCTAAGACGAAGACACTGCTTTATTCCAGAGGTGAATACTCTACTTTTCATACTATCTGCGAGACAATAAATATAGGGCTTTATAACCAATTACTTATGTGGTAATTTTAAAATTTTTATAATAAATTTTTTTATTATTATATATTTCATTTTCATCATAAATATTTTATTATGATGAAAATAAAAATTATCATTATCACTATAACTATGGTTAAAATTGTCACATTATCATGAAAACCATAAAAAAAGATTTGTTATTCTCAAGCACAAACACTTCACGCAATAGTTTTATCTTAAGTAAAGCTTGAAACATTATAAAAACTTAAAACATATTAATTATAATATGTATAATAAGTATGAACTTAGTCTACCCACCGATTTACAATACGATACGATCAGCTGCTGGACCCTGTCAATGACCTTTAGTAGCACGCAGGACGAATGTTAATTTGTTAACAATAAAATGTTATCAAATTTTCTTTTGTGACCCAACTTCGTGATATACTCGTATTTACTTTTAGAACAACAAATTACTTATTAGACACAACTGTCGAAATAAATCTCAAATAGTCGACAGCTTATTGACCCCAAACAAAAAAAAAGCTGAAGCACCTGGTCTTTTACTTACGTTTTTTAACTTTATCAATAATACACTGAATAGACTTCTAAAAAGACTGTATTGATGCCACAAAGCACATTTCACAAAGCACTTAACGTAAGCAACAAGACATTCCAATTTTGAAATAGGTTCATAATGGCGTTGGCGGCAAAATTTTAGCGATGTAAACAATATACAACGGAATATAGTTACTGCACACTAACTAAGGAACAAATTGTAGAAACATTGTTTATTTTTAAATATGCCGCGTAATTTTTCCAAATGAAAGCTTTTAGCTCGTTAGTGTTCTTGCTTTACTTTGCTTTTTATTCGTTTGTATCGATATTCGATAGCTTATGGTGGCCGTCAAAAGATGGCGCTTTTAGCATAAAAAGTATTTTAATTAATAAAAAATAAAGTGAAGTGTTATTGTTTATTTTAGTTTGCACTATTATGTAGGTAAATATTTTATAATTTTGGTAAAGAAATTATGTATTTAGATTTTATAAAAACATTATTTACACAGGTAGAATGTCTATTTGTCTCTAGTGGGTGTACGCTACTGCTGTATGGGCGTAGAACCTTTGCCTTCCTAAGCTAGCATCTACGCTTAATTTTCATACAAATTTTATGTTCCAAATTTAAAACACTTTAATCCCTTGGGAGTTTCATACAACATTATATCCCCGGGGATATAATGTCTTGCTTTACGTTGAAGTTAAGAGGGTTATAATTGTACATTGTCGAGCAGGTAGTATGAAAACTATTTTTTATCATGGCGAAACGTAGTTCGCCGGCACAGCCTGCTAGTCTTCTAATATATAAAATTCTCGTGTCACAGTGTTTGTTACCAAACTCCTCCGAAACGGCTCGACCGATCATTATGAATTTTTTTGTGTATATTCGGTAGGTCTGAGAATAGGTCGTAAACTATTTTTTATTATGGCGAAACGTAGTTCGCCAGCACAGCTTGTCTAATATATAAAATTCTCGTGTCACAATGTTTGTTACCGAACTCCTCCGAAACGGCTTGAGTGATCTTGATGAAATATTTTGTGTATATTCGGTAGGTCTGAGAATAGGTCGTAAGCCATTTTTTTATTATGGCGAAACGTAGTTCGCCGGCACAGCAAGTCTTCTTCTTCTAATATATAAAATTCTCGTGTCACAGTGTTTGTTACCGAACTTCTCCGAAACGGCTTGACCGATCTTTATGAAATTTTTTGTGTATATTCAGTAGGTCTGAGAATTGGTCGTAAACTATTTTTTTATATATCTCGTGGTCAGATCATAAAATTGACCACTTCATGATGTGGCGAACCATTTCATGAAATAGTTGTATTTCATGAAATGGCCAATACCATCAATGAATAATCAAAAGTTTAACGATATGGATAGCTACGTTTGGCTACTTCATGATATGACCAAAACTTTGGTGAACATATCGTAAAATAATTACATTATGCATAAAGTGAAAACACTTTGACTTACTTTAAGTTAACAAAACAGTATAAAAATTCGTTGCAGAACCTCATATTTTATATTTCGGAATTCTCGCAAAGCAAAATATTGCATGTGTAACTAGCAAACAACAGCATCCTTTAAATTTTCCAAAGCGCGCTCTCTTTCCAATACGGTGCATAGATAAGGACAAATATATAACAGGCCAGTATTCAGTGAACGGCTGTTAGGTTCTATCTTCCAGCCCATTAGCGTTGTCGCAAATGCTTATGCAAAATGGTAACGTAAATTTTAAAACACTACATATATTAAGCAATTTCGGTACTGCACTATCAATATTGTTATTAAGTATTATTAATGATGACCCCGATAAGAAAAAACAAACATTACTTTTTTAAAGTCACGACAAAGTTCTTTAAGCTATTATAAAGTTAAATTTCATTAAGCTATGATTATTTTTTGTTGCTCCTTGTGCCAATATGGCGATACAAGCTGTCAAAAAATCTTTGGATAACCGCCATTTTAGGTTCGTTCACCCAATAGGTACGGATATAGTGATGCCACCAGCAAAAAGTTTTAATAGGATTCAATACGATTTTAAAGTGCTTACCATAATGCAAATATATTAAGAGTTAACATTAACTGTAAGTAAAAGAATACCTAGGTATTGCATTATAGAAGTAAGAGAAATTTAAAAAAGGCATCGCCATCTTATACAGACAAGCTGTACCGATACACTTAATGTGTATATCGACTTTAAAGCTATTAATTAAAACTTTTACGTATCTTAAAATGAATAAAATTAATTATATGTAATTGTTATAACGAAATGGTGTATTTTAAACTATTTACCTTGTGAAAAGAGTTTATTAAAGTAGAATACCTACAACTAATAAGTACAGTTGGGATGATGATGATGACAAACAGATAATGAGTACAATCGAACTCAAACTCAAACTCAAAAATCTTTATTCAATATAGACCTTTACAGGCACTTATTGACGTCAAAAAAAACATAAAAATCTTCAACCAAGAATATAATTAACACACACCCCAACCATTATTAAGATGTGTGCAAATACAAGTCAAATGAAAAAAAAAATTGACTCTACACCTGTTCGGAAATTGGGAGAGCCTTCTCGAGAAGAACAGGCAAGAAACTCGGAAGGTCTTGTATTTTTTTGTCTCCTCTTTTAAAATGCCAACATTACAATATTATATTTCACAAACATTTTTTTTAATAATATAGAAATGCCTGTCGGTGTGAGTGGAACAGTTACTCGAATGAAATTTATCCCACTATCACAAAGTGTTAACACCCTTTGAACGTCAATTATCACATTTTTTGTCAATCCCAAGCAGTTTTATCTGTCATATAATCAGACACTTTATAATATGCTTTTTTCATAAGTGCGCCCTTGATAGTGACTTTAAATTTATTCAAGTTAAGTGCTTTAATATTATTTGGGATTTTATTGTAGAAACGTACACAAAGGCCTTTGAAAGAATTATTAATTTTTTTAAGCCTAGTATTTGGTAACGCTAACATATTTTTTGCCTAGTATTTACTGAATGAATATCACTGTTTTTACAAAACGAATGTATATTTTTATGAACATATACTATATTCTCGTAAATATATTGCGACGCGACGGTCATAATATCAATTTCTTTAAATTTTTCTCTCAAAGAGTCTCTTATTTTAAGGTTATAAATAGCACGAATAGCCCTTTTTTGCAGCACAAAGACAGTCTGAATGTCGACAGCATTTCCCCACAGCAAAATGCCATACGACATCACACTATGAAAATAGGCAAAGTATACAAGTCTTGCTGTATCAACATCAGTCAGCTGACGTATTTTCCATACAGCGTAGGCTGCAGAACTAAGTCTCTTCGACAATTTATCAATATGTGGGCCCCACTGAAGCTTTGAATCTAAAGTAATACCAAGAAATACTACGGTATCCACAAGGTCCAGATTTTTATGCTTTATGTTAACAGTGGTGTGAACCTCTTTAATATTGGGTAAAACAAATTTTATACATTTAGTTTTCCCTTCATTGAGGCACAAGTTATTCGCATTAAACCAGTAAACTATTCTTGAGATAGAACTATTTACATCGTCATAAATTTGCAATCGTCTTTTAATTTTGAACATAAGTGAAGTATCATCTGCAAATAATACAATCTCATGCCTGTCTTGTACAAAAGCAGGCAAGTCATTTATATATATTAAAAATAGAAAAGGACCAAGAATTGAACCCTGCGGAACTCCCATTTTAACCGAGGAGCCCTGGGACCTCTCCCCGTTGACGTCTACTTTCTGAATCCTCTCAGTCAAATAGGAGACGAGTAGATCCAGAACAGTGTCGCGAAATCCATAGTAGTGTAATTTCCTGATCAGGGTGTCATGATGAACGCAATCAAACGCCTTGGACAAGTCACAAAAAACGCTCAGCGCATCATGTGAGTCCTCCCAGGCCTCATATATATTTTGTATTAACTCAACACCAGCATCAGTTGTTGAGCGACCCTTTCTAAAACCAAATTGTTTACAGTGTAGAAGATTATTTCTGTTAAAAAAACTTAGCATTTGTTCCAACATTATTTTTTCAAAGATTTTGCTAAAAGTAGGTAGCACAGAGATAGGTCTAAAATTATTGGGGTCTGATGTGCTACCAGATTTGTGTAATGGAATAATTTTACTCAGTTTCATTAGATCAGGAAACACACCACAGTCAATGCAATCATTAAAAATACTAGCAAGTATTGGAGCTATTGTTTCTATTACAGATTGGGAAACATCTACAGAGTTGCCCCACAGATCCACGGTTTTCTTTTTATTCAGCGTTTTAAATGACTTTATTAAATCATTTGCACAAATATGGGCAAATTTAAATTTATCATCACAAGTTTTAACATGATCTTTTAGAATAGATTCGGCTACAGTGGGGGAGGAATCCAAAGATTTTGTGATTGAAACTGGAATGTCAGTAAAGAATTTTTCAAATTCTGTAGCTACCTCAATATCTACTGTTACTTTCTTGTTTTCAATATTTAAACAAAAAAATCGGGGCTATAACAAACAGCTAATAAGTACAATGGGGATGCTGACAGTTCTGTCATGTAGATTATTCAAACATATTGGACCTTGGACACGTTTTTTTTACCTAATCAGAAACTTCAGTTAATATATTTATTTGAAACATTACGTGACGTCACGCATATATGTATACATTTGGCAACTCGCTGTGACGTAGCGAGACCCACCCACTCCTTAAATTTACATCGTTTTTCTCGGTTTGTGATTTCGACAAATCAATAAATACGCGTCTCATATTTTTTATTATCTTATTTCTAATTAGATTTCCATTTTTTACACTCTCTCGTCATCCCTGTTGTTATATAAGCCTCGGTTACTCCTTGTTTGGTTTTGGATCATCGGTTTTCCTGTTTAATCTGTCGCTCATAAATCTTGAAGGTCGATTAGGTCACTGAACCTACGCGATGATATCGAATAAATAGCTATAAATGTCGTTACGGCTCGAAATCCCTTTCGCCGCTAA
The DNA here is from genome assembly GCA_963935595.1 of Schoenobius gigantellus. NCBI lineage: Eukaryota > Metazoa > Arthropoda > Insecta > Lepidoptera > Crambidae > Schoenobius > Schoenobius gigantellus. The sequence goes on along the minus strand of OZ012559.1, from coordinate 12,871,446 downwards.
TAAAAGGAATATATGGCGATAAATCTAATAAAATGCGAAATCTAAACGTGTAATAAATCTAGGCCGTGTACTGTTTTTACGACTGCAAAGAACAGGCAGTCAGTTCTCTCAGCTGACCGGAGGGAGACTCTGTACCAGGGTCGTGTGCTTGGGTTCCTACGTATTACCTATTTGTGCCGCAAAGCAGCAGTGCTTGCATTGCTGTGTTCCGGTTTGAAGGGTATAATATGGCACTGAAATTACTGGGTACCGTGACTTTACATCTGATGTCACAAGTTGGCAACGTACACTGTGGGACTTGCGGGGGTTGCAGTTTTACTGCGAATCTCACCAGGAGCCACATATATTATAGGAGTAGGTGATTGTTACTACTTACCATCAGGTGGGCAGTTTGCTTGTTTGCCAACTTAGTAGCAATAAAAAATACAAATTTCTCCTACTGTATAACGAATATGTTTTGTTAATAATAAATAACTTGTTATTATCAAAGATAACAAATGACCTTGTCCTTTCTCAGTCTTTATTCACTGTTAATACCAATAAATATCTAATTTAGAAATGTTGTAGTTGTTAGTATGTTGGAGGCGCGGCCGCGGGTTCAAACCCCGCCCGAGACTAAATTTTCTCTGTTGATTTGTTTTTGCATTATTAAACAAAATGCAAAATGTTATATATTTTTACTATTCTTAAACAAAGTGCAAAATGTTATTATTTTTATATATTTTTTATATCATTTTAATATTGTATATTTTTATAAACAAAGTGCAAAATGTTGTAATTTTGCTTTATTCTTAACCAATTATCAAGAAATCTGTAAAAACGTCTAAACTGGATGTTGATATTGATTCGTCGTTATTAACAGTGAATAAAGACTACTTTGGCTTAACAAAGTTCAAAAAGAGAACAATAGGTTAAAGATTGCCTCAGGGCTGGTAAGAGCTCGGTGGCCGAGAGGTCTAGGCGTCAGTACGGTATGTTGAAGACACGGGTTCAAGTCCCGCCCGAGAAGAATTTTTTCTTTAATGATTTTATAAATTTTTCAGTTTATTTACATTTTTAAAGAAAATGCAAAGTTCTATATTAAAGACACATGTACCTAAATTTTCTACAGCTATATCGACAAAGCAAAAATACGTGTCTGATATTTTTTTATTATCTAACTGACGAACTGATTGGATTCCGAAGGACCTTGAAAAGACCCAGGAATGGGATGGGGGGAAATAAGCTCAGGTTCCTTCACGCTTTGGAAAACATAAACAGAGAGGCAAATATTTGATTATTTTCATAAGAGTGAAATAATGGGCGAGGTTTACCAGGAAATCTACTCGTGTACGAGGCGGCGGTTGCTTTATTGCAAGGTTGGTAATTGCGTAGCTTCTTTCTAATGTCGCTTGACGGATTTTTTTTTTCTGCCGTTTAATAGATGTTTGGAAAATTTGATTACAAAATAAGAAATGTATTTTTAGAATTTTCTACACAGTAAAAATTAACGTCTAGTATAGTGAAACTGTTATGACATTTTATTATATAACACTTTATGATTCACAGCTGTTTTAAAATTTTGAACAGAGTAATCTTTGCATTTTCTGCTATCGAGTAAAAGATTATTAATCAAGATGCTGTCTTTAAGAATATTTAAACAATATATTATTCAACAATATGATATTATGACTTTCAGAACTGTATTAGTGGATTAGTAGCTAAGGGCTGTAAGGCATCAATTGCAGCATATTTCGAGGGTGCAATTGGTGCTTACACCCGAGCTAACTACTCTGCTTTACATCTCGATTGTGAGGTAAGTAGGTCCTTATTACCCCCAAATGGGGCTTGTAGGTGACCAATAAGCGCTCTAGGGTAATAAATTAGCTTGGAAAGCCCTAGGGCGGTAAGTAATAAAAAAAACACTTCACTATTTCAAAAAGTTCGCGTACTTACATCTAACCATCATACTGACAATAAATTACTTACAGCCCTTTTCTAGCTACATTATTACCCTAGAGCGCTAATTGGTCACCTACAAGCCCCATTTGGGGGTAATAAGGACCTACTTACCGAACATGAGAGATGTAAAAGTATTTTATGTTTGTGGCAGTGCAGTACAGTAAATCGAATGGAAATACGGAAAATTAGCGCCTCAAATGCAACGTTATTTTACACTAGCTGTGCCAGCGAACTACGTTTCGCCGTATATTTTTTACCCGTTTTTGCAACATTTGTCATTGATGCTCAGCTCTTATTAGTCGTAGCGTGATGTTATATAGCCTAAAGCCTTCCTCGATAAATGGACTATCCAACACAAAAATAAGTTTTCAATTTGAATCAGTAGTTCCTGAGATTAGCGCGTTCAAGCAAACAAACAAACAAACTCTTCAGCTTTATAATATTAGTATAGATTAGGTAACCTTTTTGTAAAAAAATGAACTGTCAAGATTTGATGATTGTTTCAAAATAGAATAAAAATGCAATTTCGGTATACCTATATATTTTTAACATAATACGACAAAATATTTTTAATGTTATCATTTCCGTTACTAAAGGAACTAGGTATACTTTGTGTCTCATTGAAATATAAATAATATTTGCTTTGTACTATTTACCTTATAATCTGACAAGAGTTTTATGTATATTTCAAGTCCAAGCAAAGTTTTAAGATCCTAAATTTTGCCCTAATCCAAGTATAATCTCCGCCTTAGTTCTTAGCTGGGAGATTTCATTTTATTCACTGTAATTTGTTTGGTGCGGACGTGCCTTGGAAATGATAAAAGCATCTAATATTTGGACGTTGGATTTTTAAATTCAAAATGGCATTAAGTACGAGTATTGTACGAGCGGCCAAGAGCAGTCAGACCGTTATACAGAAATTCGTTTCTCGAATTAGGTTCACGTATTAAAAATTTCTCTTACATATAAAAATATAAGTAAACTCTCCGCCAAGAATAGCTGCCAAGATTTTTCTGGTCTGGTTCGTGCCAATATGAAATAAAAACAAGTTATTCCGCCTGTGTTGTCCTTAAGGAACAATGTTAATAAATGGAGTGGAAACCGAGTTTCACAACAAGAAACTTACACAAAACGCAATGGTTGTAGTTCTCCGTTATCTTCTTTTCTAGCTTTAATACTTTTACTTGAGTATATATTATACATTTATATTGGGTGGTCCTGATTTTCTTAAATAGTTAGTAGCTCATTTCTGCATCTTTATTTGTTCTAAATACACATTCTAAAAGTAAATAAAACATAATACATCTTAAAAGTAGGACAAATTTATTATAATACAGAATTTAAATCAATTTAAATTTAGTATGATTAAATATAAATTTTAAGTGTCGCTGTGGTCCCACAATCTCAGGTAAGATAGCCAATTGAACCTCGCTGCCAGTTTCGGCCTTATCGTCACTTTACGTTAAATAAAATGAAGGCATATTTTTTTTATTGCAATTTCGTTAGCAAACAAGCAAACTGCCCACCTGATGGTAAGTGGTAACAGTCACCTATAATACATGTGGTTCCTGTGAGATTCGCAGCAAAACTACAACCCCCACAAGAACCACAGTGTACGTTGCCAACTTGTGATATAAGATGTAAAGTCACGGTAACTAGTAATTTCAGTGCCATATCTTTCCCTTCAAACCGGAACACAGCAATGCAAGCACTGCTGCTTTGCGGCAGAAATAGGAAAGACGGAGGTACCCAAGCAGGTGACCCTGGTACAGAGTCCTGGTACAGAATGAAGAAAATAAATAGATTTTAAGGCGCATAGTGCTCCCAATGACCTTGCGTCGATCGTCCCGCACTGATTACATAGGAGTGAGTGAGTGAGAGCGAGGGGAATATTTAAGCAAACCTTTACGCGTAAGATTAATTTTTCTGCAAAAGGATATTGTTCTTGCTTCTTACCCATTCCATCTGGTGTTCCACAGGGCTCGCATATGGGCCCAGTTTTGTTTTCTGTTTACATAAACGATATTCATGAAGCTCTCCAGACTAGTAATTATCTGCAATATGCTGACGATACCAAAATATTCAAGGCAATACATATTGCGGAGGATTGCCTTAGGATACAAGCTGATTTAGAGCGTCTTAGCAAATATTGTTATGAAAATCAATTATTTTTAAATTCTGAAAAATGTCAAGTAATCACATTCACTCGAAAATCTTCACCTATTTTGTTCAATTATAAATTAGACGATGTGATTCTTGAAAGAGTTCAACAGATTCGAGATCTTGGTATTATTGTTGACAGCAAATTGTCCTTTAATTTACACTACAATACAATAATACAGAGAGCACTCCGGAATCTGGGCTTTATTAATAGAATAACCAAACCATTTAAAAGATCTCATACTTTTAAAATCTTTTATTTTAGTTTTGTCAGATCCATATTAGACTTTGGCTCAGTTGTATGGAATCCTTATTATAAAAATCATACTGACAGAATCGAACAAGTACAATCTTAAACTATAGAAATAATAATTTTGACCAATCGTATGACGAATCTTTAAAATACTACAAGCTTATTAGTCTAGAAAATCGACGTAAGCAATTTGACATAGCCTTTCTTTTTAAATTATTAAATTATCAAATCGTCTCGCCTACGCTTCTATCAAAAATCAATTTTATAACTAAAGCTCGACTGCCAGCACGCTCCTCACGTGTTATTCATGCCTTTGTACCACCTATAACCAAGAAAAACTATACCTCGAACAGTTATATTGCACGTTGCATTCGTACATATAATAACGAATTCCACACTATCGACCTTTTCAAGAATTCTCTTATGTCATTGAAAAAAGATCCGTAAAAAAAACTCATTTACTTATAACTCATTATACCTATATGTATATTAGCGTTACTTTTTCATATTAACCTACATTGATAAATGTCAATTTATTATATAAGTTAGTAACTAGTTTAGTCTGTAAGCTAGCAGAATACACAGATATATATATTTTTTGTAATATTGGACACTCCTTGTCTGTTATTTTGCCAATATTTTTTTGGAAAATATATTTATAATGACTGTTTGTGTCAAAATAAAGAGAAAAAAAAGAAAAATTAATTATTTCAATAAAAAATTAATAAAGGCGAATGAGAAAAATCTAAAAAGACTATCCCCTAGAATATTGTTCGCTTTATTTATTGAAATCGAAAGTATATGATTTAACCTAATATTTACGAAGCGATTAGGTTTACAGTTTTAAAATCGAGGCATGTTTGGGTCACATTTTAACCAAGTTTTAATTAATTTTTAAAAAAATTAAGAAGACCATCCTCTAAAGAATGCGTTGAATAATAACATATCTTTTTTAAAGATATTTTTATTCAATATTTATGAAGAGAATCTGTTTTTTCTGCAGTGATTTTTTATGATTGACGTTACTATGCGCATTAAGTGACTGCGTGCGTTTACAGACAAGAATAATTATATTCACTGCAGGCTCTTAGCCCGATCCCATATTTAGTCGGCTTAAAGAGAATTCGTTAGACACGCGTCGCCCTGTGAAAAGTTAATGATATGTGAAAATCCCGGGGAAATCCTTCGTATAATTGTTAGTGAATTTAATGACTCGTATAAGGGTCGCCTTTGGAATCAGACTCGACAAATTTTAAGCGCCCTAGTTTGGTTTCAGATACGTTGGAAAACATTCTCGGGGGAATTAATTTAGGAAGAACACAAAAGACCCTGATAAATGTAGAGGTTGACCAAAGGTTCTGGCGAATGGTTCCTGATTTGGCGTCAAATAGCGTTGAACTTCGTGTTTTTTTATCGATATATTACCAGATGAAAATCAAACTGGACTACGCAATGCTCTACTGTAAAACTGATTTTGCACTATTAAATACACGGCGTAAAATTGAAAAACAATTTCAAAGTATGCGCAATAATAAGAATGTTATACAACTTTATTGTTTTCCGACAGAGTTATTAACAGTGAGTAAAGTCTACTTTCGCGTAATAAAGTACGTCACAGATATGACAGTTGTAAGTTTTCTTTAAAAATTCTTTTAAAAGTTTGTTAAATCTTCTAAATTGAATGTTGATTCGTAGTTATTAACAGTGAGTAAAATCTACTTTCGCCTAACAAAGTATGTCACAAATATAAAATTTGTATGTTCGCTTTAAAAAGTTTGTAAAGACGTCTAAATTGAATGTATATGTAGTTATTAACAGTGAGGAATGTCTACTTTCCCGTAACAAAGTTTATCACAGATATAAAATTTGTATATTTGCTTTAAAAAGTTTGTAAAGACGTCTAAATTGATTGGTGATTCGTAGCTATTAATTGTACGTAAAGTCTACTTTCGCCTAACAAAGTATGTCATAGATATACACAATTGTATGTTTGGTTTAAAAATTTGTAAAGACATCTAAATTGAAAGTTGATTCGTAGCATCTAAATTGAATGTATATGTAGTTATTAATAGTGAGGAATGTCTACTTTCGCCTAACATAGTATGTCACAGATATAAAATTTGTATATTTCTTTAAAAAGTTTGTAAAGACTTCTTAATTGAATGTTGGTTCGTAGCTATTAACAGTACGTAAAGTCTACTTTAGCCTAACAAAGTACGTCGCAGATATAAAATTCGTAAAGTTGCTTCTTGGAAAGACTTCGCAATTGAATGTTGATTCGTAGCTAAAAGCAAATTAATAACAGTGAGTTTAGTCTTCCTTGGCTTAACAAAGTAAGAAGAGGTCAATACAGTTAAAATTTCGTTCTGGTCGGATAAGTTTTCGGTGGCCCAATATGCTATGGCGTCAACAAGGTATGTGTATGTGGAAGACGATGTTTCTAATACTAACCAAGGTGTTTTTTTTATTTTGATGTATCTTTTTATAACTTGCGTCACTTTAAAAGTATTTGCAAAGTCATAATACACAATTTGAGAGAAATATTAAACCTACTCGTAGTAAGTTTCACTGTTGTTAGCAAACCCAGCTGCAGCTCGATTAAAATTTGAGATTTATCGTAATAATTGGGGTTTAGTAAAGTTAACTGATTGGGAATAAAAATAAAAACCTGTGTGACGCTGGTAGAGGTCTGTTTCTAGATTTAAATGACAATTTTTACTAGTCAATATCAAAAATGAAATAACAATAGAATACGGAAATATTCATAATGGTAGTACACAAACAAATATTTATAATGTTACATCAAATGCCATGGCATTAAGTCCACTTTACACAGTATATAAAGAATAAATAAATTACATGTACGTAATAAAAGAAGGGACGTACTATGCACATGTGATGAACGCCAAAAGTCGGAACGACCGTAAAGGAAATTCCACTATTTTGTTCCGGCGAATGCAATTTTCCACAATAAACTGCACATGGCCCATTAGGGCCGTAAGTGAAGGCAGTAAACACCCAGCGGGGGCTATTATGTCTCTTTTATATTCACACTTAAGGTTTATTGAAAGCCTCTGTTGCTATTGTTTACTCTAAGTAACGGTTTAAGTGCGCCAGGAATGGTTATAGTGCACTTAAGGTTTTTCTTTCACTAATTGTTCTCTTTGAAAATCAATTACTTTAGTGGGTGTGAACCGTTCTTGGTTTTATTACAGACGTTAGAAAAGAAGTTCTCAGTTGTAAAAATGAACTTGTAAGCTTGTAAGTAATGAAATATTCACATGGTAAACTTGAATTTTTCTGAACTACAAAGACATGTTTTTTTATTATTTTACAACTTACTTACATGAATAAATCGTGAAAGGAATAAGTTACGAGAAACTTTTTGTATAGAAAATATTTTTAGAGCAAAATCATCCGAAGGATGACGATTGCTTCACGACGAACTTGTTTAAGTGAACGAAAAAAGAATCTTCTATAGTTTTACTGACAGCCATCTAAAAAAAAACTTAAATAGCTTTAAATAATTGATCATGATTGCATGATTACGTAATAATTTAAAACGATAATCATGTGGTGAAACAGAAATGAGACTCTTTCACTTTATGCTCCCAAGAGACATTTTGTTTTAGATAGTAGTAGTGTAACTTTTAAAATGGCGGCGTTGGCGGCGGCACGTTAACCAAAATGGCGGCAAAACAGGACCCTAAATGGACAATAGTAAACACAAACAAATGAAATGGGCTCGTTAACAGGAACCTGTGCCCTCCAGGATAGAGGGGCCGAGATTGGAGGAACAGCAATAAGTGCAAGGATAACTGCAGGCAATCTGCGGGAATGGACTCGCCATTGATTTATAACAGTAAATGGTACTGGAAGAGCCTCCTATTGTTTGGTCGAGCAAGGCCGTTTGTATTACGGATGCAATGGATGGAGCTAACCAATCCAATCTGCTTTTGTTGTTATGTTGCGACAGTTATTTTTGTGGAATAATTATTAATTGTAGGTGCTAAACGACAAACGAATGTTACCGTATTAAGAAAAAATATTTAGTGAAAATATTAGTCCTTGAAAGGTTTTACTAATTTATTTAGTATTTTTCATAATAAATTACACAAATTATGGTCAGTATAAATAAAAGTTGCGAATAAAAATTTCATAGATAAACCATTATTTTTCCTCATCAGTTTCAATATTTTTAAAAACCTATATTATTTAGTCCGCATTCGTATGATGCTTCAATGAACATTATTATCTGCTAGAACTGCACTTGGATCAATATTCGCGTGGAGCATCTTCCAATGGTGTCGAAAGCTCTCGAAGGAATCGTCGACGCCGCAAAGATTTGTTCCAACAAACTGCAATAGATCACGCTTTATTGCCACTAGCTCGAGATATCGCCGTATAACTTCAAAAGAGCCGTCCGAACCAAATCGATTAGGAGTAGAATTTTCGATAAAAGCTAATGAGCAATAAATAATATCGACGCGCGTTCCACGATCACCGTCCAGCGTAATTTGTTTAACTCTACGCTCGTGCTCGTTGTCGCCGGCCTCTAGCTGTTATAATAATGAAATATCGTCGAATATCGGGCGCACGACAAAAACAATTTGTCGGCGCTCGTTGCAGGAATGTCGATAATTAAACCAACCTGCACCGCCTATTTCTGTCGATCGATAGACCCGTATATCCGCCGCCTTCATTTTCTTTTTAATCCCGCTTCTATTCCATCTAAATTACTGACGCCCCGATAGAGACTTCAGCTGAACTGATGTGGATCAACCGTTATAAATCTAGGCTTAATAAAAAATGGCACGCAAGTGAGCGGGCCCCTCAGCGGTATCGATAAAAAAATGGAACACCCATCATGATATGTTGGGATTAAGAAACGAACATCAATAAGTAGCTTTCAAAATTCCGCGCACAGAGGTACACCGAGGCGCGGGAAAAAATTGAAAGGAGACTCAAATATGTCGTCTGAATATTAAAAAGCAAAATACTGAATAATGCAACGGGCGACTTGCGAATGATATAAGAGTATAAGACGATTGGTGGAGCTATTTGCAAGCCATTAGTGTTCTTATAAAAGAGTTTTCCGGAGACGGCTAGCGACATGAAGTCTTTTATGTCGCTCGGGTGTGACTAAGATGAAATGATAACACGTATAAAATTAAGGCTTTTGTGATTCTTTGTCTTTTTTATCGATATGTAGTACATGCATTCAGTCAAAAATGCTATGAACACATTTTATTTTTATAACTATCGTAATGAAACTACTAAAAGAGTTAATCTCATGGCAACTTAAAGCTGTGCATTCAAAAATTTTTTGTTAACGTTTAAGAATCTCTGCAGAAATTCTATATCTAAATAAATAATTTCGACATGGACTTTGCCATAGGTAACATTAAGACTCTAAACGATTGCTTCAGAATAAGTAGGTTGATAGATAGTGTACTTGATATTTGTCATCCTCTGTTCTGTACATATATATATCTATTTTCTTTGGTAATATTTCTTGTACCTAAACATTAAAAAGTATTCTTATGGATACGTCACGTATTTTATATAGCAGACATTTAAATTGATTTTACAATAAAACTTCATAGCATTTTCTAAAGAATATCTGACCCCAAAGAGCCGCTATGAGTCAATACATCTAAATATACGAAAATGGGGAGATTCAGCGTATACATTAACGTCAGTGCTCTCTTAAGAGAATCCTAACTAAAATATAGAGTTGGCCATTACTAGGGATAATCCGGGATAAGTGACGGAACGTAGGGGTGTGAAACAATACTATAAAAATCGATGTGGAGCCATTCGGTCCAACTGAAATAAAGAGACTCTTCCTTTTGTATAAAGCATTCGCCTTAGCTTTTAAAATGTATCTGTAATATTTTTTTCATGCTATATTGCTTCTCTTTTTCAATACCTTTAAATGTAACAGGTTCTCTAGAAAAGAAAACTATAGGTACCTAAGTTTGAATAAGAAGCCTTTGCAGCCTAGACTCGGTGAAATGAAAAAGAGATTTTATTAGTCAAATTTTATTTCATCCATGCGCCGTGAAAAATAAAGCTAATGAATATGAGCTGAAACACGGCAAACATAGCTTGCAATGAAACTATTGACAATAGCACGTAATAAACTGGAGGTATTTTTAAGATACTTATTTATCTACTACGTACTCCTCATATTGTAATATTCCAATTATAAAATTTAAGATGAGTTCAAAGCAAAATTTAGGTCAATGCAAAATTTTTAACTTAATTTCTCCAAGAAGGTAATATCTCCAAGGAGATTCCATCAACTTTTTTTTAATTAGAACGCATATACTAAGCTATTTTTATGACTATGATAGTATGCTAGTTCTTTTTGTGGATGTCTAAATATTGTTTGTACGAGTATGATATATCATATTATTTAATTGTAAAATATGTAAATTGCATTCTTATAAATTATCCTATGTATGTATTACACGGAATTTTAGTGTGATATTAGTTAGCACACTTTATACTTACAAAAAACTCCTCATTTATAAATCGTCGAGATCAATTCATCATTATCGCAGTAAAATAGAATTTTAGTGTGATATTAGTTAGCACACTTTATACTTACACAAAACTCCTCATTTATAAATCGTCGAGATCAATTCATCATTATCGCAGTAAAAAAGAATGATATTTACTTAAGAGGCTGACAACTCTGAGCTGAGCTCATCGAGCCACGCTTAAAACTTTTTTTAGCAAACTTGTTTAATATACCGTAGTAAAAAATATATGTTACTCTTGAAAATATTTTTGAGAATTTCTATGTCCCCAAAACAAATTTTAATAAAAATTTCTCGTTGAACAAATGCCAAAGACACCCATCAAAAACAGCTTCCAGAAGAAAATCCGAGTTATTAACAAAGGTTATTTAATGATTTTGTGGGAATTAACTCGTTACACTTAATTTGAAAATATTGATGTTTCATATCTTCAAATAAAGTACTAGTTCCTTAAAAAAATATAGTTTGTATTTTTCGCTGAATTTCAATAACGCACCGCGCCCGTAATCCAGTACAAATCATGTCACAAGGTCGTTGGCGTTACTCAGCCTCCTGATATCGAACGTTTGAGACACGATCAAAATAAACTTACAATATTCGATCGCCTTTTCAATGTTGATTGTAATGTGTCGCCCAACTCAAGTGATAAGCAAAATGATCATCGGAATTATAACGTTCACTCCACGATATAATTCGAAAGAGCCGCGAAGTCGTTAAAGAGCATTTGTGGCTTTTATTACATGCCAGTGTCATTTCCAGATAACACCCAAAGTCCATTAGACCATAAAAGGTCATCGACACGAACACTCTCGCAGTTAGTAGATTGTTTTTAAAGCCGGACGCAGCGAAATGAGACTTTGATTGTTTCTTTAGACAATGTTTCCATCTGGATTTGCATACTGCTTCGTTTTTCTGAAACACTGTCGATGAATCGTTTCGAGATTCTGGCGCAGTGCCGATGCCGACGCATACCCTTGAACCTCGCCAACTGCGATAACTTTATCAAGTTGCGAGTTGAGTTATGATGTAACGTCTCGGTTTACGGTCTAGTATTGATTTCGAATGCGGCTCCTTCGAGAATTCCGCCCAATCAGCTCTGTGGCTTCGTACCTACGCTATTTCTACACTAATTTGTATATTCTTAGGCTTGTTCAATTACAAAGTTAATTTATGGAGTTTGCCGAGTGGGAACATTCAGTCGTTTTCAACTTTTCGGAATGGAATCAAACCGTTAATAAATCCAAATTTATTTTGATTACAACTTTTTGTGAGTTAGAGAAAATAAAAAAAATTAAATCTTAATCTTTGTAAATACCTATTTAATATTATACCTAAATATATTTAATTGTGTTTTATTTCTTTGTAAATATTAATTTTAATCTTTGTAAATATTTAATAATGAACGGTACTTTCTAGAAATGTAATCTTATATGAAAGTTTGGTCAAACTTCTAGCAAATTTGAAAAAAATAAAAAAATAACTTAAAAAATACTGAAAAGTTAAAAATAATATAAGAATAGGTACAGACATCACACATAGAAGACATATTGAAGTCGGTGCCAAACGATGATCGCCTAGAAAGTCTTAAAATTTGGCACCGACTTCAATATAGAAGTGTGATGTCTGTACCTATTCTTATATTATTTTTAACTTTTCAGTGTTTTTGAAGTCGGTTTTTATTTTTTGTAAAATATTTTTTATTTTTATCTTTTTAGTGAATGAAATCTTTTTAGTGTACTCTATCGAATACAAAAAGAATTTTGAAAATCGGTCCACAACTGGCGGCGTAATCGCGTAACATACACACAAAAAAAACATACGCTTCGAATTGAGAACCTCCTCCTTTTTTGAAGTCGGTTAAAAATACAATTGCTTTACAGTTTGAATGTGGTAAGTACTACATTTAGAAACTTTTATTTCAAATAAATATCTTCTTTTTATTTGATTGAAATAGCTGAAATCTTCTGAATTCGTGTCATACATAGCCATAAATTAATTAACGTTACTTACAAAATTATTAAGTATTTCCCTCGCCTCCATGCAAGCTAAAGCTAAACTAATATTTTTATTAATATTTTTGCTTAAAAAATCAGAAAAAAATGTTGCATAATAACTAACTATGAAGAAACACTATTACGACCAAATAAACTCCGTTAGTTGAATTAATAGTCGCCCAACTTGAAATATTCATCCAATGTAAAAAATCCTTCGACAAAATTACTTGGATAAAGTGTCAGTACCTTCAAATGGATAACTAGCATAGCAAATATAATCATTTAACGCATAGTTACATTACGTAACCGCCCTTGCAACTATGGAATCCTACTTCCCACTTTAACCCAGCGAACTTCATAGTACAGTTTGCCCATCATCATTATCATCACATCAACCAAAACACACCCATTGTTGGGCATAAACTCCCCCGTGAAGGAGAGATTTTGGGCATCTCCCACCACGCTGGCCCAGTGAGGATTAGTGGGAAGTAAAAACCGTTCTCTGCCTGCGTAATTATCCAATTTTTAGAGTTCCGTAGTCAAATGGCAAAAAACGGAACCCTTATAGATTCGTCATACCTGTCTGTATGTCTGTCCGTCCGTATGTCACAGCCACTTTTCTCCGAAACTACAAGAACTACACTGTTGAAACTTGGTGAGTAGGTGTATTCTGTGAACCGCATTAAGATTTTCACACAAAAATAGAAAAAAGCAATAAATTTTGGGGGTTCCCCATACATAGAACTGACACTCAAAAATGTGCCCCCCCCCCCCCCTCCGTTAATTTCTAAAATAAGCGAATGATAAAACTAAAAAACTATATGATGTACATTACCATGCAAACTTCCACCGCAAATTGGTTTGAACGAGATCTAGTAAGTAGTTTTTTTTATACGTCATAAATCCTACGGAACCCTTCATGGGCGAGTCCGACTCGCGCTTGGCCGGTTTTTTCTGGAAGCATGGTTGTGTTGCATAAATATCAGCATCAGCCCATTACCGAATCTCGTTTCACGCCTCTTACTCGCCCAGATGACACTTAAAATTTTAGAGCAGCCCCATCAGCTGCGTCCCAGCGCTAATTATAATCTAGTTTGCGGTGACACGATTTCCTTGATCGTCAACTATCTGCTGCCGTGCTTATTGCTTGTTAGGTACCGTAAGGTGTTATGAGAGTCAATCTTATGTTCGTAGCTTTGTATACCTTCAATGAAATGAAGTCCAAATGGGTAATTATAGGTATGCCCTTATTACTTGCACGCAGAGTTCGCGGGCAATCACTATTTTAAGAGGTTGGTAGATATGTAAATCCTCCATTTCTCATTAATAATGACTTGCAATTTTCGCAAATTCAACATTGTAGTCCAGAAGGATCTTATCAGTCTAAAATCAGCAAATCAAACAAAGCTAATCATTATTGTATTTTTCTATTGCCATTCGCTTTTAACGTGAGTACATGTAAGCAAGCAAATAAATATATAAACCTCAGCATTTTCAATAATCAAATTAATCTACAATACTTCCCTATTTAGATATTTAATACATCTAATCACAGATAACTTTATTCTAAGAAACCCAATCAGTGTATTAAGTCCATAATTAATTTTGTAAGATATTTTAGAGATGGCGAATAAATTTGTATGCTAACGGAAAATTTTAATATTCATAACATTAAAGTCAGAAGTAATAAGCCTTACTCTCGGCTATTTATATCATAATTATCGGATGAGCGGTTATCAAATTAAAACTATTTCACTGGATACGCCTACCCTTTTGTGAAGAGAATACTTCAATCTATACATGTCCAATTGCTGACCGGATCCTTCTTGAGACGAGATAGAATTACTACATCACGCTGGCTGGACGGGTTGATGTAGAATTACAGAATAGATAATAGTTCTACGTACAGAAGTTGCACTCCTTTGATCTTGAGAAAAGCCGACATTTTAAATACCTAAACTTTGAGCTTTTACGCTGAATCACACCTTAACGCCACGCATTAGCGTATGTTATTAGTAATTCTGAAGCCTAGCGTCGCTCAGCTCGAGCAATAGGGTTGTTGCTGATGGTAAATAATCAAGCTCGAGCAGCATGAAAGCGCGCGAAACGTTGCTATACACTGACTAGGCATTAATCTCAAGCGCGCGGCAACCACCCTGCTTTTGTACACTCACCGAGTGTGCGGTACGGTACGAGTAGGTATAGGTGCCGGCAAATATCTTGAAAATTTTTACAGATAAAAAATACATGCGCAGTTGCAGTATTTAGTACAAAAGCTTTTACTGCGCATGTATTTTTTATCTGTGAAATTTTTCAAAATGTTTGCCGGCACCTATATTATCTTGTGCCTAAGCGCGGAATGACGGAGGCCTGGTAGGGTAGAGATGGTGAACCAATCGCACGCAGCGAAATATTATGGGCACGGGATCAATTGAGTACCTTAAGAGGAAACACTAGGGTCTAGAGAATTCAAAAATAGATATTTGTTAATTGTATTGCTGTCTTGCTGTAGCCCCGAAGAAACGAGCTGACCGCGATGTAGACAACTGCAACTAGGATCAAAGATACCTATCAAAAGTACACAAAATATACGTTTCGTAGCCCCCTGTTTTCTCCTCTAAAACTACACCAATTTAATTACTTTTCGCATTATCAAAGCAAAGCTTTCGCTATGTTTCTATGTTTTGTTTTGTTTCATATATTATAATCTCGTCAGATTTGTTTGCTGGATGTTTGAATACAGCAGGAAGTCTGGTCAATTTTTTAGGTATTTTAAGGTTTCAATCTTCTTTGACAATTAAATTAATAAAAAAAGGAAAACATGTGAACATGCTAATAGTGGTCATAGACTTTTTTGAAAAAATAGAGCAAATATTGCCATTATCCAGGAAGACAAACTGGCCCGTATGATTTCTTCAAGAGTACATCAACATACGTAAGAATCTGATTTGTATAATAATTGAGTCAATTTTTTTTTACTAACTACTAGAAGGTTATATATTGTGGCACATCAACTGCTTTATTGTTTAATTTAATAAATTATTATTATTAATTATTATAATAATTATTTGTGAAAAAAGTCAGAATTGTGTATAAATATTACCTGGAATAGGGTGTTGTGTGGAGCAACCTCATCGCAGAATTATTATTGCGGTTAACTTCCTTAATCCACGACTTATGTCGTAAGAACATCCACGGGAAAAAAGGAGTGGCGACACTACGTATTCCATTACCGCACGGACTTTGTGGCATTCTAGACCGAACCAATGTGCCAATTTTGATGTTTCAAACGTCAGTCATTTTGTTTCGATTTTACGAGTGTCACAAAAGATAGCAATTAAGAAATTCAACATGACGACAGTTAGTGGATTTGTATGAATAAAAGTTTGTATGAAAAACTGCCCGTATAGTTTCCTCTTAATGCTTATAGTTATTTTAGGTTAATAATAAATAAACATTGTCACATCTTTCTTGCGCCAAATACACTTTTTTACTTTCCAATCGGTTGTCTGGTACAGAATAGCTTGTTGCAGAATAGTTTGTTTGCCTTTTGTATCGCAAAATAAATAAATAAACAAAATAAATCCCATTTAATTTTGCACTGCATCATAAAGATAGCAATTAGGCTACACTTACTTCAGATCTCACTCAAAACGAACGCTTTACTTTGTTCTACATATTAATTAAATTAAAGTTTCCAAAAGTAAAACGTAACAGTTGGTTTCTACGTTTATTAATAATAGTAAGTGTACCTTAGCTGGAGCGAGTTGAGTGGGTAATAATTTAATCACGTCAAATCCAGAGATAGATGTAATTACATTACCATTTGAGTCGGAACGCCGCCGCTCGCACGGTGTTGTGGGCACTGGTTGAGCCAGCCGCCTTTTGCCATTACTGAACTGAACTCTTTGTAGGGTAACCTCATTCGCAGCCATTTTTAAATTTCTCTCACTTGTATCAAAGAGACCCAACATTTATTAATTTTAAGGAAAATGCAAAGTCACAAATATAAAACAAAGTTTCATCAATTCCATTGTTACTTAGGTACCTACATAAGTTTTTTTATAACTAAGCTGGCATACAAGCAGGCTATAGTAAATGTAAGTCCCTGCATAGGAATCGATGTACATCGATTCCTATGCAGGGAATTCGATAACATGTCAAGTCACTGTACCCAGTTACTTCTGTCTTATCCTTCGAAACGAATCATTGCGTCGCAAGCACCGCTGCTTGGCGGCAGAAACAAGTAAGATAGAGCATGACCACCAAAACACGATATGATAAAACGATATATCGATATAAATGGTTAAAAAAGTTAGATTTTTTAGTTATCTTGAAGTTTTGAGTATGTTTTGGATATTGATATTGTTATTTTGGGCATTGTTAGTATATTAATGTCGATAAAATTTCAAGGTAGCCATTATAATCTAAAATATTTTGACAGGTCATATCGATTTATCGCTTTATCATATTGTGTTTCAGTGATCACGATACAGGGGCTGGTATATTTTTCATTTTACTTTATTTATAGTACCTACTTTCCTTGTTCTATGCCTACTTCAAGTTTGTTTAGTTGCACATCGAACCATAGTGTCACTAGTACCATTGATGGTACTATCGATACAACAATATTCATGTATGGATACGTCAATATTAATGATGGTACTACTGATTCTAAACTAGTGCCATTAGTACCATTGATGGTACGAAGGATACAAAGTTGTATCAGTTGTACCATCAATGGTACTAGTCAATGGTACTACTGACATAAAGGCATTGTGAAATGGATGTTGATCGGGAGGTCCGGGGTTCGATTCACAATGGGGGCAGAAATTTTTTAGGTCGGTTTAGTTTGCGGTAGGGCTTCTGAGCCCGCCTGGCTAGCTACCTCCGTCCTTCCTAAGTTTGTCACCATAAAAACAACTTTTGATAGCATTGTGTTTCGACAATTAAAGATATTATAGCCAGTTCCTCAGTTATTGAGGAGTCTAGGTGAAGCTCGCCTTGGCCTTAGCGTCACTTACCATCAGGTGAGATGGCCGCCATGATCATCCCTGCTCTATGAACATAAAAAATGAACTTAAGCCACTTTGAAATTGTATTACAGTAGCACATGTACAGTAGCACCCACCACTCATCTTGCCCAAAGAATTGTGATTTGAATTAGACACGGTAGGTTAAATTAGTTAATAACACTAGCTAACGGGTTACTCATATCATAATGTTGGTGACAAAGACATTATAAGAGATAGACCGACAATACGCGGGGCCTCTAAGAAACCCCCTTCAACCACAACAGCGGTCAGGCGGCCGCTACTCATACTGTATTTGTACTGCATTCGACTGTCGAGCGCGCGTCAAGTTATAAAAATACTTAAACATGCCCAAATAACTTCGTTTTGTAGTGTAAAAAACGAACAGTAATAAAAAGTAAATCACATTGTAACATTATTTATTACCCATGAGTCTTAATTATGCTTATTTATTTAGCTATTATCATATCAAAATTGGTTGAAGGGGACTTCATACATTTCGTTTGCATTGTTGGTCTACTCTTATAATGTCTTTAGTTGGTGATATACAAATTAGAAAAGAAGTTATTTTCTAAATTTTTTCCAAATTTTTAACTAAGCAAGAATATTGATATCTAAAAGTTTTCAACCAAAATTAAGATGTATGCAAGTACAGGAGGAAGAAAATAATTTCAATATAACACACCATTACTTAAATAATCAGAGTTTTAAAAAATAGGTACTGGCATAAATGAACTGCCGAACAAACAACAGATTTACGAGTAATACTTTAGTGTGTCATATAAATACGAAATTTACGTATCATAGCCAACCAGGTGGAACGGAGCTATTTGCCCAAAATTAATCCCGATATAAATTCGCAGCTGAAAAGTATAAAACGTCCGTCTGGTAATAAATATCCTAAAAACATAGTGATCGTTTGGCAACCGTAGTAAAAGCGCGTCATGAACCGGCGCCAGCTCACAGCTCACACACCCACGGATTCGTTCGTTAATATACAAAATTTGGGGTGTATTTTGTGTATGTTTCTTAAAATTGCTATTTAATTTAAAAGCAATGGCTTATGCATAGCTTTGATTCCGGTATGAACCGAGACCTAAGCCGTTGCTTTTCAAAGAGATTTTGTACGAGTATGTGCAATGAAATAACTTGTGTTATTTCATCAGTGTGCTTCAGAATCTGGTCCTTTGTCGAATCAATATCGTTCACGGTTGCTTAACAGTCATGTATATTTTGCTGCATCATTGCAAAACTTTGACGTCATTGCTGTAATAAATAATGTATCAAATGACAAACTTTAAATCTTTATTTTTTGACAGGCACTTATTGTAGTTAAACAAAATGCAAAATTCTATTACCCAATTAAGAGTAACAAATTATTTAATTTTTATATACCTTATACACATACCTTATTATCTTTCCTTAACCTTATATACACTACAACTATAATTATAATTTATGTTAATACATGCTATAAGGAGAAAAAGCTCACTCCCTACCACAGAAGATAAAATATATCTACAAAAGCTGTTCAGAAATTTGAAAGCTTTTGGGAAAAAAAAAATCCAAATGCGAGATAGACTGGCGCAGCGCGACTTTCCTACAATTTTTTTTAAGTATGTATATAAGTTCCTATTTACGATTT
Organism: Schoenobius gigantellus; assembly: GCA_963935595.1. Lineage (NCBI taxonomy): Eukaryota > Metazoa > Arthropoda > Insecta > Lepidoptera > Crambidae > Schoenobius > Schoenobius gigantellus. The sequence goes on along the minus strand of OZ012559.1, from coordinate 12,851,872 downwards.
TCAGATGTTTTTCTTAATACGTGCTAGACCTTGGTTTATGCCAACTTTCATTATTCTAGGTTAACGAGAACTGCGTTGTATGTATTGATTCCCTTACGAAATCGAAAAATTTGTAAAAATAAGCGACATAATCGGTATTACCTTTGTACAGTGTTGCTATCTATGTTTTGCTACTGTTATTTACAATAATCGTAAAATAGTTAATAAATCAAATAGAATCGGATAAGATTGGAACACTCAATAACTTAGTTACAATGTCTTTTATTGTTGTACTTGTGCTGTAAATATCCTGTTTGGTGAAACAGTTATCTTGAAAATTTTAAATCCAAACTAAATGCGTTGAACTAAGATGCGCGTCCTCTATCTTACTCGTGCTTGCTTAAACTTCCTTAAGTGCTCCTTACACTGTTGTGTTACGGCATTGAACGTGCTTAAATTAACTTTTTTACTGCTACGATTGCGGCTGCCCGCCCGCCCTAGACGCGACAGTTTTCCGACCAAATCGAGTGTGAACGAAAAACCACCCTTAAACCACGGCCTCTATGCGTGTTTTTTTTCTGGTTGATAGTCAATACTGTAGGGGTCCGAGTACATACTTGATTGCTGGCAGTGCTTTTATGGCGATTCGATTGCATTTGCTGAGTGTGTGTGGTGCGAACTACAATATTTATAGCAAGTGTAAGGTACACATTGTAACACTGAGCTAGTTTTGGTAATTGTAATGCAAATTTTAATACATAAGTTAATTAGAAAATGAGAAGTGTGTTTTGGGAATGTACATATGACTTCTTGCAACAGTAATAATTAAACTTCGGAGAAAAATAAAATTCATATTATTATCACCTCAGGAAAATATGTTTTACTACTGAAGAAAAAAACTCCTCTATTGTAGATATTTCCGGAAACATAAAACATATTTAACGTAATAATCACTAAATGTTTATTTACTTTCAATGCAAATGAAGCAATTTTTATATTGTTTAAGTCAAAAAATGTCTCATCATAGCTTATTGAACAAAGATTTTTGTTAACGTGATAAATCAGAGATAGTATTATCAAGATGAATTACAATTATGCATCTAGAATAACGTTTCGCCTGCCACGATGGCGCAGCGCGTCGCAAATTTTCGCCGACGCTGGGGTCCCTGATTTCTTTACCATCCTGCGCCAAAGGGTTGCATCTTTTTGAGCAGACTACAAAGTGTCGACATCTCGCTAATGAGTTCAGTATATGAAGATATACTTAGAAATAAGATTTTTAAGCACTGGAATTGCACCGTAACCCTAATAGGAAATAAATGTCAAAAATTTATATTATGCTTTATTGGTTATGTTACTTGAGCTCCATTGTATCGTAAAATAAGGGTTTTGCGCCTGAACTAAACAAATTTTATTTATTTATTTTTATTTATTATATTGCACGAAACCTATCTGTATTTCGTAAAACAATTACTGAAAACAGTGATCCAATAACTCCGGTACCGTGGCCCCTGGAGTATAAGTTGTTTACTGCGAGGGCGCAGCGTGGGGTGAGACGAGCGAGACTAAACTACGCAGTTTACGGCCACAGCCGCTGTTTCAGTGATTGCTCAGACCGAGGACTCAACTCTGCCCCGAAATTAGAAGGGAATCGTGGACTGCAAGCCGAACAAAAAAAGAAAAACACAAATTGTTGTTTGTTTTGTGCGGTTACGGTTTGAATATTTATTGCCCTTCTTCCTAGTAAGTATCCCGTGGCATTATAGTCAGTCAGTCCTATAGAAGCTACTGAATAATGATGGAACAAAACCTTAAGTGTGCTCAAGTGTTCAGAAGACATGAGAATGATTAGAGACATGAAACGTACGTGCAAACATAACGAGAATCTGGTCGAAGAAAATATATTTAATTCCTGTTATTGTGGCAGTCATATTCCACAAACATATTAAAATCTAGATACTATCATAAGGTTATTTTTTTATACAGCTTAGTTGGCAAATACGCATACTGCCCACCTGATGGTAAATGATAACAGTCACCTATAGCACATGTGCCTCTTGTGAGATTCGCAGCAAATCTGCAACCCCCACAAGAACCATAGTGTAGGTACGTTGCAAACTTGTGACGTAAAATGTAAAGTCACGGTACCCAGTAATTTCACTGCCATATCTTACACTTCAAACTGGAACACATCAATGCAAGTACTGCTGCTTTGGGGCAGAAATAGATATGACGGAGGCACCCAAGCAGGCGACCCTGGTACAGAGTTTCTCTCCGGTCCAACATGTATAAATTTCGAAAGCCACATAGCTCTGTAATTACGTACTCCAACTCCAACGATATATTATTGATTTCTTAGGTCAAGTGAACAGAAACGCACAGAGTACCTTTTATATACGGAAACGGTAACGCGACATTGATTCACATTGCCCTAGTAAAAGCGGATTCGTACAGCAGTGATTATGTTGTTTATGTGACTAAATATCAACTTTGATAATAGATCTGTCTGCCTAATTTATTCTAACCATATCTGTGGCCTATAGTAGGTGAGATCACATGGTATTGATTTGTAGGTCTGGGATTCGGTTCTCCATGAGGACAGGAGTGTTTCTGCTTGTTCTGGTTGGCGGTAGGGCTTGTGAGTCGGACTATATTATAAATTGGTTTAAGTTGGCAGAGAATTAAGGCAAATTACTCTCGAAGATTTGACGTCCATATATGAACTATGCTTCCTTGGTAATTTAATGCGCCTACTCAAAACAGAGAAGTTTCCAGCACGTTGGATATTTGATTATAAGAAAAATTGAAGTGTGTTTTCCATAGGCAAGAAAAACGTGATCCAACCTAAAAACCAATGCACGTGCCCCGGGCTAGGCAGCGTGGAAAGTCAAAGAGCGGGGGTCGAAATCTAATTTGCAAATGCATTCAGTGCTCTACGATTCTGTCGATAAAAGACATTCGAAGGTTTTGTACGCAAATTCAGACAGGGAATGTGTGGAAAAGTGGTGTTTCTTGGCACTAGGTGTCGATAATCAACTCTTTCAATCTACGCCGTCGTGTATTGACAATCTCTACAATCTATTCCGAATAATATTCATTTAATTTCGTCTTTTTGCATAACTTGGGTGTCAAACAAATCAATTGGTCTTGTTAATTACTTGTTTTTGTATTTATGACTTTGCATTTTCTTTAAAAAATGCAAAATGAAAAGAATGTAGGAACTCGTTGGGCTGTAGTTGAACTTGATTAAAGAAAAAGATCTCACAATTTTAGGAGTATAGCATAATATTTCTTTAAGGTTTTATTATAATGTCTGTCGGTCCGGTCTGAAGTAGGAATAAGAAGTGGGCTTCTTTCTTCGATGTCAAGTTTCTTTCGCGGATGCAGAGATGGTGTTTTTTCATCCACACCAAACGTCTCTTACTCCACAATTATTTCATTTCGTAGGCAATGATAATGAAAAAATCAATTCGGGAAAAAAAACACCTTGGGGCAGGATTTGAATCTGAATCTTCAGCATACCATGTTGACGCCATGAACAATTCGGCCATCGAGACTTACCCAGCCCGAACGAAATTTCAACTGTATTGATCTGTCTTGTACTTCTTAAGCGAAAGTTAATAGCTACGTTAGCACCAAACGAAAGAAGAATGTTCGGTTTTATGGATGATTTGTGATTTGTTCCGAAGAATAAATATAATAGTGGATAATAAATAATTAATAACACTCGAGCGAGTGTTATTATTATAAGTAATCAAAATTTTAATCATAGATTGATTTTTACTCACTCTAACAATGCGTTGTGATGCCGAAGTAGCTTTAGTGTCCGTTATATTAATTAATAAATATTACCTAATATACAGAAGGTGACCCCTTACAAGGTTACTGAAGGTTTACCTAACAACGCAAGTGTACCAACCGCACGATGAAACTGAAACGCGTAAAACTTATTTCGTGGAAATTATAAAGTAAAATCGCAGTGGCGCACTCAATTCTCGTCGTTACCCAAAACACTCGAGGGAGCGCGCGGGAGGCCGCCTCGAGATATAAATCAAAAATTAATTTTATGTATTTCCCGATCTCATGATGCGCCGCTCTAGCCTTTCATCCCGCGAGTAGATTTGCGACTGCGTTATCGTTTTGACAGATTATTTGCTGTGATGTTTCATCTCTCCGGGCGGACGTTTAATTTGACAATCGTTGCCTCCGCTCGCGCGACTCGTGATTCGCCCAATTTTGCTGCGTTCGCGTTCTCGGGTTTTGTTAGTCTTTCCTTTTTTTTCTTATCGAAAATTGGGAAATTGCTTTTCGGTAATCTCATCTGAGATTTCATTTGGTGAGTATATCATCGGCAAGATACGCCTGTTGCGTCACCTTGTCGACGCTCGTGTCGCGATGAATATAATTTTCGGTGTATTGTAGTCAGTGCACGTTAAAATTGGTGACAATAAATTGCAAAATTAATTATAAGCTTTACTCATGTAAGCCTATATAGATCGGTATAATTTTAAAAATTAAGTTAAGAAAATTCTTCTTAGGCATTCAATTCTTTCCACCTTTTGACTGCGAGGGTTCGCAGTCAAAAGGCAGAAAGAATTGAAAGTTTTAAAGGATCGTGAAAATGAAGAGAAGAAATGGTTATCATAGTCGAAAGGATCAGAAGAATCAAAAACTAGTTACTAAACACAAAACAATAATTAAGTTCAGCAGCGATCTTGAGTCATAAGATGGTTCTCCCTGTGACTCTATATTTAAAATTAAATATTGTATTTTATACAAAATTAAAATAAGGGTATCACTGATTTATTTCGTGGTCAATCGGAAAGAAGGAGGCCACAAACATATATGAAACGTTTTGATATATCATTTCGTGGTGCGGCTAATGGGCTCCGCACTACGTAGTCTTGGGATCTAGTATTCTGCGTGGTTCGATTCTCAAAGTTCAACAATAAAAAGGTTCCCTTAGACCGATCGATCGAACTATGTGGTCAAACCACCTGGCCAGAGAGGTATTAACAGTCTATACAAATAAAAAAGTCGATTACCGAGTGTTAAGAGCATCACTTTATGATTTGCTCCTGTGAAATCGCTCATGTCGCGTGAGATTGCTTGTAGTGAATGCTTGCTGAGACTTCGCTTCGTCAAAAGATTAAAAAAATTGAGAATTTCTGATGTCGAACGAAAGTCAATAGATAAGCCAGAGGAATTATCAAAAATGGAGCCCCAGAAACTGAGTGGGATAGAAGATGGTAAGGTGGAATTGATAGATTATTTAAAGTTTTACATTGAAGTTTATTAGTTCATTTTCGTTTTTTATTTTCTTCACTTGTACTCTATTATAAAGTCGGAGAGGAGGAGCTGTACATAAAATTATAAACAGTATGCTACTAAATATGAGCTACAAATTATCCAGCGAACTGCGTGCCCACTTTAATTGCAAGAAGAACATATTAAATTAGCAGCTAACTTCGCCAAGACTAGTTTCTGACTTCTCCACCAGCAGCGGTTGAAGATTTTACTTGTCAAACTTAAAATGAAAAGCAATTAATTCGAATAGGTCGTTATCGTGTTAATTAAGATAGGGCAGGACAAAGTTTTCACGGATTGTAACTGCGCTCTTTGGAACGAGATTGATTCAGATTCAGACTAATGGCGTGTGTGTTAGTATTCAAAAAACAAAATTATAAAATCTAATTCAATAAAGATAAGAGCATCGGAGGCGCTGTGGTCTCGGTACTGGTCTTCTAATCGGGAGGTCCGGGGTTCGATCCTGTCATGTACCAATGTGTTTTTCGTTTTTCCAATTTCATATATGTACATTTATCCGACACTCCTACGGTGAAGGAAAACATCGTGAGCTAAGCTGCATACATCTGCGAAGAAATGAGGTGTAAGTGAAATCGACCAATCCGCACTGGGCCAGCGTGGTTGACTAAGGCGCATAACACTTTGCACCGGACACCGCTCCGGTGTGCGGTGCTGCGGTTTTTAATTTTGACTGAAGAATCTTAATTTGTATACAAAAACCGCAGGGTATAACACACACCGCATGCCCGTGCGGCTGTGCGGCGCGCGCGACGGCACCGCACTCCCGGACGGTGATGCGGTGCGGTCCGCGGGGTATGTCACACTGTGCCGCAGTATCGTACGGATTTTTGCGTAGAAAGGACGTGCATACGCGTAATAGATCTCGACATAGATAATGCGGCGATGCGGGGCGTCGTGCACCGCAGCTCCGGACGGTAATACGGAGCAAACCGTACGGTGGCACGGTTCCGTGCCGCCGCAGCCGCATGCGGTTTTCGTCCCTCCGTACACCGCAGCGGTGTCCGGTGCAATGTGTTATGCGCCTAAGGCCCAAACACCATAACTTATGGTAGGCTCGAGCCCCTCGGTGGGGACGTATATGAGTTGTGGCCATGATAAAGGGGGTCGTTACTCGTAGTCCCACTACTTTGTCCCACTGGTGGGTCCACGACCACGTTATTAACGTCAAAACAAACGCAAAAAAATGAATGATTGAATGAATACTTTATTGTTTGTTTAAAAATTTAAAATAAAATACAAAAGAATTGTTGTGATGGACTAACAAACGGCGGCCTTAAATCCTAGTTAAAAGGAATAATAATGTCTCATATATTGAACTATATTTTATTAGCCTTGTATGTTAGTACAATTGTACATGCATCGCATCGCAACCACAGTAAAGACGACGTCAAAATCAAATAGCAAAACAACGTTTCGTATAGCATTAGAGCTGCATCAAAACTTTCAATATGTTCTTTCACATATAAGAATGTAGCTGGGAGTTTTTTTTAACAAATGCTTACAAAAACGATATCAACTATAAAAAACATGCACAAATTTCAATGAAATTAATTTGTAATTTTAACAATTTATATGTACAAAATATCCTAAATTGTATATTATTTATGAGTATTTGGAGTTTTTGACGTCGGTTTTATTTTTAGTAGTTAAAAAAAATTAAGACCTTTTTAACAATTTCCTTCAGCTGGCAATTGAATTTCGTCATTATGAGAATGCAGTTACGCTTTTTATATAATTACAAAATAAATTTATCAATATTACATTTGCCAAAATTTCGAAATTGATTCGGCACCCCCCACGTTGAACGTTTTCATTATTCAAAGTTGCGAAGCTGAAGAAACATTTAAATGGTTTTTTTTATGTAAAACATGTTTTTTTTATATACCTATGTATAAGAGTTCTTAATTTAAATTTCCAATAATCGTTATAGTAAGAAAAAATTTCAGAAATAACTGTAACCAATGTTATCGATTGCTCTAGACTAATAGTTTACGCAAATAGTTTCGATCGCTTTATATCCCTCGCGTGTTGACAAATTCATCTTGTTTTCTTCGTCCGAGTGTCGCTCGCAGAATCGTCGCTTCCCCTAGATTTCTTTCCGCTCATTTCACCGTGAAAGTTTCGCAATGCCTAATGCAGAAGTTCGCCCCGAGCCGCGTCACAAGTTGCCGGCTTTTTGATGTGTGCCGCGATCGGGAAGAGCCAAGTTACACTTGATGGGGAAAGACTTGGTGACAAATGTCCGAACGGACATATAGCAACTTTTGATGCTACTACGATGTCGTTATTTGTATTTGTATCTACTTTATAAATGGTTTGACTGTCGCGTGCTCGATGAATGTACAAGTTCTCTTGGATATATACGGCTTGATCTTATCAGAGATTTAACAGAAAACTAAAACTATTCCTCGTTACAAATTAGTCATATTCGGCAGTAGCTTACATAATTTCTCAAAGCGGACATTACATCGAAAATCTTATTTTTAAAATAACAAAAGCAGAAATTCGTTATAAGCGTTCGTTCAGTGCTCAACAAATCAAAAAGCGAATTATGTCATCCCCAGAGCTGAACTCGAATATTTAGCATGGACATTTTATCGAGTGATTTATACCGTCCCACTTTAGATAATTGACGATATTTCTTAAGTTTCCGGGACAGTCGCCGGTTATTTTCCGTTTTATTACCCAACTTTCCAAAATGTTTGAGGCAACAAGAGGCTTCTCCATTATGGCTAATGAAAAGATGTACGGCCAATGTGTGTGTGTACACACAGCAACACGCGAGACTTTCACATGTTGATCTTAAGACCGATCGTACGTCGCTTGTAATAGCGACGACTTTTGTAAGCAAATGTAAAGCTTAGCGTGTTACTGACTGTACCTACAGTCATAGACCTGTTTGGCATCCGTTCAAATAGGACCATTTCTGCGAGAGCATACGGAACACACACTGCGGTGATATATCTGTTATCGCTTTGTCTTTTGTACAATCGATTACCAAATCTATTCTGGATTGTTTGAAGCAAACTTCTATGTATGCAGACCACAATTTGTCAAACACAGACTTGGTACTGAGTAATATGCGGGCATCTTTATTTCGGGGAACATCGGTGGCTCTGTGGACCCGGCGCAGGCCTTCTAATCGGGAGATCCGCGCCTCGAACCTGCCATGTACCAATGCGTTTTTTGCTTATCGAATTTCATAATGTACATTTATCTGACGCTCTTATGGTGAAGGAAAACATTATGAGGCAAGCTACATACGTCTGCAAAGAAATTCAAAGATGTGACCAATCCCCACTGGACCAGCGTGGTTGACTAAAGGTGCAAACAAACTGGGCTTATGTGATGCTACGCCACGTTATGTGATTGGGCGCGTTAACGACGTCAAGTAAGCTAAGTGTAGTTCTAATTAGTGATTCCATTAAGGCCGATGTCTTCTGATGGACGTAACATCACATACGTGGCATCACATAAGCCCAGTTTGTTTGCACCTTAAGGCCTGGCCTAAGCACGCTAACCTAGGGTAGACTCGATGCCTTTAGTGGGGACGTATATGAGCTGTGATGATGATCGTTATCTTATATATTTCTGCCGCATATCAGCGGTGCTTGCATTGCTATGTTCGGGTTTCAAAGATAAAGCAGGAAGTGAAGTTAATGAATACTGTCACTTTCCATCTTTGTCACTAGTTGGCTATATGCAATCGTACAAGAACTGCTGCTATTTACTTTTGTCACTTACTAAGCCCACACCTCGAAAATTGCTCACATAGCTTGGGTCATATATCCCTTGTTTATTTTTGCTATTTCCTTTATTCTTACCTTAGAGCATGTTGGGCTTTTAAGTGGTACATGATACCTTTACCTGACCCTCCTATGGTGAAGGAAAACGTCGCGAGGAAACCTGCATACACCTGCGAAGTAATTCAAAGGTGTATGTGAAGTCAAACAGTCCGCACTGGGCCAGCGTGGCTTGACTAAGGCCTAATCGCCCTAACACAACTAGTTAGGGTAGGCTTGTGCCCCTCGGTGGGGACGGATAATGGCTGTAATGATGATGATACCTCACGAATAATATTATAATTTCTGCAGCCATTCTTGTAATTATTACCTGATAAGTTCTAGACTACAAGATTGCAAGATCAAATTGTATTTGCGAGGGGTTACTAAACGTATGATTAAGCAAGGGTGCCACCAATCTCTAAATCTCTATCTTACGTTGGCTCCCCAAACGAAATCAGCAGCGTAACGAAGGAGTTAAGAGTTAACGCTCAAGCGAGGCGCAAGAAAGATGGGGCTAGAAATCGAATCATCAGACAAACTGTGATGTGGCAAGGTTGTAATTTGAACACGCAGCAAACAAAAATCCAGAATAAACTAGATGTCGATAAATTACATCAGAAAGAACTTTGTTTCACTCAGATAATACTCTGAGATTTCGCTCTGTTTTGCGAAGTCCAATAATTGTTTTTATTGCGTACATTTTATCGGTCGATAAATTTGTCTTGTTACTAACGATAGAAAATCTTGTTTCAGGTACGTTCTATATTTGCGACGAACTATTTCTTGTGAGTAAACAAAAATGGTGGGAAAGAGGTGAACCGATGATTTGGTGAAGATTGCGGGAAGTCACTCGATGTGGGAGGCGCAGGGCCGATGGGTTTGGAGATCCCTGGAGGAGGCCTATGTCCAGCAGTGGGCGTCACTTGGCTAAAATGAATTCCACAATAACAGTTATAAATTAATTTGATCTCTTTATTAATGTATGGATAATGATGTCTCTGTTGTTTATAAAATAAAAGTTTACAATACTATGATTATTACAATGCGTAGGTATTAATTTTATAGAATATTCTAGAAAATATAATTTTCATTACTGACAATACAAACAGTGAGTTTTGTAGCGCAAAACAATTCTTTTTTATTCACCTACATTTCGAAAAACGTATGTTTACATTGAGAATTGATAATTGTGTTTACATTGCGAAAAATATTCCAATGCCCTTGTGTGTCCGATGCCCCAGCCTCTCTGTGGGCACCACATTAGCGGTAAATATATTTTATTATATCCATAAAGTCGATATACCTACGTACAAACGCCGGGGGAGACATGCCCGCGGCGTAATAAAACATTATACAGTTGTAAGCTATAAAATTGGTACGTTTATAAAGGTGATCAAGAAGCTAATGGGACATTTGGTGACGTATTAGGTTTTTTGAGGGATGAATTAAGAACGGTCATTCTAGACAGATGGCTGATCTTAGGTTTCAGCCTAATTGATTACGGTTCTTTGTCGTGTTCAATCCTTTTGTGTTCTTTGGGATCAGCTCTACGCAAGAACCAAAACAAACATGAAACAAAATTAAATTGGCTAAGAAACTAAAGAAACCAAAAAACATGTCTATATCTGAAAATTCAAATTAAAAATTTTTATTCATCAGAGAGCTTTACAAGTGCTTATTGACATTAAAAGTAACTAGCTTAGATCCCATTGGAGACTATAATATGTCATATCATGAGCTTTACTGGGATCAGTGGTGGATCCTACTAAACTCCCTCAGTGCTGTTCGATCCACTAATGGAGCATTAAAAAGAGTGCAGCAAGTATCACAGGATCCACCCAGACCAATGGTGGATCACAGTGAACTTCAGCGTGCTATACAATCCACTCGGTGTATCGAAATAGTGGATCCTACTGGACAGATAGGTAAAAGTGTGTTCGGAAATTGGAAGAACCTCTCGAGAAGAGTTTCCTCTTTCAAACTGTGAACATTACAAGAAGGAAATTTCAAATACATGATTTTGATTTTATAAATGAATCGAAACTCCCCTCAGAGTGATTAAAATAGCCAAGTGCTTTTCGAAAAGTTTGAATGCAAAATGTATCATGCAGTGTGTAACAAATCCCTGTAAAGCCTTTTGGGAGCATTTTCGGAATTGATATACGATGGTTTCTATACGTAATGTCATTTTCTCAAACTCTTCAATAAAAAAAACAAATAATTTAATTTTTTTTTACAAAAAATAGAACCGACTTCAAAAACACTTAAAACTTAAAAATAATCTTCTTCTATATTGAAGTCGGCGCGAAACGATGATCTCCTAGAAAGTGTTAAAATTTGTCACCGACTTCAATATAGAAGAAGATTATTTTTAAGTTTTCAGTGTTTTTGAAGTCGGTTCTATTTTTTGTAATTTTTTTTTATTTTTAACTTTTTAGTGAATGAAATCTTTTTAGTGAAAGAAAACCCGATTAGCTGGTATTAATTAGTGTTTTCCTCGATTTTCTATGGGATCCCATCATCCGATCCTGACTTTGGTGACCATGGGACCACCCTTGCAGTATACTCTATCAAATACAAAAAGAATTTTAGAAATCGGTTTAAAAATGACGGAGTTATGAGGTAACAAACATAAAAAAAATATACAACCGAATTGATAACCTCCTCCTTTTTTAAAGTCGGTTAAAAAGTAACATGGATTGCTCACTCTTTATGGTCCGGCGTCGGCGCCCTCCCGTCTATGCCTAATTGATTACGTTTAAATACTGATGTTAAAAACATTTAAAAACAATCTAACAGTGGACATTATTTGGTCAATATTTGTTTTAAAGTGAAACTTTTTTGACATCGCCTCAATTTTTTTGTTCATCTATCGCATGTCGCATTACACAAAAACATGACATCTTTAATTTTACTACTTCATATAAGTTGAGATTGATCTATGTGTTACCGGCAATGTGTATAATCCGGTATTGTATACAATACCTAGGCAATGTATAGAATACCTAAAACGGGCAGGTAAAGTATGAAATAGAATTTATTTTACACTTTACCTAGGTATTCTATACAATGCCAAACTTGCAGCAGGTAATGTAACACTCGAACGCAATTGTGGTTATTACAAACAAATAAGTACGGTAAGCTTCATAGAACCCTGACACCCTTCCTAGAGGCGCCATTTCAAGCATTAATGGAAGTGAATCGTTTTAGCATGACCGTTCACTCGCGAGTGTACGCCGCACGCGGGTATCCTTTGCAAATAAAATTAAATCTTTTGACAAGAGACGGCACGGCGTCAAGGCGGCGCGATCAAAGTAAGTTCGCTTAGATAATGTCGGTACAACCGAACGCAATTGTGTTTAATAAAACAAAATACGGATTAAAATTATCGGGACACACAAGCTAGGTGCAAAGATAATTTTAATCAAAAATATGCGAAAGTAGGTAAATTCAAAGTAAAATTACACCACAATTCTTCATCACTCGAACTGTCAGAGTTACTACCACCCGTATTTTTAATAAGAGAGCCATTATCACGCTCTGAATCCAAAACAAAATATTTAGGTACTTATTTTCTTCTGTAATTGCGTGAACTACGTATACTTATGTTCCACATAAATGTGGAATTACCTTTTTTATTAATACTTCCTTTTAGTTTGACTTACGGCTGGAGCGTCTGTAGGTTGCTACGGAGGTAAGTACATAGGTGTAATTTATCTAGAAAAAGTTTGTCATATTAAGAGCCCTGAAATCAAAACGCGCTGAGGAAGTAGCGTACAATTTACTGGATATTTTTACACTGATTGGTGCACCAGCCATCTTACAATCGGACAACGGTCGAGAATTCGCAAACCGAGTGGTCAGTAATCTTAAAATATACTGGCCGAACTTAAAAATTGTGCATGGCAAGCCTAGACATTCCCAAAGTCAAGGGAGTGTCGAACGAGCTAACCAGGACATTGAAAACATGCTTACAACTTGGATGCAAGATAACGATAGCGAACGTTGGAGTGATGGTCTGCGATTTGTACAACTCATGAAGAATAGGGCGTTTCACTCAGGAATCAAGAGAACACCTTATGAAGCTCTTTTTGGGTCGAAAATAAAAGTTGGCATATCTTTGCCTTTTGAGGATACTCACAACCTGGAGAGCGAAGAAGATTTAGAAAAAGTGATGAAGTCATCTTCAGAATCTGTAATAGATGCGGCTGAGACATCAGAAACTGAAACAGCTGACACTCAACCTCTACAGGCACCAGATCAACAAAACGCTGCACTCGATAGTTTTAACATCGGTAAGGAAGCTTCAAATGTCCAAAGTGCGCATGATGAACACATGGCTATCCCAAATACTAAGAATCTTGTTGAGCCTACGAATGTCGAAAATCTTCCTTGTGAGGTAAATGATCAAGCGTTACATGATCCGAATTTGGTATCAGTACGAGAGGAGTCATTGAGTTGTGCACTTATATGCTGTGTTTGTTCCGAGGAGACAACAGGTGGTCATTCGTGCAGAATGTGCAATAGGCCTATTCATACTATTTGTGCTGTTCCGGAAGAAAATATTGCAGAAGGTTTTGGATCCAAAGTTGCTTGTCCTTTATGTGCAAAAAACGCCTTTTCGATAGAAAACCGCATCAGAGCCAAAGAGAATTTGATAGTACAAGCTCAGAAAATGCTTAAAACTTCTGAAAAAAAATTCCCTCCCGTATCGTTGGGTACCACTGTACGCATTCCTGTTCCAGAAGTCGATAGAGGTCGTGGTGATGCTCGCAATATACTGGCTGTAGTATTACACAAAACTGATGACGATCTATATCAACTGGGCACAAAGCAAGGCGTTGTCAAGACATTGTATTCAAGACAACAGTTCACTGTTTGCCATCAGAAATTACTGCAAGAAGAAGACGTCCCCAATCTGGAAACGACACTCCGTACAGTTGCGACTTTGCAATCTACGGGGACAGGACAGGGCTTTGTGAAATGTAGCTGCAAAAAAAACTGTGACTCTAAAAAGTGTGCCTGTGTCAAAAGTAAGGCTCTGTGCTCTTCAAAGTGCCATAATAGTTTGTCGTGTAAGAATAAATAAAACCTACTTTTACTTAAAATTGTGAATGCCTATTAGACCTACTTTTTGTTATAAAGAGAATTGTTTTGTTTGTGAAGTTCAATTACAAAATTACTTATATTTTGTTAAAAGATACTTGTAATGTTATGTTACAAACAAGAAGAATTTTAAGTTTCCTGTTATTTTTTTGTGATTTTAAAGTTGATAATAAAGTTTATTTCAAGTAAATACAACATGTTTTATTTGTCCGCTATTTGATAAGTAAGTCTGTTAAGATTTATTGATATTAACCGGCTTACCTAACATTAGTTTAGTCTTAAGATTTATTTATTTTACACATTACCGGTGAACCAGCAGGTTTTCTATACAATCCCTAGGAATTGTATACAATACCTAGGTAAAGTATGAAATGGACAATGATATTCATGATATTTCATACATTACCTGGACGCCCCAGGGATTGTATACATTACCTAGGGATTGTATACAATACCTGAATTATACACATTGCCGGTAACATATGCATTAGATCTCAATACTTTATTGCTTTTCTTTATTTGACTTGTGTGGCAGTAGTTCGAACCTCGTGTAGAGCACTGTTTATTTTTTGTTTTTGTTTTATTTGGTTTTTCGTTTATTTTTTAATTACTCTTTTGTTTTTTTATTAATTAAATTTTTTGTTTATAATTTACTTTTCAGAAGAAAAGGATTTAAGTTAAGGTTAAAACACGTAATTTTAATAAGACCCTAAATCGAATATTTTTCCGAAAATTATGAGTTAAATGCCTACGATCCGCAAAAAAGTTTCACTTGGATCGTGGTTTTCATTGTAACTTCTTTTTTGGTAAGCCCATAAGTAAACATATACGCTGCTTTAAGGGTCAACATGGTTTTTGTTGCACACTGTATAAGTCGCATCGTTTTATTGGAGTAAGATATTCGACCACTGGGAATGTTATCTGTCGCCAAACCGCCACACGCTGACTTAGCGCACAATCCGCAATAAACATAACAGCCCCAGCACTGGCTTATCGGTCAAGATTACGCCCCTCTAATGCCCTGATATATCACTTTATTTGTCAAATATCAATATCGAACCGGAGTGCCGTTGAATATGGAATTATACTACCCACTTTCACATTGAGAGTGGATGGAGTGCTGAGGGGCTTACTTGGCGAGATGGCTTACATCAATTTTAGAGATAATGTTGGAACGCCAACAAACTGTCATTGTTACTTTAAAGATAAAAGCTTTTTAAGAGTCTAGTAGTACTTTGCTTGTCTTTCTAGAATTGTATGAGCACAGTGGGAAATTAATAGTGTTCTGATGTAGCAGTCAATCACTCGCACTCAAGAGATCATGTCAATGTAGGTATCTATCTTTACGAGTAAATATACCCACCAGGAGAGTGACTCGGTTCCAAGACTCGGTTCGCGGCGCCTTTATCTTACCTATTTCTGCTACAGCAGCAACCTTCGCTTGCGTTTTGTTGTGTTCTGGAAAAATGGTAGACAGTAAAGTCACTGGTACTATAACTTGACATGTTTTCTGACAAACTGGCAGTGTAGACGGCAGACGTTGGTGGCATACTTATTTGCTAAAATTGTATAAATCTATTTATGTACGAGTATATAACATATCTGTTGATGTTACAAGGCGTCCAAATTTTTTCTGTTTCACCTGACTGGTAAATATTAGTGGTAGCTATCAAGGCTATTCGTGGTCGATCAGGGATTTCAGTCTAGTCGATCATAGTAAGATAAAAACATGCAAGTTTGATATACTTACATAAAAATAATTAAGTTTCAAAACTATGTTATTGCTAGATTGCACTGGATTCGCTGAGTTAACAGAAGGTCATGATTAAATTAAGTTGACCATCTCTTATCCATTAAACTTTCGAATGTATTCATCTTCTACTTATTTCTTCCAATTATCTGCTTTTTTAATAGTTCTTCGTGTCGCGTGAGTGAAATTGAACTTTCCATATTCTACTTATATGTTTTTTTTCTGTAGGGGTAAATTTCGCAAACACAACAAATAAATTAAATTCCGTATCCAAACAGACTACCACGTATTATTATAAACCTAGTTTTACACGGCAATTTAGTAATAACATGTTGAAAATTATTACTTTAATTTCGATCTTTATTAATCTTTCTTAAAATTGAAATAAAAATGAAACCTTTGACAAGATAAATGGGACCCTTTACTATGATTGTGTCACACTGAGTTCTAGTTATTGATTAATAAGCTACAAAGGTAAAACTTTCCCATTTAACATGTACCATTTAGCGTAGGTCCCAAGAAATGTACCTACCTGTATTACAGTTCCGTAATATAGGTTGGGACCTTTACTCAAGATGAAATGGGAGCTTTACACATAATTACACCGCACAACAACGCTTAATTAAGAAATATAGAGGCCACAATAATCGCGAGGCACTCGCATACGTTAATTGCGACGCGACGCAGAATCGCGTGACGACTGACGACTCGTCACTTGTCACTCCTCGCACGTCGCGACTGTGCTTTGTTTGATCCTAGTAAATTAAAATAATCATTACGCCCCGTTCGCGTTGTTCTAGTAGCTATTCCAGTCCAGCAATCCAGTCGCACTGAACTGGATTACTGTCTCTCCTATTATTCCAGTTGTTTTTAAGGTGTTGATCTAAACATACATCCGTATTAAACACTTTATACAAAATACTCAAACTCAAACTCAAACTCAAAAATCTTTATTCAACATAGACCTTTACAGGCACTTATTGACGTCAACAAATTACAAAACTCTATTTAATCAATAAATTAATTTAAAAAATGCAACAAGTCAAGATAAGCTATGTATTATTTAAACCTTGTATGTACATACATCTCGACCATAATTAAGATATATGCAAATACAAGTAAAATGAAAAAAAAAAAAAAGTTGACTCTACACCTGTTCGGAAATTGGGAGAGCCTTCTCGAGAAGAACAGGCAAGAAACTCGGAAGGTCTATTTTTTTGTCTCCTCTTTTAAATTGCCAACATTACAATAATATATTATTTCACAAACATAACTTTGGTTTATTAAAATATATATAGAAATGCCTGTCGGAGTGATTGGAACAGTTACTCAAATACATACATCCAACAATCACAAAGTGTACTTAATGAACGTCAAATTGATACATTTTTTGTCAATCCCAAGCAGTTTTATCTGTCAGATAGTCAGACACTTTATAATATGCTTTTTTCATAAGTACTTTCCTGACTGCAGTCTTAAATTTATTTAAGCTAAGTTCTTTAATATTGGTTGGGAGTTTGTTGTAGAAACGTACACAAAAGCCTCTAAAAGAGTTATTAATTTTTTTAAGTCTAGTATTAGGTAATGCTAACATATTCTTTTGTCTAGTATTTACTGAATGAATATCACTGTTTTTACAAAACAAATGTATATTTTTATGGACATATAATATATTCTCGTAAATATATTGCGACGCAACAGTCATAATACCAATTTCTTAAAATTTTTCTCTCAAAGAGTCTCTCATTTTAAGATTATAAATTGCTCGAATAGCCCTCTTCTGCAGCACAAAAATAGTCTGAATGTCGGCAGCATTTCCCCACAGCAACAAGCCATACGACATTACACTATGAAAATAAGCAAAATATACAAGTCTTGCTGTATCAACATCGGTCAGCTGACGTATTTTCCATACAGCGTAGGCTGCAGAACTAAGTCTCTTCGACAATTTATCAATATGTGGGCCCCACTGAAGCTTAGAATCTAAAGTAATACCAAGAAATACAACGGTGTCCACAAGGCCCACATTTTTATCCTTTATGTTTACAGTGGTCTGAACCTCTCTAACATTAGGTAAGACAAATTTTATACATTTAGTTTTCCATTCATTGAGGGACAAATTATTCATATTAAACCAGTGAACTATTCTTGAGATAGAATTATTTACATCGTCATTAATTTGCAATCCTCTTTTAATTTTAAATAAAAGTGAAGTATCGTCTGCAAATAATACTATCTCATGCCTGTCTTGAACATAATTAGGCAAGTCGTTATTAAAGATAGAAAAGGACCAAG
This sequence comes from Schoenobius gigantellus, assembly GCA_963935595.1. NCBI lineage: Eukaryota > Metazoa > Arthropoda > Insecta > Lepidoptera > Crambidae > Schoenobius > Schoenobius gigantellus. The sequence goes on along the minus strand of OZ012559.1, from coordinate 12,833,629 downwards.
AATCGAACCCTGCGGAACTCCCATTTTAACCGAGGAGCCCTGAGATCTCTTCCCATTGACATCTACTTTCTGAATCCTCTCAGTCAGATAGGAGATGAGTAGATCCAGAACAGTATCGTGAAATCCATAGTAGTGTAATTTCCTGATCAAAGTTTCATGATGGACGCAATCAAACGCCTTGGACAAGTCACAAAAAACGCCCAGCGCATCATGTGAGTCCTCCCAGGCCTCATATATATGTTGTACTAACTCAACACCAGCATCGGTTGTTGAGCGACCCCTCCTGAAACCAAATTGTTTACAGTGTAGAAGATTATTCCTGTTAAAATAGCTTTGCATTTGCTCCAACATTATTTTTTCAAAAATTTTACTAAAAGTAGGTAGCACAGAAATAGGTCTAAAATTACTGGGGTCTGATGTGCTACCAGATTTATGTAATGGAATAATTTTACTCAGTTTCATTAAATCAGGAAATACACCACAGTCAATGCAATCATTAAAAATACTAGCCAGTATTGGAGCTATTGTCTCAATTACAGATTTGGAGATATCAACAGAGTTGCCCCACAGATCCACGGTTTTCTTTTTATTCAGAGTTTTAAATGACTTTATTAAGTCGTTTGCACTAATATGATCAAATTTAAATGTATCACTACAAGTTTTTACATGATCTTTTAAAATAGATTCAGCAACGGTAGGGGATGAATCCAACGATTTTGTGATTGAAACTGGAATGTCAGTAAAGAACTTTTCAAATTCTGTAGCTACTTCAGTGTCTACTGTAATTTTGTTATTTTCAATATTTAAGCAAAAATCACCGTTATTATTTTTAACCCTTCCAGTTTCATTATTTATAATATTCCATGTTGTTTTAATTTTATTACTACTATTTTGAATTTTTGAACTTAAATAATTAGATTTAGCAAGCTTACAAACTTTTTTAAATAATTTGGAATAAGCTTTTACATACAATTTAAACTCATCACTAGTGTTAAATGTCCGTTCATAATAAAGGTCATAAAGTTTTATTCTACTTTTGTGAATACCTGGTGTAGCCCATTCACTAAAAGCTAAAGTACCATTAACTGAAATGGTTTTTGGAATAAATATATTTTTAAATTCTGAACAAAATATGTTAAAAAACTTATCATACAATATATTTGGGTTCTCTTCATAGTCTAAATAATTTAATTTAATACCCAGATTATTATTTAAACGTTCCAATCGACCAGCAATCTTTGGTACAACAGTGATATTCTTTTTCTCCACATGCTTAAATTTAAAAGGTATAGTAACAAATTGCCCAGAGTGGTCAGATTCTAAATTATTAAAAATATTTTTTTCTAAAGGCACAATATTGGTATAGATATTATCAATACATGTGGCAGACAGCTGAGAAGTCCTTGTTGGCTCTAAAAATAAATTTTCAAGGTTATATGATTGAAACAAATTTTTAATTCTTGTACATAAATTAGAACTTTCTAATAAATTAATATTGAAATCACCACATACTATTATTTGTTTTCCTGGCTTATGAACCTTTTTCAACACTTCGTCCATTGTATTTTCAAAAAGATCATACAATCCTGAAGGAGGCCTGTATACGCTTAATACAACAATCTGCTCCAGCTTCACGCAGGCTATCTCTATTGCTCGCTCAACGGAGAGGCTCACAATGTCTTTACGATCTTTAAATTTAAGCTTTTTATTCAATATTATTAAAGAGCCACCACGAATCGCATTTTCTCGGCTGAACGAACTACCAATCTGGTGATTGCCGAAATTAAACATGAACTGGTGGCTTTTAAGCCAATGTTCAGTTACACAAAAAATGTCTACTTTTCTACAGTTCATGAATAATTCAACTTCCAGATCTTTGCCCATAATTCCTTGTATGTTCTGGTGCACCAGATTGATGAAATTTACATTTTTAGTATATCCAAGTGGGCTATCCAATACATTGTTAAGAACAGAATTTTCAGTTTCTTTACTATTTAATGATATGCAAGAGGATGTCTCTGTTGTCTTAATGCTTAATTTAAAGACTTATGAACTAATACATCAGTACTATTACTGACAGTCATTCTATAACTACAGTTTTGCTCAATAGGAGCAATTTGAGTAGCCAAGTTCTTGGCTGATATATAAAAATAATATGATAGCGATTTTGCTATTCGTCTCTTATAATAATTTGATAGATAATACCTATTATCTTTTGTCAAATGCAATGTCTTTACATAATTATTTATGTCAATACAATGAAATTTATTATTGTTACATAGGGTACTTAATGTCATATTCAATTTGTATCTTAAGTTATTTTCCTCCTGTGGCAGACTGCTGTAATAAGGTAATGTGAACATAATAATTTTTTGTACATTCAATAAGTTATTCAATTTATCAAGATATTGCGCAAGGGTTGTTTTGTTCATATTACCTCTATTTCCAATAAAAAATACCAAAGTAGTATGCTGGTTGTACTGACATTCTAATGATCTATTTAAAATCTCCTTATAAGAAGCACCAGGCATACAATAATTGGTTATTGAATGTCCCATTTTTGTCAGGAGTTGGCCCATTTCTTTGCCAATGTCATCACTATACATAATAATATTTCTTGTACAGTCATGCTTAAAATTAGTTGATTTAGTCGGTGAGTAGGAACCATCGGAAATACATAAATCATTCTTTATGGTGATGGAGTCACTTGTGACCATTGAACCTGGCAGTAACTGTCCACAATCACATATGTGGTTTTTTGTTAACGAGTTAAATTTTTCATTATTCGAGTTACACAGCTCCAGCAGATCATCAATGGCCAGCATTTGCTCCTTTATTTGTTTTTGTGACATTTCATATTGTTTAGTCATAAAGCACAATGAATTTTTTAATTTTTCAATTTGATTTTCCAAAACATCTGTGTCAGACTTATATTTAGATTATATAGTATAGATTCAACAGTATTTAATTTTGATGAATACATATCCAATTTGTTAATTAAATTTAATCTTTTTTCCTTATATAAGCTAGCATTTTTAATACATAACCTATGCCGCTTCACAAATTTCTGTGTCTTTTTAATATATTTGTTAATTTTAATATATTTTATAATTTTGTTTCTGCTACTCTCAGCAGCAATCACAGTCTTTATACTATTTGAGCTATCATCTTTAGTAAGATCTATAGTAATTGTTGGTTTGCTACTGGGGGCCACAGAAACCAAAGTTGGTGCGCAAGCCACAAAATACAAAATTACACTTAGTAAAGTAGTTACGTAATTAGGCTTTTCCACTTCATGGCCTTAAAATTCAATAGCACTTTTGAGCGGCAGGCAGTACTGTGGGCGACCCGTCTCGCGAAGGCAACTATTCGCTCACCCCCACCATGCGGCTGATTGATGGATTAGCATCATAATTACGAAGTGGCGTGACTATAATTTAATATGGACAGTGGTTACGAAAGAGCCTGTCGCGGGGAACATTGCTATCGCTCATGATGAATTGAAGGAGAAGCGTATGGTTCGCATATTCAAGTTACGAGTATATTAAATTCTTTCGTTGGCTAAGGTAGACTGCCGCAATCACACCTGTGCGAAGCCTTCGAAAACTCGCCTCTACGAAGTCTTCGAAAACTTAATACTGCACTAATCCCTCCTTATCTAAGGAGAGACCCGCGCACATCAATGGGACATTTATGAAATGACTAGCTTTTGCCCGCGACTTCGTCCGCGTGAAAGTCCGTTTTTATTTGATTCCTTTTACAAATCCCCCCCCCCCCTTTTTAACACCCTTAAGTTATGATTTCGTTGATAAAATCTATTCTTTATCCTTCTCCACAACTCAAACTATCTCCTTTTAAAATTTTATCTAAATCGGTTTAGCGGTTATTGATTCCCCGTACAAATTTTCACAGTCCTTTTCACCCCCTTAAGGGATGATTTCTGCGATAAAAGCTGATTAAGTGATTAAGGAAACACAAAAGTCAAGAATATTAAGAATACACTCAGCATCACATGTTTGACTTTGAAGTCGGTGCGGATAATCGATGATCATGAGTCAAAATTTGCCACCGACACAAAATAAAAAATGCGATATTCTTGTAAAATTTTTGTGTTTTTGAAATCGGTTTTTATTTTTTCTAAAATGTTTATTTATTTTAATTTTTTAGTGAGTTCAATAACAGCTCACCGAAATTACTAAAGAGAATAAAACTAAGGTCCAATACGTGGCTATAATATTTAAAAAACTTACCTCGAACTCCTAAACGTAAAGGATTCTTCCATCATCAGCTTGGTTCATAACTACCACGAAATGACGAAACACGTTGGATGTGCCTATAAAATGTAATGGTTTCCCTCGATTTTCGTGGATTACCATCAGCAGATCCTTTTTTTTTTTTTTTTTTTTTTTTAACGGTGGGAAATGCTTTACGCATACCTTGTGCCTGGGAAGACGCAAGGTTATGTCGGACTCTCCGCGGTCCCTGGGGGCAGGGTGTCAGCCAGAAACCGCGGCCTACCGACTAAAACCCACCGATGCCCCTCACAGATGCCTTGGCGCGAGCACGTCCATCACCGCCGCATCCTCCCCATCATCAGATGAAGAAGACACGCCGAGGAGGGACGTGTCACTACTTGACGAGGTCATGGGAACTCGAATGAATACTTCCACGACCTCGTCGGCGTTTGTTCGCTCTGAGCGAGTCCCTCTTACCCCACCGGAATGGGGCCGACGATCTCCTGGGGCATCCAGGGGATCGATAACTGGCGGCAACCGGTGCAATGCAGGACTCGGGCTTCCCAGGCCCGGGTCCCGCTGGTTGCCGTCAGGAGGAAGAAGGCGTGCAAATTGCCGTCTTCTCCGTCCTACCCTCCTACGGCGGCATGGATCAGCCCGTGGATCATCCTCCCGGGCTCGTTCCGCCACCTCCTTCTGCATCATGACATCGACGCAGAAAGAGTTTACAACATCCCACGAGCGCTCACTCTCCAGCATGGCCTGAACGACCGCTTGGAGGGAAAGGTTTTCACCGACTAGGGCGCGTCGCTGTTCGACGAACGCAGGGCACACTGCTAGAGTGTACCATCAGCAGATCCTGACTTAGTGACAATGGGACCCATTGGGAAGCAGGTATGCTTCCCAATTGGTCCCATTGTCACTACAATTGTCACAAACAAAAAAAGAATTTTTCAAATCGTTTAATAAGTGACGACGTTGTGAGGTAACAAACATAAAAAAACATACAGTCGGATTGAGAACCGCCTCTTTTTTATGAAGTCGGCTTAAAATAAAATGATAAACTTTTGTTTAAATAATAACACAATAATATGATTTCATGAGATGTTGATATTGTCTTGTAGGAATTTATCATGGCTATTGTTCGTTTGGTCAGACTATAAAATAATTGCACTACGTTTGAACTACCTAGCCGTGCGCAGAAAATTTGCTGATGACTATCCCTCCCACCCCTGATCTCTGCGTCCCGCGTTTGCCCCGTTAGTACCGGAAACGTACTTAATCATCGACGCGTGATGTCATAATGTCAAATCTACTTACATCTACACTATTATTATAAAGAGGAAAGATGTGTATGTATGTAACGATTAGAATTAAAAAACTACTGGACCGATTTCAAAAATTCTTTCAGATTCAGATTCAGATATTTATTTGCCAAAAACATGTGTAAAAAACATAGGTACCATACATTGAAGATTTAAGTACAAACGTTGTTGTTACAATATTATTGATGTCCATCATGTTTACTATTGTCAGTATGCAAATTTATAATAATACAACCGTTAGGATTCTACATTATCCCTCATCAACACAAACTAGTACAAAGTTATTTTTCCTACGGGAAAACAAAAACAACGCGGGCGAAGCTGCGTAAAGCTAGTAATTTATAAAGCATCACATAGAAGTCTTAATGGTCAATTTCATCAACCTTGTCTCAGCTGAGGAAACACCTAAGAAGTATGCTGTCACTTTTTATCTTTAACGAAAAGAATGTGACAGCATGCCGCCTAAGATTGTTCTAAGCTAAGAGAAGGTTGGTGAAATTGGCCATAAGAGATTTCCAAGAAACAAAACTTCGAGGAAAAGCAATGTGATGAATACATAAATTCTAATATGAGATATACACATGTTATCACGTTTGTGAAAAAGGTTCAGTGATCTTGTCAATTGCAAAAACAATCAAATAAGCTTATTTATACTGCTATTGTTGGAGAGCGTAAGACCCCGTTACCATAGCAACATAACAATTAGCCTACCCTTATGGCCTACGTAAAGGGAAAGATATTAAGAAAATCACAAATAGCCCTTTTCTGGCAAAACAATTTTCCTTCAAAACATTTACTTTTGGATAGTCATGTAATCTGTTCCTAATTTTGACGGCATGTTATGTTATGTCCTTGTTTGTATATTATAACAATCTTTTGCACTGTTTTGATTGGCTCTAACAATTACTTGGTCAAAGTAGTGTTGTTGGAGATTTAAGCGAGATTACACTGTTATTGCTTTTCTTTGAAAATTACCCAACCACTTAATACTAAAATAATAAAATGATCTCGAGCGAGACTAAATTTGAGGTTCTCTAAACAACCAAGATTTCAATCAAGAACTTTTCTCAACATACGCCCAGGCCCGACCAGTCCAAATTGTTGACTGCTTTTAGTTTTTAGCTGACTTCAAAAAAGGAGGAGGTTCTGGACTGTATCTATTTTTTTTTTCATGTAGTTATATTTACTGATTACTCCGGCATTTGTGGGCCGATTTTCAAAATTCTTTTTGCAATCGAAAGAATATACTCCTGAGGTGGCCCCATTGTCATAAAGTCAGGATCTGGTGATGGGATCCCAAGAAAAATGAAATTTGATGAAACCCTCAAATTTCACAGGGACGCTCGACGTGTTTTATGTTTTTTTTTCTAAAATCAATCAGGTATTTGCGTCTGGTAGTGATCATCTCATGCTATTGAGCTGATGATGGAAGATTTCTTGGGGTAAGGGGGTAGAGGATAGGTCTTTCAATATAATGAAAACATTGACGCTTAGTTTTATTCCTTCAAGTAATTCAGCTTATGTTGAAAAGTATAACTTCTTAACAATAAGTTAACATCGTGAGGCAACCTACATACATCTGCGAAGAAATTCAAGGGTGTATGTGAAGTCGACCCACTGGGCCAGTGTGGTTGACTAAGGCCTAAACATCCTAACTTAGGGTAGGCTTGAAGCCCTCGGTGGGGACTTATATGAGCTGTAATGATGATGATGCCATACAACATCACATTTTACTATTGAAATTAGTGCCTAGTGATGATTTAAATAATCTAACGAATTTTTTTATATTGTAGTCGGTGCCAAATCTTAACTAACTAGTTAAGATTTGGCACCGACTTCGATATAAAAAAATCAGACATATTGAGAACCTTCTCCTTTTTTTGAAAACCATTAAAAATGCAACACTGTGTGTATTCGTGTATTATTTTCGCCTTTTTACTGGGGTTTTTAAAGTCGTTTTTTATTTTTGTACAATATTTCTTTTTACAATCCTGATCTTCAATAAATCACTTCTTGTAAGTACGTAATAATAAATCATATCATTGGTGTAAACATTTCCATAATCCATATTATACTACAAAGTTGGCAAACAAGCAGGCTGCCCACCAGAGGCCCAATTCTACTAATAAGCTACGGCCGAATCGAAACTAAACCGTTGCGATCGACCAATCGGAGAGCCTATATTGCCTTTCAACTGTTCGATGACGTGATAATGTGGCGTTCTGATTGGTCGAACGCAACGGTTTAGTTTCGATTCGGCTGTAACTTATTGGTAGAATTGGGCCTCTGGTGGGCAGCCTGCTTGTTTGCCAACTTTGTAGTATAATATGGAAATGTTTACACAATTTTTTAAAGATCTTGATAAAAAGAAGCCTATGTTATACCTTATACAATTAGCTATCTATTAGTGAAAGTCCCGTCAAAATCGGTCTAGCCGTTCCGGAGATTAGCAGGATCAAACCGACAGACAAAAATTTTTAAAATTGTGTTTTTGTTATTGGTACCCGATATACATTCATACCCATTTAGTAAAAACTTGTTATTTTGTCATTACAAACAGACACTTCAATTTTATTTATTTGTATAGATATTGCATACGAATACAGCCTTTTCTGCAAGATTTTCATAGCAAAGTTTAACGCAATAATTCCTGCAAAATTGGCTTGGACAAGTAATTTCTGAGTGTAACATCACTAAGCTGTAATCCGTGGGTAATTATTCTTAATTGAAAACGGCCCTAATGAAAAGATATTGAGCTTAATAATATATATTGAGTTCCTTACGGCTCATTATTGCTTGCTCCAGTTTAAATCCAATTTAGGAATACGACTGTAATGATTACCTTATCAAGATCACCGGATCCTACTTAAAATTATATTATTACGTTTCATTAAAACTTGCTTTTTAACAAGTTTATCTTGCCGAGGGTTGTTTGAGGATCCAAATCCAACCCAGTTCATCTTTAATTAAAAATTTGTGTAAAACTATTGTTTTTTTTAACTGATCATCACAATTAGATGTTAATAATGCTGTTGTATAAATACACGTTGTTACTTAATTTTATTGATTCGATATTTAATTTAAATTTTTGTTATAATTATATGTAATAAAAATAAGTATTATGTAAATACCATTGAGTTATTCTCGTATGTACCTACTGCGTACTAGAGAAATCGAAGACACTATAGAAACGGTCTAGCGCTGTATGTTTGTATCGTTTGGTCTTTCGGATTATTGTTTTAGCAATGAACTATTGTTTTAGCGCTGCAGCGAACTTTAGTTTTAACTCTTAACAAAATAGCACAGTGGACCTAAAAAGGCCGCATCGCAGACTCATAATACGAATCATATTAGGATTCATATTATGAATGGAGTGCAATTCATCATAAGCAATTATTCTATTTGACAGCTTTGTATGAATATTCGTAAAATGGTCCACAAATTGGGCATTGCTAAAGTGTCATTTGGGACCATTTTACGAATATTCATACAAAGCTGTCAAATAGAATAATTGCTTATGATGAATTGCATTCCATTCATAATATGATTCGTATTATGATTCTGCGATGCGGCCTTTTTAGGTCCGCAGGACTTGCTTGGAATAGCTCCTCTAGTACGTCGTACATTATAACTCAATGGTAAATACTAAATTCATGTTACAAAGTCAAAAGAATGTATACTTTTGCCGGGAAAAGGCATTCTAATCATGAAACTAATAATTTTCATTGTAAATGAAATCATACATTTGCATATCAATGACTTCTATATAATTTTAAACACGCATACAACAATTTCACATTATGAAATAAAGAAAACAAATTATCTGCACATAAAGTTGGGTTGGGCATTTAATGTGTGAATGTGAAACAAACTAAGAGCGTCGGTGGCGCAGTGGACTCGGCACTTGCCTTCCAATCGGGGGGTCGGGGTTCGAGACCCGCCATGTACCAATGTGTTTTTCGTTTCGAATTTCATATGTACATTTGTCTGACGCTCCTACGGTGAATGAAAACATCGTGAGGCAACCTGCATACATCTGCGAAGAAATTCAATGATGTATGTGAAGTCGACCAATCCGCACTGGGCCAGCATGGTTGACTAAGGCCTAATCACCCTAATATAGGGTAGGCTCGAGCCCCTCGGTGGGGACGTATATGGGCTGTGATGATGAAACAAACTAACATCTAATAAAAAAAATACATTTATAATTTCAAAATGAAACGGGCTAATAGCACCAGCGAACAAAGACGGCACACATTAAATGTTCGCATAACTTTTGCAGTTTCTCGGTTCCTATAATGAAAGACGTCTCACCTTACGATCAATTAGTGGATAATTCTATCAAACTCCGTCCGAGTTCCTCCTACGGGAAATTGAATTCACGACCGCCGATATTCTATTGAACAATATTCGCAAACGAAACTGTACAAGGTTGAAATTCGCTCGACCGCATCAAACCTCGACGCGGCACGGTAACAACGCGGTGGGTGATGTAAAAACCTAAAGTGTCACTCTAGCCAGCTCAAGACCTGTAACTTTGTACAATAAGGGAGCCAACAAGTCGGAAAATTTTCTTGCGTTCGTTTTGCCGCGGCCGGAGAAGCAGGTTGGAAATATCGACTTGAAAATGTCTAGTTTGTTAGTTCGAAATGACACCGAAGCCTGGCGGGAGATTGGATTATTTTCAGATCCGCTGGCGCCGCGCAACGGGCGCGATTTGATTTTATAACGATTGATTGCAATCGTCGGCGTGCTATATCTTGGCTCTTAATTTTGTAACGATTGATTGCAATCGTCGGCGTACTTTATCATGAGTCTTAATTTTATAACGATTGATTGCAATCGTCGGCGTGCTATATCCTAACTCTTAATTTTGTAGCTGCGCCCGTGACCTTATCGGCCTAAAATTCAGTTTGGTATATCGCGATTTCGTTTATATCACCCATTTCCTATGAAACTCATTAATATTCGAAATAAAAGTAGCCTGTGCGCTTTCCCAGGGCTTAAGACTCTCTTTACAGGATTTCATTAGAATTAGTTCAGCGTTTCCGGCGTGAAAACGTAACAGACAGAGTTACTTTTGTATTTATAATAATAGCAGTAGTTATGATCCTGGTTTGTAAAGGCAGAAATAAACTATTGTGTCGTGTTGTGTTGTGACGCGTCAGAAGCGTATCGTTGCATAGATTTAATATGGCTAGAAACACATTATTACAGTGTGTTGTGTCGTGGCGCTAATGTGTTTCTAGCCGTATAATTAAAAAATGTATGAACCCGATACGCTTCTGACGCGTCACAACACAACACGACACAATAGTTTGTTTCAAGCATAAGCAAATGTAGAGCTGAGACTTCTATAATAAAAAAGAATTTTCTTCTTGTTAGATAAAACACTGACTGCGGATTATTTTTAATATTTAGATTGACAATAAAATGATAAATGATTTTTATATCAACAAATTGTTTATCAACCAACATGGGTTTCTAGAGTTTGAAACATTATGCGGTTTCATTAAACATACTCTGTAATGAACTTAAAAACATTATTTACATATACAGGGTGTAACTGAACACCCCAATAACATTTAAGGGTATGTATCCATCAGAAGTAGAGATTCTGTAGTAAAAATATTAGGGCTAACAAACCTACTTTTTTCCCATACAAACTAAATAAATTATTTTTTGGTATTAAGTGCCGACAACCCTACGTAAGCGTACGAGGAATACTACGCTCACGTCATACAAACTAAATAAATTATTTTTTGATATTAAATGCCGACAGCCCTACGTAAGCGTAGGAGGAATACTACGCTCACGTCTGTCACGTCATCACGTGTCATTTTGTGATTACATTTCTTTTTTGTTAAGAGCTGATTATGGTTGTCACTTGAAAGTTTTTGCTTTCAGTTTAAAATCAAATAACTCTGAAAGTATTGGGGTTCCAGGTCTCAGACAAGCACCGAAGGTCAATTTAGTATCTAACTTATATGCCCCTTGAATGTTATTGGGGTGTTCAGTTACACCCGGTATACTGCAATTTACAACGAATATTCCGCTGTAAGTGCTATAGTAGGTAGGAAGTCAATTCTCTCAGCAATAATAACAAACATTTGTAGGATTTCGTTGTCAATACAAAAACCTTCCACTCTAACATACACACTCACTTATGTACACATACACCCCACACACGCATACCCACGCAATTAATATTTTATTGAGTCTATTGTATAGTTGCTTGATCAACAACATAGTACGAGCCCACTATCTGTTTCACAAGGATACAATAAATTGCAACTAAGCTTTAACGCAGCGCTACGGAAATTAGAAATAGTGTGCCCGTTTGCAATAGTCCAGCGAATAACGTAGTACAATATTCTATTCAAATGCGCAAATAGGAATGTCGTTACCCGCGCGGATTCTATTGTTGCGCTCCCCATTAACAAAGTTATTGCATTGGCTCGCAAATAATGTAACCAAGTCGATACAATTAAGCTGTAAGCATGCTGTGCATCTTAGTATCTAGTTCTATTCATTTAGCGTTTAATGGAATGCGTTAAATTATCATATGCTACTTCATATTTTTTTAAAAATAAAGCTATTTTGAATCTATTTCAAGACACTAACAATGAAGAAATCTCATAGAAAATAGCGGAAAAATTTTAAGTCTAAAGAGAACATTCCGTTGCGATCCGTGACAGCAGTCACGTGTTGCCTTACGGTACAAACCCACAAGACAGAATACACGTGCACTTTTAAAATTTTGTAACAAAGCTCCTTATGGGACATTGTGGAGACGGGAGCTTACCGGCAAAAACTGTACGTAACAAAAATGGTTACAAAAAACGTTAACGTTAAAAAGCGTTATAAACTCGAAAACAACGCATCGGAGATCGAGACACGTTGCGTATAATTTTTTAAAATTTTCTAGAAAATCGATTGAGATTTTTAAATGACAAACATACTATCGATCCTAAAATAGGAAAAAAGTGTATTCTTTAAATACAATAAATTAAATAAAATATCTGCGAATAAATGCATAGGGAACTTCGTTCCTATCGGATGTCCCACGTCACCACACGGCTTTCACTTTAATTGTTTGACGATTACTGGATAGAAACGACTGGATAATTTTTACTGGCATTTATTCATTGCTAAACAAGTATATAATTCACTAAATAACGACATGGTAATGACATTCCTAATGCTCGAAATATTTCACACTTCTGAGCCTCTTTAAATGAAAAATGACTGGGTTTGAACTACGTCACAGTGACTAGGTATGCATTTCGCGTTACTTACGCTCGTATCTATAGTTAAGTCAAAGTAATTACTTGAGTAAAAGTCGTTACTTAAGTTGTGATTTTTATACAATAAACGAGAATTTGAATGAAGTGAAGAAAGTTATGTTTATCACCTAGTGCAGGTTGGTGTATTTTAACGATTGCAAATACACCTGAGAGCAAAGGCTTAACGGCTTTTCCTTTTCAAAGACGGAGGAGCTCGAGATACTAAGTTTTTGGTCACCCATCTCGTGACGGACGCGTAATCGCTATTATCACAGGCCGGACGCGCGAACTACTGTGCCACCGAACGCAATAATAAGACAATTTTTTTATTCTCATAGTACTTATTGTATAAAAAACACAACTTAAGTAACGACTTTTACTCAAGTAATTACTTTGACTTGACTATAGATACGAGTGTTAGTGCCTTTGTGGAGCAATAACTCTTGAATAATACAACTTGCCCCCTCATACTCCCTTCCGCCTGTTGCCCGTATCTACCCCGCTCCTTCGAGATGTTTTGCTAGTGCTGAGGTTACAATAACAGAAAACGCCGTCATGATCGGCATGATGGACGTTTAACGTAGGTGTAGCTATAATTCGATCACGATAATAAAGTAAGAGTAATCGAAGAGATTTTCCGCGAGAATCAATGGAATCAATGCTTTTTGTTTTTTTATTTCGTCGTTCGGTAATGATAAAATAAATGTATGTAATAAATATTTACACTAATAGAACACGGCTTAGCAACGTCAACGCCCAATTGTTTTTTTAATTCAAGTAGACTTGCGACAATTTTATCGCCAGCATTGACGTTAACCAATCAAGTGTGGCCAGTCAAGCTATCGCGGCAATAAATAATTAATGCATAGGAGCGTCGGTGGCGCTGTGGACTCGGCACTGGTCTCCTAATCGGGAGGTCCGAGGTTCAATACTGCCATGTACCAATATGTTTTTTCGTTTTTTGAATTTCATATGTACATGTCCAACGCTCCTATGGACATGGAAAGCACCATGAGGCAACCTGCATAAACCTGCGAAGAAATTGAAGGTTTAGGTATGTGAAGTCGACCAATCCGCACTGAGCCAACGTGGTTGACTAAGGCTAAAATGAACACTCTAATTTAGGATTGGTTTGAGCCCCTCAATGGGGACGTATATGAGCTGAGATGATGAATTAATGCAAGAATTATAGCCATGAAGAGTATTAACGATATCCATAATTATGACCTTAGCTTAGCCTAACGTATACACTTCGAAACTGACTTCTTACGTCGGATAGGTGGACATACAAGTGATTATTGGAATGAAACCTACTGAGGCTTCGTCACAGCGTTATCTTAAACGAGCTACGTCATTAACCCTTTCTCCATCTGCTGCCAAATCAGACACTGATTACTTAAGCCACTGTTACACTGCATGTAGTAGCTAAGAGTGGGTATTGCCTCGCCTCTCTGCTAACACCTGCGGCTCAACATTGCATGCAGCTTACAGTTCAAGATACGCATAAGTCTTACAACGCCTGTCATATCTGAAGATTATAAGGGTCACACTCTGCACGCACCCCCCTCTTTATTCAGCAAATCGTCTCATTATTTCGGGGCAGTTAATCCTGGGCTTACAGCTCGCTTTTTAATTGTACCTACACTGTCTGACCCTCATCGAGGTCGGTTGTTTTTCAGAATTTGCCGTCTCGTTAACCTCGACTAAGTAAAAGAGTGGTCCAGGTCACTAGATGCATGCATTCTTGACCCTTTTTTGCCAACACCAAATGTACGAGGGTAAGTTCATTTTAGCTACGGATTGCAAACATGTTCAATATTTTTTTTGGTTTATTCGTTACTATTAGTAAATAGTTTATTAACAAAAAAAACTTTTACTGCTAAAGAAAAATTTTATGAAAAATTTGTTTACGTTAATTAAAAATGTCAAAAAAAATGTAAGTATTAAAACGCATTAGCTCTATACCTACATCATATTATTATTAAAATTAAACGTCAAAGTGTAAACATTACCTACTTACAAACGTTTTTCTTAATATAAACATTCATTTTTAGGGTTCCGTAGCCAAATGGCAAAAAACGGAACCCTTATAGATTCGTCATGTCTGTCTATATGTCTGTCCGTCCGTATGTCACAGTCACTTTTCTCCGAAACTATAAGAACTACACTATTGAAACTTGGTTAGTAGATGTATTCTGTAAACCGCATTTAGATTTTCACACAAAAATAGAAAAAAGCAATAAATTTTGGGGGTTTTCCATACATGGAACTGATACCCAAAAAAAATTTATTTCATCAAACCCATACGTATGGGGTATTTATGGATAGGCTTTCAAAAATCATATTGAGGTTTCTAATATCATTTTTTTCTAAACTGAATAGTTTGTGCGAGAGACACGTCCAAAGTGGTAAAATGTGTGCCCCCCCCCCCCCCCCCTGTAACTTCTAAAATAAGAGAATGATAAAACTAAAAAAATATATGATGATGATACCAAAATGTTCGCGGGTTGCGGACAAAAACACTAGACTTTTATAACAACGTACTAATATCCAATTCTGATATAGTACTGATTACAGAAACATGGTTGAATGATGGCATATTGGACTCGGAGCTATGCGATTCTCGTTACGATGTCTACAGGCGTGATCGCGGGTCAAACGGCGGCGGAGTAATGGCGTTATGTTCCAAGCGCTTGTCAGTACGGTTACGATCAGACTGGCAGCGAGACTACTTGCCGCCTGCGGAATGTATATTTTTTTTTTTTTTTATGTAAGGCCCGGCAAATGACCTCCTCCCGCCTGATGTAAAGCGGTGAAAGAGGCCCAAATGAGTTGACAGATAGAGTAGGGACGACATCCACTATCCTACCTGCCCGCCCCTTGCCGGCCTAAAAGATGCTTTTTCACACCTCTTTTGAAGGAACCCATGTTGTAGGATGGAGGAAACACGTGCGCAGGTAGAGAATTCCAAGTGTGGGATGAACGACAGAAGAAGGAATCTTGGAATTTCTTGGTACGGTGTGAAAAGGAGGACACAGTGTACGGATGACTCCGAAGGCCCTTACGCGTGTTTCTGTTAAGGAATGGAGAGGGAGGGATAAGGTTAAAGAGCTCCTCAGAGCTCTTTAACCTTATCCCTCCCTTATGGCTGACTATAGATAAGCATTCAATTAACTCCGAAAAAAATCTTCATATCGCTGTGGTTTACATGGCGCCAGGTAAAGAGCTGCCTTCCCGTATACGCAATATTACGAATTGGTTAATTTATTTGTCAGACACGTTGAGTAGTGATAATATTCTTATTGCGGGAGATTTCAATCTGAGTAATGTTCAATGGTCTCATAAGGGTCCCACACTATCACATAAAGGATGTGTTGAGCTCCGGGAAGCTGCAACTGACCTCATTAATTGCTTAAGTTATATTGGACTTCGGCAGCATAATTACTTTATTAATAAGTCAGGTAATACTTTAGACTTGATATTCTGTAATTTTAGTATTACAGTACAAATTTCTGAATTCCCTCTCGTACCGGAAGATAATTTTTACACCACTCTTGATTTAGATATAACTGATATAACACTTCCACTATTGAGCAAAGAACAAAATATCAAATACTTGTTTGGAAGAGCAAATTATGAGAATCTTAATCTGGCACTACAGCTTATTGATTGGGAAAATGTGTTATTTAAAGGAACGGTGGACGATGCTGTTGAATCCTTTTACGACAGGTTGCATCAGGTCATCGACCTTAATGTTCCTGTGGGAAACAGTGTACTGTCGCATAAATATCCAGTTTGGTATAGCAGAGCTCTTGTTAAATTAATTAAAGAAAAATCCAAGTTACACTCTCTCTGGAAGCGCTTTGGAAATAGACGTGACTACGATGCGTTCTCTTTGTTGCGTGTCAGGATGAAGTTAATGCAGGAAGAGTGCTACAATAGGTATTTAGAACGATCTCAAGATTCAATTAAGAATAATCCTAATTTGCTCTGGTCATACATAAAATCGAAGCGCAATAGCAGTACCGGTTATCCCAGTACTATGTATTACGAAAACTCAAAGCTAATAGATAAAGAAAATATTTGCACTGCTTTTAATCAATATTTTGAAAAAATGTTTTCACGTCCTTCTGGCAATATTAATCCTACTTCCAGTGTAATAGCCCAGAATTTTACAGGTTCCGTAAATTGTATATCCGTAACAGTAGAGCAAATTCTTAAGATCATGAAAAATCTTGACATAAAGAAGGGGGCAGGAAGCGATGGAATTCCACCTTTATTTTATTCTAGATGTGCAATCTCATTGGCTTTACCGGTTACAATATTATTTAATAGGTCAATTCAGGAAGGTCAGTTTCCTTGTAAATGGAAAGAGGCCCATATTGTTCCAATCCACAAGAAAGGGTCAAAGTCTCATATAGAAAACTATAGACCAATATCTATATTGAACGTTTTGAGCAAAAGTTTTGAGCGAGTGGTTTACGACCATATATATCCGATCATCATAAAGGGTATTCCAGAGGAACAACATGGTTTTGTTAAAAATCGATCTACGACTTCAAATTTAGCGGTTTTTGTTAGTAATGTTCTTGAAGGGATGTCCGCGTGCTCACAGGTTGACGTGGTTTACACAGACTTCGAAAAAGCATTCGATCGTGTGGACCATGTCATACTGTTGCGCAAGCTACAAGAGTTAGGCATTCATGGTGATCTTCTAAGGTGGGTGCAGTCTTATATTTCCAATCGAACTCAGGCAGTAGTGGTGGGCGGTCATTGCTCCAACTTCATAAAAATTCCGTCCGGTGTACCCCAAGGTTCAATTTTAGGACCTTTGCTGTTTATTGCTTACCTGTATGATATTAATAGATGCTTCGAGTACTCTAAATTTGTACTATACGCAGATGACAAAAAATTGTACTGTAACATAAAAAATATTGAAGATTGTCACAAGTTGCAAAGTGATCTTAATAGACTCTCTCTATATTATGAGGATAATCGAATAGGACTCAATACAGAAAAATGTGTGCTTGTCAGTTTTACACGGAAGAGCACACCATTCCAATTCGATTACAGGATAAATGGACAGAGTATTAAAAAAGAAAGAGTTATTAGAGATCTGGGGGTTCTTTTGGATGATAAGCTCACATTCTCAGAGCACGTTGAATATGTGGTTGGTAAGGCTTATCGTAATCTAGGTTTCATTTATCGTGTAAGTAGACCTTTTACCGATATATTATGTATAAAAGTATTATACTTTGCGTTCGTGCGGAGTATACTCGAATACTGCAGTCCGATCTGGAATCCCCAATATGTGATATATGAACACTCCATCGAAAGGGTACAAATGAAATTTGTTAAACGCTTAGATTATCATACCAAATCAATCTTTAAAAACTACGAAGAATCCTGTATGAAACATAGATTAAACACTCTGCGACAAAGGCGTGTCATGCAGGATATGATGTTGCTTCATAGCGTGTGTTCTGGTGATCTGGATTGTTGTGAGCTAGTCAATAAAATACTCCAATTATATGTACCTCAAAAACGTACAAGACATACCCACCTTTTCAACGTTCCTATATCCCGTACTAATTACTGTGCTAACTCAATCACAAACAGAGTGCTTCGGACGTTTAATAAGACTTTCGGCAATGTTGACCCATTTTGTTCAACAAAGAACGGTTTTAAAAAACTAATAATGAAAGAAATACCTTGGTAGTGTTGGTTAATCTTAATCTTAATACAAATTTAATTAATTATTAAATCTATCTAATTATTATTCTGATTCTGTATCTACTATTATTATAATGCCGCGCATCGCAATTCCACTTCCTGAATTAATTTATTATATATTTAATTGAGTTTAATGTAATATGACATAATTTAACTCACTTCGTCCAAAATTTAGTAAATTTAGTTCTTATCTTATATAATAGTTATTTATTTTTAAAAATAAAGCGTCTACATGTAAGCCTGCTCTTGCTTGAGTTCGTAGTTTGTTTTGCCCCTGGCTCCTACCCAACAATTTTTATTTATTTTTTTATTGGTTTGCCTTCTGTTTTTAATGTTTGGGGAAATGGGATCGTCAGAGATAGTGATTATGTTGTTTATTGCACTTCACCACATTCTTTTCTCAAATGTACACACACACACACACACACACACACACACACCTACAAAAGTAGACTATTTAAGGGAACAAAATGAATGACATGCACTTATATACCTACCTATTGAGTTTAAATATAGATAATGCAATAACCAGGACATTGTTTGTACCTACCTACTTATATTGTAATTTATTTTAAGATTCTGAGCAATGAAATGAAATTCCGTAATTGGCAAATATTTAAGTAATTTTACTCTAGACAATAACTGTTTTAGTGTAAGCTGTGGAATTTTGTAAAATAAATAAATAAATAAATAAATAAATATGATGTACATTACCATGCAAACTTCCACCGAAAATTGGTTTGAACGAGATCTAGTAAGTAGTTTTTTAATACGTCATAAATCCTACGGAACCCTTCATGGGCGGGTCCGATTCACGCTTGGCCCGTTTTATTTAATTGTTGCTTCACTGATAATCTGAATGACGTTTTCTTATTGATCGCGTTTTTTCATTCAAACATTCGTTTTAAGTAATTTAATTTAACTGCATGTACTCGTAAGTTAATTTATAAAGATATTTGCCATCGCTTCCTCTCATCACTTGCACCGGAGAAGTATATTGTTATCACAATCGCGCATCCGTAGGCTGAAACCCTTTCGTTACATAATTTCGTGATTAATTAAATCCAGTGATCGTTTACATTGTTCAAGACGGACAGTATAATTTGCTGGGCCCCCACCGGCTGAGGGACGCTTATTTTTCGAGGATGTAAACGCTGTTCCAAATGGGCTCAAAGTATGGCGATGACACCTGATGACAACTGCAATCATACAATTCCCTCGTTATTTTTCATTCCTATAATAAAATTTTAACATTATTGATTGATTTTTAAGTTATCAATTGATTGAAATTAGGAGGATTGTGAAGCTGTAAATTTTCATACAAAAAGCGATAATGCTTTTCTCCCTCTTTACATAGTCCAATTTTCCTAATTTTTGGAAATGCTGTAGATATAATGAATATGTAGATTTGTACGTTTTGATTTTGAGTAATATTGCTCATAATATAAATTATTAGCATCTGAATATCTATATTTTAGACTTAAAAACTACCTCCAGCATTTTTTTCTTTTTTTTGATTAAATTATACTGAATTACACAAAAAGCAAAACGTACAAACATAAATTAAGGTATACTGAATGTAATGAGACCAAAAGTGTCTAATTTCGTAAAGGTTTAGGGGTGTAAAACAGTTATCGCCCGAAACATTATTTCACTATGAAATGTAGGCACTTGCCTCGGACTTTCAACTCTAAGCGGTGTGCAACAAACTGCATTTTTGAAAGTGCATACTCGAGCCATGAATTGACACAGTCCTCTTAAGAGCGTCGGTAGCGCTGTGGACTCGGCACTTGCCTTCCAATCGGGAGGTCCGGGGTTCGAGAACCGCCATGTACCAATGTGTTTTTCGTTTCTCGAATTTTATTTTCAATAACGCATTGGTACTTGGCAGGATCGATCCACGGGCCTGCCGATTAGAAGGCCAGTGCCGAGTCCACAGCGCCACCGACGCACCTGTAAAATAAAGTAGTAAAGACCAAGATAGTTAACGTAGCTATTAACAGTGAGAGAAGTCTACTTTGGCTAAACAAAATATCGCATATTTTGCGCTTTAACAAGTGAATCAAAACCTTTACAGCCTAATCAAAAAAAAATTACTCCTTGGATCATCTTCGGATTAATTACTCCGTGTTTTGTGTTGTTTCCGCACATATCGGCTGGTATATGTCAAAACTCATGTTGGCTGTCATATGTCACAATAATACAAAACACGGAGTCACTAATCCGAGGATGATCCAAGGAGTAAAATTTTTAATAATAAGGTCGATAGGGTATTTCCCCGTTGACCTAGAATCGTGAAATTTTGCAATAAGCAATCAGCAAGTATTTAAAAAATCTGAAAACCATAAATATGTAAGTAGCTAAGGAACTTGTATACTTAAACTAGCTGCGCCGGCGAACTACGTTTCGCCATAATAAAAAATAGTTTACGACCTATTCTCATACCCACTGAATATACACAAAAAATTTCATAAAGATCGGTCAAGCCGTTTCGGGGGAGTTTGGTAACAAACACTGTGACACGAGAATTTTATATATTAGACTAGCTGGGCCGGCGAACTACGTTTCGCCATAATAAAAAATAGTTTACGACCTATTCTCAGACCTACGGAACATACACAAAAAATTTCATAAAGATCGGTCAAACCGTTTCGGAGTAGTTCGGTAACAAACACTGTGACACGAGAATTTTATATATATAAGAAGATAAGTTTGTACGGAACCATCGGTGCACGAGCCTAACTCGCACTTGATCGAATTTTTTTTCAGATGATTTAACATTGTTTAATAAAATACAAAAACATTAATATACATACTAGCTTCTGCCCGCGACTTCGTCTGCGTGGACTTCAAAATTGGGTCTAAAGCTTCGCTCGTTAAAAATTTTTAATCTTCCCACGGGATCTATTTGAGAGATCATTAAGGAATGTAAAGTATATGTCCTTTTCCTTAGCATAGGTGACATGCATACCAAACCACCTGGAACCGATCTCGTCTAGCACAGTCCGGTTTCAGCGTTCATTTCTTCCACGTACGTGCAGACTCTGGAACGAGCTCCAGCTGCGGTGTTTCCTGAGCGCTACGATATGTCCAACTTCAAACGAGGTTTAAAAAGAGCACTTCTCTCCAGGTAGGCAGCAACTGAGCTTTGCCCCTGGCATTGCAGATGTCCATGAGCGGTGGTTACCACTTACCATCAGGTGGGCCACTTGCTCGTCTGCCACCTTTAGCAATAAAAAAAAAATTTTCAAAGTTGTCTGCCCGCGGCTTAGCTCGTAAACAATTTTCAATTTTACCTCGGGAACTACTTAAGGAATCGAGATAAAAGATAGCCTATGTTCTTTTCCGTGTCAAAGGCTAAATGCATGCCAAATTTCATCGAAATCCGTTCAGCCGTTTTTGCGTGATTGAGTAACAAACATCCAAACATCCACACTTTCACATTTATAATATTAATAGGATTTTTTAAAGTGTGTTTTTAGAAATTATAATGTTTAAATACACTTTCGATTACATATCGATAGCTTATGTATATTTAATATCAAAACAAAAGTATAATAGTCTCTGCTTAGTTTATTGAAACTACTCATCACCGTTTTGATTATATTATTATTACATAACTGTTAATTTGCAGCTGAATCTATAGGTACTATGGGAGTGTGATTCAATTACCTAACCATAATTGATTTTCGAATAAAATATCAAATCACCCTACAACATTCTAGTAAGCAAAGTGAATTACTTACAACAACATCTTAGCGAAATGAATGCATTATCAAAAACTGCTTCTCTGGCTTTAAGCGAAGCCCGTAAAGTTATACAAATAAAAATGGCGATTTCAATGACGCCCATATAAAAATAGCCACATAATGCTACGGGCGTCAGGACATCACCCTTTTTTAACTTGTAAAATTTATGTAGCACTGCTCACTGGGTGAGCGTATTATTTCAAGGGTGATCTATTTATTAGGCAGCCCCCTGGCGATTCTAAACAATCTATTAATAAATTAGAACCGTCCTTCCTTCGGGATAATACGTGCCGGCAATATTCTAAACTATTCCGCTTTCGAATTTAGTAAGATTAATGGAATGTGCATTTTTGGAATTAATTCTCCACTCCTGCGATGAGCTGTGGTATATTTTGATGAAAGTATAATGTAGGTGTTACAGTGTTGGCGTTTAAAGTTAATAGTTTCGTAATAGCTTAAGTTAAATGCGATTATGACGGAAAGTTAACGACAGTGTAGTTTCGTCACAGTGAACTTACGTTATCAAAAATGGTGTAGTTTTCATGAATTTATACTTGTACAAATGATAAAAGGTATAACGATTTAACCTTCATTAAGCTTAAGTATAGATTGAGCAAGAGAAATTGTAGTGTTAATAAAACTCGATTCTAAAATAAATTGCAGAACACATTATGTCTTAAGACCGTCGTCGACCAGTCTCGAAAATAACATTTAATAAGGTTCCAACGAGGAATTAATAACGTTGGTATTGCCAGCAGCACCTTAATTTTTCAATAATTGATAATGTCACGTATTAATTTTCTGAAATAGACTTAGAGAACCCTATATACGATTTAGTTAACTGACACAAATAGCAACTTAAGTAGATAACTTCACTGCAAAAATGTGTAATAATTTGAGCGCGTTTTTATTCATGTTACTTAGGCTGGATTCAACCAAATACGAAGTTACACGAGTATAACTATCACGGGAATAATTTTACTCATTAAATTTACTCTTGGATATCTTTGTTTGCGTTTTTCCAACGTACTCGAGGAGTACGCTAAACTCGGTATTGTAATACTTTCGTTGATGAATGAACGTCGAATGAAAGTATAAACCGACAAAAATGCATGTATTATTGTTTCTCCTAGCATGACGTGAAATGCCGCAACAATTCAATTTTGTAGGATAATACAGTGAAATGTCAAGTTGACAACATGTAATTTCTAGTTTCTATGTAGGTAATGGTAGGTAATGTTTGGTTGCCCGTTTGCGTTTTCTGTTATTTCAACATATTTTCAAGTTTAGCTTACAAATACAGAGTGGCTTCCTTGGATAAACGAAATCTTACAGCAAAGTCGTGGTCATAGTAATCATCAAAGTGATTGGCTCTATCCTCGATCCACCTTGGACGTCTTGACACATATTCATCATCACTGTCGGATTCTTCTATCATATTTCTCAAACGTTCCATCGTGGAGCGGTT
Source organism: Schoenobius gigantellus (assembly GCA_963935595.1). Taxonomy (NCBI): domain Eukaryota; kingdom Metazoa; phylum Arthropoda; class Insecta; order Lepidoptera; family Crambidae; genus Schoenobius; species Schoenobius gigantellus. The sequence continues at coordinate 12,809,833 of OZ012559.1, read as the reverse complement.
TTGAGAAATATCTTCTTCGAATTATTCTTGAAAATACTCAATAATATTTACGAATAAACAAAATCGAGGATAATTTGAAAAGTGACTACTTTGACAGCTGTTATACTCTCAGATTAACCTGTTACACCGCCAAAATCGCCCGTGTTATTATTTACTCGCGTGTAGATACCTTATTTTTAGATAAGTCGTTGGTAAAATGCAAAATCAGCTTACCCTTAGAATAAGCAGCGCTTACTCTCGTGTAAAAACTTACACGAGTTTGGTTGAATCCGGCCTTAGTTTAGTAGCATTGCAAATAATATATGAGTTCTTACAATGTCACTTCAAAGTCGTATATCGAATACAAAGTTATCCTAAAAATGAAAATGAAATGTAAAAAAAAAAACAAATTCAGTGTGCGTGACTTGTCGCGAATGTTGGCAACTAGTGTACCCAATAGATTTTAATCAATTTAGTATTGGCGGCCATTTTGGGGGCCATTTTGTGCAGCGTGACAGGAGAGGCGCCGGTTGGTCGGCTTGAATGTGGAATGAGCGCACGGGCAGCGCCGCTATCAATCATCGAGGTGACGCGCCGAAATTATGATTGAGATTTGCGACCTTTTGTCAATGGATTGGCAGGTGGACACAACCGGCCGATTATGTAGTTGTCGTACCCGCGTTATGTAGTATTTGTGATAAGTTTTTGAGACCTACGTAAACGTAGTTTAATATTTACCATCGTTAGGGAATCTCTTTGCTTTAGCTTCCCACGAGTGAAATAATAATTTCTCAACCACCGAGAAACTGATTATTTTACATCTAATTATTTAAGGTAGGTTGGATCAGTACTACCCGTTACTGAAACGAGTAGAGAATCGTGTAAAACCATCTTACCAGACAAAAAGAACCACTAAAGCGCAAATCTGTCTATGAACAAACGCGACAATCTACCACAATGTCAAACACCCCTAAAGTATCGAACCGAAAGTATCAGCAGGTATATACGCCGATCGAATGAATACTGCCATAGTGAAGGCTGCATTGTTGGTTATCTCGCCGAGGTACGTACCGAACGACACGTGATAGCTGGCGCAAGGTGATCCCCCTGCGCCACCCTTACGCTTTGTATTGGAAACGCAGATAAGCAGACGAAGGTTGGAGATGAGCTGAATTATCGCCGCGCTGTGTTAAATTGTTGACCTAATCCCTACACGGGGTCGGGTAACATTTTCATGCAAATTTCTCGTACACATATCTATATACTTACTTTGGTAGCTGGAATTTCAAATTAGGAACTGTAAAAAAATGGTCTGACGGTATTGGTTGGAAGCATGTGTGTAGGTTACAGAGAAAAATAGCATTTCTACAATACCTAAACCTTTTAGCAATAACTCCCTTGCTGAAACGCACTCATAAAATAAGCTTTTACAGTTACATTTTGTTTACTTTGCCGTTTGAAATTACCTCTCAAGATTTTATTCTCATCAACGCCACAGCTGAAGGTAGCAACAATACATATCTATCATAAGCACTAATATGTTTGTTTTGCTTTTAATTCGACGGGCTCGAATCCCGTCTCAGTGATTGAATGTTTAAAAATGTAATGATACTGTTTTAGTTTTCATAAAATCTGCCGATCTCAGATCTGTATTCTTTAAACTATTAGTACCTTCATTGTTATCTTAATTATTTCACCGAGTTTCATCAAAAACTCAACATTCAAACATTGCATCGTTCCTACGAACAGTACTGCTAATGATTAAATAAATATGTTCTCTTACAATCTCAATTTTGTTTTGTTTTGGACGTCAGTAATATGCTGTATAAAGGTTTTTAAAATTGAAAAAAAAAATGGATTTTTATTGCCGCTATAATGTTAATTGAATCTAAGTATATGTTTATCACTATAATAATTGTCGCGCCTTTGTTTTTCGTAACTATAAAATAAACACAATAGTTTTTGCATGTGACATCGCATTAATAACAGTAGGACAAGTTTCCTCCCCTACAGTAACAAAACATACTGATGAAAATACAGAGGGGTAGCAATTATAGTGCCATAAGCGACGATATAGTAATAACATTGCATAGTACATTAATATCGAAATAACAAGATCAATTTAGGCGTATTGATGATGAAACGGCTAATCCTTCCCGTGTTCACTGTACCGATATGCAGGAACAATCGGGCTCCCATTACGCCGATACCTCGGGCAGACAGATAAATATTCATGAAGATAATTCGACAGATTCCCTTAACGATAGCCTGTCAAAAAGCGAGCGACGCAGGGCTGGCGTACTAGCGGGCCGCAATCGAGTTACGTCTATCTCTGTCGCATATGCACACTGTTTTTGTAGACCGTGAAACTGGATTATTCTGTTAGGCGGATTACAATGGATTTTTTGCAGGCTCCACTGTCTGTGCTTCTTTAATACTGTTTTGCGGCTGCGTTTGATATTGCAGCTGTCTTTCTGGTAAAGTTATCCTCTGCATGTTTTTTGTGATACGGTGTGTGTGAAATTGTCATTATTTACGACAAATATTTTATTTTTTTGAAAGTTAGTCTTGTTTACTTGTAAATCTCAGCCACTTCATTCAGTTTCAGTTAGTGTATAATTTAAGTTGATTATGGCTTGAAAAAGTTTATATTTTTACTTGTAGAATACAACAATCATACTCGTAGATTTCGGTGTCACTCATTGATTTACTACCAAACGTAGGTAACGCATGAACGTTCGAAAAGTGGGCCGGTGAAGAACTGCCCAATCGGGCCTCGTGCAGTTCTTTTCCATGCGTTGGATAAGCAATTTTGAGCATTATGTTTGAGAGTATAACGTTGACATTTTCTTGTAGCAATTACTAAAACGTCAAATTTAATGTGGCTAGGTATGAAATGATGTAACTGCACAGGGTTGTACTTCAAATAGTTGCCGTAATAATAAAGAATAAGGTTGAATTCGATAAATACGGTACTTTCTTTATGGTAATTTTAATTCGGGTGTGCATATTCAACTACCTATTTAACAGCGTACAAATGTATAGTCGATTAGATGACAGATTTCAAGCGCGTTTTTGTATGAAGTGCTCTATCTACGCTTGGTAGTAAATCAATGGTGTCACTATAAAAGAATTATCAGAAATTCTTCATAAACGAATCCATAGTTGCTATTTGAAAATAAATAGCAACCTATTAGTTAACTTATACTGACGAAAGGTTATTCGAAATGACCGTAATACGCCAAAGGAAAGAAAAATTTCTACAATCTAAAAAATTCGCCTGTGGCGGAAGTAAGTCGCCATCTTGCGCAATATTTCGAAATAAAAGCGAAATCTTTGAGTGATCTGTGACAGACCATTTTGTCGACAGACATTTTGGAGATTAATCTCTGCTCGCACTTATTGCGGTTTTTGTGAGAATGGAACATGGGGGCGACATCAGTGCGTACAAGATAGGTATCTATACAGCACAGGAACAGTAGTAGGTTCCGTAGAATAAAATAACGAAATACATATGCTTACTCATACAAACTTACTTGTATTATAAATTTCAAGGTTGAATTTTATTATAGTGTCACTTTAATTTTATACATATGAATTTTTTTAACTCTGCTCATAGTCAATGGACACGTGATCGGAAGCTTTTCTAATTCAAATTCAAATTCAATATCTCTTATTCAAATTGGATTGTTACAATCTCTTTTGAACGTCAAAGCAGCTACGCCATTGGTTCACAAGTCTATTTCTGTCAATGTAGGTACAGTATGAAAAAAAATCATACCTATTATGTTACATATGATAAAAGCAAATGCATTACACAATACGAGTACATTGAATTATGTTTAAAATAAATAGGCACCACGAAAAGGTAACTGTTTTTAAGTGTTTATGAAACCAGCAGACTGTGGAACCCTAAAAGCGTCGCAATGAAGCTCTTTGCCCGACGGAAAAAAGGGAAACCACTGATTGCCCTTGTGAAAAATTATATATCATCGTTGCCGCCTAAAAGCTCCTAACACAGACGCACACATGTCACCCTATGTACAGAGTTAAGCGTCGCGGCCTGAAAGGGAAATATTTCGCGAGTAATAAGGCTCTATTTTAGCATTGTTCCGAATTTTCATGGCGGTTTTTATCCTTTTCTTATATAGAAAGGTTTCAGTTTAAATGCATTTTGTATTTGCAATGCATAGCTTATAATCAGCACTGAAAAAACAATATTGTTTAATACTAAGTGTACTACACTATACAGGCGAAAATGACTTTATTTATAATATCATCATCACAGCGAGAGACGTCTACATACCAGTTTGACAGATAGTCTTAAAGTCTCGCAAGGATCTTCAAACTGATCTGCAGGCCAATAATAATTATGGATCTTTCATCGTATGACATGGTATAAATTTGTGAAAAAGAAGTCATGAATGCTACATTTTGTATTACCGATCTCCAATGATATCATCACTATGGCATAATTACAATGATGTCATCATTAAATAATGAACAAATGATCAAAAATCTGACCGGAAATCGTATTTTTCGTTTTGCACTATGATATCATATGATATCATTTGCAAAACCACGAGATCGGTAATAGGCCCTCTGTTAAGCAATTGGTGTTACTTACTTATAGATTTTGAAATTCAATACAGGACAAAGTTTGCTTGTTTGCCGACTTAGTTGTATTAAAAAATACACTACAGCTCTAGTTGTCTGCATCGTTCAGCTCGGTTATTCGGGCACAGCGCGACAGCAATAGTGGCAATACATTGTACAAATACCTATTACAAATATCTTAAAAAAGCCGACATTTTAAATTACAAAACTTTGAGCATCCAAGCTGAACCACACATCAATGCCACACATCAATTAGTACCTAATTCTGACGCCTCACGTCGCTACGAGCTCGAGCGATAGGGTTGTTGCTAATGGTAAATAATCAAGCGCGCGCAAGAAAGCATGCGAAACGTTGAAATACACTGTGGTATCTTTTAATCCCAAGAGCACGACAGCCCCACTGCTTCTGCACTCTCAGTGTGAGCGGAACGGTAGGTACTTATCTTGTACCTAAGCGCGTAGTAACGGCACAGAATATTAATAATAGTACAGAGGCCTGGCTCGGCGATGTTGAATCAGTAAGTTAGTTAGGACATGTAATTTTAAATAAGTAAATAACATCATAAGATAATATCTTTGAATATAATATACACAAAAATGATCAAACGAACTTCTCGAGTGAAGTTATAGTACTTATCATTATTATATGATTCGCTTCATTCGAAGACACACTCGCTCATATTAAATGCAAAGTAATATTGATTCACGCCACCGATGAAATCCATTATGAATGCTATGCAAACTAACCCAAATATGTGGGTAGCTAAACAAAAGCGATCGGTCGAATACAGCTATTCAAATATCTTGTGTAAGGGATCCGGTATCGAGCGATTCACACTTTAAGCCGAAGTCCCAGCAGTCGTTAATCTTAATGCAAATTCGCGCGAACAGCCTGTAATGGAGCCCGTATTTACTATTTACACGTCTTATTCTTCACATTGAATTACTGTGTACGTACGTGCGTGACACGAATACGTCGCTGTAGTGTAAGTGCCATCTGGGTATCATCATGTCATAATTTTTTAAGATTACTAGCATTGCCCGCGAATTATGTTTCACTTTAATAAAGCTCTGCAGCACACAAAATTTTCTGGAGAGGGCCAACCTTATCATCTAGGGGTATGAAGAATACGGCCTATTCTCAGACCTACCGAATATACACAAAAAATGTCATAAAAATAGGCAATAATTGTAATGGCAATTCAAGACGTTAAGGCATTGATGTAGGTTATATAGAAAAATACTGTTAGAAGTGGGTAGTCCATGAAAAAAGCAACTGACAGGAGTTGAGGAGGCACTGGCACATTCTGATTGCGGCAGCCGAAGTGGTGAAATGACGGACAAACGCCAGTACGGAGCGTGGCGAAGTTAAATCTTCACAATCATATCTACTTAGAGACGCCTACTGGACATAGGCCCACCCAAGGATCTCGGGATCATTTAGGTATATTTTATAATAAATATGGTATACATTTTTATACAAAAATGTTGGCAGACAAGCAGGCAGCTCACCTGATGGTTAGTGGCAAAAATCACCTATATTGACTGTACAGTCGAGAAATCTAGAAGTACACCTAAGGTTGAATATTGTAAAGCAATATGGCGACATAAGAGCTACGAATCTTGCTATGACGATTTTGCATACACTGTTTACACGTAACTAGGCTTGGCATCCTTTGACGTATCTGTTGGAATTTTCAACTTTAAGGCCCTTTTACATTGCGACTTTTTGCAGCGATACAAACGCGCGTTTGACAGTCGCGCGATTGCATCGCGATATCCGCTATCAACAAGTATTAGTATCGATTCATACGCACGTTTGTATCGATGGAAACGCGCATTTATAGCGCGGCTGCATCGCGTTTGCATCGAAGCATCCGCGCGTGAGTAGCGATGCACCCGCACGTTTGCATCGATTCAGATGCCGGGGTAGAGGAGAAGTTCTTGAAATTACAACGAAACAAGCGAACTCATCGCGCTGTGGCTGTCGACGAAATACTGAACGTTTTGCGTCGTTGCGTTTGTATTGATTCTGTATCGCGTGTTTGTATCGCGATTGCATCACTACAGTCTATACAGCTAGCTACTGAATCGCGATTGTATGTCTTCTTTGAAAGCGATACAATCGCGATTCAGTAGCTAGCCGTGTGTGTGTAAAGGTAGACGATTTGCGACTGTATCGATGCTGCATCGCGACTGTATTGCTGAAAAGAGTCACAATGTAAAAGGGTCCTAATCGTAGACGGTACACTTCTCTGTCTACCCTTTAATGCATTGTCAATGTCAAGCAATATATCAACGAAATGGGTAGGGAATTAAGTTCCTTGACCGTACATGTGGTTCTTGTAAAACTCGCAAATCGCTTAGATGCAGAATGTCCACTTCGCAAAATGTCTACAGGTTGAAAAATGTCACAACTCCTATAAGGACGCCAATTGCCAACTTGTGATATAATGTCAAGTCACAGTACCCAATAATTTCACTGCTTGTCTTACCCACCAAACTGAAACAGCAATGCAAATGTTGTATATAGATAATTACATAAAAGAGTATTATGTTTTGTGAGGAGGGTATTTTCTGGACTTAATGAACTTGATCTGAAATCTTGTACCTGATACCGAGTACCAATTAAATTTAACATTAACAATTATGTTGCCCCTTTAAAAGTATGGTAAAGAATGCCGTTACTTCCAAAAGCTTTTAACTCGCGTTCAACAAGAACGATGAATTGCAATATTGGCAAACCAATTTCGAGGGTAGCTAAATAACCGAACCGACATATCGTGTCCCATTGCACCAAATAATGTAGGCTTGATCTAGTAAATGGGGCATAACTAGGCATTAGACAAATTGGCTAAGTGCCAGCCGCCCGCGGGGCGGAGTGGAACCGGGCTCAGATAGCTATAGCTATACATATCTCGTGACACCATTCTCGTTCGTTGTTAGAACAGGTTCAGATAGTAAAACCATGCAAAGTAGTCATTTTGTGCTGATTAATATCCACAGTTTCATACGTCTTGTAATTTACGTTTTCTCAATAGCATTTTGTGTCGAACCCTTTTGAATAATCTAGAATATTTCTTCTTGTTTTTTTTAAGTTATTACCTCACACTCTTTTGAGCAGTCTATATGGGGCTATAACCTACGCTCTTATTACAAATAAAATATTGTATTCGCTTAAGTCACATGGCATGTCACAAGGTACTACTCTAAGGCCTTTCGTCTATTTTAAAATTTGATAGATAGATAAACAATTTATTTGCATATTTATTAACATATAAAACATAATACAAAATGAATTACAATACAATATATGCAATACGTCGCATATAGAGCGTCGGTGGCGCTGTGGACTCGGCACTTGCCTTCCAATCGGGGGGTCGGGGTTCGAGACCCGCCATGTACCAATGTGTTTTTCGTTTCGAATTTCATATGTACATTTGTCTGACGCTCCTACGGTGAAGGAAAACATCGTGAGGCAACCTGCATATATCTGCGAAGAAATTCAATAATGTATGTGAAGTCGACCAATCCGCACTGGGCCAGCGTGGTTGACTAAGGCCTAATCACCCTAATAGTAGGCTCGAACCCCTCGCTGGTGGACGTATATGAGCTGTGATGATGATGATGATGATATGCAATACAACACTAAAAACACATTTTGTCATATTATTGTGTGTTATAGCGATGCAAATAGGCAAGAAAATCTTAGCAATATATTTGCCATACTAAAGCAAAACGCTGATTTTTAGCTTCTGCCCAGATAGCAGGTGCGAGAACGCGAAAACAAAAACCGACTGTATTATTGACGTTAAACAAATATTAATCATTTACACATTGAGAAACAAAAAGAATTAATATCAACAAAAATACAAATATTTGGTTCTTAGAACATAAATCCTAATTAATTATAAGAATAAGAATTATAAGAATCATTTATTTTACCAAAAAATATAGTACTAAGTAAATTTACTATGATCATCACACTAGGTTAGACCTGTTACGCGAAGATCATTGGTTATTTTTAAAAGTTAACCATATTTACTGTTTTATTCTTAAGTCTGCATTACATCTTTAATTGTGTAATAGTAATACTAACATAACAATTTGGCATATTACGTTAACACATGCAGCTATTATTTTAATGAAAGTAATAAAAATAGCACTTAGTGGCGTACACTAGGAACACAATTATGTTATGTAAACATAATAGAATGTACAGAGTAATTTCCCAGCAATATTCAGAGTGGCTTAGGCGCCGAGCCAATCTTGTCTAATGCCTGTTCATAATACAATAATATTATTTCATTATTTCAACAACATAGCACTTGGATTCTGAAATAGAGCTTATCTTGTATGAAAACTTATTGCGAATTAGCAAAAATTTCGGGTTATTCAACGAAAATTAAATCATTAGATAATCGTCTATACTCTTAAGTATTTATGGATTTTGGCAGTTTTAGATCGATACTATGAAACATACGTCAAGCATGTCACACCAACTATTAACAATACAATATAGGTGTAACCACACTAAATAAAAGGAATAGTTGGTGTGACATGGTACTTAAATGTACATCTACTTCTGAAGCCGACCGTACATACTCGTATTTCCGTTAAAATTTTTCTTCCTTAACATGTGCTATAGACCATTGTTTGACCAACATGATTCTAAGTCAACGGAAAGTACCATATAGGTAATTCCCTAGTGAAATCATTAAAAAAATGCGATATAAAAGGTCATAACTTTGGATCGCGTTGATCTAAAAGTTTTCTATTTTCACAGCTGAAAGAGACCGTACCCGAGTATTCCTGGGACAGACGGAAGGACAGGTTGACAGACAGACAGACAACAACGAACAACGACAGACAACGAAGTGATTCCATCAGGGTTCCGTTCTTTTTAAATTGCGGAACCCTAAAATTTGTGTTGCCCAAAATTGGTCATGGTCTTGCAGTCTTGCGAGACTCTGGCAGCTGGGATTATGACTGAATTCTAATTTTTACGTCTCGTCATAAAATATTAACATTCAATCGAAAAAGATGCAATCATGTGAAATCAGAATTAAAATCGGCTTAGAAATACATTAGATACAAGCATTGAAAGCTGTTAATTTAGAAGCCATTAGACAGAGAGATCCGACATCAACCGTGATGTCATTGTTGAGTACAGCCATATAAACTCCATGTTAATTGCCGTTTTGCTAGAAAGAGATGGAGAAAAATCTTTAATACTTTATATCTTGGTTATTTTTATAGTTATTGGAAAATCGATTTTTTCTTTCTGTTAATTATATGAATGAGCTTCTATTATAGCAATAGTTTCTTTTCCATTCATCTAGCCGAAGACCAAGAACAAGGCTGATCCATGCAAGCTTTGAGCAAGACTCTTGGTCAAATATTGCATGGTTCAGTCTTGGTGTTGATCTAGGACTCGGTCTTGCAGCAAGGGTCTCGCAAGACTAAAAAACCTAAACCGATTTTGGGCAACACTACCTAAAATAAAGTTTTCCAAAATAACAATGTGGAATATTAACATAATCATTCTACAGATTCCACATCATAACGAGCAGAAAGAGACGGCCATAATTAATCAGAGCTAAGAGAATATATCATTTAATTTCATCGCACAGTTATGAAAGGCGGCCTAAAATCACGAAAACACTGTTTTTATAGTCGAGCACGGACTATGCGATGGTATTATTGAATTAGCCAATGCGCTCGGCGCATTGCAGTCTTTTCACGATGGGTGGTAGAGGAAATTGGACAAAATTTAATGTCAGCTCTTTATGAGAACTAGTTTTTCGACGCAGCAAAAGAATCGCTCCAGCTAAAACAGACTTTATTAGCATACTCGTGTATTATGTAAGTGTTTGCTCGAATCATTTTGATTGTTTGCAACAACTTTATTTAAAACTAGCTAGCTGTCCGCTCTGACTTCGCACGGGTTTTAGTAAAAATTTGAGACCTTTTGGCAGCATAACAATGTAAGAAACTGATCAATTGAATGTCAATTTTGTCAGTCACTCGCTTTTATAGGTATGTAGGTACGAGTAAGTACATTATTAAATTCAATATTTCTCTTATTCTTATTCATAAATTTTTTCGTAACATCTTATTATATGACAATATCTAATACAATAAAAAAGAATTGTCTAATTTGGTGCTGTTGTTCTGAAGTTATGCGCGTACATATACATTTCAGCGATTCATTTTTATTTATATAGATAACGATGATTTAAATTTAAACGAAAATGATAATATGGTGAAATTTATTGATAAGTACAAGAATATTTACGCGATACCAGGCACTTGACGACGCTCAAATATTTAATCGAATTTGAATTAATTTAGCTATAGGACATCAGTTAGAATCTAGACAATTTACAGGTTCTCAGTAGCGGCTATACAGTAAATAACTCATGCAGATGCATCAGAAATGTTGTTATTAACTAATCCGTTTTGGCGTTTTATTTCTGCTTGTTTTTAGAATTCATTTGATTCCATGAGGTACAGTCAGGGAATTTCAATGTTAAGCATAGTAATAATGTTTGGTTTTCTCGTATTATAAATCAAATGGGAAGCTATGGAACATAACAAACTGCCAAAGTATCGGTAGTTCGTGTATTGCTCTTATACGATTAAATATAAAATTTCATAAACCTGCGAAGCATTTAAATTATTTTTTTTTACTATTATAACGTATATAATGTAATGCAGTTGAAAATAGAGGCCTCGCAAAGCACTGTCATGGTTGACTGAGGGCAAATCTCGCTTTTGATGCATTAGGTGTAAAATTTAACTTATGTAATGTCTTTAAAGCTTAATAGCAAATGCTTTTTAGACTGTACATCCTATCGTGGGATGATGACTGAATTCTAATTTTTATGTCTCGTCATAAAATATTGAAATACCGTAGAAAAAGATGCAATAATGTGAAATTAGAATTAAAATCGGATTAGATATACATTAGATACAAGCATTTTAAGCTGTTAGTTTGGAAGCAATTAGAGAGATCCGACATCAACCGGACGTCATTGTTGAGTACGGCCATATAAACTCCATGTCAATTGCCGTTTTGCTAGAAAGAGATGGAGAAAAATCTTTAATACCTTATATCTTGGTTTTTTTTATAGTTATTCAAAAGTCGATTTTTTTCCTTCTGTTTATTATATGAGCTTCTTTTAAAGCAATTCTTTTTTCATTCATCTAGCTAACTTAAATCAAATATTATCTGAATGGTCATTATTAATTAAAAAATCCTAGAATATTCGTATAAGATCTACAAAAATGCTATTTCCGCTTATCTACCCATACCTCACCCTAAGATTGGTCTTTTCCTTTTTATCAATGTGTATGTGTTTTATTTCATATATGACTAAGTTCAAGACATAAAAACAATGATAAGTATTACAGAAAAGGTGTTATTCGATTGCAAATACCGCTAATAAATAGTAGGTACTAGTTAATAGCCGCCAGTCAACTGTCATCGAATCAAAACGCCATTCGCAGTGTTATAACAACGAGCTATAACTCGATATAACCGTTAATTACCGGTTATATAAGCGGAAATAGCCGGTTATTACCGGCATCCATTGATGGCGCATCGTCGCGGCTGTCATATTAAACTATAATTTCGAACGGCCTCGTTTCTGATGTTTTATTATGTTAAAAGGCGTACTTAATTGTGATAACAGCATTTTTTATGATGCTTGCACCATGATTCAGTGGAAATTTATATTCTGTAAGCAATATGGGAATGAACCGTTTTTTCATATACCTATAGCATATTCGTACAAAACTATTATTAATTGAATGGAACTTTATGTCACTCAGTATCGAATTTGATCGTCGATCAATCCCATTTATAGTCACTGTGCCTTTTGTTATATTCATCCAAAACAGTGGTTTTTAACCGGTGGTCCGCGGACCAATGTGTTTTTCGTTTTATTTGAACAATCACACCAACATTACAGGACACATCAATAGTTAAGCTTTATGATAAGATACAAATATTTTTTTCAATACGTTATTCAATTTTTTGTATAAAAGCTAAATCAACATAATATTAATAACTAAATTAACTATATGCATTACTAAACAATTATTTTAATAATTCATTTTATTATTATTATTTATGACAGTTATTTAAATGTAATTATTAGTGTGAGATATTAGATATAATGTCAAATGTCAACAACATATTATAAAAATACAATACACATAATTTCATAAAGCAGTACCTACTCCACCAGACAATTGAGGATTGTAGAAGAAAATTGTAGTTGTAAAGTACATTAACAGTATAATGTATAATATAACTGTACAACATAGTTCGTATGTATATCAAACAAAAGCTAATATGTTTTTTGTTCTCCATTCCTTAAAAAGCATTTACAAAATAATGAAATATTTTCCGATAACTGGACAAATGAAACCGCGAACCGGCAAATCAATCCTTCAACCTATAAATTACTATATGCGCCCTGGAATGACCGCTAAACAGGGCAATGAATTAGGGATACGACATTTCGCCTTTGTGCGTCCATACAACCACCCCTGACCTTATTCGGAAATAATGACCCATCGCGCGGCGCGACAGATGTGTGAATTAAAAACACAAGGCTCAAATTTATTTACATCACGACATTTGACTATTAATCCCGGGCTATTGCGTATTAAACCTGCTAATACTCACTTTTATTTGAACACTGTCAAACGGCCATTAGCGTTCGCTGCAAACGAATTTCAAACCAAAAACAAAAGCTCAAAAGTTTAATTTTGGATTTCTGTTGAACTGCGTAGATTCTTCACATCGTAGTGAGCAGCTATGAGTCTTATGTTACTCGGTATAGAGGCTTTATTTACTTGCATGGAATAGATGTTAAAACACTTTTCTAATTAAAGGGGAGTGCATGCAATAGCGGCCCACTGGAAAGGCGTAACGGCAATCTCACAAAAATGCACCGAATATTCATTTAGAATTAAAAATATGGTCCCCTAGGAGAACTAGAACTCTCCAAAACTGCTATACAGCGCAGTAACTATGGCTATTTAAATATTTCGCAGAAAGAAACTCGAAATCTAACTCACACAAAAAAATGCGCATACTTGCCCTTGCTAGATAAAGTTTATGTTTTTTAATTGTTTGTGTTTGTGTTTACTAAATAAAGTTACATACTTGATAGATTTTAATACATATATACGTAAAATTATAGAGATTAAAATTTCGTTAAATATACAAGATACTACTTTATATTATTGTAGCTTATTATTTAAAATCAGAATTATAACGAATCAATAAGAAAAACAAAAACATAGCCAATGTCGGTGGCGCTTTGGACTCGGCACTAGCCTTTTAATCGGGCGGTCCGGGATTCCATCCTGCCATGTACCAGTGTGTTTTTCGTTTTTCGAATTTCATATGTACATTTGTCCGACGCTCTTTCTGTGAAGGAAAACATCGTGAGGCAACCTGCATACATTTGTGAAGAAATTAAAAGGTGTATATGTAGTCGACCAATCCGCACTGGGCCAGCGTGGTGGGGACGTAGGATATGAGTTGTGATGATTGAGAAAAACAAAAAGAAACAAATTAATTTTTGATATTCTTTTTAACGCTCTACGTTTTAACACAATCCAAAATTGAAGATCATACTTTATTCTTCTTAGATTACAGTAATACTTGGCTTAACTTGATTTGTCAATCGCCTCGAAGAACTGAGTCGAGCCTAGCATGTTCTTAATAACGACTTATGTTAACAATTTCTCATTTTTACGTTAATTAATTTTTTTTATTAGATCTTGGGAATTGGGTAAAATATGTTTTAATTTCTCGTAAAATTACTAGAATATCGAAGACATAATTCTCCGTCGGTACAATTTTAATGATAATATCAAATTCCATATTATTTAGGTTGGGGTTTAAGGGGACTAATAAATCCTTTTGGGTAAAAACCCCTAAAAAGAAGAGTAAAAAAATTATATATTTAGTAAAAAAAATATAAATAATATGACATAAAAAAATTGTTTTAACTTATATCGAGGGCCATGAATCACTCGTGTCGCTCAAGATTCTAACACTTGAATCACTCGCTGTGCTCGTAATTTACTCATTAGAATCCTTCAATTGCACGTGATTCATCTATGGCCCTCGCTTTAAATTCGTCCTTCATACACTAGTTGCATAATATACTATTAAATTCACCTTCGCATATTTTTACAAAATAAGAGATAAAAATTCAGGGAAGGAAAAAACCTTCAGAAAACATGTAGCGTGAAAAATGCGCATTTAGAAAGAGCAGCATAAATTTTATTGCTTTCCTGTAGCAATATTCATTATGGACATGCATAGAGTGAAGAATCCGATTATTTTCAATCAGGAAAAACATTTGTTTTCCATTCAATCTGCCCCTTGGTTGTCTTGTTCCCCTTATGCCGACTTTTCGGTAAGCTATTGCCACAGAAAATATGGAGTGAACAGAACCCTTTCCTTGCATCCAATTAATCGAGATCTCTACACTAACTTTAAAATTTACGGCACAGGAAAGTATAAATGAAGACACGTTCTTTAGTAGCACACTTAAGAGTCGATTGTTACCCTAGGAACGAAAAGACCCTCGATGTTCGAGGGCCTAAATAGGTTTTGCGCTCGAAGAAAACACTCGGCTTTTCATTTCGAATATAAGGAATATAAAACCTCATCATTAGTAAAACAGAATCTGATGAATTCATGACATGTTAATAATTAACACTCGACAAAATACTTATGATCGAATTGCCGAATCAATTTTTTTTTTGGGAAAACTTCCAGCCAATATTTTTTTTTATTTAGCTGAACTCTGTGTAAATAAAATAATAATTTAGTGTAAATTAAATTTAAAGGTATAAATTCATGTTACAAATTTGTTAATAATATTTTTTAAATTATCTATACTAATATTATAAAGAGATTTGATTGTTTGTTTGTTTGTATTGAATAGGCTTAGAAACTACTGAACCGATTTTGATGAAAGTTGGTATAGGGTTAGTTCGAGACCAGGGGAAGGACATAGGGTAATTTTCCTACGGGAAAATATAAAATTCCCACGGGAAAACAAAAATAACGCCGACGAAGTCGCGAGCGGAAAGCTAGTTTTCAATAAAAATAAAAAGTCTGACCAACGTAGTTTCTCTCATCCACGGAGAGACCCGTACCCAGCATTGGGACTTATTTAGGTTGTTATGAGGTGATCAAAAATCATATTTTTGGAGGGAACAAACCAACGTCAAAATATTCCTTAGTCTGCAATATTTATTTATTTATTTATTTAATCTTTATTGCACTTAAAACTGTACAAAGGGCGGACTTAATGCAACAAGGCATTCTCTACCAGTCAACCGAACGGAAAGTAAAAAAAAATAAAGTATTTGGCGCAAAAAGATGTAACAATATATATGCGTTATTAGATAAAATAACCTATTCCTGAATAAGTATTTACAATACATACATATAAATAATATATATATATATACACGGTTATTTTTTTATCACCCTGGAAAATTTAAGGGACGCTTCACGACATGGTATTAGAATGATTTAAATATAAATAAAAAAAATAACCCCCCTCCTTAATTTTATATTAATTTTTTAAAAAATACAAAAAATGCTGCACTAGTTGAGAGCAGCATTTTTAGATATTTTTTTATTTTTTTATTTATTTTTTTATTATTTTTTATTTAATTTTTTTTATTTTTTATATAATATTGGATGTGTCCTGAAGCGTCCCTAAAATTTTCCAGGGTGATAAAAAAATAACCGTGTATATATACAGATATTTAAATATATATAATATATACCTATTAGCTCTTACAATATCAGGTTTGTGAGTTTAAGTAGTGCTCGCGGGCCAGCCTCTTAAATCTGTATTTGCTGGGTGCCGTACGTATGCAGAGAGGCAGATCATTCCAAAGCCTAACTGCTGTGACTGAGAATGATGACGAGGAGAAACTGGAGCGGTGAGCGGGAACTTTCAGAATTAGGTTGTTTGATGAACGGAGGTCACGATCGTGTGAGGAACTAAGGAACTGGAAACGGGATTTAAGGTAGAAGGGAGCTTTAGGGTTGAATAGGACATTGTACAGAGTGCAAACAATTCTAAGACTCCTGCGGTGTCGAACAGGAAGCCACATCAACTGCCTGCGATAAGAGGAGATGTGGTCAAATTTGCGTAGCCCGTAAATAAACCGAATGCCGTTGTTTATTAGACGGTCTAATTTGTTTAAAAGGTCTTGATTAACATCGGTGAAACAAACATCGGCATAATCCAGTGCTGGAAAGAGAAGGGCTTGGATGAGCATTAGTTTGGTGTTGGACGGTAAAAAGAACTTTAGTCGGTAAAGGGAACGCATTGTAAAATTTACGCGACGACAAATTTCAATAATGTGCGGCCGCCAGCTCAAAGTACTGTCGATAAGCAACCCCAGGTTTTTCACAACCGGCAGGAAAGGTATAACACAATTATCATAAATAAGCGAATCAAGACTATTGTGGTCTAAGAGAGCCAGTTGTTTCGAGCTACCAATAATAATTGATTGACACTTGGTCGGATTAACTGATATGCCGTAGCTCTTAGACCACTCGGAGATTTTAGATAGATCCGTATTCAGTTGTGCGATCAGCTTATTAATATCGTGAACACTACCCTGCACATAAAACTGAAGATCGTCTGCATACAGATGGTGGGATGACGATATTATTTTAGTAATGGAGTTCACGAAAAGTGAAAAAAGAAGAGGGGATAGAATTGCGCCCTGAGGAACACCAACCGACAGCTCATGCCAATCAGATAAAATGTGGTCAACACGCACTGCCTGCCGACGCTCTCGAAGGTAGGAAGTAAACCAGTTCTGTGCTGATGTAGACAGGCCCAAGGAGGCCAGAATGGACAACAGAACGTCGTGGTCTACGGCATTGAATGCGTTGGAGAAATCAATCAGAACCAGAACCGTTACCACGGTTCGCTCCATTCCCTCCCGAATGTCCTCAATCACATTTAACAATGCGGTAGATGTACTATGACCAGAACGAAAACCAGATTGATAAGGAGAGATAAAATCGTTAGAAAATATGAATTTGGTAAGCTGCTTAAGTACTAAGGACTCTAAAACCTTAGACAAGAAAGGTAGTATAGAAATAGGTCTAAAATGACTGAGAGAAGTTGGATTTTTTGTTTTAATCTAGCAATCAACAATCAATATTTAACTAGCAATCAACTATCGCGACAGAAATTGCCTTGTATTGTATATTAGCTACCAAAGCGACACGAACGCAACGTAGGTACTGCAAGCCGTCACGCGCTGTGGTGCCGCATTGCAGCCGCGCGGCTGGCGCGGCGTTATGAGAAATATTTGGATCAGTTTACAGAACAAAAAAATTCTCCGCCGTTATCTGTCCTTTATTTGTCCTGCGGTAGGATTGCGCGTGGTCTGAATGCGTGCGCCATTTCATACAGCGGGATTTATTTCCGCAGTTAGCAACACGTCAAGCTCTACATTAGCATTACGAAAAACGCTGCTATTACGAACGACATACGAGCGGTGTAAGGTCTGTGTGTTGCTGTGTGTACAATAATATGAACTATTTTTTTCATGCGTTCGGAAGCTCTGTTTGCGTTGATTCTTTGGATGTCGCGGTTTCATTCGAAAGGTCATTAGTAAGGTTAATTTGATTTCATAGAATATGGTATTTTTTTTAAAAAACATTATAGTGTTGAGTTGATGATTGCCCGTATATGGTCTAGTTTTTGGTGCTCGTAAGTGCGAATGTTCATTGCGCCGTCTGCTTAGAGTGAAATTGTCTTAATTATAATTTTTTTGTTTCAGGTATTTATATTGAAGCTACAGAAGAGAAACTGAACTCTCTCGAATAAGATCTGATGTTTCGTACGTACACTATTGAATCGAAACCCTTGATACAAACCTTACCCAATTTTAATCCTGGAATCTCGAATAACAATTTATAATTAGGAATATGATAAGGTCAAATTCAATGAATTTATTTATTAACTTAGCTGTTAAAAATAGCATAAACTATTATCACCGAATCAATTTAAGAGTACGTCGCGAATAAAATTAAAGGATAACAAATTTTAAAAAGTATTAAAACACCAGCGATCTCAACAAACTTGTTTCGAAAACTTGGAGAATTATTTTCGTCGAGACGAAAGTTTCATATCTCCGCACGCCAGATGGTTTATGTTTATTTTTCTCCGTCGGTCGCCTAATTTCCGTTTTTGCGTAATTTTTCTTTTGCTAACGATCGCGAATTCGGAATTGCAAATGTCTTTAATTGTCCGACGGAAGTTAGGGCGCTTGCTCATTGGTCGGTACAACAGCGATCGACACGACAGCGCATCACGACAGCGCGTCACCTGCCGTGTCGATGTCTTCCGGGTCCTTTGTCGACATTCAGAGATGTCCATAACGTGTCACCATCCACGCGTTGTTCGAACACTGACGTATTTAAACAATTTAAAACTAAAAGGCAGTCAAGTGCTAGTTGGACGCGCACCGAGTTTACAGTACAAACTTATCTATATATAAGTTCAATTATTCGCCTATCGAAGACTTTTCCGCTTTTCCAAGTACGTATGTTTTAAGTTTCCCTTTAAAATAAACCAAACCGAATATCACAGTTTTCACGATTTCCAGATTTTTCCTGTACATATGCTGCAAGGCGTTGCTTCTTGCCAAATTTTATGATTCTATCTTAATACCTTTTAATTGCGTTGATTTACAAGTTTAATTTTGTACAGTTGAATGAGACCATAGACCCAAGTATTTATATAACTTTCAGTTTGAAATTTCTACGCGTTCTGAGAAATAGACAAACACCAACGAAGTGATCCTTTAAGGTTTCCATTTTTACTTTGCAAGTGCGAAATCCTAAAAATATTGCAAATTACATTCCGGGTACGCTTCGTGAAGCTGTCGCATCAAGCCGAGTAATAGACGTCCCTATTATATATGTACATTTCAACACAGTTCAAGTCATATAAAACTCTTAGGCATTATGTTTTCATCATATCAGTATATCGTGCGAAAGTTAGCACATACAGACTATCACACGATTTATGGTAACGGTGACCAATCAGAATAGAGACTAATAACCTGCGCAAGAAATATTATAGTGCGTACACCAAGAGTCAACACTTCTATAAGTTACTATTATAAATCCACAAGAAAGAGGTGATATCAGGAGAAGCACTATTTATCGTACAGTAAGCTCCCATTCAAGCTTTACATTTGCACTACGAAAACCGCCACTATTACGAGCGACATAAGAACGGTCCAAAGGTCAAACAGTATAGCTTGATAAGGAGCTTACTGTACCTTTCGATTCACGGAGCACTGCGAGAAGGCGTCACCGAGACCATTATAATCGTATCGTTGTTGAGCATTTTGGAAATTTCTAATGCGGCGCCGCACAGTTTAAATCTGCGTTGCGAGACGACGAACTACGTCGTTATCTTATTAGTAAAAAAACTACCCTAACACTATTCCTTATGTGACGAAATGTTTGCGTTTCATCACCTTCGGCCACATTCGTAACTAAAGTTTTATAACCAGCTGCGAAAATATATTTTTCGCTTTTCGGTTACCAGTTATTGAACAACACCAACTCATTCTAGTGCGACGGACTGCGACATCATTTTTGTGACGCGTCGTCGCGACGCAGTATTGTGGCCCGGCCCTAAGGTGTCGTTCGCTCGACGTAAGGCGGGCCTATTCACGATTACCAAAATATTTTACGTCACCACAGCAGCCACCGGCTCCGAGCGCCTGATGTCAAATAATCAAGCCACCGACTAACTGATCTGAATTTCTTATTCTGTTTGTGAATCGTTTGACTTTAAATTACTTTTGTGCGTTTCGAATTACGTTTGAATTCGGTATTGAATTAGGTTACTTACGATTTTCATTTCGCTTATTTCGAAATTAGGCTGATGAACATAATTAATTGAGACGGTATTAATTAAGACGGTAGGTAACGTACTTTATTTTTGTACTATTCACTACGTTATAGTATTTTCAACTGACTTCGAAAAAGCAGGAGGTTCTGTGTTCGACTGTATCTATTTTTTTATGTATGTTCACCGATTACCTCCGCCGTTTGTGGGCCGATTTTCAATTTTTTTTTTGTAATCAAAAGAGTATACTCCCGTGGGGGTCCCAATGTCACCATATGCCAAGTAACAATCACCTAGAAAGTCTTAAAAATGTAAGAACAATGAATGTAGTTAGATAAAATTTGGCACCAACTTCAATATAAAACTGTAATGTGCGATGTTGTATGTATTCCTATATTATTTATGACTTTTGGTGTTTTTGAAGTCGGTTTCATTTTTTGTAAATAGTTTTTCATTAATATCTGTAGACTAAAATAGATTAGACCGAGTATTTATTTCAATTGAGAAATTATATTAATCATAAGACATATCTGTCAGTGTAATATTTACAACTAATTCTTTCAATCCTTCCTTAACTTCTTTTACATTTTTTTATTTATTTGTTGTTACAGCCAATGTTACATAAAACTTTATATAAATAGCCTCAGTGAATAGCTTTAATACTATAATGAGTTAAAAGTACAATAAAAATGTGATACATTAATTAAACAATTACGTAAAGAATATAATAATATAGTACATATCTATAATAATTCTTTCGCTACTCATTATAAATTAAACTTACATTACATTCCTACATTTATCTAGTATAGTCATTTATGCTGAGCTTTGACGGTTTTATTCTCTGAATCAGCCCTTCATCGTCATCAGTTTTTAATGTGCAATGATTATGATATGAAACAATTATGTTTATAGATATAGATTGTTTTAAATTTACACGTCCGATAGCGAGTATTTGATTCTGTGTTTGTAGTATGAATATTCAAAGGTACGAATAAAATGGTGAGGCGTTCAGAAATCATGGGCAAATAAAAACTAATCCCCTTCCTTATAAATATTACAAAATGTAGATTCGCAAAATATTAACTTATAGATTAAGGTTAATTTAAACATTATTCATTGAAATATATATAGATACGTGAACTACCTTGTTTCTCATCACAAATAATAAGTAATTTTATGTTATAACTTTCTTTTTCTTAATTTTAATGCGATAGATTAAAAATGTCCTCTAAAGTCTGTAGCAGTTTGTGCCTCATTAGAAAAACATGTTTTAAATGATAATAACTGTCACACATTCTTAATAATTAAAATAATAATAATCAAAAATGCATTGATTATTACAAATCTTCAATCATCTGTAAATCGAAAAATACCGAACATCTGTTAGTACACAAAGTTCAGATGATCAAAAATATCCCCGATGTTTCCAACTTCGGCCGAACTCCCCAATGAATTCAATATTATTTGTTCCGGCGAATTTGTGGCCATCTTGTGTTTTGTTCACAACTTCCTAACATAATATTTGGACCAGATTTGCCATGATAGCGTCAGGAACTCACTTCAATATTGAACTTTAGCTTATAAATAAAATACAAAATTATTTTAGACAAGTCGATACAAATACATTTGCAACTTCGCTTTGGACAGTTATTGAAAAAAACTTCAAAAATGGCTTCGGCTCATTTTTGTGCTTTATTACTTATTATGAGTATTATTCCATTGTGTAGTTAGCTAGGCATTTCGTATTCTAGTACATTTTTTATTAATCAGATTAACTTCATCCACGAGTTTTATTTTTGCCAGAGCATAGAACTAATTATAGTAGATATACTTATTTACTTTTTATTTTTTTATTTTTTTATTTATTTTTTTATTATTTTTTATTTAATTTTTTTTATTTTTTATATAATATTGGATGTGTCCTGAAGCGTCCCTAAAATTTTCCAGGGTGATAAAAAAATAACCGTGTATATATACAGATATTTAAATATATATAATATATACCTATTAGCTCTTACAATATCAGGTTTGTGAGTTTAAGTAGTGCTCGCGGGCCAGCCTCTTAAATCTGTATTTGCTGGGTGCCGTACGTATGCAGAGAGGCAGATCATTCCAAAGCCTAACTGCTGTGACTGAGAATGATGACGAGGAGAAACTGGAGCGGTGAGCGGGAACTTTCAGAATTAGGTTGTTTGATGAACGGAGGTCACGATCGTGTGAGGAACTAAGGAACTGGAAACGGGATTTAAGGTAGAAGGGAGCTTTAGGGTTGAATAGGACATTGTACAGAGTGCAAACAATTCTAAGACTCCTGCGGTGTCGAACAGGAAGCCACATCAACTGCCTGCGATAAGAGGAGATGTGGTCAAATTTGCGTAGCCCGTAAATAAACCGAATGCCGTTGTTTATTAGACGGTCTAATTTGTTTAAAAGGTCTTGATTAACATCGGTGAAACAAACATCGGCATAATCCAGTGCTGGAAAGAGAAGGGCTTGGATGAGCATTAGTTTGGTGTTGGACGGTAAAAAGAACTTTAGTCGGTAAAGGGAACGCATTGTAAAATTTACGCGACGACAAATTTCAATAATGTGCGGCCGCCAGCTCAAAGTACTGTCGATAAGCAACCCCAGGTTTTTCACAACCGGCAGGAAAGGTATAACACAATTATCATAAATAAGCGAATCAAGACTATTGTGGTCTAAGAGAGCCAGTTGTTTCGAGCTACCAATAATAATTGATTGACACTTGGTCGGATTAACTGATATGCCGTAGCTCTTAGACCACTCGGAGATTTTAGATAGATCCGTATTCAGTTGTGCGATCAGCTTATTAATATCGTGAACACTACCCTGCACATAAAACTGAAGATCGTCTGCATACAGATGGTGGGATGACGATATTATTTTAGTAATGGAGTTCACGAAAAGTGAAAAAAGAAGAGGGGATAGAATTGCGCCCTGAGGAACACCAACCGACAGCTCATGCCAATCAGATAAAATGTGGTCAACACGCACTGCCTGCCGACGCTCTCGAAGGTAGGAAGTAAACCAGTTCTGTGCTGATGTAGACAGGCCCAAGGAGGCCAGAATGGACAACAGAACGTCGTGGTCTACGGCATTGAATGCGTTGGAGAAATCAATCAGAACCAGAACCGTTACCACGGTTCGCTCCATTCCCTCCCGAATGTCCTCAATCACATTTAACAATGCGGTAGATGTACTATGACCAGAACGAAAACCAGATTGATAAGGAGAGATAAAATCGTTAGAAAATATGAATTTGGTAAGCTGCTTAAGTACTAAGGACTCTAAAACCTTAGACAAGAAAGGTAGTATAGAAATAGGTCTAAAATGACTGAGAGAAGTTGGATTTTTTGTTTTAATCTAGCAATCAACAATCAATATTTAACTAGCAATCAACTATCGCGACAGAAATTGCCTTGTATTGTATATTAGCTACCAAAGCGACACGAACGTACGCTTCGTGAAGCTGTCGCATCAAGCCGAGTAATAGACGTCCCTATTATATATGTACATTTCAACACAGTTCAAGTCATATAAAACTCTTAGGCATTATGTTTTCATCATATCAGTATATCGTGCGAAAGTTAGCACATACAGACTATCACACGATTTATGGTAACGGTGACCAATCAGAATAGAGACTAATAACCTGCGCAAGAAATATTATAGTGCGTACACCAAGAGTCAACACTTCTATAAGTTACTATTATAAATCCACAAGAAAGAGGTGATATCAGGAGAAGCACTATTTATCGTACAGTAAGCTCCCATTCAAGCTTTACATTTGCACTACGAAAACCGCCACTATTACGAGCGACATAAGAACGGTCCAAAGGTCAAACAGTATAGCTTGATAAGGAGCTTACTGTACCTTTCGATTCACGGAGCACTGCGAGAAGGCGTCACCGAGACCATTATAATCGTATCGTTGTTGAGCATTTTGGAAATTTCTAATGCGGCGCCGCACAGTTTAAATCTGCGTTGCGAGACGACGAACTACGTCGTTATCTTATTAGTAAAAAAACTACCCTAACACTATTCCTTATGTGACGAAATGTTTGCGTTTCATCACCTTCGGCCACATTCGTAACTAAAGTTTTATAACCAGCTGCGAAAATATATTTTTCGCTTTTCGGTTACCAGTTATTGAACAACACCAACTCATTCTAGTGCGACGGACTGCGACATCATTTTTGTGACGCGTCGTCGCGACGCAGTATTGTGGCCCGGCCCTAAGGTGTCGTTCGCTCGACGTAAGGCGGGCCTATTCACGATTACCAAAATATTTTACGTCACCACAGCAGCCACCGGCTCCGAGCGCCTGATGTCAAATAATCAAGCCACCGACTAACTGATCTGAATTTCTTATTCTGTTTGTGAATCGTTTGACTTTAAATTACTTTTGTGCGTTTCGAATTACGTTTGAATTCGGTATTGAATTAGGTTACTTACGATTTTCATTTCGCTTATTTCGAAATTAGGCTGATGAACATAATTAATTGAGACGGTATTAATTAAGACGGTAGGTAACGTACTTTATTTTTGTACTATTCACTACGTTATAGTATTTTCAACTGACTTCGAAAAAGCAGGAGGTTCTGTGTTCGACTGTATCTATTTTTTTATGTATGTTCACCGATTACCTCCGCCGTTTGTGGGCCGATTTTCAATTTTTTTTTTGTAATCAAAAGAGTATACTCCCGTGGGGGTCCCAATGTCACCATATGCCAAGTAACAATCACCTAGAAAGTCTTAAAAATGTAAGAACAATGAATGTAGTTAGATAAAATTTGGCACCAACTTCAATATAAAACTGTAATGTGCGATGTTGTATGTATTCCTATATTATTTATGACTTTTGGTGTTTTTGAAGTCGGTTTCATTTTTTGTAAATAGTTTTTCATTAATATCTGTAGACTAAAATAGATTAGACCGAGTATTTATTTCAATTGAGAAATTATATTAATCATAAGACATATCTGTCAGTGTAATATTTACAACTAATTCTTTCAATCCTTCCTTAACTTCTTTTACATTTTTTTATTTATTTGTTGTTACAGCCAATGTTACATAAAACTTTATATAAATAGCCTCAGTGAATAGCTTTAATACTATAATGAGTTAAAAGTACAATAAAAATGTGATACATTAATTAAACAATTACGTAAAGAATATAATAATATAGTACATATCTATAATAATTCTTTCGCTACTCATTATAAATTAAACTTACATTACATTCCTACATTTATCTAGTATAGTCATTTATGCTGAGCTTTGACGGTTTTATTCTCTGAATCAGCCCTTCATCGTCATCAGTTTTTAATGTGCAATGATTATGATATGAAACAATTATGTTTATAGATATAGATTGTTTTAAATTTACACGTCCGATAGCGAGTATTTGATTCTGTGTTTGTAGTATGAATATTCAAAGGTACGAATAAAATGGTGAGGCGTTCAGAAATCATGGGCAAATAAAAACTAATCCCCTTCCTTATAAATATTACAAAATGTAGATTCGCAAAATATTAACTTATAGATTAAGGTTAATTTAAACATTATTCATTGAAATATATATAGATACGTGAACTACCTTGTTTCTCATCACAAATAATAAGTAATTTTATGTTATAACTTTCTTTTTCTTAATTTTAATGCGATAGATTAAAAATGTCCTCTAAAGTCTGTAGCAGTTTGTGCCTCATTAGAAAAACATGTTTTAAATGATAATAACTGTCACACATTCTTAATAATTAAAATAATAATAATCAAAAATGCATTGATTATTACAAATCTTCAATCATCTGTAAATCGAAAAATACCGAACATCTGTTAGTACACAAAGTTCAGATGATCAAAAATATCCCCGATGTTTCCAACTTCGGCCGAACTCCCCAATGAATTCAATATTATTTGTTCCGGCGAATTTGTGGCCATCTTGTGTTTTGTTCACAAACTTCCTAACATAATATTTGGACCAGATTTGCCATGACAGCGTCAGGAACTCACTTCAATATTGAACTTTAGCTTATAAATAAAATACAAAATTATTTTAGACAAGTCGATACAAATACATTTGCAACTTCGCTTTGGACAGTTATTGAAAAAAACTTCAAAAATGGCTTCGGCTCATTTTTGTGCTTTATTACTTATTATGAGTATTATTCCATTGTGTAGTTAGCTAGGCATTTCGTATTCTAGTACATTTTTTATTAATCAGATTAACTTCATCCACGAGTTTTATTTTTGCCAGAGCATAGAACTAATTATAGTAGATATACTTATTTACCAGAAAAAAAATGATTTTCTTTTCACTTAGATCGACTATCTATGTTACTAAGCTATATATCTACGTTGTAAAATTGGGTTTAATGAATTCAACTCCTTAATTGAATTTACCACTGTCTTACTGGCGTACCTACCTACTTTGTGAATTCTAGTGATCTTAACATTATTCAAAGTAGGACACTCCCTCCGGATTAACCGAGCCTTATTCTTACAATATTCGCCTTTCAAACCGTTTAATCCCGTTTGATTTATATCTTAGTCGTCACTGCGACTGATCACTCGCACGCATTAACTCTGATGAATGTATTTGCATTATAAATCCAGCGGCTTAGCGGCCGATCTGTGATACGGGCGCACTGCAGTTTTCGGCCACGAGTTTGTACTTAACAAGTTTTGGACACGAGATTATTTGCAGTCCCGAATTGAGTGATCAATGGAAGACACATTATAACAACAAATCCAGTGAAAAGGGAGTTTGGTACAAATCTCTTATTGCTGAGCCTCCACAGACTCCTTGGTTCAGTAAAAGTAAAATGAATCAAAAGGAATTAGTAACTTGTTTTAGATTACGATCGGGTCATGTTCCATTGAACAATGTTGGTTACCTCATGCGCAAAATTGAAAGCCCCAATTGTGTTATATGTCAGACTAAGGAAGACCTTCTGCATTTGTTGATGGAATGCAAAATTAACGAAACACTTAGAGATGCACGATGTCCTAAGCAAGATATTCTGTTTTTGTTTCACTTAACGTTTAGTTCAAGTTTTATTTGTGAAAATAGTAAATGTATGTGGGATATGATGCTCAAAAATAAATAAATGGATGATAAATCAACTTCTTTAATTTGGAAACTACAACAGCGAACAATCTTTAATTACAACCTTTCGTCTTAACGTCTAGCCAGCGATTCAAATGCGAACGAATGAATGACAAACACAACACTTAATTATCATTCATCCCTTTCTCTCACATGCGTTCGTCTCTCTCACACAATCTTACGTTCCGTTTCCCACATGTATAATAAGTTTTTATATATAAAATTTCTAGAGTTAAGAAAACGAGTGATGTCTGTCCAAGATTTATTGTAAATATGTTAAGAATAAGCTGGCTTAACCATTAGGTGTACAGCATGATAATAAAAGATTAACAAAAAAATTGAGCGATACTGAAAAGTTTTCAACCGACTTTTTCTTTAAGTAATGACCAGTTTGGAAACATAAAAACCCGGTGTTCAAATTCACGTTTAAAACATTGTTCATTTCGTTAAATTATCCGTATTCATGTTTCAGACTGCAATTCGGGTTGTAAAAGCTTAAGCTTTGCATTTCCGGTTCTTTCCCGAGCTTCGTGTAATGTTAACACGTGCACAGAGCAATGGAATCATTACAGTCACCGATCACCGTCATAAACATAGTCATCTTGCTCCTGCGTAGGTTAAACAAAATGTCGACAGAGCGACAGATGTTACGTATTGACAGAAATCAATTCACATTGTTCGTCGACGCGTAACAGAAGTGCAATCTATTGACCGCATGACTCTCGATAAATGACAGGGACAATCTTCTAAAGTACTTGTGAACAACTGTTGCTTGGTTTTGTTCTGTAAGTAAACTAAATATAATATTGTAGTTGTCGTCTTTTTGGCCCATATACATCCTACTACCATGTTGACCAGAACAACCGGTATCATGTACCTACTCGGAGCAGAACCTTTTCATTACGGTTTCGTTCCAGTAAACCGCTTTTTTAACCGGTTCTTGCAAGAATGTTTACATAAAGGTTTTTATCAATAAACCGGTTTGGAGTAATAACAACCGGTTAATAGAACGCAAGATTGATACTGTGTAATTTTTTACAGTACCTACTTCACTTCTTCGCAGTTTGAATAAGTGTTGTTTGCGACGTAATCAAAGTATGTACCTATATATTGTTTTCTTTCGCTTTCTACTTACCTTAAATACTTATAAATGATAGAGGTTTGTAAATCCACTACGCAAATCAGACGTGAACGTACATACGTTAAAACGTACTGCGCGGCCGTACGCGTCTTCAAGTCAATAACACGATACAACGTCAATTAAACCGGTTTATTTAGGTCATAGTAAAGTTCTTATAACGTTCGCGTTCTCAGGAAAAGTTCGGAGCAAAACCGAAATAAACCGATATTAACCGGTATATTTTAAACCGGTTCCGAGCCTTGCTGGGGGGGGGGAGAGATTCCGGCCAAACTAACTATAGAATTATCTTGTAACACTCTTTATTGCAAAATGTTTGACATTAAGGCGCAACATAGACTAGCAACTTTAGTTGATGCAACTGTCAAAATAAACCTATAGTTATTAAGTGTTTCCAGTTGCAGCAAGAAATTGGACCAGAAGGTCTATACAAAGTGTTTCTCGATTGTTGTTCTATCGTGTATAATAGAATTTGTGAAAAATGTATGAATACTAACAGTTAGAATGGATATTAAATATCCAAATATCTGTCCTAATTGATAGATCACATACATTTTTTATATGCCTGAATAGAATTACGATAAACAGTATCATCAAGTAGGTATTAGGCAGTTAGGTACCGTTTGTTTCCTCAACTAATTATTCTGTGATTCGTAAGCGAAATCCGATGTCGACGAGACTGCTGAATAAATTCAGCAAATTGAGCTCGAACAGATAAAGTGTCAGGTCTCAAGATATTGAAGATTCGAGTAATTAATGTCAATTTTAACGCGAGATCTTATAAATATAGTAACTTACGTGTATAGTATGTACTGCGATAAATCCTGTAAACATTGAATTTCAGTATATACGTGTATTGGTGATCTTATTATAACAGATTGTCAAGAATTAATTTTCTTAGGTAAGTATATAAGTAGCATGGAATATTGTCCATATTTATTTTAAGAAAGAGAGATCGGATCAATATCGAAATATTTTTTCGTAGTGAACGAATAAAATATATAATGTAATATAATTTTTAGAATTAATTTGTTTCAACTTTATGTAGGTATGTCTGATTTAGGTAAAACAAGCAACTTCTAGTGTAAACGCAATATAGCGTTATGCTATATTAGTGTGAGTCAAATAAAGAGACGATATTTGCTATAGGTAAATGACTAGTTTAACCTAACAATATCTTAACATATATACTAAATAATAACAAAGGATTTACATAGTATAGAGTGGGGGTTTCGTTATTTGCGTAGCTAGTAGAACACGTACATGTACTTCCCAATACTTACAATTTATATGAATAATTTTATTGTCTATTTAATCACGTAAAAGTAAATTCCTGCGAATATAATAACTAGTCAGGAATTGCAATATATCACGTTCCTGGGATTCTTAATTGCTTTAGAAATATACTATGGCTACATACAGCTGCCATACGCAACATTTTGCAACGAACCGATTCATAATAAAATAGATACAAATAAACAAAGATACAACTAAAAATGCAGCAAAAACAATAAAACTTAGTTGTTTGTCAGAAAACGTATATAATTAAACCAGCCAATATTGAAGCAATGCTATGTTTCACGGAAAACGTTATTATAAGCCGACACTCCCGGCTTTTCGAGTATCCGCTCGGCTCTCGATGTTGTAATTGCTAAACCGATGTTCCAATTCATCTGGCATCGATAATGGCGATTAATCCTGGACCAGTTGATTACCGCGCTTGGTTGGCGAAACCAAACAGTACACAGCGTGGAATGGAATACTGCAGTGTTGTTTGAAGCCAAGAATGCATCAATACAGGAATTTGGAAGTGATGTATCGGTTTTATTTAGTATGTATTTACATAATCAATATATCTTACGGGTTCTTTGTTCCATTCATCGTTTAAAATTTTATTTGACAACGTCGGAATACATACGGATAAAACATTTTTCATTAATTTAAAAACAAAATGTTTTGTTATCTGCTACGTTGTCATCCCTTTTTTCGTGAGATTAGAATGCGTTTCGGACAGTCGTGTGTGGGTATCACCCCCTTCCGAGTGCGCGGAACCTCTTGCCCTAGGAGTGGTCGGGGATCGAAAAAGCCCATCTCACCAGACCCAGCTCCTATTATTATCATGTTCTACTTACCATCGGGTAAATAGACGTGATTTGCTCATCTGAAAAAAATGTAACTCCTTTGTTCCATAAAACAGCAAAAGTTGTTTCCAAAAAAGTCAATATTTTATCCTATTTAGAACATAAATCGACCCTAAGCCTTGAACCTTAGGTCCGAGCCACAGCTACGGCCGTTCGATACGCGTTTGTACTATTGTTTCTCAGCGTCGCTTCTTAGTCACCGGTAGCTGTGACCAGGATGTGAGGCACTGCAGCACACATACATAATCTATTCTATGTATTTTTTTGTTTATTAGGATAAGGAACATTATACACAAGTCTTATACATTCCAGAAAGTACGAACTGTGCAACCATAACCGTTCTCTACGTCAGTAAAAAGTTAAATAATAGGTTGGGGAAAAAGTTTCTTCGCATTTTTTAAGAAAAGTCAAAACATTTTTTATTATAGTTTATTTACATTTAACTAAAGTATGTAGGTACCATTTTGTTCGATAACTTTTTGCCATCTTGTTAGTAGGGACATGATCCCATTGCTATAGAAATTTTGGGACTTCTGGTCAAAATACCGCGACAAGTGGTTTTGGCAGTCCTCTCGTGATGTTAACCTGACACTGCCTAAAGAATTCTGAAAAGACCGAAACAGGTGGAAATCTGAAGGTGCAAGGTCAGGACTATACGGCGGATGCATTAACACCTCCCAGCCAAACTCTCTTAATTTTTGCTGAGTGGCTAAAGATGTGTGAGGTCTAGCGTTATCATGATGAAAAACCACACCCCTTCTGTTGATTAATTCCGGCCGCTTTCTC
The DNA here is from genome assembly GCA_963935595.1 of Schoenobius gigantellus. Lineage (NCBI taxonomy): Eukaryota > Metazoa > Arthropoda > Insecta > Lepidoptera > Crambidae > Schoenobius > Schoenobius gigantellus. The sequence goes on along the minus strand of OZ012559.1, from coordinate 12,778,087 downwards.
TCAACTTCTTGCTTTAATCTCATCAGTTGTTCGCAGTAGAGTTCAGAATCGATGGTCCTGCCTGGTGGTAACAGCTCATAATGAATAATGCCCTTCCAATCCCACCACACACACAGCATCACCTTGTTGCGAGTTAACCCGGGTTTCGCCACAGTCTGTGAAGCCTGACCGGCCTTTGACCACGACCTTTTTCGCACGTTCTTGTCGTACGTGATCCACTTTTCATCACCAGTTATCAGCTTCTTCAAAAATGGTTCGGTTTCATTACGTCGTAATAAAGAATCACAAATGAGTACACGGTTCATTAGGTTTCTTTCAGTGAGCTCGTGAGGTACCCAAATGTCGAGCTTTTTTGTGTACCCAGTTTTTTTCAAATGCGCCAAAACTGTTTTGTGGTCAATTCCCAGTTCTTCAGCTACGTCGTTACTACTGACATGCCGATCTTGCTCCACTTTTTCAAAAATGGCATCCATTTTATCTGTAATAGGGCGACCAGAGCGACGTGCATCTTTGACATCAAAATTTCCGGATTGAAAACGCTTAAACCAAATTTGTGCTACTCTCACAGACACTGCACTAGGTCCATAAACATCGCAAATTTTTTTCGCGGCTTGCGTTGCATTTTTACCTTTTTTGTAGTAAAATTTTAAAATGTATCGAATTTCTTCATTAGATGAAGATGGTGTACATAATCCATTAACTAATAGAAGAAATTCACATTAATTACTTTTGATATACAGACTCTACTTTTAGCTATGATTTTTGATGTCAATCCTTCAATCAAAAACATTCTATGTTAAAAATGCTACAAAGTCTCGAACTCATTCACCGTCAACAGTTGTGAGTTCTTATGTAGAGCCACGTCGAGTATTATAGATACCTTTCACTGTCTATCAATAAACTACCCGAGGGTTAACTTCGTTCAAAAAAATACTTGATAACAGTATATCTATATTTGCAAACAAAATCTGACTTTATTTAATATTCATTTATTTAATTAAGTTAACTGGTGACGTGACAATCACGTTCGACAAAGAAAAGAATATGTGTTGAACGGAGAAGACATTCCAGGTTTTTTTATACAACTAAATTGGCAAACAATCATACTATCCACCTGATGGTAAGTAGTCGCAATCACCTATACTACATTTGGCACTTGTAAGATTCGCAGCAATACTGCAACCCCCACAAGAACCACAGTGTACGTTGCCAACTTGTGACAAGATGTAAAGTCAAGGTACCCAGTAATTTCACTGCCATATCTTACCCTTCAAAAGCAATGCAAGCACTGCTGCTTTGCGGCAGAAATAGGTCAATCGAACATCGAGAACTGCTTGCAAGATTCCATCGAAACATACTTACAAACATACATAAATTCAAATGTAAAGTTAAATGAAAGCTTGTATTAGATATATCTTTAAATAGATAGATTGAAGGAGAATCCTTTAATCACCTCTTAAGCTTGCCGATAACCGGTATCTATTTCGGTGTGGCGACAAAAATTAAGTATTTGTAATCCTCATCACATCTTATAGCTTACGAACTGTAAGATAACTTTGTAACCCGTACATTTTATAGGATTACAAAGTTTTATATCTAGAAAAAGGTCCTGAAATTGCAGAATGTTTTAATTTTTCCTTGCTCTATAGGTTAAATACTAATTGTGTTCAAAATGTCAAACATGTGTATCTTCTAGAAGTATCTTATCTTAGAGTTCTGGTGATCGTTCAGTGATTTGTGAATTTAGAAATTTTGACTTTAAACCTATACTTTTAGAATCTAAAAGTATAGGTCTAAATTGAATGCAATTTGGGAATATAAATATTTAGTTATGCCCTCTTGATCACTGAAAGTTCAGGCTATTTAAAGATTCTAACATCTGTGTCGTAAGTTTTCTCTATCACGATTGTTGGTTTGTGTAATTTTGTATGTGCGATTGTTGTCAAAATACACAGTTTTTCTATCTATCAAATTATGCTACTAACATGTTAACACTAACATGCTGAATCGCTTTTAAAAGGTGACCAAGACAAAATTGGACCAGGCAAGAATTTCATCGACTCCTTTACCTCGATTCGGTATTAGTTATCTAGTTAGGTTGACGCCATTTCTCTTGATTAAATCGAGGAGCAGATAACACCGCCGTGTCTGATTGCCCATGGTCAGCAACATGTCCGCCCGATGCAATCAACCTAACAATGGCCGTGCTGATTGTCAAGCAACTGCAGTCGACCTTCCGTCTTACGTCGCGCGTCATAGAGTTTACTTTAGCATGATGAACCGGGAAAAAATTAATTGTGAGCACTTTTAGTAGAGACTGACATGATTTTTGCGGCACGTTGACGCTATAATTTCAAAAAAGTGATTGCGGTGGGCGGAGTGCGAGTTTTTTCGAGCTTGACTCGATCACACACATCGCGCGTACATTAACGCGAATTTGTATGAAATTAGAGCAGTGCCATCTAGTTGTCAATAGATGAAGCTGTCTCATTCCATAGCAGCTACTAGATGGCGCTGCTCTAATTCCATACAAATTCGCGTTAACGCGTTCGATGCGTACGATCGAGTAGAGCTCAATAAAACTCGCACACTCGGAACTCAAAGTTAATCTACAAAAATAAAAAGATTTAAATTATGTGAAGTGCATGGTTTTGGGTTACCTTTGCAATGTCAGTATTGTAAGCATTTTCACTTAAGTGTATTAAAATATACTTTTAAATTGTATCGATTTTCAATAATAAGATACTCTAACAATATCGTTGTCACTTCTGAAGTATGTTAGTTGTCGAACGAATAATTACTAATTGCAAATTAGGTGGTTCATTTGTTGCTAACGTTCAAATACTAAACGATTAGCAAACACAGAGTATCGGATCCTTAAAAAATAGCAAACAGCGTGCAATTATTTTACCACAGTACCTACTCGTAATAATACTAAGCAGAATCGTCCGAACATAAACCTTGTCTGTACGAATTCCAACGTTATTTTTCTTTACAACCATTTTTATTTACCGAAACACCGTCGGTAAACATATATCTATCATATTTTGTACGTTCGACTTAACACGATAAAAACAGACAGCGTTTCTGTGGAATTTACTATTCGAAGAAAAACTTAATTTAGGCCGGCGCGAGGGGTAAGCTTCCCCCCTCTTAGCAATATCCATCACTAGACTATTTGCATTGGGGGTGATAAATCCGAGAGGAATCTTATATGGAACGATATTCGTATTGATACCTCAATGTATCATCTCGGATTCATTCGATAACTTATTGCCCCACATTCGCGGGGTGTTCAAATCGAACGGTTTGATAAAAAGCGAGCTGCCATTCGAAATCAAATATACTCTTGCGATGTGAGTGGGGTAGTTTATCTTGGCGTGGCATAGTGGTGACTGTGGAAACTATTTTATTTGTGAATTCATAGAAAATGTAGGTATAGTCTGTCGATTGAATGTGTTTACATGAGAAAATAGTAAGGACTTTCAAAAACCCGACTTAAGTTTCTTCTTCTTCTTTTTTAATTTGTGGCAATTGGTCGTTAACCATAAGAAGAAGAAGAAGAAGTTAAGTAGGGTTTTTGGAAGTCCCTATTATTATCCCATGTAAACACATTTAATCGACAGCCTATATATATTTCATCGCACATGGGAATTGATATTTAGGACGTTTAAGATTTATTTCCTTATGCAGTCTTTTAACTGGATTAAAACGAGTGGTTAACTACTTATATTATAAAACTAGTTAAGCACTCATTTTAGGCTTAACCATTTACTGATATTTCATTAAGTCTGTTTTTTAATAATTAGAAACATATCGTAAACAATTGTTGACAGATCGTAAACAAACAATTGTAAAAATGTAACATACGAATATGTGCAACACAATATGCTAATGGATTGTGCAAAGAACAGAGATGAAAGAGAGGCACTTTTCAAAGATTTAAAATTAAATCTAAACGATGTTGGTATAATACAGGCCATTCTGTCAAACCCTAAATCTGTTACGACAATAAAAATATGTTCCTTGGCTTTTTAGATATGGTATGTCTTTTTTAGTTCTATGTATTTATGTGAAATTGTATTAAGTTAAGAAGTCACAATGGGGTTGGCATTACTATGTGGTTAAAAGCCCCAAAATAAATAAAGATACAAAATATAACACATAATTTGTTATACGACATAATAACTGACTGAACAATAATATAATTAAATTTAAACGTATTGCTTCATCATATTTAAAATACTACGAAATAAAAGGAGTGAATTTATAAAGGATTGAATAACATGATTTTAACTACACTAATAGCGATGTGAAAAAATACCTTAAATAGCATTCAATTACAATAGGGCATCAATAAAAAATCAAAGCAGTATGTAGATATATGTTTATAGAAAGTACTTCTAAAAACACCGTCTTCGTTTTAGTATTAATATTTTGTGTCATTAAAATTGTAATGTGTTAATAATGAGTTTTTTAACAGTAAATTTCTTCAGTTTCAGGTGAGTCTTGCCTCTTGGCCTTGGGCTCGAAGGTACAAAAACAGTAAACTATAAGAATGGTTGTTGTATTAATTAATTTCTGAAGTATTATTTTCAGTTATAAAATTGGCTGAAAATTTGGACGATGCGTATTTGATACGTTCCAGTTGGATTTCATTGTCTTTAAGAAAATTTACTTCACATGATTTTATATTTGCATTTAAACACCTGATATTAAATTTCGCCAATGTTGTGCTGATTTAAAAAAAAAGGATTGAATGTTGATATTTAAAACTTTTTTGTCTATAAATTATGAACGTCAGCAACAATCGTAAACAGATTTGTTACTAAAACAAACAAATGTTTGATCGTTCTACCCCGAAACAAGGATTATTCGGCAAAATGAACAAATGAAATCCAACTCAAAGTTCGAAAATGATAAATTGAGCTGAGCTCATCGCTCCCGAACCGAAGAAATCATCTAAATTATTCATTTTACATTCCTTTTATTCTGTCATTTGATTTGCAGTAAGTAATTTTGTTTCTCGATTCTTTTATGCAAATTCCAACCGCACTGTTTCCAAAAACTTCGAACTGTGTTTTTATTTTCGTTATACTTTATGTTTCGCCTTAGATGTTTCACATTTATATTTAATCTGTCTATCTATGATCTATATCTCTTACTGTTAGCGTGTCTTTCTATCTCTTTGTATGTATGTGTTGTCGTATCGCTGTCCTTGTCATGCTTGCACGTTTTTTTCCGCCCTGCTTACCTAGACAAAGTCACTTTCTATGAAGTTTTATTGAAAAAATTCAAAATGTACGGGACCGACATAAACACACTAATAAATCTATACTAATATTATAAAGAAGAAAGATTTTTGTATTTTTTAATTTTTATATTTTTGTATGTGTGTATTGAATAGGCTCCGAAACTACTGGACCGATTTGAAAAATTATTTCACTAATAGAATGCTACAATATCACTGAGTAACATAGACTATAGAATATTTTCCTACGGAAATATGGAATTCCCACGGGAAAAACGAAGATAACGCAGGCGAAGCTGCAAGCGAAAAGCTAATATGCTATATTTATGCAAGTGTCAGTCCCATAAATTCTGTTATATTTTCCATTATGAACACTATATACAAAGTAACTTTGTCTATTTTATTTCATGATGCAGTTGTTTTGCATTTGGTTGTAAGTATACATGTAGAGGTGAATAGTTATGTGTGTATAATGTAGTATTATTTTATTATTAGATTTTTTTAAATATATTAAATATTTCAGATTCAAAGACATGTGTACACATAACATTCGACACAACTGCATAGATTTTTGTTTTACATGCACCATCCAACACGATTCTCAGTTTGTTCAGTTCATTCACGAAACAAATTAATTATCTACAAAACCTACATGGTCTTATTACAAAACTGGGTCTAAAGTTAGCCATATCATCATCATCACAGCTCCTATAAGTCCCTACTGAGGGGCTCGAGCCTACCTTTAGTTAGGGTGTTTAGACATGGCCCAGTGCGGACTGGTTGTGAAGTCGACAGATTTGTCGAATACACCTTTGAATTTTTTCGCATATGTATGCAGGTAGCCTTACGATGTTTTCCTTCACCGTAGGAGCGTCAGATAATTGTACACATATAATTCGAAAAACAAATGACATTGGTACATTGCAGGATCGAACCCCGGTCCTTCCAATTAGAAGACCAGTGCCTAGTCCACAGTGTCACCGACGCTCTAATATTGTAGCAGTACTTTTTACATTGTCGACCTTTCTTATTCTGGTGCGAGAGTAGAGCCCGCATCGTAGCTTACCACGCCAACAACTTGATGAGTCACTATACTCAAGTTACTAAATATACGATACTCAAGGTGCGATAGTCGGGATACTATAACACAACGATGACGTAATCTTTTTTCCTCTACAATCTTTTGTTTGCCAATAAATTGTTGGAATTCCGTCCTGGCCGTCAAATAAAAATTAATTACGAGTATTTTAGATCTTTTTTTGGCAATTTAATAACGTTCTATTATGACGTTTATTTGAAGATATTTTCATCCGCTAACTTATTTCGAGGAAAAACTACTAACAAATTCCCGTTTAGTGCTACCATCCGCTTTTGAGATATAAATACAACACACCTATTCGACTTGTATTATCTAAAGTCGTATTGGCAGCCTTACTAACGCAGCGTACAATGGGACGCGTGAAGCGATATGAACCGACACGAAATTTTCTAAGTCTTCTACTCGGCGGCCTCAAAATATTGATCGCCGCGCTCATTCATGGCAACGTGTGACAAAGTCCGTTTTGGACCGCGTCGGTAAGCCGCTCACGCGTACATGCACAGTCAGGGCGTGGGCCCACATTGAGCGGGGACTTCCCACGACGAGCAAAGAATCCTACTCGCTTCTTGCATATCATCACCTTACTTGTTTGCACGGGGTGCGACTTTTTTTACAACATGGATTTCAAAAACACTAGCACATATTCCACCTGATGTTAGGCGGTTACCGTAACATCTGTAGATTCAATAGGTCGGTGCCGAACCGACAAATTCATACCGCCGCCAGCACAGGAGCAATCCGATATTCAGTAACGGTTACCAATCTCAACAGAGAGATATTATAGTACTACACAAGTGTCTGCGCAAACAAGTAATCTCTCTAGCTTCCTTCATTCGCATAGTCTGATAGATTGGTGAGCTGATACGATCGGAACGAAAACGATGAGGTCGAGATGTTTCACATTTTTGGTGACCCATCAAAGGTATGACCACAGCCAACGTTGCTATCTGGGCTGGGCTGTAGCACAAGAGAGCTGACAGCGTGACAGTGTTAAGAGTGAAAGACCTCTCGATTTTGAACGCGTGTCTATTGCTTATTAAACTACTGTAGGAAAGGTTAACATTCAAATCATCGTTACCTACTTTACACAACTCTTGTGGCTCCTATTAAACTGTACCACTCACCAAGGAGCGTCGGAGACGCTGTGGACTCAGTACTGGCCTTCTATAATCGGGAGGTGTGGGGCTCGATCCAGCCATGTACCAATGTGTTTTTGTTTTTTCGAGTTTGTACATTTGTCCGACGCTCCTACGGTTAAGGATAACATCGTGAAGCAACCTGCATATATCTGCGAGGAAATTCAAAGGTGTATGTGAAGACGACCGATCCGCACTGGGCCGGCGTGGTTGACTAAGGCCTAAACACCCTAACTTAGGTCTCGAGCCCCTCGAGTGGGAATATTTATGAGCTGTGGTGATGATGATAATGATGACTCAACTCCACCAACAAGTTCATATAAACTTAATAATTGTAATTGCCCAAACCGCTGGCATTCAGACCTCACACAGGGCGTCAGCTGACGATTGCTCGACGCATGCGCACTGCCCGTAAAGCGATAAAAGCGCTTCACAGCCACGGGCTGTGTTAGACTAACAAGCTGCGGTCGCGCTTTACCGCTACCCGGACTCAAAGCGCTACCCATTCAGAAAACAAACTGTATTATGTTTGTGTATATCTAGCAAAATATGGGACTAGGACGTCGATGCAAGTGTAGGGAATTTCGACGGCGAAAGGCGAGGTATTCTGGATGTTGAGATATTAAAATACTTCCAGTTCTTTAATAGGTTATACTCATGTCGCGTTCTTCTGAGTAATCTGGTTTAATATAGCTTAAAGAAACTTTTGGTAGAAGAGAAATTCTTTGTTGCATTTTTCACGTTTGTGGCACACAAACATCTTATGCGTATTAAATATCGTGGAATTTTCAATATTAATAACGTAATACGTTTGTAATTCTTTGGAAGATTTCATTTTGTTTACTAGCGATAAAATTCAATAACTCGCGAAAAATCTTTTTAGAAGATTATAATTTAGTAAGTAGGTAAAAACTGCGATATGCGCACCAACTATATTTCACTATGTCATTAAAGATATGTCACATGTGTAAACGAAAATAAAAAAAACATGTGCCATAAAAAAGTGCCTTAACTGATTAAAGTCTATAATTATGAAAAGGTTTGGTCAAACAATATTTAGGTGACTCGCATAAGCCCATAATTAACTCCTAAAAGTGCGAGTGCGAGTTGGAGAAGATCAACAGAACCTTTTTTTTTTTCGGGGGAAATGCGCAACCGCACCGTACCCGCCGTTGGCTAGGCGGCGGGCGTGTGTGGGGCTGGCCCGGCAGAATGCCAGGCCGACCCACTAAAACCCCCCGGTGTTCTCCCTGCCCTTATGGGCGCGCATGGTAAGGTCTACACTGCGACTACCACTACCAGCGCGCCCGGGCAAGCCCGACCAAGATGGTCGGGCTATCGCCAAGGGGGGATTGCCCGAGAACACCAGGGCAATCCCCAGACGGAGGGCCTTACGGCGGCATGCACGGGGCCAACCGTGCACGCAGGCCTCCACGGCAGGGTCATTAGACGGGCATCGCTTGAGCGAATGCCCGCCTTCGCCTGCCTGTCCGTCTACGGCGGATGGGAGCGGCTTGAGGATCATTCTCCCGCTCCCTCTCCGCGGCCTCCTTCTGCAAGATGACGTCTTCGCAAAAGGAGGCCACAGCCCCCCATCCCGCCTCGCCGCGGAGCATGGCCACGACCATGCTCGGCAGCGAGAGGTCTCCGCCTCCCAACGCAGTGTTGAGTTCACTGCGCTGGCGTCGCCAGGCCGGGCACACCAACAGGGTGTGCTCGGTAGTGTCGTCGGGAGCGTCGCAGTGATGACACTGCGGCGTTTCCTCCCGACGCGCGACCCGGTGCAGGTAGTGACCAAAACAACCATGTCCGGTCAGTACCTGCACCATACGGAATGAGAGACTGCCCTGCCGGCGCCCTACCCACTCCTCCAACACCGGACGTATTGCTTCTATCGTCCGGTGGCCGGCAGCTGGGAAGGCGAGTGCCTCGCCCCATCGACGCAGAGCCTCCCTCTGCGCCTGGGTACGAACCCGCTCCACTTCCTCAGGAGCGGATCGTCCCCCCCGCTCTCTTACAGCAACCCGATGTCGATACACCTCCGCATGGACGCATGCATCGACATCCCACGGCGTTTGGCCCGCAAGAACGCAGGCCGCGCCGTGGCTGACCGTGCGATAAGCTCGCACGGCCCGGGTTGCTATGACCCTCTGCGGACGTCGCAAGAGGGCCACCGTTCGGGGGGACAGGCACTCCGCCCATACCGGGGCTCCGTAGAGTGCCATCGACCGTATCACCCCGTGATACAGTCGACGGCATGGCGATCCTGGCCCTCCCACGTTAGGGAGGACCCGTCCGAGTGCGGCTGCGGCAGCACACAACCGTGGAGTGAGGAGCTTGAAGTGCTCCTCGAAACTCCATCGGGGGTCCAGAACCAAGCCGAGGTACTTGAGATGCGCCTCGACGGGTATACGGACCCCCTCCACTCGTACTCGGAGCCCCGGTGGGTTCCTGCGACGGGGGGCGTGGAAACTCATGCCCCTCGTTTTGTCGAGGGCCACGTCCAGGCCCAGGAGGCGGATGCGTCGGACGACTAGTGAGGTGCCGCTCTCGCCGCGACGAGCGTGTCGTCGGCGAAGCAGACGACCTTCGTTCGTGGCAGAAGGTCGCCTCGCAGGACCCAGTTGTACCCCAGGTTCCATAACAGAGGACCTATTACCGAACCTTGGGGCACACCTGCCGCCATTGTCCACGTATGGACGCGCCCATCTGGCCCCTCGTAGAGGATGGACCTGCCTTGCAGGTAATCCTCCACGAGAGCGCAGAGGTACGGAGGCACCCGGTGGAAGTGGAGTGCCTCCTTTATAAACTCATGGGGCAGGCTGTTGAAAGCGTTGCGGATATCGAGAGATACCGCAACAACAGCCTCCCCACGTGCTGTGGCCTCCTCAGTCCACCTCTTGAGGAGAGCCACCGCGTCCAACGTAGACCGGCCGGTGCGGAAGCCGAACTGGTTATTCGCCAAGTCCGGCGCCCGGTCCTCCAGGTGCTCGACGATGCGGGAAGCCAGAATTTTTTCAAGGAACTTCCCAGCCTCGTCGAGTAGCACCACCGGCCGGTACCCAGTCGGGGAATCCGCAGGGCGGCTCTCCTTTCTCAATAGGCAGAGCCTGCCCACCTTTCATCGACTGGGGAAGCGGCCCGAGGCGATGCTCAAGTCTAGCACCGCCCGGAACCGCTCCTCAAGATGTCCCAGGGCTAGGGCCAGAACCCTGCTTGGGACACCGTCCGGTCCCGGCGCCTTCTTTTTGCGCCGGAACCTATCCCTCACCGTGTCGAATTCCACTTTCGACACGGGAGGGATGGCGACAGCCACTTCTTCCGGAGGACTGTCCGGGGGGACCATTCTAGGGGGTTGGAACGGGCCAGGGTCAGGGAACAGAGTTCCCAGCACCCGGTCCAGCAGCCCCCTGTCCATAGCAGAGGTGGGAGGAGCGGAAGCTTTAAACTTCCCCCTTACCATCCGGTAGGGACGCCCCCACGGATAATCGTCCAGGAGCTGGATGAACCGCTCCCTGGACTCCTCCTTGGCCCTGCAGATTTCATTCCGCAGGGCTTTCTTGGCTGTCGCATACACCCGACGAAGCTCAGCTTCCTCGTCGGGTGTAGTTCTGGCGCGCCTACGACAGCGCACGTAGGCGCGCCTGGCCCTCATACTCGTGGTACGTAGATCAGCTATCTCCAGCGTCCACCAGTATACCTGCCTCCTTTCGGGGCAGGCCTGCGCCCTTGGCATGGCGGCTTGGCAGACGACCTTCATATCATCTGCAAAGAGCTCCGCCATGCCGTCAACATCCCCGGCGAGGTGGGGCGGCACTTCTGCCCACACCCGCACCATCGCCGCCTCCTCCGCCACATCCGGGCGGAGCTTGGTGAGCGCCCACCTTGGAAAGGCGCTCACAGCGGAGCCCCTGTGGCTCAGGGCTCCTTGGGATGCCGTGAAGACCTCATATCGGACATATAAATGGTCCGACAGGGTCTCCACTTCTTCCTCTACTCGCCAGTCGTTAATTCGACGGGCGAGTGAGGGCGTAGCAAAGGTCACGTCCACTATGGACGTACCTTGCACCCCGACGCAGGTAGGGGTGGAGATCTGGAGCCCCAGGGACAAAACCCAGGACTCCAAATCTCCACCCCTCGGACTGGTTCTTGAGGACCCCCACGCTGTAGACCACGCGTTGAGGTCCCCCGCGATCAGCACCGGTACCGGGGCCGTCCTCCGGACGACCCCTTCTAACGCAGCCAGGAAGACGGCGAAGTCCGCCCGGCTGCGATTGGGGGAGAAGTAGGTAGACACGACCAACATTCCCCCCCACATGGCGGCCAAGTAACCAGTACCCCTCTCTCTTAAAATGAGAGAGGGGGCTGTGCCACGCGCCACCCGCATTAAGGCGGCGGAGCCATCCACCGCCACCAACCAGTTGGGCGATTGCGGCGGAGCGTAATACGGCTCCGATACAATCGCCAAATCCACTGCCCACTCCGCCGCGGTCTGACACAAGAGGTCCTGTGCCGCGGCGCAGTGGTTAATATTCGCCTGGAGGAGCTTTATGGGACCACTAGGAGATCACCAGAACCTTGCCATTTGACTTGACTATGAACAGGGAGTGTAGCTTAGAACTTTTACACCCCTTTTATATCAATAAACCTAGGCAATTTTATACAAATACAATTTACATATTTTTATTTAGAAGCTCTACATGAATTTACATATTTTCACTCAGTCACGCAAAAATACCTTCACGGATTTGGATGGAATTTCACGTACATATTATATTTTTATTTTATTTTATTGTATTTGGTAAACTAACAATAATAAAAATTGAGTAGCTTGAATTATAGATATTACGAGTATATTGAACATACAGTTTCTTACATAGGATAATTTTAACTCACGCAGACATCAAACAGATTTTCATGCAAATTTTAACATAAATTCAAATTAATAATCTACTTCCTTCTGGCAAACATTTCCTCACCACTCTAACAATGATTTTCCAGAAAGTTTTGATAATCACGATGAGACGTCACAATCAAGTGCAACACAGTTGACGTGAACAAATGATGTTAATCAAACAATGTTTGTCTCAAGCGCTCGTCATAATTCGGGCGCGCAATCAATTTCATGTTTGAAATGTAAATGACATGTAACACGGAGAACTTAGACCCTGACTATGATCGCAAGACACTGTTGTGTTGCGCGTATAGAGTTAGCCTAATAAGACGCTATAGTGACAAACTATATAATTACCGTTTGTGTAACCTTTGTGCCCTTAAACTAACTAGTGTGTAAAAGGTTTAAAAAAGTTTAGTAACATTGATTGTAAATCAGCAGATTGAATATTATTTTCCGCCTTCGTCGTCAACAAAATACACTGCCTATTTTAGGCGTAAGGGACCCGGCGTATTTTTCATAAAGATACTGATAGTGTATGTATATGTACATATATCCTAACAGCTCATATACGTCCCCACCGAGGGGCTCAAGCCTACCCTTAAAAGTTAGGGTGTTTAGGCCTTAGTCAACCACGTTGGCCCAATGCGCATTGGTCGACTTCACATACACCTTTTTTTCGCCAATGTATGCAGGGTTCCTCACGATGTTTTCCTTCACCGTAGGAGCGTCAGACAAATGTACATATGAAATTCGAAAACGAAAAACACATTGGTAGATGGCGGTTTCGAACCCCGACTTCCCGATTGGAAGGCAAATGCCCAGTCCACAGCGCCACCAATATATACATATTATGTACATATCGGTGGCGCTATCGAACGTGTCACCAATTTCATTGTGTGTTGTTGACTGTCTGCTTTATATCAAACTAATATCTTAATTTTCTTTTAACTCAGAATTATTATTATTGGAGTTAAAAGAAAATAAAGATATTGGTTTGATATAAAGCAGACAGTCAACAACACACAATGAAATTGGTGACACGTCGATAACTCTAAATTAAAACACCTATTGTAACATAAATTTCCCTACAGGAAATTTCTAATCAGGTTCCTACTGCCATCTAGTGACATTTCCATGTATTAGTTACCTTTTTTTTATCTAAATTCAGAAAACATTGAACGCGCCTTGGGTTATAATAGTTTTATGTATATTGTGGCTTTGATTATTTTCAAATTTAGTTCAGGAACTTTTAATTCAATAAATATCGATAGTTTACTTGGTTTTTTATCTATGTTTATTAGTCTATGTTATCTCGGAATAGTTAGTCTGTGGAGTGTGGACTGGCTGAGCCGAGACAGCGATATTTTCTGTTTTGACGTTGACGGTCGAACGCTTGTGTCTGTTGGCTAGATAGCCTAAATTATTTTATTAAAACAAATCTCAAGCATCGATAAGCGAACACCTAATCTTCCACACAGTTGGATTTACTCAATTTCATATAAGGGCCTCTAACCCATTTTACCCGTTCGTTCATATGATTTTGGAGCACGCACGACATAGTGTAGCGTCATTAAGATAGACACCAGCCAGCAGTCTGCCAGCACAGCCAGGCAGACCCACTTTCCTCCGACAGGAGGAATTCCCTTACCCCGTGATTATTGAATACCCCGGAGTCAGACTCAACTACTGAACCCGGTTGCCCCGACTTCTCTTCTACCACCAGTGTCCGGTGGCCCGGAGCCTGTGGTGTCTCCAGAGCAGGATCTCCCCGAATTTCACAGCTGAGTCCACTCCATACAAATAAGTTTATTATAAAACATTATTCTACCATCATTAGGTAAAGGCATTTAGCGAGTAAATTAAAGAGGGCGTTATTGATCAAATCGTGCAAAGAACCTGTACCATATAGTCTAAAAATATTAGTGATACAAATCCTCACCACTGATTGGCAGCCGTAGGCCACAATCAGTGCGCCCACTAATATTGTGTTCCCTTGGATAAAGAAAAAATTTTGTCGGCTTTGCCGGATTAAACCACATATTTTGACATTTCACTCGTTTTATTAATCACTTTATATTTATCAACCCTAATTAAAGCTACTCAAAAAATTAAGTATTACATGGCGCCCGAACATATGGAGATTTGCACGATTTGAATGATCCTATGCTCATTACAATGCTTAGGAACAGTGTTGATTGGTAACGTTTTTTTTCTTCTTGGACACTGTTCGGTTACAACTTTTAAAATTTAAAACTTGTTGTGTTGGTGTTATATACTTTGTTTATCGTATCCCTGAGGTTACTCACAAACCAGATTGTCAATTTTCTTTAAAAAAAATTCTCAATAATATAACTAATAGATAATCATATGCCATAATTAACATTAGGTATTCAGTAACTAAGCATAATAACTGTGTTATAACTCTCTCAGAACAATAGATTGATAGTTTTATTTGGTTTAACTACAAGTCTTCTTTAACATAACTTCTGGTATAATAATAATATATTCTCATTGCATAATATAGTATAGGCCAAGATTTTTTCAGTTTATTTTAAACTTTAACTCAATTATTTTGACCGTATTTGAATAGTAAAACCTATGTTTTATTAATTAGTGTGGAAGGTTATTGATGTTTTTTTTTACATGATCTTATTACATAAATATATATAAGTATAAATGTTCTGTGCTTTGTAAAGTGGAGACTGCATGACTCTGTTTCTTATATCAGTTATTATCTTAGAATGTTTTTTGTAAGACACATAGAATTTTTTAATATCTAGGTGTTACCTTTTATTACTCGGATACTGTTACATTATTTTAAGTTTAAACCCAATATTGAATGATACCTAATTGCTACAACTAGCCACCTGAATACTTTTACCTGATATTAAATTAATAGCTTGGTAATACTTAATTTTTGAGTAGCTTTAATTAGGGTTGATAAATATAAAGTGATTAATAAAACGAGTGAAATGTCAAAATATGTGGTTTAATCCGCCAAAGGCGACAAAATTTTTTCTTTATCCAAGGGAACACAATATTAGTGGGCGCACTGATTGTGGCCTACGGCTGCCAATCAGTGGTGATGATTTGTATCACTAATATTTTTAGACTATATGGTACAGGTTCTTTGCACGATTTGATCGATAACGCCCTCTTTAATTTACTCGCTAAATGCCTTTACCTAATGATGGTAGAATAATGTTTTATAATAAACTTATTTGTATGGAGTGGACTCAGCTGTGAAATTCGGGGAGATCCTGCTCTGGAGACACCACA
Organism: Schoenobius gigantellus; assembly: GCA_963935595.1. NCBI lineage: Eukaryota > Metazoa > Arthropoda > Insecta > Lepidoptera > Crambidae > Schoenobius > Schoenobius gigantellus. The sequence continues at coordinate 12,762,425 of OZ012559.1, read as the reverse complement.
GGCTCCGGGCCACCGGACACTGGTGGTAGAAGAGAAGTCGGGGCAACCGGGTTCAGTAGTTGAGTCTGACTCCGGGGTATTCAATAATCACAGGGTAAGGGAATTCCTCCTGTCGGAGGAAAGTGGGTCTGCCTGGCTGCGCTGGCAGACTGCTGGCTGGTGTCTATCTTAATGACGCTACACTATGTCGTGCGTGCTCCAAAATCATATGAACGAACGGGTAAAATGGGTTAGAGGCCCTTATATGAAATTGAGTAAATCCAACTGTGTGGAAGATTAGGTGTTCGCTTATCGATGCTTGAGATTTGTTTTAATAAAATAATTTAGGCTATCTAGCCAACAGACACAAGCGTTCGACCGTCAACGTCAAAACAGAAAATATCGCTGTCTCGGCTCAGCCAGTCCACACTCCACAGACTAACTATTCCGAGATAACATAGACTAATAAACATAGATAAAAAACCAAGTAAACTATCGATATTTATTGAATTAAAAGTTCCTGAACTAAATTTGAAAATAATCAAAGACACAATATACATAAAACTATTATAACCCAAGGCGCGTTTAATGTTTTCTGAATTTAGATAAAAAAAAGGTAACTAATACATGGAAATGTCACTAGATGGCAGTAGGAACCTGATTAGAAATTTCCTGTAGGGAAATTTATGTTACACTATCTGTTTCACAACTTTTTCCTAGCAGATATCTAGCTGCTAGAGTTAGTTGTCGATAGTACTTCTAAGTTTATCTGGCTAGCTAGCTAAAACTTTATACATCTGACCTTGAGGTATTTTGAAAAAGTCGTATCTTGTCTATCTTCGAAATTTATGAAAGTTATTAGCGTCCTTACATAACAAAAAATTAAATTACCACCAAGTAAAGTCTTTTCTATAAAAATTGTACAAATAAACACAGTAAAGATAAGCTCCATCTTAGCGCATCTCCAGCTATTATTAAGTAAACAAAAACGCGGTTATGGCGCCATTAAATCAAAGCACCCTTATCGTTAACTTGCGGAAAACGTTACTGCCGAACAAACCTTAAAATAGACCAAGGATACACAGTGGAATCGTGGTTGGGAATCGCGTACCTTACTTTTAATTTATGTATATGTTTTGAAAGATGATCGGAAATCTGTCAACTGCCCCCGATGAAAAAGCTGTACGTTTTGTGTGTGTGTAATACTTCATTATAGTTTCATTATAGTGTTAACTTACACGGCTGACAACCTTAAAGTAACAAACATGTTCAGAGTATACTGAATTAATGACAATCAACATTGCCATTTTTTTCTCTTTATTTCATTGACAATTTTATACCTCCAGCCAAATTTCTTTTTTTTTTATTGTTATTCAGTACAAATAATATTACTTAAATGGAAAAAACTCCCAATGGAGTTTATGCTCAGGAAGTGACGCTCGCAAATTTAGACTATGCTTAGGGTCTGTTTCACAATCGAAAAGTAAGTTTTGATTAGCTTACTTGACAGATTCTTTGACATATTTTTCATATAACAACCGTCGAACCATCTGTCAAGTAAGCTATTCAATACTTACTTTTCGATTGTGAAACAAGCCCTTAATCTAATTTAACCTATACTAATCTTAATTTGATAATAAATAACATTTTAACCTACTTTTATAATTTTCTAAATTTAACAAAGTGTTGAGATCCTCCTTAGACAACTCGTTTAGGAATCCCGGTAGCAGGTATTGCACTGTTCTCTTGCCATAGTTGTTACTGTATTTCGGTAAGACAAATGTGGGTAGGTAAGAGATGTTCCAAAGTTTTCCTGGACGAGTTGTCTTTGTTAATGTTTGAATGTAATGTGTGAAACCATGCATGTGTGAAATGTGAATGTGAATAAAAAATACATTGATCCTCGACGCGGAAAGTATTTGACGCACAAACAATTGCGCAATGAACAATTACGTCGCTTCAGTCTGAAGTGCGCGTGAATGGCGTACGAGATTTTTAAGAGTTCGTTAATTTCGAGTGGGTGCCGTGCGCCGTACAAATGAACCGACGGACACGGCATCTCTCTGTCGGAATCACCGCCGCATATTTCGCAGGCTTCAAATTAAAATTCACGACGCATATTAATAATGTAATACATTCGCAGCTATTAATGTTTATTTTTGTATCCTGAAATTATTGATTCTCAATCGGAAATAAAGTGGATGTCATTAAAATAGAACAACAAGCACACTTGTTTTTCATCTATACCAATATTATAAAGCTGAAGTGTTTGTTGGGTTGTTTGTTTGTTTGTTTGTTTGGTTGAACGCGCTAATCTCTGAAACTACTGGTCCGAATTGAAAAATTATTTTTGTGTTGGATAGTCCATTTATCGAGGAAGGCTTTAGACTATGTAATATCACGCTACGATCTATAGGAGAGGAGAATCAATGAAAAATGTTGCTAAAACGGAAAAAATATAGAAGATATAACTAAGAACGCGTTTAAGTTTTTTAAGGCGAAACGTAGTAGCTAGTAATATGTATAATATCAATATATAAACGTATTAGAAGTTACACTTTCTCAGAAATTAGAATACGATTACGATAAGATTACTTTAAGTTATACTTTCGTAGATATTTCTATATTATTTAGGGCTTGTTTCACAATCGAAAAGTAAGTATTGAATAGCTTACTTGACAGATGATTTGACGGTTGTTATATGAAAAATATGTCAAAAAATCTGTCAAGTAAGCTATTCAAAACTTATTTATTGATTGTGAAACAGACCCTTAAAGTCAAATCTTCAGCGACTACATTCCGCGTATAACAATTGCTACGACCAAACCGTAGCATCTTATAGGCTTATAGGTAAATGGCTACGGCGATAATTGCTTTATCGTAGACGCTCTACAATAATTTTGTCTACGTTCGTCCGTAGCATCTACGATTTTTGTTTCGAGAAAATCAGTATTTTTTTGTGACACTGTTGAGAATATGCTCGTGTAGCTTAATTTGTGGGTAAAAGAGTAAATCAGTTTTGAAAAGGTTATTAATAACGCTTTCTGCTGAATATTGTCAGGGCGTACATTTTAATTATAGCGAGCAAATGAGTGTGATTCATGGCAGCTTTTAATCTGTAAAAATTGTGTAGTTTCATCAATTTTTAATTAAACGTAAGATTCACTAACATCTTCACTCTACGATAGTCTCGTGTAGATGTTGGCGAATCTGTCATCGAATTAACACTTAACGTGCTTATTAGATGACTCTACACCTGCGTAGAATCCGATCCGCCAACAAATAAATGTTATTAACGGTGATGTAACAAAAATGTCAAATATGTGTGATAATGTTATAATAATATCAAAAATAATAGTTGCATACAGTTTTGCTTTTGGCCTTACTCAATATTGCAGCGTTTTCGCGAGGTATGATTTGAATTAATACCACGATTCAAGCTTAATTTTGCGGAGCGAAAATCCGAGCGTACTTCGCAGTGTGTCGGGAACAAAATCCACTGTGCCTGGCGTAAGCCGCCATGAATAAATCACCCGACAGAAATCGATCAAACCAGCACAAAACTAGAGAACTGTAGCAACTGCAGCCAGTCCCATTACCTCAGTCCATTATCCCGGTCCATTAACCTTGGTCCATCTGCAAGCACTAATCAGGAGAGCTACTCTCTAAGCTCGAAATCAAAGTTTCGAGTTCTATAAAGACCCCGTACATTTCTGCGCGCTATTCCCTCGTCATTAACACGCGTACGAACCCACTGCGTTATACAGCGAACTTCGAAAAAGAAACTTTGAATACGAACTCGGAGAATAGCCCTTGACGATGACATGTGTATGCCACTTTCGTTTTAGAGATTAAGCGTTATATTTACAAGTTTTTGTATTTTTATTTGATAAAGGACTGTTTTAATTTAAAAAAAATCACTTATTTCAAGATATCATAGAAACAAGGTGGTTAAGACATGTTTTCTTGCATTTTGTTACAAGTATTTGAGCTGTTCTACAAAACGATATCATAGTTATTACACTTGGTTTATTAGTGCCGTGTCCCTATGTTATTATTAAACAAAGGGACCACTTCGCGGCACCGCGCTAGTAAGGTACTTGGATAAGTTAGTGGTATGTGGGATTTTCCGAATTATAGATAATGGAGTATCTGAGGCATTTTCATTGATGAAATCGTCCATAGATACAAAAAATTGCCCAATCTCTTACTGACAGTTCACATCTCTTTATCTCTAGTAAATATTAATGTTTTCGGTAAATATCAAAGAACTGCAAAGCAACTTGTTCTTCTCCATGTTCCTGGCAGTGTCACTAAATACAGGCGCAATACATTCTCTCTAAGATCTGCGGATTCTTTTAACAAAGTGATTAATGACTTCTCCGACCTCGACTGCCTTAACACCAAACCTTAATCAGATAAAACGATGCTCTCTAAAACCTGGTTTGACTTGGTTTCCTGGGCTGTTCCCATTTTGTTCTTCTATCTTTTTTCTCTATTTTTACCACGTTATTATTATGATTGTTAATACTATTTTAAAAGCAAACACTTACATAGAAAACTGCATGCGATAACTGTTTAATTGTACATAAACAGTTATTGTTACAACAAAGGATAGATATGTAGTACTGTACGTTTTCCAAAGAAATAAAACAGATAATGCTCTTGAAGTTTGATTACTACTTCCCCGGTCAAGATGTATTAGAAATTCATAAATATATGCCTATAGTCGTCAGGATCGCACTCATACAGCATTATAATGAATGCTCTGTCCACCGACAGTGATGACTCAACCCCGCCAACCGAGATCCATTAATAGTCCTAAATCAATCCGGCGCGAGATCACAATCCCGCCGAAAGATCGATAGAACGGTTAATAAAATATTTCCGCCGCCCGCTCCCGTAGTCGTCGCTGTTAAAATGTCAATCGGCATTAGGGCGAAGGCGCCAAACATTGGCCCGCTGGAGCTCATGAGTCGGGGCCACCCCGCATTCGTTTAATTAAAAAAGGCCCTGATTTAATTGGAAAAGTATTCATTTACAGTCTTTTGTTTGATGTTGCCTGCCCCGTGATTTATGTTCGCCGAGTCCCATGAATAGGAATCGGTTTTTGGGCTATTAGCGGATCGCCGCTTTGATGTTGCGATAGCTCGGATGACGGCCGCGACGTTTTCAGTGTTTGCTACTCGATATATGTTAAATGATGTTGATAGCTTTCTAAAAATATAATGAAGCTTTTTTTCATGTTTAATACATTGTTGAAATTCTAGTTGGTGCTCAAATTAAAAATATTAAATGACTTCGAAACTAAATCTTCGAAAGGCATTCAAGCGTATAGAAGAATAGAATCTCAGAGCTTGAACACATTACAACTTTCTTTAACTATGTTACTCATAGAGAAATACTTACTCATTGAAAAGTTGTTCATCGAAAGTTCAAGATTGACATAGAGTTCGGTTTGATTTTCTAAACAACTTCAACACAACTTTTCGAAACTCCTTTTATTGAATTAAATGTCAATTAATTACATTTAATTCTAACATAAAAAATTTTATTGAAATTGAAATTCACATATGATATTGCATAATCATATATGAATTTCAACTTCAATTACATTTCTTGTGAAAATTTGTCTCCTCTTTGAAATGTAACCAGTATGTACCGGTAAAATTAACCGGTAATCAATATAATTTTATTCATTTCAAAATACCGGATTATATCCATTCCGCCAAGAAAGGCCGGCTAAATATGAAAGCGCTTTATAAAACAGCGTAGCTTGCAATCAAAGTAATAAATAAGAGAGTGCACTGCTACAGAAAATCATAATTATTTCCCAGCGTCGCCGACAAGGCAACTCGTCGGCAAATATCTGCAAGTCTAATGGCCGGGGTAGGCCATGCATCACAGATGCAGCGGTGAACGGGCGCGTCGCATTATAGTCCGAAAACTTCGCCTTTGTGCATTTATAAACAGTTCGGCTAAATTGTTCTCTAGTGATGTTCGCAGGTTGTGTTTTATCGAAATCAAATAGTATAGTTTGTGAATAAACATGCGGATTTATAGGGCAAAAGCCGCAATCATCCATCTGAAGATCCTTTTTTCTCTCAGGGGAAATGCGTAACCGCACCGTACCCGCCGTTGGCTAGACGGCGAGCGTGTGTACTCGTCTACCCACTAAAAGCCCCCGGTGTTCTCCCTGTCCTTATGAGCGCGCTAATCCTGGGCCACCATAAGTCTATCAAATAAAGGTGCAAAGTTGCACAATGTCGAGATCTTTATATCGACGTTTATCAGATGTCGATTATTATCGAAAGTATCAATTTTTTAGAGATAATTGATATTCTATAAAACTAACTAGAAACCGCGTTTTTACCTTTAAAAGAATAGAAACGTAGTTAAAACGTAGCTTTATTTGCTACTTACAACTTGAGACCTTTGAAACCTTCAATGCTGTCCACTTGCGAAAAAAGCTCTTGTGATTTCTATGCCTAGTGAATAAAATTTTTATTATATCTCAATATAATAGATAGATTGATATAAAATTTTATTCGGGATTCATTATTTCTTTTTTTTTCGATGTTATCAATTTATCAATAACATATTGTAGCCCCTTTTATTCTCTCTAATGGTATTAACAAACAGTATTACAATAACTAGAAGGTTCAGATATATGTATACCTACGCACGGATACAAATGTTTATAATTTATAATCTTTATTGATTTTGATTTTCTCTTTATGATATATATTCATTAAAATTTATTGTAAAATATGTGGTGCGTGCAACACATTCTTAATCATCTACATAGTGTAGATGATTATAAATGGGAAAGATTTGTATGTACGTATGTAACAAATAAACTCCAACACTACTGGACCGATTTCAAAAATTCTTCACCATTAGAATGCTACATTATGCCTCATTCACATAGGCTACAAAATTATTTTTCCTATGAAAAAATATAAAATTCCTACGGGAAAACGAAAACAACGTGGTCGAAGTTGCGTGAAGTAAAGCTAGTAACACATAAAATGATTGGATGTGTGAATAAACCATATTAATAAAACACATAGCCGCCACGAGAAATAATATAACATTGAAACTGTGTCGAGCGAATAAAAACGCGATAATTCAAACCACTTTTGGTAAAAATACGAAGTTGGAGCGTAGTTTGCGACAGCTGCCGGCGTCGCATGGGGACTCCAAAACGAAACATTAAGCGTCGGCTTTCAGTTACTTTGTCGTGCGATATTAATAAAGCGACTTGTTAGAAGAATTCATTAGTATTCGATTTTTTATAACTGCTTGAACTTAATCTATAGATAGGATCATCAGTAAACGGATATCGGAAGTATAAATTAATCTATGATATTTTTTAAAATGTTATACGAATTTTGTTATACGAACTTTTACACAGAACGAGACTTGTGCGCTCCTCAATAATAGAAATATATAATTATGTACCAATATGTTTTTAAACACGTACCAATGTGTTTTCAAATTTTGAATTCATATGTACGTTTATTTGACGCTTTTACGTTGAAGGAAAAACATCGTGAGGAAAAACCTACACACACCTGTGAGGAAAGAATTTCTTTACAGGTTGTGTGTGAAGTCGACCAACCCGCACTTGGCTAGCGTGGTCGACTAAGGCCTAATCGCCCTAGTTTAGGGTAGGCTCGAGCCCCTCGGTGGGAACGTATATAAGCTGTTGATGTCGATATGTAATTAGCGTTGTTCAAACTATACAAAACAAAGAATGTGGTTTAAAAATAGTAGTTTATGAAATAGTCACCTAATAGGGAAAGTTTATGAAATAGTCTTAAAACACTAGTGTGTTTAAAATTCGAGGCTTGCCGAGAATTTTAATAGTACCACACGAGTGTTTTAAGACCTAATTATGTGCAATTTCATACACTACTTTATCTACAATTATGCAATCAGTGGTTACCTAAATTAAATAAGACACAAAATTAAAACAAAATCAAACTCATTTATTCTAATAATTATTTGCATTTTGAACAGCGCAATTGTGAAACTAATACAGAAATCTAAAACTACATACATTTATATTATTTATTATTTTAACCAATAACAGCAAAATAATGAATGAAAAATTCAGAGAAATGGCGCCAACACCAACATTCTACCGCGCATGCGCTGTTGCACGCGTCGCCATAGACAATGTAGTGGCACAAAAGAAAATTGTGACAAAACCTCCTTAGTCGGGCTTCGTCAATCGAACTGTATTTTATTGGAATTCGAGTTACATTAAAGTACTGGTTTTGTATGGCGAACCTGTATTATAATGTAATTTGTAAAAGGCCAAGGGCTTTAAGTTATGCCTTTAAAATATTAGTGTTGAGTTCTTATATTAGAATTAGAACATGAGTGTAGATAAAACTTATTTCATAATCTCAAATGTCCAGTGTCTATAATATGGTTGTTTGACACTCATATAAAAAAACTTTTTTTATTAAAATCAATTCAGCATATTTCCACCAAACTATTTTCGGGGTGCGCATTATTTCTGTTGCACTTTGTATATACAAATTCGTCACATCGATCCGTCCGTATAGTTCTTTTAAATTTAGCAGTAGAAACAATAGTAGATTGTACAACAAGGGTATAAAATGAGTCATTGTAGCCCGAGACGATTTTATCCTATAGGATAGTAAGTTGAGGGGTACAATGACTTGTTTATGCCAGTGTTTTACACTCTGCTTTTCACTTCGATTGCAAGAAAACTAAACAATATACTTCAAAATATATACGAAAATTTAATTTAAATTTATAGTAATATTTAATTAAAAATTCACTTGAATTCAAATATGTAACACAATGTTGAAAAATTAAGGAACTTAAATAATAGTCAATTCCCGCCAGTAAACTTTTTTTAATTTTTACATGGCGATAACTTAAGTACATATTTCATTCTGCCAAGTAATAAAAATAATTCGATGCGTTTTAATAATAACCGGTTACTTTTTTTATCTGGTGTCATGACTTTGGAGGTAGAAAACACAAAACAAATAAATTAAAGCAAATAAATAAATTATCTCAAGTTATTCTGTGAAGTTTTATTGAGCGTTGTTGGCCGTTGGGTCTAAGAATCTTTGTCTAAAAGAAAAGTTTACTTTATGCTCTAGAACATAAAGAGCCATTTTATGCAGCCTATAAACGACATAAAGCCGAACTTTGCGAGCACGAGAAGTGAAAACGAATTTTTGTGTCTTTATTGTTCTATCAAAAACCTACTAGTAGAAACCTAAACGTCACATTGTTTTCTCGAAAATACCCACAGCTCGCCCATCACTATATCACACAGCGATGTAGACTGGACTCTGGCCAGACAAGAACTCGCCCCCCGGAGGCGATATACACGCTAAGTGAGAACTCGTGTATGATGCTAACCCTTCAATTATCACCAGCGTTAACGCCCCTCAGAAAGAACTCCAAACTTTCAAATTATATAGCGAGCTGTTCTTTTTTAAAATACAAATATCCTTTCATTTAATACTACAGCGCATTGTTCAACTTTTCAAATAGAGACTGCAATGATTTGCCCTATGTTTCCTATGTAATATTAATTTATTTGTCAAGTAATTTTTTGTAGGTTCGTTAATATTTACATACTAACGAACAAAGGAATTGATTTAATGTATCATTTAAATTTTTTTGGCTTTGATAGAAGTCACATTATTATTGTGTACTTTTTATGTAGATAATTAGAGGAAAATACTGGATTCCAAAGCAATTTACTTATCGCCATAACATAATACTACAACTTTATTGTATAGTTTTATGAAATAGTTACCTAATCGAAATTCGAATGCAGATAATTTGTTACAAATATCACCCATATATATTTTTAATATGACCAAATAGTAGATTTTTTACCAAGAAAGCAAACAACAACTATTTTTAAGGCGAGAATGTTGACGACACATGTCGCGCAACGGGTCGCGGGTTCGATTCCCGTACGGGACAAATGTTTTGTATGGCCTACAGAAATTTGTTCCGGTCTGGGCGTATGTGCATGTGATATTCTATGTTTGTAACTGCACCCACGACACAGGAGAAAATCCTAGTGTGGGGCGACGATCCAAAGCGGAGCAAAGGGTTCTAAAGTAAATTCCTGAGCACAGGAGGGATTCATAGTACGTCACTAGAGCTTATAATAGTGTTGCTCCCGAGGTTAACATTCTACTTTTCATCACCCTCCATGAGAAAATAAGTGAAACTTATGAGTAAGAAAACACGTTTATTTATTTACCTACATTCAGTTAGGGTAAATTCTTAATACGAGCCAAAACTGGTGATTGGAACTTTTACTAACAATATCCACATTCTAAATTCAAATCACTTTTAGTAACTAAAGGATAAAAAAGTTATTCTAATCCATGTTTACGAAAACTAAGTAGCTCTTTTGGAATTGATCTGATTAAAATATTGTTTTTTTTTACAACATAAAACTCTTTGGATGATGAAATTCAATATAAACGTTTATTGTGTAGTATACTATCCAGAAAAAGCAATATAGCCGAAATAAATCTCCATTGACATCTGTAAGCGCGTTTGTGCTTTAATTGCGAAATCGATGAAGGAAAACATGGCTCCTTCCTTCGCCTCGTGTCGTTTTCGTGACACACGGCGAAAGAGTGGCTTTTCATTAACATATTTCTGGCATTACGGTTGACATCTTTGCGGATAATCGACTAGTTTCACTGGTAGCAGTGGTAGGTACGAGTATTATTATATTATACTTGTTATTGTCCGTGATATTGTCTGCTACGAGCTCTACATTGCGTCGTTGACCACATAAAATTGTTTTAAGGTTTCATCCAAGTTATGATAAATGTTAAGCAAGAATGTTCGTGTGGCAAACAAAAAAGTTAACAATCACAGTAAATCACGTACTCCAGACGGTACTGATCAGGGCGGTGATTTTGTAACTCATCGATTGATCGGCAATCGTTATCAAACTGGGTGACTTAATGAAGAAAAGCGGAATTATGTTTTTTTGCTATAAGTTCTGGTTGATTTATTCAACAAATATACCAAGACTACTAAAGACGACGACATTTCAAAATGTTAAACATACTAAAAATCAGTTTGAATCAAACAGAATTATCAAATCTATACGATAGCCGATTGCCGATGAGTTACAAAATCACCCCCCTGGTCTGACCTGACACTCGGTTTTTATCTAAATGTCCTCCGGGGTTTGATTGATTCGGATTGGTTGTTGGTAGGGCTTATCAGCTCGCTCGACTGGCTACCACCATCTTAGCTAAGTTTGTCTCCATAATAACAATGTTAATATCATTATTGGTGTGTTCCGGCAATTAGAGGTAAGATAGCCGGTACTTTTCTCTGAACAGTCTCAATGAATTTCGCTTCGATTTACATCTATATCATCACTTACCATCAGATGAGATGGAAGACCGACGCCATTTCTGTCGTGTGTAAAAAATAAGAATAAACCGTTTTATACTTCGAAAATATTTAAAAAAATCAAAAAACATACAATATATGTTGTATTTACACTTAAGTTGTTGTGGCTGTAATATTTTATTGATAAATACTCGTACATTTCAACGTCATAAAAAAAAACCTAAATAAGCCCCGATTTTGAAGCTTGAAACCAAATCGCATGGTAAGTTTTGAGTTCAATCATGCATTTTTTCTCAATGAATAACTGAAATGAAATGAAACTTGTAACTCCTGCTGGGAGGTTTTTTATACAACTAAGTTGGCAAAGAAGCAGACTACCCACCTGATGGTAAGTGGTAACAGTCACCTATAATGCATGTGACTCTTGTGAGATTTGCAACAAAACTGCAACCCCCACAAGAACCACAGCGTACGTTGGTCAACTTGTGACATAAGATGATAAAGTCACGGTAACCAGTAATTTCACTGCCATATCTTACCCTTCAAACCGGAACACAGCAATGCAAGCACTTCTGCTTTGCGGCAGAAAAAGGTAAGACGGAGGTACCCAAGCAGACGACCCTGATACAGAGTCTGCCTCATATTTACAGTCTAGTATACATAACTAGCTTCTTTTCTAGGCTAGAAAACTAAACTAGCATCTCAAGCTAGATATTTAGTAGGACGGGGTTATATTTTTTAAGCTAATAACACGTCACTGTCCTAGTACCGTGTAGCCGGCGAAGTATTTTTTAGAAATGCAATTCATTCTACTTTACAAACGTGGTATCTCTGCAATGGCTTCATTATCTAGCATCATATTAGCGGCACTAGCATGTTATAGTCGGAGCGGTTTAGTACAGTATCTACCTTACTATCTGAGCTTAAAAAACTGTTTTCGATTAATCCATACTAATGTTATAAATGCGAAAGTGTGTCTGTTACCTCTTCACGCTTAAACCGCTGAATTGATTTAGATGAAACTTGGTATGGAGATAGTAGGAGTCCCGGGAAAGAACATAGAAAAATCCTTTAAGGGGGTGAAAAGGGAGTGAAAGTTTGTATGAGGAATCAATAACTGCTGATCCGATTTAGATGTGGTATGGAGATAGTTTGAGTTTTGGGAAAAGATATAAGCAGATTGGATAAAAAATTAGCTACTCAAATTACTAATTCCAGGTGGACGTAGTCGCGGGCAAAAGCTAGTTAACAATAAACAAAGTCATGTTCATTCACACTATGAGCCAATTTTAGTCGTATGACAAAAAATGAATTTATGGATACTGTTCCACATTTGAATGACAATCATAAGTAGGTATTGTAGCTACTTTAATTAATTACCTACACATCGACAATTACAAACAACATTCGGTTCTATAGATGCAAAAGTACCTATTGATAAAAATTAATATCAGGCAAAGTATAATACATTTCACGACAGAAAATCGCTTAATCTAAACACAAAGAAAATCTGTTCTTATATAAACGTCGAAATGCACAAAAAAAATCTTTTGTTCAAGCGGTTCCAATGGCTGCGAGTCTTTGTGTAAATAGATGAGTATCTCGCAGAAAATTCCGGAACATTAACAAGCGAGCAGGTCCCTCACTATCTCCCTCCAGTCCCCGGCGGTGCAATGAAAGAACAATCAGCCGAGATAATTCCCAAAGATGACTTAGTAAGATGGATACGGCCGCGATCCATCACTGATACGCCTGCCTTTAGCTTTGCTGATGCTGATTCCGATTGATATATATAAAACCACGGTAACGAGATTGCTTGTAAACAGTGAAAATTTATACACTTATATACACTTTATTGCATTAGAATAACACATTTTGTTCATTACAATGGATCAATTTCTATGATGAGTTTAATTTCTTAACCGTCTTAATATTTATTTTTCGGGCCAATACTTGTTATACCATATACTAACAAGCACGACTTGTGTTTGGGTTTAATAGAAACGTTGTCATAGTAAGCTTTGAGTCTTCTTTATTTAACACTAGCTGTGCCCTCGAACTATGTTTCGCCTTAAAAGTCTGTAAATCTACTTTCCCGCGGGATCTACTTACTTTTCCGGGATGATAATTAGCCTATATGTTAATCCCTGTCCTAATCCATCTACCAACAAAATGTCATCCAAATCCATTCAGTACTTTTTGCGTGAAAGAGTAACAAACATCCATACATCGATACACACAAACTTCCGCGTTTAAAATATTAGTAAGGACTAGCTTTCCGTTCGCAGCTTCGCCCGCGTTATTTCCGTTTCCCAATAGGGATTTTATATTGTAGAAAAAAATATTTTGCAGCCTATATTCATCCGGGATAATGTAGGATTCCAAATGTGAAAGAACTTTTCAAATCGGTCCAGTAGTTTCGGAGCCTATTCGATGCAAACAAACAACCAAATCTTTCCTGTTTATTTATAACATTAGTAAGTAAGTATAGATTGTTGACATAAACAGGGAGAAGATGAGCCGTGATATAGAAGTAGTTGTTACTCGTAGTTCCGGAAAAAAAACCAATCAGAAGGCGTATTGGGCTCAGAACAATAACTAAAGCAAGTTGAGTAAGTGCTTCAGTTACTCTTCTGAGGTATTGGGAGACGGGATGACATTTCAGACTGACGTTTTGACTTTGACACTGAACAATACTGAGATGCGCAGTTAATATACAGGGTGGAAAAAAAAGACCGTGGTTGGAGGAAAGGAGGAGTAGCCTTAATAATGATGATGCCAAATTTTTCTGAAAGGAAACATTCCTTTATTTTCAAAAATAATTAAAACTGCATTTAAAGATTTTTGAAAAATCACCTGTTTGAGCCCGGAATCGAACAGAAAGTATCATTAATAAGGATCAATTTCTTTTAAACAACATAGTATCTTAAATTAAAGAAAGACCAAGAAAAATATTTTTTTATTGATAAGCAAATTACAGAAAAGTTGAACTAATAGGTATTTTAAATATTCAATCAACTCGATATAAAAGGCGACACGTAGCGAAGTCAGTCAAAGAATACGTCTGTGCATACGTGAAAATGGGTCTCATTTTAAGTAATTCATAAGTTAAGTGAACTATTTCCTATAGATACTGGGTAAGCTTTACAATAAAAGAAAAATATTTTTCTTAGTCTTTCTTTAATTTAAGATACTTTGTTGTTTAAAAGAAATTGATCCTTATGAAGGACTCTTTCGTTTGGTGTCATAAAACACAGAATGTTTTTTTGTCACATTATTTCACTGGTTCGATTCCCGGCTCAAGCAGGTGATTTTTCAAAAATCGTTAAATGCAGTTTTATTTATTTTTGAAAATAAAGGAATGTTCCCTTTCAATAAAATTTGCGATCAACAATAGTAAAGGTACTTTTCCTCCAACCACGGTCTTTTTTTTCCACCCGGTATAGGTAAGATAGGTACCTTATTTCTTGTTTTCTAGTATACACGCAACAATAAGATGTCAAGATAAAGGCCTGTCGTTCGTAAGTGCACAAACAATTGGCAACGCAGTATTCCACGGGGATTTTCTAAAGAACGTATGTTCTGAGGAATCGCAAGGATGACTCCAACGAAGATTGATACATAAAATAGTCCATCCATCAATGATAGTGATGCCGCAGAGACAATACACGAAACGATTCCACCATTAATAATACAGAGGCGACAAAGCAGAGTGACAGTGGAAAATATGACTGAGGCTTTTTAATCCACCACCGTAGTTCGAGAATAATTGAGGTCGAGCCGCCCTTCAGAATTTCCAAGATTATTTATATTAGTGCGCGCGTTTTGTATATCCCCTAGGCACACTTTTAAACGGCCATTACGGTACATTGAAAATTAACAAGCGCTCAAATTGTTCGCGCGAATAACTCGACACATTTCTTTTTGCGGAACATCAAATTCGAGCACTTCAGATCGTATTATGTTAACGGTTTTTTTTTTCAAAGATAAATTGTTGATAAAGATTGCGTGAAATGTAAATTATCCTTTCAAATCGACCAACAAAGCTGTTTACGGTTGCCGTGATTTCAATTTTGGTCTTAAGTTATTGTGTATTAGTCTATTTCCTCTTCTTCAGTCTACTTTCTCTTCATGTTTGATTTATATATACTTACTAATATTATAAAGCTGAAGAGTTTGTTTGTTTGCTTGAACGCGCTAATCTCAAGAACTAATGATTCAAATTAAAAAAAATCTTATTGTTTTGGATAGTCCATTTATTGAGGAAGGCTATAGACTTTATAACATCACGCTTCGAATAATAAGAGCTGAGCATCAATGAAAAATGTTGCAAGAACAGGAAAAAAAATATTATAGTGAAACGTAGTTCGTAGGCACAGCTAGTTTTATATAAATTTCAGACGCGTTCGTGAGAAAAAGAGTCTTGACAGACAGACGGACGTTAAAGTGATGCACAAGGGTTTTCGTTTTTCATTTTGGGGTAGGACGAAACCCTAAAAATAGTGCAGGGGACGTATAAGACTACGCACTCATCGCGTCTGGCCCCCGCAGCTCTTTGTAATCAACCGGCTTTTTGTCCAAGAGATGGGAATTAGTGATACTGGCCTGAGGGTTGGAGGCTTACGAGTCTAACGACATATAAGATAGTGGCATAGACCCACCTGTCTGGTGATGCAGTTGTCTAATTCCTTCTTATTATAGGCTTGACCATAATCAAACACTGAATGGAACGCTCTGAACTAGTACAGCCGACTTCAAAAGTAGATAAGCATTTTTGGCAGATTTCGTACCATGTCACACAAACTTTTCCTTTTATTTAGTATGGTTACACCTATATTGCATTGTTAATCGTTGGTGTGACATGGTACTAAAATGTTTATCTACTTTTGAAGCCGGCTGTACATTCACCCAATAAACGCTCGACCATAGACCAATCTATTGGTCAATGGCTCGACGAAGTTTTAATGTTAAAAATTTAAACTTTTTTTAGTTTATTTATCAAATCAAGAGTACAAATTTAAAACTTATCAATATAACTAACACTATACAGAATTATACAGAAAGTATTTTTTAAGTATTTCGAATTTCAGTAATGATTGATTGATTGATTGAACACTTTATTGCACACGAAACATACATAAACAGGACACAATAATACAAGAGACACAGTAACAATAGGCGGCCTTATTGCTAAGGTAGCAATTTCTACCAGGCAACCTTGGGATCAAGGAAAGCTCTTGCTAAGGTAAGTGACGGGAATAGTGCTAAACAGTTCTAAGAAATAGTTAATATACGTTACTATTATAATTAACAATCGGATGTGTGTATCGGCAATATTTTACATTGCTTAAATATATCCAGTTCGTTACTTTGGTATCTCAATATAACTTTCGGGGATACGATTGTTTTTATAATTTTTAATTGCAGCTTATATATATTTGTTTAAGATAAGTATGATACGTTCTGCCGTAACAGCACAGTCCATAATGAATGTACGACTCTGCCAGAGAATGGTATAACATAATTTTAGTTTTTAACGGTATAGCTAAATGAATATATAAGATTTAAAGTTTTAAAAAATAGCATAACGATATAACGCGTTGACAAAATGTGGCCGTTGTGACGAACCACTTTGAACTCTCTCAGACATTCGAACTTATTCGTTCTTGCTCGGGTCGCCTCTCGCGAACCCCAATGTCACTAAAGAATTGTGAAATAAACTGTTAAAATTACCGATTTGTACGACCGAAACAGAATAGTTCGTTCTCATTCATGTGAAGGAATTACTAATAGTACATAATATGTACTTTTAGGACACAAGCCTACTTCTCGACTAAGGAGAGACTCCGTGCACAACAGTGGAACGTAATAGATGGATTGAGAATTTGTGATTATATTAATAGTATTAGAACGTAAATAACAACGTTATTACGAATACGGCTACTCAACAGCGAAACAGAATGTCAATGACGGAGCAGCCTCTACTGAATGGCCAAAGTTTTGGGAACATAATTTACACACTGACGTGTGTTCCGAAAACGCAGTACATTTCAACATGTCAATAATGTTAGTACCTCTCTATTATACTCTGTGCTTCGATTATGCTTCGACACAAGCACGTTCGATTAAAATAAATCTTAATATAAACTGTAATACCGATAGGTTTTCAAAGTCATTACACATACAATAATCAAACCTAAAAATAGGTCTTTATTCCCCTAACATATTTATTATGATGAAAACTAAAAATATAATAAACAAATTAATTTACATTTATTCACGTTTTGATTTCAGCTCATTTTGATCTCCACTTACCATGGTCATGTCATCACTATGACCGATCTCATGGTTTTCAAATGATATCATAATGAAATCATAGTGCAAAATATGTCATAAGATTTCTGGTCAGATTTTTGATCATTCGTTCATTATTTCATGATGATATCATTGAAATTATGCCATAGTGATGATATCATTGAACATCGGTAATACCAAATGAAACATTACATGACTTATATATCTCAAAATTTATACCATGCCACACGATGACAGATCCATAATAGGCATGTTGATGTAGCAAAAAGTAAATAGAATTAGGAACCCTATACACATACCTACCTACTCTATTTGAAATAAAATCGCTGCTTAGGTGTCTTACACTACTAAAACGCTTCAGGCTATACTTTCAAGTAACCTCAACGATCCTTACATGGTTTTCTCCAAATACACAGCACATAAGGCCAATTCCACTACTAAGGCATAACTGAACAACCATTGCTTTCGACAAATCAAGATGTAACTCGATTATTGTCAATCGTAATGCTCGATGACTCTGTTGAGAAATACGACATTTTGTTAATTAACTATGCATGTGAGTCAATTACCTAACTAAATAAGTATGTTGAGACCGAAGAGCGAATTATATTCGATAATCAGTTGTAATCAAACAGGGAGGCGATTTCATAACTCATCAGAAGTCTACGAGTGTCTCTACCATTAAACACATTCGATAGTTTTCAATCAAACTGAGGATAATTTCATAATTCATCGGTAGTTTACCATCGAATATTATATATACAGGGTAATTTTTAAACCATCAACGACCTCCCAGGGGCTGATTCTAGTGCTCAGATGCAACAACTTTTTGTATTGGACGAACATCGAAATCGCAAAAAAAAACCACTTCTCCATACAAACTAGGTTAACTGATCGAGACTTTAGTATGGGAAAGTGGATTTTTTTTGCGATTTCGTTGATGGTCCCACACAAAAAGTTGTTGCATCTGAGCACTAGAATCAGCACCTGGGAGGTTGTTGATGGTTTAAAAATTATCCTGTATATTGTGTTGTTTTTACATGGTTACAGGGTTGTTTTTTTTACATACGTCAGGGAAACTCTTGGCCTCTATCTCACCTGATGGGAAATGACGATAAGGCCTAAGGTGGAAGCGAGCTTCACCTGTACTCCTCAACAATGAGGAACTGGCTATCTTACATCTAACTGTCCCAACACAACAATCATATCAATATTGTTATTTAGTATGGCAAGAAACTTAAACCACCAGACCAAGGAAGCGTTTATTAATAAATCGAACAATACTTATAACACACGAAGATGATTCCATTTTTTTTGTTGTAAAATTCGAATGCAATTACCATTCAATCGATGGGTTACAAAATAACCAATCAGAGGGCCACATTATCACGTCATCGATCATTTCACAGACAATCTATGCGCTTCCATTGGCCGAACGCAACGGTTTAGATTGCGGCAGCTGTGGTTTATTAGTAGAAGCGGCACAGCACATGTTTCTGCACGTTCTGTTCGCACGCCCCTAAAGCGTCACGCGGAGAAAGAATTTTATTCCTCCCATTACGTCGCAACTGTAAGGATGCAGGCAGACTTAGAGCTATTCACTATTATTACCAATAGCAACCATTGTCTAGTTCAAGAAGAGTAAAGTGGTAATATGATTTAATGATTGAAAGTGAGATAATATTAACATAATAACCGGCAAGTTTTCTAAATGTTATCATAAGTAAACGTGAGAGAAAGTTTCTTAGTCACAACATTCAAGCTCAGATAATAAAATTATTGCATCTCTATGTCGCGGCTATTGAAAATATTAGCTTCACTTAAGCAAAGCTGATAGCTGGGTAGTGTAACCGTACGAGAAACTAGGTAGTCGTTAGTTCTACAGCTGTCCCAGAATTATCTAACACGTAGCTTTTGATAGTGATGTGGCGATTGCAGAATATTTGACTTAAAAAATATGTCACACAATAGGGTGGGAGTGCGGAAGAATACGGCGAACCTACCTTTCTTTTCAATCTGGACCCCGTGCGGAGTGTCCAGGAATGTGATAAAGAGAGGCACTAAGCGCCACGATAGCTTGATTACTAAGATGCGGATCCTGTGGAGCCTTTCAAAGCTAATAATACCCTGTTAACGGCTCTTTACACAAGCCCCTACTCAGTCTAAACCAGTCCTGGATTTATCAATAGGCCGTATAGGCCGCGGCCTATGGGCGGCAGATTTGTGCCTTCCTTACTATAAATGGAAAATTATCATTTTAGAAAGGAATTATTTTGGAAAGGCGGCGAAAATGAAGTGGCCTGCACTCATAAAAAATATAAATCCAGCACTGGTCCAAACGGAGTGAATAATTGTATCGAGCTTTCCACATCTGCATAGAGGAAGAATTGCTGTAAACTTTCATTTTTGGCTCATAAGACTTCCATTAAGGAATGGAGCGATGACACGTTTATTCTAGGTCCGTCACCACATGGAAAGCTCCATTACTTTATAGTTTGTGTTCTGGCTCGATAGCTCAGTTCGTAGTGTACCCTCGCCCTAAGTATCTTAACCCTTGTCGAATGCTTAACACGACACAGGCCTAACGGAAAATTGTACGAGCTCTCTATTCTGAATGCTTTGTGGGTTCCGGAAGTTGCGTACTGTGAATAATGGTGGTTGTGTCTATTTTTTGTTTTGCTATGTTGCCTTTTCTCTATACAGGTCGTTAACTATGGTTCGGTACAGATAAATAAATAAATTTCAAAAAATATAATGTTTTCCTTATCTACATCGGACATTCGTTTGTTTGCAATGAGAATAATTAGGTACATTATCATTTTTGAGCAAGCAGCTCTTTACTTATATTATTTTTAATATCTCCTTTCTATTGATCTTTTCACCAACACTTTCATAATTTCACATTTCTTTAACAATACTTTTACCCTAATTCCCACCGATTTTTATTGCGGAAATCTATCTCCCAATCACGAAAACCCGTTTCCATTGTCGCAGTAGATACTCAATATTATTATCGAAAGAAAACAATACCTATATAAAAAGACAACATTTTCGCTTTTATTCAGACATGGACTACAATAAAACATTGCCGGATAAACAAAAAAAAATGAATGCGGTAAATCCCATATTACTCGGATGAAAGTGGCCACTCTCATACACATAAAGTGGTACAACACGCGTATTTTTACTCCAGCCGGGCCCAAACTACTTGCATTCGGTATTCACGCCACGCATCGCAAGTTTCATAAGAGGAGAAGACACTCGCGCTATTTATACATTGACACTTATTGGTATTGTCAAGTTGGAGCCGTGTTTACGAAGGGAATGATGGATTGTGAGCTCAGCGCAAAATCAATCTTCGTTCGGAGTGTTATCGCGTTGCTGGAGTTTGGGACATTAAGACCAAATGAGGTAAAAGGGTTTGTTTTTCTATATAATTGAGGACATGCGACAATGGGAGCATTGTATGTGTGAACAATTGGCTTTTGTCTCCAAATTCAAAGGCGTAAGGAGGCTTTTATTACTTTCCACTTAAGCGTTCGAAAATTATTTCAATATACACGGTTACTTTTTTATCACCCTGGAAAATTTAAGGGAAGCTTTACGACGTGGTATTAGAATGATTTAAATATGAATAAAAAAAATAACTCACTTAATTTTATATAAATTTTCTAAAAAATCCAAAAATGCTGCACTAGTTACAAGCAGCATTTTTAGAGATTTCATTTTTTTTTATGTAATAATAGATGTGTCCTGAAGCGTCTCTAAAATTTTCCAGGGTGAAAAACTATTTGATATTCGTCGTTTTATCACATATTTTTTTGTCTACCTACCTCAATATTAATCTGTCTTGACTGACTAATTTATCATTGCCGAGCCTAAGCTGTTTAAACTAGACATAAGTCATTAATAAAAAGATAAATTATTTTAAAAAAACTTTAAATTCAAGCTTTTAGTACTCGTCAATACGTATCAATTGAGCCCAAACTCGATGAGGTTGTGTCGATTTATTGCAGAGTTCCTATGGCCACCTTCCAGCTCCAGCATCATATCAGTTCCATGTTATCATAATATTGCATTATCACGCGATATGCATATGTATGCAAAATTTCAGCTCAATCGGAAACCAGGAAGTTGGTCAAATTTAACTTGCAAGATTTCATTACAGACACTGCGACAGGTGAAAGTAAACGAGATAATTAATAGTAAAAAAAATATTTTTTAACAAGCTTTATTATTGCATTGTCACGCGATATACATATGCATGCAAAATTTGAGCTCAATCGGAAACCGGGAAGTGGGTCAAATTTAGCTTGCAAGATTTCATTACAGACACCAGACAGGTGAAAGTAAATAAAAGCTTGTAATAAATCAGCTAAAGAATGTCCCGAATGGGCGGTGGGTAAAAAATTTGGACGATTCAAAAGAAATTTCTATCAAGTCATATTTGAATAAAGAATATGTTGATTTTTGATTTTGAAACGTAAAGCTTGATGTGGAAGTAGATGGAAATTTTAGTGCCATTTCACACCAACTATTCCTTTTATTGTGTATGGTTACACCTATATTACATTGTTAATAGTTGGTTTATTACACCTATATTACATTGTTAATAGTTGAAGTCGACACTACGTAAAAAACGTCGTAACGGCTGAGCGCACATTAGCGCACGTAGCGCACGCTCGGAAGTACTGGGCGCTGGAAAAGCGGATTTATGGCCCCGCATCCGCCTCCGCTTCCGCTCGCCGCGACACACATATCGATTCTCGATCGTGAATAACGCCATGCGTAAATATTTTGCTATTCTAATATATTCATAAGCACGGTATCGTTGTGCGGGCTTAACAAGTATTTTTCCATCTAACGTCATGAAGAATCCATGATAATGTTTTTGTTTTTTTACATATGACGGGGAAGCTCTTGGCCTTCATCAAACCTGATTGTAAGGGATGATAAGGCTTAAGGTGGAAACGAGCTTCACCTAGACTCCTGGACAACTGAGGAACTGGCTATCCCACCTCTTATTACGAGAACACAGAACACATATTATGGCGACAAACTTAGGTAAGACGGTGGTAGCTAGCCAGGCGGGCTCAGAAGCCCTACCACCAACCAAACCGAGAAGAAAAATGTCTGCCTCCATGGGGAATTGAACCCATGACCTCCCAATCAACACCCGATGATCTTGACCACTAGAACACGGAGGGGGTTAATAAAATATTGCATTTATGTAAATGGTACTACTGTCTTTCTTTAGTATGTCTCCATTCTTAATAATAATGTTTTTATTAGGAATTTTTGTAAAATTGTATCAACGACGAAAAAAGATATTTACTGAAAGTGTATAAGTATATATAATTGATAAGTATGAATAAACAAATTATAATTGATATTACGTTCTTCTATCTATAGTTTCATTGTCAAGAGCTGACAGAAGAGGTCTCTGTTTTTGTTGCTACTGTTTTTTTTTTCTAAATATGACTACAGTTCCCACGTTCTAAGAAGCCGTTTTTGACAGCTGTCAGTTATCCCCTTTGTTTATCCATCAGTTTTGACAGGTAAACTATGAGGATGACAGCTGTCAAAACGGGAATGATTTCACTCTCTGACAAATGTTCTTATATTAAAATGGACAGGGAAAATACACCACGCATCCACATTCAAATATGGTGCTCGTTGAAAAAAGTTTGAACTGTTATTAATTTGCAAAGGCATCTGCTCTAAAATATTATAATACACAATTTTCTGCGCAAGCACAAGTGCACTCTCTGTCACTAAATAGCCTACGTGACCGAGAGAAAATCAAACACAAAATTAATACCAAATTACATTGATTTTTCTCATTATATTTTATTGATTTTCTTCGAAGACGAAACAAAAGGCCTTAGGAACAAAAGGAATTAGGAACCACCACCTGAAGATGGATTCAAAATAGAGCCCTAGGATTCCGCTCTACGGGTCTTCCGAACTACGGAGGAGTTTGAGATGTTTCACATAGTTGCTCATCTTGACTTGGATCACGAGCCTCTCGCTAGCTAGTCCTTACTAATATTATAAACGCGAAAGTTTGTGAGTATGGATGTGTGGATGTTTGTTACTGCTCACGCAACAACTACGGAATGGATTTGGATATTAATTTGTAGATAGACGAGTTACGACAGGGATTAACATATAGGCTACTTAATATCCCGGAAAAGTAAGTTGTTCCTGCAGAAAAGTAGATTTACAGTTTTTTCTTTGAACTTTTAAAGTGAAACATAGTTCGCAGGCACAGCTAGTATATCATAAATGACATGTAATTAATATATCATAAATGACAAGTAATTAAAGGTAAAAGAACCTTTAATTACTTATCAGAAGATCAAGATCGAATAGGTACCAAAAACTTACTGGAAAAGGGTTAGATTTGTATGAGGAAGAGAATTTGTATAATAATAACATAAAAATGATATAATTTTTATTTTATTATCCTACGAATTCGCTTTATAGTCGAACCTGACATAATAAGCAAGTAATTTATTTTGTGTTATTTTCCGCTCCGTCTCTAAATATCATATTATCAAAATATAATTGTAAAACATCATATTATTCTCAGAACATCATATATTTCCGCAAAATATAATAGTTTACGTTTATTCGCAAAGTATGACGAAAAGTGGTTAACCACTTTCTCGATCGACTATACAAACGTAAAACACGGACACTGCTCCAAAAAGCAGCCGCACGTAACAGGCAAATGAAATATTAAAAATTCAAAACGCGCGAGCCACTTCGATACATCAAATTGAATGCTCTCACAGTTTAATAGAGCCGGGCGCCCTTTCAACCGGCGAAAAGAATCCAGGTGAGCTCTACAAATAGAAAATCGATCCGGCTCGATCGTGACCCGGAAACTGAGCCATTCATGGTGCACTGCCCGCGCCGGTATCTTAATTCCAGTATAAGGTATAAGCCTTACTTGAAGCTTGAGATTATAAACATTTGCAGTTGTGTAACTCATTGACATATACGTAACCCAATGGTGTTACTAGATAACCGCCTCCTCTTGGTTAACACCATCAAGAACATCTTACCTAAGGGTGACACTGTACCAGTTTCGTCTGCACGGGTAACCTCGCCAATTTCTGGCGCCAGCCAGCAGTGCTTTCTCTTAGGCGGTCTATTGGTGACTCTTCTCAAAATACGATCGATCCTAGACGCGTGATGTCTTAATTCGAAATTCAGATACGTTGAAACATGACAATTTGTCATGGAGCATAGAGATGCGTGACCTACATATGGAGGTCACCACACTACCACCGTCTTACCTATGAGTATGTTTGTTGTCATAATAATAATGCTAATAACATTGTTGTGTTCTGACACTAGAGGTAAGATAGCCAGTTGTTGAGAAGTCTTCTCATCACTTACTATCAGGTGAGATGAAGGTAATCTGAATCTTGTGTGTAAGAAAAACTTTACGCGTTATATTTTTTTCGCGCGCCCACAAGGGCAGGGAGAACACCGGAGGGTTTTAGTGGGTCGGCCTGGAACTCTGCCGGGCCAGTCTCACATACGCCTGCCGTCTAGCCAACGGCAGGTATAGTGCGGTTACGCATTTCCCCACGAAAAAAAAGGTACGCGTTATTTTGAAAAGAAAGTTAAATTCACATTGAAAATAAATTTTCATGAAAATTTGGTAATTTTTACATAAGGTTACATAGTTATAGTATGGAGTGTCTATTAATGTCATAATTTTTATCTTCAATTTATACCTATTAATTTGAAAATATATGCCATAGCATTCGTTAATTAGTTTTTTTTTAATAATTTGAATTTTGCTGGCCATTTTTCAGAATATAAAGAGAATGCAATCTTTTTGTTGTCAGCATATGCTTCTATCAGCGGCCAAGGGTCTCGTGAGCGTGAGCAAAACTGAAATTCTCAGCAGATATTAAGACTTTCTACTATAATTACCTACTATGGCGTTACACTATCGTGAAAATCGTAGACAATTTATTCCTGTTCCCATTTGGAACGAGTACTATAGATTCATTGGTGGGTTTGTCGCTCAAAATATTATCATAGATGCGGCCCTCATGTCGAACAAAAACAAAAATGGCAGCGGGCCGCGATACGATCGCCAACATTGCCCTGAATGAGGGAGCATTTGGCGCGCCGCCCGCACCTCGCGCGCTCTCCCGACTTTGATAGCGGAACATTCACTACTGACGATGTACTCAACTTGCCTAAACGTTTAATTTTAAGTTTTATCATTGTACATTGTGTTGTCCCACACAACATGCAGATGGGGATGCAGTTTTCTAGCTTTTATTTAGCTAGTGTATACTTACTAGCTGCGTTCGCTGCTTTTCGCTGTGTAAACTAGCTTTGACCTGCCAATCCCTAAAACCATTAAAAACTAATATTTCCCAGTTGAAGGAACATTGTGATCATTGTTATTATCACGCAACTATTCAATTATAAACAGATGAACAAAGTATAAGTGGTTACACTGAAATTACATTTTCATGACATTGAATTTTTCAGTACGGTTTTGTACTGAAAAATTCAATGTCATGAAAAGTTTATTCGGGCATTTTGATTTGCATGCTAGGGAAAATAAATTCATCACCACACCTCATTATTATAATGCCACAGCTCATGTCGCCAGCGAGGGGCTCGAGCCTACCCTAAGTTGAGGTCCTTAGTCAACCACGTGGGCCCAGTGCGGATTGGTCGACTTCACATACACTTTTAATTTCGTCGCAGATGTATACAAGTTAACTCACAATATTTTCCTTCACCGTTGGAGCGTCGGACAAATGTACATATGCAATTGGAAAAACGAAAAACACATTAACTTGCATAAGTACCAATTCAGTAATGCAGCCGCGTAACTTTACCGTCTACTGGAAATTAAGTAGGTATAGGTAGGAACCTCCAATAATTTACCGAACGACGGCGCAGACGTGAATCATTTATCTGATTTGTCATGGAGAAGAAAACAATAAAAGCTATCAGAGTTGCTCGCGAACTCTTCAAGTTTAAAAGCTCTCGGAAAGTTTTAAATCCACTGCTCAGCGGTGGAATAATTTCAGCGGCTGAATACAATGGATGTAGAGATTCGACTTTCGAGTGTGATTATCGGAGAATAGAAGTGGACAAATTATATTTTTGACGACAGTTGCAAAAATAAATATATTTTTTGAATATAAAGTAGATGCGTATAGTCGACCAGAAAAGTGTTTTACCGCCTTAAGGTTAACATTTTTGCTTCGTAAAACAACACATGATTTTCCTTTGCAATGCCATACTGACCGTTGCTATGAACTCAAACTCAAACTCAAACTCAAAAATCTTTATTCAATATAGACCTTTACAGGCACTTATTGACGTCAAAAAAAAACATAAAAATCTTCAACCAAGAATCTAATTAACTAAATTATTTAATCCTTGTATGTACACACACCCCAACCATTATTAAGATGTGTGCAAATACAAGTCAAATGAAAAAAAAATTGACTCTACACCTGTTCGAGTCAATTTTTTGTTCGAGAAATTGGGAGAGCCTTCTCGAGAAGAACAAGCAAGAAACTCGGGAAGGTCTTGTATTTTTTTGTCTCCTCTTTTAAAATGCCAACATTATAATATTATATTTCACAAACATTTTTTTAATAATATAGAAATGCCTGTCGGTGTGAGTGGAACAGTTACTCGAATGAAATTTATCCCATTATCACAAAGTGTTAACACCCTTTGAACGTCAATTATCACATTTTTTGTCAATCCCAAGCAGTTTTATCTGTCATATAATCAGACACTTTATAATATGCTTTTTTCATAAGTGCGCCCTTGATAGTGACTTTAAATTTATTCAAGTTAAGTGCTTTAATATTATTTGGGATTTTATTGTAGAAACGTACACAAAGGCCTTAGAAAGAATTTTTTTTTTTTTGATATGATTACCAGGCGTACGTTATCGGGATTCGTAAGCCCGGCAGAGCCTCCCCTCTAGCTATAGGCCTATCAGCTACCTCAAGTGCATTGGCAAACTCTACGAGTGAGTCCTTGCGCCCGTCTGTCTCAAAGATTTTGTCGTTTCCCGCAACCTCCTTTTCAACGAAAAGTTCTAGAATGTTACTAGAAGACTGAAGGAGAATACAATATAATCAATATAAATTAACTGCCTCCGTTGTCTAGTGGTTGAGACCACCTAGTATTGATCTGGGAGTCCGGGGTGCCCGTGGGGGCAGATGTTTTTCTACTTGATATGGTTGGTGGTAGGGCTTCTAAGCCAGCGTGGCTAGCTATCACCGATTTACCCCAGTTTGTCACCATGGTAACAATGTTTATAACATTATTTGTATTCCGACAATTAGAGGCACGGATTCGGTTGTTTATGAGTCCAGGTGTCCAGGTTCAGCCTTATCGTCAGGTGAGATGATTTGTGTAATAATTGGGCCTTAATCGCGCCTTTGTTATGTGTAAAAAATAGGGGATAATAAATACTCGTATGTGTAGTTTAGTGGAATTTAGGAATGTTATTATTTGTACGAATATATTGGTGAATACCTTACCTACGAATTAATATTAATAAGATTTTTTTTGGTAATTGTATAATTTGATACAAAATTAATTTTAAAATATGCAGTTCCTTTATACATTTTCTATTCTGTAATTGGCGTTTACTCTGATTCAAAAGTAATTCAATAAATACCTTTTTTTTAAAGTGAAACTTTTTTTTCGGGGCGAAATGCGCAACCGCACCGGCCAGCCCCACACATGCCCGCCGTTCTAGCCAACGGCGGGCATGTGTGGGTCTGGCCCGGTAGAGTGCCAGGCCGACCCACTAAAACTCCCTCGGTGTTCTCCCTGCTCTTGTGGGCGCTCATGGTACTAGGGTCCACACTGCTACTACCACTACCAGCGCGTCCGGGCAGGGTGGCCGGGCTATCGCCAAGGGAATTAAATAAATACCTAGTGAAAAGACGGGTATTGCGTCATTATCCTGAAAACATATCCGTATTAGTCTTAATACACATTATTAACTTTATATTCATAGTTTATAAATTAAATCGTTAAATCTACGCAAGCGAACTCGCGATCATAAACCAGTTTGTGCGAAAATCAAAGGCAAGTAATTTAACATTAAATCTTATTACTCGTCATGAGTCACGACACATTAAAGCTGCTACACGAATCTTCCCGCAAGCCACTAACGGTTAATTACATCTCAATGCTGAAAGAATGAAAGTTTGCGGGGCGCGTAACTAATGTTGTCGCGAAGTTTTAATATCATTACACATTCCAACATGTCTCTCTATTATAAGCTTGAATTAAATTACAAAACTTGGTAATTGTTTCGGCTGCTAACAAAACTGGTTACGCGCGCTAACACTTGCCTCAGATTTGGGAAGGGTAAAATTGTCGGGCCCTTTCAGCAGTGAGCTCTAAAAAGCCGTGTTTTTTATGGAGAAGGAAGAAGAAGCAAGTAAACAGACTAATAGTAGATTGTGAAGAGTTATAGGTTCAGTACCACAGACAATAAAAGCCATTATTTTGGTCACGTGTTGCTTCGATGCTGTAATGCTGTAAATTTGTATGTATGTACCTATGTAACAAATAAACTCAAAAACTACTGGACCGATTTCAAAAATTCTTTCACCATTAAAATGCTACATTATCCCTGATGAATATAGGCTACAAAATTATTTTTCCTACGGGACAATATAAAATTCCTACGGGAAAACGAAAATAACGCGGGCGAAGATGCAAGCGGAGAGCTAGTCTAAAATATTATGAGCAATGAAACGAGTCTATTATTTTCACCCAGTCAAAAAGATTTTATACCTACATACCGCAGTGAAAGTAGGGCCCGTTGATTTTTTTTGCAAACATTCCGTTAAAACGCCATTATTTTATGGTCAGATATCATAAAACAACGTATGCACTTCAACAGCCCTAGTTTCCGCCAAGCAACGCTCCGATCATAAAATTCACTCAGCATTTATTACATTAAATGAATTAGGTAATTAATTTACGTTACATTTCATTTTTGGAACTCCGGCTTAAAATGAGTCCATCAATCATGGCCACCATCCCGGCAACGGCTTCGTTGGCATCGATCGTTGACTTTCGTGAATGTGAAAGCCTCGCTCGCATATGTGTATGCGTATTGAGAATATACAAGGAAAATGCTGCACAGATTTGGAATACACCAGAAATACGTTGAAGGTTTGGACAGATATATTAAAGAAGTAGGTATACTGTTAAATCTCTTTGTTATATATGTACAATGTACATGTAACATGGTACTAAATCTGCTAAAAATGCTTATCTACTTTTGAAGCCGGCTGTACTTTGCGAAAACACACAAGTATGTGCAACGCTAGTTAATGACTCAATCGGAATACATGAGCTTTTGAAAGCTTTTGAAACCTCTGGACGTTCGATTGAGATGAAATTTCTAGTCACCTCTAATTCGGGTGACAATGTGAATCCAATATTCGATATTAAATTTAATTTTACGTTTAATTTAAAAATCACCGCTGTTCCAAGATGGCGGAATAATTTTTATATTTTAACAATGTTTTTATTTATAAAGTTTCAGAATACTTATATGAAGTTCCTTTTGAAAACTTAAAGCGAAGAGTTAAAACTGTAGGATTGCTTGCGAGATAGCTCAGTCACTCATATGGATAATATCAAAAATCATTGCAAATAGACAACAAAATTGCAATAGTGCTCACAGACTTCACGTTTTTTCATAATATAAGTAGAAACTGAGTTGCAAAAAGAGCATTTCGCTGGAATAAGCAAGGATTAAAAAGGTCATCCCAATAAAATCGGACTTCCTCCTGACGCAATAAACATGCCGCACGTATCAGCAACTTATCTGCGTCACGTAAATCGAACG
Organism: Schoenobius gigantellus; assembly: GCA_963935595.1. Taxonomy (NCBI): domain Eukaryota; kingdom Metazoa; phylum Arthropoda; class Insecta; order Lepidoptera; family Crambidae; genus Schoenobius; species Schoenobius gigantellus. The sequence continues at coordinate 12,731,836 of OZ012559.1, read as the reverse complement.
ATTTTTATTACCTTGCTCGCCTCGTCCCAAAAAAATTGCAGCCCACTCTGATTGCTGGCGCGTCCATATTTTTTGTCGCCGCCATTTTGTATTTCGCACCGCCATCTGTCGGCCGATCAAGATGTCGAACGGAGCGCGGAAATTAATAAACGAACTGCCCTTGGGAAATTAAAAATAGTTCTATACAAATAAATGCCGCTTGAACGCCAAGTTCTGCAATATCGGTGCAACTTCGACGTCGCTCGCCGTCAGATTTTAATACCTATAGGACATTGTGAATATTCCGTTTGGCGGGAGCAGTGTCGGACTGCGATACGAATATCGTTATTATTAGCTATCTCAGACAACAAATGTACTTTGAAATAATTTTGCATGAGGACTTCTTTTGTTTTTATTCCAAGAGGAATTCTACTTTGCTCAGTCAGCGAGGTTAATTAAAACGAACCGATATAGAAAATGGTCCGATTTAAAAACTTGTAGTATGAAACAAGTAGTACAAGCACGATCAATAGCTGTAGACACAATAGTTTTAAATAGTGTTTAAAATGACAGCCTTACTCTATTTTCTCTAATCTGTGAACAAAAAACTCCATAATTAGAAATGCCGAGATAAGTACAAGGCAATCGCGAGTCACTAGTATCTCACTCACCTCTCACTTAATTAAAAAATAACCACTAATCACAAAATTGCCCTGCCTCGATTGAGAGTTAAACTGTGTACAAAAATAACGGTGACACACAAAGACCCAGTGATCCGATCGATCGAACACCATAAGCACTTTATCGTTCCACAAAGACTGCCAAATTGGCTCGGTAATCAAGTTTCACGAGTGAATAAATATTCATATTTTCGAAAGAGGTGAAATGCGAATCGATACCCAGTCGATATGGAAAGTTTGTTTCGATAACGTCGCCGTGTCTCCGTAACTTCCTGCGATATTCACGACTTGTGATGTCAAACTAAATAGCACTTTGACTTCACGGTACAGAGATTGCTTCGGAGCGCCCGTCGATATCGAAATTTCTAACTAGGTGCTCGGAGAGGAATATTACAGTTACAAGTAGGTACAATATGGCTACCATTCACCGATATCATAACGAATAATTACCTTGCCAGACACATTTATTTATGGCGCCTAGTGAAAATATCAAGAAAAAAATTCTTGAGATGGTTTAAAAAACACATTGGCATCGCAGCATAGGAGCTAAGTGGTGAAATCGATTACTAATTCAATTTGTTCCCTGCGATAGTTAATGGCGTGGCATAAATGATAAATAGTGATTATGTTTATTGCCTTGACGTATTAGAATCAAACTGTAAGAACCTATTTTTACCACATTCTTGCAACTTAAGATGTTTTCTTTCTTTTCTTGTCCAGGCATTAACTCTTAAGGGAAAATCATAAGGGACGTTTCTCCATACAGACCTAGTCCACAATTTCCTTCCTGGATACTGGTAATGGAGTATTTTTTTTTTCAAAAAATCTATGGTAACTATTAGTTCTCCTATATATTCTTTTTTCTGTAATAAGTAAAACAGATTTAAAGTTTCAATAACCTAAAAATTGGCCAGTTTTCAAACATCCAGCAAAGAGAAAAGGAAAACAGAGAAACAGGTATAGCCTTTCTTTAATTAAAAAAAGTGTAACACGGCCTCATCGCCATCCTTATCTTCTTTCATGTCTGTTTGATGTGGATTTTGTCGTTTTAATATAATAATATCAATAAAGTAACGTATGTTGTTCTTCTGGCGATTATAAGAGTAATTAAATCTCTCTAGTTTTAGAGGAGAAAATAAAGGACTATGAGACGTCGTTTTGTGTACTTTTCATGAGTATCATTTAACATCTCAAATACGCATGCCAAAAGACTAAATTTCTTAGTTTGACATTTCTTATTTATAGAAATATATAGCTTATAATAGTGGCAATTTTCGTAGGACAAGTGCGTAGCTGGACCTGTTGTCGATTTTACACAACATTTCCACTTATCTATCGTATGTCCGGACATCTTCATAAAAACAGAGGCGAAGATTACTACGACTAGTCTTGACAATAATATGAAATATGCTCAAGCACCTTTTGAATGTTATTCTCGATCTTAGAGAGCATGACTTGACATGACGCTTCGAATTTCCGCTCGAATCTCAATTGGCTCCTAATTAGCTCGCGCTCGGATTTCTGCGTACTACTTTTCTTGAAGTGGAGAGAAATCTCAAACAATTCTTTGTATTTTCTCGTACACTCAAACGTTTGGACTCTTCAGTTCTTCTATACATAATGATGACAATTTGAAACCTCCATATTTATTTGACATTTGACTTAATTTTTACCATTTTTCGCTGTCCCGCTATAGTCTAGATTTATTAGTGCATAATTGTATTACCATCATCATGCTCTTATCTTTCATATCAGGAAGATGCAAGATGATTTCTCCTTCTATTCGCCACTATCCAAATTATTTTTTTATTGAATATAAAATTTTATGAAGCCCTTACAGACACTTATCGACGTTCGAAACAAAATTCTAATTCTGTCGTTGTATTCCTCACCTCAGTTCTTACACTCTTCTTATAATCTTCACGCAATTCATGCATACTTTCTTTTCATATACCCTTATTACCATAATTGTTCTAGTAATATGACTTTCATATCCTGGTCACATGCCCAAACCACGCTAACGTGTTATTTCTCATCTTATTGTCAGTAGGTACTTGCAAACCTCCTCTTATACAATTATATGTAAGTATTCCTTCCTAATATTATCCATTCATCTTTTTAACATCCTCATCCCCACCACGTGAATCCTTTGTCTCCTTTGATGCGATAATGACATAGTCTCGTGGACCTCATAGTTTGTCTGTTTAGAAAAACCTTTCTTTTAAGCATTTTTTAACATCATCAAGTAATGCCGTTACCCCTTAAGCGACGAGTACAAAGAATATACAACAGCAAATAAGTTCGTTGAGAATGTTGAGCACGCACCAATTATGACACGTTAACTTGATTAAGTGTTTCACGCTAGGAAATGCCAATTGAGAGGTTTTTAACCCTGATTTATTGTTCTGTCTGCCGACATGGCTCGGTAAATACTAACGCCTGATCAGCCTCGCGCTTTACACCTTAAATGACGTTAATTCCAACAATGTTGATGAGTTTTAAGAGAATGTTTTAAGTGGATCCCTTTTATGTCGAAATTGAAAGCTTATTTTACATCGTAACCTAAAATAACGTTGACAAGTAAATTTTCAAAATAATTGTATTAATTTTATCTTAAATTAAATTATATATTATAAAAACATAACTTATTTCTTACAAGAATCCCCATTAAACGTTTGCAAAAATTTTTCACAATTTTCCGTACCTCCGCAACATATATTTTGTCCTACTCGCGTGTAGGACTATAGCCTTCAGGTCATCAACAGTTCTATCAGGCGCAATACAGGTCCTTGCCTCTAAGATAGACATAATCTGTAATTCATTAGATTTAAATCAGGCGAGTAGAGAAGCCATTCTTTCGCAGCTTATGGAATCAGGGACATTGCTTTTGCATCACTGTTGACCACTTATGGCCCTGTGAGCTGGAGCAGTCTGGAATTGGAATATCCATGGGTAGTTGCCAAGATGCTGTTGAGTCCAAGGGAGAACCATAGATTCAAGGATGTCTCGTCGGTAAGTTTCTTACTTAGTTTTGATACCACTTTCAACAAAAATGAGAGGAATTTTGCCAGTGGTGCAAGTTGCACCCCAAATCATTACTATTTTCTCTTTTTGGCCTAGTCTAAGACCAGATCCTGCTTTTTTGGTGATTATAGGCTTGTTCTATCAAGAACAAATTTTCGTCGAATAATACGATATTTTTCCAATTTGAACCAGCGGTACGTTGTTTGAACAAACTACATCTTTCAAGGCGAACTTTTTTGTCTTTCTCTGTAAGCAATTGCGCTCTTCTGAGTTTGTAGGGTATTAATTTGAGATCATATTTCACTAAACACTGCTCTACCGGGCGACATATCCCCAAGTCTCGCGACATTTTTCTCACCTTGTTTTTTTTCGTTTTGTGGATTTCGGGCCAATCTTTGTTTTATAATATGCTTATTCTTAGAAGTTCGAACAGTCCGTTTACGTCCTCTCCCAGGAAGGTCATCAATGTTGCCGAGCTCAACATAGCATTTAACTGTCGAAGAAACTAGATGACAGCTAACACCAAGAATGTTTACTATCTCGTTCTGCCATTTTCCACGCTCATACAATAAAATTATGGTTCCATGTTGCTCTGACGTGGCGTGATGAATATAATTTAATAATTTTTAGCTAACAAATATTATTAAAATGGCGTCAACAAATATAAAAACAAGAAATTTGAGAGAACGCAATGCATTCCATTTTTGAGTTTATTTTTTATTTTGTCAACGTTGTTTTGGGCCACGGTGTATACCCTCATATTTTGTCTTTCCGATTATACATATCTTTGTTGTCTATTTAACCCCATATATAATTGTGATTATCACAAGTATCATTTGTACTGATATATACTCGTAAATAAAATTGTATTATTGATCTAGCATTATTTCACTTCCAGTTACATTTTCTCCACAAATACGACACCAGTCAGAGAATGAACTTTCCACATAAATATCGCAACTTCACACTGACATAAGCACAATTGATGATCAAAAAATAGTATACTTTACAGACAAACTATTTCATGGGATATTTGGATGTTGATATGCAGTTATTAAGATAAGGTCTATTTTGGCTTAACAAAGTTAAAGAGATCAAAGCAATAAAAATTTCGCAAGGATTGGATAAATCGTCAGTGGCTTAAATGGTCAGAAACATAAAAAATGCTATAAAAAATGTCAACAGTTGACAAGATGTCAATTAGAAGGGTGCATGTAAGGGTGCATGTACATACATATAAAAAATCGGCCAACGACGAGTTGGAATCGCGCACCGACTTAGAGCATAGGCTAAATAATCTAAGCGCACCGAGCGTCCGGCACTTATCTAAGTACGAGTATGTTCCCAACTATGTACATATTTACGGTTTTCAGATTTTTTCCCAAACACGTGCTATAAGACCTTGATTCGCGCCAAATTTTATGATTCCAGGTCAACAGCAAGTACCCTATAGGTTTTCCTTGATGAATCGGATATACTCGTACAGGGTAAATTTTGAGGTACCGGCAACCTCGCAGGATTAGATAGCGATCATCATTAACTACAACGTTTGTTATACGATTTTTGATAATTCGTCAGATTTTACTTTCATACAAAAATAAATATTCATTTAATATACCTCTAGAATGTTTGTAACTCTACGCGCACAGCACGCGAGATTGTGGAGGTGCCTAAGAGAGCTTGGCCATAAATACATTTTGTAAAAATCGGCGCAGGTACTTGTATTATACCTCAAACTATAGCTAAGAAGTTGATCTACTATATTATGTATAAATTATGTATGTAACTAGTACTTTTTTATAGTAAAGAGCATCTAAATACGATGATTGAAAAATTATCACGAAAACATCATAATTTGTATTTTTTTCAGGATGATTTTCTAGTAAGCTAGCAATGAAAATTATACAAGTATTATACCATTTTAGAAAGCTTATAATATATACTTTTTTTTGGTATACACAAATATGCTATATATTTATAAATATATTTACTAGAAATATTTATCTCATGACATATCATTTTTGCGTATCTAAAACTTTCAATTAGAGTTTTGACAGTTGCCGAAATTTGCCGAAGGTCTGTAAATGATGTTATTTGATAGGAAATTTAATATTTTTATACAGGAAGAAAAAAAAAGTTGCAACTTCATTGCACAACATAATGCTATCTATCATAACATGAAATAGTAATAATTTCTTAAAAATACGTGGGCGAATCTATTTGTTTTATTAGTTGATATAGGTTACACTTGTGATATATTATTAATTGCGGTTTATGTTTTGATAATGTATCGAGTATTTCTCACCATTTTTAGTTCGCCTACAAAATAAATTATCAATAAAACACATAGGAAACCGAGTAACCACATAATGATAAATAGTTTTTATTCCCATACTTTGCACACGTTTCAAATCAGTTATTTAATATAAAATAGAGCATCTGCATACTGAATAATTACATACTGTTTTTCGTTCGTTATTGTCGTTATTAAAAGTGTATCTAACCACCTACTCTCTCGCAATGAGTGAATTCCAATGTACCAGACGCGACCTATGTCTTGTTTTGATTGAAAGTGACGGGAATTATGTTGTTGCTTTAACAAGTTATATACGGAATAATTTTATCAACTTTTCTGAGGCAAATATCGCTAAAATTGTCGCGAGTGTACAAAAAAATCTTATTACGAACTTTCGTCAACGCTACACTAAATCTGGCAGAAATAAAGAAAAATTTTTAAATCAGAATAGCTTGTGGTTGAATGCCACATTCACAGTAAATCTGGAAGATCCTACTTGTGAATCTGAACCTTCGACATCGACGGGGAAGCGAGGACGCCCTTCTAAAACCTACGAAGACAGTTCCGATAGAACACAAAGACGAAAAAACAAGGAGTTGCTTGAAACATGTGGCCTTGATTTTATACTGAATTCATATCTTCAAGGATTGAGATGTCAAGGGGAAACGGAAGAAGCATTCATTGTCGAAATTTTATAAGTATTACCCATAGATAAAAAAAGTGAAATACGTGAAAATCTTTTAAATGAACCGGCACATTTAACAGCGTACTCTAAAGATGAAGCTCTCAGTATTTTTATAGAGTTGGACCTTAACATGGCACAGTATGAAAACATGACAAATTGCTTAATTGCGAAGAACTGCGTATTATTTCCGTCATATAAATCAATTCAGGAAGCTAAAGGAATGTGCTACCCACCAAGATCAAGCATAGAAATTAATAATATTACAGCAAAAATAAAACTGCAAGATCTGCTGGATCACACTATTGCAAGAATTTTGAAAATCAATGGTGTATACAAAGCTGGCAAAAAACATTTAATGCTGTATTCGAAATGGGGCTGTGATGGCTCAAGCGGACAAAGTGAATACAAGCAAGTCTTAACTGAAGAGGATGAGTTAATTTCTGACACAAATTTATTTATATCTTCATTAGTACCTCTGAAACTTGTTGATATTAATACAAATGAAACTTTGTGGGAAAACCCTGTTCCATCATCAGTAAGATTTTGTAGGCCCATTTTAATAGAATTTTCAAAAGAGACACCAGAGAAAACTACAAGTGTAGTTAATGAAATTATAGCTCAAAGAAACGCTCTCACAACAAGCTTAATCAATAAAAATGGTGAAAGTATTGAAATCAAACACACATTATTTTTGACAATGGTTGACGGGAAAGTGGCTCAAGTTTTGTCAGAAACTTCATCAGGTGCTGTATGTACTATTTGTGGTGCAAGACCTACAGAGATGAACAATTTAGAAAAAGTACAAAATAAACCTGTTGACGAAAATTCTTATCAATATGGGCTTTCGACTTTACATTGCTGGATTAGATTTATGGAACTAATTTTACATATATCTTATAATGTAGGCTTTGAAAAATGGTCTGCTACAACGACAGAAAATAAAGATTTGAAAAAACAAAAGAAGACATATGTACAAAGAAGGTTCAGAGAAGAACTTGGTTTAAATATAGATAAACCTAAGCAAGGTTCTGGTAACAGTAATGACGGTAATACAGCTAGACGATTTTTTCAAAATTATCAGTGCACTGCAGAAATTACCGGTGTGGATGAGGAATTGATAAAACGATTTTATGTTTTACTTCAAGTTATGTCTAGCGGAAAAGTAATTAATGCTACGAAATTTGGACAGTATGCTTTCGATACAGCACAACGATATGTTAGTAAATAAATGTGGTATTATATGCCATCATCTGTCCATAAAGTCCTAATTCATGGGGAAGTGTAATTCGGCATTATTCAGTGTTACCTCTTGGACAGCTCTCCGAAGATGCCCAGGAATCAAGGAACAAAGACTATAAACGATTCAGACTTCATCATGCTAGAAAATGCTCTAGAGTTGCTACAAATGAAGACGTTTTACATACACTTTTGTACACTTCAGACCCTTACATAACAAGTTTAAGAAAACCTTCCAATAAAAAGTCTATGGAACTTATAGATGAAGCTGTAGAGCTAGTAGAATAATATAATTCTATGTTATTTTCTTTTTCTTATTATATTTAATTAATAAGAGTAATTTTATGTGTTTATTTTGTATTAATTATAACATTTAGGTCACATTGTTTAAAATTAGTCGTAAATTTATGATAATTTTTCAATATTTCATGTTTTGTATTTTTTTACAATTATTAAATATATTTTTATATGCATAGACTGTATATTATTTTAAAGTACGTTTATCTCAGATTACCTAAAAAAAAATCAGCTGTATATCTATAAAAACATGGAAGTTATAGATTTATGACCCGAAACCGACTCGATCTCCACATAGTGGAGCGTAGCGTTGTCTTCCGTCGTCGTTTATAAATGAAACATAGACTTATCAATGTCACGACAGTGCAATAAAAAGTTGATAAATGTTTTTTGTTCAATTATCTTAAAACTCGTAAAACAAACGTTGTAGTTAATGATGTTAGCTATCTAATCCTGCGAGGTTGCCTGTTTAAGCGACATAAGCGGTCATATCTTTAGATCGCATTAACTTACAAGTATGATTTTACATAGCTGACAGATGGACAGACGGACAGCAAAGTGATCCTCTGAATATTCCATCATCACAGCTCATATACGTCCCCAGTTCCCCACCGAAGGGCTCGAGCCTACCCTAAGTTAGGGTGATTAGGCCTTAGTCAACCACGCTGGCCCAGTGCGGATTGGTCGACTTCACATACACCTTTGAATTGCTTCGTAGATGCGGGCATGTACAATGCAAATATACATATGGAATTCGAAAAACGAAAAAGTATTCCATTTTTTTCCCTAACCCTAAAACCTAATTGGATAACAAACAGTAGGCATCGTGTAACTTAAGCCGTTATAAACCGGCCGATCTGCAAGGCAACGTACAAATTTCGTAATGTAGTCGGGCCTTTAAAAGACACAACCTTAACGAGCCACATCAACATTTTAAGATGAAACAGCAAAAACGGCGATTGCCAGGTAAAATTCACGGAGGAAGCTCGTCCCGAACAGACTGACTAATGGTGGTCTCATTACATCCAGCTGCCGCCAATTTTAATTTCCTCAACACGACTTGACGACACGATTTATTTGTGTAAATAAATATTGCCCTCGCATACCCTCTAGGGGAGCTAACGCAACCCACCTGTTCACACGGGAAGAATTCGGGCTATGTGCTTGTGTAATTTCTGTTAATAACGTCAGAGGGTATTAGGATTTTTCGGAATACAACATTGTCATGTGAAAATATGCGACGTGCATGGTAAATTTTTTAAATAGCTTCATGTTTGCCACGGGACTCGGGAAATTTTCTGTAAGTTGTTACCTCAAACATTTTGGACGTGCGTCACTGACCATCAACATCGCTGAACACGGATAGCAAACTGCTCCGTCTACTTACATTTACAACTAAAACGAAATTCAAGCCAGATACAATTTCTCTGACATTAAATTTCATTATATCAAACGGTTCGGTAATAAGACATTCAAATTTACCAAATGCTTTTTTGTTTTTAACCGACTTCAAAAAAGGAGGAGGTTCTCAATTTGATGCGTATGTTTTTTTTTGTATCTATACTAATGTAATCATCATTGTAATCTTCACTCTTCTCGAAATTAAATTTTCTTTTTATCTTAAAAACGTACACTAAATACCTGAGCAGTTTTCTTACATTTCTTTATATTCGAACACTCATTATACCATAAGCGAAATTCTTATCAAAATCGTAACCGTATAAATAATTTTAATTTTCGTGGAAGACGACAAATTTGCGACTTCATATCGCTCTCAGACTGCATTATGCGGTTATAGTATACATATAGTTGCAACTTATCATGATGCAAATGGTAGCGTCTTATTAAACTTTCAGCATAGTGGCTCTTCAGTAATTGTAAAAGATCTTAGTATGGTCTATTATCTGTGGTATGGTCCAAATTCTTAGACATCTATTTAAAGCGATCACTCAAGCATCTATTTTAACCTTAGGGGTTAAAATATCACTCTCAGAGATGAACAAGAAGTTCGTCTCTGTTTGAACTTTTCATGTGAAATTTTCTTTTTATTCAAAAATAAACATTTAAAGCGTTATTTTGCCTCTGTTCAAATTATTAACGCTTCTGTACTGTTATTAGTATATTAAAAAGCTTATGCTACTTCACTAGCAAGAATCTGCCTTTAGTATCTATATACTCTGATAACAGTATTATTGTACGTTCTTCATACTTAATCATAAAAATAAACACAAGAGATTTGAAAGTTCGCGAATAATCAAGCAGTTGAAAACAGATTTCTCAGAAGAAATCTTCACTACAAAATCACGTACAACTTGTGGATGAACGTTATTTAGCTCTCCGAAGTCTAGCGAAACAAGAAATCACGAAGCAACAATCGGAGATAGAACAAAACAACAGCAAGACTTTGCAGTGCTTTCATAGTGTCTGGTACAGACAGCGCCATAGCTGGCAGGGGCTATTTTGTTCCCTGTCGAATCGTAGATAAAGACGATTTCAGAATAAAAGTCGAACTATGTGCCGTGCCTTCTGTACGATCGAATTAGCGCATCGCAAGCCGGATAAAGGATGAATTCGACTTAAACTCGATTTAAATATTAACGGCCAGGAACACGGTAAAAGCTAAGAATTTGACTTTGCAAAAAAGGTGATCAGGAGAAGAGATCTAACTGATGTTGATCAAACTGTATCATATATTCAATTATATTATTCTACTTATTGCTTAAAAGGATAACGATTCATTCTGACGTTTTCGTGTTTCGGTTTGTGATATTGAAAGTTATGCTGTGGTCTATCTTACAGGGACAGTATAACTTATTGGATCACTTATTTAAACTATTCGCGGCAAAAGATGGCAGCACCTTAAGAAATAAACGAGATCTCGTTTCATGTGTTCTGGCAGCGATGATATGCTCGAAATACCCACGGCCAGTCGCCCAGTACAACCTATCTTCTTCAGTCTTAGTATCCAAACCGCCCAAATGTGGAATTATCTCGGGATAGCAAGCAGTACAGCAAAACTAACGTTTAATTAAGGAATGAGGTAGACATTTTTTCACATCAACAACTAACGTCATAACATCGTCCACGCGATGAGGAGTGTATGTTTTATCGCTCCTTTTCATCCAGGTCCTCTGCAATGAGATCGACTGCTCGAAGTGAAACCTTTTTATATATCAGGCCACACTGATGTGAGGTCAATACCTCAACATCTATGAAGGGACGTGCTCAACAGAAACCTTCACATTTGTAGTCAGTCGGATAGTAAGAACCTATTTAATATCGAAAGTCTGTCTAAAATCGATAATTAACCCAAGGCTAATTATAGGTAGGTAAGTAATTAATTGTAGTATTAATTACATAATTAGTAGTGGTAATTAAAATATTCATGTATCTTCTCGAGTACTTAACGTCAAAGCATTTTAATAATACTGCCGAGGAAGTTCGAACAGCTTCAGTTGAAGCAAAATAAGCGAGTACACAAGATTAATTGTCTCTAGAGGGCGACGCTGCACCGGAAGTGTATCCATGCAAGCCAGTCGCCGCCATTTTGCGCTTCCGCCGATAGACACCCGAATTGTTTATGGGGTCAAGCCGTGCTAAGTGCGCTAATGGCACTATTTTTCTAAGCAAAAATATAGCTGGTTGTTCCGTCGAAAAGAATTTTTTTGTAATACAGTAGCGATATTTATATCGTTAATTGGCGCAAGGTGTCGCCACCTTTTATTGAGATTATTTAGTTAAGCTCTGCTGTGCCCGCGAACAATGTTTTGCCTTAAAAGTTCAAAGAAAAAACTGTAAATCTACTTTCCCGCGGGAACAACTTAATTTTCCGGGATAATAAGTAGCCTATATGTTAATCCCTGTCGTAATCCGTCTACCTACAAAATTTCATCCAAATCTATTTAGTTCGTGTACGGAACTCGCGTGGGACAATACATGCTGCCCAAAGTTCTCAACGGCCTCCCCGAAAAACTATGCCAATTATATACCTCTGGAGGAAAATTTAAGAATCTAATGAAGCGTCATTTTATAGAGCAAAATCCTGTTTTTTTGTAATTATAATTAAATAGTACCTGTATTTTGAGTATAGTATCTGTAGTATAAGCATATTAGAGCAACTCGACCAGGCCAGATAAACCAATAAGGTTTATGGCAAGGTCTCTGTGTGAGATACATGTATGTAGCCAATGCAAAGGAAATAAATTTAAAAAAAAAAGTAGTTTTTGCGTGAAAGAGTAACAAACATATATCCATACTCACCAACTTTCGCGTTTATAATATTAGTAAGGATGATTTTGTATTGAGTAGACTTGTATTAGACTTAGCGATGGGTGACTCGGGTTCGTCATCCAGCCCGTTGACCCGAGTTGATTTCCTCATCTACCGACTCGACTCGGTCATTCATTACGGACCCGGACTACTACGGCGCATGGTACCGCTACGCGTAGCAGTGGGCGAGTCGAGTTGCAGCCCGGGCCCGGGCATATTCATAGCGGTATTTTTGGATAAATAACGTAGCTTTTCGTTTTATTACAAAACACACAAAAATAAATTCGACTTTGAATCGTCAGTCGGTCGAATCAACTCGACCCGAGTCAGCCCGAGTTGCAACCCGAGTTAGAAGTTATTTCAACTCGAGTTAATCGAGTTGAAGAAATTACGACCGGACCCATCACTAATTAGTATAGTATAAAACTGGCGCAACGGAGAAGCCGCTGTAAGTGACAGTTAAATTCTCCTCCCCCCCCCCCCATTTCCCCCTACAACTCAACCAAAGAGCAGAAAGGAACTGCGGCCACTTTGCGCCATCCGATACTATCGATAACGATGCGTTTTCGTCTCGAATAAGTTATTTTCACATAGATGTAAGATGTCCCCGAGTGCGATGCCGAACTCCAGCGTTCCCGGTCATTGCGTTTTGATGAATTTCATTGAGAAACTTTCGAATACTGCAAGCCGCGATTGTCGGTCGAAAACTTGAGATTGTCGTCAACAAATATATTCGATTCGTGCATTTCGATTCGAGTTGAATCGATGCTTTTACTGTCGAGTTTGAATTGGTTTAATTTTTATTGTTACATTTTGCTCTCGGTGAAAACTTGGTCGGTTTGAAACTTAATAGGTACAATGGATTCTTTTAACTTTTGTGTTACTATATTTTTTTCGAAATCATCATGATAATATTGGGATTGGGAGATAATAATATGCAATAAAACAGCTAAAATGTGAAACCAATATGCTACATGACTCTTTTCTGATAAATCGAGTTGTATGCCTTAGTCATCGTCGGAATCCTATATCTGACTGACTGATTTTATTTTTGATTCACAAAACTAAAGTGTGTTATGTAATTATATAACATTTTCAAATAACAAGTTGAATTACTGATGCACTAGCTGACGAATTTGCAGTGGTCTGCACTTACGGTGTTGTGGTTAAGATTGATCGACGGTGGCTCCCCTTAGCGACGGAAGCACATCCATATATGTCCCGCAGTAGCCAACTCAACAAGGTAAATATGTATATATTCGAAGATGTAGCATTTATAAACACGAAGGAGAACACAACAACAAAATAAATGCTAAATATTAATGGGTGGATAAAGTAACCATTTAATCTATTTGGTTTGTCAAACTAACGCTATAACTTAAGTAATATACATAAACAAATTGCTATATGAAAACACGTATTTACATGTCAAATACTCGTATATTTACATGTAAAAAAATATTTACCTGCAACCGCCTCCGTGGTCTAGTGGTATTGATCCCGGTGTCGTTCTGGACGCCCGAGGTTCAATTCTTCGTGGGAGCACAAGTTTTTCGGCTTGGTTTGGTTAGTGGTAGGGTTTCTAAGCCCGCCTGGCTAGCTTCCGCCATCTTACCTAATTTTGTCACCATAATTATTACAATGTTTATAACATTATTGTTTTCCCAGAATTAGAGTAAGGTATCCTAACTCCTCAAAAATTCAGATAAAGCTCGCTTACATTTCCGCCTTAGCATCACTTACCAACGTTGGACCTAGACAAAGCCACACACTTGTTTTTCCGCAGTCGTTTCGCAGAGAAAATGTATGGAAATGACATTAGAATGCGACAACCTCACACTATTTTTTCCGCAGCTTATATCACCTCCATACATTTTCTCTGCGGAACGACACGACGGAAAATGTGGCTTTTGTCTAGGCCCACAGGTGAGATGAAGGCCAAGCGTTTCGCCAAATTATTTTTATTATAACTAAATTATATAGGTAAATTATATAGATAATTAGTTAAATTCTTGCAGATACAATTAAGAAAATTAATAAAATAAAAATTTGAAACAAAAAAATATTTTTATGAAGATATGTCCATTATTCTGATTTGTGGCATATCTAGCAAATTTAAAACTCTATGGCCGCGCACCTGTGATGCGATGTCACCGCTCAACCGTCGCACGGCATTAGACATGAGATAAAGATTATAAAGACTTAATTCTATTGAGTATATTCAAAAAGCTGCATAGTTGGAAATTTTATTTTGCACAAAATTTGACCCATATTTGTTTTAAATTTATGGAATCGATTCTATTCTCGATCCTGAACTAATTTCAGGATTTGCGCAATTTCATTAACACATTGTATATGTACAAAAAACATGGATATAAAGAAAATCTATTAAAGCAATATGTTGTATTTTATGTTAAGACTAGCTGTGCTCGTAGCTTTGCTTACGTGAAATTCAGCTTGGTCGTAGCGTGATGTTATATAGGCTAACCTTCCTCGATAAATAGGCTATTCTACCCTAAAAAAATCAATTCGAACAAGTACTTAGTTCTGGAGATTATCGTGTTGAAACTTACTCTTCAGCTAATATTAAGTGTAAGTATAGATTTAAAAATATATAGGCAGTGAAAAAAAGAAAATATGTAGACAACAGCACACCAGCGAATATCTAACATTCGGAAAATATTAATCAAACATTAATTTGAAACGGTAAAAAATAACGTAAACATCGCGCAAATCCTAACAGACTTAAGAGGATCTAACTCGGAAATTACTTTCCTTTATACCCTTCTATCCAAATATTGGCGGTGCGAACTCCAGTTACACTCACCCCAAAATATGACGCAATATTCCCTCATTAATTCTCGGAAACGGAAACGCCATAAAACGCTTAAGCGCAGTTTTCGGCGTGATATCGCACAATTTGTATGCAACGGGTTTCGGGGCTGCATTGCTTACCAACGCTTAGTATTATCAATGCTATGCATCTCTTTAATGGACTCGTTAAATTCGAAAGCATTAACAGTGTTTTGAAGAAACAAGGGATTTAATTGATTCTAACAATGTTTTGAAGTAAAGAAACGAGGAATATTTCTACTTGAATCCAAATTTATCATGACTGCTGTGATGTGATATTGGAGTTGCGTGATTTAAGACTGCTTTTTCAATCAGTCTTGTTCCTAGTTGTATCCAACATAATCATAATCTGTGTCTCGTAGTATATAATATTTATTTTTATATATAATTTTGGATTTTCCTTTAAATAATGCAAAATAAATTGAAAAATTAATTAAATCAATAAAGAATAAATTTCGTCTCGGACGGGATTAGAACCCGTGTATTCATACAAGGGTATAGAGATTTCATGAACGTCAAAAAATAGAACAGAAATAACGCTTAATAGTGTGTGTAGAAAAAAAATTGTGCACTCCTACTTTTAAAGTTAAATTTATAGCCATAATTCGGTGAGTATGCTGTGCGTAACGTAGGTATGCCCAGTGCGTAGATACCTTCTTTTAAGAAAGTCAAACAAGACATATAAATAAAGCCATCTGCCTAGGAGATATTATAGTGCACAAGTGTCTGCGCAAACGCAAGTGGACTCTCTGTTCCTTTACTCGCATAGTCAGATGGGACAGTTAGCCGACACGACCGGAGCGAGCTCAAGCGGAGGACCCACTGTTTAACGTGCCTTTCGAAGCACGGAGGAGCTCGAGATGTTTCGTATTTTGATCACCCATCATAGGACTGACTACAGCCAACATTGCTTAACCTTAGCAATAGTTCGCTGAGCGCACGCGCCCATGCGCCACCAAGCTCCTCACTTTCTCTTCATATTATAATAAAAATTCACGTGCGTGAATTTTGCACACTGGCCACAATATAAACCTGATTACGCTTTACCCCATCCTATCTCCCTTAAAAATCATCATATCAGCCAAGAGACGTCCGCTACGGGTCATACGCCTCCCCAAAGATCTCTAAACTGATCAATCCTGTGCTGTCGCATCCAGCGGCTACCCGCAACCGTCCAGCTTGTGAGGCCTTACCAACGCTCCGTTTCACCATGCATGGCCACCATACTCAAGCACCTTTCCGCCTCAACGGTTATCAGTCCTCCAAATAATGTGCCCTGCCCACTATCACTTAAAGTTCGCAATTCTTTTGGCTATCTCAGTGACCTTCAGTCAGGGTTTCTTCCGCCATGGGCGGGTGCGGGCTTCGGGCATTGATCGCCCGTTGCCCGGGCATCTTCTCGGCCTCAGTGACCTTGATTCTTTCTACAAAGATATTAAGTGACAGCCCTTACTTTAGGCTCGACGAATAATGAACAAAAAATCTCGATATCCGATATTCATATTGGCTTGCCCCTATATCAGTATCCGGGCACAAACATTGGCCTGAAAAGGCCGGTGCGTCCCAAATAACAAGCCATTAAAAAGCCCGGTCTCGAAAACCTCTCATTAACTCATTGTACACAATATTATATACCTATCCCCGCTCGAAATTAGTGCACGTTTTCATGTGATTTGTTTCCCTGGGCAGTTCGGGAAATTTTCATCAGAATTCCCCCGGCTGCTCGTCCCGAGGTCCTTTGAGTATATTTTAAGATTAATTTATCCCGGATCGATCGAGCCTTTTGTGAGCTTCTCGTAACGAGCCTCTTCGCCCTAACCTCTTCAGATGCTTTTAACTTACAAAACGGTGTGCTACATCTACAGCGATAACACGTGTGTTGTGCGTCTATCGGCGCGCGGCATTGAATGGTATACCCACCTACTGCAACTTTTATCAGACTACAAATTATTGAAGATAATATTATGGCAAGTACTAAATTAGTAAATCAGCCAATAAAGGAACGGTGGCGCTGTGGACTCGGCAATTGCCTTCAATCGGGAGGTCCAGGGTTCGAGACCGCCATATACCGATGTGTTTTTCGAATTTCATGTGTACATTTGACTGACGCTCCTACGGTGAAAGAAAACATCGTGAGGCAGCCTCCATACATCTGCGAAGAATTCAAAGGTGTATGTGAAGTCGACCAATCCGCACTGGGCAGCGTGGTTGACTAAGGCCTAAACATCCTAACTTAGGGTGGGCTCGAGCCCCTCGGTGGGGACATATATGTGATGTTATGATGAAATCAGACAATGAATGTCATTGCTGGGTTTCGGTTTCGAGGATAAGACGGGCAGTGAAATTACTGGATACTCTGACATCTCATGTAACAAATTCGCGACGTACATTGCGTCAAGTCAAAAACACAACTAACTAACAAGCTACAGGGATTGACTAGTCAATTGACGTGTGTTAATGTTGTACATTGTGAAAGAAGTTGTAAAAAACATAATTTATACAAATAAATGAATGTTCATACCTACATAAAATCGACTCAATTCTATTCAATCGAGCAAAGGTAACAATAACCATTCGTATATATTATTTTACTTCATCTGGTTTTGTTTCTGAAAGTACTTTTAAATACCTATTTTTGATTTGTCCGTCGAATAAATATATTTTCCGCTCGCGACTTCGTCCGCGTTATTTTTGTTTTCCCGTGGGAATTTTCTATTCTCCCGTAGGAAAATTACCTTATGTCCTTCCCCCGGTCTCGAACTATCCCTATACCAACTTTAATCAAAATCGGTTCAGTACTTTCGAAGCCTATTCAATACAAACAAACAATCAAATCTTTCCTCTTTATAATATTAGTATAGATGAGTGTTATAAAATATGCATATAATTATGACGTAAATCAAATCTTTGTTGATCATGAGGCCATTTTCGACATTGTCCTTTGCAAGTCTTACAGAAACCACGTGTACTATAATAGGCGACTATAGCCACTTACCATCAGGCTAGGCAATCTGCTAGTCAACCAACTTTGTTGTATAAAAGAAATCACAAAGCGACTATGTAGCTTTTTTATCATCGTGCAATTATATCTATTTTTTAGCTAAAAATAGACTTTGACAACTCGAAAT
Source organism: Schoenobius gigantellus (assembly GCA_963935595.1). Taxonomy (NCBI): domain Eukaryota; kingdom Metazoa; phylum Arthropoda; class Insecta; order Lepidoptera; family Crambidae; genus Schoenobius; species Schoenobius gigantellus. Next base: position 12,713,389 of record OZ012559.1, on the reverse strand, counting down.
GGAAGAAAAAACTCATGTAGAGTTCACATTCACCAGGATTTTCAATGACATTAGTTTTTTTTCACCTGTGCAATGTGAACGCATAACAATATAATATTCTTATCCGATATTGGAATTTCTTAATGCATTCTTATTTTGCATTCAGCATTTTATTTTCATCGTCAGATTTGCTAGTCCTCCTCCTCCTTGCTTTCTCCGTGAAAACAATACTGATAAACTGTTCGCAGTAACGTAATCAAATGCCACATGAATATAAACTCAGTAAATATTGTTAATTGAAAGCTGGCTTGTATATCACTTATTACTTTCAGGCTTTTACGCGTTTATTCAGTCAGTGGCACTTCATTTTTGTAATAATACGAGGACATACGTTCACACATACACTACGTATTGAACGGTCGTTTGGTTTGTAGAAACATATCCGACTTTTCTTCGGTGACAATCAAGCATAAAAATTAACGGCCATCTAATGTTTTTTATACAGCTAAGTTGGCCAACAAGCAGACTGACCTGATGGTAAGTGGCTACAGTTATATATAGAATATGTATATCAGTGTTAATATAGCTAAGCTCAGTATATAAGCTTTGTAAGATAGACGTATGTACTTGCGCAAGCGACTCTTATACTGAGATTCTCTCTGCAGGCGTAGCATGGACCGTGGACAAAATAGGATAAGAGACAAATAACATGTTTCGTTTTGCTCTCCCACATAACACTGAGGCGAGACGGGACGAGGATTAGTCACATTTTGTGGTGTGACCACGGCGCATGGTTTATAGAAGATAAAATCTGAACATCTGTATAAATCTGGGGTGATTAATAATTTTCATTTCACGTATTGATTTAGCGCACTTGCACATCATTGGCACAAAAATTGTGCCGTTCTTGAAATTAAAGGAGCAAGATAAGCGCAGTCTATGGTTAGTTGACTATGATCTATGGACCAGAATTACCTGCGTATGACCAACCTACGTTTTTTTTACAACAGCGTTTTTTTTTACCACGTACGGTAACGTACTCTGGAATGAACTTCCTGCTGCTGTGTTTCCCGAGCGCTATAACATGTCTACTTTCAAGCGAGGTTTAAGAAGAGTATTGTATTCAAAGTAGGCAGCGGCTTCGCTATGTCCCTGATATTGGCAAAGTCCATGGGCGGCGGTTACCACTTACCATCAGGTGGGCCGTTTGCTCGTCTGCCTTCTAAAGCAATAAAAAAAAACGAAAGAACTGCTGCCAGCCCTAGAATACTGCCTGCGCACAGATACTCCACAGATCTTATAATTTGTATAATAATAAGGACTCTTACTGCTTGCAGACACTGAAGTACGAGTATATTTCGCATCAAACAATAATATGATCACTCAAACATAGCACACTCAACCTATCCGCTACAACATATACATATTGCCGTCGACACGTCGAGGCTTCTAAATCACTACCTCCAAAGCCGAAAGGTGGCGCCCATTTTTACGCCATTGTGCTGTAAAAGGACATGGTGATAACGTACGCGGGCCGTTACCATGGAATAGCTATGACCATTAAGTGTAACGAGCCGGCGATGTCTCGCACAATACACCTTTGCTTTTCACGTGACTGATAACATATTGCGGGGCTACGTGGATAATTTGTCCCCTCGCAAGATATTTAGCTCAGGTGTTTGTCACGCTTTGTGTCGAATTGCTGGTTTTCGACCCGCGACTGGCTAATGTCGAGAGGAACTATGCGGGATGGTTAATCAAATGTGAACGTTGAGTTTGTCGTGCATGTCAATATTTTTATTACTGCGTCAAAAGCTGTCAGTAATCGTAAATAACAAATGAGATGAGTAGGTACTGAGATGAGAACAATAAAAGTACCACAATCCTGTAACCGGAATATGTCGCTTGTACATGCATACATACTTTCATTGTGGTAAAAAACGCAGTATTGGAAGGATCCTCAACAGTAACTTATATATAGCATTTGTTTAACAATCTTTCTATGTATCTGTTGTTGTCTGCATTTAATATTATATTCAGCTATCAGCGGTAAGTTCTTTTTCTTTAAAATTTAAATTTAAGTAACGGTCACGATTAGAATTCATGTATTCGCAGTGGAATGCAATCTAGTAAACAAAATGTATTTTATTTCGTTATTGATAATGTTAATTATTTTCTGTATTGTATCTGTTATTGTTAAATAAATAAATAAAATAAACTGAACCTATTTTTGAAAGTTTCAAACACTTTTTTTTATTCGTAATCAATACATTGAATGTTGTGTTGTAAATCGTGTACCGAATTCAAAGTGTCTTACTTCAAATATGCTGTGAAGGTAAAATTTCTAAGTACGATCTCTGAGCATGTTAAGCTGAGCTGAAATTATGTTTGTAATATTTTGTATACCTATATTAACTGATCTTGTGCAGGAGGAATGAGACAGCTTTTCAATAAATATTACTCTATTGGAGGTCCGAGGTTTAATTTGGCATGGAAGCAGATGTTTTCTGTCCGGTTTGATTGGCAATGGAGCTTCTGAACCCAACCAGATGTAACTCAACTACCATCGTCTTACCTAAGTTTGTCGCCATAATAACAATGCTTATATATAACATTGTTGTGTTCCGAGAACTAGGGGTAAGATAGTCAGATCTTCAGTTGCTGGGGCGTCCAGGTGAAGCTCGCTTCCACCTTCGCTCTTATTGTCACTTCCCATCAGGTGGGATGCAGGCCAAGAATTTCCCTGTCGTGTGTAAAGAGAACCGTCTCTTTTGCCGACAAAAGAAAAGCTAAGGTCACATTATATCGCTCACTCGGCAATGAAATAGCACGTTGAACAATCGCAGTGTACTCGCCCGCAGCTAATGAAGACAGATATCGCGTTCACTGCCAAGCTTTTTCTGTTCCTATAATGTTCCCTTCAAGGAACCGCTCGGTCGCGTAACAAGATTTTAACGACAACATAGTGGCTTAGCACTGTGTGAGATCTGTTTGTTTTCTAGAATTATTTTATTACTTCTTTGCTTTCGCAATCAACTGTGCGGGTTGTAACTAGAGTTTCTAACTATACTGTTAAAACAGTATTGAAATTATTACAGCAATGATAATAATAATGTTTTTTCTAAAAAAAATGTCCTCCTAACCAATATTCGGTCACGGCGGCCAATCTCAACAGGGACTAGGCATCTACGCAGGAGATATAGTACACAAGTGACTGCGCAAACGCAAGTGCACTCTCTGTTCCTTCACTCGCTTAGTCCGACGAGACGGTTAGCCGACACGACCGGAGCGAGATCAGGCGCAAGACCCACTGTTTGTCGTCACTTCCGAAGCACGGAGGAGCTCGAGATATTTCGTATTTTGGTCACCCATCATAAGACTGACTACTTAACAATAGCAATCGTTCGCTGAGCGCACGCGCCAAAGTAACACAAATCGGTAAAGCTATTTTTGAGTCTTAGCAAGACTAACGAACGGCTATTCATTCATCTATATATATAAAAAAAATTCTCACGTCACGGCGTTTGTCCGGGATAAATTCCGAAACTACTTAACCGATTTTGACGAAATTTACTTGGCTTACTGTATGTAATTAGGTCCAACTTAAAAGATAGGATAGTTTTTATCTCAATTATTGACCCTAATATTCATTATTGCGTTAAATTATGTTAAGGCGAAACGTGGTTTCAGAGCACAGCTAGTTTGAAATATAACTTTACTGGGCTGTGTAAAAAAACTTTTGATAATAAATAATAAGAAAATGAGGATATTCCTTAATAGGACGATAATTGTAATGTTCTCAATACCACAAGAAACCTAGTAAGTACTTAGCGATTAGATTGACTAGCCTCTCATAAGCCAGACAACTACCGCTAATCTCCAATTATTACCTATCTCAAATATCTATACTATCATCCCAAAAGTCCTAGGTCTTAGAGAACGATCTGTCACGTGTTTACAATCTGCGCAGCTCACAAAAATCCACGAAAAATATACCACCGAACTCACCTGATATGAAGTGCAAGCGAGCGGAGATGGTTACCATAAAGCCGTGTTATCTCCGTCGTTTCACACAAAATAATCCCATAGAGGAGCCTGAATGTCCATAAAACATTCGCGGCGACGAATAACAAGTTGTAAATGCGCTATCTTCTGTTTGTATGTGCATGTCAAACAGAAAGTGGAGGTGACTTTTGGTACAAACAAGGAATATGTCTTAAGAAGAAATCTTACAGCCGTTTTTTAATACAAACGTAGTCCCCTGTTTCCTTTCTGGATAATGGCAATAGCTGTTCTATTTTTTTTTTCAAAAAAATATCAATGGCCACTATTAGCATGTTACTATGTTTTCCTTTTTTTATTAAGTTAATTTTTAAAAGAGACATCAGCCTTTAAAAACAAAAAAAAATAGCCTGATATTCTGCTATTTTCAAACATCCAGTAAACAAATTTGAGAAGATTATATGTATTATGTAAAAACAAAACATAGAAACACAGCCAAAGTCTTTCTTTAAAAAAAGTAATTAAATCGGTCTAGTTTTAGTGGAGAAAACAGGACAATACGAAACGTATATTTTGTGTTCTTTTTATAGGTATTTTCGGTCCGAGCTGCAGTTGTCCCTATCGCGCTCAGTTTGCGACAGCAATTAAGGGCGTCGCCAAGGGGGGCAGGGAGGGGCAGCTGCCCCCCTTGATTTTACAAATACCTAATTTTGAATTCACTTGACCTTGGTGTTTCCCCTTAACCGTCTTAACACTACTCCCGTCATACACATAATCGGTCTTATAAATTTTTAATAAATCTTAATGTGATGAAAGTAATAACGGGGCAGGTCACAATATTAATGGAAACAATGCGTCTCGATAAACTTAACACTTCAAAATGTAAATCTCATAATTATTTATCGCTTACTTTTAAATTCGTATTTTTACAATAATGTTATGTATGTGTGTGTCGTTTTAAAAAATCACCGTCTGCAAATCTACGTAAATGGCAGCGGTAAGGGGTTAAATAAATTCAACATCTTGATATTTCTTGAGCGGCAACCAAATAGTTTGCGTGGCGACTTGACCTTCGCGCGAGTTAATTTCCTGAGTTAATAGCAAGAAGCTCGGTTGAGGTTATCTACAATGTAATTTGGTGTATGTCAGGGTCTGTGCTGCAGAGTGGTGTAACTAGTGTTCTTAACAACTGAACGCCTGAACAAATGTAATGGCCTGTTACAGAAACATATTCACGGAACGTAGTCATGGAAATAACAATATTTTGTATTACTGTAAACTAAAGTGTCGTATTAAAAATGCACATGGAATTTCGTGACTCAACATAAAGAAATTTATTACAATAGAATTCAATTAAAACTTAACGTGTTTCTAAAAAGTATATTCTATAGTATATGTATAATAGTTTAACAATTCTAAAAAGCACACATATGTGCATCCTTGGAGGACACTACATTAAGTCAAAATCAAAATAATCTTCTTTCGAATGTCTAGTCACAAAAAGGGAATTCGATTCGTTATGTCATTTTTCCACACATTATAGATCGTCTTATTTTGTTACGCCATTTTAATATAACTCATCACTGAGCGCAAGCCTTTTCCACAAAATAGAGGATTCCACCACGCTGGCTCAGTAGGTTTTGATGAAGTGCACCTTTCCATCGTTCTTAGATTAGCAGGATGCACTGCGAGCAAAAGCTTGAATCCTATCTGATGTTTTATGTAATCCTTTATTAGAAGATGCTTTATTTACTTATAACTTAGTCACAATTCAGCCTCGAGGCAAGGATAAGATCTACGGAAGGACAAGCTTGCTCAGGAGAAGCCTATTCATTCTCACCATAAAGTGATTCAGGTTGTTTGTTGTCGACAGACACCGGCTGAGAATTCCACACATTAGCTGGGCGCACTATTAAAGATGAAGTGTAGCACTTTGTGCACAAGGAGAACATCGACCTGATGAGAATAGTATCCAGCTACGGGTCAAGATTATCAACGCTAAAATGGTGAAGGTGGGATCGGCTCATGCAGCCCTTGACGACACTCCGTAAAGTAGAATCCGTAGACAGACGGACAAGCAACCCTGCGCTAGTGAGTTAGGCTGTGAAGCTAGAGTTTCAGCAGCTTATTGTCGCCAAAAATTCTCATGGCTCCGATTACCACGGAGTATAATGCGGCAAGTTAGTATTTAGCTGCGATATTCCAAAGGTGACTAACTAATAAGATGAGAAGAATAGCCGCATTAAACTCTTATGCTACACTCCCCGAAGTATAGACCGCAGAAGACACAGGCAACACTGCGTGCCTCGAAAAACCATTCAGCCTCATAAGAAGCACCAACATTTTCAATAAACTATGTCTAAGTTATATTTGGTACTGTAGGTATATTGCACGATTGAACTCCAAACAGAATCACGAACTAAAATCTATTCAAAATGGACGTCCGCTGAGTGACGTTAAGTCCTAAGGCTCGTTATCAATCGAGACAGTTAGTTGGAAACTGGTAAGCCGTTGATCCGCCGCAGCTCGGGACTTTTTAATATCTTACCTAAGCGCCACCGACAGATTGTATCGGTGCCCGCCAACTTTACTATCTGTGAGTATTTTATTAAATGTTTTCAAATATTGACTGGCTGTTTTAAATTAAATAGCAGTTTAATGTGACTCTACATTTAATTTCTGCGTGCCTCTGCATGCGGGCTACACAATTAAGTTGTATTCATTTCGTCTGCTCTCTAGATGACATGAAATTTGAAGCTGCAAGTGTGTGTACTTCCAAAGGACGAGTAAGGCCCGGCGTCCACGACAGCACGGCATGGGACTGCAATTTTGGTTGATGAATACAACTTAAATAAGAAAATAAATTTGGAATTTTGAGTTTCCGATCCGAATTCATTTTTGAACGGTACCATCGTAGACTTCAATGTACGATGAAATGTGAACTATATTATTAAACTATTATATTGTTATTTGTTTATTAAAGATTACCAGAGCGATTCCTAGTACCAGAGTCGTCTGCATGGCTTTCTCTATCTTATCTATTACTGCCGCCAAGCAGCATTGTTTGCGTCGCTGTGTTCAGATTTCAATCATTATTTCTTTTTTTAACCACCAATAACTGCACCACATGTGGCATTTAATGGCTAAGTATATTATGATCAAGGAAGCCTGATAGTGAAGACATGTGAAAACCTGCGTTATTAAATGCGTTATGGTGATGTGTGCTATTTCGACCTGAATGCAGATCTACACAACAAACTTGACCGACTTCTAAATAACTGCATTCGATTCGTCTTTAATTTAATAAAATATGATCATGTTTCGGCGTTCCGAATGCGCTTGGAATGGTTACCTATTCGGCAGCGTAGGCAGATGAGAGCCTTAATGACTTTATACTCCTTACTTCATAACCCTAACACAACCTCCTACCTCAAGACACATTTTCAGAACTTATGTACCTCTCATAACAAAACCCTTCGTTCTGCCTTCTATGGTATTCTCGTAGTTCCTCCTCATCGCTCTGATATTGTTCACTCATCCTTTTTTGTCCTATCTATTCTTTTATGGAACGCCCTCCCTCTAGAGGTAAGAAACGCCCCAAGCAAGCTTAGCTTCAGAAATAAATTGCGAAGGCATTTTGAACAACAGAACTGATTTTTTTAGGCATTGGCAATCAAAACATTGCAATTATCTC